>JASDDO010000026.1:175962824-177238329 GCA_030015575.1 Agapanthus africanus | reverse complement strand
ATAATCTATAAATAAGAATCAAACAGGTTCAAGCAAGCGGGTCGGGTCGAATGCAATGTAAAGTGTAAAAATACCATTCGCACCCACAATACGTTAAATCAAGAGTATCACGAATAAAGAAACACGAGAACTGGAATTGGTATAACTGAACTCGGGTGTTACACTATTCTAAAGGAGAATGAGATTCTCTTTTAGCATTACTCCTCCGTATACACCATAGCACGATGGTATATCGGGGCGGAGCAATAGCACCCTATGTGATATGGTGTGCTCTATGATTAGTACTACTGAGTTTCTTATTTCCTTTTGGAAGTTATGCACTTGAGAAGTTGCATACCTATTGAATATGGTTCAAATCAAATCAGTTGCCTACCACTTCATATGTGATATGGAAAGGGAAGAGCATATATCTTAAGTTTGTTAAGATTTGGGGTTGTCCGGCCTATGTCTAAAAAGCAAAATCCGGACAAGCTCGAGGCAAAGTCAGTTCTGTAGAAATTTGTTGGATATCCCAAGCATTCGTAAGGGAATATCTTCTACCTAACCGAGGAACAAAAATGTTTTGTTTCTCAGCATGCCACCTTTGTGAAAGGGAATTTCTTGTGAAGAAATTAGTGGTCATGAGGTAGAACTGGAAAGAGTTTCAGCTATACAAAACTGCAGCTGATGATTTGGTAGGACCAAAGAATTCAGTAGTTTCCAACGAATCTCAGCTTTTCCGTCGATCTAGTAGGGTTCCTCACCCACCTAAGAGATACTTCGGTTTCTCTATGACAGTGGGAGCGAGGATTGCATCATGAGATGATGACCCGACTAGTTTCGAGCAGGCCATCAGGAGTGGGACTCTGTAAGAATGGCTGGATGCTTAGTGATCTGAGATAGAATCCTTATACACCAACAAAGTATGGACTTTGGTTGCTTTATCTGAAGGGTTAAATTCCCATCAGGAGCAAGTATATCTTGAGAAGATTACTTGGTGTACATGGAAAAGTTGAGACTTTCAAAGCTATGCTTATGTCCATCCAGATCCTACTTGCCACTGCTACATACCATGACTACGATATCTGGTGGTTGGGTGTCATGACTGCTTTTCTAAATGATGTTTTGGAAGATAGCGTCTATAAGTACACAGCCAGAGGGCTTCGTAGACAGTGGGAGCAGCGGAAACGTGTGCATGTTGTTTTATGCGATAAAGCAGGCATCGCAGAGTTGGAACATCTGTTTTGATATGGTAGTCAAAGAGTTTGACTTCATCAAAATGGTAGATGAACCTTGTATATACAAAAAGGTAGTAGGGAGTATGGTGGTGATCCTTGTAGAGTACGTGGATGACATACTCTTGATAGGGAAGGAGTTTCCTATGCTACGCTCGGTTAATCTCCGCTTATCACAAGGATTCTCCATATAGGATCAAAATGATACTTCCTAAATCCTGGATTTTGGATCTATGAGATAGATCTAATTGGATGTTAGGATTCTCACTAGTTGTAGTGAGATGGTATCAATCGATCCTGGGGAGAATTACTGGAAAGGTTCCAGGGTGATAAGGACGACTGAATATCAGTCACAGGCATTGTCTATACCCTCAGTGGAGGGACGGTATGTTGGAAGAGTTCCAAGCTAGATACCGTGACATACTAGACGATTAAAGGCAAGATACATCGTTACCAATGATGCTACCAAAGAGGCAGTCTGGATACATATAAGTTCATGAGATGAACTTCGTTCCAACCATTGTGTGACAATGGAGTAAAGGCTTTGGCCTAAAAACCCCCGTCCAATCAGAAATCCAGATATAATTCTTAGGCAGTATCACCTGATCATGGAGATGGTTGATCTCCAGGGAGATCGAGGTTAGGAGAGTAGACACAGAGGACAACAGCGCGGATCCACTCACAAAGGCCTTTTTCCTAGTAGAGACGTTTATGGGATGGTTGAGTATGAGGTACTTCAACCACAGCTAATTGTTGGGTATGTGATACCACAACAGATGGCCCTAGTACAAGTGGGAGATTGTTAGTTATATGTATGCCCTAGAGGCCATTACTGTACATACGATGTATATTGTAGTGGATGCTTGGACATATATAGGGAGGACTTTCTTGCTCGACATGATAGTATGCTATCCGGTTGCTCTTTATCTTAACATGTACTCTAATTGTCTCTATGTTACATGTTGATAAAGCCCTTAGGATATGTACTCGACTACTGGGACTATGATGAGATCATACTAGTGGGGCCACGGTAGTCGATGAGTACATCCTATAACTGTTCCTAGTCGAGGGTGTATCGAGACAGGGCATCGATATACCAGAGTAGACTAGCGTATAGGCATCTTGACCCATATGATGGGCGATGGATGATCCCATATCCATCGGTGTTTGACATCAAGGATGGTGTGCGGGTGCTCAGTGGAGACTGGGTACACTGGACGGACTCGCCGAGAACTCCCAGATGGTATTATACCTCACGTCAGATGGCAGTTCTCCGGTGACACTGGTACAGAGTAGTCTGTTGACCTGAGCTCGTCATAGAGTCTTGTGTGATTCCCACTGTGCTTTGATTTCCATCATTCCATGTCCAAGAGGGCGTGCAAAAAGGTGGCTTTTGGGTACAGTCTCGAATCACATGGAGGCAATGAGCGATAGGATAGGATTCGTCTCTCCCGGTATAGGGAGTTGATGTTATACTGTGTTCGATTGGCTATAACTGGAAATCCCTGGCCAGGGTTGCTGAGATTTACTGGTAAGTGTTATCAGTAGTTTCTCAAACTGTTATAGACCTCATATCGACATGACTTATCAAGCTACTGGGGTCTGACGTTTACCACCCCTAGGCGAGATATGCGACATATCAGACGAAGAGACCGGACTGTACGGAAGTGTTACTGATTGGATTCGCAAGAGAATGTACAGGCTTGCTTGTTGATCTTCTGATCGCTCAATACCTGGGTGGCTGTTACGTTTAGCTGACCGCTTGCAGCTTGTGGGTGTTTGATATGATCATCACCTGCTACCGGCGTATTGACGATTCTTTAGAGTCTTACACAGAGGTTTCTTGACTCAGGTAAAATGGAGTAGGGGCACATATGTGATATGTGCAGGACCGAGGATAATGCGATATGAGATACCGTATTATATTCTCGCGTTATTTTGATATGAGCCGGATCATCGGATCAAGTGTTGATTCAATGAATCGGTACATGATATATTAGTCGATTATATTCGATATAGCCAGATTGTCGGATCAAGTGTTGATTCGATAATTTAATATATAATAATATATAAGATATATTACATTACATTATTTAATATTGACTCGCTTTATTGATTCATTTTCTCACCGGATAATACATTGATATATATGCGATATATGTTAATTGTATTATTTTCTTTTGTTACAAAATATATTATATATATGATATATAATATTGTAACATAATATGATTATTAATGCAACATGTTTAGTGGAGATTAAACAAGGTTAGGGTTTGAATTGGGTTAGTTCTTTCATAAACCTTCTAGAAGGTTTTCTTTTGTTTTGTGCTAAGATATTATGGTTGATATTTTATGTGACTCATTCTTTAATCCAACCCAAACCCTAGCCCTAGTTAAATCTCTACATGAGTCATCCTTGACCATGGTTACATTTACAATCGTATTAACATTTTCCTTATTCATCACAAAAAAAATTAATCCATTTTTCTTCTTTTTCTTCAATCTTGAGCTTTGAGAAAGCTTTCTAGGTTTTTCATTTTGTGATGATTAAGAGTGAGAATTTGAAAATAAAATAGAGATAAAATCCTACTTCATCATCCTAATCTATCCTAGCCATTGAGATTAGGGTGTTCACTTCATTTAGTGAGTGAGAGCTTGTGTTAATGAAACTTCAAGGTAGATTATCTTTGTTACCGAAAATTGGAAGTAAGCTTGCATCTTTCTCTTCGTGGAGCTTCTCGAGAGTCCGGAACTTGATGATCGCAGCGAAGGGACCACAACACGGAGCTTATTAAGTGAAGGACCGGACTACAAAGGTTGTAATCCCAAACTCTTAGATGTTAAAGTGTTTAACATGCTTTGTTTCGCCTAATCTCTAGTTTAAAGATCTTGGTTAGGATTGTTCGGCACGGCTAAAATTTAAATCGGGCATGGTTGATACCTTGTAGAACCTTATTAGAGTGCCCAGTAACTCTACAGTAAACTACCAACAGCTCGTCTCCGAGCTTCCTCAGTCTCCTTACTCTTCTCCGAGCCATCTGACAGGCCTAGCTTCCTGGGCATCCCGGCTCGTCTCCGAGCTCCTGATGGACCGAGCTTTCTCGGTTTCCCCCGATCAATAAAGAGCGCGGATCCCATGCGCCCCGCAACGGCTCCGCGTATATCGCCAAGGTGAGATATCCGCCTTCCCATGTTCCGCGTCCCACGCTAGCGTATCCCCCATTGATGGGCGTATCCCGCCATTAAATGCGAGGATAAGGCTGGGGCGTAACTGACGGTGATGATCTCGCGCCTTCTCGCTCCAGGCAACCACTATATAAACCCCTCTCTCAGGACTCGGGTAACTTGAAATCATTTCCAATACGTCGTTACTCTGCACTTATTCCCCGGCACTAACTTGATCGTCGGAAGGTCCTACGGTGGTCACCCACTGATTGTTAGGATACGAGCGTGTCAAGTTTAGTTCTAAATACCGCAATCAAGACGGTTTCGCACGTAGCTAGCCGGTTGAGTACGGGTCATCCGCAGGGAGATGGGAATCTTTTTCTATGTGTTTTTCGACGAGTTAAGTCCGGTTGTTCAGATATTGTTTGTAGTTATCTAAGTGTTGAGTTGATATTTAAAGAGAGCATGTTAGGGTTAGGATTAGGTTAGTTTGAGTTAGGAGTCTCCACATCTTTCGTTTCCCTTCTTAATATCGTGTTACAGTAATCGGCAACAACGGGGATTAGCACGACTAGGAAGGACTTTGCGAGTATAAGCTAGGCTTTCCAACGCATAAGTCTTCCTTTTGGTGCTTGTCCGTCCGTTCTTGGCTCTTAGCCATAACCTCCGGTTAATCCAACCACAACCGGTCTCACTACGGAATCACCGCTATCATGTAGGATAGGGTGCCGTAAGGAGCGGATTGTGGTTGGGTTAACGGGAGTCGATTTAAGATGTTGGGAAAGGAAAGAGTGAGAGAGATTTCCTTCTCTCAAACTTCCCTTATCCTACCCTAACAAGAATGAACTACTCACACATCATAATACGGAAAAATAAAACAACACAAAAGAGGAAGATAGAAAGAAGGAGATTAGAAGAATACGACTAACTATTTGCGACCTCACCTTGGCGAGGATCAAGCGTAAGTATCATTGTCATATGTAAGGATAAAGAAAAAAGAGAAGATAGAAATAACAAGGAAATAACAACAACTACTTAACGAATTAAAATTACAACAAGCATAAATATAAGGAGACAAGCATGATAATAAAATGGTCTTCTTTATTCATCACTCTTCACTCAAAAGCTCACTTACAAGTTTAATGGAGAAGAGGTGAGAAGAGGAAGAAGAACATGTAACTAAAACCTAGCAAAAGAAAATACAAGATTATGGACCCTTTCCTTCACAAACTTCTGGGCTATTTATAGGCCAAAACATGAAACCCTAGGGCAACCAACAGAACATACATGAAAAGACCAACCTACCCCCCAAAACCCTGCACACTTGGCGCCAGAACGGCCGCGCAAGCGCGGCCAAGACCCCCCTTTGGCCGCGCTTCCGCGGCCGAATTGTGGAGTTGGGCTTTTGTCCTTTTTGTGGTGGCCTGGTTTTCTGAGCACTTTCTTCTGGAATATGTATTTTCTCCAATTGTTTTCACGATTTTTCCAGAATTTCTGTTGAAGGAAAGGTGGACTTTTTGTTAAGATTTTGTCATGATTGTCTCGAGCTCCGCGTAGATCTCTTGGATCTTGTGCTACCATTGAGCCTTGTGCCTGAAAACGACATTGATTTGACATTTTGTCTCCCTAAACTGGTATCTGGCAACATACGGATGAAAAGCGGAGACCGTGTTTTATCTGTGGTTGGCAGGAACCGGATTTTTGTCGTGTTTTCCATGAATTTCTCCGTTTGAGAATCGGGAACCTGTATCCTGCAATTGACTAGCAAACACGGCTCAAGAGTATCTACCGACATGCAATGTGATAAAAATTGGGCGGTATGAAAATGCAAAAATCTGATATGAACAAATACCCCCAAACTTATCAATTGCTCGTCCCGAGCAAAGCCCATTTATTCACAAAAAAATTTCCTAACCTCACTTTCGCAGGGAACGCGATTGCACTGAGCATGTGCAACAAGCCGTTAAACCTCTAGGTGTCCCTAGTAGGAGGAGTGTTGTCTCCTGAGGGTTTTCAGCGGATACTACCCACAAAATCCGGTCAAGTTGGTTTGTAAAAATGACTAAGTTTCAAACCCTAAAGTTTTGTTTTAGAAAATAACTCTATAATCCTTAGTCTAGACTATCGAATCATTATTTTTCACACCTCACATCTTATTTAACTACAGATTTTATATGTCTTTACGTGCAGTGCGGATAGTGTCGTTAAGTTCCAGAAGGATCGATTAGAGTCATCATGTCGCACAATAAAGCCCAGATAACAATTTTAAAAGGATCACATAAGTTTTATAATGAGTTAAGCATTTTTCAAGTTTCGTTTTGCAGTAAGGTTTCAACTTTAGAATTTCTATCTTCCTTAACAGGAAACTAAGTCGTATTTTTCACTCCACCTTTTTCTTGTTTTCATTTCATACACACCACTGTGAACGTGCAATAGTCTTTATCAAAGAGTAAAACCTTCATATCTCCGTTAAAATTTTTTTAAAAGCCTGTCTTTTATCAAGATTATTCTCACACAAAGAACCGTTAGGAATTTTAACTCGGAGAGAACACTTGCTTGACTTTGTTTTAAACTGGACTTTCTAGGCTTCTTAGCGAGCTTTGGGCCAATGCACCCAAACCAGTTGGTTTTAGGGCATTAGGTGTAGAAACACCCCAGCGGACTTAATTACTCAAGTTACCTAGGTCCAAAAACAAAAGACAGTTTGGCGTGAAAATCAGATGATTTAATACGAACGGAGATATAACCGGCAGTTCAACTATTTTTTTTTTGGATAAAAGACGTGTCTAGTGGGTTTGGTGTGTAATCATTCCAATCAAGTTTTAGATGGGTTATTTTTCAGACTTAGCTCCTATTACGGCATCAATAACATTCCTTCATATTCGCTTTACTTCATAAACTATTCTTGTCATTACTTATTTCAGAACAAACCTATTTGATTCTCAGAAAATCATTTATCTGTTTAAAAGTTTGAACATGAAAGACTTGTCATCTAATTCCCAAACTCACGACACGTGTAGTGTGATGTAAAGACGTATATCAGCTATAGTTAACTTCAAAGGAGAGTTATCTTTCAGGTTTTCAAAATCCAAACATAAGATCTAGTTATTCCTATTTTATCAAACAAAAACCGTCGAATGTTGAATCAGAGTTCTTTCACAAGCTAACTTGACAAAAAAGTTTTTATATTTTTGGAAAATTTTCAAATTTTTATGGATTTTATGGATTTTAATATGCAGATGCAAAATATACATATGAATGCGAAGGTAAGAAATGCGTACCGAGCGTACCCCCAAACTTAAACTGGACAGTGTCCTCACTGTCATAGCATGAAGAGAGTAATTTGAAGGTTCAAAATTGTTGGTTAGCGATACACAATTTTTATTTGTTTTTGTTTTGAAAGAAAAGAAAAAGAATATACACAAATATAAACAAAATGGTTTGTACATACCCCCAAACTTATTTGGAACAGTGTCCACTGTTCTTGGCTGGATAACCGAAGTTTGGAGGTAGGCAGAGGAAGATCAAGCAAGGTAAACCGGCTCCTGTAAGAACAGGAGCTCCTCTGTTGGTTCGGCGCTAAGGTACGGTTTGCATCGGTGTCCGTTCACTTTGAAGAGTGAACCGTCCTTTGGATTTTCCAAATCCACAGCGCCCTGCGGATACACAGTCCGCACAAAATACGGCCCTTTCCAGCGAGATCGGAGCTTTCCAGGATGGAAGTGAAGTCGGGTGTCGTAAAGAAGTACCTGCTGACCAGGTACGAAGGTTTTGCGCACAAGGTGTTTATCATGAAACACCTTCGTTCGATTCTTAACGACAACCGCGTTGTCGTAAGCCTCATCCCTAAGCTCGCTCAGTTCGTTCAGCTGCAGCTTCCGATGGCTGCCCGCGTCCTCCAGAGACAGATTCAGCTCCTTTATCGCCCAAAACGCGCGATGCTCGATTTCGACAGGAAGGTGGCAGGCTTTTCCGTACACAAGCCGATAGGGAGACATGCCAAGGTCGGTCTTATAAGCGGTTCTAAATGCCCAAAGGGCATCAGTGAGTTTCAAAGACCAATCCTTACGGTTCTTGGAAACCGTTTTCTCCAGTATCTGCTTGATTTGCCGATTTGAAACTTCGGCCTGCCCGCAGGTTTGGGGGTGGTAGGGCGTAGAAAGCTTATGATTAATGGAGTATTTCCGCATCAAGGCCTCGAAAGTCCTATTGCAGAAATGACTTCCATTGTCGCTAATGATCGCTCGGGGGTGCCCAAACCGTGAGAAAATGTTTTCTTTAAGGAACCTAACGACAACCTTGTTGTCGTTAGTTCGGCTGGGCACAGCCTCGACCCATTTAGAGACGTAATCAACAGCTAGAAGGATGTACAAGTTCCCAAAAGAGCTGGGAAACGGCCCCATGAAGTCTATCCCCCAAACATCGAAAATCTCCACAACCAAGATCGGTTGGAGCGGCATCTCATTCCTCCGGGATATCCGGCCCATGTGTTGGCACCGGGAGCAAGTCTTGCAATAATCGTGAGCGTCTTTGAAAAGTTGTGGCCAGTAGAAACCACATTGCAAGATCTTCTCAGCTGTCTTTCTGGGCCCAAAATGCCCGCCACATGCTTGGTCGTGGCAAAATGACAGCACACTCTTGAATTCCTCATCTGGGACACACCGACGAATAATCTGGTCGGGACAGTACTTGAACAAGTAGGGTTCGTCCCAGTAAAAGTGTTTTACTTGGGATAAGAAGCGAAGTCTGTCCTGACGTGACCATTCGGTCGGTAGCAATCCCGTGGCCAAATAGTTCACAATATCTGCGAACCAGGGTTCGCAAGATACTGTCAAGAGTTGTTCATCCGGGAAAACGTCGTTTATCGGAATTGGAAGCGAAGGCGAAGAAGGAAGTCGCGAGAGATGGTCGGCAACCACGTTTTCACATCCCCGTTTGTCCTTAATGACAAGGTCAAACTCTTGAAGCAAGAGGATCCAACGGATTAACCGAGATTTGGCATCTTTCTTCGCAAAAAGATGGCGCAGAGCTGAGTGGTCAGTGTAGACAATGACTGGAGAGCCGATGAGGTAGGGCCTGAACTTTTCTAAGGCAAATACAACAGCTAAGAATTCCTTCTCAGTTGTTGTATAGTTAAGTTGGGCGTCGTTCAGGGTTCGGCTCGCGTAATAGATTACGTGCGGCATCTTGTTGATGTGCTGTCCAAGGACAGCACCGATGGCAAAGTCGGATGCATCGCACATGATCTCGAATGGGTGCGTCCAGTCAGGAGAAGAAAGAACGGGAGCAGAAGTGAGTGAGCGTTTTAGTGACTCGAATGCAGTCACACAGCTCGAGTTGAAGTCGAAAGGCGTGTCCTTAGCCAGCAAAAGTGTCAAGGGCCTAGCAATCTTGCTAAAGTCCTTGATAAACCGTCTATAGAAACCGGCATGGCCAAGGAAGGCTCGGATATCTCTGACGCATCGGGGAGGAGGCAGATTGGAAATGACCTCAATCTTTGCTTTGTCGACCTCTATGCCATTTTGCGAGATGATATGTCCTAAGACAATACCTTCACGCACCATGAAGTGGCATTTCTCCCAGTTCAAAGTGAGATTCTTGTCCTTACATCGGGTAAGGACAGCGTCAAGATGCAGCAAACACTCGTCAAAGGAGTCGCCGAAAATGGAGAAGTCATCCATGAAAATCTCCAGAAATTTCTCCACCATGTCTGAGAAAATCCCCATCATACACCGCTGGAAGGTAGCGGGCGCATTGCATAACCCAAAGGGCATGCGTCGATATGCAAACGTGCCGAAAGGACAAGTGAAAGTGGTCTTGTCCTGGTCTTTTTCGGCGATGGGAATTTGATTATAGCCAGAGTAGCCATCAAGAAAGCAATAGTACTCATGTCCGGCCAATCGTTCGAGCATCTGGTCAATAAAAGGTAGCGGAAAGTGGTCTTTCCGCGTTGCGGCGTTGAGTTTTCTGTAATCAATGCAAACTCGCCACCCAGTTTGGGTGCGAGTAGGGATTAACTCATTCGCCTCGTTGGTTATGACCGTGATGCCCGACTTTTTGGGGACAACATGAATGGGGCTAACCCACTGGCTATCAGAGATAGGGTAAATGATACCACTATCTAGACATTTGACGATCTCCTTCTTCACAGACTCCTTCATGACTGGATTAAGACGTCTTTGTGGATCTCGGGCTGGTTTGGCATCATCCATCAGATGAATGTGATGCTCAACGATGAGGGGACTAATCCCCTTGATGTCCGCCATGGACCAGCCAAAAGCTTGCCTGTTGCCGTGCAAGACCGTGAGAAGGGCTTTCTCTTGCTCGGGAGCTAGAGAAGCCGAGATGATGACAGGGAGGGTCTCGTTCTCACCTAAGTAAGCATACTTAAGGTGAGACGGCAACGGCTTGAGTTCGAGCGTTGGAGGTGAAATGATGGAAGGCAAGACTGGTGCAAAGGTCTCGAACTCAAAGGACTCCAGCAAAGGTTCAAAACGAGTGTAGGCAACCGAGTCGGATGGTTTAGGTAACTCATCCGAAAATTCGAAAGATTCAAACTCGGGTTGTGCGCGGCTAAGATCGTTCGTGAACGTGAAACACTCGTAGTCGTTATCGGGCGCAGAAACAGCAGCTGGTTCGAAGAGACACGCACTAGTGGCGTCAAGATCATCGTGTTCAAACAGAAACTCCTCGAATTCACACTCTTCTGGTGTGATCTCCTGGATCGAGCAGACATCCAGTATATGAGCATTAGGTTCGGCGGGCTGATTCCCCAACCTAAAAATGTTGAGTTCAATTGTCATATTTCCAAAAGAGAGGTTCATTGAACCATTGCGACAATTGATCACAGCATTTGAGGTTGCGAGAAATGGGCGACCGAGTATCACCGGAATTTGATTCCGGGGGTTAGCTACAGGCTGTGTATCTAAGACAATGAAGTCGACGGGGAATATGAAGTCCCCGACTTTGATTAACACATCCTCTAGCTCACCCCTAGGATGGGTGATCGATCGGTCGGCCATCTGGAGAGTGCAGTGTGTGGGTTTCAGCTCTCCGACGCCTAATTGCTCGTATACTGAATACGGAAGCAAGTTAACACTGGCACCAAGATCTAATAGTGCGCGGTTGATGTTCTTATCCCCAATAGTAATTGAAATCGTAGGACAGCCAGGGTCCTTCCGTTTTTGTGGTAGAGATTGGGTAAGGGCATCACTCACAGCACTAGCCAAGAAAACTTTCTTGGGTACCTGAGACTTCCTCTTTTTCGTGCACAAGTCCTTTAAGATTTTCGCATAAGAAGGGACTTGTTGGACAGCATCTAAAAGAGGAATGTTAATGTTAACTTGCTTGAATAACTCCAAAATCTTCTCCATTTGTGGATTTTGTTTGTTAGACCTCAACCGGTTTGGAAATGGAACATTTTGAAAATTGGTTGAGTCTAAAGCTGGAGGAGGAGATTTTGGAGTTGGAACAGATCCCAGAATAGGTGTTTTCGTGGAGTGAGAAGCGGGTCCGTTCAGGGCAGAAGAAGAAGGAGAGCCTTGTGAAGAACGGAGAATAGGCTCGGAAGACGAAGAAGAAGAAGCAGGAGAAGAAGAAGAAGAAGAAGCGGCCGGGGTGTCATCGTTGATTTGCTTGCCAATATTGTTTTGCAGCACCCTCCCTGATCTCAGTGTGGTCACGGCACTCACATTATGGTTTTGTTGTTCAAGAGCAACATGTGCATTATGTGGGTGGCCGGGATTTGGAAGTGGCTGGGACGGGAGCTTCCCCTTCTCTCGCTCGCTCAATGCCGCGTTCAGCTGTGCAATCTGGGCCTCGATGGTCTTGATGCTCTGCCCGTGTGCGGCGGTGTGTTGCACTAAAGATTGGATCGAAGACTGGATGTTGGCGGTGGATTGAGTCGATTGTTTAACAAACGCATCCAGACTTCGCTCGAGCGAGGAAACCTTATCGTTGTTCGACGGAACAAAGTTGTTTGGTGGAAAGGAATTGTTCGGTGCAAAGTTGTTCGTCTGGTTTTGGTAAGGCTGGGGTTGGAAGGGCTGCTGATACTGAGTTTGTTGTTGCGCTTGTTGTTGCGGTGGAGGGGCCCTTTGGAAATTGTTGCCCTGGAATTGATTCTGATTCTGATTCCAGGCGAAATTGGGGTGGTTCCTCCAACCGGGATTGAAGGTGGAAGAGTATGGATCATTCCTCGGTCTTTGCTGGAATGCATTAACCTGATCCTGTCCTTGCGAGGGTGGATTGTAAGGACACTCTTCAGTCAAGTGGGACGGATCGGAACAACAAGCGCAGATGGTACGAAGGGGGAGAACAGGGGCAGGAGTAGGAGAAGAAAATTTGCTCTCTATTGCTTCAAGCTTTTTTGTTATTGCAGCCATTTCAGCTCTCATCGCAATAGAGACATCAAGCTGGTGAATTCCTACCCTAGACTGACCGGTAGAAGTGGAGGTAGAAGAAGAATAAGGAGTCGGTCTGGTGCTCTCCCACTGTAGCGTTTGCTCCGCAAGATCGTCAAAGAACTGCCACGCTTCCTCGTCAGATTTGGATAGGAAGTGGCCCTGACAGATGGTTTCCAGCAACTGCTTCGTTGCTGGGTTCAGTCCCTCGTATAAGGTTTGGCAGAGTTGCCATTTCTCTATACCGTGGTGAGGACACTGAACAAGAAGGTCTTTGTATCGGTCAAAGCACTTCCAAAAAGGTTCAGAAGGAAGCTGGGAGAATTGGTTGATCTCATTTCGAATTCTTGCGGTCTTATGATTTGGGTAGAATTTTTTCAGAAACGCTTTAACAAACTCGTCCCAGCTGGTGATTGAGTGGGAAGCGGTGCTATACAGCCATTTTTCTGCGAGATCGCATAAAGTGAACGGAATGACCCGTAGACGTATAGCATCGTCCGACAGCTGGGTTGTTTTCATCATGGCACAGACGTTTTGAAATTTGTTAATGAAGATATAGGCATCTTCAGATTCAAGCCCATGAAAACGTGGAAGCATGTTGATGAAATGGGGCTTAATTTCAAAGTTGTCCCCATTGGCCGGAGGAAGAGAAAGGCAGGTTGGAAGTGCAGAACGGGTAGGGTAGAAACGATCCTGGAGCGCAATTCGCTGCGGCGCTACAACAGGCGGAGGTGGTGGGAGATTGGTCTCCATAGGAGGTGGAGCCAATCCAGGGGTGGTTAACGAGATGTTCGGATTAAATCCCGACATCGCGGAAGAAGAGGTTGGTGAAGGTGAAGGTGAAGGTGAAGATGTATGAACAGAATTCCGGTCAACGTCGGAGTTGGCCGGCAAAGGAAGGGGTGAAAGAGGAGTGGACGGAGTATCGACTTCGGAGTCGATCGCGTAGTCGGTCGCGACTAACGTAACGCGGACTAGACGGGCGCTAGTGTCCCGAGTCCAAGCGGACATACACTAAACGAGTTTAGTATAGTCAAAGCGGAGAAGGTGATGGTAAGAAAACGTCAATGAAGAAAGGCGATGGGTGTTGGGTGAAAATGGATTTGGCGACAAAAGGGCAAGTTTTTATAAAAGTTTTTGATTTTTTCTTTTTTTATTTTGTTTTTAGAAAGAGATTTACAGAAGTATGTACGGAAATACGGCTTAAGCAATCACAAACAAGATATGCACAATCACACCTAGATCTAGGGTAACCTAGGTCTACTAGACCTGCTCCTGAACTTGATTGTCGAAGTTAAACAGTGTCGAGAAACAGGCTTAAAAATACACTGATCACGAGGCCAGGTAAGTGCAGAGATAAGGGGAGGTTGTCCAACGCTTTCGTGAAGTTCCTTAATTAAATAACCCTTTCTCTTTCGGCGGTTGCGCCTTTAACACTTTCCTAGACACCCCGTAAACAATATACGGTTAAGCAAGGTTCTAAACAAGGTTTATCTTCTCCTAATGAGCGCGAAGTCCTTAGGGCTGAAGTATAGTATTTTTTTAATTTACAATGGACAATGCATATGCTTTAGTGATTTCCGGGGTCCTGGGAAGGGTGATGAAATCCCCACCCAATCTGGATTGGTTTCAAGCCCCTTAAGTCCGTATTAAAGAATGCAAAACAGTAACAATATCAACAGCAAACAATTTTTATTTGCGGCGCAAAGAATCCTGCACAAGAACAGTTTATTGGAAGGGGGAGAAGAATTTGCGCAAAGAAGGCTGCAGAAAACACAATTCAGTGGAGCTTAGAGGAGTGGAGAGAGGCAGAGAGACTCACCAGAGAAAAATGGGGCCCTGAAGACAAAAGATGGCCGCGCTTGCGCGGCCAAATGCATGTAATTGCCGCGCTTGCGCGGCAGTCCTGGGGCCTTGGCGCTCTGGAAAAATTTGGTGTTCTCTGTTGGGTGTCCTCTGCTTGTCTGGATGTACTGAATCTTGATTTGCTCACTGTATTTGCTCCAGATTTGTACAGTAAACCGGATGCTTCGTTTTGTCCGTCGCGGTGTAGCCGCGAAAATGTGGGTCTATCTTCCCACGTCTTTGGCACTGTACTTGAACTCCGTATTTCCAACGTCTTTGGCGTCGATCTCGAGCTTCGTATTTCCTGCACACTTGCACAAAAACTAATCAAAAATAACAAGATGGTTTCTTTTACAAAGTATATATTTTTTTGGTTTTTGGTTGTTTTTATATTCACAAATTAACCCGAAATTTCACTTAGAAATAGACTACCGTCTCCCCGGCAACGGCGCCATTTGATTGTTAGGATACGAGCGTGTCAAGTTTAGTTCTAAATACCGCAATCAAGACGGTTTCGCACGTAGCTAGCCGGTTGAGTACGGGTCGTCCGCAGGGAGATGGGAATCTTTTTCTATGTGTTTTTCGACGAGTTAAGTCCGGTTGTTCAGATATTGTTTGTAGTTATCTAAGTGTTGAGTTGATATTTAAAGAGAGCATGTTAGGGTTAGGATTAGGTTAGTTTGAGTTAGGAGTCTCCACATCTTTCGTTTCCCTTCTTAATATCGTGTTACAGTAATCGGCAACAACGGGGATTAGCACGACTAGGAAGGACTTTGCGAGTATAAGCTAGGCTTTCCAACGCATAAGTCTTCCTTTTGGTGCTTGTCCGTCCGTTCTTGGCTCTTAGCCATAACCTCCGGTTAATCCAACCACAACCGGTCTCACTACGGAATCACCGCTATCATGTAGGATAGGGTGCCGTAAGGAGCGGATTGTGGTTGGGTTAACGGGAGTCGATTTAAGATGTTGGGAAAGGAAAGAGTGAGAGAGATTTCCTTCTCTCAAACTTCCCTTATCCTACCCTAACAAGAATGAACTACTCACACATCATAATACGGAAAAATAAAACAACACAAAAGAGGAAGATAGAAAGAAGGAGATTAGAAGAATACGACTAACTATTTGCGACCTCACCTTGGCGAGGATCAAGCGTAAGTATCATTGTCATATGTAAGGATAAAGAAAAAAGAGAAGATAGAAATAACAAGGAAATAACAACAACTACTTAACGAATTAAAATTACAACAAGCATAAATATAAGGAGACAAGCATGATAATAAAATGGTCTTCTTTATTCATCACTCTTCACTCAAAAGCTCACTTACAAGTTTAATGGAGAAGAGGTGAGAAGAGGAAGAAGAACATGTAACTAAAACCTAGCAAAAGAAAATACAAGATTATGGACCCTTTCCTTCACAAACTTCTGGGCTATTTATAGGCCAAAACATGAAACCCTAGGGCAACCAACAGAACATACATGAAAAGACCAACCTACCCCCCAAAACCCTGCACACTTGGCGCCAGAACGGCCGCGCAAGCGCGGCCAAGACCCCCCTTTGGCCGCGCTTCCGCGGCCGAATTGTGGAGTTGGGCTTTTGTCCTTTTTGTGGTGGCCTGGTTTTCTGAGCACTTTCTTCTGGAATATGTATTTTCTCCAATTGTTTTCACGATTTTTCCAGAATTTCTGTTGAAGGAAAGGTGGACTTTTTGTTAAGATTTTGTCATGATTGTCTCGAGCTCCGCGTAGATCTCTTGGATCTTGTGCTACCATTGAGCCTTGTGCCTGAAAACGACATTGATTTGACATTTTGTCTCCCTAAACTGGTATCTGGAAACATACGGATGAAGAGCGGAGACCGTGTTTTATCTGTGGTTGGCAGGAACCGGATTTTTGTCGTGTTTTCCATGAATTTCTCCGTTTGAGAATCGGGAACCTGTATCCTGCAATTGACTAGCAAACACGGCTCAAGAGTATCTACCGACATGCAATGTGATAAAAATTGGGCGGTATGAAAATGCAAAAATCTGATATGAATACCCACCCCGGGACTTCTTTTGCAGATACCTCGACGTCAACGCCAACCCATTGAGATCCACACAATCAACAACTCCCAAACTAAATCTCAATCGTCAAAGACCGCCATCATAGGATCGACAGAGGACAATATCTGAAGGAGATCACCGCCTCCATCAGCCACCATTGCTTTTCGAAGCTTCAATGAGCTTGTAATGTTGAGACAACTTCAAATGCATCACCGTCGCCATGAAATGTTTTGGATGGATGAAGGAATTGAGGGAAAGGAGTAGTTTTGGAGATATTGAGAGAAGAGGCGGCAATGGAAAAATTTATCATAACCTTACCCAAATTTGTCCTAACCCAAGAATGAGCCTTATTTAACAAAGTAAAGGGTCTTATTTGATTAACAAAGAAGTTTTAAGGGTTATATTTAGGGGTTGTATTTAGAATTAGCGAAGTTTTAGGGCAGTTGAGGGGTTGTATTTAGAATTAACCAAGTTTTAGGGGTTGTATTTAGAATTAGCCAAGTTTTAGGACAGTTAAGGGGTATTTTGGTTTTTTATTCTCTCTAACAGTTATATTTAACAGAATATGGGTGTAATTAGCAAAATCTATCAAATGACTCCATATTCTTCTTTATGTTCAAAAAATACTCTATAATATAAATAAGTTATAGTTCACCATTACATGTGGATTTAATTTGTATATACCAGATGGTGCATTGTACGTAGAAATAATGATACATAAATTTAACATTTTGGAAGATGAGATTCTCACGCATCTAATTTCATTGGACTAATGTGTTTTTTAGTAGTTTGATCATTTCTAGTTATATGATGTTATGAATGTATTAGTGGTGATTGTCTATGAATCACGGATGATGCTTGTATATGCCTTATGTATCGTCTCCGATTGTGTATAGAGCCCGAAACTTTTGGATTCTTTCGGATTCGCTCGGACTTGTCAATATCTCATCAATCTCTCTCGAATCGACGCATTTTATCTTTCTCTCGAAAATTAAGGCACACACAAGTTTGAAAGTGTATTGAATATCTAATATAATACCATTATTTATCTTTATTAATATATATTGATATGTATACATTAATATATTGAAAGCACGGATAGTGTATGTGATTTTTCATCCATACACTATCTAAGACGTATAGAAGAACTTGAACGGAGCTGATCGTTGGAAAGACGTCACACGAAAAAGTTCATGAGTTTGAAAAACGTAAACCTACCCTAACGGATCCGCAATACACACACACAAAAGATATTTTGCATGTGCCACACACGTGGAAAATAAATAAACTCTTTGTTTATTTGATAATTTTAACTTGTGAACTCATGCACCTTACAAAAATGAATTATATACAAAATTTTCAGTGAAACCAAATACAAACAAAAGGATGAAATTTTGGACAATCTCTCTCTATCTCTCATATTTGTTATTAAAAAATTTGTATTCTGTTCTTTAAAAAAAGTTGTATGATTTATCATGATTTGTTAAATTTAGATATGTTTATAAAATTAAAAAATATGATAAATAATAATTTTGTTAAGGAAACAAATTGCAACAGATAAAATCACAATTGTTTTTTTTTGAAATGATATAAATAACTAATTTATTTATTTCGTTTTGACGTAATCTCAATATATCTAATCTTATATAATTCTATCTTTTAATTGTAAAATCTAACCATACAATTTGCTATATAGTGGATAAGAACTACATAAATCAAATCATATATAAACTAATTTTTTTAATAAACTAACTATTATTTTAAACTTTATCTTTAATCTTTAACTTAAAAATATCCAAATTAAATATTCAAGAAAAATTATTTCTATTTATAGTCATGATGAAAGTTATAATTTCAATTGATTCATGAATCTTGACAATCAAATTAAATACTCAAATATTTAGATCAAATGCAATAAGATTTTAAATTTATAAATTTTGATCCAATCTCAATATATCAAATCTTGTATAATTTTATCTTTTAATATAAAATATAACCATATGACTTTTTATATAGCAGATAGTAAATACATAATCTGATGATGATCGTAAATAGGAATTCCCCAGATTACGACACATAGCAGGTGATGTGTCATCCATTAAGCCCGCCAAATTTATGGGGGCTGCAGAGATGGAGTAAGTACGATACATTGGGGAAATTCCTCGGCGCCTCGTCTCGAGATTGCATCCGACCTTTTGGAGACCTTCCCAGAGTACCTTTCCTATTCGTCTAGCAACCAGCCAACAGCTCACCTCAGAGCTATTCTACAGCCAAGCTACCTCGGCCTCCTTGCTCATCACCAAGCTATCGCAGAGTTGAGCTTCTTCAGCTCCCTCGCTCGTCACCGAGCTATCCTCCGATCCAAGCTTCCTCGGCTTCCCTGTCTAGCAGAGAGCACGGAGCCCAAGCACCCCCATAACGGCTCCGTGTATCTCGCCACGACGAGATCTCCGCCGTTCCACATCCTGTATCCAACGCTAGTGTATCTCGCCATTAATGGGCGTATCCCACCATCAACACGAACATGACACAGGGGCATAACAGACGGAGAGAATCTCGCATCGGCTTGCTCCAAGGCGAGAATCTCGCATCGGCTTGCTCCAATGCGACCCCTATATAAACCCCTCCTCCAAACGACTCAGGTACATCAAACTCATTTCCAAGACACCGCTACTCTGCCCACTTACTCCTCGGTACATACTTGATCGTCGGAGGGTCCTACGGTGGTTTCCCACCCCGGGACTTCCTTTGCAGGTAGCTATGTGTCAGCAACAACCAACAACCCATTGAGACCCACACATTCAATCCTCACACCGAATATCAACCATTCAGCTCTGCTGGCAGCAAAATCAATGGAAGACAACAGCTGAGGGAGATTCCGACCTCCATCAGTTAGTGCCGTTTGTGGGAAACAAGAAGCTTTTCCATCCAAAAAGTTGATCTTCCGCCTTCGATTCAATGGCCAGCGATAATCACAACGATCCCAGCACAAGCCATCCCCTCCTCCACAACGGGGGCGGGGGATGTTCTACCCCCACCTCCCAATATCATCGACGCCTTATCGGCGTGGATCGACAGGTTCATGGCGATAGTGGATATAGTAGCTTGTATTCAAACAGCTGGCTATGCCCACCAAACCGCTGTCCCTACTCCCCGGAACGACGACGTGCGTGGGGCAACGGAGGGGTGCATTCAGGCCTTCGACCTCGCTCACGCACATCTCGATGTCACCGAACACCGGCGTGCTGATTCCGGCAGTCACGACCCCCATACGAGGAATGATTCCATGACTCGTTAGGCATCGGATAGTTTGACACCGAGATCTCAAAAGAGACCAGGCTATCGCTTCAATGTCTGTCGTGCTCTCTCGCCCTTTGAAGAGACATTGGTCAGGTCGCTTGCCACGAAGGGTCCACCCCGAGGATCCGAGGAACGTGATAGAGCGAAACCGAAACTGCTCCATCGTGCAAGCCCGGAGTAGAGATAGCAGGCACTCCGACTGTGGAGAATCCTCAAGGTACAAACAGCGAATCGAGGTCCTCGAGAAGAAGATTGAGGGCATGCGGCTCGCCGCCCGTACGGCCAGAGGAGTGGCAACGTACTCCGCAGATGCGTTCACGAGGCCCT
Source organism: Agapanthus africanus (assembly GCA_030015575.1). Taxonomy (NCBI): domain Eukaryota; kingdom Viridiplantae; phylum Streptophyta; class Magnoliopsida; order Asparagales; family Amaryllidaceae; genus Agapanthus; species Agapanthus africanus. The sequence continues at coordinate 177,218,030 of JASDDO010000026.1, read as the reverse complement.
TCACGGAGCAGTTACTAGGTGAGCGGGTCTCGTCTCGGAACAAACCGCCCAAGGTGGCCCTCTTCTATGGGAATTCTGACTTGAAAGACCACTTGGATGCATTTATGACAGACATGAGCTTCCAAGACAACTCAAACGTGACTCAGTGCCGAGCCTTCCCTACCACCCTCATCTGGGCTGGCCAAGATTGGTTCCGCGGCCTTACGCCATGCTCGATCTCGACTTTTGACGAGCCAGCGACTCAGTTCCTCGATCATTTCGTCGGTAACCGACGACAGAAAAGGACAGTAGACTACCTATTTACCATCAGGAGCGAAGACATGGAATCTTTCAAGGGTTACGTTACCCGCTTCTATAATGCTCTTCTGGAAGTCCCCGAGCACTGCGACGAAACGGTTATCACCACCTTGAGGGCAGGTCTTAGGCACAAAGAGTGGCTCCTCTCTTTCGCATTAGCGCAGCCTGAGACCATGGCCGAAGTAAAAGTCTGGACCAAGCAGGAAATCCAATTCGAATTGGAAGTAAACGCCAACCTACCCGTGGCGACCGAACGGACCGAAAGAAACGGGACAGGGAAGAGAAGAAAAAAGCCGACCGTCTGAAACCTTATTCTCTGAGATTTCATGAGTACACTCCCTTAAACGTCTCTAAGCTGCGGAAGAATCTAAGAGCGAGAGATTTTTCAAACTCCCGCCAGCGACTCAGAGATCGGGCAAGCAACTCCGCGTCCCGTACTGCGCCTGTTAGTGATATATGCCCTAGAGGCCATTATTGTATCATACTGGATTGTATATTACTTAATGGAAGCTTGGGATATACACGGATATAGTAATAGTCTTGCTCAAAATGGTAGTATGCTACCTGGTTTGTTTCTACCTCAATATATGCATGCGTTTCTTTTAGCATATCGCTTATACATATTGGTAGAGCCTTTTGGATCTTTGCTTGATTACCAGCGTTGTGATGGCAGTCACACTAGTGGGGGCTAGGTAATCTATAAGCACATCCTATACAGGTCCTTCGTCGTAGGATTATCGAGACGAGGTATCGATACTCCACAGTAGACTAGTGTATACGCTTCTCATCCCAGCAAGGGAGATGGTCTGTCCAATAGCCATTAGTACGTCGTACTGAAGATAGTATGCAGGTGCTCATTGGGTTATGAGTACACTGGACAGGACTCATCGGGAACTGTTCGTGAGTATTATACATGTCGTCTGGTAGTAGTTCCCAGGTGTAATGAGTACAGCTTAGTCCGTTGACTTGACACTGCTACTTTTCCTCGAGTGTGTTCCTACTGTATTTTGATTACTACCCTACCACGGCTCAATGGAGTCGTTTAAACAGATAGTAGTTGGTTGCAGTCCCGAAACACTTAGAGGCAGTGGCGGTTAGATATGATTCGTCTCTTCCGGTATTGGGGTTGATATCGCGCTGTGTTCGGAAAGTCATTACACAAAGTCCTTGGCCAAGGCAAGCGAGATTTACTGGTAGGTACTCCAGTAGTTTCTCAGGGCGTTTTGGGCTATTCTCCGACATGACTTATTGCGCTATTAGGGGTCTGACGATTACTGCCCTCCTAGGCCCGATATGCGATACTCTTAGACGAACAGACCGGACTGTACAGAGATTGTCATATTCAGGCTCAGTAGGAGTTCGGATGGGTTTTCCACATCGGCCTTCTTATCAACATCTACCTGGGGACCGTTAAGTGCAGCTAATACCGCTTGCGGGCTATGGTTAAACCTACTGCCAGCGTAGTGTCAAGTTTTTAGAGTCCCACATAGAGAGTTTCCCTACACTAAGCAAAAGGTGTAGAGGCCGTATGGTTTTACGGTAGGGCTTCGATCATGTACGTGCACTTGTGCGCGTATGATGTTTGGGCGGATAATACTAGTAAGCTTTGGTTTAAGACGGATCCTAGTATTATATTGATGGATCAGTTTCGTCTCTTTGTATTCGTGTTTCTCGGAACACGAATGCGGATATGTATATATGGATGAGAGGGGCATATAAGGAGACATCTCATTAGGGTTTTGACCATTGACTTGATTAAAACAATTATGAGGTGGAAGAAAGTATTTGTTATTTTTGTAAATGATAATTGAGGCATGGCTACTTGATTTGACTACTTGACTTTGTTTGACTATTTGACTTGGCTTGACCACTTGACTTGGTTTGACTATTTGACTTAGATATTTTTGTGAGATATTTTGTGACCTAGATATTTTGATGAGATAATTTTCATGCCATGCTTGTGGTCATGTCAAGTTATCCATCTCATTTTCATTTATCATTATCATTTATCAAAATCATTTTTTCCCCTCAAGTGAGCTCTCATGTTAGCTCTCTTCTTCTCCCTCTCAACTAAAACCCTAAAAGCTCTCATGTGTTGAGAATTCTAGGGTTTTAAGAGACAAATAAATCCATCTTCATACTCTACATCACCTAAGACATCAAGTTTAGCAATCTTGTTGCCCTAGTTACCTCGGTTTTGAGGTGGAGCTTAGACTATAGACTCTCGGGTGGACCGTCTTTGACTCGAGGAGACCGTGGAGCTTGCTACGATCTGGATCGATCCTTAGAGCCTACATGGATGAGGAGGACAGCGATGAAGACCCGAAGGACATGTATCATGAGGTATAACTTCGTATCCGAGTAGTTAAATCTCAAGTAGTTTGCTAGTTAGGGTTTATAGACGATCCTTGGTTCTAGTTGGTGTTGCGAAGCTCGTAAAAATCATTTTTTGCAAATTCCGCCTCCCCGCGAACATGTGGGGTGCACGACATTGACTTACAGTGGTATCAGAGCCTCTCATAAACCTTAGATAGATTCTTGCGATTTTATAATTCCACCGTTTTTGCCGCGCAAAAATTGTCGAAAAAACAGTTTTCAAAAGTGAAGTTTTGAGTTGTTTGCATATCCCGTGGGCTCACGGTTTGAACCAAGAAGCCGCGGGGTGGAGCGTGTGCACATCAGGGATACCCGGGGGGACCAACAGCCGGGACCACCCCCCAAGACCACCACTTGGTGACCTTGGGGGCTGGTGCCCCGAGAGCACCAAGAACTGGTGCTCTCGGGTCTGCCTCCCTTGGGGGCCACCTCATGGTGGCCCCTATGGGTGGGTACCCTCCCCCCCGAGGCCCTTCATTTGACAGTATTTCATGTGTATTTTCCTCCATGAAGATTCGGGAGGGTTTCAAGTTCGTTTCGACTCCCGGATTGGCTCAAAACTATCAGTTTTGGAACTTTAGCTCACTGGATTTTCATGTCTTGGAAAATTGGTTAAGTTTGCTAATTGCGTGCGGAATTATAATGTTATAGTTACTTTACAAGTTTTATGATGTATATATGTGTTTGGAAACGTCGACTATTTGCTATACGTCGATTAGTTGGGGTTGCACATATCTGTGATATTGTTGTGATGGTTTGTATATATGAACTTGTTGGATCGTCGTGGATGAATAGTCGGGGATGTGAGATGAGGGTTTTCATTCTTTCAATCGATGTTAAATTTGTAAAGTGATGTAATATTATTTTTGCAGGGCACATCCGAGTTGAGATTGTAGCCACCGTTGTATTATTTTTTTACTGTTTTGCTCCTAGGATAGACCCAAGGTGGGGTGCACAAACTACCGGGTACTTTGAAGTGCCGAGTGGCCTACTCATTTTGTTGAGAGAGGTTGCTTCACTTCGGATATTTAACGGGTATTTTGCCGCACCCATAGGGGTCTAGGGTGGGGTTTGGCTATTCATCACGACTGTGGAATCCGTCTTTCGTTACAAGCTCAAACGAAACGCGGAATTCCTAGCATATCCAATGTGTTCATCTGTGATCTGGAATGCCTATCATTGCGTCTGACGAATGGATATTATATATATATATATATTATATAATAGATGTTGCTTACGTTTTGCACCCGCGCTAGTCCAGCCCCCGCTCTGTCGTTAGTTAAGTAACCTAACGGGTGATGATGGGCCCCATGGCGAATGCGAATGGCATAAGCGTTCGTTGTATTTTCGTTGTTTTCTGCAATGGTAGGTTAATTGATGGGACTGCATTACATTAATTCAAAGCAAACAAACTAAATATGAATTGTTGGAACAAATTTTAAAAATCACCCGGTTATTTTAAAACAGGAGACTTTTAAATGCGGAGCTTAAACCACTCCTTTTAAAATCTATCAGGTTCCTTCAATTATACCAAGTTCACTACGTTCACGGTTTCGCCAAAACCTTTCGTAGCCCTCCGTCATTTCATATGAATAGTCAGTAGTATTCAAGCTATGTATGTTGGCCTTCGTTAAGGCATAGTGATTGGTAGCTGCTGGATATTCATCTGTAGCATAGATAGATGCGTTGGTTTGGAACGGTCGTACTATTATTTTGGCCTTCATCAAGGGTATGTGTCGGTGGGTTCAAATTAACCTGGACAATGACGGGTAGAACTTGACATGTGATTTATGATATGTTGTTCTTCGTCAAGATCATAAGAGCATGGGGCAAAAATCCACATCGGGAGTTTCTAAAGAAACTGAAATTTGCTAGTGCTGCATACCATTTGGAGTTTGATAATGTTGGTAGGATTCCTTCGGCATTATCATACAATGATATTTGGGTCCCGATCTTACTGTGAGTATCCGCTACTCCTCGGGAGATTCTTCACTTAACGATCAATGCTATAAACCAAGTAGGTGTCTAGAACAATGTTAGCGGGGCAACGCCTCTAGGGAAAAGAGGTTATTTAATTAAGGAACTTCGCGAAAACGTCATAAAACCTCCCTCGAAGTACCGACACTAGCCTGGCCAAACGGTTAAGAATGTATTGTACGGTGAGATTAATCCTGACTAATTCTTCTTTTATGGTTTGAGGAAGGATTCGAGAAACAGTGGGAGCCATCTTGTTTAGATAAATTAAAAACCAATCTAAACTTGCAAGAGCATCATGCTAAGTGTATTCTTCTCTCTCTCCTAAATGCAGCGACCAAGTGACCAGATTAGGTTACCAATAGATAATAAATTGACTGAGTTATACTATAATGACTGGCAAAAGGTTTGTCCAGATGTCCATTACCTATGACAAGCTGGACCACCTCATTACTACTCATAGTCCCGCCATCCCAGGTCCAGTTTCCACCGTCACGGATATGGATATTTGTAAGACAGGGGAATAAAACTGTGCGAATGCCAAGTGTCTCGTGTTGACCTCAGTTGATGGTATATACCAGAGGCAGCACGAGAAGATGGACTTAGTTTCTATCTTCCTCCATAACAAAGTTTTATATGGAAAGCAATCTCATATCGCAAGATATGAGACCTCGAAGGAATTGCTTCAAGCGAGGTTGGCTGTCGGGTCATCTGTAGGGGACAACGTCCTTACGATGACTAGCTATATTGATGAGCTCACGGACCTGGAGACCACATTGGGAAACGGGTCATATGCTGACTTGTTTCTACAGTCCCTACCAACTACTTTTGCCCAGGGGAAGAAAGTTATACTTCCAGTTGAGGGCACCCTGAAGGAAACCAGGGTGATACTCACTCAGCTTATTGGGGAATCTTCCTCTTCTGCATCCAAGGCGAAAGCACAGGGTGACAAGAAGAAGACCTCCACATAGCCGATAAGCGGTGTCAGTAAGGTAGAAGAAAAGGGAAGGGCAAAAGTTTCAGGGTTATCAGTAGGGAAGGATGGATGTTCCTATTGTTACGGGAAAGGGCATTGGCAGAAGGGATGCAGGGCTTGGAAAGCCAGAATCCAGGATCCGAAATATGTTGTGGCTTCGACTTCGGGTGTGTTTGTGATTGAAAATAGTTTGTCAATTAACTCTACTTCCTGGGTTCAAGATACCGGATTAGGATCTCATATCTGTAATTTATTACAGGCTTTGAGAAACCGTAGAGTTATCAGGGCAGGTGATATGACTTTCAGGGATGCTAACGGAATGAGCGTGGACGCTGTATCCGTAGGGTATATCACCTAGAATTGACAAGTGGGCATATTGATTCTACGTAACTGTTTGTGTGTACCAAGTCTAGTATGTAAGCGACGTGGTTCACATCCACCTAAATCAAAGATTGATTGGGTCAGATACACTAAAGGACAGTATATATTGAATCAAGCTCAGGGTTTTCAAACGTCTAGAACACACTTAAAAGAAAGTCTTCGGAATTAAATAAAAATTTCTTATGGCATTGTAGACAGGGTCACATCAATGAAACACGGTTGTCGAAGTTACATAGAGAGGGATATTTGGATCTGTTCGAATATCAGTCTTATGCAACTTGTCAATCTTGTCTAATAGGAAAGATGACAAAGACTCCATTCACTGGACACGGAGTAAGAGCGAGTGAGCTCTTAGGACTCATACACAACGATGTGTGTAGTCCAATATCTACAGATGCACGAAGTGGTTATTCCTATTTCATTACTTTTACGGATAATTTCTCTAGGTTAGGACATGTCTTCTTGTGAAAGCACAAATCCAAACCCTTTGAAAAATCCCGGGAATATAAGAATGAAGTAGAAAAACAAACAGGCAAAAGTATCAAGACACTGAGATCTAATCGACGTGGTGAATACTTAAAATGCCGAGTTCCTGGATTACCTAAAAGAGAATAGAATTCTCTCTCAACTTACTCTTCCATACACACCACAACACAACGGTGTATAGGAAAGGCGGAACAGAACCCTATTGGATATTGTTCGTTCCATGATGAGTAACGCTGATTTATCGCGATCCATTTAAAGTTATGCACTAGAATAAGCTGCATATCTTTTAAATAAGGTTCCTACCAAGACTGTGCCTACCACACCATATCAGATGTCGAGTGGGAAGAAACCTTATCTTCAGTATCTGAAGATATAGGGATGTCCAGCTTTTGTTGAAAAGCAGTATGCGGACAAGCTCGAGGCACACTCAGTATTGTGTAAGTTTGTAGGATACCCAAGGAACTCTAGGGGGTATCTTTCCTATTAGGCAGAGGAACAAAATGTTTTTGTTCCTCGTTATGTCCATTTTTTAGAAAATCGATTCTTTTGTAAAAAGAAATAGTGGGAGCGCAGCAGAACTGGAAGAAATTCCAGAACCACAAACTATTACTGAAAGTATGGTAGAACCAGAGGTTTCAAAAGAACCGGACATCCCTAAGCCAATCCGCAGGACTGGTAGGCAGTCTCATCTGCCCGAGAGATACTACAGTTTTCTCATAGACATGGATCGAGAGGATTGCATCATTGACAATGATGAGCCAACTAGCTTCCAGCAGGCCATTCAGAGTGGTGGCTCAGTAAACTGGCTGGATGCAATGTGGACCGAAATGGAGTCTATGTACACCAATAAAGTATGCACTTTAAACATTGCTCCAGAAGGAGTAAAACCCGTAAGCTGCAAATGTATCTTCAGAAAGAAGATTGGTGTAGATGGATAGGTTGAAACCTATAAAGCTAGACTTGTTGCAAAAGGTTTCGTCAAAGACCTAGTTTGGACCATGATGAAACCTTTTCTCTAGTGTCTATACTCAAATCCATTCGGGTCCTTCTTGCCATTGCTGCCTTCCAAGATTTTGAGATCCGGCAGATGGACGTAGATACGGCTATTCTAAATGGTGATTTGGAAGAGTGTGTCTATATGAATCAGCCAGAGGGTTTCAATCAGAGTGGGAGCAGCTGGACAGTGTGCAAGTTGCTTAAGTCCATTTATGAACTAAAGCAGGCATCGCGGAGTTGGAACATCTGTTTTTATTGAGACGGTCAAAGAATTTGACTTTATCAAAAATCCAGATGAACCATGCATTTATAGTAAGATTGTAGCAAGTACGTGGATGGCATTCTGTTGATAGGAAATGACATTCTTATGTTACAATCGGTCAAAGGATTCTTGTCACAGAGGTTCTCCATGAAAGACCTGGGTGATACCAACTACATTCTGGGGATCCAGATATATCGTGATAGATCAAAGAGGATGGTGGGACTTTTACAATCACGGTACAATAACACCATACTGAAAATATTTAGTATAGACGATTCTAAGCGAGGTAGTCTTCCGACTTGTCACGGAATCACCCTCTCTAAAGAGATGTCTTCCAAGACTGATTTGGAAAGGGTTCGCATGTCGATTATACCCTATGCTTCTGCGGCAGGCTCTATAATGTATGCGATATTGTGTACCAGACCAGATGTAGCTTACGCACTGAGCATGGTAAGCCGGTATCAGTCAAACACAAGGGAGAAGTACTGGGAAGCAATAAAGAACATTCTTAAGTACCTGAGAAAGACTAAGGAGATATTCTTGGTGTATGGCAGAAAAGACCTCCAGATCGAGGCCTTTGCTAACTCCAGCTTCCAGAGTGATAAGAATGACTCTAAGTCCATATTGGGTTATAGCTTTACCCTCAGTGCAGGGGCGATCTGTTGGAAGAGCTCCAAGCAGGACACCGTTGCAGACTCGACGATGGAAACAGAGTAGATCGCAGCATGAGACGCCGCAAAATATGAAGTCTGGATATGGAAGTTCTTAATTGAACTTCAGGTAGTTCCTTCCATTTGTTGGTCCAATAATTTAGTATTGTGACAACAGCGGCGCTATAGCTTTAGGGAAGGAACCCAGGTCCCATCAGAGATCCAGACATATCTTGAGGCGGTACCACCTGAACAGGAAGATCGTTGATCCCTAGGAGATCGAGGTGAGGAGAGTAGATACGGAGAACAACACTGCAGATCCACTCACAGAGGCCATTCCTCAGACAGTGTTCGAGAGGCTATTCGAGATCTTCGGTCTGCGATGTGCCAGTATATGGCCTTAGTGCAAGTGGGAGATTGTTAGTGATATATGCCCTAGAGGACATTATTGTATCATACTGGATTGTATATTACTTAATGGGAGCTTGAGATATACACGGATATAGTAACAGTCTTGCTCAAAATGGCAGTATGCTACTTAGTTTGTTTCTACCTCAATATGTGCATGTGTTTCTTTTAGCGTATCGCTTATACATATTGGTAGAGCCCTTAGGATCTTTGCTTGATTAGCAGCGTTGTGATAGTAGTCACACTAGTAGAGGTTGGGTAATCTATAAGAACATCCTATACAGGTCCCTAGTCATAGGATTATCGAGACAGGGCATCGATACTCCACAGTAGACTAGTGTATACGCTTCTCATCCCAGCAGGAGAGATGGTCTGCACCACAGCCATTGGTACGTCGTACTGGAGATAGTATGAAGGTGCTCATTAGGTTATGAGTATACTGGACATGACTCATCAGGAACTGTTGGTGGGTATTATACTTGTCATCGGGTAGCAGTTCCCAGGTGACATGAGTACAGCTTAGTCCGTTGACTTGACACTGCTACCTCGCCTCGAGTGTGTTCCCACTGTACTTTGATTACTACCCTACCACGGCTCAATAGAGTCATGCAACAGGTAGTAGTTGGGTGCAGTCCCGAAGCACTTAGAGGTAGTGGTGGTTATATAGGATTCGTCTCTCCCGGTATTGGGGTTGATATCGCGCTGTGTTCAGAAGGCCATTACACAAAGTCCTTGACCAAAGCAAGCGAGATTTACTGGTAGGTACTCCAGTAGTTTCTCAGGGTGTTTTGGGCTATTCTTCAACATGACTTATTGCGCTATTAGGGGTATGACGATTACTGCCCCTCTAGGCTCGATATGTGATACTCTTAGACGAACAGACCGGACTGTACAGTGATTGTCACATTCAGGCTCAGTAGGAGTTCGGATGGGTTTTCCTCATCGGCCTTCTAATCGACATCTACCTGGGGACCGTTACGTGCAGCTAGTACCGCTTGCGGCCTGTGGTTAAACCCACTGCCAGCATAGTGTCGAGTCTTTAGAGTCCCACATAGAGAGTTTCCCTGCACCGGGCAAAAGGTGTAGATGTGGTATGGTTTTACGGCAGGGCTTCGATCATGTACGTGCACTTGTGCACGTATGATGTTTGGGTGGATAATACTAGTGGGCTTTGGTTTATGCCGGATCCTAGTATTATATTGATGGATCGGTTTCGTCTCTTTGTATTCGTGTTTCTCGGAATACGAATGCGGATATGTTTATACGGATGAGAGGGGCATAGAAGGAGACACCTCATTAGGGTTTTAACCATTGACTTGATTAAAACAATTATGAGGTGGAGAAAAGTATTTGTTATTTTTGTAAATGATAATTGAGGCATGGCTACTTGTTTTGACTACTTGACTTTGTTTGACCATTTGACTTGGTTTGACCACTTGACTTGGTTTGACTATTTGACTTAGATATTTTTGTGAGATATTTTGTGACCTAGATATTTTGATGAGATATTTTTCATGCCATGCTTGTGGTCATGTCAAGTTAGCCATCTCATTTTCATTTATCATTATCATTTATCAAAATCATTTTTTCCTCAAGTGAGCTCTTATGTTAGCTCTGTTCTTCTTCCTCTCAACTAAAACCCTAAAAGCTCTCATGTGTTGAGAATTCTAGGCTTTCAAGAAACAAATAAATCCATCTTCATACTCTACATCACCTAGGACATCAAGTTTAGCAAGCTTGTTGCCCTAGTTACCTCGGTTTTGAGGTGGAGCTTGGACTATAGACTCTCAGGCGGATCGTCTTTGAATCGAGGAGGCCTTGGAGGTTGCTACGATCCGGATCGATCTTTGGAGACTACGTAGACGGGGAGGACAACGATGAAGACCCGAAGGACATGTATCATGAGGTATAACTTCGTATCCGAGTAGTTAAACCTCAAGTAGTTTGCTAGCTAGGATTTATGGACGATCCTTGGTTCTAGTCGGTGTTGTGAAGCTCGTAAAAATCATTTTTTGCAAATTCTGCCTCCCCGCGAACACGTGGAGTACGCGACATCGACTTACAGCGCCTTCCATCAATCCCAAGGGCACCCGACTAAGAACCACAAAAAACTCCGTGACTATATCGAGGAGCTGATATGCTCTGATCACCTGGCAAAGTACCTATAAGACAAACGGCAGGCAGATCAGGAGCAAGCGAACCAACCTCCTCCCGGAGAATTGACAGTCGGGCAGATTATGGTCATCACTGTTGGCTCCACTCCGAACAACGATGATACCAGCCGTTTCCGACCAGTTATGACCTTAAGTGATCCCCCATACAAGAAGTGCAAGAAGGACTATCCAATCATCTTCACCAACGAGGACCTTCACGGCATTTCACTCTCACACAATGATCCCCTTGTGATAACAGCCAGGTAAACTGATACGAAATCCGAAGAATCCTAGTCGACTCGAGGAGCTCGGCGGATATCCTTTTTTACGACTGTTTCCAGCGTATGGCCCATCCGACCTCCAACCAACCTCCCACGTCCTCTCTGGGTTTATAAACCATTCCGTCTTGGCCAAAGGATCGATCACCCTCCTTCTCAACATTGGGGAAGCAAGAAGAACGCAAACCATATCAGTGAATTTCCTCGTTGCCAGGATTGCTTCGTTTTATAATATCCTCTTGGGTTGCCCCACCCTAAACGCCCTTGTCACGACCCGAAATAGCACGTGACTGACACTTGAATCATGTGAAGTCTATAGGACCCCACCTAATTCAAGTAAGCCAAAAGCCCAGAAATCTAAACCATTTAAAAGAAGAAGTGAAGAAAAACTTGTTTAAAAGTTAACATATAAATCACTTTGAAAATCGTAGTAAGCATTTTAAAGCATCAAGTCATTCCCAAAAATTTCGGCAGAGTTTCCTTTGTAAATACTGGCCCCAGACGGGTACAAATAGGAATATACATAGAAATGAAAAAAGGCATCCCCAAGCGGGAGCTATCACTTCGCCAATTGGTGGAAACAACCACGCAAGCAATATAATATACAACGCCGAAGGGCGAGGATCAAAACTCAGAATACAATCAATATCCTCATGAAAACCAGAGAAAGAATCATAGTAATACAAGCGCGCGACTCTAAGGTCGAAAGAATATACATAAAGGTATTCTAAGTCTATCAAATAATACAAGTCTGGTTGATGGAGTTTACTAGATACAAATGAATATAAATACAATACAACGGTGGTCACAATACAAGTGAACCCACCTACCCAAGCAATCACCCGGAATGAATAGTGTGCCAGCAAAGCCGCCAAGGAAACCAGTACGGCCGAGCCTGCAAGAAACTGTGGCACAACGGGGGTGATTTGCCAACTTGTGAGTAGAAGACATCACCGAGCAGAAATCGCATGTATGACTCTATCCTAGGTCATACAATAATAAGCTCAAAAAAAATAACCTGAAGCATCTAATAATGACAAGGTAATCATCTAACATACGTATAATACCAAGTGCTCGTGTCAGTGCCTCGGGTAGCAACATATCACATATATGATGTATGAATGCAGTAAGAATGAAAACAGAAAATATCTTGTAAGAGAAAAACTGTTTTCTTATCTCAGTGAGATTTCTGTATAAAACCGAAGTATCGTCAATGAAATCAACAGAAAATCCGTGTCAAGTATCGACACAAAACATATATCCCAATATCTCAGTGTCTCAATATGTCAATATCTCGGGCTCCGGTAATATGGACTGGCCCATATAATCAAATCTCAATATCTCGGGCTCCAGCAATCCGGACTGGCCCCGGGCTCCGGCAATCCGGACTGGCCCAAATCATCAAATCTCAAGACTATGTCGGTATCCTCCGGATATCCGCCGTGTCATAAATAACCGGTCAGTAGTGCTCCCCTGCCAGGCTCAACGCCATCATCTGCGACCATCTTACCCCGGGGTACCGCACCGGTTCCACCATGCACCCGCAGACGGTTCCTCCTCCTCCTCGAATCGGGTGTATGATATTGCTCAAGAGCCGAGAAAACTCATGGTGGACACCTCTCACATCATATCATGAGAAAACCGCAAATTTGTATCTTTTGAAAATGAAATGAGTTTGTAAAAATCCTTGCGGTTTCTCCAAATCCAGAAAATCTTATGGAAAATCAGAATCCCAATCTTGAGAGTAAATAAACAGTTAATTACCGGCATAAAGCCCTATAATATTGCATGACAAATGAATATATAAACATGCATGGAGTATCTCAGTAATAAATGTAATATCTAAACTAGTATATGAAAGCAAGCGTACTAGTACCATGTCGAAACTACCAGCTAGCAATTTATACCAATGAAGTAGTGTTTTTTAATGTGTACGTGACATGAAAATTACCGATGATGATGTGTGTGAGCCGGAAAGTAAGTGTACGTGGAGCATACGCATCATCGGCAATGGTACTGGTGTCCTGACAACAGATTTTCATAATAACTAACGAAAACACATTTAAGCATGCAATGCAATGCGAACAGCAAGGATATGCGGAAAATGAATAGTAAACATAACAATAAAGGATATACATTTCTATGTATGAATCATACAGTTTTTGGTGTCTGAAATCGCACAAATCGTGGTTTTAGAAAAATAGGGCTACGGTGTCTTTGAGAAAGATGCATCCTTTGAAAAATCCGTAGTATCCCTCGGCCTGTATTTTAAAATACTCATGATTCGTTAGTTTTGAAAATAAGTATGACTCAAGCCCAATCTAACATCTACCAAGTAAACTACAGGATGAAGCTAAGAAATTAGTCGAAAGGGTAAAGAAATCCATCTAAGTCCGAGTCGATATATCTAGTAGTCGGTGATGCCACCTCATTAGCGTCACGTATGATAAAATATATAATACGACATCCTCAAATCAAGAGTGTGGATCAATCATCATATTTATATCTCGTACGGTAAAGCCCTTCGTACGGCATCCCAAAATCGGGGTACAGGTCAATTATCACATTTACCTCATTATTCATATGGTATTGCTATCATAACATCATGAAGTAGGGGTACTGATCTAAAGTCTAGTGCATTCCAATACCATCATCATATATCCGCGTGTGTATGAAAACACATTGCCCATCGATCCGCTATAATATCATGTCGTATCTCATAACACGACTCAAATCACATAACCAATCTCACGACATCATGCCCAATCATATCGACTTTCCTCCGAGTATAATATACTATCCTCATCACCCGTGTGTGTGTGTGTCAACACATCCACACACACATACACACACACACACACATACATATATCATATACACCAAAAACGTATCACGTATGTGCATGTGTGTGTGTACCTTTACTCTAGGGTTTCGCGGCTAAGAAACTAACTAACGACACTTTCATCCAATTACGCTAAAAATTAACCTATGATCTCCTAAAACCTTCCTTGCTAATTATACATGTCTCAAAATACATATATTTATAAATATATATAACGTATTCGTACGCTACACTACGAAACTGCGGGGGTGTTATACGCCATCCATCCGACTTCCCCTGTAGATATATATCTACTCACCTTGAACCTTGCTTGCCCAAGTCGATGCCGCCATGCTCTTGGTTTTCATCCCAAAGTTCACGCAGAGGTACCTACATGTCATAACATATCGTATCGCATTAAAATCCGATTCGCAACCAAAACGACACGCGAGGTGCCTATAGGTTAGAACCTATAGCCTACGCATACGAAAACAATCATAAATACCTCATCGTTGACGTACAAACGTCCAACGATCGAATCCACAGTTCGAATACCAAAACCAAGTTATTGAAAACCACGAAACCAAAACAGTAACTTTGAAAAGTTGCTTCAGATTTTAGTTCAGGTGAAATTATGCTAAACTAGTAGTACATGGGGGGTAGTGTATAGGGTATGTGAGCTACAGAAACAACCTTGACCACATTGCCCACACTTTGGCTGGCCACACACACAGAAAAACCAGCCTACTCGGCCAGGGGTTCTAGGATGGGGTTTGTATTGGCAGGGTGACCTCCTAGTGGTCCATCTAGGTCTCTGGGGTTGTTAGTTTTTACCGTAAATGTTCCAGGTCATTCCAGATTTCTTGTAGGCACTAAGTTTACACAAAATCGACATTGCAACATCTAAATCCAATTGCATGGTTTAGGCTCTGTTTGATCTAGGTTTTTAACACTAAGGGGGTTTGTAGTTACCAATTACACCCAACTTCACCATCACAACTCATGAAATCCTCAAAACCTCATCTTGGAATTTTCAAACCTTACTAAACCACCACATCTTAACTCTAAACCATTCTAGAAAATAAGAAACACTAGAAACTTAGCTAGAAGTCTTGAATTATACCTCATTTGTCACTCAAGAATCCCCTAGAGCTCAAAATCCCAACATTCTTGATCCATCATACTTGTAGTGAGCTTGTGCACATTTTTAATGAAGGGAATATGATATTTTGATGTGGTTTTGGGAGTGTAGTGAGGAGGTAGAGGTGGTGGAGGGAGAGGGCAGCCATGGTGAGGGAAAAGAGTAGAAGAAAATGATGAAGATGATGAAGACCATCACAAATGAGCCAAGGTCAATGACCCCTCATCCTCTCTCTCTTTTCCATGCTTCTTTATTTATTCTTTTCTTTTCCTATTTCCTTTATCTTTTCTTTTCAAAATTAAAAACCAAGAACGCCATTTATAAAAAGAAACATATGGATGCCATGGTTCATAGAAATTTAAAAAAATGTGTTTTGAAACATGATATGATGCATGTCATAATGCATAATCAAGATTAATGCAAGATTAGTGAAAAATAAATCGAGTTTAGCATTAACATAGAATATAATTAATAATAAGAAATCTATGAATGCTCCATTTTATAACCCCTTTCAGAATCAATAGTTCAAATGAATTCTCCGAATGTTTTCCAAACTATCGGTATATAATTATACCCTTTTCGTTAAAACTAATCTTCGCACCTTAAAATATTTATGATAATTCATTATTTAATTATTTAACTTCCCAAAAATAATACTTTATTTTTCTGAAATGTTACAACCCTCCAGGTTCAGATCTCGACCTATCAACTCGCGCTCAAGTTTTCTCTAGACAATGAAGGGATAGGCCGGGCCTATGGAGACCAGCAAACCGCCAGGGTCTGTCTTGCCTCGACGTTACCCGAGGACAAAGATGTTGACATTTTTGAAAATGTGTGTAATCCTCGAGAATCTCTGAATACGCGCGACGACAAAAACGAGATTTGTGGTTCCCCAGTGGAGGCTTTGTTAAAGGTTCCTCTCAAAGAGAGAGAAGACAACCAAACTATCCAGATCGGCTCACTCTTGACAGGGGATGCTCGGGATAGCCTGATCCAGTTCCTTCGAAGCAACTCCGATGTGTTCGCTTGGACTCCCGGGGACATACCCGAGATCGAACCTAAGGTGATCTCCTATAAGCTCAGGGTCGACTCGAAAGCCCGGACAGTCTGACAAATGAAAAGAAGTTTAACGCCAGTAAAACAAAAAGCAATAGAAGAGGAAGTGGACCGACTGCTCGCGGCCAACTTCATCAGAAATCTGGACTACTTGGCTTAGCTAGCAAATGTAGTCATGGTCAAGAAGGCAAATGGGAAATGGCGTATGTGCATCGATTTCACCGATCTAAACATGGCCTGCCTCAAAGACAATTACCTACTCTCTCGAATAGATCAGTTAGTTGATAGCTTGGCCGGTCACGAGCTGCTGAGCTTCATGGATGCCTTCTCTGGTTATAATCAAATTCGGATAAATCCGGCCGACGAAGAGCTAACCGCATTCACCACCGATCGAGGAGTCTACTGCTATAAGGTAATGCCCTTCGGCTTCAAAAACACGGGGGCAACATACCAGCATCTGGTCAACAAGTTGTTCAAACCGCAAATCGGGAGAAATATAAAGGTTTACGTCGATGACATGCTCGTGAAATCTGCCCTGTCAGCCGAACGTACCACAGACCTCGATAAGACATTTGATATCCTGCGAAAGTACAAAATGAAACCAAATCCAGCCAAGTGTGCGTTTGGCATCATGAGTGGGAAATTCCTTGGATTCATGGTCACCCACCGGGGAATCGAAGAAAACCCAGAGAAGATTAGAGCCATCATTGACATGACAACGCCAATGTTGATATCATGCGGCTCACGGGCAGGGTGACCGCTTTGAGTCGCTTCATGTCCAAATCCGGAGAGAAGTGGATGCCTTTCTTCAAAGCCTTAAGGAAGATCCTCGGGTTCGAGTGGTCCGAGAAGTGTCAAGTCACTTTCGAGCGGCTCAAGACGCATCTGGCGACCCCCCTCCCCCCACTTCTCACCAGACCAACTGAGGGGGGCGAGCTATTGCTGTATCTGGTCGTCTCCGACCAAGTTGTCGGCTCCGTACTCATCAGAGAATTCGAAGGAATACAAAGACCAGTCTACTATGTTAGCCACATTTTCAAGGACGCGAAGACCAGATACCCGGCCATAGAAAAGATAGTCCTGATGCTCGTCGTCACCTCCAAGAAGCTCCGACACTATTTCCAGGCTCACATGATCATTGTTCTCACTGAGCGAACCTTGGGGAATATCCTCGGTTCCCCCGAATCGTCGGGACGCTCAGAGAAATAGAGATAGGAGTTGTCCTGATTCGACATCCGGTACTGACCAAGGAAAGCTATCAAAGCACAGGACCTAGCCGATTCCGTGTTCGAATGCACTATTCCCAATAAAGAACGAGTGCCGATCACTACCCCTGACCCACGACCCTCAGTTGAGGAGAAGCTCGGCCCAATTCCAAATTGGGTGGTCTACGTGGAAGACTCCTCCACAGAGGATGGGAGTGGAGCTGGGTTGGCCATCCGTGCTCTGAATGAAGCAGGAATGGAGTACTCTCTGAGGCTTGGCTTCAAGGTGTCGAACAACGCCGCAGAATACGAAGCCTTATTGGCTGGGTTACGAATCGCATCCGGGATGGGGCTAAAGAAAATTAAGATCCGCAGCGACTCCGCGCTGGTCTTCGGACAGGTGACCGGACGTTTCGAAGCCCGGGAGCCCCTGATGATGAAATACCTAGCGGAGGTAAAAAAGCTTCGGGGAAATTTCGATGAGGTCCAAATAGAACAGATTCCCATGAGCATGAACGCCGAGGACGACGCGCTAAGCAAACTCGCCTCTTCTTATTTGGCTAATCACAAAATAAATATCTCTTCGAAGTTCCGCTATGACCCAGCATCAAAGACAGAGAGGTGATACACCAGATCTACACTGCTTAGGGGGATATCCCGTATTGGAGAAATCCTATAGTGGAGTTCCTCAAGGACGGAGTACTCCTCGAGGACCGAATTGAAGAACGCCAGCTCCACATAAAAGCTCATCACTTCGTGTAGAGTAAAGGAAACCTGTACAAAATGTCATACACCCAAGCTTTACTCTGGCGTGTCGATCCCAACGAAGCAGATTACATTCATTGAGAGATACATGAAGGAGTCGGGGGAGCACATAAGTGTCACGACCCGAAAGAGTACGTGACTGGCCCTTGAACCATATGAAGTCTATAGGACCCCATCTGATCCAAGTTAGCCAAAGCCCAGCAATCTAAAACCATTTAAAGAGTAAATAAGGAAAACTGGTTTTGAAAAGTAAACAAATCATGCTTCGAAAATCAAAGTTTTTAAATAACTAAGCCGAATGTGTATTTTTAAAATGTGTAACCTTTCCTGAAAATTTCGGCAGAGTTTCCTTTGTAAAAACTGGCCCCGAACGGGGTACAACAAGAATAATATATATGACATGATAAAAGGCATCCCCAAGCGGGACTAGCTCTTCATCAATCGACGGTCATAACCACGCAAGCAATAATAATATACAACGCCAAAGGGCGAGAATCAAAACCCAAAAGGAAACTCAAAACAACCAGAAAACCGTAATACTACAAGCGCGACTCTAAGGTCGAAATAATACAACACTGTTTTCTAAGTCTGAAACAATACACAAGTTTTGGTTGATGGAAATTCTAGATACAATAAATAATACATGAACAATGGCGGATCTGATACAAAGAACCCACCTACCAATGCAAGTCACCCATATGGAAGCAGTGTGCCAGAGATGCCGCTATGGAATCTGTACGGCAAACCTGCAAGAACTGGGGCACAACGGGGATGAGTTGCCAACTCGTGAATAGAAAATATCTACAAGCAGAGATCGAATGCATGACCCATCCTAGGTCAATACGATCGGATATAAATAAACCTCAATATGAATAAAGCTGAAGCATGCTAAACTGGCAATGTAACCTCTATACATGAGTGTAGTGCCAAGTGCTCGTGCTAGTGCCTCAGATAATAGCATGTCAAGAATATGAGGTATGATCAATGCAATCAAATCTGTATACACGTGGATCCCGTCCACTCGTCACCCAATGACAATAACCATCATGCAAGTAAATATCATAAAACTTGTGCATGGAAATATGAGGATATAATCCACCCGTGTCCCTCGCGACACGTCAAAATCATGGAACCGGAGTGCCCAGCATCGGCACTTGAAAACTGTAGGGTTCCTAGGCACTCTAGTGAGGTCTCACAAGGCATCAACCATGCCAATTTCAAAAATTCTAGGTGCCGAGAGACCCGACTACGGATCGTTTGCTAGAAAACTAGGCGAAAAAGCTAACTAGTTAACAATTAACTAAGAGATACGGAAATACAACCTTTGTAGATCCGGTCCTCCACCTCCACGGCTCCGCAACGAAGTCATCTCCGCTGTCCAAAAAGAATCCGGGCTCTAGCGTCGACTTCATCGGAGAATAAGCGAGCTAGGTCGTCGATGTCCATGCCGAAGATGATCTACGTCGAGGCATCGCTAGATCAAGCTCCACCTTCACCTTGCCATGAAAACTAGTGAAGGAAACACACTCTACTACTTGGCAAGAGCTAGAGGATGAAGAAATAGGAAGTGGGTAAACTTTAGTTTTGGATTTCTCACACTCTTCATCAATCCACCATTGATGAAGTTTGGTTTTCTTCACTTGAAGAATGAAGAAGATGAAGAAGAATATTATGATAAGATTAAGAATAATGAGAAAAGAAATTCATTCTTATCATAATTGAACCATAGTTAGGTGTAGAGAGTCAATCATGGTTATGTGGAATGGTTAAGTTAAGCATGAGACAAAAATGGTTACCTTTATTCAAACCTTCATGAAGATTCATGAACAAAACAAAACTAGCATCCATTTTTCCCTTTTTGCTTTTCCCAAAATGAATAAACAAATAAATAAATAAATGAATAATCAAATAGTAAACCCTAACCATTCCATTAACCAAGGTTTAATTCTATACACTTAACTAAAAAGGCATGTATCATCAAACATGATACAAGCAAGTGCACAAAATCATATCGCATATGCAATGCGCACACCCGAGTGAGAAAATCCATTTTAAAGTGAACCGATACTAGTTAATGCAAAGTAATATATCAAATATACAATTATGCATTAAATCATTAAATCAACACTTGATTTAACGATCCGGTCATGTCGCACATAACCGACTGGTATCATCAGTAACAACTTATCGAATCAACACTTGATCCGATAACCCGGCTATATCGCATATAACCGATCAATGTCACATCGCGAGAATCGAATACAGTATCACATACCGTATTATTCTCGGTCCTGTACATATCTCATATGCGCTCCTATTTCGTTTCGCTTGAGCCAGGAAACCTCTGTGTAGGACTCTAAAGACTCGTCAATACGCCGGCAGCAGATGATGATCATATCAAACATCCACAAGCCGCAAGCGGTCTGCTAAACGTAACGGCCACCCGGGTATTGAGCGATCTGAAGATCGACGAGCAAGCCCGCTCACACTCCAGTGAATCCAACCAGTAACACTACCGTACAGTCCGGTCTGATCGTCTGATATGTCGCATATCTCGCCTAGGGGTGGTAAACGTCAGACCCCAATAGCTCAATAAGTCGTGTCGATATGAGGTCTATAACAATTCGAGAAACTACTGGTAACACTTACCAGTAAATCTCAGCAACCCTGGCCAGGGATTTCCTGTTATAGCCAATCGAACACAGCGCAACATCAACCCCCTATACCGGGAGAGACGAATCCCCTCCTATCGCTCATTGCCTCCATGTGACTCGGGACTGTACCCAAAAACCACCGTTTTGCACGCCCTCTTGGACGTGGTAAGATGGAAATCAAAGCACAGTGGGAACCACACAAGACTCTATGACGATCTCGGGTCAACAGACTACTCTGTACCAGTGTCACCAGAGAACTGCCATCCGACGTGAGATATAATACCATCTGGGAGTTCTCGGCGAGTCCGTCCAGTGTACCCAGTCTCTACTGAGCACCCGTATATCATCTCTGATGTCAAACACCAATGGATATGGGATCATCCATCGCCCATCTGTATGGGTCGAGAAGGTACACGCTAGTCTACTCTGGTATATCGATGCCCCGTCTCGATACACCCACGACTAGGGACTTTGAAGGATGTACTCATGGACTACCATGTCCCTACTAGTATGATCCGCATCATAGTCCAGGTAGTCAAGTACAGATCCTAAGGGCTTTACCAACATGTAACAGAGAGACAATCAGCATACACGTTAAGGTAAAGGGTAACCAGATAGCATACTATCATGTCGAGCAAGAAAGTCCTCCCTATATATGTCCCAGCATCCACTACAATATACATCCTATGTACAGTAATGGCCTCTAGGGCATACATATAACTAACAATCTCCCACTTGCACTAGGGCCATCTGTAGCAGTGGTTGTAGTATCTCATACTCAACCATCCCATAGAAGTCTCTCTCTGGGAACAGGCCTTTGTGAGTGGATCCGCTGTGTTGTCCTCCGAGTCTACTCTCCAAACCTCGATCACCCTGGAGATCAACCATCTCCTTGATCAAGTGATACTGCCTTAGAATATGTCTGAATCACTGATGGGACGGACGTTCCTTGGCATAAGCCACAACTCCATTGTCACACAATGGGAGGAACTAAGTTCATCTCATGAACCAATATACATCCAAACAGCCTCTTTGGTAGCATCTTAAGTAGCGATGTATCCTGCCTTTATCGTCTAGTATGCCACGGTATCTAGCTTGGAACTCTTCCAACATACCGTCCCTTTACTGAGGGTAAAGACAATGCCTGTGACTGACACTCAGTCGTCTTTATCACCCTGGAACCCTTCCAGTGATTCTCCCCAGGATCGGTTGATACTGTCTCACTACAACTAGTGAGAATCCTAACATCCATTTAGATCTATCTCATAGATCCAAAAACCCAGGATTTAGGAGGTATCACTTTGATCCTACACGGAGAATCTTTGTGATAAACGGAGATTGATCGAGCGTAGCATAAGAAACTCCTTTCTTATCAAGAGTATGTCATCCACGTACTCTACGAGGATCACCACCATACTCCCTACTATCCTTTTGTTTATACAAGGTTCATCTACCATTTTGATGATGTCAAACTCTTTGACTAATCCATCAAAACAGATGTTCCAACTCCGCGATGCCTGCTTTAATCCTATAAAGCATCTTGCACACGTTTCCGCTGCTCCCACTGTCTACGAAGCCCTCTGGCTGTGTACTTATAGACGCTCTCTTCTAAAACATCATTTAGAAAGGCAGTCATGACACCCAACCACCAGATATTGTAGTCATGGTATGTAGCCGTGACAAGTGGGATCTGGATGGACTTAAGCATAGATCCTTAGAAAAAGGTTTCATTATGATCCATATCTGGTCAATTATGCAAACCTTTAACAAGTCTAGCTTTGAAAGTCTCAACTTTTCCATCTACACCAAGTAATCTTCTCAAGATATACTTGCTCCTGATGGGGATTTAACCCTTCAGATATAGCAACCAAAGTCCATACTTTGTTGGTGTATAAGGATTCCATCTCAGATCGCTAAGCATCCAGCCATTCTTACAGAGTCTCACTCCTGATGGCCAGCTCGAAACTAGTTGGGTCATCATCTCATGATGTAATCCTCGCTCCCACTGTCATAGAGAAACCGAAGTATCTCTCAGGTGGGTGAGGAACCCTACTAGATCGGCGGAGAGGCTGAGTTTCGTTGGAATCTACTGAATCCTTTGGTTCGATCATCTTCTGTAGTTTGCATAGCTGGAACCTTTCCAGTTGTACATAACAGACCTTGCCTCGATTTTGTCCGGATTTTGCTTTAAAACATAGGCCGGACAACCCCAAATCTTAACTAGCTTAAGACATGGGCACTTCCCTTTCCATATCACATATGAAATGGTAGGCAACAGATTTGATTCGAACCCTATTCAATAGGTATGCAGCTTCTCAAGTGCATAACTCCCAAAAAGGAAATAGGTAACTCAGTAGTACTCATCATAGAGCACACCTTATCATATAGGGTGTTATTGCTCCGCCCCGATATACCATCGTGCTATGGTGTATGCGGAGGAGTAATCTGAGAGAGAATCTCATTCTCCTTTAGAATAGTCCAGAAATTCTATGCACAAGTATTCTCCTTCTTGATCTCATCATAGGACATAATACTTATACCCGTATTTTGGTTCTCTACTTCTAACTTATATTCTGTGAATATCTCAAAAGGTTCGGACTCATGTTTCAACAGGAATATATGACTGAATCTTGAGAGATTATCAGAGAATATAATGAAGTACAAAGAACCGGTCTTAGCATGTGTAGACAGGGGACCTACATACATCAACATGTATCATCCCAAGAGTTCACTAACTCTTTCTCTGTTTCCAGTAAACGGAGCTGGTGTCATTATATCTTTGTGACATGACTGGCGAGTTTCACAAGATGTAAATTCAAACTAATTTAAATATGCATCTTTATGTAACTCTAGCTAGTCGGGTCATATTGATCTGACCTAGTCTACAATACCTCAAGAAGAATTCGTTCATTTCTGAACTCTTCCTCTTGTGTGTGATCCGTATACTAAGAACTGTAGTTTGATTTAGAACATCAATGCTTTTAGATAACGTGCCTGAACCGATCAACTTTTGATATAGGAAATGTTCAAAACATTATCCAACAATACAAAATTTTATCATTTCTTTACTGATAAAGAGACTGATATGATTTTGTATATCAGGTTCGGTATCTAATAACATTCGTTCAGAATCAATGTATTAGTAATACAGGGTGACAGTGACCAACAGACTTGGCTGCAACACTTGCCCCGTTTTCTGCCTCATGAAACTTATCACCCGTTCTCAGTTCTTCTACTCTTTTGTAGCCCTATGTAACAACTTACATATCTGGGATCCTGATCCGGTATCATACACCAGGGATGCGGAGGATACTGAGAAACAGTTCTGTATAATGAACACACCCGAAGATGATGCATCAGCATGCACTCTCTTCGTGTGGGCGGCACGGGAAATCTGGTATTCCCCAAATTCCTGCTCTGTCTTATAACAATTATAGGTTGGAGCAGGACCAACATTCCCCAGCTCAGTATAACAAGCGGGTTCGGTCAATATTCCGTATTATTATCTTGATTAAGGCGTGATATGGTCGCTACCAGGAGAGAGAGAGAAGAAAACACTCAGCGTGCGCTCTGTCAAGAATAGATTGGTTATTATTTTATCTAATCAGGATGGCTCCCACTGCTTTTTATCAAATCTTCCTTCAAACCCTAAAAGGAAAGACTAGCCGGGATTAATTACACACTACAAGTTCGCCAATCTTTCAGCCAGGCCAGTGTCGGTACTTTGAGGAGGTCCCCCGTGCTTTCGCACGAACCTAATTAATGTAAACCTCGTTTTCCCAGAGGCGTAACCTCGTTAACACCTTTCTAGACACCTACTTGATCGGCTAATTGTAATGTGTAAAACTCTCCCAGGAGTAACTCTTACTCGCAGCGGGTATCGGGATCCAACTATCTCATAGAAGGTATGCAATCTCATTGCAAATTTCAACACTTGAAATTCCCGATAATATTTTGCCCCTAGCTCGCTATGACCTTGACGCATGCCAAACAACCCATAGTCTGCTAGTCAAGTTCAACCCATACATTTCTTGATTGAATTAAACCCACCCGCACGATCCTTGACGCATGCCAAACAACGCCGTGCGAATACCCTAATCCAATCGCATCGTATGCTAGCAGATAAGCACTAGTTAGCTACCGTACACTACGCCTTGACGCATGCCAAACAACCGCAGCACGAATACTAACTAATACTTATCTGAAATGACGGAGGGCTACGACAGGTTTTTCTGAAAACCTATTGCGTAATGAACTTGATATCGTTGTAGAAACAAATGATTTTTAAAATGGAGTGTTTTTGAGGCTTTTCTAGTTTTGCTAAAGGAGTCACTCCCGGTGAAGGGATCGTCGGTCCTTTCCTCGTCGAATGAGGTGCGGGATATATCATATATATCACTGTGCAAAGCAAAAACACTTAAAAGCAATCAAAAGACAAACCGAGTGTGTAGCATCTGCCAGTTATTGCTAAAGGAGTCACTCCCGGTGAAGGGATCTCGGTTCTTTCCTCATTGAATAAGGTGCAGGATATATCACATATACCTCTGTGCAAAGCAAGAACTGTAGCTACCTGTTTTATTTTGAAATTCGATTCTACAACATCTTAGGTTTCTTTTAATTCATTAATCACATTAATGAAGTCCCATCATTTAAATACCTAAACATCACAGATAAATACGACGTACACTTATGCCATCCGCATTTGCCTCGATGTCCCCTCGTGCACCGTTAGGTTAGGTAACTAACGGCAGAGCAGGGCAGGGCTAGCACGGGTGTAAAACATAAGTAACGTCTATATAATATATCATATATACTATATACTGTATCTATCACAGAACATCACATGATCACATCACAGATATCGCAGCAGAAGAATCATATGAAATATTGGATATACTAGGACGTCCGTGTTTTCAATACGAGCCAGTATAAAACACGGATTCCACGGTCGCGATGAATAGCCAAACCCACACCCCTAGACCCCTACGAGAGCGGCAAGCAACCCTACCAATTCTGGAGTTAGGAGACCCGGACCCGACTCCTCGAGTTGGTCTCCCACTGGACTCCAGAACCCGGTTACTTGTGCCCTCCTCCTTGGGTCTATCCTAGTGCGGAAAAGTAAATAATATACAAACGGTGACAACTTCCGCAACCTGGAAGCGCCCCAATAAAAGAATATTACATACAAGTTTTTATATGAATGAAAATGAAAAACACTCATCTCACATAAAAAAACCCCGGCTATTCAAACACGACGATCCAATATAACATATCCAGCAACACATAACATCACATGTCATCAACGTAAGTAAATATGCGCATCCCAATTGTCGTTGACATATAGCAACGAAAACGGCGATATCACATATTACACTTACGGTCACAGAAAAGAAAGTGTAAAACTACAACAGTTGGAATCCGCAATCACCTCAGACATCGCATGCCTGACCAAATGAATTCCTTAGACATCACATGCCTAACAATTATAAACCCCGCATTTTAGTCTCAAAATCGAAAACACTTTTCAATATCAAGTCGGTCAATTCAACAAGATTCCCGACATCCTGATCGAATGCTCGTCGCAAACTTCAGTAGGCGGCCGCACCCCCGATACCGTCGACGAAGTGCACCAAGGCGGAACACCGCTGCCGCGAGCACCCGGACGGATGCTTTCGGCGACGGGGTTCTCCTACAGTCACTTGGTCGGGGCTATGGGGTGTAGCTGTCTATTAAGTTTACCCGGCGAGTATCCGCGTACGCTACGTGATTGCGACGGACTTTTGATCACATCAAAATTCCGTGGCAACCGATCAAGTGAGACTAAATTGCTACGTTTATAACATTCATTCAGTTATCTCATAACTTATTGTGAATTCCAATTATTGTATCCCATTCCGGATAAATAGAAAATGTCAAACTTTCCGATCGAACAATCGAACACCCAACTTTTCCCGATACAGATCAACACATGAAATAAGTCTAACAACATTCAGTTCGTGCCTCAGTACCGACGGTCCAACCGTAGAAGGGTCAAGCCAACGCCTCACATGTGGCACGCCGTACTGCCCCAAACCCGAAGGTTCAAAGGGCAGTTCAAGACGGTCACATAATCGAGTTAAGGTTTGTTGTCTTCTAGAGGGTCCATCGAGTTACTTGCACTACTTAGAACGTCGTTAAACTACGGAAAAATCCAACACTTGGAAATTTCCCGACAGGGGAAAAATTGGGTATTTATATCCGTTCGAACTTTTTAACATATTCTAAAAATTTATCCGGAAAGCCAAATGGACAAAATTTGATACCCCGATCGAAACACCGAATCCCCAAAACAACTGCAGAAAATTCAACTCTTGAAAAAATATTAAAAATTTCCAGAAAATCCAGCATAATCTATTAAGAGTTACTGTGTAATCTTCGCTGACCAATGATGACGTAAGGCCGCGGAACCGCCGCACGAGCCTTGCTCGTGCCGCGGAACCGCGGCAGTTTAATGGAGTTACAAGCACGAATTTCACAGTACCTCTTAAATTCACCTGTTGATTTTTCTGCATATTTTTAATGTGGAAAAATCCCAATTTTTGGAAAAAGGACAGAGAGCATTTTGGGTTTGGGTTTTCGGGTTCGTTCGGACTTCAAACTCCGTCTGGACTTCGCCTAAGGCTCTAGCTAGGCTCTGATACCACTGTAGGGTTCCTAGGCACTCTAGTGAGGTCTCACAAGGCATCAACCATGCCAATTTCAAAAATTCTAGGTGCCGAGAGACCCGACTACGGATCGTTTGCTAGAAAACTAGGCGAAAAAGCTAACTAGTTAACAATTAACTAAGAGATACGGAAATACAACCTTTGTAGATCCGGTCCTCCACCTCCACGGCTCCGCAACGAAGTCATCTCCGCTGTCCAAAAAGAATCCGGGCTCTAGCGTCGACTTCATCGGAGAATAAGCGAGCTAGGTCGTCGATGTCCATGCCGAAGATGATCTACGTCGAGGCATCGCTAGATCAAGCTCCACCTTCACCTTGCCATGAAAACCAGTGAAGGAAACACACTCTACTACTTGGCAAGAGGTAGAGGGTGAAGAAATAGGAAGTGGGTAAACTTTAGTTTTGGATTTCTCACACTCTTCATCAATCCACCATTGATGAAGTTTGGTTTTCTTCACTTGAAGAATGAAGAAGATGAAGAAGAATATTATGATAAGATTAAGAATAATGAGAAAAGAAATTCATTCTTATCATAATTGAACCATAGTTAGGTGTAGAGAGTCAATCATGGTTATGTGGAATGGTTAAGTTAAGCATGAGACAAAAATGGTTACCTTTATTCAAACCTTCATGAAGATTCATGAACAAAACAAAACTAGCATCCATTTTTCCCTTTTTGCTTTTCCCAAAATGAATAAACAAATAAATAAATAAATGAATAATCAAATAGTAAACCCTAACCATTCCATTAACCAAGATTTAATTCTATACACTTAACTAAAAAGGCATGTATCATCAAACATGATACAAGCAAGTGCACAAAATCATATCGCATATGCAATGCGCACACCCGAGTGAGAAAATCCATTTTAAAGTGAACCGATACTAGTTAATGCAAAGTAATATATCAAATATACAATTATGCATTAAATCATTAAATCAACACTTGATTTAACGATCCGGTCATGTCGCACATAACCGACTGGTATCATCAGTAACAACTTATCGAATCAACACTTGATCCGATAACCCGGCTATATCGCATATAACCGATCAATGTCACATCGCGAGAATCGAATACAGTATCACATACCGTATTATTCTCGGTCCTGCACATATCTCATATGCGCTCCTATTTCGTTTCGCTTGAGCCAGGAAACCTCTGTGTAAGACTCTAAAGACTCGTCAATACGCCGGCAGCAGATGATGATCATACCAAACATCCACAAGCCGCAAGCGGTCTGCTAAACGTAACGGCCACCCGGGTATTGAGCGATCTGAAGATCGACGAGCAAGCCCGCTCACACTCCAGTGAATCCAACCAGTAACACTACCGTACAGTCCGGTCTGATCGTCTGATATGTCGCATATCTCGCCTAGGGGTGGTAAACGTCAGACCCCAATAGCTCAATAAGTCGTGTCGATATGAGGTCTATAACAATTCGAGAAACTACTGATAACACTTACCAGTAAATCTCAGCAACCCTGGCCAGGGATTTCCTGTTATAGCCAATCGAACACAGCGCAACATCAACCCCCTATACCGGGAGAGACGAATCCCCTCCTATCGCTCATTGCCTCCATGTTACTCGGGACTGTACCCAAAAACCACCGTTTTGCACGCCCTCTTGGACGTGGTAAGATGGAAATCAAAGCACAGTGGGAACCACACAAGACTCTATGACGATCTCGGGTCAACAGACTACTCTGTACCAGTGTCACCAGAGAACTGCCATCCGACGTGAGGTATAATACCATCTGGGAGTTCTCGGCGAGTCCGTCCAGTGTACCCAGTCTCTACTGAGCACCCGTATATCATCTCTGATGTCAAACACCAATGGATATGGGATCATCCATCGCCCATCTGTATGGGTCGAGAAGGTACACGCTAGTCTACTCTGGTATATCGATGCCCCGTCTCGATACACCCACGACTAGGGACTTTGAAGGATGTACTCATGGACTACCATGTCCCCACTAGTATGATCCGCATCATAGTACAGGTAGTCAAGTACAGATCCTAAGGGCTTTACCAACATGTAACAGAGAGACAATCAGCATACACGTTAAGGTAAAGGGTAACCAGATAGCATACTATCATGTCGAGCAAGAAAGTCCTCCCTATATATGTCCCAGCATCCACTACAATATACATCCTATGTACAGTAATGGCCTCTAGGGCATACATATAACTAACAAAAACATCATGAAAACTGTGCCCAGCATCTGCACGTAAATCCTCATATATCGGGCTCCGTCAGTCCGGATCGGCCCTCGGGCTCTGTCTGCGGTGTCGGTCCTCGGCCCCGGCAGTACGCCCAAATCCATCTATCGACTCTGGTCAGTATCCTCCGGATAATCGCCAGGTCCAACCAATCACCGGTAGGTACTCGCCCGCCTCCAGGCTCAATCGGCAAAGCTCATCGATCATCTTGCCGAGGGGAACCATACCGGGTCCACCATGTACGCGCAATCGGCTCGTCCACTCCTCGATTCGGGTTTCACATGTTGCTCTCAGCACCGAGAAAACACATGGTGGACGCACTGAAATATCATATCAAGGGTAACCGGGTTTTTAAAGCAATGACATATTCTCTTTTGAAATACCCTCGGTTCCTAAATCCAGAAATATCATAGAAACAACACATCTCAATGCGTACAATCAAAAAGCATGAAGTATGCGACATGTAAAGGAAGGTATGCACATCATCATGTCATGCAAGGATCATATACTGAATGCAATAGTACTACAGTGTAGTGACATGGCAATTATCGATGATGAGTGTGTGAACCGGCAACAAGTGTACGTGGAACATATGCATCATCGATAATGGTGCTGGTGTCCTAGCAGCATGACTGAATATAACAACAATACAAGCGATGCAATGCAAATAGCAGGAATATGCGGAAACGAATGATCAACGCAAAAGTACAGAACCTGCCCCAATAGATATGTCATGCAACCTTGCCTTTTGAAATAAGACGAATCAGGGCTTTTGGTAAAACAAGGGCTACGGTGTTTTAAGAAAAGATGCATCATTTGAAAATATCCGTATAACCCTTCTGCCTATCTTTAAAATATCCCCGATTCGTTAGTTTTGTAATATGTATGTCTCGGCTCAGTCTAAGGTCTACTAAGTAATCTAGACAGGAGGGGTATGAAACCACCTACATCTGAGTCGATATATATAGATATAATAGTCGGTGATCCCGCCTCAATAACATATCGTAAGATATCCTCGAGTCATGAGTGCGGATCTATCATCAATATCGGCTCGTACGGTAAATCGTCGTACGGTATCCCAATAACTGGGTAGGGGTCAATATCATACTATCTCATCACATATCAGGTATCACCATCATCAGATCGCATAATCTGGGGTACTACTCTAAGTCTAGTACAAATCGATACCATCTATAAGAATATGAATGCGGGGTAAAACACATGCCCAAAGGCCCGCTAAAACTATCATATCGCACCTCAAAAATGAACTATGTCACATCGTCGATCTCACGGCCTCACATCAAGTATCATCTCAAACCCACGTATCATCCTCAAATCCCGTATATAAACACATAGTCCCATACCCATGTGTAGATATACGCACCATCATATGCGCACAAATAAACGAAAGAATGTATGCAAGTATGTGTGTAAGTGTATGTGTGAGTGCAACCACTACTCTAGGGTTCGCACTATACTAAAACAATATATTCTTATCATCAATAATACCATTATTACCATCACTAATCTAAACCACACATAATAAATATACGTGTGTATACGTATTCGTATACATCACCACGGACTGCGGGGGTGCTATACGCCATCCACCCGACTTCTCCCCGTAGATATAAATCTACTCACCTTGCTTCTCATATATTGGTGCCGATGTCGCCATCTTCATCCTCTTTGCCTCAACATCTCGTAGGGTACCTACAAGTATATCATAACGCTAAAGCACATGAAAATCACATCGGAAACCAAAATAGCACACGCTACCCGCATAGGTAAAAACCTATCGACTCGCATGTAAATACGATCAATATCCACTTGTCGTTGACGTCCAAACGCCATCCGACAGGAATGAAACACCAAATACCAAAATCCATGCTAAATCAAGTCGTAAACCATGCACCAACATAGGAAAATCATCCCAGATTTCACCCTAGATGGAATCAGTCAAAACTAGACATACCCAGGGTCAATACTAGAGGAAATAGGGCCATGCACAGAAATCGAGGCGATTCCCTCCTGCTCTGGCCGCAATTTGCGGCCAGAAGGGATTAATTGGCGGCCTCAGTTTGGAGTTGGGGGCTAAGGTTTGGTGTGTTGGTTCTATAGTGCCTGCACATCTCACTATCAACTCAGTTTTATTTTTGGGGTCTCGGGGTGATAGCAGATTACACAAAACAGTCCCAGATTTCCAGTTTTTCCGATATCGGTTCCGTAATTCCGTATTCTGGTTTCAAGTTCAGGTTTGGGTTCAAATTATCATCACACAAGGGATTCTAAGGTCACCACAATCCTCAATTCCATCTTTGATTTCAGTTTTACCCTAAACCCTAACTTGAATTCTCCAAAATCCTCAAAACGACACAATATCGATATGAAACTAGAATTGATGCACAAGAAATGAGATACTATTCTAATAGGTGCAGAAATTACCTCCTTTGGCAACTCAAGAAAATTCTTGAGTTGCTCAAAGTCCTCCAAATCCAATCTTGTTAGGTTCAATGTGTAGCTAGTGAGCTCGGGAACACCTTTTGTGAAGTGGGAATGAGGTTTTGGTTTTGTTTTCATTGTGGATCTAGGGTTTCATAAAGAGGGAGAGAGAGGGGAAGAGGGAAGCAGCAGCAACAAGGGGAGAGGGGAGAGAGAAAAGAGATGGGGAAATGATGAGGGATGGTTCAAAAAGTGGGGGGTTTGACTTAGTCTCTCTCTCTCTCTCACTCATTACTTACTTTTTCTTTCCCTTTTCTTATCCTTCTCACTCCAATAGTGAACCCAAATGAACCATGGCAATAAAATGTAACACAAGTGTAACAAGTGTGGAAAAAATGATATGTGCACATTTTTGCACAAAAATGCTAAAAATCCAATTAGCGATTTTTAATCGCGATTAACACTAAATTAGCATATAACTAGTCTTAAAAACTTTAAAATGGCATAATTCCATAAAATACCCTATTTTAGAATTTTCCAAATTTTTTCCCCATTTATTTGTATTTAATTATACCCGAATATTAAAATATTCATTAAAATAATATTAAATTATAAAAATTCCCGAAAATAATATTTTATTATTTTGGAAATGTTACAATAAGGGGATCCGTAGTTTAGTTCAAAAGACACTATTGCATGAGTATTACTGGCCAACTATACACCACGACGTAAAAAAGCTTGTCAGAAGGTGCAAGACCTGCCAACTCTTTGGCAGCATTCCTCGGCTACCCGCTACCGAATTGACACCACTAAGTTCCCCTTGGCTATTCGCACAGTGGGGGATGGACATGGTCGGCCAACTCCCTTCCAACATGGATGGACACAAATACATCCTTGTCGCCGTGGACTACTTTACAATGTAGGGCGAAGCCACGCCAATCAGGAAACCGGATGCCACCTATACGGTGAAGCTCCTACAGAATAATATAATTGCCCGATTCGGAATCCCGAGTTGCGTCGTCACCGACCATGGAACCAACTTTGAAAATGACAAAGTAAAGGAATTCTACAACGACTATCATATATTGATGAAGTTCTCCGCGGTCACGCATCCCTAATGCAACGGGCAAGCTGAGGTAGCGAACCGAGGTATCATCCGGGGCCCTAGAACCCACCTGGAAGGAAGACATGGCGGATGGGTCGAGGAATTGCTATGGGTGTTATAGGCATTGCGAACACAGAGAAAAACACCCACGGGGGTAACCGGTTTAGCCTTTGTTACGACACCGAGGCAATGGTCCCCGCAGAAATCGACCTTCCCAGCTATTGAGACGAACACTTCAATGACGAGGCCAATGTCTTGACACTTCGAAGCAACCTAGACATCCTATTGGAAAAGAGAGATCGAGCGTAAATAAGGACGGCCGCATATCAGCAGTAGACCGCTCGGTATTACAACGCCCGGGTTAAACATCAAGCTTTCAAGGCAGGAGACTTAGTCCTACGTTGAAACGAGTTTGAAGACCATAGGAAGCTGCACAAATTCTCCCCGAAATGAGACGGTCCCTTCCTCGTAACTGAGACATTATCCGGCGGAGCCTACCACCTCCAAGATTCCTGGGGGCATGACTTTTCACGGCCATATAACACCGAAAAGCTTAGATTGTACAGATGAACTCGTACTCTTTCAAATAATAAGATTACTCTTTTATGTCAACTAAAGTTATTTTAGTTTCTAAGCTAAGCCTACACCACGAGGCAGTCGAGTAGCTGCTTACTTGGCCCATCCGCAGTGGGCAGCTTCCTGCCCGGCTACGCTGTGGATCCAAAGCCTTCGCCATGAGACGGCCAAGTAGCTCCTACTCGGCCCATCCGCAGCGGGCAGCTTCCTACCCGGCTACGCTGTGGATCCAAAGCCCTCTCCACGAGGCGGCCGAGTAGCTTCATGCTCGACCCATCCGCAACAGGCAGCTTCCTGCCCGGCTACACTGCGGACCCGAAGCCCTCACCATGAGACGGCCGAGTAGCTTCCTGCTTGGCCCATCCGCAGCAGGCAGCTTCCTACCCAGGAACCCTGTGGACCCGAAGCCTTCACCACGAAGTGATCGAGTAGCTTCCTTCTCGGCCCATCCGCAGCAGGCAGCTTCCTGCCCGGCTATGCTGTGGATCTAAGGCCTTCACCACGAAATGGACTAGTAGCTTCATGCTCGGCCCATCCGCAGCAGGCAACTTCCTGCCCAACTATGCTGTGGATCCAAAGCCCTAACCATAAGGCGGCCAGGTAGCTTCCTGCTCGGCTCATCCGCAGCAGGAAGCTTCCTTTCCGACTACGCTGTGGATCGAAAGCACTCACCACGAGGCAACCAAGTAGCTTCCTGCTTGGCCCATCCAAAGAAGACAACTTCCTGTCCGACTACGCTGTGGATCCAAAGCCCTCACCACGAGACGGCCGAATAGCTTCCTGCTCAGCCCATCCTCAATGGGCAACTTCCTCCCTGGCTACGCTGTAGACCCGAAGCCCTCGTCTCGAGGCGACCGGCCTTCTTCCTGCCCGGCGCATCCACATTGAAGTCTATAAGCCGACCTCTATTCGACACGCGATCATAAAGCAAACAAACTCTTAATAAAACCCAAGTGAATAAAGCCCGGGTTCGCTCGTTATGAGGAACCCCACCCACACTCAGATCCGAGGGACATCGATCTATTTGTACTTGGTGTTCATATTTGGTGTTCGCTCAATCTACATCGCCTCGACTCCGGGGGGAGGAGGGACACCGATCTATTTGTATTTGGTGTTCATATTTGGTGTTCGCTTGTCCTACGTCACCTCGACTCCGGGGGAAGGAAGGACACCGATCTATTTGTACTTGTATTCATATTTGGGGTTCGCTTGTCCCACGTCACCTTGACTCCAGAGGGAGAAAGGACACCGATCTACCCACATTTGTAAGTAAACAAGAACGGAAGTATTACAACCAGGCACATCAAAGACAAGATAAAAATACTTTATTGATATTCCAAATTATATACAAGGTATTATAAGCTCCTCGGCTTTACAAAATGCCCGAAGGCTACAAAAATAAATAAAAAAAGAGGAGGGGGAAAATAGAGAATGAGGCGGACGGCGGCTTCAAACCACCTTCGCGGCCAGGACCTCCCTGACGTCCCTCTGTTCAGCGCCTCCACCAAGAGCCTCGATTACGACCGCAAGCTCGGCGCTTCCGCCTGGGGCCTCGCCTCCTCCTGCCGGCTCGACGCTACCACCCTGGGGCACTTCCTCGGCAAGCGGATACCTAGTTAGAATCTCCTGGTCGTCGAACCCAGGCATCGCTTCTTTGACGATGTCGAAGGCGTTGTGCCACCCGATGGCTGCAGAGTCGGCAGGGTCGATATAAAATTGGTCAGAGCCCTTGTACTCTTCCACGGCCTTTTTCGCCCTACCCTCGGCACACTTCGCCGCATCGTGGGCCGCCCGGGTATCCTTCTTGAATGAGGATCTCTACCTCTTCATGGCGTCATAGAGCCCATTGATCTCCTCAATCTTGGCTTGAATAGCCTGGTTGGATTCGGTCAAGAGCCGGTGAGACTTCTTCAGCTTCACGACTGTCAGGCGTTCCGTGACTAACCTTAAGTCCAG
Source organism: Agapanthus africanus (assembly GCA_030015575.1). Classification (NCBI taxonomy): domain Eukaryota; kingdom Viridiplantae; phylum Streptophyta; class Magnoliopsida; order Asparagales; family Amaryllidaceae; genus Agapanthus; species Agapanthus africanus. The sequence goes on along the minus strand of JASDDO010000026.1, from coordinate 177,182,145 downwards.
GAAGGCCGCCTTTTCCTTCGCCTCCTTCATCTTGGCAAGGAGCCCTTCCTCACGTGAGGAAGACTTTCGGTCTTTTTTTATCACCGGGGCCACCTCCTTAGTCTCCATAGCGGCAAGAAGGGTGCAATACTGGAGGACCTGCAGAAAAACATGAACTATTTTTAGAAGCTAAATAGAGGGAAAAACACTTAGGAATTTTTAGAAAATTACCAACTGTTTCCCCCAATAAAAGAGAAAAGCTCTGTTCAAAATTTAAGAGGCAGCGCTTCACGTGCCTTCCACGAGGGTGCCAGCGCCATAGTTAAAAACTCTTATATTAGCGCCGCACGTGCTCCTCACGTGAGCGCCAATGTGCAAAGCACACAAAAATCTTAAGTAGCGCCCATGTCCAGCACACATGAGCTTCAGCGCCTAGTAGAATTAAATTCTACTCTCTGTTAAACAGATCTGTTGAATCAAAGATCCAACAGAGATGATAAATCATCAGGATGCGGAATTAAATTCTGTTTAAAGGAAACATTCCTCAAATCTTTCTAAACAAAAAAGACTGCCCTCTGTAAAACAGAGTACCGTTGGATTAAAAATCCAATGGTGATTAAAGAATCACCAATCTATAGAATAAATTTTGTATGGGAAAATATTTCCCTAATTTTGTTCTATAAAACAGAAACCCTTGGATCAAAGATCCAATGGTGGGTAAAAATCCTCAAATCAATTAGGATCTCTTAATGAGAGATTTCTTTACTAATCAACAGACTTGTCTCTATTATATAAAAGACCCAAGAATTCAAGTCTTGAAGGGAGGAACCCCCCATAAGCTTCTAAAAACAAAGCAGAAAGCTTCAAAAAGGAAGAAAGAAGAAGATCTCCCTTCTCAGAAAAAAAAACTCTAGGTAAATAAAAGGAGGAGAGATCAAAGCATCTCGTTTACATATTGAAGGGTTTAACCCTTTTAAAAGAAGAACTTAGTTTATTCTCTGAATCTGAGATCCACAAAACAATTCTCCCACAAGTTGAGAATTTAATTCTCATCGGGAAGAACTTGCTCTTGGAGATCAAAGATTCAGATAAGAACTGGGAAATTGAATTCCTCAAAATAAAATATACAAGGAAAAATCATCGCCCAGTGCCTCACGTGCCCCTCACGTGGGCGCCACTAAATAAGGAGTGCTTAGTACTTAATAAGCGGCCCCCGGCGCCCAGTGCACCACGTGCCCCTCACATGGGCACCACAAAATAATGAGTACCTAGCACTCAGTGAGCGGCGCTCAGCACCCAGCGTTTCACGTACCCCTCACATGGACGCCTCAGAACTCAGGAGCACTTAGCACTTAGTGGGCGGCGCCCCCAGCGCCTAGCGTTCCATGTGAATTTCACGTGGACGCCACAAAATAAAAGTGCTTGGCACTCACTAGGCAACGCCTAGTGCCTAGCTCCTCACATTCTTCACACGTGGACGCCATAAAGAGTGCTTAGCACTCCATGTAAAAACAAAAATGGGTAAAGTGTTTAACACTTTGGGAAAATCCCCATGACTGAAAACCCCACATGGTTATGTGTGAGCGTCAGAACTTACATAAGTGCTCAGCACTTTTTGCACAAAAAAAAGAGACTGGGCCCAAACAAGTGCTTAGCACTTCTTTTCAAATAAAAAGAAAACTGAGTGGACCAAGCCTAAGTTGGCTAGGTCCCTAACTCGGATCAACCGAGCTCATGGGTTCACTACTTCCCAAATTGATCTTATTCCCAAACATGACTAATGATTTTTCAACTGACGATATTCAAAATGATGTTCGTCCCACATCTGCTAAGTTAATCTTAGTCTCCAAAAATGACTAATGATTCTTAGATGATCCACTATGATCTTTTCCCTCAAATACGGGATTTGGTTTAAGGGTACATCTCTCCACACCTCTGATACATGTCGTTGTAATTCCTCAACGTCTTCAAAGAGGTGGCGGGTCCCGAAAACCAACTGCTTTTTGGCGCACTTTCCAAATTGACGTGCACATCCCAAATCAAATCACATCCCAGACTGGATGCATCCCATATCATCATTGCTCATCCCGTCACGTAACAAATACATGTACACGCAAAAATGAACAATGGACCGAGATGTCCCTAAACTAACAACGGACCGAGATGTCCTTAAACTAACATTCGCCTCAAAGATGGCGACAATGGGCCGAGATTTCCCTAAACTAACAATGGACCGAAACGTCCTTAAACTAACCATTGTCTCCAAAATGGAAACAACGGACCGTAACGTCCTTAAACTAAATTCTCACCCCCAAATGGTGATCAACGGACCATAACGTCCTTAAACTAAAATCCCACCTCCAAAATGGTGATCAACGGACCGAGACGTCCTTAAACTAAAATCTCACCTCCAAAATGGCGATCAACGGACCGAAACGTTCTTAAACTAAAATCTCACCTCCAAAATGGTGATCAACGGACCGTAACGTTCTTAAACTAAAATCTCACCCCCAAATGGTGATCAACGGTCCGTAACGTCCTTAAACTAAAATATCACCTCCAAAATGGTGATCAACGGACCGAGACGTTCTCAAACTAGAACTTCGCCTCCAAAATGGCGATAACGGACAGAAACGTCTTTAAACTAAAACAACAGAGCCTAAATGCTCTTTTGTTGGATCTGAAGCAAAAATGATCCTAAGACCTTGTTCAGTAGATCTTAGTCTCAAATTGGACTAACGTATCTGTTCCCTTATAAAAAAAAGGGATAAGGGAAAGTTCCTCACTAAAACAGCCCCACGTGCTTAACACGTAAGTACCTATATGCAACGCATATAGGCACAGCAATTAACACAATTGCTAGGCTAAAACAGCCACACGTATTTAAGACATGAGTGCCTATATGCAACGCATATAGGCACAGCAATTAAAACAATTGCTAGGCCAAAACAGCCCTACGTGTTTAACACGTTAGTACCTATATGCAACGCATATAGGCACATCAATTAAAACAATTGCTAGGCTAAAACAACCCCACGTTTTTAACACGTGATTGTCTATATGCAACGCATATGGCACAGCAATTAAAACAATAGCTAGGCTAAAACAACCCCACGTGTTTAACACGTGAGTGCATATATGCAACGCATATGGCACAGCAATTAAAACAATTGCTAGGCTAAAACAGCCCCACGTGTTTAACACGTGAGTGCCTATTTGCAACGCATATAGGCACAGCAATTAAAACAATTGCTAGGCTAAAACATCCCCGCCTGTTTAACATGTGAGTGCCTATATGCAATGCATATAGGCACAGCAATTAAAACAATTGCCAAGCAAATAAGCCCCACGTGTTTAACACGTGAAGGCACTTCCCTACTTAACAAAGAACCGTTGGATCAAAGATCCAATGATGATAGAATTAAATTCTATTGAACTTTTAAATGGGAAATGATATTTTCTGTTAAACAGAAAGTTGGCGGATCGAAGATCCTATGAGTTGGAAAATATTTTTCATCTCTCCAAGCACCCTTGGATGAAAAATTCAACGGTGACTAAAAATCACCAATCTACAGAATAAATTTTGTACAGGAAAACATTTTCCTAATCTTGTTTAAGAAATAAGAAAATATGTTCTGTAAGACAGAAACCCTTAGATCAAAGATCCAACAGCGAGCAAAACCCCCAAATCAATTGAAGTCTCTCAATGAGAGATTTCCTAAAACTAATTAACAAATTTCTCTCCACTATATAAAGAACCCAAGACTTCAAGTTAAAAAAAAAAAAGAGAACAGAGAGAGAAACATACAAAAAAGAGAGAGAGAGAAAAAAGAAAAAGAGAATTCAATTCTCTAGAAGAAGAAGATCCTCTTCTTAAAAAAAACTAAGTTAGAAGAAAATACAGAGATTATCCTATCCTTCTTCACCTCTTTAAGGGTTTAACCCTTAAAAAAAAGAACTTAGTCTTCCTCTGGTTGAGGTCTGCAGAAGCAGATCTCCCCACAAGTTGAGAATTTAATTCTCATCGGGGAGATTCTGTTATGCAGATTCAAAACTTAGAGGAAAGATTTAAGTTTAAAGAATTTAATTCTTACAAAGGTATATAGGAATTTAATTTCTCTGATAAAACTAGGGTTTGAATCTGTAAAAAGAATTTAATTCTTATAAAACAAGAGACTTGAAATTCTTTAAACTCAGATCCCAGCGTCGTTAATATGAGATCAAAATCTTCATATACATAGAAGAAAAGACTTGTGATTCATTAGTGTTCAACACTATAATGAAACCTCACTTGTTTCCCCACGTGAGCACCTCTGATAAACAAAAAAGAATGACTGAGACGGAGTCACGTGTTTCCCATGCGAGCGCCTAAAAGAAGAACAAGAAGTGCCTCTTAAGGCAATCACGTGTTTTCCACGCGACCCCCAATCAAGTGCTTAGCACTTATATGAAGTAGGAAATAAAACCCAAAAAACAGCTTCCATTTTGGAGCGCCTCACGTGTCTGCACGTGTGCACCACAAGGCCCAAGTGCTTAGCACTTATAAAAGAAGAGGGAAGTAAAACCCAAAAAGGCAGTATCCAACTTTGGGGCGCCTCACGTGCTCACACGTGAGTGCCACAAGAATTAAGTGTTTAACACTTATATGTAAATGGGGATTTAAACCCAATGAACAACGCCAGCTCTATGGTGCCTCACGTGCCACACGTGAGGACTACAAGAATTCAGTGTTTGACACTGCTTCAGAACCTCACGTGGGAACATGTGAGTGCTGAACGTATAATAGTGCTTAACACTATGGGAAGTCAACTCCAGCCTCTAGTTGGCTAAGTCTTCTTGAGATTAAAACATCTTTGATCTTCAATCAATCGAGCTTTCCGTGCTCATGTCTTCCTAAACTGATCATAGTCCTAAACATGACTAATGATCTTCCGACGGATATTCATCCCATATCTTCCCTCAATCTGGAAATTGGTTCAAGGGTACATCTCTCCACACCTCTGTTACATGTCGTTGTAATTCTTCAACGTCTTCAGAGAGGTGGAGGGTCCCGACAACCAATAACTCTTTGGTGCACTCCCAAACCGATGAGCACATCCCAATAGGGACCGCAACGTCCTTAAACTAGCTACGGACCAAAACATCCTTAAACTAAAGCAATAGAGCCCAAATGCTCTTTTGTTGGGTCTGAACGATCCTAAAATCCTGTTGAGTAGATCTTAAACTAAAATTAGACTAATGTATCCTCAACAAACATTAAAGTTGATCTTAATCTCAAACGAGATTAACGATCCTTAAATCAACCCAAACCCAAATCTAACAATATACGGATTTGGACTAATCCACATCCTAAGGGAGACAACATAAATTAGTCTCCGTATACAATCCATGGGCAACCAAAAATAAAACAAACACACATGACATGAAGTGACATTCTGGAGTAGGAGAAAGTGGTTATCGCTACGCGGTAACGTAATTAACTGCAGGGGCTTGCGCTGCAGGGAAGAGCGTCCCCACAATCAAAAACCCTTCACAAACGAGGGGGAATCTGACGAAGTCTGCTACAACGGCTGCATCCGTCCAAAACTCCGATACGCAGTGCCATAAATCAACTTGGCATCTTCGGAGAGGTGGACGGATAAATCCAAATAGCATATACCCTAAAATTCAGGCAAGACGATCCATCCCAGTTTCGTCTCTGTTTTCGGTGGTAAACAGATTCTGGCATGCCCGGTGGGACCTTTTCCTCTTTCCAGTCCACACTTCATGTGTCGTGTTCGCGAACAAATCACGGTTTTGCTATGGTTGCTCTTGGATTCGAGGTACTAAGATTTGGTGTCTTGCTCCTATGCAGAAAGAAGAAGTAAGCATCAATGGCTTCCAACTGCACCTGCAACAGCAACTCTCACTCCACCCCAAATGGGGGAGTGACTTATGGGTCCCAAGCGGCCTCCATCTTTGCAATGCCAGTGGAGCAGGTTACTCAAGCCACCACTGCACTGTTCTTTGGGACCATGATCCCGCCAGCATGCTTCAGCACCCCGGTGCCATCACAGGAAGCTCCAAAGAAGTCGGTCTTCGATCGACTTGCAGCCACCATGGCCTCTCTCAAAGGGTCATCCAAGTCTTCCACCTCAGTCTTCAATAGACTGAGCCAAAGCTCCAGTGGGCCTGCAAAGAGGCTCGCAATACCTGAAGGGGTTATCCCAAAGCGGATAACTATTCCAGTTCCGGCAGATGAAGTCGTCAGAGGGGATTCTCCTACTAAAGGATCGGTATTCGCAAGAATGGCCATTCCAACTCCTGCTACAGGTGAAGTCATCAAAAATACTCACCCTACCAGAAAGTCGGCCTTCAAAAAATTGACCGTCCCCTCTCAACGGACGTCAGTTTTCGACAGGCTGGCACCAATAGTAGCCCTTCATCAAAGGAGGGGGCATGACGAAGCCACTCCCTGTAACATTTCAGAAAATATAAAATATTATTTTTGGAATTTAATATTAAAATAATATATTTCGCGAAAATTACCCGATTTGCGAATTTGGGGTTTTTCGTAAAATGGTATAAATATATACCAATATTTATGAAATAATTGGAGATTAAAATGATTTATTCATTTAAAAATATACTTATTGGATTTGGCATTTTTATAATTAATTATATGCAGTTTGAATAAAAAATTGATTAGTGCACTACTAATCGCGATTAAGCCAAATCCGTGTTTCTACAGTTTTCAATGGCTAGTGCATCATGACATGTTGCTTATTATTTCATTTTATTTTTGCTATGTGTTTGGTTTTAATGAGTGGGGGGAAAAGAAAAGAAAGAGAAAAGGGTTAAAAAGACAATTATTGGAGAGAGAAAATGAGACTTGAGTTTGGAGAGGGTGAGAATAAGAGAGGGGGGGCAGCCACCATTTTATTCACCCAATTATTTTCTTTCATCTCCTTTCTCCTCATCTCCCTCCACCTCCACCTCCAATTATCATCTCAAAATCTTCATCAAAACCCTACACCCTCTTCATTAAAGTTTATCCCCACCTCATCCTCAACACTTTGGACCAATCAAAGTTGGATTTTGGAGATTTTGGGAAGCTAGGGTTTTTCTTGAGTTGCCCAAATGAGGTATAATTCCTTTCATTTAGTTTAGTTTTTAGTTTCTTAGCATCATATAGTATTTTAGAGTTAAATCGATTTAGATTGTGATGTTTGGTAATTCCAAGAGAAGGATTAGGGTTTGAGTTGTGTTGTGGTGATGTGTAGTGGTTGTTACAAGACCTTAGAGTTAGAATTCTGGACAAAACCAGAGACTAGGCACTAAGATACAAACTTTAGATTTGCCGATATCAGGTATTTATGGAATTAGTGATGGTATTTAGAGATCTGCTGCTACCCTGAGACCCCAAAAATTATATAGCGATTACAGTGAGTCGTGCAGGCAACCTTGAAGCTACCCTAGAGCCCCGAGCCCCAAATTCATTGTCCTGGCCGCAAATAATTCCTTTCTGGCCGCAAATGTCAGCCTTGGTGTGAGATAATGGGTTCGTGCTTGGTCTGTAGCTCCTATATCTGATAATTAGGCCTCCTATATATACAAAATTGGCTAATTGTACCTGAGATGAAATCTGGGAGTGGTTTTCCTATGGTATTGTTTTTGTGTTTTGCGATTCTGAAACTTTGGTTTTGGTATTTGATATTGTATTGGTTCGTTGGATGTTTGTACGTCAACGACGAGGGTTGTTTGGTTGTTTTGCATGCGTAGGCTATAGGTTCTAACCTATGAGCGCACCGTGTGCCGTATCGGTTTTCCAGATTTGATTTTAATAAGAATTGCAATTATGTATTTATTGTAGGTACCTTCGCGTGGATTCTGAGACGACGAAGCACATCGACTACGGCTGAATAAGGAGTTCCGCAGGTGAATAGATTTATATCTACGGGGGAAGTCGGGTGGATAGTGTATAGCACCCCTGTAAATTATGAATGGAGACCAATCTATAGAATACAGTCGTAGAAACCTATTCTAGGAACCTATGGATGTGATTAAAGGTTTAGTGTCACATGATATGAAAAAAATGATGTCTCGGATTAATACATATATAAGGATATGATAAGTGAACGCGAATCACGATATATATAGATAGGTAGTGCACGAGAATAAATATGAGATTTAGAGTAGCATGACATGAGATTTATAAGATAGGATATATATATGTAAAATGACTTGATGTGGGATATAAATGTGATGAAAAGAATATACGATGTGATATGATGACTTGATTGATATGTCGGTATACGGATGCGAGTCGATATGAGAGGGTTGATACTTTTGCCGGTCCCCGGATATGAGATTGTTATGGATGTGACCTGGGATATAGGCATATAAATATATATAATGTTATGAATCATGAGTGGTATGCCGTACAAGACGTTAGGTCCGTACCCTCATTGTCATATAGGTTGATAGGATCCCTAATGGTTTAATGCCGTCGTACGATGATTTACCGTACATGATGAGTTTTATGATGATTGATCCGTACCCTTGACTAGAGGATGTCGTACGATAGATTATACCGTATGTGATGTTGTGAGGCTGGATGCCGATTGATAGATTCACCGACTCGGATATATTGTAGATGCGTATACCTGTTAGCATTTCGCGTACGATGTACCTTATGCCACGTTCATGCCATTCTCATTGCATTATATATACCTGTGCTAGTACACCTACACCATTATCGATAATGCGTATGTTTCACATACATAGTTTTGCCGGCTCACACACTTTCATCATCGGTAACTGCTATGTCACTTACACAGTAGAATTGCCCCATCGTGTGCTATGTTTCATGATATACTTGTTATGCTCACATCATTATGATATGTTGCATGATATACTGATATGTTCACATCACTGTTCCATGTTGCATGATATACGGATATGCTTACGTTTCTGTTATATGTCGCATACATCATGCTTTATGATTATACGCATTGAGATACGTTGTTTTCATAAGATTTCTGGATTTGAGAACCGTGGTTATTTCAAAAGAAAGTATGTATTGTTTTAAAAACCCGGTTCTCTTGATATGATATTTCAGTGCGTCCACCATGCGTTTTCTCGGTTCTGAGATGTGTGATATATGAAACCCGATTCGAGGAGTTGGATGATCCGTTTGCGGGTTCATGGTGGACCCGGTATGGTATCCCGGGGAAAGAAAGGGATGTTGCGCAGTAGACAATGAGCATGGAAGAGGGACTACTACCTACCGGTGATTGGTTGGACCCGACGGTTATCCGGAGGATACCGACCGGAGACGAGAGATGGATATGGGCCGATCCGTTCTGTCGAAGCCCGAGGGCCGATCCGGACAGACGGAGCCTGTGGGACGATCCAGACTGACGGAATCCGAGATATAAGGATTTACGTGTCGATGCTGGACACGGGTTTCATGATGTTTCGAGTGTCGATGTTGGACACTCAGGTTCCATGATTTTGATGTGTCATTGATGGACACACGTTGATTTATATCCTCACATTTACATGCATATGCTTTCATGATATTTACATGCACGATGTTGTTGTGCCATTGGTGGACACATGGATGAGATCCACATGCATACATGCATTGATTATATGGTTGGATGATATCCACATACATATAGGCATTGAGTATATTGTTGGCACATATACAGATACGGTCACCCTAGATATCATAGTATTATCTTTATGATATAGTTGACCTAGAAATCGTTGTTTTATTCGATTTATACCTGATGATGTTTTCTACTCACGAGTTGGCAACTCACCCCCGTTGTGCCACAGTTCTTGCAGGTTGACCGCATGGATCAGTAACGGCACCGCTGGCACACAGCTTGCATTCGGGTGTTTGCTTTGGTAGGTGGTACATATTAGATTGTGCCGCTATTGTATTATTATTCCTGTTGTATCTAGTTAACTCCATCAATTAGAAACTAGTATTTGTATATGTAGTAAGACTTAGCAGGACTTGTAGTTTCGAGACTTGAGCGATGGGTTATATGTTCGCTTGGTGGGTTTGATGTCTTGCTTTACATTATTCTTTGTATTGATCTTCGTCGTTGGGCGTCGTATACTTATATTATGACTTGCGTGGTTGTGATTCCGCCGATTGGAGAAGAGCTAGCTCCCGCTTGGGGATGCCTTTTATATTATCATGTATATGTGGTTTTGGATCAAAATATACAAAGGAGGTGCTGCCCAAATTTTTAAAAGACGAAACATGTTTTCAATTAGTATAATCCACTTGCATTTTCATCTTCTATTATCTATACATTTAAAGAAAACTTTTGATTTCATCATACCTTTATTTCAAGACTTCACCTCTTTTATTTTCTTAAAAAGGTTTAGATTTCTGGGCTTCGGCTTACTTAATTTACGATGCGCCTTTAGATGTTGTGTGATTTAAGTGCCGGTCACGAGCTAATATTTTCGGGTCATGACACTCCCACAACGAAGGCAATCCCATCTGCAAGGCATGCTCGACGTCGCCACTGGCGCCGAGTGATGAAAGCTGGGGGCAACTCCCCCTCTGGACTTACTCGACCAGCTCCAATGGTGGAAGTGACGCTGCTGCTCCAACCGGGAACAGCTTTGATCTGCTTAAGAGGGTGTGAAAGAACTCTCCGACTGCGGTGCTGAAGAAATCTCCCCCACATGTTGAAAACATGGTACAGGCGTAGCCGGAGTAGCCCCCTCAGCGGCTGTCATCCCGAATCTACAGAGTCTGGCGGAAAGTCCAGAATTCTGTGATCAACAAGAACTACTCTCGTCGACCGGAGAAAATGAAGGTTTGACAAGAAGAAAGTCATCCCTCTAGCATGCAACAAGGGACTTCTCAGGCGCCTGTTACAATAGCTCCTTCAACTTTGACTTCGCACATAAAGAGAAGGCCGGAGAATCTCTTACCGCCGGTGGCAAATCCCAAGGGTGGTGGATCCAAACGCCCCAAGTCTGGGAGCATGATCGTGCACACGATGTACATGGCTTCTGGGAAAGAGGAAAACCATACTTCCATGGGTCATCGACCACAAACTCGGTCGTTGACGAAAGCTCAGGAGCAGCAACAAAAGCTACAGGAGATACCGAAGAAAATGGCAGCACTCACTGAGCAAAAAGAAAGCCCGGAATCGACATCTGAACAACGCCAGGAGCAGGAGACTGATACAGAATTTCTGCGAAGGGTGCTCAAAAAGAAAGATAAGGAGGCCATGGAATAGGCTGCTAATATAAAGCAGATGGCGCTTATATTCCAAGACATGGTTGGGATGATGGTCCAGCCGGAACCCCCAGCCGAAGACCCTTCAATAATCATCGAAGACGACAGAGGGGAACATCAAACCCCCACCGGCTTTCTCAGTATCCAAGGAGGAAACGATCTCCAAAATGGCCCTCGATGACTACAAAGCTCAACAAATACGAGCTCATCAAGCGAGTGAAGCGGCTGGCCAAGTCGTCATAACTGGGCGACCTTATCCAGGCGGGTACGATCAAATCAAGTACCCGCCAGAATATACGATCCCTAAGTTCCATGTGTATAAGGCGACGGGCAATCCACACCAGCATGTTGCTCAATTCAGAGCTCTGTGCGGTAATACTGGAGACGATGACAAACTACTGCTTCGCCAGTTTGTTGGCAGCTTGTCGGAAACGGCATTTGAATGGTACTCCGAGCTCCCAAATGACTCTGTCAAAACATTCACGGAGATGAATTACTATTCACATAGTGGTTCGCAAGCGCAAGCGAGCGCACCCCGATCACGGCATTAATCAATGCCAGGGTGAAGCCAGGAGAGACCTGGGTTCAATACACAATTCGGTGGCGGAACCTATGGTCAAAATACGAACAACGCATAGAAGAAGCTCCTGCCGTAGGCATGTTCGTAGAGACCTTTGATCCTCAGGCGACTATATCCCAATTTATGATGTTCTTCAAGCCGACCACCTTCCAAGCCTTGATCGACAAGCTGGCCCAAATGGACCAGATGGGCCATAGGTCTTTCTCTTCAAAAATGGATCCCCAGAATGAAAAGGGCAAAAGGAAAGCGACCTTCGTTGTCAACACTCAACAGCAACCCGAAAACGGTCGCTTTCCAAAGAGACACACGCCCACACCGATCCCTCGAAGAGAAGCTAGGACGTCCTTACTCGTTTCCCCGGGATAAAACAAGGAAACTGTTCAAACTAGTAGTGCGCAACAGACTTATCACTCTACCGGATCCGAGAAGTCCACTGCAGCCTGATGACGTCAACAATCCCAACTACTGCTCCTACCACAGAGTATTGGGCCACCCAATTGAGGATTGCTACGTCTTTAAAAATTGGGTCGAGGACCAGTACCAACAAGGCAAGTTTGCGCTGTCCGAAAACTGGAGGGTGAACCCGCCGTAGAAGCATGCTCCTAAAAAGGTGGACATGCCAGGGGAATCATGTTCGTTTGTAGAAGAAGCTCTGTGGGAAGTGGTCCTTTCATCTAAAACTAAAAGAATGTTGAAGGACCTTCAAGCATGTCCGGCGATCAAGCGGAAAAGCCCGCTGGAGCCTGAGATCATTGAAGGGATGCTTAAACCGCACCCAACACCGAAAGCTGGTAACGATTGGCAAAACACCCAGGCCAAGCCTTCGAAGTCTTCGAAGAAAAAAAAGTAGACCAAGAAGCTCATACAGCCTGATAACAAGTGCACGGACCTGCAAAAATATATCGACACACTGGAGGGGTACAACCAGAAGGTGCGGACCCCAGTTACTCTCGAAGAGTTTCTGAACCATATCCTTGAGAACGGAGACAGTGACAATGATGAGGGGAACGGCTCGTCGGAAGAACCTGAAGATTATGTAGCGAGTTGCCACATGATCTCTCATTCATCGTTACAAAATGAAGAGACCCCCTCAGAGTCAGAAAACGGCGCAAAGAAGCTGTGGGCAAGACCGATGCAAAAATCCCTAGAGCTGTCAGACGACTTGATTAACGGGTTTCTAAACGAAGCCCTTCAAAAGAGCAAAGCTAACCGAGAGTATGAAACGGCCATATACGAAAAATTCAAGCATCGGCGTCAGGATAAAGAAGCTGCGGTGAGGAAAAGATACAAAGTACTCCAACCAGATCAAAGCACACCCGCAGCAGACAAAAGAAGGTTTAAGACGGGGAAATGGTTCGCCAAAGCCCTGTCAATGGGAATGAAGCGCCGCCTTTCAAAGGAAATACTCTCGGGAGTACATGCCTCAATGAAGCGGATGTACATCCGAACTACTGTTTATACTATCGGAGGGTCATACACCCTACCGAATAGTGCAATGCTTTCAAGAAGTGGTGGCAAGGATACGTTGCCACCGACAACACTTTAAACGGATAAAGCGTGAAGCCCGTCGACAACAAAGAAGCGCGACAGAAGAGTGTGAAGGAACAGCTGGCAACTTTCATATGGTTGATACCAGTTCTACAAAAGGGAAAACTCAAGTTCTCACATTCGGGAGCTATTCTGAGGAAGAAATAACCTTCGGCCCTCTTTTCAAAGAATCCACCTCTGGAAAAGAAGAAGCGGCGAAGAAATGCGAGAACATTCAGCTGCGAAACCGCACGCTGGTTGAGAAGAACCTCGGGCCAGCAAACAAAGGTTCGAGCAAAAGAGACAAGCGGAAGAAAAAAGTCCCTGAGGAAATTGCCCTCGATGATGGAGTCGTCAAATAGCTCGCGGCCAAAGACCCGCCTAAGAAAAACAAGGTGGATTACAATGTCCTGGCACACCTGAGGAAGATACCCTCATAACTAAGCATACTGGAAGCTCTCCTCCTGTCCAAAGAAGCACAAGATTCTCTAATCAAGGCACTTCAAGAGCCTGATCAGTTCCAAGTTTTCTTTGCGGAGGAAAATATGTAGGATGAGCTGGCAGGGGTTCATACAGCTGATATCACATTCGGCGATGAAGATCTCCTTCTCGGAACATGCGAGCACAACCGTCATCTATATGTCACCGGGTATTGCAACGACATTAAGATAGGGAAGATCCTGGTCGACAACGGGACCTCTGTCAACTTTCTCAACGTGAAGGTGCTGAAGGAGATCTGCATGAACGTTCAGCACCTGGCTCAGGACAAAATTACCATCTCCGGGTTTGACTCGCGGTCATCACGGACGCTTGGGTCCGTGATATTGACATTACGCTTTGGGATGCTCATAACCGACATCAAATTTCATGTCATTGACGCCAAGACTTGCTATAACGCTCTGCTCGCCCGACCTTGGTTACACGAGTACAACATCATCCCTTCTACACAACATCAGTGTATGAACAACTTCAAAGATGGCCTCGAGTACACAGTTACAGGGGAGCTAAACCTATTCTCTATAAATGAAGTCCGCAAATATGAAGACGCCAAGTACTTCCTACCAGACTTTGAAGACATGGAAAGATGTCGTAAACCGGAGAACCGACAAAAAGCTGCCACCACTATCCCGGTCTTTGGGAGCGATACCGAGGAAGATGAAGAGATAGTCTACTCGGGGCAATCCCAAGGCAACAGGCTCGGACCATTTACCCCTATTTTGGTCTTTGGCAGTGACTCTGAGAATGAGACCAACGCAGTGTTCTCCGTCTGCCCGTCAGCAAAAACCTTTACTAGAGCTGATCAGAGTTTACCATGGTTCCGCGGCAGTATTATAGGGAACTTGATGCGCTCGATACATACGGCGTGCAAGAGCTGCAAACCTTCTGCGTTCCTCCTAGACGAAGAGGTGAAAAGGCGATCCTCTTCTACCAATCTACGGAGACTAAAGTGGAAAAAGAAGTCCGGCATGGTGCTGAACTTGCGCTTGACAGGCTTCAACCAATCCGTCTGCCCAAATATTACGCAGAGGGATTGAAAAGGCTATTAAGATGCCAAAGCATACCCTTCAAACAAACCGCTCGACCAGCCCAGTTCTATAACAAGATTTGGGACATTCCCGAGACTCAGCGAAAGATGCCCAACGGGTGGATAGAGACGACTGGGCTTGGATACGTTCGGTCCAAGAAACGGGAGCGATTCCATGGTTGCCGTGTCATAAATAACTTCGGTGGAGAAGCGCGTGCATTTCCAGATAGTGCTGATATCGAACCAGAGTGAGATCCCGCCGTAAGAATACCAAGTCCATCATTCGAAGAACAAATGGATAAGCTAATAAGAGAAGTCGATCAAAAGGTTCGGGATGACCACAGCCGCGAAATGGACATTTACGAGAAAACCAGGACACGACATCTCGCTCAGCAGTCTGCAGAGAGAGAAGACTACAACGCCCTTCACCCTCAGCCCGCTGTGCGCTCTCGTGGCAATGGAGAAGTCCGACGCAGAGGCAAAACATGGTGAAGAACGAGAATGACGTTCGAAAACAGTGAAGCGGATTCAAGAAGCCACGTGATCGAGAAAAAGTCAGCTGGAACCCGTCTTTTATGAAGAAGATGGGTCGAAAATATTCTTTCCCTCAAGACAAGACAAAGAAAATATTCGACCTTGTCATTAAAAATCAAATGATGACGCTCCTGGAGTCTCGGCACCCCGAACAAATAAACGAGGTCCATCACACGGCTTATTGCTCCTATCACCGAGCAATAGGACATCCTCTTGAAGATTGCTTCACCTTCAAAGGCTGGGTCGAGGACCAGTATCAGCAAGGCAGGTTTGTTCTATCCGAAAAATGGAGGGTGACCCCACCACGAAAGCATGAGCCCAAAGCAACTTATATTGCGAGGGTAAGTCCAGATCAATATCGAGCTTGGAAATGAACTCGTACCTGCCACGTGATAACATTCTCAAAGGAGGGGGAGCATGAGAATATGGATGACCTTTCCTACTGCTTCACAGATGAGGATGAGAACAAGGTGATCTCAGAATTTACACCGGCACCAAAAGAGCTGGAAGATGGGATACACACCACAGCGGACAATCTGAGAAAAATCGACTTTGGGGATGGAAAACGAGCCGAGGCCAACGTTCATCAGTGAGCTGCTGTCTGAAAAGCAGGTGGCCAAGCTAAAGGACGTGCTTATGCAGTATAAAGACTATTTCACGTAGAACTATTCCAAGATGCCGGGACTAGATCCAGAAATAGCTGTGCATAAACTGGTGATATCACCAAACGTCAAACCAGTCAAACATGCGCCAAGAAGAATATGACTCGAGCTCGAGATGAGCGTCAATGCCGAAGTCAAGAAACTAATCGACTCCGGCTTCATCCAAGAAGTTCAATATCCTGACCGATCGCCAGCATTGTCTCAGTGATCAAGAAGAATGGGACGGTGCGTATCTGCGTGGACTTTCGGGATCTCAACAAAGCTTGCCCGAAGGATGACTTCCCGGTGTCTATTACCAAGATGATGATCGATAACACGTCCACTCATGAGGTCTTCTCCTTCATGGATGGATCTTCGGGGTATAATCAAATAAAGATGCATCCCGAAGACCGAAAGCATTCTGCTTTCCGGACTCCGCTGGGCATATTCTGCTATAAAGTAATGCCCTTCGGTCTGAAAAACGCTGGCGCTACCTACCAGAGGGCCATGCCGAAGATCTTCAATGACCTCATACATGAGATTGTCGAATGCTATATTGACGACCTTGTGGTGAAAAGCAAATCGTACGAGGAGCACTGGGAACATCTGAACATAGTGTTTCAGCGTCTTCGGAAGTACAATCTAAAGATGAATCCTCTGAAATACGCATTTGGAGTCTCCTCGGGAAAATTCCTGGGATTCATCATATGACACCGATGCATCGAAATAGACTCATCAAATATCAAGGCGATTATGGAAATGCCCACGCTCAGAACTCTCAAACAACCGCGGTCTCTCCAGGAAAGCTCGCGTATATCCAGCGGTTCATAGCCAACCTCTCCGGCAAATGTCGCCCCTACAGCCATCTAATGAAGAAGGTGACCTTGTTCGTTTGGGATAGTAAATGCCAAAGTGAACTAGACGAAATCAAGCAATACTTGCAGAACCCGCCGGTACTGACCGCTCCAGTCATAGGAAAGCCCCTCAACCTGTACACAACAGCCCTTGAAGGTTCTTTAGGCGCGCTATGGGCACAGGAGAATGACCAGGGGAAAGAGAGAGCTCTATACTATTTGAGTCGAGTTCTCCTGGGGGCATAAAAAACTACTCCCAATTGAAAAGCGTTACCTGGCACTGATCTTCGCGATGACGAAGCTTCGGCATTATGCCCTGGCATATGAGGTCCATATCATAACAAAGGTGGATCCTCTCAAATATTTGATGTCAAGAATCATACTAACAGGAAGGCTTGCCAAATGGGCCCTTCTCTTAATGGAGTTCTCGATAACGTATCGACCCCTCAAGGCAGTAAAAGGCCAGGCCATCGCCGACTTTCTCGCTGAACATCCGATACCAGCCGATTCTCCCTTAATTTGTGAATTGCCAGACGAACACGCGTTCGACATAATCGAAGGGGAGAAGAAAGGAAATAATGCCCGATAGGAACTATACTTCGACGGAGCATCTTCTTTGAAAAAGTGAAAGCAAAGCACCCCCATAATCAAAGCTAGGGTAGGCCTTATCTTTGTGACTCCATAAGGAGGGATAATGTGTTTCGCCATTTCCTTAACAGAACCAAGGACAAACAACGAGGTTGAATATGAAATTTTGATAGAGGGTCTTGAGATTGCTGTCGACATGGGAATAGGAGATCTCCTCATATATGGTGACTCCCAGCTAGTCGTTAGCCAAGTAAATGGCAACTATCAGACGTGTAAACTGGAGTTGGTAAAATATGGTGAAAGAGTGCGGCAACTGCTGACTCAAATTCCCTCCTACATTCTGGAAGCATACCGCGGGCGGAAAATAGCAAGGCAGATGCGTTAGCCAAGCTCGCTAAAGAATTGGCCGACGAAAACATCGATGACGTAAGGATCATTGTGCAAAGCCACCGGATTCTCGCGCTAGTAGAAATATCTCCGGAGTCGTATGAAGGAAAGGAAGCGACCAAACAAGAAGCCTGCTAAATAGAAGACGAATAAAAGGCTAAGGATTGGAGAGAAGTCTTCATAGACTGCTTCAAATCCCATCAAACACTCGAAGACGCGTCATCAAGACATCAGCTCATGAAGCGAGCTCTGTCTTTCGCCTTCGTCAATGATACTCTATATAAGAGATCATTCGACTGTTTGTGGCTGAGATGACTGGGACCAGAAAAAGCAAAAAGGGTCATCCAAGAAACTCACGACGGACTTTGCGGTTCCCATTAGGCCGGGCCATAGATGAAGCTGAAGATCAAAAGAATGGGTTACTATTGGCCCACAATGATTCGGGACTGCCTCGAATATGCAAAGCAGTGTCACTCATGCCAGGTTCACGGGGACTTCATCCACCAGCATCCGAATCCGCTACACCCAATGGTAGCCAGCTGGCCGTTCGAAATGTGGGGAACCGATGTAATCGGGCCCATCGAGCCGGCATCATCCAAAGGACATCGGTTCATATTGGCAACGACCGATTACTTATCTAAGTGGGAAGAAGCAGTACTGCTAAAGGAAGTGAAGACGGAGAACATCCTCCATTTCTTCAGGACACACGTCATCTATCGATTCGGCACTCCGCGACGAATCATATAGGATAATGGGACGGCCTACAGAAGCCATAAGATCAGCCACTTTGCTCAGCATAATATATATTGGAGATACTCTTCAGTCTATAATCCCCAAGCTAACAATCTAGTTGAGGCTTTCAACAAGACCTTGACGAAGATCATAAAGAAAACGGTGTCCAGAAATAAAAGGGGCTGGCACGAGAGACTGCATGAAGCTCTCTAGGCGTATAGAACCACGTTCAAAACTGCCACGAATACAACACCATTTGCGTTGGTATTCGGCACGGAGGCGGTAATTCCCTTGTAGATAGAGTTACCCTCTCTACGAGTGGCAGTTCGATACGAGCTGATGGATGAAGAAAATGCCTATCTTCGTCTTGAGGAGCTCGATGCCCACGATGAAACTCGTCTCATGGTGCAGCAAAACCTGGAAGCTTACAAAGCAAGGATGACGCGCTCATATGAAAGACTAACTAGGCCAAGAACATTCCGCCAAGGGGAACTCATGCTAGTTGTCAAAAGACTTATAATCCCTAATCATGCAAAACGGGGGAAATTCGAGCCGAACTATGAGAGTCTGTACATCATAGACAAGTTCTACCAAGGTGGGGCCAACTTGCTCATGGATATGCATGGTGAAAGACCCTTCCAGCTAATAAACGGCCGGTTCCTTAAGAAATACTACGCTTGACAAGTCACAACTCAGGTTAATAATAGATGACGACGCTCATGTCCGCTCGCTGTCTTCCTGAGTCAAGACTCCATAAGTAGTATCCGATAAAACTTTGCCTCGAAACTAGCAATGGGCCGAGATGTCCCTAAACTAACAACGGACCGAGATGTCCCTAAACTAACGATGGGCCGTAATGTCCTTAAACTAATACGTCGCCTCAAGCATGACGATAATGGAATTCAATTCCACAAGTCCAAACGACAAGGACTGCAACTCAAATCCCGCTGGCTACACAGCTACCCCGGTGGCAAAGTCCCCCCGAGTGCCATTGGCAAACAGAAGGGTAAAAAAAGGTACGCCCACAAGCGAAATGGGCACGGATGAAAACCAAAAGGGCGCCGTGAGTAAAAACAGTAGGGATACCGGCGAGTTTATGAAAACCCGAAAGGGCGCAATCTCGTTAAAATAAAAACACCTGCAAGGTCCTCTCGACCTTGTGAGGAAAAAACACCTGCGTGAGACCCTTACGAATCACAAGGGAGA
The DNA here is from genome assembly GCA_030015575.1 of Agapanthus africanus. Classification (NCBI taxonomy): domain Eukaryota; kingdom Viridiplantae; phylum Streptophyta; class Magnoliopsida; order Asparagales; family Amaryllidaceae; genus Agapanthus; species Agapanthus africanus. The sequence continues at coordinate 177,162,335 of JASDDO010000026.1, read as the reverse complement.
AACACACTTAGGGATCCCCACGATTCCTAAAGAGAAATTACACTTACGAGATCCTCATGACTCATAAAGAGAATTTCCCCCTATGAGACCCTCATGGCTCATATGATTCAAAACCCTTATGATACAGGGACATGGACCTGTTCTTAAGCCATCACACTCCCCAAGTTGCCCTACAGGCGGTTAATATTAGCTCTTGTATACAATCCACGGGCACAAATAAACGATTTCCCCCACCAAGTTCCACCAATGACGAGGAATGTCCTCATGTGGTGAACGACACTTATAAGTCCTCTCGACTTGTAAGGAGAAAACACTCTTGTAAGATCTTTACGACTTGAAAGAGAAAATATCACTTAGGAGTCCTCACGACTTCTAGGAAGAACCTACACCTACGGGATCCTCTCGACTCGTAGGGAGAAAACCCCTTTATGAGACCCTTACGGCTCATAAAATCAAAAGCCTTAGTCGACAGGATCTTAACCTTGTCTACTAAACCACCTTTGTTCAAAATCAGCAAAGGCAAATGATGATTCGCTCCTGGCAATATTCCAGTCGCAGCGGTGCTGATGCCAAGATTGATATCAGATCTCAAGTTCCATACTCGCAATAAAAATCAGTGAGCAAAATATATGCATATGAAATAGCCAAAATGATGGGGCAACTCCCAATAAAAATCAGCGAGTAAAATATATGCATATAAAAACAGCCGAAATGTTTGAGCAACTCGCAATAAAAAACAACGAGTAAAAAGAAAAAAGAGCCGAAATGATGGGGCACCGCGATAAAAACAGCCGAAATGATTGGGCAATCGCGACTTTCACGATATAAAAAGCTGAAATGATAGAGCATCGCGGAAAGAAATTAAAAAAATGATGAAACTTTTGCCCTGCAGGTGAGTCCACATCAACCCCTGTATACAATCCATGGGCATAAACGAAAAGGGAACCACGTTTCCCCACCACGCTTTGTCAAAGGAAGAGACAAATCTCGACGGCAATATCTGCAGCCTAGAAGATGAACACGGTGTTCTTCCTCCACTCCAACAGGATGCAGACGCAACGTCAGCAAAACGGAGCCGTAGCAAAGTCCCTAGTTCCATATCTCGACGGTTCACAGACAGCCTAGAGATCAATAACGGCGTTCCTTCTCAACTCCAGCAGGATGCAGATGTGACATCAACAACAGACCCTAGGGTCAAAACAACGGAGCCATGGAAAAGTCCCTAGTTCCAAGCCTTGACGGTTCACCAACAACCTAGAGACTACCTCGGAGCCATGGCAAAGTCCCTAGTTCCAGGTCCTGACGGTTCACAGACAACCTAAAGACCACCTCGACGGTCGTATCGATACAGCAGACACGATGTCATCCCGGCGTTACTTCTCAACTCCAGCAGGATGCAGATGCAACGTCAACAACAGACCCCAGGGTCAAAACAACGGAGCCATGGTAAAGTCCCTTCCAAGCCTCGATGGTTCACCAACAACCTAGAGACTACTTCGGAGATATGGCAAAGTCCCTAGTTCCAGGTCCCGACGGTTCACAGACAACCTAGAGACCACCTCGACGGTCGTCTCGATATAGCAGACGCGATGTCACCCCAGCGTTACTTCTCAACTCTAGCAGGATGCAGATGCAATATCAACAACAGACCCCAGGGTTAAAACAACGAAGCCACGGCAAAGTCCCTAGTTTCAAGCCTCGACGGTTCACCAATAACCTAGAGAATACCTCGGAGCCATGGCAAAGTCCCTAGTTCCAGGTCCCGAAGGTTCACAGACAACATAGAGACTACCTCGACGGTCGTCTCGATACAGTAGACGCGATGTCATCCCGGCATTACTTCTCAACTACAGCAGCATGCAGATGCAACGTCAACAACCGACCCCAGGGTCAAAACAACGGAGCCACGACAAAGTCTCTAGTTCCAAGCCTCGACGGTTCACCAACAACCTAGAGACTACCTCGGATTCATGGCAAAGTCCCTAGTTCCAAGCCTCGACGGTTCACAAACAACCTCGACATTCGTCTCATTACAGCAGACGCAATGCCAGCAAACAAAGCAAAGGAAAATCCATGGCTTCAGGGTCTTGACATAAACTTAAATAAAACTTGAAAGACTATCAGCGATCATCCCACACCAGCGCGGAGTGCTTATGACTCATCGGGACTCCCAAATTGAGCCTAACCTCAAGTAAAAAGCGGCATGGAAAATCCCTAACGCTTGCTCTTCCGACGGTAATATGACCTGGGAGATTACTTGAAGACGTCTTGTCCAACCCCCGAAGGGATCAGAGACACAACAGTCGCGGGGCTATTCGAACAGCAAGACTGCATATCGGGGAATGCATCAGCCAACGCGACGGTACGACGAACAAATAACCTAGTACCACAGACCCTAACGGACCTCTGTCGTAAAAAGCAGAGGTTAACTGTGACATTAAGACCAGTTTGCCTACAAGCCCAAGGAAAGTAAACTATATAAACTACTTTATACTAAGTCAAGACAATAAAAGAAAGAAAAGCGCTCGTATAAAAAAAATCTGCCTTTTATTCATGAATCAAAATGAATACAAGATACTCTTATTCATGAATGAATACAAAAAAAAGAAGAAGGAGAATATACAGCGACAAAAAATGTTTAAGCCGGCAGATGGTGCAATAAGCTAGTAAGTTCATCATTCTTCCGCTGGATCTCGGATTCAAGCTCCGTTAGTGCGGCAAGACGGGTACCCGCCTAAGTTTGCTGAGTCTGATATGAAGCAAACCGACTCTCAAGCTCCCTTTCGGCGACTTTATGGGCTTCAACAATCTCGTGGGCAAAGATAACGGCTTTGTCAAGAGCCACCACCTCTGTAATAGCTTCTTGAAGCACCAGCCAACTTTCGTACGCACGGGTAGTCTTGGTGGTAAGCTGAGCCTGAAGTTCCCCCAAAGCATTTGAAGCTAACTGCCTCTCCAAAAACTTCCGGTTGAGCCTCTTCTCGCAGGAATGTAGATTGGCTGCGCACCATTCAATCCATCCCCGTAGACTCGATTTTACGGTTAAGATGTTGGAAGGAAGGCGGATGCACTCAAGCCCGTGTAGGCAGACCTCCACTCGGCGACAGTACTCAACCCAAACACGCACCAATGGTTCGTCATGATAGGTGGCGAAAACGGATAAGGAAGCGTTGGCTTCGACAGCAAATTCTTCGGCCGTGACAGAGGTACTAGCACGAAGGTCTTCAATAAGAGCCGTCAGGGAGTAAATGCTTTATTTCGCCATCCTTTCAGACGCACGCCGGGCATAGGGGCCGGTAGCTAGGGGATCCGAGATTCTAACGGGATTAGGGTTGGCATAGCTGTCAAAATTTATAAACAGTCAGTGAGATTTACAAACATGAGATAGACAAAACGATGCCAAATATAAAGCCTTACTTACCCACAGTCATACAAGGGGATTTGAGAGATCCCCAGGCCCATCAAGGATCTCGACTTCGTCATCAGCTTCCAGAACTGTGGAGCGCGTATTAGCGTCATTATAAAAAATAATAATAAAATAAAAGGGGTTAAAGAACACCGACCTTGCCCAGAAGAAAGGACTATGCTTTGTGGGGGTATCGCCTGTAGGGCAGCCATATCGAGTAAATGCTAGAAGGTTTTTCTGGGAGATAGATCCACAATGGAAGCCGCCAATTCCCACAATTCTGAAGAAGAGAAAGGGTCAGATAATAGAAGGGTCATTAAACAAAATGTATAAGTACATGAGATTACCTTCAATGCTTCGCCCGCCCTGAGCTGGAGGAATGGCGGCCTCAGCGGCCTCCTCCACACCTTCAGGTGCATCATTGGAAATATTTGTGAAACCTATGGACAGCGTGGTAGTCTCCAATAAGGGGACAAAAGCCACCATTGAAGGCTCCAAGGCAGGGATGACGGCCTTAACAATCTCCTCTATACTCTCCGGTACGTCGCTAAGGATGTATATCGGATCCGTGGCTGATGACGTTAGCCCTGCTGAGGGAATAGACACGGGAGGGACGTCAGCCGCCACTGGGAGCTCCACAGCACGGATGGCCGCTTCAGTCACCTCCTCTACACCCTTTGAAGTCCCTGCAAAGATCGTACAAAAATGAGAAGACATAAAAGTAATACAGACTATTCGCTAAAAGAAGAACACAAGAAAGACGCATACCAATACGCCAAGGAGCTTGATGTAGGGCTTTCTCGAGACGTTTTTCCTTTATGGCTAAGTACGCTCGCCGAGGTTCAAGTGCAGATGAATGACTACATGTCTTTAATGCAAGCTCGTCTTCGGAGGCAACCGTTATGGGCTGTTTGAGGGCATGTTCTTCTTCCATCAACAAATGACCCATGTGTACCCTCCGTAATAATGGATCAACATCATAGAATAGAACAGGAGGGCAAGGCTTCTTCGGGACACACACGTTCTCGGTCTCATCTTGTGAGCGCCTCAAAGCCTCAGCCAATTGCGCGGCCTCCTCAGCAGACGAGCCAGGATAGATAAGACCGGCATCTGACTTCTCCATAGCGATCGGTTCGTACTGAATAAACGGCTCAGACTCAAGCAAGGTGTCGAGTAAGCCGGCAACCGATTTCTTCCTCCTCTTAGAATGTGTGCTAGCACTAGTGGAAGAACACTTCCTCCCCCTCGGCGCTTTGGCGCGACGTTTCCCAACTTCACTTTCAGTATCTCCCTTTGGCGAACCATCTTTGGTGACACCGCCGCTGGTGACACTACTGTTGGTGCTTCATTAGAAGCCTTTGCTTGGGCTCTAGTGTGCACTGGCATACCAGCAGTGCGAGGAGTCGATTCTATTTCTGCGGCTTTGGGGATAAGTACCACACTATTATCCCTCAATGGAGGGCGAACCGCTGACCACGGCCACAATGGAGCGCTGGTGACTTGGGTCAGGGCTGGAACTCTACATTCGAAGAGTACCCGCCTCTCCTCGGCAATGACAGGACCGACTCGATGTCGATACCAACCCTTGAAAGACCCCACAGACCTTGGAAGATAGTCAGACTCAGGGATCATGAAACGAGAGCCGGTGTTCAGCCGCATAAAATGATGGATGACGTCATGAGTGACTTCCGGAGACAAAGTGGGCTCAACTAAAAACGCCTCGAGAGGGATGCCCTGGTTATAGCCCAATTGCTGAGCAAAGCGGTGTGGATTATACCGCATAAAAGAACTGTGTCATTCTGATGAAACACCAAATAGCCCGGCCTAATCGAGTACAAGTGCATAATCTTTTTAGGCTTTAGAGATGGCGCTCCATTCTTTGACAGATCAAATAGCTGCTGAATGGGCCCCGTGGGAGAAGATAGGACTCGGTCATTAAAAACCATCCCGCCTTTGTTTGAGTATGGGTTAAGTAACACACGGAGGGCCCCTAGCTGAGTCGGATTGGGAGCGGAAGCCTCCACCAACCTCATAACCCGTGGGAAGGTATAGGAGTCATAAAAATCTGGCCACCGGTGAGCAGCAAATGCTCCCAATACATGCATCTCGATCCACGACGTGAAGTAGTGGAGAGAGAGATTTACAATATCCGCGCCTGGAGTCGAAGTATTAGCCGCACCGCTTAATCCATGATATAGGTGCGACAATCCTACAACACCAAAAGCCAATCGCGCCCCTCCAGCTATGCGATGAGCGGGGTAGAAGACGGAGGCTCTCATAAAGCGTCGATGCATCTGTATGGCAAACCAACTGAGCCAGAGACTGATGAAGCCAATGAAGAAGGTCTCTTCGTCCATGCCGGGAGCCGCAATCGCATCGAAAAAAACGCTCGACGAGGTCGGAATATAGAACTGCGGCAAATCTTCCTCTTTGGCCGGCAGTTTATTCAACCCGAACCCAAAAGGGTCGTCGATGTTCGCAAACTTTGGAGCCTCATTGGATAAAGGGTCTCCACGGAGAAAGCAGGCAATGAAGATCTCAAAGGTGACGCCTTGCCCTTCTGACGTCACGAATAGTTTCTCAAAAATACCCAGATCTTTGATTAGACATGGATACTTATGACGGACGGCGTTTTCAGTCGTCAGGCCGTCAAGTATAGCAGGAACGGTCGCGAACATATACTCATCAGGAGGCAGAAACTCTTCATAATGCTCTCCCCTAATCGGCAAGCCGGAGATCTCGCGGAACTCTTCCAGTGAAATCGAGACCTCACGATCCCCTAGCAAGAAAGTGTTGGTGGGAAGATTCCATTGGTTCAGAAAGGCTTTAACCTACCAGATGTGAGGGGCTTGGTAATGAAATAGAGACGCATACACCGCTTGATACAACATAACCTTCTATAACCGTGCATGGTGGGCGGAAAGAACGTATCAAGCCCAGGGAAGGCAGCCTACTGGGTGGCGGGGGGTAACGCCTACCTTATAAACTTGTCCCCAGGGTTGGGATTTGCCCTGACATATGCGGCGTCCCAGAATATCTATAGCCGGCAAGAGATGGTTGGGTATCTCAGTTGTTGATGGCTCAAGCCGGCCTGTAAGAGTCCAGTTAGTTGCCTCCACCGCATAAGCGGTCTGTGGGCGTTCCATCGGCAATATTGGGCGGAGGGGCTCTGTTGGTACCTCACAAGTAAAGCTACGGCGGCCCCGGATGATATAACCATACCAAACCCCCCACAAGAGTAGACTCGTACAGTCCCTGTCATGTGCCCTGATCATTGCCATAACTTCCTCGTCCGACGGCGATTGTGGAAAAGTGGCGTCTGAATGAGTATAAGGAAAGTAGGGAAGTGAAGCCATTGTTTCTGAAATAAGGGAAAGAAAAAACCATTAATAAAACCTATATATATATATAATAACAGAAGAAAACGACAGGATGTTTGTTCCATGGGACCACTGATTGCAAAACCAATGGACCCCACAAAATCTAAATGACGGCTTACCAATGATGAGGCAAAAAAATCGTTGAGAGAATCGAGAAGGATTCTCATGAAGGAAACAATAATGTTTAAACAAACTCTTGAAACAAGTTATGCTAAAAGCACGACAGATTCAAATCTGTTTTAGGGGCATTAAAACCCTCAAATATTCGAGAACGGTAGGGAATAAAATTCCCAGAAATATCTAAGTCTCTCTCAGAACCAAGCTCTGTGAGAAAGGAATTAAATTCCTTTAATAAAGGGATTAAATCCCAAAAAAAACCCATAGCAAGGAAGCAAAGAAAATGGAATTAAATTCTAAGAATCTTAAAGATCGGTGATAGGGTAAAACCCTAAGAGGAGGATTAATAATCCCCATTGATTCAAGATCTTAGAATCTACAAAAAAAATGTGTTCTTTGGATCTTTAAGAAACCAAATTAAGAAGAGAGCAACGCTCTGTCCCTGGATTTAAAATCCACAATAAAAAAAGAGCAAAAGAGGAGGGGGTCCCGTTCATGATCTTTACCAAAGAAAGTTTTAATAGAGTTTAACTCTGAGATCTCAGCGGGCAGAGAACTAAGCTCTAAAGAAGGGAATTAAATTCTCAAGAAAAACAAGTAAGGAAGAAGATGAAAGAACAGTGGCTTCCCAAAGGCAAAAGCCTTGCATTTATAAGACATGATGAGGAGTGGTTCATCTTCCCATTCCCCTAGGCAATCCAACGGCTGTGAGGACAGAAAGCGTTGCACTCACGTGCAAGCCACGTAAGAGCAACGCTTGGGGGCATTTGTTCCCTTATAATAAAAGGGATGAGGGAAAGTTCCTCACTAAAATAGCCCCACATGCTTAACATGTGAGTGCCTATATGCAACGCATATAGGCACATCAATTAAAATAATTGCTAAGCTAAAACAGCCCCACGTGTTTAACGCGTGGGTGCCTATATGCAACGCATATAGGCACAGCAATTAAAACAATTGCTAAGCAAACCAGCCCCACGTGTTTAACATGTGAGTGCCTATATGCAACGCATATAAGCATAGCAATTAAAACAATGGCTAGGCTAAAACAGCCCGACGTGTTTAACACGTGAGTGCCTATATGCAACGCATATAGGCACAACAATTAAAACAATTGCTAGGCTAAAACAACCCCACGTGTTTAACACGTGAGTGCCTATATGCAACGCATATAGGCACAGCAATTAAGAAAATTGCTAGGCTAAAATAGCCCCACGTGTTTAACACGTGAGCGCCTATATGCAACGCATATAGGCACAGCAATTAAAACAATTGCTAGGCTAATAAGCTCTACGTGTTTAACACGTGAGGGGACTTCCCTACTTAACAAGGAACCGTTGGATCAAAGATCCAATAATGATAGAATTAAATTCTATTGAACTTTTAAATGGGAAATGATATTTTCTGTTAAACAGAAAGTTGGCGGATCAAAGATCTCATGAGTTGGAAAATATTTTTCATCTCTCCAAGCACCCTTGGATGAAAAATCTAACAATGATTAAAAATCACCAATCTACAGAATAAATTCTGTACAGGAAAATATTTTCCTAATCTTTTTTAAGAAACAAGAAAATATGTTTTGTAAGACAGAAACCCTTGGATCAAAGATGGGCAAAACCCCCAAATCAATTGAAGTCTCTCAATGAGGGATTTCCTAAAACTAATTAACAAACTTCTCTCCACTATATAAAGAACCCAAGACTTCAACTTAAAAAGAAAAAGAGAACAGAGAGAGAAATATACAGAAAAAAGAGAAGAAAAAAAAAGAAAAAGAGAATTCAATTCTCTAGAAGAAGAAGATCCTCTTCTTAAACAAAAAACTAGGTAATAAGAAAATACAGAGATTATCCTATCCTTCTTTGCCTCTTTAATGGTTTAACCCTTCAAAAAAAAAGAACTTAGCTCTTCCTTTGGTTGAAGTTTGTAGAAGCAGATCTCCCTACAAGTTGAGAATTTAATTCTCATCGGGGAGATTCTGTTATGCAGATTCAAAACTTAGGGGAAAGAACTAAGTTTAAAGAATTTAAATCTTATAAAAGTATATAGGAATTTAATTCCTCTGATAAAACTAGAGTTTGACCCTGTAAAAAGAATTTAATTCTTATAAAACAAGAGACTTGAAATTCTCTAAACTCAGATCCCAGCGTCGTTAATATGAGATCAAAATCTTCATGCACATAGAAAGAAAGACTGGTGATTCATTAGAGTTCAACACTATAACGAAACCTCACGTATTTCCCCACGTTAGCACATCTGATGAACAAAAAAGAATGGCTGAGACCGAGTCACGTGTTTCCCACGCGAGCGCCTAAAAGAAGAACAAGAAGTCCGTCTTAGGGCAGTCACGTGTTTTCCACGCGACCCCAAATCAAGTGCTTAGCACTTATATGAAGGAGGAAATAAAACACAGAAAACAACTCCAACTTTGGAGCGCCTCACGTGTCCGCACGTGAGCACCACAGGGCCCAAGTGCTTAGCACTTATAAAAGAAGAGGGAAGTAAAACCTAAAAAGGCAGTGCCCAACTTTGGGGTGCCTCACGTGCTCACACGTGAGTGACACAAGAATTAAGTGTTTAACACTTATATGTAAACGGGGATTTGAACCCAATGAACAGCGCCAGCTTTATAGTGCCTCACGTGCCACACGTGAGGACTACAAGAATTCAGTGTTTAACACTGCTTCAGAACCTCACGTGGGAACACGTGAGTGCTGAATGTATACTAGTGCTTAACACTATGGGAAGTCAACTCCAGCCTCAAGTTGGCTAAGTATTCTTGAGATTAAAATATCTTTGATCTTCAATCAATCGAGCTCCCCGTGCTCATGTCTTCCTAAACTGATCTTAGTCCCAAACATGACTAATGATCTTCCGATGGATATTCATCCCATATCTTCCCTCGATATGGAAATTGGTTCAAGGGTACATCTCTCTACACCTCTGATACATGTCATTATAATTCTTCAACGTCTTCAGAGAGGTGGAGGGTCCCGACAACCAACAACTCTTTGGTGCACTCCCAAACCGATGAGCACATCCTAATACGGACCGCAACGTCCTTAAACTACAACGGACCGCAACGTCCTTAAACTAGCTACGGACCGAAACGTTCTTAAACTAACAACGGACCGAAACGTCCTTAAACTAAAGCAATAGAACCCAAATGCTCTTTTGTTGGGTCTGAACAATCCAAAAATCCTGTTGAGTAGATCTTAGTCTCAAATTAGACTAACGTATCAACAAACATTAAAGTTGATCTTAATCTCAAATGAGATTAACGATCCTTAAATCAACCCAAACCCAAATCTAAGAATATACGGATTTGGACTAACCCACGCCCTATGGGCGACAACATAAATTAGTCTCCGTATACAATCCACAGACAACCAAAAATAAAATAAACACACACGACACGAAGTGGACTTCTGGAGCAAGTGAAAGTGGTTATCCTTACGCGGTAACGTAATTAACTGCAGAGGCTTGCGCCTGCAGGGAAGAGCGTCCCCACAATCAAAAACTCTTCACAAACGAGGGGGATTTGTTGTAGTCTGCTACAACGGCCGCATCCGTCTAATCCTCCGATACACGGTGCCATAAATCAACTTGGCATCTTCGGAGAGGTGAACAAAAATATCCAAATAGCATCTGCCCCAAATTCAGGCAAGACGATCCATCCCGGTTCGTCTCCGTTTTCGGCGGTAAACAGTATCCTTAACAAAAAACCAATCGAGCCCTCAATTGCTCGTATATATTTAAGTCGATCTTGATCTCAAAACAAATCAACAATCCTTAAATCAACCCAAACCCAAATCTAAGATATACGGATTTAGACTAATCTACGCCCTATGGACGACGGCACAAATTAGTCTCTGTATACAATCCACGGGCAACCAAAAAAATAAAACAAACACACACAACACGAGGTAAAATTCTGGAGCAGGAGAAAGTGGTTATCGCGATGCGGTAACGTAATTAACTGCAGGGGCTTGCGCCTGTAGGGAAGAGCGTCCCCACAATCAAAAAAACCCTCGCAAATGAGGGGGAATCTGACGAAGTCTGCTACAATGGCCGTATACGTCCAAACCTCTGATATACTGTGCCATAAATCAATTTGGCATTTTCGGAAAGGTGGACGGATAAATCCAAATAGCACCTACCCCCAAAATTCAGGCAAAGACGTCCTAGCATCCCGGTCGTGTCTTTCGGCGGAGATTAGATTCTGACACGCCCGGTAGGACCTTTTCCTCTTTCTACTCCACACTTCGTGTGTTGTGTTTCGCGAACAAAATCACGGTTTGCTATGGTTGCCCTTGGATTCGAGGTACTAAGATTTGGTGTCTTATTCCTGTCTAGAAAGAAGAAGTGAACATCAATGGTTTCCAGCTGCACAAACTGCAACAGCAACTCCCACTCCGCCCCAACTGGAGGAGTGACATACGGGCCCAATGTGGCCTCTATCTTTTTAATGCCGGTGGGGCAGGTGACTCAAGCCACCACTAGATTGTTCTTCAGGACCATGTTCCCGCCAACAAGTTTCAGCGCCCCAGTGCCACCACTGGAAGCTCCAAAGAAGTCGGTCTTTGATCGACTTGCAACCATCACGGCCCCTCTTTATGGGTCGTCCAAGTCGGCCACCTCAGTCTTCAACAGGCTGAGTCGAAGCTCAAGTAGGCCCGCAAAGAGGCTCACGATACCAGAAGGGGCTATCCCAAAATGAATAGTCCTTCAAACTCCTGCTGTGGGTGAAGTCGTCAAAGATGCTTCCCCTACCAGAAAATCGGCCTTCGAAAAATTGGTTGTTCCCTCTCAATGGACGTTAGTCTTTGACTGGCTGACACCAACAGTAGTCCCTCATCAAAGCCGAGGGCATGACAGAGCCGCTTCCACAACTGAGGTGGTCCCATATGCAAGACACGCTCGACATCGCCACTGGCGCCCGGTGAGAAAAGTTGGGGACAACTCCCCCTCTGGACATACTTCACCAGCTCCAATGGTGGAAGTTGACGCTGCTGTTCCAACCGGAAACAGTTTTGATCTGCTTAAGAGGGTGCGCTAGAACTCTCCAACCGCGGTGCTAAAGAAATCTCCACTTTCTGCTGAAAACATGACGCAGGCAAAACCGGAGCAGTCCCCTCAACAGTTCTCCTCCCAAATCCACAAGGTCTAGCGGAAAGTCCAGGACTCTGTAATCAACAAAAACCACTCTCGTCAACCAGAGAAAATGAAGGTTCGACAAGAGAAAAATCATCCCTCCAGCATACAGTGAGGGACTTCTTTCATACAGGCGCCTACTACAATGGCTCCTTCAATCTCGACCTCTAACAAAAAGAGAAGGCCGGACCGGCGACAAATCCCAAAGGTGATGGATCCAAACGCCCCAAGTCTGGGGGCATGATTGTGCACACGGTTTACAAGGCTTCCGGGAAAGAGGAAAGCCGTACTTCCGTAGGTCATCGACCGCAAATTCGGTCGTTGACAAAAGCTCAGGATCAACAACAGAAGCTCCAGGAGATGCTGATGAAAATGGCAGGACTCACCAGGCAAAAAGAAAGCCCGGAAGCAGCGTCTGAATAGAGCCAAGAGCAGGAGACCGATACAGAGTTCCTGTGGAGGGTGCTGGAAAGAAAGGATAAGGAGGCTGCGGAACAGGCTACTAATATAAAACCGATGGCGCTCCTGTTCCAAGACATGGTTGGAATGATGATCCAGCCAGAACCTCCAGCCGAAGACCCGCCGATAATTATCGAGGATGACAGAGAGGAAACATCAAACCCTCTTTCAGCTTTATCGACAGCCAGGGAGGAAACGATCTCCAAAGCTGCCCTTGATGATTACATAGCTCAACAAATAGAGCTCATTAGGTAAGTGAAGTGGCTGGCCAAGTTGTCAGAACTGGGCGACCGTACCCAGGCTGGTACGATCAAATCAAGTACCCGCCGGGATATACGATCCCCAAAATGTGTACAAGGGGACAGGCAATCCTTATCAGCACGTCGCTCAGTTCAGAGCTTTATGCGGCAATACTAGAGGCGGCGACAAATTGCTGCTTCGCCAGTTTATTGGAAGCTTCTTAGAAACGGCGTTTGAATGGTACTCGGAGCTCCCAAATGACTCTGTCAAAACATTCACAGAAATGGAGCTACTATTCACACAGCGGTTCGCAAGTGCAAGCGAACACACCCCGATCAAGGCATTAATCAATGCCAGGTTGAAGCCAGGAGAGACCTGGGTTCAATACGCAATTCGGTGGCGAAACCTATGGTCGAAATGTGAACAACGCATCGAAGAGGCTCCCGCCGTAGGCATGTTCATAGGAACTCTCAATCCTCAGGCGATTGTGTCTCAGTTTATGACGTTCTATAAGCCGACCACCATCCAGGCTTTGATCAACAAGTTAGCCCAAATGGACCAGATGGTCCACGGGCCTTCCTCTACAAAAATGGAACCTCGGAATGCAAAGGGTAAAAGGAAAGCGGCCTTCGTTGCGAACACTCAACAACAACCGAGTGACCTGAAACCAGTTGCTCGCTGAAACAACACGCGTCCGCGCCAATCCCTGGAAGAGAAGCTAGGACGTGCTTACTCGTTTCCCCATGATAAAACGAGGAGACAATTCGAACTGGCAGTGCGCAACAAACTCATCACTCTGCCGGACCCAAAACGTCCACCACAACCCGGTGACGTCAACAGCCCCAACTACTGCTCCTATCACAGGTGAGCCACCCAATTGAAGATTGCTAAATCTTCAAAAATTGGATTGAGGACCAGTATCAACGGGGAAAATTTGCACTTTCTGAGAACTGGAGGGTGAACCCGCCACAGAGGCATGCTCCTAAAAAGGTGGATACACCGGGGGCATCATGTTCTTTTGTGGAAGAAGTTCCGTGGGAAGTTGTCCTTTCAGCTAAAACCAAAAGAATGCTGAAGGATCTTCAAGCATGTCCGGTGATCAGGTGGAAAAGTCCGCTGGAGCCCGAGATCATTGAGGGGATGCTGAAACCGCGTCCCACATCGAAAACTGCTAATGATAAGAAAAACACTCAGGTCAAGCCTTCAAAGTATTCGAAGGGAAATAAGAAGACCAAGAAGCTTGTGCAGCCTAACGACAAGCACACGGACCTGCAAAAGTACATCGACACGCTGGAGGATTACAACTAGAAGGCGCGGACACCAGTCACTCTCGAAAAGTTTCTCAACCATATACTTGAGAACGGAGATGGTGACGATGATGAGGGAAATGGCTCGTTAGGAGAAATCGAAGATTATATAGCTAGTTGCCACATGGTTTCTCATTCGTCGTTAAATAATAAAGAAACCCCCTCGGTGTCGGAAAGTATTGCAGAGGAACTGGGGGCAGGATCGGTGCCAAAATTCCCGGAGCTGCCAGAAGACCCAATTGACAGGCTGCTAAACGAAACCCTTCAAAAGAGCAAGGCTGATCGAGAACGTGAAACGGCCATATACAAAAAGACCAAGCGTCGGTGTCAGGCTGAAGAAGCTGCGGTAAGGATGAATCGTAAAGTACTCCAACCAAGCCAAAGCATACCTGCTACAAACAAGAGCATGATCAAAGTAAAGAAGCGGTTCCCCAAAGCCCTGTCAATAGGAATGAGGCTGCCCCCTCTCGTAGAAAACACTCCCGGGATCATGTGCCTTGACGAAACGGATATACATCCGAACTACTGCTTATACCATCGGAGGGTCACACACCCCACCGAAGAGTGCAATGCCTTCAAGAAGTGGTGGCAAGGATACGTTGCTCACCGACAACACTTCAAACGAATGAAACGCAAAGTTCGTCGACAACAAAGAAGAGTGATAGACGAGCGTGAAGGAATGCTTGGCAACTGTCATATGGTTGATACCAGTTCAACAAAAGGAAAATCTCAAGTTCTTACATTCGGGAGCGATTCTGAGAAAGAAATAACCCTCGGCCCTCTCTTCAAAGAATCCACCTCTGGAAAAGAAGAAAAGGAGAAGAACTGCGAGAACATTCAGCTGTGTAATCGTATATTGCCTGAAAAGAATCTCGGGCCTACCAACAAAGGTTCGAGTAAAGAGACAAGGGGAAGGAAAAAGTCCCTGAGGAAATTGACGTCGATAATAGAGTCGTCAAAGAGTTCGTAGCCAAGGACCCGCCTAAGAAAAACAAGGTGGAATACAATGTCCTGGTACATCTGAGGAAGATATCTTCACAACTGAGCATATTGGATGCTCTCCTCCTATCCAAAGAAGCAAGAGATTCTCTGATCAGGTCATTACAGGAGCCCGATCAGTTCCAAGCTTTCTTTGCAGAAGAAAAAATGAAGGACGACCTGGCAAAGGTTCATACAGCTGACATTACGTTCGGCGATGAAGATCTCCTCCTCGGAACGTGCGAGCACAACCGTCCTCTATATGTCACCGAGTACTGCCATGACATCAAGATAGGGAAGATTCTGGTCGATAACGGGTCCTCCGTCAACCTTCTCAACATGAAGGTGCTGAAGAAGATCTGCATGAACGTTTAGCACCTGGCTCGGGACAAAATTACCATCTCTGGGTTTGACTCACAGTCATCACGGACGCTTGGGTCCGTAATATTGACGTTACGCTTTGGGCTTCTAGTCACTGACATCAAATTTCATGTCATCGATGCCAAGACTTGCTACAATGCTTTGCTCGGCAGGCCTTGGTTTCACGAGTACAACGTCATCCCTTCTACACAACACTGGTGTATAAAGTATTTCAAAGACGGCCTCGAGTACACAGTTACAAGGGAGCTAAATCCATTCTCCGTAAATGAAGTCCAAAAAATATGAAGACGCAAAGTACTTCCTACCAGACTTCAAAGACACGGAAAGATGTCATAAGCCGGAGAATAAACAAAAAGCCGTCGCCACTATCCCGATCTTTGGGAGCGATACCGAGGAAGATGAAGAGATAGTCTACTCGGGGCAACCCCAATGCAACAGGCCCGGACCATCTACTCCTATTTTGGTCTTTGGAAGTGACTCTGAGGATGAGACTAACGCCGTATTCTCCACTCGCCCGTCAGCACAAATCATTACTGGAGCTGATCAGAGCTTGCAAATCACCATAGTTCCGCCGCAGCATTACAAAGAACTTGATACACTTGATACATACAGTATACAAGAGCTGAAAACTTTCTACGTCCCTCCCAAGCGAAGAGGTGAAAAGGCGATCCTCTTCTATCAGTCTATGGAGACCAGAGTGGAGAAAAAAGTCTGGCATGGTACGCAGAGGGATTGAAAGGGCTATTAAGATGCTAAGGCGTACCCTTCAAACAAACCGCTCGACAAGCCCAGTTCTACAACAAGATTTGGGACATTCCTGGGACTCAGCGAAAGATGCCCGATGGGAGGATGGAGACGACGGGTCTTGGATAAGTTCGGTCCAAAAATGGGAGCGATTCCATGGCTGCCATGTTATAAATAACTCCGGTGAAGAAGGGAATGCTTTTCCAGATAGCGCTGACATTGAAAGGGAGCAAAATCCCGCTATAAGAACGTCAAGTCTGACGTTCGAAGAGCAAGTTAACAAGCTAATAAGGGAAGCTGGTCAAGAGGTTCGGGATGATCACAGCAGCGAAATGGCTATTTACGAAAAGGCCAGGACTCAGCGTCTCATTCAGCAGTCTGTGGAAAAGGAAAATTACGATGCCCTTCACCCTCAGCCCGCTGTACATTCTCGCGACAAGGAAAAATCCTGACACAGAGGCAAAAACACGGTGGAGAACGAGAATGACGTTCGAAAACAACGAAGTAGATCCAAGAAGCCACGTGATCGAGTAAAAGTCAGCTGGAATCCGTCTTTTATGAAAAAGATGGGTCGGAAATACTCTTTCCCCCAAGACAAGACAAGGAAAATATTCAACCTTATCATTAAGCCTCAAATGATGATGCTCCCGGAACCTCGGTGCCCCGAATAGATAAATGAGGTTCATCACCCGGATTATTGCTCCTACCATCGAGTAATATGACATCCCTTTGAGGAATGCTTCACCTTCAAAGATTGGGTTGAAGATCGGTATCAATAAGGCAGGTTCACTTTATCCGACTGCTGGAAGGTGACCCCACCACAAAAGTATAAGCCAATGAGAACTTATATCGCGAAGGCGGGACCAGCTCAACACCAAGAATGGAAGTGAACTCGTACTTGCCATATGATAACACTCTGAAAGGGGGAGAGCATGAGGATATAGATGACTCCTTCAGGTGCTTCGCAAATGAAGACGAGGATGAGATGATCTCAGAGTTTCCACCGGCACCAAAAGAGCTAGAGTATGGGATACACACTACGGCGGATAATCTAAGGAAAATTGGCTTAGGGACAGAAAACGAGCCGAAACCCACGCTCGTCAGTGAGCTGCTGTCTAAGAAAACGGGTGGCTACACTAAAGGATGTGCTTATGCAATATAAAAACTGCCTCACATGGAATTATTCCGAGATGCCGGGACGAGATTCAGAAATAGCAGTACATAAATGGGCTATATCTTCGAACGTCAAGCCAGTCAAACAGGCGCCAAGAAGAATGCGGCTCGAACTCGAGATGAGTATCAATGTCGAAGTAAAGGAACTAATTGACTCCGGCTTCATCCAAGAAGTTCAGCATCCCGACTGGATTGCCAACATTGTTCCAGTGATGAAGAAAAATGGAATAGTGCGCATCTGCATGGACTTTTGAGACCTTAACAAAGTTTGTCTGAAGGATGACTTCCCAGTACCTGTTATCGAGCTGATTATCGATAACACGTCCACTCATGAAGTCTTCTCCTTCATGGATGGATCTTCAAGCTACAATCAAATAAAAATGCATCCTGAAGACCAAAAGCACACCGCCTTCCGGACTCCGCTAGGAATATTCTGCTATAAGGTGATGCCCTTCGGTTTGAAGAACACAGGCGCTACCTACCAGAAGGTCATGACGAAGATCTTCGATGACCTCATACATGAGATTGTCGAATTCTATATTGACGACCTTGTGGTGAAAAGAAAATCGTGTGAGGAGCACTGGGAACATCTGAACATAGGGTTCCAGCGTCTTCGGAAATACAATCTAAAGATGAATCCTCTGAAATGCGCGTTTGGAGTCTCCTAAGGAAAATTCCTAGGATTCATCACACGACACCGAGGCATCGAAATAGACCCATCAAAGATCAAGACGATTATGGAAATGCCCATGCCAAGAACTCTCAAACAACTGCGGTCTCTCCAAGGAAAGCTCGCGTATATTCGGCGGTTCATAGCTAACCTCCCCGGCAAATGCCGCCCCTACAGCCATCTAATGAAGAAGGGGAACCCATTCATTTAGCATCGTAAATGCCAAAGTGCACTTGACGAAATCAAGCAATACCTGCAGAACCCGCCGGTACTGACCACTCCAGTCAAAGGAAAGCCCCTCATCCTGTACACAATGGCCCTTGAAGGTTCTTTAGGAACGCTATGGGCACAGGAGAACGATCAGGGAAAGGAGAGAGCTCTCTACTATTTGAGTTGAGTTCTCCTGGGGGCAGAAAACATCTACTCCCCTATAGAAAAGTATTGTCTAGCACTGATATTCGCGATAACAAAGCTCGGGCACTATGCATTGGTACATGAGGTCCATCTCATATCAATGGTGGATCCTCTCAAATATTTAATGTCAAGAGTACTAACAGGAAGGCTTGCCGAGTGGGCCCTCCTCTTGATGGAGTTCTCGATAACGTATCGACCCTTCAAGGCAGTGAAAGGTCAGGCCATCGCCAACTTTCTTGCTGAGCATCCGATATCAGCCGATTCTCCCTTAAATTGCGAATTACCAGACGAACACGCGTTCGGTACAATCGAAGGAGGGAAGGAAGAAAATAATGCCAGATAGGAACTCTACTTCGACGGAGCATCTTCCTTGAAGAAGAGAAAGCGAAGCACCCCCATAATCAAAGCTGGGTTGGGCCTTATCTTCGTGACTCCGCAAGGAGGAATAATGCGTTTCGCCCTTTCCTTAACAGAGCCGAGGACAAACAATGAGGCTGAGTACGAAGCTTTGATAGCGGGTCTTGAGATTACTGTCGATATGGGAATCGAAAACCTCCTCATATATAGAGACTCCTGGCTAGTCGTTAGCTCAGTAAATGGCAACTATCAGACATGTAAACCGGAGTTGGTAAAATATGGCGAAAGAGTGCAGTAACTGCTGACTCAAATTCCCTCCTACATCTTGGAAAGCATACCACGTACGGAAAATAGCAAGGTGGATGCGTTAGCCAAGCGCACTAAAGAACTGGCCGACGAAAACCTCGATTACGTAAGGATCATTATGCAAAGCCGCCGGATTCTCGTGCCAGCAGAAATATCTCCGGAGTCGTTTGAAAGAAAGGAGCGACCAAACAAGCAGCCTTCCAATTAGAGGATGAAGAAAAGGCTAAGGATTGGAGAGAAGTCTTCATAGTCTACTTCAAATCCCATCGAACACCCGAAAACGCATCTTCAAGACATCAGCTCATGAAACGAGCTCTGTCTTTTGCCTTCATCAATGATACTCTATATAAGAGATTGTTCGACAATTTGTGGCTAAGGTGCCTAGGACCAGAAGAAGCAAGGAGAGTCGTCCAAGAAACCCACGATGGACTCTGCTGTTCTCATCAAGCCGGGACAAAGATGAAGCTAAAGATCAAGAGAATGGGTTACTACTGGCCCATAATGATTCAGGACTGCCTCGAATATGCGAAGTAGTGTCACTCGTGTCAGATTCACGGGGACTTCATCCACCAACATCCAAATCCGCTACACCAAACGATAGCTAGCTGGCCGTTCGAAATGTGGGGAACTGATATAATCGGCCCTATTGAGCCCGCATCATCCAAAGGACATCGGTTCATACGGGCAAAGACCGACTACTTTTTTATGTGGGTGGAAGCAGTACCACTAAAGGAGATGAAGACGGAGAATATTCTCCATTTCTTTAAGTCACATGTCATCTACCGGTTCGGTACTCCGCGACGGATAATCTCGGATAATGGGCCAGCCTACAGGAGCCATAAAATCGGCCGCTTCGCAAAACAGCACAAAAAAGACTGGAGATACTCTTCCGTCTATAATCCCCGAGCTAATGGTCTGGCTGAAGCTTTCAACAAGACCTTGACCAAGATTATAAAGAAAACGGTGTCCAGAAACAAAAAGGACTGGCACGAGAGACTGCACGAAGCTCTCTGGGTGTACCGAACGACGTTCAAAACGGCTACGAATACAACACCATACGCGTTAGTATTCGGCACTGAAGCAGCCCTTCCTTTGGAAATAGAACTCCCTTCTCTCCGAGTAGTGGTTCGATACGAGCTAACAAATGACGAAAATGCCCATCTTCGGCTTGAGAAGCTCGATGCCCTCGATGAAGCTTGCCTCATGGCGCAACAAAACCTAGAAGCCTACAAGGAAAGGATGATGCGCTCATACGAAAAACTGACTAGGCCGAGAACATTCCGCCAAGGCGAACTCGTGCTAGTCGTCAAAAGACCTATGATCCCCAATCGTGCAAAACGAGGGAAATTTAAGCCAAACTATGAAGGCCCGTACATCATAGACAATGTCTATCAAGGTGGGGCTTATTTTCTCATAGATATGCACGGCGAAAGACCTTTCCGGCCAATAAACGATCGATTCCTCAAGAAATACCACGCATGACGAGTCATGATTTAGGTCAATGATAGATGATGACGCTCATATCCGCTCGCTATCTTCCTGTGTCAAAACTCTAAGTGGTATTCGGAAAAGCTTCACCCTAAAAATGGTGATAGTGGACCACTACGTTCTTAAACTAGCAATGAACCTGAATGTCCTTAAACTAGCGCTTCACCTCAAAAAAATGGTGATAGTGGACCACCACGTCCTTAAACTGGCAATGGACCGGAATAATCCTTAAACTAGCGCTTCACCTCAGAAATGGTGATAATGGACCACTACGTCCTTAAACTGGTAATGGGCCACTCCGTCCTTAAACTGGAAATGGACCACTACGTCCTTAAAACTGGAAATGGACCAAGATGTCCCTAAACTAACAACAGGCCGTAATGTCTTTAAACCAATGCTTTACCTCAAAAATGGTGATAATGGACCATTACGTCCTTAAACTGGCAATGGACCACTACGTTCTTAAACTAATAATGGACCGAGATGACCCTAAACTAACAACAAACCGTAATGTCCTTAAACTAAAGCTTCACCTCAAAAATGGTGATAATGGACCAATACGTCCTTAAACTGGCCATGGACCGAGATTTCCCTAAACTAACAACGGACCGTAATGTCCTTAAACTAAAACTTCGCCTCCAAAATGGCGATAATGGACCGAGATGTCCCTAAACTAACAACGGACCGAGATGTCCCTAAATTAACAATAGACCGAAATGTCCCTAAACTAGTACTTCGTCTCAAACATGGCGCATCGCCCTAAATACGGCGATATCTTCTCTTGGGATCTATATTGCAATCAAAGCCCCAACGGCAAAGACTGCAACCCAAGTAAAAAAAATGGTACATCCACAAGCAAAATGGGCATGGATGAAAACCCGAAAGGGCACCGTGAGAAAAAACAGCAGGGCTACCGGCGAGCTTGTGAAAACCTGAAAGGGCGCAATCTCGTTGTTAAAAAACGATACGTCCACAAGCAAAATAGGCACGGATGTAAACCCGAAAGGGCACCGTGAGTAAAAATAGCAAGGCTACCGGCAAGCTTGTGAAAACCTGAAAGGGCACAATCTCGTTGTTCAAAAATGGTACGTCCACAAGCAAAATGGGAACGGATGAAAACCCAAAGAGCGCCGTGAGTAAAAACAGTAGGGCTACCGGCGAGCTTGTGAAAACCTGAAAGGATGCAATCTCGTTGTTAAAAAAACGATACTTCCACAACTAAAATGGATACGGATGAAAACCCGAAAGGGTGCCGTGAGTAAAAACAGCAGGGCTACCGGTGAGCTTATGAAAACCCGAAAGGGTGCAATCCCGTAAAATTTTCACTTACGAGATCCTCTCGACTCGTAAGTAGAACTCCCCCTATGAGACCCTCAAGGCTTATAGGATTCAAAGTCTTAAGTTACAGAAACCCGAACCTGTTCTTAAGTCGCCGTCTTCCCCAAGTTGCCCTACAGGCGGTCCAATATTGGCCCTTATAAACAATCCACGGGCACAAATAAACGATTTCCCCCACCAAGTTCCACCAATAACGAGGAATGTTCTCATATGGTGAACGACACTTATAAGTCCTCTCGACTTATAAGGAGAAAACACTCTTGTAAGATCCTTACGACTTATAAGAGAGCACACACTTAGGAATCCCCACGGTTCTTAAGGAGAAAATACGCCTACGAGATCCTCACGAACCGTAGAGAGAAATAACTTTATGAGACCCTTACGGCTCATGAAGTCGAAAAGTCTTAGTCGACAGGATCCTAACCCTGTTTGCTAAGCCACCTTTGTTTAAATCGACAAAGGCAAATGATGATTCGCTCCTGGAAATATTCCAGTCGTAGCGATGCTGATGCTTAAACCGGTGTCAAACTCCAAGTCCTTTCACGGCAAATGATAATTCGCTCCTGGCAATATTCCAGTCGCAGCGATGCTGGTGCCAAGATTGGTATCAGATCTTAAATTCCATACTCGCAATAAAAATCGACGAGCAAAAAATGCATATAAAAATATCCGAAATGATGGGGCAACTCGCAATAAAAATCAGCGAGCAAAAAGTATATGCATATGAAATAGCCGAAATGATAGGGCAACTCGCAATAAAAATTAGCAAGCAAAAAATATATGCATATGAAATAGCCGAAATGATGGGGCAACTCGCAATAAAAATCAGTGAGCAAAAAAATATATGCATATGAAATAGCCGAAATGTTTAGACAACTCGTAATAAAAAGCAGTGAGTAAAAATATAAAAATAGCCGAAATGATTGGGCACCACGATAAATAGCCGAAATGATTGGGAAATCATTACTTCGTGATATGAAAAACTGAAAAGATTGAGCATCGCGGAAATAAAAAATAAAATAAAATAAAATTTCCTTTGCCCTGCAGGTAAGTCTACACCGACCCCTGTATACAATCCATGAGCACAAATGAAAAAAGGAACCATGTTTTCCCACCAGGCTCCGTCAAAGGGAGAGCCAAGTCTTGACAATTCACTAAACAACCTAAAGACTACCTCAATATTCGTCTCGTTATAGCAGATGCAATGTCAACAACGGCGTTCCCTCTCACTCCAGCAGGATGCAGACGCAATATCAACAAACGACCTCAGGGTCGAAACAAAACGGAGTCATGGCAAAGTCCCTAGTTCCAAGTATCGACGGTTCAAAAACAACCTAGAGACCACCTCAACACTCGTCTTGTTACAGCAGACATAGTGTCAACAACGGTGTTTCTTCTCACTCCAGCAGGATGCAGACGCAACGTCAACAAACGACCCCAGGGTCAAAAAAGAACGGAGCCATGGCAAAGTCCCTAGTTCCAAGTCTCGATAGTTCACAAAACAACCTAGAGATCACCTCGACATTCGTCTCATTACAGCAGACGCGGTGTTGACAAAGGAAGCGAAGGCCAAATTCCTAGCTTCAGGGTCTTGACAACAACTCAAATAAAACCCGAAAGACTATCGGAGATCATCCTACACCAGTGCGGAGTGGTTATGACTCATCGGGACTCCCAAACTGAGCCTAACCTCAAGTAAAAAAGCAGCATGGCAAAATTCCTAACGCTTTCTCTTCCGACGGCCAAATTGCCTAGGATGATTACTTGAAAAAGTCTTGTCCAGCCCCCGAAGGGATCAGAGACACGACAGTCACAGGGCTACTCAAACAGTAGCATAAAGGCTGCATATTGGGGAATGCATCAGCCAACGCGATGGTACGACGGACAAAAACCCTAGTACCACAAAACCTAACAGACCTCTATCGTAAAGAGCAGGGATTATCCATGCGTTAGGGCAAGTTTGCCTATAAACCCAAGGAAGGTAAACTAAACAAACTCCGAAATGAGTCTATAAACTAGAGACTCCAGGATGAGTAAATAAACTACAAATTCCGAAATGAGTCTATAAACTAGAGACTCCAGGATGAGTGAATAAACTACAAACTCCGAAATGAGTACATAAACTACTTCACACCAAATCAAGATATCGAAGAAAAGAGAAATGCCAGTGTGAAATAAAATATGTCTTTTATTCATGAATTTAAGTGAATACAAGATACATTTCATTCAGGAATCAAAATGAATACATGTTATTCATGAATCAGAATGTTTAAAAAATGCAATCAGTACAAGAAGGGGAATACAATTATAATGATTAAGAAGGAGGCGCTTTCAACAAACTGATGAACCGCTCGCGTGCTCCCCTCAACTCCTTCTCGCGTTCAGCTATGGCGGCCAACTCCGCTTCGATTTGAGCCCGTTGTTGCAAGCAGGATGAAAACTTCTCATCGATTTCCTGCTTAGCAGTTTCGCAATCCTGTGTGACCTGCTTAGTGAAGTCAAGCTTCTACCTTAGCACCAGCCCTTCAGAAATACATCATTGGAGGTTTTCAAAAATAACGTTCAGTTGCGTGGCATTCACTTCAATATGGGCGCGCAATTGGATGGATTCGCCGGAAGCCGTCTCATGCTCCTTTCGCCTCAAGGTCACCTCTTGTTCAAAATATCGAATGAAAGTGACGCTTTGCTCGATCCATGAGGTTCGCTGAGATTTCAAAGTTAATACTTCAGGAGCGAGGCGCTTAAGCTCAATCTCATGCAGACAAGCCTCGATCTTCTTGCAATAATCAACCCAAGAACCGAAGAGGTCTTCAGTATGGAAATTTACGAGCGTCGCTAGCATTGGGTTGAATTCGACGGCAAAATCCGTAGCAGAAGTAAGAACCTCGGCGTCAAGATCCTCGATAAATTCGCTCAACATTCGCCAGCTAGTCACCGCGTCCCTAGAAGATGGACGTTTAGCGAAGGGCCCCATGGGCATGGGAATGTGGGACTCAAAAGGAGCTGAAGCCGGTGTAATCGCTGCAGAATAAATCACGAACATATTTCAACTTGAAAGAAGACACCTGACAAACGAGATCTACCGTACCAGCTGTTGAAAATGGCAAAACAGGGAGCACCGGAGGCATGGATATTCTTTCGCTTCCTCCTCCGAGCCGTGATACTGTGGTCAATATAAGGAAGGCTTAGCAACAAGAAGTCTACTCATAAAAATGAGAAACACTAGGTGAAGAATATACTGACCAATACCGGAAGGTGGAACAACTTCCGATTGAAAGGAAAAATACGGGTTTAGCACCTGGTATAAGTGGTCGAAAACTACTCCTGCAGAGTCGCGACAATATATAGTCAATGTAAAGAGAATTGTATCCACAATAAAGCAACTAAGTGAGAAACCCTTACCTTCCAAAGTTTTAGGAAGCACGGATGGAAGCGAAGGAACCGTGACCATCAAAGTGGCGGCCGGCGATAATTCTTCAGCCGGCACAGTTTCAGAGTTTACCGCGTCTATGCTCAAGACAAACGAAATATCATTAGAGAGGCTTAACATGATTAAAAACTCAAAGATAATAACCCAAGGAGTACCTGATAGATCAGAGACCGAAACCGTGCCGAAAGCGTCACCAAGTGTAACGGCTTCCTCATTTTCCCTCAGGGGAGTAGATTCCGCACCCATAGCTTCATCCCCTGACTCGACAAGGGACGTTGTAATGCTTGCAACACCTGCCGATACCAAGGAGCCTCAAAAAGAAAGAGCAGCAGTCTGGACAGTCCCAGATTCCTAAGAAAGAGTGGCCACTTCGGGCTTTGTAATCATCGGTGTCTCACTTGCCATGCCACCGTCAGGACTCGGCCTTGCTTAAAAGAAAATGTGTATGTCATGATTCGATGACTAAGTTCTAATAAGGGACTGGGCATTACATTACCTTGAAGTAGTTGTTCAGTTTCCTCCCGAGCTTCACGCGTAAGCTGTTTATGGGCGGTAGACAAAGCGGAAGGAGCATCCACCAGGGGGATGTTAAAAGATGGGACATTGCTCGAACCTGCACTCGCAGCTAAGACAGTTTCGCGTTCCCTCACGGCGCGCTTTCTACGCTTCCTATCGGCCTGGACCATGTGAACCGACCTCCTTAATACTTCCAATAGGGGGACGTCTTCGTCCAAATTGAGTTCAGCCTCCGGATCCTCTATAGAATCCATCATCGGCTGCTTCAGCAATGCCTCCTGCGGTGGCCTTGGGAGGGCCGCGGTCATGATCGGTGGCTTTGGAAGCTTTGCCGCATCACCGCTTAGGATTGGCACTACACTTGAAACAACTTGGGTTTTGGTAGTTCCTGCAATAAGGCGAAGAAAAAGGTCAGATCGTGAATAAAAAGAGTAAAGGTGTAATGAAACGAATTATACTAAGACCCAAAGAAGCACGGAGCCTCTCTTTCTTCTCGAACTTCCTGAGGGAAGCAGCGAGAGCCTCTTCGGCAGAAATACCTGTTGAAGAAGAGAGCGTTAATAAAAGGATAATAAGGGGAGAAGGGATAGGTGAATGTAAATGAAGTATACCCGACTCCGCAATAGAGACCAAACCTGCTTCCTCGCGGGCCAGTCGCTTGGAAGCTGCGATGGCCTCGTGAAGATCATTATCGGTTGCAGGTGTGTCAAACAAACCCTCACTGGTGCCATATTCGCATAAGCCCTCGCTATAGGGAGCATGGGGATCCTGGGCGAATACCACAAGAATAGAGATTTCTTCTTCTTCTGCTAACGGACACCAACAGCCGACGGTAAAAGCTTTTGCTTGACAGGCATCTTCGGACGGCGGGTCCCGATCTCCGAACCAATGCCCGATTCCGGGGACACCACGGCTACCACAGTCGCAGGAACATCTGGCTTAAGCTTACCAGGAAAAGCTCGTAGGACTATAGCCGTAGTGATTTCTCTTAAAGAAAGGCGAACGGCTGCTCGTCGCTTCAAAAGGACCGCTGGATTACCGGCTGGGACGGCATCCTTATGGTCGAGTAGCAGCCGCCTCTCATCCCTGACAACAGCATCCGTCGCATGCTAGTACCATGCCACGTAAGCGTTCAAAGCTTTCGGCACATAGCTCGGTTCGCTGAGAAGGAAATGGGACCCTGTATTTAATCGCATAAAATGATGCGTTGCATTGCGAATACCATCCTCCGTAGCAACCGGTTCGACCAAGAACGCCTCAAGAGGGACGCCCTAATTATAGCCCGACTGTTGAGCGAAGCGGTGTGGGTTGTACCTCATAAACGGTACCGAGGCGTTCTGTCTAAATACTAGAAATCCCGTCCTGATAGAATACACGTGCATAGCCTCCCGAGCCCTCAACGTGGAAGCCCCGTCTTTGAAAGTTTCATGCAACGGTTGCACCACCTTAGTACATTCTTTGCCGATAGTCAAGACTCTATCGACAAAGGTCATACTGACCATGCACGGGAAAAGGAGCAGTCGCCGAGCATCTCACTGCGACAGGTCTGACGCAGAAGCGTCAACCAGATACATGACCCAGGGAAAGTTGTAGCTTTCATAGAAGCAGGGTCGTTTGTGAACATCGAAAGCACCCAGCACGTGCATCTCGATCCATGATGTGAAGTAGTGCAATAGGAGATACACGGGCTTTACCCCCAGCTGAGTAGTGTCGGCCACTAAGCTCAGGCCATGATATAGATGAGCCAGCCCAGCAATCCCAATGGCCACACGCATCCCCGCGATGATGCGATGGGCCGGATAAAAAATAGACGGCCTCATATAGCGGGGGTGCATTGAAAGCGCAAACCAACTCAACCACAGGCCAATGAACCCCAGAAAGAACGTCTCTTCGTCAACGTCTGAGGCGGCGATCTCTGCAAAAGGAACGACCAGAGTGTCTGGAATGAAGATATTCTTTAAATCCGCCTCTACCGTCGGCAAGTTAGCCAAACCAAACCCGAATGGGTCGTCAAGTTTGGCGAATTTCACAGCTTGTTTCGATAAGACTTCTGGGCGAAGAAAGCGGGGGATGAAATCTGCGAAGCCGACTCCGTGCCCTCCAGACTCCAAAAACAAACTCTCGTACATGTTCAACACCTTGATTAGGCTCGGGAACCAGTGTTGAACGGCATTCTATGGAGTGAGGCCCATCACCACTGATTGGTGGCAAAGATATACTCATCAGGGGAAGTATCTCCTCGTAATGTTCCCCTCTGACGGGTAAGCTAGAAATCTCCGCAAACTCCTCTAAGGAAATCGAGACCTCCCGGTCCGATAAAAGAAATGTGTGGGTCGGGATGTTCTATTGTTCCAGAAAAGCCTTGACCCACCATACATGAGGCTATTGGGGTCAAAATTTATACCATGGTTGACCAAGTCAAAATCAAAGTCAACCCCAAACCAAGTGGGCACATGCCGAGGTCAAAACCAAGCATGGAAGGGACTGGCCCCATGACAAAAGGAATGAAGCCATAAATTAGTTTTAATGTAATTCTTTTTTTAGAAATAAATGTATGTAAATGGGCAGAAAGCTGAAATTTTGTAAAACCCATGGCTTATGTGCAAAAAGAAACAAGCATATAAGGCATGGGGTGGCACAAGCGCCATTTGGCAAAGCCCAAGGGGATATATGTAAAGTGTGTAGCCTATAAAGGCAAACATGATGAAAATATCTAGAACAACTTTTCCATTCTCTAAAAATTCTAAGGTTTGTACACTCTCCTTCCTCAAGGTTCTAAACTTTCTTCTTTTCTTTTGAATTAAATCAAGATTTTAACTCTTCCTGTTCCAAAAATAAATAGTTTTTCACTATAAACCCCTTAAAGGGGAGCTCGGATCTACCATCAAACCCCTAAAAGGGGAGATTTTAAGTCTCACCTCCCTTTTTTTTTCTTTTCCTAAGATCCAGCCAACCAAGAGAAAGAAGAAGGATACCCATCTCCAAAAAAAATCTCATTCCGGGAGGATCCGAGGCTCAAAAGAAGATCCAAAGATTTCTAGGAGTTTAACTCCACTCAAGATCTGTTGGAGTTTAACTCCATAAATCAACCCCTTTTTAGGAGTTTAACTCCAAATCTATACATAATCCCTGTTAGGAGTTCAACTCCATAGACCCTTAGGAGTTCAACTCCCAGCACAGGGGCTAAACCCCTTTTCCGCTGGTGTTTCCAACGGTCGCGTGCCGTGCACGTAACCCATGGGCGCCCAGCGGTCGCGTGCCGCGCGTGTGACCCATGGGCACCCAGCGGTCACGTGCAAGGCAGGTGACCCGTGGGTGCCCACCGCCCATGTGCGCCTCACGTGACCTGTGGGTGCCCAGCGCTCAGTGGTCGCATGCTGCGCACGTAACCCGCGGGCGCCCAGCGCTCAGTGGTCACGTGCCACACACGTGACCCGCGGGTGCCCAGCGCTCAGCGGTCACATGCAGGGCACGTGACCCGCAGGCGCCAAGCGCCCACACGCCTGATACATGACCTACAGGCGCAAAGCGCCCACGTGCCAGGTATGTGACCCGTGAGCACCTAACTCCCACGAGCTATGCACGCGTCTTTAAGACGCTCCTCACCTCTCATTATCTATGAACTCTACACCCAAAACACGTCCCCCATTGGAAAAAAATTCTAACGGGGCACTGCCCCACACCCCACAAGGGGGCTGCTAGCCCTCTTGACCCACAGCCCGCTATCCGGGTAGCGGAACCCCCGTAAACTCTGCGAGGCCCCCGATATATCCAAAACCCTTTCAAATCACAACACACGCACACGGCACATTGAGTTTGCATGATCAGTTTGGCCTGTCAATCGGAGATTCTCTCGCTCCAAAGGCGAGGGGTGATTAACGGCAGCTTAGTCCGCGGCTGCCAGAGATTCGGATACCCACAATCAATAAACCCCCGCCTATCCTAGGCAGGGGGAATCTGTAGTATGCCTGACAAGCACGTGCGTATTCCCATCTCAATGGGGTGAAGAAAAACACCCTACGGATTCTGGCACGCCCGGTAGGATCTTTCTCTCCTCCCATATCTCGGGTCAAGCGTTCATGCGAACTCATTTAACATATATACCGACGTTTGTACTAAAGTAATGTTCCTTTCGTGCAGTAATCAACATTCAACGACGATGTCTCCCAAGATGAATTCAGCTGCCAACGCGACCCTAATCTCGTACGTGGTCAAGATCAATGCTCGTGTGGTTCTTCCTGTCAGTCTCAGCCGGCAATGGGAGGAGCCACCCCGTCAATTTGGTTCGGTCGTCATCTACCCTGCTGGAAGCGCTCATCTGGCGGAGGTCATGACAAACTAAATGGCCAAACCGACCTTAAGGGGCAGGAGGCCGAACGTCGTGGTCACCAGAGCTTCCCACCCCCAATGCAAATCCGTATTCAAACGGCTCTCCACTGTTCCAACTGGGGGCAAGGCCGTCAACACCAATGGGGCCACAAAGCAGCTCCAGCAAGCTCAGATGTTGCCCTTGACGATCGAGCAAGCAGGCATATTCTCTGGACTCTCTTTCATTCAGTCTTCGGTGGCTTCCCAAACAGCCATAACCAGCCAAGTGCTCAAAACAGAAAGGCTGAGACAGAAACGGCTCAGGTATCGAGCCAACAAGAGGGCCAGGAATCCAGCCAAGTGGAATCTTGTGAGATTCCAAAAGCCGAGTCATCCTGCGATGATGGATAAGTCGACCATAAAAGTCAGCAATTCTTTCGAACCTCTGAAGTCGGTTCAGAAAAAAGCCATGACCGCCAGAATTAATAAGACGACAGTCTGAACGATGTTGCATAGAGATGTGTCCCAGCCCCGTCAGAGAAAGCATGACACCATCTCTTCAAGTGTCTATCAGGCGCTCTGTGCCACGCAAAAGTAGTGGGGCAAACCCAGAAAAGTAGCGCCAGCACTATTCAAGAACCCGGTCAGACCAGTCGATCGCACGTTACCAAAACAGGAGGGCCACGACAGCGATCCGTGAAATCAGCTGCCGGTAATAAAAAGACAATGGCATATGTTATCCATACGGTCTATATGGCGGGCGTGCGTCCCAGCAACAACTTGCGCAGCAAAAGCAAGGATGGGGCCACCACATCCCAAGCCTAATCTAGCTTGAATGTGGTTGCCGCTTCCTAAGATCTGCCGCCTCCATTGGATGAGGAAAACCCTCTCGATGAGGCCGATAGGTAGATTGACCCCTCAGTCTATGTAGAGTCAAGTTTGGACAGTGAGGAAGAGCCGACTTTCCACCCTAGGACCGCAGAGCAAGAGCTGCTTCAAGAACTTCGAAAGAAGCTCAGGAGCAAAGATAAAGAAATGGCCAAGCTTTACTCCAAAATCGATGACCTAACAAATGTTGTGATGCGGCTTACAGCTCAAATTGCTCGGGCGCCTCCCAATCAAGCACAAGTCTCTACTCATGAGCAGGGTGATGACAACCTGAAGCAATCGATGCATGTCCCTTTGGGTCCAAGATTAGGCGACCCGCACGAAAGCCGGCCACATTACGCTTCTGGGGACGCCTTGGCCCCTGATAGCACCATCCCGCTGACACAAGATCGGATAATGGATTTGGTCACTAGCAAGGTTAAAATATTGGTAGCCGAAGCCAAAGCTCAGAAAGAAATTGGCAGTAGCGGGCGACCATATCCCGCACAGTATGATCTGATTGAGTTCCCCAGCGGCTACATCATTCCTAAGTTCGGAATATTTGACGGGACGGGAAATGCAAATCAGCACTTTGCCCACTTTAAAACGTCATGCGGAAATACAAAGGGCAATGATGCGCTCCTTCTTCGTCAGTTTGTCTATAGCCTGACCAGTGTTGCTTTCGACTGGTACGCAAGCATACTGATGGGTCCGTCATTACTTTTGCCCAAATGGAGTCTCTGTTTCAGCAAAGCTTCATGAGTGTTAGTGAAAAAATCTCCAACGCTGACCTCGTGAGAACCAAGCCGAGGAAAAATGAAAGAAACACGGACTTTATTGCCCGATGACGCAACCTCACTGTCAAGTGCGAACCGCCGCTAGAGCAGGACCAGTCTATCTGCCTCCTCATTAGGAACCTCAGCAATTGGATGGTCCCATTCTTGTGTACAGCAGTCCTCAAGACGTTTCAGGAGCTGACCAAAAAAGTCCAAATGCTGGAACGCTCGAAGCAAGAGTCTACCCCAGACTCTCAGAGAGACAAGGCTTGGAAAAGCAAGCGGGACGACAACCGTAAAAGCGGGAATTCCAGCAATACCAATGTCTTCAATGCGTCCGATAATGAAGACAAGCGAAAGGCGGACGAATCTAAAATCAACCGGTCTCTAAAGCCAATGCTAGGAGGAGAAGGGCTTTCCCTAGAGGAGAAAAAGAACAAGATTTAATCTTTCATAAGGGACAAGGTTCGCAAGATATTCAAAGATGCCTTGAACAACGGCCTACAATTGCTGGAGTCGAAGAGACCGCATGAACCAAAAATGACTGACAATCCCTTGTATTTCCCGTACCACAGAGTAGTGAGCCACGCGATCGAGGATTGCTATATTTTCAAAGATTGGGTCGAGAAGCAGTACAAGACTGGAGAGATCGATCTATCCAAGAGTGTATTGACAAACAACCAAGCTGCAACCACCAACTTCATACAGACACAAGCTGAAGCCTTCTGGGTGCAGACAGCTGAACCCGCTGCCCTGAGAAATGAAACTGACTCATCGCAGCCTCCATAAAGTACGCACATATCTAATAAGACGAAGAAGATGATAAAGCTACTTTGGAAAGAGTCCAGAACAGAATGGGAAGGGAAGAAGAAGCCCACCATTCTAGCTGCCAATTCGGCTCAATCAGGCTCAAAATTAAAAAAGCTCAAAAAGAAGATAAGTACAGCTCGACGCGAAAAAGAGTTTGCAGGGAGATCGACCATTCAAAAATATATCGATTCTTTCGAAGACTATGAACAAAAGGAAAGAACTCTAATTCAATTGAAAGAGTTCTTCCCTGTAGAAGCGGCTAAGATTCTGGAGGAGCTAAAAGAAGACTCCGATGAAGAGATCCTTATAGTGACCTGCTACGCCATCCATCTTGGCAGCGAATCTGAAGAGGAGCTCTGTTTTCCCGAAGAGGAAGAGGTGCTCGCCACAAAGGCCAACCAAATCCAACTTAGAAGCGGCAGGGCTCTACCGCCAAATCAGGGAAACGCCCCAAAAGGAAAGGATAAACAGGTGGCTAATGAGGAAGATGGCAGAGAACCGGCTAATGAAAACTCAAGTCTTTCCTCAGTGGACTACAATGTCTTAGCTCATCTCCGGAAGCTTCTGTCTCTCCTGAGCATCTACGATGCCTTGGTCCTATCTAAGGAGCTTAGAGATGTTCTCATCCACGCTCTACAAAACCCCGAACGGTATCAGGCTCGCTTTGCAGAAATTAATATGAAAGAAGCCCAGTACGCTCTGCATGCCGCCGCAGTCACGTTTAAAGATGAAGACTTGCTACTAGGAACGGCTGAGCATAATCGGCCGCTTTATGTGGCGTGGTACATCAATGGAGATCGGATTAATTGCATATTGATTGATCCGGGATTCTCAGTGAACATCATGAACTTGCGGACTTTGAAGAGTTTTTCAATGGACGTCCGACACCTGTCAAGAGAAAGTATTTTCATTCAAGGCTTCAATCAAAATTGCCAGCAAGTTCTGGGATCCATAGCTCTGCCGATCAGGTTCGGGAACCTACAAACTAAAGCCAAAATATACGTGATTGACGCCGACACGTCTTATAAAATTCTCTTGGGAAGGCCGTGGCTCCACGATTACGGCATTGTTCCGTCAACTCTCCATCAATGCATGAAGTATACTAAAAATGGCAAAGAAAGACGCTTTGATGGAGACATCCAGCCGTTCACTGTGCATAAGGTCCGATATGAAGATTCTCAAGAACCCTAAAAATGCTAAGCCATAACGGACCAAGGACAGAACAGCCCCGAAACTCAAAAGCAAATCTGAGCCGGCTGTCAGTTTCAAAAGCAAAAAACCCCATGTGCGTCCGCTTTTCGGTAGCGACACCGATGAATCTAACGCTGGAAGTCCGTCCTTCCGTAAAACTCACCCTCATTTCGGTAGGGATATGGACGAATCTGATATTGAAAGCTTATCCGGCAGCAAAATTCGCCCTCATTTAGGCAGTGACACTGAAGAATCATAAGAAGAGAACCTGCCTCGCAACAGCTATGCAGATTGGGCCCCCACGCAACAAGCAAATCTACGAGAGACCTTCGAAGTTGCAGAAGGGTCCCTAGCCATGATAAGGTTGCCAGAGCAGATGTGTAAAGAGCTCGATGCATTGTCAGTCTCCACCGTAGACCAGCCGAAAACTTTCTACGTTCCCGGAAGGAAATGTGGACAGAAGGACATCCTGTTTTATGGGTCAAATCCTATTGCACACCCGGACGATTTGTCTGCGACATGCCTTCCATACGAGAGAGGCATAAGAGCCATCCTAAACCCAAGATATTATGCGCCCGAGATGCGGGAATACTTTAAAAGGTGCGGATGTCGGTTATATCAAACGGAATCCGATGCGAAGTTTTATGAGGGGCTATGGCATCCGCCTCAGGTCCGAGCACTTATCGATGGACGAATTCCAGACAGACAGGGCATAGGTTTCATTCAACCTGATTCCAAAGCATGCTACATGATCCACGTTGGTGAAGCCAACGAAAGGTCAAATGACGACGATGGGATAGCCGAGAAGCCCCTCGAGAGCTCGAAGACGACGGACAAGCAACCTTTGACGAGCTAACCGAGATTGACTTAGGAACACCCAATAATCAAAGGCCGACCTACATCAGCTCACTCTTGTCAGAGGAAATGAAAGAGCAGATAATCACCCTGCTGCATGAGTTCGCCGACTGTTTTGCATAGACGTACAAAGAAATGCCTGGCCTCTCCCCTGAAGTGATCGTGCATAAGCTGGATATATCTCCTGATGCCAAGCCTGTCAAACAAGTTCCTCGAAGAATGAGAAGGGAGCTGGAAGAAAAGGTCATCGAGGAAACTAAGAAATTTATCGATGCTGGATTCATCAGGGAAGAGAAATACGCAGACTGGATCACGTGCATTGTCCCGGTAAAGAAGAAAAATGGGCAAATCCGGGTTTGCGTCGATTTCAGGGACCTTAACAAGGCATGCCCTAAAGATGATTTCCCGCTTCTGATCATGGAAATGATGGTCGATGACACCTCAAATTACGAGCTTATCACCTTCATGGACGGTTCGTCTGGGTACAATCAAATAGAAATGTCTCCTGAGGACAAAAGGCATACAGCATTTCGAACCCCGATCGGCATATACTGTTACAAAGTGATGCCGTTCGGACTGAAGAACACAGGTGCTACATATCAAAGGGCAATAACCAATATCTTTGATGACCTAATCCATAAAGTCGTCGAATGTTATGTTGATATTTGGTCATCAAGACTAAAGCCAAGGCCGATCACATCCAAGATCTTACGACCGTTATCACTAGACTGAGGGAATACGGTCTGAAAATAAATCCTCTGAAGTGCGCTTTTGGCGTGTCATCGGGAAAATTCCTGGGCTTCATAGTCCGACATCGAGGGATCGAAGTTGACCCATCCAAGATAAAAGCCATCATGGAGATGCCTCCTCCGAAGAATCTGACGCAACTAAGATCTTTTCAAGGCAAGCTTGCTTATATACGAAGGTTTATCTCAAATTTATCAGGGAGATTAGGCCCTTCTCAAAGCTCATGAAGAAAGGAGCTCCTTTTGTCTGGGATGCCGAGTGTCAAGAAGCGTTCGAAAGTATCAAACAGTACCTGTTGCACCCTCCAGTGCTTGCTACCCGTATTCTAAATAAACCGTCGATTCTCTATACCACCGCGCTAGATGAGTCACTCGGTGTGCTCCTTGCCCAGAACAATGAGGAGGGAAAAGAAAATGCCCTCTACTACCTCAATCAAACTCTAGTCGGGACGGAACAAAACTATTCCCTGATCGAAAAGCAATGCCTGGATCTGATATTCGCTGTGAAGAAGCTGAGGCACTATTTGCTCGCTCATCGCGTTATGGTAATCTCCAAGGTCGACCCGCTCAAACACTTGATGACCAAAGCAAGCCTAGCCGGTATAATGGCAAGATGGGCTGTCATGCTGCTTGAATTTGACATAATCTATAGCAATAAAAGAGCAAGCCCTCGCTGACTTCCTTGCTGCTCATCCCATATCAGAAGGGTCGCCACTCAATTACGAGTTACCTGACGAACAAGTGCTGCACCTTGAGGATGATGAGCTATGTTGGGAGCTCTACTTCGATAGAGCCTCATCAATGAGGAGCTCCGGCAAATCAAGCATCCCGGAGATAAAAGAAGGGATAGGATTGGTGTTCGTCACGCTATCGGGAGGAACCCTATGATGTTCTTTCGCTCTCACCGAGCCTCGCACAAATAACGAGGCTGAGTACGAAGCCCTGATAGCTGGTCTGGAGCTCGCCATAGAAATGGGAACTCTTCGGCTACGGGTTTACGATGATTCCCAGCTTGTTGTCAACCAAGTAAGCGGCGACTATAAGATATACAAACCCGAGTTAGCTCGATATAGAAGCCAAGTGGTGGAACTCATAAAACGGTTCACTAACATTGAACTAATGAGAGTCCCTAGAGCATTGAACGGAAAAGCCGACATACTCGCTCGCCTAGCTAAAGAGCTAGCTAATCCTGACATAGAAAAAATTCTAATCATAGTCAAAAGCCAGCAAATTCTACCTCCAGTCTCTTTGCATGAAGAAGAAAGCGTAGAACAAGAGAACAATCCTGACGAAGAAGCTTCGATCATCCAAGACGATCCCGATTGGAGAGAACCCTTCATAGAGTACCTCCGATACGACAAGCTGCCCGAAGAAAAATCTGCAAGGATTCAGCTGAAGAAAAGAGCTCTCCGATACGTGTTTGTAAATAATACGCTATACCGCAGATCATATGACCAACTCTAGCTCAGGTGTCTGTCATCGGCCGAAGCCCAAAAAGTCATGAAAGAAGTTCACTCGGCCGTCTACGGGGCTCACCAGTCCGGCCCCAAAATGCGGCTTCAGATCAAACGGTTTGGATATTGCTGGCCCACCATGATAAGGCATTGTGAAGAGCATGCAAAGAAATGCCATCTCTGCCAAATTCACGGTGATTTTATTCACAAGCATCTCAATCTGTTTCATCCTACGGTGGCGTCGTAGCCTTTTCGATATTTGGGGCACCGACATAGTTGGCCCAATTGATCCTCCATCATCCAAAGGCCACCGGTTCATATTTGCTACGACAGACTACTTCTTTAGATGGGCTGAAGCTGTCCCGCTAAAAGAAGTCAAAACAGAAGATATTCTGACGTTATTCAGACATGATATTCTATACTGCTTTGGTACACCGAGAAGAATCATATCTGACAACGGTCCTTATTTCAAGAGCTTCAAAGTCTCAAGGTCCGCTACTCGGCACAAGATAGACTGGAGATATTCCTCCATCTATAATCCAAGAGCCAATGGGCTAGCCGAAGCCTTCAACAAAACTCTATGCAAGCTCCTGAGAAAAAATGCTTCAGCCAATAAGAGAGACTAGAATCTCAAGCTCCACGAGGCATTGTGGGTATATCGTACCACGCACCGCACTCCAACTCGGTCTACTCTTCTGAGTGGAAGCAATCCTCCCGCTCGAAGTCGAAGTTCCAAGCCTAAGAATAGCTATACAATACGAGTTGACGGAGGAGGAAAACGTCCTCCTTCGGCTCGAAGAGCTCGACGCCCTCGAAGAAAAGAGGATCGCGGTACAGCAAAATCTGGAGTTGTACCAAGCCCAAATGTCATGGGCCTATGATAAGATGACCCGTCTCCGTGCTTTTAAGAAAGGCGAATTGGTGTTGGTCCTCAAAAGACTGATCATCCCAATCGACATGCCAAGGGAAAATTCGAACCAAACTGGGAGGGACCTTATGTCATCAAGAAAGTGTTTGATGGAGGGTCCTACCAGCTGATAAATGTTGAGGGAGAAAGGCCCATACCACCCATCAATGGCCGATATCTCAAGAAATACTATGCGTGAATGCTCCAAGTCGTAGACGAATTGAGAACACCAGCCCTACGGTCTGGATCATACATCCTGTAAAACCGTATACAATCCACGGGCGTAAATGACCCCTATCACTTCCAAAGTCCTACCGGCGAGACTACATTTAAAGTCCCACCGGCAAAAAAACAAAAACAAAAATGGTATGTTCACAAGAAAAACGGGCACGGACGAAAACCCGAAAGGGCTCCGTGAGTAAAAACAGCAGGACTGCCGGCTAGTTCGTGAAAACCTGAAAGGGCGCAAATTCATGAAATGAGATAAAATACCCTCACAAAGTCCTCTCGACCTTGTGAAGAGAAAATACCTGCGTGAGATCCTTACGACTCACAAAGGAGCAACACACTTAGGAATCCCTACGATTCCTAGGGAGAAAATACACCTGCGAGATCCTCTCGACTCGTAGGGAGAAAATGCTTTTATGAGACCCTTACGGCTCATAAAATTGAAAACCCTTAGGTGATAAGGATCTAAACCTGTCTCTTGAGCCATCACTCCCCAACGGACAATGGCAAATGACGAGTCGCTCCTGGCATTTCGCTTCAGTGTTTGCGGTGCTGATGCCGACCCAAACCCCAAGTTTCTCAAGGGCAAATGATGAGTCGCTCCTGACATTGCTTCAATGTTAGCGGTGCTGATGTCGACCCAAAAACCAAATCCCAAATCCTCCCGGGGCAAATGATGGGTTGCTCCTGGCATTATTCCAGCGCAGCAATGCTGATGCCAAACAAAATCCAAATTCCAAGTTCCTCTCAAATTCAAAAGTCCCGCCAAATGAGGCAGAAATCAGACAGATCAAATTAATGTCCCACCCGGTAGCGCTTCCAAGCTCAAAAGTCCCGCTGGATGGGTAGGGAACTCCCAGAATAAATCAAATCAAAAAAATCAACCATGACACCGTAGAAAGAAGATCAGGTCAACTTCAACCCCGACACCGCAAGAAGCGGAGCAAGTCAAATCAAGCACCGACCGTCCAAGTCGCAAAAAGGGCAGCACCGACCGTCCAAGTCGCTAAAAGGGAAGAACCGACCATCCAAGTCGCTAAAAGGGCAACACCGACCGTCCAAGTCGTTAAAATGGCAACACCGACCGTCCACGTCGCTAAAATAGCAGAACGGACCATCCAAGTCGCAAAAAGGGCAGCACCGACCGTCCAAGTCGCTAAAAGGGTAGAACCGACCGTCCAAGTCGCTAAAAGGGTAGCACCGACCGTCCAAGTCGCTAAAAGAGCAGCACCGACCGTCCACGTCGCAAAAATGGCAGCAACGACCATCCAAGTCGCAAAAAGGGCAGAACCGACCGTCCACGTCG
This sequence comes from Agapanthus africanus, assembly GCA_030015575.1. Taxonomy (NCBI): domain Eukaryota; kingdom Viridiplantae; phylum Streptophyta; class Magnoliopsida; order Asparagales; family Amaryllidaceae; genus Agapanthus; species Agapanthus africanus. Next base: position 177,123,032 of record JASDDO010000026.1, on the reverse strand, counting down.
CTAAAATGGCAGCACCGACCGTCTACATCGCTAAAATGGCAGAACCGACCGTCCAAGTCGCAAAAAGGGCAGCACCGACCGTCCAAGTCGCTAAAAGGGTAGAACCGACCGTCCAAGTCGCAAAAAGGGTAACACCGACCGTCCACGTCGTAAAACTGGCAGCACCGACCGTCCACGTCGCAAAAATGGCAACACCGACTGTCAACGTCGCAAAAAGGGCAGTGTAACATTTCTGAAAAATAAAATATTATTTTTGGGAATTTTATAATTAAATAATAAATATATTGAATATTTTAATATTTCGGTATAATTAAATCCCGATAATTTGGGAAAAATTTGGAAAAATTATAGAAATTACTGAAATGAGGGTGCTTTATGTGATTTAAGCAAAATGTGAAATTGTATGATTAATTATACTCTATTTAGTGCTAATCGCGGTTAAATATCGCTAATCGCGCATTAAGCTTGTTTTGTGCAAAACATGCACCATGTTATTTTTAGCACTTGTTACATTTTTCTTTCATGCTTTCTTCTTTTTTATCATGCATGGTTCTAAAATTTGAAGAGAAGAAAAGAAAAGAAAAGAGAAAAGAAAACATTAAAGAATTGAGGGATAGGCATGAGAGAGAGAGGTGAGGGTCAAACTTTGGTCTTGGTATTTCCCTCCTTCATTATTTTCCTCTTCACTTTCCTCTCCTCTTCTCCCCATGGCAGCACACTCTCCTTCCCCCTCTTCAAGAATCAAAACACCTCCAAAATCAACTCAAAACTCCATCTCCATTTCACAAAAAACATGCACAAGCCCATTAGCTACACTTTGGACCAAGAAAGCAAGGATTTTGGACACTTGGGGCAACTCAAGAATTTTCTTGAGTTGCCAAATAACGTAATTTCTGCACCATTAGGGTTTTATTTCATTCTCTTTAACATTCTTACATGTTTAGAATCGATATCGTGTTGTATAGTGAACTTTAAAATTTCAAGTTAGGGATTAGGGTTTGAATTGATTCAAAAGGTGCAATTGAGGTGTAATTAGGGACTACAACCCCTGTAGTGCTGGTAATTTGAACAAAAACAGAGACTTAAACCCCAAACCCCGAACTTAGAAACCCCGATATCGGGAATTTGTGAGAATTGTGATGTGTTTTGGTGATCTGCTATAACCCGGGTGACCTGAAAAATATTTAGCGAAGACTGAGAGATGTACAGGCAACCTAGAACCTATACCCAAAACCCAGGACCCCAACTCCCTCCCTTGGCTGCAGATTTAATCATTCTGGCCGCAAATTGCGGCCATAGCAGGGACTTAGGGCTTCGTGTTTGGTCCAGGGCTTTATCTCCAGTAAAATAGACCCTTCCCATATGCAACTTAGGCTAATTTCACTTAGGGTAAAATCTGGAGCATGTTTTCTAAGTTTCTGAATTCGTTTTGCGGCTTTTTATGAATTTGATATTGTGATTCCGTCGTGTGGCGTTTGAACGTCAACGACTAGGGTTATTGGTGGTGTTTTGCATGCGAGGCTATAGGTTTTAACCTATGAGCGAACGATGTGCCGTATTGGTTTTCCGACTTGGTTTTAATAAGGTTTTGCGATTGTGAATTGGTTTTAGGTACCCCCATGTGGATTTCGAGATGATGAAGAAGAGGATGGCGACATCGATATCGGCAAGCAAGAGCAGGTGAGTAGATATATATCTACGGGGGAAGTCGGGTGGATGGCGTATAGCACCCCCGCAGTTTCGTAATAGAACGCGAATGCGTTATATCTATATTATATATATTCATATACGGATGATATGGAATGACTTTGGATTAGTATAGTGTACTTGTAAGTTAGTGTTTAGTCGCGAACCCTAGGGTAGTGATTTGAATACACGCACACACATACATTCATTTATTTTACCTGTACGTATATGGGGATATGTATACACACACACACACACACACATGGGTATGGGACTATGTGTGTGTGTGTGTATATATATATATACACACACACACGTATACATATACATGGATTATGAGGATAGTACTTGGGATTGGAGATGAGTCGATTGAGATTGGGCTGGATGCCATGAGATCGGTGATGTGACATGGTTCGTATTATGAGATACGACACGATGTTTAGCGGGTCCTTTAGGCATGGTGTCTTCATACACACGCATGCATTTACATAGATGGTATCAGTATTGTACTAGACGTAGATCAGTACCCCCAGATCATGATATATGATGAAGAGGATACCAGATGAATAATGAGATAAATGTGATATTTGACCCGTACCCAGATTTGGGATGTCGTACGATGGATTTACCGTACGAGCTATATTGATGATAGATCCGCACTCTTGACTCGAGAATGTCATATTATATAGGGTATCGTATGGGATACTATTGAGGCGGGATCACCGACTATTATATATATATATATATATATATATATATATCAACTCAGATTTTAGGCGGTTTCCTTACCGTCTTATTTGCCTGTTAGTTCAGACCTGTAGTTACCTGTATGACTCGTTTACATTATTGCATATCCTTTATTGTTGTGTTTATTATTCAGCTCCCGCATATTTCTGCTGCTCGCATCGCATTGCATGCTTATATCGTGTTTTCATATGCTAGTATTGGAATCATGTTGTCAGGACACCAACACCATTACCTATGATGCGTATGTCCCACATACACTTACTTGCCGGCTCACACACATCATCATCGGTAATTGCCATGGCACGTACACTTTAGAGAATATTATTTCATTGACATAGCTTGTTAGCTGATAGTTTCGACATGGTATTAGCGTACTTTTTTTTATATGCTAGTTTAGACATTGCATTTATTACTTGCTATTTCATGCATATTATTATTCACTATCATGCATTTTTATTTAGGGCCAGTCCGGATTGCCGGAGCCCAATGCTTTAAATTCATTGTTATTTATTCTCGAGGTTTGGGTTTTCCATGAGATTTATGGATTTGGAGAAACCGCAAGAATTTATAAAACTGATTATCATTTTAAAATAAAAGTTGCGGTTTTCTCATGATATGATTTGAGATTATCCACCATATGTTTTCTCGGCTCTTGAGCGATATCATACACCCAATTCGAGGAGGAGTAGGAACCGTCTGTGGGTGCATGGTGGACCAGGTGCGGTATCCCGGGGCAAGAAGATCGCAGTTGATCGACGTTGAGCCTGTGACAGGGGAGCATTGTTGACCGGTGATTGTATTGAGACTCGTCGGATATCCGGAGGATACCGATCGGAGTTGGGCCAGTCCGGATAGCCGGAGCCCAGGGGCCAGTCCGGATAGCCGGAGCCCAGGGGCCAGTCCGGATAGCCGGAGCCCCAGATATTGATATTGAGGTATTGAGATATTATGATATGGGCCAGTCCGGATAGCCGGAGCCCGAGATATTGAGATATTGGGATTTATATTTTGTGTCGATGATAGACACTGATTTATATTGATTTCATTGATGATACCTCATTTTAAATTACAGAAATCTCACTAAAACAAGAAAACAGTTTTCTCATACATGATGCATTCTATTTTCATATTATCACATTCATACCTCATACACATGATATATTGCTACCTGAGGCACTGACACGAGCACATGGGATTACACTTATGTATAGTTGTTTACCCTTGCCACCTTTTCATGCTTCAGACTTTATCATTTTGAGGTTATATATTATTGATCATTTTGACCTAGGATTAAGTCATACATATGATTTCTGCTCGGTGATGTTTTCTACTCACGAGTTGGCAACTCACCCCCGTTGTGCCATAGTTTCTTGCAGGTTTTACCGTACAAGTTAGTTACGGCTTTGCTGGCACACTGCTTCCATTCCGGGTGATTTGCTTTGGTAGGTGGGTTCACTTGTATCGTGACCACCATTGTACTTTATTTTATTCATTGTATCTAGTAAACTCCATCAACCAGACATGTATTTTTATTGACTTAGCAGACCAGTGATGTATATTCTTTCGACCTAGAGTCACGTGTTGTATTATTATGGGTTTTCATGTTGATTTGAGTTTCCTTTTGAGTTTTGATCCTCGCCCTTCGGCGTTGTATATTATATTGCTTGCATGGTTGTGACCATCGATTGACGAAGAGCTAGCTCCCGCTTGAGGATGCCTTTTATCATTGATGTATATATTATGCATGTTGTACCCCTTTTGGGGCCAATATTTACAAAGGAAACTCTGCCGAAATTTTCAGAAAAGACTTGATGTTTTAAAAATGCATATTCGGCTTATTTTATCAAAACACTTTCTTTAAAAATTGTTTAGATTTCTGAGATTTTGGCTTACTTGAATTAGATGGAGCCCTATAGACTTCATATGATTCAAGTGCCAGTCACGTGCCATTTCCGGGTCGTGACAAAGTTGGTATCAGAGCGGTAGGTTAACCTTGGTTCGAGTCTAGATTTGACTATGCGGAGCTAGGGCATTTGTATATATACGGAATCTAGGCTTGACCTTACGGAACTTAGACTTGGTCGAGGGGGTATTAGACCCGAACTTTCGTCGTGTAGGTTGACCTTGGTTGATAGAGTAGGTGACTTAAGAAGAGTGACATACCGTGTGTATGTTCCACGGCATACTTACGATACGCTACTCCGCTTAAAAAGCCTTAGGATGTACATTTCCTTGCACAACATTATATTCATTCATGATCTATCCTCATCAATATTGGTTTATGGTTTTGCTGCCACGATTATACGGGCAGAAAGAGCTATGGCTAGAGTTGCAGTCAGCACGAGCTCGTCACGGACGAGGACTGACCAGGGCGTGATTCCAGGGACATACGATTGCATAGAGTGACGTCGTCTTATTGTGTTTTCGCGCCATGAGCGTTTGATGGATCGCTTTTACGAGATTACTCAGACGTGCAGATCAGCACCCGAGGATTGGGCCACTGATAGAGGCCAGCCAGAATGTGATGACCGTTGATGTATCGACTATTCTTGATTTTTGAGGTACTGTTTAGCGTGCAGATGAATGAGCCAGTTGCTGCTGCGAACGACGAGATATCGCCCCAGATGTCGGAGCTACTGCAGCATGAGTATATACTCAGAGATATGATAGCAGATCGCTAGTCACCCGAGGATGAATGACTAGGTAATGTGGTTCGTTCGCTTACCCCGATGCGAGGTCATCAGATTGATTGATTCCAGGTAGAGACGACTTCGCACAGATACGTTGGGAGTCGACAGAGACGATCGAATGTCAGAAACCCATTTTCCAAGTTTAAGGTGTTTGGAGAAAACATGCAAGTGATTATACGGACCCTCTAGAAGAATGAAACCCTAACTCGAAATAATGACCATGAGAACGCCTTTAAACCTTAGGGTTTGCGGCAATTCAGCGGTGCCATTAGTGAGGCTTGGGTTTGCCCTTCTACGGTTGGTCCATAGGTACTGTGGTATGTACTAGAATGCTATTAAACTGTACCCAAGATGTTGAGCTCTTGGGGGATTATGAGGTTTTGACGAATCGATCGAATGGTTCGACTTCATTCGGATATCATGTGATGGGATGCATTACTTGAGAGACTCCAGATACGAGTATAGCCGTTGGAGCGCAGTCCATGCAGCTACGAAGAGACGAGTCCGAAACAGTCGACATTAGAGAAAAGTGGAGTAAGAGGTTCGTGTGAGATCTTGATGAAATAAAGTTCCACTCCACCGACATCAGAGATGTGATACGCATGCAGAGGCGTTGTATATGGATTTATCTTCCAGAAGGAATCGCGATGAGTATGCATCTGTTCCGGAACCAGAAATTGATATAGTAAAGGGTGATAACCTCCGGACAGTGCGGCAGAAACGAGATTTGGGAGAGACTTCGACAGGACCTTTCTGGAATATTATACGAGGAGACTTGGACCCAGGAGTGGTCATATTACGCACACCCAGCAGGCCAGAGTTCGGCATCGTCGATGAGACATGTTATGATTGACCACGACAGTTGGCCAAAGATCTTTAGAGGATGTGTTTGAGCGGAACTATTCCGCCATACTTAATTTCGGTATTTTGGGCGATCTATTTGCATGATTGAGTTTTGATGACTGAGTTTCATGATATTTGTTTTCGTGCACCATGGTTGCACCTACTGGGTATTTATATTTTTTGCATAGTTATTACACTTGAGATATGCTTTATACACCGTTGTGGTGATTTATGATTTATGCACAGTATCGCACTTGATATAGTTTTGTGCCTTGGTTGCACATGTTTATGATTTCATGGATTTCATACAGTTGGGTTGATTTTATACATGTGGTACGCACACGATTTGGTTTTTGCCCTCGGTATAGTTCACATATGCTTGCAATGCATTGATATGTATTTTGTGCACCACAGTTGCACCTGACTTCGTTTTGATGTCATTTGAGATATTGATTGTGATTTCATGCCTAGGGCATGCATATGATTTGATTTATGCTTTCGGCATAGTTTTCATGCACTTTTAGTATTTTGATTTGCTTTTGTGCACGCTGATGCACATGGTTGTGAGATTATATACCACGGTATACATGATTTGGATTTGGATTGAAATGTGTTGTATACCGTCGATTTCGATTGTGATACTCGATATTGTTTTGTGCACCTTGTGCACCTGATTGGATTCTTGCACATATTCGATGAGCTTTGATTTGATTTTTGCGCATGTTCGGCGGTTGATATTGGATTTCGTAATTTCGTGCATGTTGGATGCACATGATTTAGATTTTATTCGTGCATGATGGATGCACCTGATTTGGATTTTCCCGCATGTTGGGCGCATGATATGAGATGCGATTTTGGTAAATACCAGATACACTAAATCGAGATTCTTCGTGCATATCAAATGCACCTGATTTTTGCTGTCAGGCACACACGTTGCCTCTGACAGGTGTTCCGTGCACACCCGTTGCACTTAGATGTTGTTTCTGTGCACATGCATGGCACATTCATGGATTTTGATTTCCGTGCGCACCAGACGCACGTAGCTTTCATATGCACATTTTGGGATTGATTTCTTATGGAACAGTACATTTTTATGATACTTACTATTTGTTTTCGTACTGACCAGGACTAGTCAGAGGACAGTACCTAGATATATTTTACATGCATTGATAGTTATCGAAGGGATTTCCAAAAAGGGAGCTATAGTCTTAGTATTTACCTACGTGTCTGATATGACACGAAACGTTTAAAATAAGGAAACCCTTTTAAATTGTTTTCAAAACGGCGGGACGTGCATATTAAATAAAAGATATATACATATATGGTTATTTTCTTACAATAGACGTCCGCCACTGTGCAGTGTTATGCGCATCGCACAGCAACATGAAAGGTTTGGCATGCATTTCCTTCAGATGTTTACATGTATAGATTTGATGTTTACATGTATAGTTTTGATGTATGTCATATTGGTTTCGTTTTGGATTTGATATTTGTGTCTTCACCATGACTCCAATGATTGCGGGATGCTTGATGGAGTTTTGTTTTTGAGTTATCTGCTCATTGTTCATGCGCTATGATGCGTTTTATGTATTGACAATTTAGGAGCCCCGACGACTTGGACTTTTTACTGAAATGTTTTAGTATTAGAGAAGGTTAACTTTAAATTCGGAGACCGAATTTTTTTAAGGGGGGAAGACTGTAACATTTCAGAAAAATAAAATATTATTTTTGGGAATTTTTATAATTAAATAATAAATATATTGAATATTTTAATATTTCGGTATAATTAAATACCGATAATTTGGGGGAAATTTGGAAAAATTATAGAAATTACTAAAATGAGGGTGCTTTATGTGATTTAAGCAAAATGTGAAATTTTATGATTAATTATACACTATTTAGTGCTAATCGCGGTTAAATATCGCTAATCGCGCATTAAGCTTGTTTTGTGCAAAACATGCACCATGTTATTTTTAGCACTTGTTACATTTTTCTTTCATGCTTTCTTCTTTTTTTTATCATGCATGGTTCTAAAATTTAAAGAGAAGAAAAGAATAGAAAAGAAAAGAGAGGAGAAAAGAAAACAATAAAGAATTGAGGGATGGGCATGAGAGAGAGAGGTGAGGGTCAAACCTTGGTCTTGGCATTTCCCTCCTTCATTATTTTCCTCTTCACTTACCTCTCCTCTTCTCCCCATGGAAGCACACTCTCCCCCCCCCCCCTCTTCAAGCCTCAAAACACCTTCAAAATCAACTCAAAACTCCATCTCCATATCATAAAAAACATACACAAGCCCATTAGCTACACTTTGGACCAAGAAAGCAAGGATTTTGGACACTTGGGGCCTTGCCAAATGAGGTAATTTCTGCACCATTAGAGTTGTATTTCATTCTCTTTAACATCCTTACATGTTTAGAATCGATATCGTGTTGTATAGTGAACTTTAAAATTTCAAGTTAGGGATTAGGGTTTGAATTGATTCAAAAGGTGCCATTGAGGTGTAATTAGGGACTACAACCCCTGTAATGATGGTAATTTGAACTAAAACAGAGACTTAAACCCCAAACCCCAAACTTAGAAACCCCGATATCAGGAATTTGTGAGAATTGTGATGTGTTTTGGTGATCTGCTATAACCCGGGTGACCTGAAAAATATTTAGCGAAGACTGAGAGATGTAAAGGCAACTTAGAACCTATACCCAAAACCCAGGACCCCAATTCCCTCCCTTGGCCGCAGATTTAATCATTCTGGCCGCAAATTGCGGCCAGAGCAGGGACTTAGGGCTTCGTGTTTGGTCCAGGGCTTTATCTCCAGTAAAATAGACCCTTCTCATATGCAACTTTGGCTAATTTCACTTAGGGTAAAATCTGGAGCATGTTTTCTAAGTTTCTGAATTCGTTTTGCGGTTTTTTATGAATTTGGTTTTAGTATTTAATATTGTGATTCCATCGTGTGGCGTTTGAACGTTAACGACTAGGGTTATTGGTGGTGTTTTGCATGCGAGGCTATAGGTTTTAACCTATGAGCGAACGATGTGCCGTATTGGTTTTCCGACTTGGTTTTAATAAGGTTTTGCTATTGTGAATTGGTTGCAGGTACCCCCATGTGGATTTCGAGACGATGAAGAAGAGGATGGCGACATCGACATCGGCAAGCAAGAGCACGTGAGTAGACATATATTTACGGGGGAAGTCGGGTGGATGGCGTATAGCACCCCCGCAGTTTTGTAATAGAACGCGAATGCGTTATATCTATATTATATATATACATATACGGATGTGATATGGAATGACTTTGGATTAGTATAGTTTACTTGAAAGTTAGTGTTTAGTCGCGAAACCTAGGGTAGTGATTTGCATAAACGCGCGCGCGCGCACACACATACATTCATTTTTTTTACCTGTGCGTATATGGGGATATGTATATTTATATATATATACACATGGGTATGGGACTATGTATATATATATGTATATATATACATGGATTATGAGGATAGTTTGGGATTGGAGATGAGTCGATTGAGATTGGGCTGGATGCCATGAGATCGGTGATGTGACGTGATTCGTATTATGAGATACGACACGATGTTTAGCGGGTCCTTTAGGCGTGGTGTCTTCATACACACGCATGCATTTACATATATGGTATCAGTATTGTACTAGACGTAGATCAGTACCCCCAGATCATGATATATGATGAAGAGGATACCAGATGAATAATGAGATAAATGTGATATTTGACCCGTACCCAGATTTGGGATGTCGTACGATGGATTTACCGTACGAGCTATATTGATGATAGATCCGCACTCTTGACTCGAGGATGTCATATTATATAGGGTATCGTATGGGATACTATTGAGGCGGGATCACCGACTATATATATATATATATATATATATATATATATATATATCGACTCAGATTTAGGTGGTTTCCTTACCTTCTTATTTGCCTGTTAGTTCAGACCTGTAGTTACCTGTATGACTCGTTTACATTATTGCATATCCTTTATTGTTGTGTTTATTATTCAGCTTCCGCATATTTCTACTGCTCGCATCGCATTGCATGCTTATATCGTGTTTTCATATACTAGTATTGGAATCATGCTGTCAGGACACCAGCACCATTACCGATGATGCGTATATCCCATATACACTTACTTGCCGGCTCACACACATCATCATCGGTAATTTCCATGTCACGTACACTTTAGAGAATATTATTTTATTGACATAGCTTATTAGCTGATAGTTTCGACATGGTATTAGCGTACTTGTTTTTATATGCTAGTTTAGACATTGCATTTATTACTTGCTATTTCATGCATATTAGTATTCACTGTCATGCATTTTTATTTAGGGCCAGTCCAGATTGTCGGAGCCCAATGCTTTTAAATTCATTGTTATTTATTCTCGAGATTTGGGTTTTCCATGAGATTTATGGATTTGGAGAAACCGCAAGAATTTATAAAACTGATTATCATTTTAAAATGAAAGTTGCGGTTTTCTCATGATATGATTTGAGATTGTCCACCATGAGTTTTCTCGGCTCTTGAGCAATATCATACACCCAATTCGAGGAGGAGTAGGAACCGTCTGTGGGTGCATGGTGGACCCGGTGCGGTACCCCGGGGCAAGAAGATCGCAGTTGATCGGCGTTGAGCCTATGACAGGGGAGCATTGTTGACCGGTGATTGTATTGAGACTCGTCGGATATCCGGAGGATACCGATCGGAGTTGGGCCAGTCCGGATAGCCGGAGCCCAGGGGCCAGTCCGGATAGCCGGAGCCCCAGATATTGATTTTGAGGTATTGAGATATTATGATATGGGCCAGTCTGGATAGCCGGAGCCCGGGATATTAAGATATTGGGATTTATATTTTGTGTCGATGATAGACACTGATTTATGTTGATTTCATTGATGATACCTCATTTTAAATTACAGAAATCTCACTAAAATAAGAAAACAGTTTTCTCATACATGATGCATTCTGTTTTCATATTATCACATTCATACCTCATACACATGATATATTGCTGCCGGAAGTACTGACACGAGCACATGGGATTACACTTATGTATAGCTATTTACCCTTACCACCTTTTCATACTTCAGACTTTATCATTTTGAGGTTATATATTATTGATCGTTTTGACCTAGAATTGAGTCATACATACGATTTCTGCTCGGTGATGTTTTCTACTCACGAGTTGGCAACTCACCCCCGTTGTGCCACAGTTTCTTGCAGGTTTTGCCGTACAGGTTCGTTGCGGCTTTGCTGGCACACTGCTTCCATTTCGGGTGATTTGCTTTGGTAGGTGGGTTCACTTGTATCGTGACCACCATTGTACTTTATTTTATTCGTTGTATCTAGTAAACTCCATCAACCAGACATGTATTTTTATTGACTTAGTAGACCAGTGATGTATATTCTTTCGACCTAGAGTCGCGCATTGTATTATTATGGGTTTTCATGTTGATTTGAGTTTCCTTTTGAGTTTTGATCCTCGCCCTTCGGCGTTGTATATTATATTACTTGCGTGGTTGTGACCGTCGATTGACGAAGAGCTAGCTCCCGCTTGGGGATGCCTTTTATCATTGATGTATATATTATGCATGTTGTACCCCTTTTGGGGCCAGTATTTACAAAGGAAACTCTGCCGAAATTTTCAGAAAAGACTTAATGTTTTAAAAATGCATATTCGGCTTATTTTATCAAAACACTTTCTTTAAAAATGGTTTAGATTTATGAGATTTTGGCTTACTTGAATTAGATGGATCCCTATAAACTTCATATGATTCAAGTGCCAGTCACGTACCATTTCCGGGTCGTGACAGGCAGCATTGACCGTCCACGTCGCTAAAATGGAAGAACTGACCGTCCACGTCGCAAAAATGGCAGAACCGACCATCCACGTCACAAAAATGGTAGCACCAACCGTCCACGTCGCAAAAAGGGCAGCATCGATCTCCACGTCGTCAAAACGGGAACCAGATTAAGTCAACCTCCACGCGAAAGAAGATCCATCAATTTCATGCACATAACCCACATATGTGGTGTGCATTTATTGATGGGGGAAATTTGTTGGGGTCAAAATTTATACCCCGGTTGACCAAGTCAAAATCAAAGTCAACCCCAAGCCAAGTGGGCCCATGCCCAGGCCAGAACTGAGCATGGAAGGGACCAGCACCATGACAAAAGGAATGAAACCATAAATTAGTTTTAATGTAATTCTTTTTTTAGAAATAAATGTATGTAAATGGGCAGAAAGTCGAAATTTTGTAAAACCCATGGCTTATGTGCAAAAAGAAACCAGCATATAAGGCATGGGGTGGCATAAGCGCCATTTGGCAAAGTCCAAGGGACTATATGTAAAGTGTGTAGTCTATAAAGGCAAACATGATGAAAATATCTAGAACAACTTTTCCATTCTCTAAAAATTCTAGGTTTTGTACCTCTTCCTTCCTCAAGGTTCTAAACTTTCTTCTTTTCTTTTGAATTAAATCAAGAGTTTAACTCTTCCTGTTCTAAAAATAAATAGTTTTTCACCATAAAACCCTTAAATGGGAGCTCGGATCTGCCATCAAACCCCTAAAAGGGGAGATTTTAAGTCTCACCTCCCTTTTTTTCTTTTTCCCAAGATCCGCCCAACAAAGAGGAAGAAGAAGGATACCCATATCCAAAAAAAATCCCATTCCGGGAGAATCCGAGACTCAAAAGAAGATCCAAAGATTTCTAGGAGTTTAACTCCATTCAAAATCTGTTGGAGTTTAACTCCTTAAATCAACCTCCTTTTTAGGAGTTTAACTCCAAATCTATACATAATCCATGTTAGGAGTTCAACTGTCACGACCCGAAAGTACGGAACGTGACCGGCACTTAGATTACGAAGCGTCTAGAGGCGCCACGTAACCTAAGTAAGCCGAAGCCCAGAAATCTAAACCATAAAAGAAGAAGAAGAAGAAGAAGAAGAAAACAAGTATAAAAACATCAGCAAATTTTCTCAAAAATTTCGGCAGAGTCTCCTCTGTAAAAACTGGCCCCCAAACGGGTACAACAAGTATAATATAAATAAACAATAAAAAGCATCCCCAAACGGGTGCTAGCTCAACGCCAACAGGCGGAAACAACCACAACAAACACAATAATATACAACGCCAAAGGGCGAGGCTCAAAACTCAAAAGAAAACAAAACCACCAGATCAGAATAATACATGCGCGACTCTAAGGTCGAAATAAAAGACTGGTCCAATAAACTTATCAAGTAATACAAGTATGGTTGATGGAGCTTACTAGATACAAATGAAAGAATAAAAGTACAATGGTGGTTCGGATACAAGTGAACCAACCTACCGTGCAAATCACCTTGAAAGAATAGATGTGCCAGTAAGCTGCCAGGGAAACCTGTACATCGAACCTGTAATAAAATTTGGCACAACGGGGGTGAGTTGCCAACTCGTGAGTAGAAGACATCTACGAAAAGAAATCGAATGCACGACGCTATCCTAGGTCATAATAATACACTATAATATCCTAATCATCTAATAATAGCAGGGTAAAACTACGTGTAAGTGCAGATACTCCGTGCTTGTGTCAGTGCCTCATATAATACTATGTCATATGAAATGAAATGCATGCACCATGAATGTAAAGTAACAAATCCTGAAATCCAGATATATATGTATAAGAAATCTTTAGCTGTTATCATAGTAAAGTGTGTATAAGCATCTGAAATCTCAACAATGAAATCCATGGAAATCCATGTCAAGCATCGACACAACACATGTAATCTCAAGTCTCAATATATCGGGCTCCGTCAGTCCGGATCGGCCCATATCATCAAATCTCACGACAACGGTCGGTATCCTCCGGATATCCGCCGCGCCAGACATCACCGGTAGGTAGTCTTCCCCTGCCAGGCTCATCGTCTACAACTCGATCTTCTTGCCCCGGGGTACCATACCGGGCCCACCATGTACCCGAGACGGTTCATCCACTCCTCGAATCAGGTCTCGAAATCCAACAGAAAACATGAAATCTCATGGTGGACGACACATACATCACGAGAAAACCGCATCTTATTTTAAAAAGAGAGGAGGAGAGAGAGAGAGAAGGTTTTATAATTTCTTGCGGTTTTCCCCAAAAATCCAGAAATCTCATAGAAATCCAAATCTTAAAATCATGAGTAAGTATATGATAAGTGTCGGCATATGCCCATGATACTACATGATAACATGAAAATATGAATGCATGAATGTCAAGTAATAAATATCATGTCTATACTAACATCAGAGAGAAATCACAATATTTTATCGGTTTAGTGGTTAACTGATTCTATCAATAAAAGATAATATGATCTAAAGTGTACGTGACATAGCAATTACCGATGATGATGTGTGTGAGCCGGCAATTAAGTGTGCGTGGAATATGCGCATCATCGGTAATGGTGCTGGTGTCCTAACAGGTAAGGTTTATACTGATTATAGCAACATATGTAAGAACATGCACCATGATAATTACAATATGAATGTAATACAGGTCTGCATTATCCACTCCTCCGCGATATACGAGTACAACTACCACTATGTGAGTCGAACATAAACTAGTGTCCATCTAATATCCTAAGGAACTAACCTAAGAAACTAGTCAATAAGAAACAAGCATCTACCTAAGGTCTGAACCAATATCTCTAATAGTCGGCAATCCCGCCTCAATAGCGTCACGTACGTAGTACGGCTTCCTCGAAACAAGAGTGCGGATCAATCATCATATTTATGCCCCGTACGGTAAAATCCATCGTACGGCATCCCAATATCGGAGTACGGGTCAAGTATTTCCTAGGTGTCTCATCATTCGTATAATGTCATCACCAACACATCTCATGATCAAGGTACTAAACTGTAATCGCCTACATCAATCATATATCATTGCCCTCATAATATGCATCATTAGTTTATCCTCAGAAATATCGTGTCATATGTATCATATCGTAATCAAGTCATACATATCCCATATCGTGATCAATCACAAGTTATAGTCCGGGTACTATTTTAGAGTCCCATGTACCTCAATATCATCACTACCCCTTATAATTTAAATATGCATGTTCATTATCTCATTCTCTAATGATCCGCTAACACTTAATACGACTGTATAGCCAAGAATCACGGCATCAAGCCCAGTTACACTATTTCATCATACCTCGGATATCATATCACATCAATGAATCACATATACGTGTTGTATATATATGTATATACCTATACCTAGTTCTATATATATACACATACACGTATACCCCATGTCGAGTTTCAGTGTGTGCGTGGGTTTGTTTCTATCTGAAACCTACGAATCTCTTCCAAGGTACTCATCCTCTGATATGGTTTTCCTAAATCAGTCTAGTCCAGCCTAGGGTCAAACTAGGGTCCTACTAGGGTCACATCTTGTTTCCTAATGTCAATAAGTACTATTCCTATTCTACGTTGCGGGGGTGCTAAACGCCATCCACCCGACTTCCCCCCGTAGATATGCATCTACTCACCTGGTCCATGTCTGCCGAAGACGGTGTCGCCATCATCCTCTTCATCGCCCGCAGTCCTCGTGAGGGGTATCTAAACGCAAACATATAAATAGTATCGTAAACTGAATCACATACAAAAGCCAAAACGACGCAAGGAACAAGCATAGGTTAAAACCTATGTCCCGTCCACGCAAAAGAACCAAATATCGCTCGATATCGGCGTACAAACTCCGATGGATCGAGATAAACATCAACAAATAACTCGTAGTTTTAAAACACCTTACTTATATTATAAAACATGATTAAATCCATCGAAACCCTAAAATCCATCAAACCGTCCAATTTCGTAAAACCCGAAAATACCAATTTACCGTTTTTCATCAAAACTTGACATTTAAATGAAACCAATGGTCATAAAACTCATTAAATAGCATAACTAGACTATACAAACCATTACTATATTTTTATTACACAAATTTGTATTAATTTGAAATTTCTAGTTTGCAACCTTAAACAATTTTCAACATTTTTCAAGCAAAATACCTAAATTCCACCACAAAACATGATTTTGCATGAATTAATGTACTAAACTACAATTCATGATGATAATGATATGATGAAACCATGATTATATTTTTAATTTCATTTATATAGGAATTTCCAAAATCTAGTTTACAAAATACTAGCATTTTATTACTATTTTCCAATTATCAAAGGAAACTAGTGATCAAACTAAGTTTTTCTTTCCTTTAATATGCTAATATTCTCATTAAAACTACCATCTAATGATAACAAGCTTAATAAGAATTTTATTTTACCCACAAACACATTTTTGAAAAATCTAGTTAGCTAAATAGCTTAATTAAAACAATTTGAATAAACAATTTATTATACAACAACCATGCAATATTTTTCCACTCTAAAAGATGTTAAACTAGCTATTATAACCTTATTTAATTAATAAAAACCACAACTTGAATTTACAAACCCTAACTTTAATTTTAAAATTTGCAACTAGAATTAATATATTAAATCTAATTATGCTTTAAAAGAAACATCTAATAGAAATAAAACAAAAGAAGGAAATTTTTACCTTCAAAATATGAAACCCAAACATGAAAATGAGCCTCCAAAATGCATGCTTTCCATCTCCAAAATCCATGCTAAATAGGTCAAAGGAAAATGGTAGAGGTTGAATGTTGATTTTTGAGATTTATTTTTGGAATTTTTGATGAATTTTGATGATTTTTATTGCAAAAATGATGGGGGAAAAATTTTGGGGCTACCCATGGAGGGAAGGCCGGCCATGGAGAGGGAGGAGGGTGGAGAGAGAGAAAAAATGTGTGGTATTGTGTAGAAAGTTCATAAATAATGCATTTTTTTCACTTAAACCCTTTATTATCTAACTTTTTCAATTTAACCCTTTTCCTAGAAATTTCTAGAACCATTGAGAGATTTTGGAAAAGATTTTGCATATTACACACTTGATTCTAATATACCATGGCTCATTTTTACAAATTAAAACCATTCAAATTTGTAATTTACACTAATTTAGTTTAAAAAATAAAGCTTATGGTAATATTTAAAATAATTAATTTAGGAAAAATATTTAATTAAAATAAAAATTTATAAGTGGCTAAATAAACACCATTTACTAGTAATTACATAATTAAAATATGTATTTTTGAAATTATAATGAAAAACAAATACGGTTTAATTTTACGAAAAAAACATTTTACTTTACCGAAATTCATAAAATTCACTTAAACAATTTTATTCATTTAATTATTTATTTAATTATTTTTAAAACGTTACAATCTTCCCCCCTTTAAGAAATTCGGTCCCCGAATTTAAATTAAAACTCCCCCTCCAAATACTAAAACATTTAGCAAAACACTCAAATCGTCGGGGCTCCGAAATCATCAATACATAACAAAAATCAACTCCATCAAGCATAACGCAATCATCGGAGTTATGGCGAGAATAAAATATCAAAACCCAATATGAAAACCAACATAATATACATCAATCTACAACTTATATATAGTGTGCATCATAGTGAAATCACCTAAATATCATAATAAAGAAGCATACGAAAACCCTTCTTGAAAATCGCCGTGCAATGCACGTGTCACGGCATAAGTAGCGGACGTTTATTTAAAAAAAAAATAATTATATATATATATATATATATATATATATATATCTTTTATTTAACATACACGTCCCGCCTGGTTACTAAATCAAATAATAATGATTATGAAACATACTGCTCAAACTGAAATCAATCCCAATCACATCAATAAAATATCATGTGCGTCCAGTGCGCACTGAAATCGAAACCAAATACAGATACCATGAATACACACAAAAACAAAATAAGTGCAACAGGTGTGCACCAAAACATCTGTCAAGTGCAACGGGCCTGCACGACTCACTATCAGGTGCATCTAATCTGCACAAAACCCCGATTTAGTGCATCTGGTGTGCACAAAATCGCATCAAGTGCGCCAAGTATGCGCAAGATTCCTAATCAGGTGCACATGGTGCACGAAAACATACATCGAATATCAGAATCGAAATCACAATACGAAAATGGATAAAAACTAGGTCGAAGCATATATCAAAATCATGTGTAACCCATATGCACGAAATCAAAAAATAAAAAAAAATCTCAAAATATATAAAACCAAATCAAGTGTACCGGGTGTATACTAAGCAACATCAATACAGCTGATATGTGAAACACGGATAGAATGCAATGAAGGTACACATAAGAAATACCAATCGTATAACAAAATCCTCAAAATACCAAAATCCAATAACAGAAATATAAAATTCAAATCACCAAGTCACATCGTAATCGCTATCGTCAATGTGCGCCTCTTTCCTCTGATGTCGATTGCTTCAAACTTATCTCTTCATAAGTGTGCTGACTGCGCTACCGACGGCAATACTCATATCTAGAGTCTCCCATGTAGTCGATCCCTTCACTTGATATCCGGACTACATTAAACCTTTCGATCGATCCATCAAATCCCATAATTCCCCGAGAGCTCAACACTCAAGTACAGTTTAAAATATCCGGTACATACCCCAGCATCGATGATCCAGCCGTAGAAGGGCAAACCTAAGCCTCACTAATGACACCGCGGAACTGCCGTAAACCCTAAGGTTCAAGGGCGTTCTCGTGGTCATTATGTCGAGTTAGGGTTTCATTCTTCTAGAGGGTCCATCGAAATACCTGCATGTTCTCCCGAATACTTTAAACTTGGGAAAATGGTTTTCTGATAATCGTTCGAACCATTTAACTTCATCCGGACGGCATGTGAATACCCTTCGTCCGCACGCTAAGCAATACTTCAATCCTCAAGAATAACCAATACTCTAATGGTTATCGCATTCTAGCCGCAGCTCCCTCTGCCAGTGTGCCCGTGGTAACAGAAACCACCCTCCAACATTGACGAAGATAGATCAAAAGAACGAATGGAATACGGTGCAAACAATTGTACATCCTAAGGCTCCTTAAACAGAGTAGCGTATCATAAGTATGCCGCGGACCATACCCACGGTACGTTACTCTACCTAAATCGCCTACTCCATCAACCAAGGGTCACCTAGACTTATACAAGGTTAAACCTAGCGCTCTGATACCAACTTTGTCACGACCCGAAAGTACGGAACGTGACCGGCACTTAGATTACGAAGCGTCTAGAGGCGCCACGTAACCTAAGTAAGCCGAAGCCCAGAAATCTAAACCATAAAAGAAGAAGAAGAAGGAAAAAAAAACAAGTTTAAAAGCATCAGCAAATTTTCTCAAAAATTTCGGCAGAGTCTCCTCTGTAAAAACTGGCCCCCAAACGGGTACAACAAGTATAATATAAATAAACAATAAAAAGCATCCCCAAACGGGTGCTAGCTCAACGCCAACAGGCGGAAACAACCACAACAAACACAATAATATACAACGCCAAAGGGCGAGGCTCAAAACTCAAAAGAAAACAAAACCACCAGATCAGAATAATACATGCGCGACTCTAAGGTCGAAATAAAAGACTGGTCCAATAAACTTATCAAGTAATACAAGTATGGTTGATGGAGCTTACTAGATACAAATGAAAGAATAAAAGTACAATGGTGGTTCGGATACAAGTGAACCAACCTACCGTGCAAATCACCCTGAAAGAATAGATGTGCCAGTAAGCTGCCAGGGAAACCTGTACATCGAACCTGTAATAAAATTTGGCACAACGGGGGTGAGTTGCCAACTCGTGAGTAGAAGACATCTACGAAAAGAAATCGAATGCACGACGCTATCCTAGGTCATAATAATACACTATAATATCCTAATCATCTAGTAATAGCAGGGTAAAACTACGTGTAAGTGCAGATACTCCGTGCTTGTGTCAGTGCCTCATATAATACTATGTCATATGAAATGAAATGCATGCACCATGAATGTAAAGTAACAAATCCTGAAATCCAGATATATATGTATAAGAAATCTTTAGCTGTTATCATAGTAAAGTGTGTATAAGCATCTGAAATCTCAACAATGAAATCCATGGAAATCCGTGTCAAGCATCGACACAACACATGTAATCTCAAGTCTCAATATGTCGGGCTTCGTCAGTCCGGATCGGCCCATATCATCAAATCTCACGACAACGGTCGGTATCCTCCGGATATCCGCCGCGCCAGACATCACCGGTAGGTAGTCTTCCCCTGCCAGGCTCATCGTCTACAACTCGATCTTCTTGCCCCGGGGTACCATACCGGGCCCACCATGTACCCGAGACGGTTCATCCACTCCTCGAATCGGGTCTCGAAATCCAACAGAAAACATGAAATCTCATGGTGGACGACACATACATCACGAGAAAACCGCATCTTATTTTAAAAAGAGAGGAGGAGAGAGAGAGAGAAGGTTTTATAATTTCTTGCGGTTTTCCCCAAAAATCCAGAAATCTCATAGAAATCCAAATCTTAAAATCATGAGTAAGTATATGATAAGTGTCGGCATATGCCCATGATACTACATGATAACATGAAAATATGAATGCATGAATGTCAAGTAATAAATATCATGTCTATACTAACATCAGAGAGAAATCACAATATTTTATCGGTTTAGTGGTTAACTGATTCTATCAATAAAAGATAATATGATCTAAAGTGTACGTGACATAGCAATTACCGATGATGATGTGTGTGAGCCGGCAATTAAGTGTGCGTGGAATATGCGCATCATCGGTAATGGTGCTGGTGTCCTAACAGGTAAGGTTTATACTGATTATAGCAACATATGTAAGAACATGCACCATGATAATTACAATATGAATGTAATACAGGTGTGCATTATCCACTCCTCCGCGATATACGAGTACAACTACCACTATGTGAGTCGAACATAAACTAGTGTCCATCTAATATCCTAAGGAACTAACCTAAGAAACTAGTCAATAAGAAACAAGCATCTACCTAAGGTCTGAACCAATATCTCTAATAGTCGGCGATCCCGCCTCAATAGCGTCACGTACGTAGTACGGCTTCCTCGAAACAAGAGTGCGGATCAATCATCATATTTATGCCCCGTACGGTAAAATCCATCGTACGGCATCTCAATATCGGAGTACGGGTCAAGTATTTCCTAGGTGTCTCATCATTCGTATAATGTCATCACCAACACATCTCATGATCAAGGTACTAAACTGTAATCGCCTACATCAATCATATATCATTGCCCTCATAATATGCATCATTAGTTTATCCTCAGAAATATCATGTCATATGTATCATATCGTAATCAAGTCATACATATCCCATATCGTGATCAATCACAAGTTATAGTCCGGGTACTATTTTAGAGTCCCATGTACCTCAATATCATCACTACCCCTTATAATTTAAATATACATGTTCATTATCTCATTCTCTAATGATCCACTAACACTTAATACGACTGTATAGCCAAGAATCACGGCATCAAGCCCAGTTACACTATTTCATCATACCTCGGATATCATATCACATCAATGAATCACATGTACGTGTTGTATATATATGTATATACCTATACCTAGTTCTATATATATACACATACACGTATACCCCATGTCGAGTTTCAGTGTGTGCGTGGGTTTGTTTCTATCTGAAACCTACGAATCTCTTCCAAGGTACTCATCCTCTGATATGGTTTTCCTAAATCAGTCTAGTCCAGCCTAGGGTCAATACTAGGGTCCTACTAGGGTCACATCTTGTTTCCTAATGTCAATAAGTACTATTCCTATTCTACGTTGCGGGGGTGCTAAACGCCATCCACCCGACTTCCCCCCGTAGATATGCATCTACTCACCTGGTCCATGTCTGCCGAAGACGGTGTCGCCATCATCCTCTTCATCGTCCGCAGTCCACGTGAGGGGTACCTAAACGCAAACATATAAATAGTATCGTAAACTGAATCACATACAAAAGCCAAAACGACGCAAGGAACAAGCATAGGTTAAAACCTATGTCCCGTCCACGCAAAAGAACCAAATATCGCTCGATATCGGCGTACAAACTCCGATGGATCGAGATAAACATCAACAAATAACTCGTAGTTTTAAAACACCTTACTTATATTATAAAACATGATTAAATCCATCGAAACCCTAAAATCCATCAAACCGTCCAATTTCGTAAAACCCGAAAATACCAATTTACCGTTTTTCATCAAAACTTGACATTTAAATGAAACCAATGGTCATAAAACTCATTAAATAGCATAACTAGACTATACAAACCATTACTATATTTTTATTACACAAATTTGTATTAATTTGAAATTTCTAGTTTGCAACCTTAAACAATTTTCAACATTTTTCAAGCAAAATACCTAAATTCCACCACAAAACATGATTTTGCATGAATTAATGTACTAAACTACAATTCATGATGATAATGATATGATGAAACCATGATTATATTTTTAATTTCATTTATATAGGAATTTCCAAAATCTAGTTTACAAAATACTAGCATTTTATTACTATTTTTCAATTATCAAAGGAAACTAGTGATCAAACTAAGTTTTTCTTTCCTTTAATATGCTAATATTCTCATTAAAACTACCATCTAATGATAACAAGCTTAATAAGAATTTTATTTTACCCACAAACACATTTTTGAAAAATCTAGTTAGCTAAATAGCTTAATTAAAACAATTTGAATAAACAATTTATTATACAACAACCATGCAATATTTTTCCACTCTAAAAGATGTTAAACTAGCTATTATAACCTTATTTAATTAATAAAAACCACAACTTGAATTTACAAACCCTAACTTTAATTTTAAAATTTGCAACTAGAATTAATATATTAAATCTAATTATGCTTTAAAAGAAACATCTAATAGAAATAAAACAAAAGAAGGAAATTTTTACCTTCAAAAGATGAAACCCAAACATGAAAATGAGCCTCCAAAATGCATGCTTTCCATCTCCAAAATCCATGCTAAATAGGTCAAAGGAAAATGGTAGAGGTTGAATGTTGATTTTTGAGATTTATTTTTGGAATTTTTGATGAATTTTGATGATTTTTATTGCAAAAATGATGGGGGAAAATTTTTGGGGCTACCCATGGAGGGGAGGCCGGCCATGGAGAGGGAGGAGGGTGGAGAGAGAGAAAAAATGTGTGGTATTATGTAGAAAGTTCATAAATAATGCATTTTTTTCACTTAAACCCTTTATTATCTAACTTTTTCAATTTAACCCTTTTCCTAGAAATTTCTAGAACCATGGAGAGATTTTGGAAAAGATTTTGCATATTACACACTTGATTCTAATATACCATGGCTCATTTTTACAAATTAAAACCATTCAAATTTGTAATTTACACTAATTTAGTTTAAAAAATAAAGCTTATGTTAATATTTAAAATAATTAATTTAGGAAAAATATTTAATTAAAATAAAAATTTATAAGTGGCTAAATAAACACCATTTACTAGTAATTACATAATTAAAATTTGTATTTTTGAAATTATAATGAAAAACAAATACGGTTTAATTTTACGAAAAATACATTTTACTTTACCGAAATTCATAAAATTCACTTAAACAATTTTATTCATTTAATTATTTATTTAATTATTTTTAAAACGTTACATCAACTCCAAAGACCCTTGGGAGTTCAACTCCCAGCTCAGAGGCTAAGCCCCTTTTCCGCTGGTGTTTCCAGCGGTCGCGTGTCGCGCACATGACCCATGGGCGTCCAGCGGTCGTGTGTCGCGCACGTGACCCGTGGGCACCTAGTGTTAGTGTATATGCCCTAGAGGCCATTACTGTATCATTCTAGTTTGTATATTACTTAATGGAAGCTTGGGATATTCACCTTGTATAGACAATCTTGCTCAATACAGTAGTATGCTACTTGGTTTGCTTCTACTTCAATGTGTACATGTGTTTATTTTAGTATATCACCTATACACATTAGTGCAGCCCTTAGGATCTTTGCTTGATTACCAGCGTTGTGATGGCAGTCACACTAGTGGGGGCTGGGTAATCTATAAGCACATCCTTATGCAGGTCCCTAGTCGCAGGACTATCGAGACAGGGCATCGATACTCCGGAGTAGACTAGCGTATGCGCTTCTCATCCCAGTGTGGGAGATGGTCTGTCCCACAGCCATCAGTACGTCGTACTGGAGTTTGTATGTGGGTGCTCGTTGGGTTACGAGTACACTGGACAGGACTCGTCGGGAACTGCTGGTTGGTACTATACCTATCGTCAGTTATCAGTTCCCAGGTGACATGAGTACAGCTTAGTCCGCTGACTTGACACTGTCACTTCGCCTCGAGTGTGTTCCCACTGTACTTAGATTACTACCCTACCACGGCTCAAAGGAGTCGTGTAAACAGGTAGTAGTTGGGTGCAGTCCCGAAACACTTGGAGGCAGTGACGGTTAGACAGGATTCGTCTCTCCCGGTATTGGGGGTTGACATCGCGCTGTGTCTAGGAGAGCCATTACACGAGTAGTCCCTGGCCAGGGCAAGCGAGATATACTGGTAGGTTTTCCAGTGTTATCTCAGGGTGTTCTGGGCTTCACTCCGACACGACTTGTACCGCTATTAGGGGACTGACGTTTACCGCCCCCTAAGCCCGCCATGCGATGTATCAGACGAACAGACCGGACTGTACAGAGTGATTGTCACATTCAGACTCAGTAGGAGTTCAGATGGGTTTCACCTCGTCAGTCTTCTTGTCGGCATATACCTGGGGACCGTTACGCACAGCTAGTGCTGCTTGCGGTCTGTGGTTAAACCCACTGCCAGCGTAGTGTCGAGTCTTTAGAATCCCACACAGAAATTTATTCGCCTTTAGGCAAAAGAGTAGGAGGTCGTATGGTTTTGCGACAGGTCGCATGGTTTTGCGACAGGGTTCGGTCACATCCGTGCACTTGTGCACGTACAGTGTTCGGACAGTTAACACTAGCGGGCTTTGGTTTAAGCCAGATCCTAGTGTACGTTTTGGGATTGGTTTTATCTCGTTAGTATTCGTGTTCCTCGGAATGCGGATGCGGGTGTGTATGCACAGTTGACAGAGAGACAGAGGCAGAGGATTCTCATTGGGGTTGTTGACTGTTGACTATTGACTTTGCTTAACCCTAATGAGAATTAAAGATATGGTTAATGATAATTAAGTATTATTGTGCCATGGTTGGGTTGAAAGGTTGACCTTGTTGACTTGTTGAATTTGTTGACCGGTTGACTAGGTTGGACTTGTTGACCACCATCATTACTATGGCTATCATTTCATGCAAAGACTTTTGGCTTGCTTATTTGTTCACACATTGCATTTAATGCATGAAATGATATTGCCTTTTGTGATATGATAACCATCACATAATACTTGATTATCATTATGGCTCATGATGTTTTTGGATTATGAGAGGTGAGAATGAGAAGAGTATGGTTCATTCTATCATTTGCTTTCTCTCTCTTGAGCTCTCTCATTCTCAAGCTCTCCCTCTTCCTCTTGCTCTCTCTACCTCAAGGCAAACCATTCTCATGTGTTGAGACTCATTGCCTTAGAGATAAAAAGACACCAAAACACTCCTCTACTCATTCTAGTTCACAAGGCCTAGCAAGCCAAGTGATCTAGTTTCTTCAAAGTTCGAAGAAGAAGCCAAAGGTAGAAGCCTTCGGGTGGATCCATCTTCGGCGCAAGGAGACGACGAGGTGAGGCCGATCCGTACACCGGGAGGAGTCGAAGACGAAGGAGTTCAAGAAAGGTATCGCCCCCTAACCGAGTAGGTAAACTCTTGTTAGGTTGTTAGTTAGTAGTTTAACAAATATCCGTATTGGTAGTCCATGTTACCACCCTCTTGAAAATCGTTTTTCACCACTTCCGCAACCCCGTAAGAACCGAGGAAGGGTAGTATGGACTTACAGTGGTATCAGAGCCTAGTTAAACACTATCTAACATGTTAGCTAAGTAAGTAGAAGTTCGGTCGGAGAAAAAGTTGCGAAATACACCCGGAACTCAAACTTTTTGTCGATTTTCAAAGTGCTGTAAAAATTATTTGAGATATACCAAAAATCGACTCAGGGTTTTTAGAAGAAACTGCAAAAATCGGCCCACTGAATCGATCAACACGCCGTGGATCCGCGGCCGAGTTGACTCGGCCGTGGGGTTTTATTTTTGCAGTTTGTTCATAGGGGTATTTTGGGATTTTTGGAGCATGTCTTTTCAGCCCAGATTTTCCAGAAAGAAAATTTTGTTTTTGGGGCTTGAAAATCCGTATTTTTATCGAACTTCTAAAGACTAAGGCTAACGGGTTTATATCTGTGATGTGATATATGTATTGAACGTCCGCTAATCGCTATACGTCGATTAGTGGGGATTATACATATCTGTGATCTGTAATGATTGATGGTATGTGTATATGAATTCTTTGGATTGTCGCGGATGAATAGCCGGGGGTTGTGAGATGAGAGTTTTTCCTTTTATCTTTCAATTCATGTAATATGTAAATTGATGTAATATTATTTTTTGGCCGCACAACCGGGTCGGGGTTGTAGCCGTCATTGTATAATTTCTTTTTACTGTTTTTGCTCCTAGGATAGACCCAAGGTGGGGTGCACAAGCTACTGGGTATCTCGAAGTGCCGAGTGGCCTACTCAAGTCGTTGAGGGAGGTTGCTCCACTTCGGATATTTGGCGGGTAGTTTGCCGCACCCGTAGGGGTCTAGGGTTGGGTATTGGCTATTCATCGCGACCGTGTAATCCGCTTTTCGTTACAGGCTTGCGGATTCCTAGTATATCCAATGTGTTCATCTGTGATCTAAAATGGCTGTCATTGCAATATATCTAAGTATGATATTATTTAGGCGTTGCTTATGTTTTGCAGCCGTGCTAGCCCAGCCCCCGCTCTGTCGTTAGTTAAGTAACCTAACGGGTAATGACGGGGCCCCGTGGCGAATGCGAATGGCATAAGCGTACGTCATATTTTGGTTGTTTTCTGCAATGGTAGGATTAAATGATGGGAGGCATTAAAAGAACTAATGCAAGAAAAACACGCATTAAAAGAACTAATGCAAGAAAAATAAACCAAGTAAAAGTCGTTGGAACACTTTCAAAAACCACTCGGTTTCTTTTCAAAAGAACTTTTAAACGCGGAACTTAAGCCACTCCTTTTAAAAGCTATCTCGTTCCATCGATCATATCAAGTTCACTACGTTCAAGGTTTTACCAAAACCATCCGTAGCCCTCCATCATTTCAGTTAAATATTCGGTAGTATTCAAGCTATATATTTTGACCTCACGCCAAGGCATAGTGATTGGTAGCTGCCGGATATTTATCTGTTGCATAGATAGAATGTGTTGGTTTGAGACAGTCGTACTGCCATTTTGGCCTACGTCAAGGGTACGTACGGGTGGGTTCAAATTAACCTGGATAATGATGGGAAGAACTTGACATGTGACTTATGACATTTTGACCTCACGCCAAGGTCATAAGAGCATGGGGCAAAAATCCACATCGGGAGTTTCAAAAGAACTGAAACTTGCTAGCACTGCATACCATTTGGAATGTGATGATTCTGGTAGGATTCCTTCAGTTTTGTCACGCGATGATATTTGGATCCCGATCCTACTGTGAGTATATGCTACCCCTCGGGAAATTTCTCACTTAACGATCAATGCTATAAACCAAGTAGGTGTCTAGAAAGGTGTTAGCGGGGCTACGTCCCCAGGGAAAAGAGGTTCTTAAATTAAGGAACTTCGCGAAAGCGTTGGAAAACCTCCCTCGAAGTACCGACACCAGCCTGGCCGAACGGTTAAGCAAGTATTGTACGGTGAGATTGATCCTGACTAATTCTTCCTTTTTGGTTTGAGGAGGGATTCGAGAGACGATGGGAGCCATCCTGTTTAGACAAATTAAAAACCACTCTAAACTTGCAAGAGCATCATGCTAAAGTGTTTCTTCTCTCTCTCCTAATTGCAATGACCAATCATCATGACTGGACTTAAGTTATTACTAAATAAAAACATACTGACAGGGCCAAACTACAAAGATTGGCTCAGGAATGTCAAAATGGCAATCACTTATGACAAGTTGGGGTATCTCCTTACCACCAAAGCTCCCCCTGTCCCAGGTCCCACCTCCAGCGTCGCGGATAAGGAAATCCGTAAGACTTAGGAGATCGATAGCGCGAAGGCCAAGTGCCTCGTGCTTGCCTCTATGGACAATGAACATCAGAGGAGGCATGAGAATATGGACCTCGAATCCATATTTCTGCATACAAAAGAACTGTATGGAGAGCAATCTCGTATCGCAAGATACGAAGTGTCGAAGAAGTTATTTTCGGCAAGGTTGGCCATCGGATCATCGGTAGCGGAACACGTGCTTAAGATGATTGGCTTCATTGAGGAGCTCGCGGAACTTGGGACCACGTTAGAGAACGAGCTCTATACGGACTTGATTCTCCAGTCCCTTCCTTCCACTTACGCCTAGTTTATCCTGAACTTCAACTTACAAGAAAAAGAAGTTGAACTTTCAGAGCTCCTCAACATGCTGAGGAGTGCAGAGGGCACCCTACAGAAAGGTAGGGAAACATCCACTTTGTTTGTAGGAGGATCTTCATCTTCTAGGTCCAAGGCGAAAGCCAAAGGAAAGAAGAAGAAAGCCTCCGCCAAACCAAAGGGCCGTGTTAGTAAAGTGGATACGAAGGGAAAAGCAAAAGCAACAAAGATAGCAGGGAAGCTTATGGGAAAGGAAGAGTGCTTTTTCTGTCATAAGAGTGGTCACTGGAAGAAAGATTGCAGGGCTTGGAAAGCCAGAACAGAGGAACTGAAGCAAGTTGCGGCTTCAGCTTCAGGTGTATATGTTATTGAAAACTGTCTATCAATAAACTCTACTTCCTGGGTATTGGATACCGGATCAGGATCTCATATCTGTAATTCTTTACAGGCGTTGAGAAACCGTAGGGTTTTGAAGGCAGGTGACATGACCCTCAAAGTTGAAAACGGAGCTAGCATGGACGCTAAGGCCGTGGGGGACTATCACCTGGGGTTGTCAGATGGACACGTTTTGGTTTTGCCTAATTGCTATTTTGTACCCAACGCAACTTGTAATATCATTTCTGTATCTTTGACTTCTAAAGAAGGTTATGAATTTGCGTTTGTAAGTAATGTTGTAAACATTCACCTTAATCAAGTTCTGATTGGGTCAGGTACATTAAGCAATGGTATATACGTATTAAACCAACCACAGATTTTCAATGTCCAGAATACACACAAAAGAAAGTCTCCGGAAATAAATCAGACTTTCTTATGGCATTGTAGATTGGGTCACATCAATGAGAGAAGGTTGACGAAGTTACATGCAGAAGGATATTTGAATCCGTTCGAATATCAATCGTATGCCACTTGTCAATCCTGTCTCAAAGGAAAGATGACAAAGACTCCGTTCACTGGACACGGAGTAAGAGCGAGCGAGCTCTTGGGACTCGTACACAGCAACGTGTGCGGTCTAATGTCTACACATGTGCGAAGCGGTTATTCTTACTTCATTACTTTTACGGATGACTTTTCAAGGTACGGTTATGTCTTCTTAATGAAACATAAATCTGAAGCCTTTGGAAAATTCCAGGAATATAAGAATGAAGTAGAAAAACAAACCGGAAAAAGTATCAAGACACTAAGATCGGATCGAGGTGGTGAATACTTGAGTGCCGATTTCCTGGACTATTTAAAAGAGAATGGAATTCTCTCTCAGCTTACTCCTCCATATACTCCGCAACATAACGGTGTATCGGAGAGACGGAACCCGACCCTATTGGATATGGTACGTTCCATGATGAGTAATACTGAGTTACCGCGATCATTCTGGGGATATGCACTAGAATCAGCTACATATCTTTTGAACCGAGTTCCAACTAAGACTGTGCCTACCACACCATATGAGATATGGAGTGGGAAGAAACCCTATCTTCAATATCTGAAGATTTGGGGATGTTCGGCTTTTGTCAAAAAGCAGCATGCGGACAAACTCGAGGCACGCTCAGTACTGTGCAAGTTTGTGGGATACCCAAAGAACTCCAGGGGGTATCTCTTCTATTACGCAGAGGAACAAAAGATCATTGTTTCTCGTAATGCCCATTTTCTGGAACACCAGTTCTTAGAAAAGGAAACAAGTGGGAGCGAAATAGAACTGGAAGAAATTCCAGAACCACAGACTATTACTGAAAGCTTAGTAGAACCAGAGGGTTCAAAAGAAAATGACATTCCTACGCCGCTCCGCAGGAGTAGTAGGCAGTCTCATCCGCCCGAGAGATACTACGGTTTTCTCATAGACGGGGATAGAGAGGATTGCATCATAGATTATGATGAGCCGACTAGCTTCCAGCAGGCCATTCAGAGCGTTGACTCGGTAAAATGGCTGGATGCAATGCGGACCGAAATGGAGTCCTTGTACACCAACAAAGTATGGATGTTGGATGTTGCTCCAGATGGGGTAAAACCCGTAGGATGCAAGTGGATCTTCAAAAGGAAGATTGGTGTAGATGGACAGGTTGAGACCTATAAAGCTAGACTGGTTGCAAAGGGTTTTCGTCAAAGACCTGGTTTGGACTATGACGAGACCTTTTCTCCAGTAGCTATGCTGAAATCCATTCGGATCCTTCTTGCCATTGCTGCCTTCCACGATTATGAGATTTGGCAGATGGACGTAAAGACCGCTTTTCTAAATGGAAATTTAGAGGAGTGCGTCTATATGGACCAGCCAGAGGGTTTCATTCAGAGTGGGAGCAACGGAAAGGTGTGCAAGTTGCTTAAGTCCAACTACGGACTAAAGCAGGCATCGCGGAGTTGGAACATCTGTTTTGATGAAACGGTCAAAGAATTTGGCTTTATCAAAAATCCAGATGAACCATGCATCTATAGTAGATTTGTAGCGAGAACTGTAGTATTCCTCATTTTATACGTGGATGACATTCTCTTAATAGGAAATGACATTCCTATGCTACAATCTGTCAAGGGGTTCTTGTCACACAGGTTCTCCATGAAAGACTTGGGTGATGCCTCATACATTCTGGGGATCCGGATCTATCGTGACAGATCCAAGAGGATACTGGGACTTTCACAGTCCAGGTACATCGACACCATACTGAAAAGATTCAGTATGGAAGATTCCAAGCACGGTAATTTACTGGCTTGTCACGGGATCACCCTTTCCAAAGAGATGTCTCCCAAGACTGATTTGGAAAGGGATCGCATGTCTATTATACCCTACGCTTCTGCGGTAGGCTCTATAATGTATGCGATGTTGTGTACCAGACCAGATGTAGCTTATGCACTGAGTGTGGAAAGCCGGTATCAGTCAAACCCTGGGGAGAAACACTGGATAGCGGTAAAGAACATTCTCAAGTACTTGAGAAGGACTAAGGAGATGTTCTTGGTGTATGGCGGAAAAGACCTCCAGATCGAGGCCTTTGCTGACTCCAGCTTCCAGAGTGACAAGGATGAATCCAAGTCTATGTCGGGTTATGTCTTTACCCTCAATGGAGGGGCGGTGTATTGGAAGAGTTCCAAACAGGAAACCGTTGCTGACTCGACCATGGATGCGGAATATATCGCTGCTGCAGATGCCGCAAAAGAAGCCGTCTGGATAAGGAAGTTCATAACGGAACTTCAGGTGGTTCCGTCCATTGTTGATCCAATACCTCTGTATTGCGACAACAACGGGGCTATAGCTTTAGCGAAGGAACCAAGGTCCCATCAGAAGTCCAGACACATCTTGAGGCAGTATCACCTGATCAGGGAGATCGTGGGTCGTCAGGAGATCGAGGTTCGGAGAGTTTCTACGGAAGACAACACTGCTGATCCACTCACAAAGGCCTTACCCCAGATTCAGTTCGAGCGGCTGATCGAGATGATAAGTCTTCGATACGCCAGTACATGGCCTTAGTGCAAGTGGGAGATTGTTAGTGTATATGCCCTAGAGGCCATTACTGTATCATTCTAGTTTGTATATTACTTAATGGAAGCTTGGGATATTCACCTTGTATAGACAATCTTGCTCAATACAGTAGTATGCTACTTGGTTTGTTTCTACTTCAATGTGTACATGTGTTTATTTTAGTATATCACCTATACACATTAGTGGAGCCCTTAGGATCTTTGCTTGATTACCAGCGTTGTGATGGCAGTCACACTAGTGGGGGCTGGGTAATCTATAAGCACATCCTTATGCAGGTCCCTAGTCGTAGGACTATCGAGACAGGGCATCGATACTCCGGAGTAGACTAGCGTATGCGCTTCTCATCCCAGTGTGGGAGATGATCTGTCCCACAGCCATCAGTACGTCGTACTGGAGATTGTATGCGGGTGCTCGTTGGGTTACGAGTACACTGGACAGGACTCGTCGGGAACTGCTGGTTGGTACTATACCTATCGTCAGTTATCAGTTCCCAGGTGACATGAGTACAGCTTAGTCCGCTGACTTGACACTGTCACTTTGCCTCGAGTGTGTTCCCACTGTACTTAGATTACTACCCTACCACGGCTCAAAGGAGTCGTATAAACAGGTAGTAGTTGGGTGCAGTCCCGAAGCACTTGGAGGCAGTGACGGTTAAACAGGATTCGTCTCTCCCGGTATTGGGGGTTGACATCGCGCTGTGTCTAGGAAAGCCATTACACGAGTAGTCCCTGGCCAGGGCAAGCGAGATATACTGGTAGGTTTTCCAGTGTTATCTCAGGGTGTTCTGGGCTTCACTCCGACACGACTTGTACCGCTATTAGGGGACTGACGTTTACCGCCCCCTAAGCCCGCCATGCGATGTATCAGACGAACAGACCGGACTGTACAGAGAGATTGTCACATTCAGACTCAGTAGGAGTTCAGATGGGTTTCACCTCGTCAGTCTTCTTGTCGGCATCTACCTGGGGACCGTTACGCACAGCTAGTGCCGCTTGCGGTCTGTGGTTAAACCCACTGCCAGCGTAGTGTTGAGTCTTTAGAGTCCCACACAGAAAGCTATTCGCCTTTAGGCAAAAGAGTAGGAGGTCGCATAGTTTTGCGACAGGTCGCATGGTTTTGCAACAGGGTTCGGTCACATCCGTGTACTTGTGCACGTACAGTTTCCGAACAGTTAACACTAGCGGGCTTTGGTTTAAGCCAGATCCTAGTGTACGTTTTGGGATTGGTTTTATCTCGTTAGTATTCGTGTTCCTCGGAACGCGGATGCGGGTGTGTATGCACAGTTGACAGAGAGACAGAGGCAGAGGATTCTCATTGGGGTTGTTGACTGTTGACTATTGACTTTGCTTAACCCTAATGAGAATTAGAGATATGGTTAATGATAATTAAGTATTATTGTGCTATGGTTGGGTTGAAAGGTTGACCTTGTTGACTTGTTGACTTTGTTGACCGGTTGACTAGGTTGGACTTGTTGACCACCATTATTACTATGGCTATCATTTCATGCAAAGACTTTTGGCTTGCTTATTTGTTCACACATTGCATTTAATGCATGAAATGATATTGCCTTTTGTGATATGATAACCATCACATAATACTTGATTATCATTATGGCTCATGATGCTTTTGGATTATGAGAGGTGCGAATGAGAAGAGTATGGTTCATTCTATCATTTGCTTTCTCTCTCTTGAGCTCTCTCATTCTCAAGCTCTCCCTCTTCCTCTTGCTCTCTCTACCTCAAGGCAAACCATTCTCATGTGTTAAGACTCATTGCCTTAGAGATAAAAAGACACCAAAACATTCCTCTACTCATTCTAGTTCACAAGGCCTAGCAAGCCAAGTGATCTAGTTTCTTCAAAGTTCTAAGTAGAAGCCAAAGGTAAAAGCTTTCGGGTGGATCCATCTTCGGCGCAAGGAGACGACGAGGTGAGGCCGATCCGTACATCGGGAGGAGTCGAAGACGAAGGAGTTCAAGAAAGGTATAGCCCCCTAACCGAGTAGGTAAACTCTTGTTAGGTTGTTAGTTAGTAGTTTAACAAAGATCCGTATTGGTAGTCCATGTTACCACCCTTTTGAAAATCGTTTTTCACCACTTCCGCAACCCCGTAAGAACCGGGGAAGGGTAGCATGGACTTACACCTAGCGGTCTCGTGTAGGGAATGTGACCCATGAACGCTCAGCATCCACGTGCGCCTCACGTGACCCGCGGGCGCCCAGCGCTCGGCGGTCACGTGTCGCGCACGTGACCCGCGGGCGCCCAGCGCTCGGCTATCGCTTGCCGCGTACGTGACGCGCGGGCGCCAAGCGCTCATGGGCCTGGCACGTGACCCACGGGCGCCAAGCTCCCACGTGCCATGCACGCGTCTTTAAGACGCTCCTCACCCCTCATTTTCTATGCACTCTACACCCAAAACACATCCCTCATTGGAAAAAATTTTCTAACGGGGCGCTGCCCCACACCTCGCAAGGGGGCTGCTAGCCCCCTTAACCCCTAACCCGCTATCCGGGTAGCAGGACCCCCGTAAACTCTGCGAGGCCCCCGATATATCCAAAACCCTTTCAAAACACAACACACGCACACGGCACATTAAGTTCGCATGATCAGTTTGGCCCGTCAATCAGAGGTTTCCCCGCTCCAAAGGCGAGGAGTAATTAACGGCAACTTAGTCCGTGGCTGCCGGAGATTCGGATATCCACAATCAATAAACCCCTGCCTACCCTAGGCAAGGGGAATCTATAGTACGCCTGACAAGCACGTGCGTATTCCCATATCAATGGGGTGACGAAAAACACCCTACAGAGGAGCAGGATAGTGAAAAGGGACGCGTAGATTGCGGGATACAGCCCAAGCTTCAACAGAAGCGACGTCTTGGCTGAAAAGATATACCAAGCCCACTGTAGGTAACCGGCCGAATGACGAGGAGTCAATCCTATCATATAAACTTGCCCCCAAGGGCATGACTCGCCTTGGCATATGTGTCGCCCCAAAATGTCTAAGGCCATCGGTGGCTTTACGGGTATCGATGCCATGGAAAGTTGTAGACGACCTTTCGAGATCCAGTTGACCTCTTCTACGGCATGTCACTTGAGGTGGTTCAGCATAATGAATAGCTGGGATCGGCTCCGAAGGCGCTGCACAAGAAAAACTGCGCCGACCCCGGATAATCTGACTATACCATGACCCCCACAAGTGAAGGGATTTTTGCTCTGGGTCATGATCCTTAATAAGCGCAAAGACTTCCCGATCCATGGGCGCGTCGGCAAAAGCGCTCTCTGAACATACGAAAGGAAAGGAGGAATCGAAAGCCATAGTACCTGCACAAAAGGAGAAGGGTTAGCTATCGACACTTTGTTCAGGTGTAACATTTCAGAAAAATAAAACATTATTTTTTGGAATTTATATAATTAAAATAATAAATATTATGAATAATTTAATGTTGTGGTATAATTATATACCGATAGTTTGGAAAATGTTGAAGAATTAAATTGAATGGTGATTTTTGGAGGGATTTATGTGATTTAGGCAAATTATAAATTTTTATAATTTATTTCATACAAGTTTATCCTAAACTTGATTAATGTTCACTAATCACACATTGATGGTGTTTTGTGCATGTGATATGCACCATGTCATATTACACATTGTTACATTTTTCTACCATGGCTTTTTCTTCTTCTTTTTTCCATGCATGGCTTTGTTTTAAATGAGATGATGAGATAAAGAAAAAGGAAAATAGAAAAGAAAAGGAAAAAGATTAAAATATGGAGGTATGAGCAAGAGAGAGAGGGTGAGGGGTCATCTTTGACCATGGCTATTCTCCTGCTCATTTCATTTTCTTCATTCTCTTTCCTCTCTTCTCTCCCATGGCTGCCCTCCTCCCTCCACCACCTACACCACCTCACTTCAACCCCAAAAACACCTCAAAACATCTCATTCCCTTCATTAAAAATGTGCACAAGCTCACTACAAGTATGGGGAACCAAGAAAGTTGGGATTTTGAAGACTTGGGGCAACTCAAGAAAATTCTTGAGTTGCCAAATGAGGTAATTCTTTCACATTAAGTGTAGTACTTGATCTCCTTTAGCTTCTATCTTAGTTTAGAATCGTTTTAGTGAGGTTTAGTGATGTTTGAAAATTCTAGATGAAGGTTAGGGTTTTCCTTGAGTTGTGATGGTGCATGTGAGTGCAATTGGTGACTAAAACCCCCCTTAGTGATTGAAACCAGAGACTTAAACCCGAGACTTGAACTTAGAAATCCCCGACATCGGTTTTGTATAGAAATAGTGATGACTTTAGAAATCTGCTATGACTCGGAGACCTGGAAAAATATATAGCGATTACAGTGAGACAAGCAGGCACTTAGGAAGCTAACCCTGAGCCCGAGACCCCAAGTCTACTGTTTGGCCACAGATTTAACCCCATGAGCCACAATTTGTGGCCTGGCTTAGTTGGGTGGGCCCCAGGTTTAGTCCATGGCTCCATTTTAGGTAAACTAGACCCTCCACATATGCAAAATTGGCTAATTTCACCTGAAACAAAATATGGAAGTGTTTTCTTATGTTATTGCTTCGGTTTTGCAACTATTTATGACTTGGATTTTAGTATTTGGGTTTTGACTCGGTGGTGTGACGTTTGCACGTCAATCTCGATGGTTGTTTGGTTATTCTTGCATGCGTAGGCCATAAGTTCTAACTTATGTGCGTTTCGGGTGCCGTTTTGGTTTTTATCCGCGATTTCGGTTTACGATATTATATATTTATATGTAGGCACCTTCACGCAGACTTCGGACGATGAGGAAGAGAATGGCGACATCGACTTCGGCAAGCAAGGATCAAGGTGAGTAGATATATATCTACAGGGAAAGTCGGATGGATGGCGTATAGCACCACCGCATTTTCGTAGGATATGATATATGTGTATATATATATATTACTTATATGTGAGATGTAAATACGTAGCAAGGAAGACTGTAGGAGACTTGGGTTGGTTTTAGTATAATTGAAAGAATGTGATTTTAGTTAGTTTCTTAGTCGCGAACCCTAGAATAAGGTATACACACACATATGCACACACGGGTTATGTTTTGGTGTATATGGTATTTGAATATATATGTGTGTGTGTGTGTGTGGATGTGTTGCTATATATATATATATATATATATATATATGAGGATAGTATATGATTCTTGGAGATGAGTCGATGTGATTGGGCATGATGCCGTGAGATCGGTGATGTGATTTGGGTCGTGTTATAATATACGACATGATATATGAGTGGATCGTTGGGCGATGCGTTTTCATATACACGCGATATATGTTGATGGTATCGGAATGTACTAGATTTTAGATCAGTACCCCTAGTTCATGATATGATGATAATGATACCAGTTGAATAATGTGTTATATGTGATATTCGACCCATACCCCGATTTGGGATGCCGTACGATGGATTCTACCGTACGAAGTATAAATATGATGATTGATCCGCACTCTCGACTCGAGAATGTCGTATTATATATTTTATCGTACGTGACATTATTGAGGCGGGATCACCGACTACTAGATATATCGACTCGGACTTAAGTGGATTTCCTTACCCTTTCGTTTAGTCTATTAGCTTCTTCCTGTAGTTTACTTGGTAGATGTTAGATTAGGCTCGAGTCATACTTATTTTCAAAACTGACGAATCGTGGGTATTTTAAAGACAGGCCCTATTTTCTAAAAGCCATGATTCGTGCTATTTCAAATGCGAAAATTGTATGACTCGTACTTAGAAATGTTTATTCTTACATGTTGCGTTTACTATTAAATTTCCATGTATTCTTACTGTTTGCATCGCATTGCATGCTTAAATGTGTTTTCATTAGTTATTATGAACCCCTGCTGTCAGGACACCAGCACCATTACCGATGATGCGTATGCTCCACGTACACTTGCTTGCCGGCTCACACACATCATCATCGGTAATTGCCATGACAGATACACTTTAGAAGCATTATTTTATTGATATAGCTTGCTAGCTGATAGTTCCAATATGTTATTTCTTTCATATGCTAGT
The DNA here is from genome assembly GCA_030015575.1 of Agapanthus africanus. Lineage (NCBI taxonomy): Eukaryota > Viridiplantae > Streptophyta > Magnoliopsida > Asparagales > Amaryllidaceae > Agapanthus > Agapanthus africanus. Next base: position 177,085,018 of record JASDDO010000026.1, on the reverse strand, counting down.
TTAATTATTGCATTCCTTGCTTGATATCTGATGCATTCATATATTCATTTGTCATGAAATATTATGGAGCTTTATGCCGGTAATTCACTGTTATTTACTCTTGAGATTGGGATTTCGGATTTTCATGAGATTTCTGGATTTGGAGAAACCGCAAGAATTTATAAAACTTATTATCATTTTAAAGATAGAAAATTGCGGTTTTCTCGTGATATGATTTTTGTGGTGTCCACCATGAGTTTTCTCGGTTCTCGAGTGGTATCATACACCCGATTCGAGATAGGGTCTGCGGGTGCATGGTGGACCCGGTGCGGTCCCCTGGGGCAAGAAGATCGTATAGAAAGGTGTTGAGCCCGGCAGGATAGCACTACCGACCAATGATTGTATGGAGACTCGACGGATATCCGGAGGATACCGTTCAGAGTTATGCGCCGATCCTGATCATGCGGAGGCCAAGATATTAAGATTCGATGATATGGGCCAGTCCGGATTGCCAGAGCCCGAGTTATTGAGATATTAAGATAGATATTTTGTGTCAATGCTTGACATGGATTCTCTGTTGATTTTATTGATGATACTTCGATTCTTATGCAGAAATCTCACTATGATATGAAAACAATTTTCTCATTCAGTTGCATTCTGTTTTCATGCATTCATACATCATATATGTATTATGTTATTATCTGAGGCACTGACACGAGCACTTAGTATTACACTTATGGATAGATGTTTACCCTTGCCATTATATAGATGCTTCAGGTTATGTATTGAGGATATATTATTGTATGACCTAGGATAGAGTCATACATGCGATTTCTTCTCGGTGATGTTTTCTACTCACAAATTGGCAACTCACCCCCGTTGTGCCACAGTTTCTTGCAAGTTTCGCCGTACAAGTTTCGCTACGACTTGCTGGCACACTGCTTCCTTCCGGGTGATTGCTTGAGTAGGTGGGTTCACTAGCATCGTGACCACCATTGTACTTTATTTATATTCTATTATCTCTAGTAACTCCATCAACCAGACTTGTATTATTTGATAGACTTAGAAGACCGGTATGTATATTCTTTCGACCTTAGAGTCGTGCGATGTATTATCATGGTTTTCCTCTAGTTTTCTTTCTGAGTTTTGATCCTCGCCCTTCGGCGTTGTATATTATATTGTTTGCGTGGTTGTGTCCGCCAATTGGTGAAGAGCTAGCTCCCGCTTGGGGATGCCCTTATTCATTATGTATATTATTCATGTTTGTACCCGTTTGGGGCCAGGATTTACAAGGAGACTCTGCTGAAATTTTCGGTAAAATATGATGTTGCTTTTAAATGTTTAATGACATTTATTTTATTTAAACCACTTGCGTTAAACAAGTTTTCCTTCACTTCTTATTTAAAATGGTTTAGATTTCTGGGCTTTTGGCTTATTTGGGTTAGATGGGGTCCTATAGACTTCATATGATTCAAGTGCCAGTCACGTGCCATTTCGGGTCGTGACATCAGGACACTAACACTCTTTGGTATTTAAAAATTGTAATGCACCGCAGTTCAAAAGAAAGGGATAAGCGGGTCCATAAAATTAAGGTGACGCTCCATCAATGATGGGGCAGTCACTCATTAATAATAGAATCCAAAAGGATTCTCATTTAATGAGAAAACAACATTGGACTGGGGAGTTAAACTCCCTCGAGAACTGTGCTCTGCAAACAGATTTCAAATCCGTCATGAAAATTAAGAAGGGAATAAAATTCCCCAAAAATTTTCAGAGCCAAGCTCTGTAGAACAATAGGATAACATCCCAGAACCTTCAAAAGAAAAACTAAATCCTAGGATCTTCAAGATCTGCAAGAAAAATCTTAGAACACTAAGAGATCTTTATAAAAGAAGAGCAAAGCTCTGATTAACAGGTTAAGAAACCCTTAAACTTTTTTTAAGATCTACGATCTAATCATTACAAAAGAATAGCAAAGCTCAATTAATGGGTTAAAACACTAAAACATGAAGAGATTCCTAAAACATTATGACATGGTCATGGTTCTTACCAATTTTGACAGAGTTTTGACTCTAAAAGAGTTTCCTTGGACAGAGATTTGAGCTCTGGAAAGAGAATTAAATTCTCAGAGAAAGAAGAAAGCTAGGAAAGATGAACAGCTGTCATCTCAAGGGCCAATGGCCCTACTTATAGGCACAGGAAAACGGTTCAACTTTCTAGAAGATGAAACGGTAGAAAAGGTGCCACCGCTGCACTCACGTATGAGCCACGTGAGCACAATGTTAGTTATATGTATGCCCTAGAGGCCATTACTGTACATACGATGTATATTGTAGTGGATGCTTGGATATATATAGGGAGGACTTTCCTGCTCGACATGATAGTACGCTATCTGGTTGCTCTTTATCTTAACATGTACTTTTATTGTCTCTATGTTACATGTTGATAAAGCCCTTAGGATATGTACTCGACTACTAGGACTATGATGAGATCATACTAGTGGGGCCATGGTAGTCGACGAGTACATCCTATAACTGTTCCTAATCGAGGGTGTATCGAGACAGGGCATCGATACACCAGAGTAGACTAGCGTATACGCATCTTGACCCATATGATGGGCGATGGATGATCCCATATCCATCAGTGTTTGACATCAAGGATGGTATATGGGTGCTCAGTGGAGACTGAGTACACTGGACGGACTCGCCGAGAACTCCCAGATGGTATTATACCTCACGTCAGATGGCAGTTCTCTGGTGACACTGGTACAGGTTAGTCTGTAAACCCGGGATCGTCATAGAGTCTTGTGTGATTCCCACTGTGCTTTGATTTCCATCATACCACGTCCAAGAGGGCATGCAAAAAGGTGGCTATTGGGTACAGTCCCGAATCATATGGAGACAATGAGTGATAGGAGGGGTTTCGTCTCTCCCGGTATAGGGAGTTGATGTTGCGCTGTGTTCGATTGGCTATAACTGGAAATCCCTGGCCAGGGTTGTTGAGATTTACTGGTAAGTGTTATCAGTAGTTTTTCGAACTGTTATAGACCTCATATCGACACGACTTATCAAGCTACTGGGGTCTGACGTTTACCACTCCTAGGCGAGATATGCGACATATCAGACGAAGAGACCGGACTGTACGGGAGTGTTACTGATTGGATTCGCAGGAGAATGTACAGGCTTGCTTGTTGATCTTCTGATCGCTCAATACCTGGGTGGCTGTTACGTTTAGCTGACCGCTTGCAGCTTGTAGGTGTTTGATATGATCATCACCTACTGCCGGCGTATTGACGATTCTTTAGAGTCCTACACAGAGATTTCTTGACTCAGGCAAAACGGAGTAGGGGCACATATGTGATATGTGCAGGACCGAGGATAATACGATATGAGATACCGTATTATATTCTCGTGATATTTTGATATGAGCCGGGTCATCGGATCAAGTGTTGATTCGATGAATCGGTACATGATATATTAGTCGGTTATATGCGATATAACCGGATTGTCGGATCAAGTGTTGATTCGATAATTTAATGTATAATTATATATGTGATATATTAAATTACATTAACTAATATAAGCTCACTAAAAGATTCTTTTTCTCACTCGGGTAATACATTGATATATATGCGATATATGTTAATTGTATTATTTTATTTTGTTACAAAATATATTATATGTGTGATATATAATATTGTAACAAGTTAAGGTTATAAATGCAACATGATTAGTGGAGATTAAACATGGTTAGGGTTTGATTTGGGTTAATTCTTTCTAGTAGCTTCTAGAAGCTTTGCTTTTGTTTTAAGCAAAGATATTTGTTATGATATTTTGTTGATATTTCCTTAACCCAACCCAAACCCTTGACCATGGTAAACTCTCTACAATGTTTAAGTCTTCTCACTTGAACCATGGTTGCATTTCTAACCTCACACTACTTTCATTATTCATGACAAAAGAAATAGATCATCTTCTTCCTTCTTCTTCTTTGCATGAAAAGCTTTCTAGCTTTTTATAAAGTGATGAAAATGAGTGAGATTAAGAAAACAAATGAGAGCTAAATTCCTACTTCTTCATCCTAATCTATTCTTGCCACTTAGATTAGGGTGTTCACTTCATTAGTAAGTGAGCGCTTGTGTTAATGAAACTTCAATGTAGATCATCTTTGTTATCGAAGATCGGAAGCAAGCATGCATCTTTCTCTTCGTGGAGCCTCTCTAGAGTCCAGGAACATGATGATCGCAGCGAAAGGACCTCAACACGGAGCTTATGAAGCGAAGGACCGGACTACAAAGGTTGTAATCCCAAACTCTTAGAAGTAAAGTTGTTTGCTTGCTATATGTTTCGCCTAATCTCTAGTCCAAGATCTTGGTTAGGATTGTTCGGCACGTCTAAATTTTAAATCGGGCATGGTTGATGCATTGTAGACCCTTGTGAGAGTGCCTAGTAACCCTACAGTGGTATCAGAGCCAAGCTAGAGCTTTAGACGAAGTCTTGACGAAGTTAGAAGTCCGATCGAACCCCGAAACCCCATATTTTACCCTTCTCTGGAAATTTTATAAAACTGTTGATTTTTTCGTATTAAAAATACTCAGAAAATTCAGCAGGTGATTTTATTGATATGTGTGAAAAACGACCCCATGATTCCATCAAAGCGCCGCGGAACCGCAGCCAAACCAGGGTATTGGCGGCGGTTCCGCGGCAAGAATTGAGGATCAAGGGATCGTATTTCAACAGTTGATCCGTAGGTGTTACCTAGTGCTTCTGGGAATTTTTAATATTACTCAAGTGTTGAGTTTTCTGGAGATCTTTTGTATTCGTTGATTCGATCGGAAAGTTTAACTTCGTTTAAGTCTTTCCGGGTAATTTTAGAACGTGTTAAAAAGTTCGAACGGATATCAATAACTCACTTTTTCCCCTGCCGGAAAATTTCCTCACGTTCTTAGTCGTGCAGGTAACGCGGTGGACCCTCTAGAAGAACACAAACCTTAACTCGATTATGTGACCGTCTGAACTGCCTCTAAACCTTAGGGTTTGGGGCAGTACGGCGTTGCCACATGTGAGGCGTTGGTTTGACTCTTCTACGGCTGGACCATTGGTGCTGTGGCATGTGATGGATGTTTTTAAACTAATTTCAAGTGTTGAGAACTATTTGGGAAATCTTGGGTGTTTGTTTATTCGATCGGAAAGTTTAACATTGTCTATTTATCTGGTGTAGGGTTGCTATGCACGCGCACAAAGGTCTACGAGGCATCAACCATGCCCGATTAAAATTTTAGTCGTGCCGAACAACCCGAAGCCGGATCTTTAAACTAGGGTTTAGGCGAAAACATGCATGTTAAACACTTTAACACTAAGTGAGAGGGATTACAACCTTTGTAGATCCGGTCCTTCACTTCTTAAGCTCCATGTTGAGGTCCCTTCGCTGCGATCATCGTGTTCTGGACTCTCAAGAGGCTTCACGAAGAGAATGATGCAACCTTTGCTTCCGATCTTCGATACAAAGATGATCTACCTTGAAGTTTCGTTAACACAAGCTAACACTCATAATATGAAGTGAACACCCTCACCTAAATGGCAAGGATAGATGAGGATGATAAAGTAGGATTTTTGCTCTCATTTATAATCTTTTTCTCTCTCATTTTCATCACAAAAGAAAGCTTTTTCAAAAAGAAGCTCAAGCTAGAAGAAGATGAATGAAGATGATAACTTAATCCTTTTGTGATGAACAATGAATTATTGTATTGGTTACAAATCTAACCAAGGGTTAAGCATGAAAGAGTTAACCCTTGTAGAGAGTTAACTAGAGTTAATGGTTTGGATTGGGTTAACATAATATCTCACAAAATATCAAGCAACCACAAAGTCAAAGCTTCATGGAAGCTTCATGCAAAAGCTAACCCTAATCCAAACCCTAACCAAGTTTAAACCCTAATCCATTGTTAAATTTATAACCCTAACATGTTACAATATTATATATCACATATACAATATATTTTGTAACAATAGAAAATAATACAATTAACATATATCGCATATATATCAATGTATTATCCCGTGAGAAAATGAATCTTTTTAGTGAGCTAATATTAGTTAATGTAATTTAACATATCATATATATTATTATACATTAAATTATCGAATCAACACTTGATCCGACAATCCGGCTATATCACATATAACCGACTAATACGATGACCCGGCTATATCACATATACCCGGCCGATATCTCATATCGCGAAAATCTAATATGGTATCACATACCGCATTATCCTCGGTCCCGCACATATCATTTATGTGCTCCTACTCCGTTTTACCTGAGTCAAGAAACCTCTGTGTAGGACTCTAAAGAATCGTCAATACGCCGGCAGTAGGTGATGATCATATCAAACACCCACAAGCTGCAAGCGGTCAGCTAAACGTAACAGCCACCCAGGTATTGAGCGCTCAGAAGATCAACAAACTAGCCTGTACATTCTCCTGTGAATCCAATCAGTAACACTCCCGTACAGTCCGGTCTCATCGTCTGATATGTCGCATATCTCGCCTAGGGGTGGTAAACGTCAGACCCCAGTAGCTCGATAAGTCGTGTCGATATGAGGTCTATAACTGTTCGAGAAACTACTGATAACACTTACCAGTAAATCTCAACAACCCTGGCCAGGGATTTCTGGTTATAGCCAATCGAACACAGCACAACATCAACTCCCTATACCGGGAGAGACGAATCCCCTCCTATCGCTCATTGCCTCCATATGATTCGGGACTGTACCCAAAAGCCACCTTTTTGCATGCCCTCTTGGACGTGTTATGATGGAAATCAAAGCACAGTGGGAATCACACAAGACTCTATGACGATCTCGGATCAACAGACTACTCTGTACCAGTTTCACCGGAGAACTGCCATCTAACGTAAGGTATAATACCATCTGGGAGTTCTCGGCGAGTCCGTCCAGTGTACCCAGTCTCCACTGAGCACCCGTACACCATCCTTGATGTCAAACACCGATGGATATGGGATCATCCATCGCCCCTCATATAGGTCAAGATGCATATACGCTAGTCTACTCTGGTGCATCGATGCCCTGTCTCGATACACCCTCGACTAAGAACAATTATAGGATGTACTCGTCGACTACTGTGGCCCCACTAGTATGATCTCATCATAGTCCCAGTAGTCGAGTACATATCCTAAGGGCTTTATCAACATGTAACATAGAGACAATCAGAGTACATGTTAAGATAAAGTACAACCAGATAGCGTACTATCATGTCGAGCAAGAAAGTCCTCCCTATATATGTTCTAGCATCCACTACAATATACATCGTATGTACAGTATTGGCCTCTAGGGCATACATATAACTAACAATCTCCCACTTGCACTAGGGCCATCTGTTGTGGTATCACATACCCAACAATTAGCTGTGGTTGAAGTATCTCATACTCAACTATCCCATAAAAGTCTCTACTGGGAAAAAGGCCTTTGTGAGTGGATCCGCGTTGTTGTCCTCTGTGTCTGCTCTCCTAACCTCGATCTCCCTGGAGATCAACCATCTCCATGATCAGGTGATACTGCCTAAGAATTATATCTGGATTTCTGATGGGATGGGGGTTCCTTGGCAAAAGCCACAACTCCATTGTCACACAATGGTAGGAACGAAGTTCATCTCATGAACTTATATAAATCCAGACTGCCTCTTTGGTAGTATCTTTGGTAACGATGTATCTTGCCTTTAATCGTCTAGTAAGTCACGGTATCTAGCTTGGAACTCTTCCAACATACCGTCCCTCCACTGAGGGTAAAGACAAAGCCTGCGACTGACATTCAGTCGTCCTTATCACCCTGGAACCTTTCCAGTGATTCTCCCCAAGATCGATTGATACCATCTCACTACAACTAGTGAGAATCCTAATATCCAATTAGATCTATCTTATAGATCCAAAATTCAGGATTTAGGAGGTATCACTTTGATCCTATATGGAGAACCCTTGTGATAAGCGGAGATTAACCAAGCGTAGCATAGGAAACTCCTTCCCTATCAAGAGTATGTCATCCACGTACTCTACGAGGATCACCACCATACTCTCTACTACCTTTTTTGTATTTACAAGGTTCATCTACCATTTTGATGAAGTCAAACACTTTGACTTCCTCATCAAAACAGATGTTCCAACTCCGCGATGCCTGCTTTATCCTTTAAAGCATCTTGCACACGTTTCCGCTGCTCCCACTGTCTATGAAACCTTCTGGTTGTGTACTTATAGACGCTCTCTTCTAAAAACATCATTTAGAAAAGCAGTCATGACACCCAACCACCAGATATCATAGTCATGGTATGTAGCCGTGGCAAGTAGGATCTGGATGGACTTAAGCATAGCTTTGAAAGTCTCAACTTTTCCATGTACACCAAGTAATCTTCTCAAGATATACCCGCTCCTGATGGGGATTTAACCCTTCAGATAAAGCAACCAAAGTCCATACTTTGTTGGTGTATAAGGATTCCATCTCAAATCCATAAGCATCCAGCCATTCTTACAGAGTCTCACTCCTGATGGCCTGCTCGAAACTAGTTGGGTCATCATCTCATGATGCAATCCTCGCTCCCACTGTCATAGAGAAACCGAAGTATCTCTCAGGTGGGTGAAGAACCCTACTAGATCGGCGAAGAGGCTGAGGTTCGTTGGAAACTATTGAATCCTTTGGTTCTACCAAATCATCTGCTGCAGTTTGTATAGCTGGAACCTTTCCAGTTCTACATAACAGACCTCGCCTCGAGCTTGTCCGGATTTTGCTTTTAAACATAGGCCGGACAACCCCAAATCTTAACAAACTTAAGATATGGGCTCTTCCCTTTCCATATCACATATGAAGTGGTAGACAACTGATTTGATTTGAACCATATTCAATAGGTATGCAGCTTCTCAAGTGCATAACTCCCAAAAGGAAATAGGAAACTCAGTAGTACTCATCATAGAGCACACCATATCAGATAGGGTGCTATTGCTCCCCCCCGATACACCGACGTGCTGTGGTGTATACGGAGGAGTAATGCTGAGAGAGAATCTCATTCTTCTTTAGAATAGTCCAGGATTTCCGTGCTTAAGTATTCTCCTCCTTGATCTCATCAAAGGACATAACACTTATACCCTTTGTTGGTTCTCTACTTCTAACTTATATTCTGTGAATATCTCAAAAGGTTCAGACTTGTGTTTCAACAGGAACATATGTCCGAATCTTGAGAGATCATCAGAGAATGTAATGAAGTACAAAGAACTAGTCTTGGCATGTGTAGACAGGGGACCATCATACATCATCATGTATCAATCCCAAGAGTTCACTAACTCTTTCTCTGTTTCCAATAAACAGAGCTATGGTCATCTTATCTTTGTGACATGACCGGCAAGTTTCACAAGATGTAAATTCAAACTAATTTAAATATCATCTATATGTAACTTCAGCTAGTCGGGTCGCATTGATATGACCTAGTCTACAATGCCTCAAGAAGGATTTGTTCATTTCTGAACTCTTCCTCTCGTGTGTGTTCTGTATACTAAGAACTGTAGTTTGATTTAGAACGTCAATGCTTTTAGATAACGTGCCTGAACCGATCAACTCTTGATATAGGAAATGTTCAAAACATTATCCAACAATACAAAATTATATCATTCTTTACTAATAAAGAGATTGATATGATGTTGTATATCAGGTTCGGTATCTAATAACATTTGTTCAGAATCAATGTATTCTAGTAATACAGGGTGATAGTGACCAACAGACTTGGCTGCAACACTTGCACCGTTTTCTGTCTCATGAAACTTATCACCCGTTCTCAGTTCTCTACCTATCTGTAGCCCATGTAACATATTACATATTTGGGATCCTGATCTGATATCAAATACCCAGGACGTAAAAGATACTGAGAAACAGTTCTATGTAATGAACACACTCGAAGAAGATGCATCAGCATGCACTTTCTTTGATATGATGTTGTATATCAGGTTCGGTATCTAATAACATTTGTTCAGAATCAATGTATTCTAGTAATACAGGGTGATAGTGACCAACAGACTTGGCTGCAACACTTGCACCGTTTTCTGTCTCATGAAACTTATCACCCGTTCTCAGATCTCTACCTATCTGTAGCCCATGTAACATATTACATATTTGGGATCCTGATCTGATATCAAATACCCAGGACGTAAAGGATACTGAGAAACAGTTCTATGTAATGAACACACCCGAAGAAGATGCATCAGCATGCACTTTCTTCGTTCGGGCGGCACGGGAATTCTGGTATTTCCCAATTTCCTACTCTGTCTTATAACAATTATAAGTTGGAGCGGGACCAACGTTCCCCAGCTCAGTATAACAAGCGGGTTCGGTCAATATATCCGTATTATTATCTTGATTAAGGCGTGATATGGTCGCTACCTGGAGAGAGAGAGAAGAAAACACTCAGCGTATGCTCTTGCAAGATTAGATTGGTTATCTAATATATCTAATCAGGATGTCTCCCACTGTTTTAATCAAATCTTCCTTCAAACTCTAAAAGGAAAGACTAGCGGGGATTAATTATACCCTACAAGTTCGCCAATCTTTCAGCCAGGCCAGTGTCGGTACTTTGAGGGAGGTCCCCCGTGCTTTCGCACGAACCTAATTAATGTAAACCTCGTTTTCCCAGGGCGTAACCCCGTTAACACCTTTCTAGACACCTACTTGATCGGCTAATTGTAATGTGTAAAACTCTCCCAGGAGTAACTCTTACTCGCAGCGGGTATCGGGATCCAACTATCTTATAGAAGGTATGCAATCTCATTGCGAATTTCAACACTTGAAATTCCCGATAATATTTTACCTCTAGCGTCCTATGACCTTGACGGAGGTCAAACTACCCATAGTCCGCTAGTCAAATTCAACCCGTCATTTCCTGATTGAATTAAACCCATCCGCACGACCCTTGACGGAGGCCAAACTACGCCGTACGAATACCCTAATCCAAACGCATCGTACGCTAGCAGATAAGCATTAGTTAGCTACCGTACACTACGCCTTGACGGAGGCCAAACTACCGCAGCACGAATACTAACTAGTACTTATCTGAAATGACGGAGGGCTACGACAGGTTTTTAAGAAAACCCTTTGCGTAATGAACTTGATATCGTTGTAGAATCGAGTGATTTTAAATGGAGTGTTTTTTAGGCTTTTCTAGTTTTGCTAAAGGGGTCACTCCCGGTGAAGGGATCGTCGGCCCTTTCCTCATCAAATAAGATGCAGGATATTTCACAAATATCACTATGCAAAGCAAGAACTATAGAAGCAATCAAAAGACAAACCGAGTTTGTAGCATCTGCTAGTTTCACTAAAGAGGTCACTCCCGGTGAAGGGATCTCGGCTCTTTCCTTATCGAATAAGGTGCTGGATGTTCTACAAGGAACACCGCTATGCAAAGCAAGAACTAGAGCCACCAGTTTTTAAACAAGTTTCTACAACATCTTTAAGTTTCTTTTAGTTTCATTAATCTCATTAATGAAGTCCCATTTTATTATACTTCACAAGCATCACAGTTGAAACGAAATCTGCAATATAACATATATCTCATATATATAATATAAACATTCGTCTCAGGCAGTAATATGATCTCATCACAGAACATTGCAGCAGAAGAATATATATGAAATATTGGATATACTAGAAGGTCCGTGTTTTCAATACGAGCCAGTATAAAACACGGATTCCACGGTCGCGATGAATAGCCAAACCCACATCCCTAGACCCCTACGAGAGCGGCAAGCAACACTGCCAATTCTAGGGTTAGGAGACCCGCCTCGACTCCTCGAGATGGTCTCCCACTGGACCCTAGAACCCGGTTACTTGGGCTCCCCGCCTTGGGTCTACCTAATGCGGAAAAGTAAATAATATACAATGGTGACATCATCCTCAGCCCGGAAGTGCCCCAATAAAAGAATATTACATACAAATGAATTTTACATGAATGAAAAAAAAACTCTCATCTCACATAAAACCCCCGGCTATTCAAAACGCGACGATCCAATATAACATATCACAGCAACACATAATATCTCATATCATCAACGTAAGCAAGTATGCGTATCCCGATTGTCGTTGATGTATAGCAACGAAGCCGGCGATACACCACATACTACGCTTACGGTCACAGAAAAGAAAGTGTAAAACTACAACAGTTGGAATCCGCAACCTTCTTAGACATCGCATGCCTAAACAAATGAATTCCTTAGACATCGCATGCCTAACAATTATAAACCCCGCATTTTAGTCTCATTATCGAAAACTCTTTTCAATATCAAGTTGGGCAATTCAACAAGATTCCCGACATCCAGATCGAATGCTCGTCGCAAACTTCAGCAGACGGCCGCACCTCCGATGACGTCGACGAAGTGCACTAAGGCCGACACCGCTGCCGCGAGCACCCGAACGGATGCTTTTGGCGACGGGGTTCTCCTACAGTCACTTGGTCGGGGCTATGGGGCGTGGCTGTCTATTAAGTTTACCCGGCGAGTATCCGCGTACGCTACGTGATTGCGACGGACTTTTGATCACATCAAGAGGCAACCGATCATCTGAGACTGAACTGCTAGATTTATAACATTCAAATTAGTTATCTCATAACTACATGTGGATTCCAAATATTGTATCACATTCCAGATAAAAAGACAGTGTTAAACTTTCCGATCGAATAATCAAACACCCAAGATTTCCCCAATATATCTCAACACTTGAAATCAGTTTAAAAACATCCATCATATGCCACAGTACCAATGGTCCAGCCGTAGAAGGGTCAAGCCAACGCCTCACATGTGGCACGTTGTACTGCCACAAACCCTAAGATTTAGAGGCAGTTCAAGACGGTCACATAATCGAGTTAAGGTTTGTTGTCTTCTAGAGGGTCCACCGCGTTACTTGCACGACTTAGAAAGTTTCAAACTCGAGAAAAAATCCAACTTTTGAAAAAATTTCCGACTGGGGAAAAACTGAGTTATTGATATCCGTTCGAACTTTTTAACAGTTTCTAAAAATTACCCGGACAAAACTAAACGAAGTTAAATAATCCGATCGAATCAACGAGTCCCCAATACAACCCTAGAAAACTCAACACTTGAGTGGAATTAAAAAATTCCCAGAAAAAATTGCCAAGAAAGGACCTAAGAATAAATATATGAAATATGAGGGACTAAGTCCAAATTTGGGCCGCGGAACCGCCGCCAAACCCTTGATTTGGCCGCGGTTCCGCAGTCAAATAATTGACTTAGTGGACTGTACTTCACAGTAATTCTTAGTGTTTCCTGCTTGTTTTTCTGAGCATTTTTAATTCATAAAACATCACATTTTTGAAAAATGTCCAGAGAGGGGTAAACATCGGGGTTTCCGGGTTCGATCGGACTTTAAACTTCGCTCAGACTTCGCCTAAAGCTCTAGCTTGTCTCTGATACCACTGTAGGGTTGCTATGCACGCGCACAAAGGTTTACGAGGCATCAACCATGCCCGATTAAAATTTTAGTCGTGCCGAACAATCCGAAGCCGGATCTTTAAACTAGGGTTTAGGCGAAAACATGCATGTTAAACACTTTAACACTAAGTGAGAGGGATTACAACCTTTGTAGATCCGGTCCTTCACTTCTTAAGCTCCATGTTGAGGTCCCTTCGCTGCGATCATCGTGTTCTGGACTCTCGAGAGGCTTCACGAAGAGAATGATGCAACCTTTGCTTCCGATCTTCGATACAAAGATGATCTACCTTGAAGTTTCGTTAACACAAGCTAACACTCATAATATGAAGTGAACACCCTCATCTAAATGGCAAGGATAGATGAGGATGATGAAGTAGGATTTTTGCTCTCATTTATAATCTTTTTCTCACTCATTTTCATCACAAAAGAAAGCTTTTTCAAAAGAAGCTCAAGCTAGAAGAAGATGAATGAAGATGATAACTTAATCCTTTTGTAATGAACAATGAATTATTGTAGTGGTTACAAATCTAACCAAGGGTTAAGCATAAAAGAGTTAACCCTTGTAGAGAGTTAACTAGAGTTAATGGTTTGGATTGGGTTAACATAATATCTCACAAAATATCAAGCAACCACAAAGTCAAAGCTTCATGGAAGCTTCATGCAAAAGCTAACCCTAATCCAAACCCTAACCAAGTTTAAACCCTAATCCATTGTTAAATTTGTAACCCTAACATGTTACAATATTATATATCACATATACAATATATTTTGTAACAATAGAAAATAATACAATTAACATATATCGCATATATATCAATGTATTATCCCGTGAGAAAATGAATCTTTTTAGTGAGCTAATATTAGTTAATGTAATTTAATATATCATATATATTATTATACATTAAATTATCGAATCAACACTTGATCCGACAATCCGGCTATATCACATATAACCGACTAATACGATGACCCGGTTATATCACATATACCCGGCCGATATCTCATATCGCGAGAATCCAATACGGTATCACATACCGCATTATCCTCGGTCCCGCACATATCATATATGTGCTCCTACTCCGTTTTGCCTGAGTCAAGAAACCTCTGTGTAGGACTCTAAAGAATCGTCAATACGCCGGCAGTATGTGATGATCATATCAAACACCCACAAGCTGCAAGCGGTCAGCTAAACGTAACAGCCACCCAGGTATTGAGCGCTCAGAAGATCAACAAGCAAGCCTGTACATTCTCCTGTGAATCCAATCAGTAACACTCCCGTACAGTCCGGTCTCGTCGTCTGATATGTCGCATATCTCGCCTAGGGGTGGTAAACGTCAGACCCCAGTAGCTCGATAAGTCGTGTCGATATGAGGTCTATAACAGTTCGAGAAACTACTGATAACACTTACCAGTAAATCTCAACAATCCTGGCCAGGGATTTCTGGTTATAGCCAATCAAACACAGCACTACATCGACTCCCTATACCGGGAGAGACGAATCCCCTCCTATCGCTCATTGCCTCCATGTGATTCGGGACTGTACCCAAAAGCCACCATTTTGCACGCCCTCTTGGATGTGGTATGATGGAAATCAAAGCACAGTGGGAAACACACAAGACTCTATGACGATCTCGGGTCAACAGACTACTCTGTACCAGTGTCACCGGAGAACTGCCATCTGACATAAGGTATAATACCATCTGGGAGTTCTCGGTGAGTCCGTCCAGTGTACCCAGTCTCCATTGAGCACCCGTACACCATCCTTGATGTCAAACACCGATGGATACAGGATCATCCATCGCCCATCATATAGGTCAAGATGCGTATACGCTAGTCTACTCTGGTGCATCGATGCCCTGTCTCGATACACCCTCGACTAGGAACAATTATAGGATGTACTCGTCGACTACCGTGGCCCCACTAGTATGATCTCATCATAGTCCCAGTAGTCGAGTACATATCCTAAGGGCTTTATCAACATGTAACATAGAGACATTCAGAGTACATGTTAAGATAAAGTACAACCAGATAGCGTACTATCGTGTCGAGCAAGAAAGTCCTCCCTATATATGTCCTATCATCCACTACAATATACATCGTATGTATAGTAATGGCCTCTAGGGCATACATATAACTAACATCTGGAATGTGATACAATATTTGGAATCCACAAGTTGTTATGAGATAACTAATTTGAATGTTATAAATCTAGCAGTTCAGTCTCAAATGATCGGTTGCCACAGAATTTTGATGTGATCAAAAGTCCGTCGCAATCACGTAGCGTACGCAGATACTCGCCGGGTAAACTTAATAGGCAGCCACGCCCCATAGCCCCGACCAAGTGACTGTAGGAGAACCCCATCGCCAAAAGCATCCGTTCGGGTGCTCGCGGCAACGGTGTTCCGCCTTAGTACACTTCGTCGACGGCATCTGGGGGTGCGGCCGTCTACTAAGGGTTTCGATGAGCATTTGATCAGGATATCGGGAATCTTGTTGAATTGCCCGACTAGATATTGAAAAGTGTTTTCGATATTGAGACTAAAATGCGGGGTTTATAATTGTTAGGAATGCGATGTCTAAGGAATTCATTTGGTTAGGCATGCGATGTCTAAGGAGGTTGCGGATTCCAACTGTTGTAGTTTTACACTTTCTTTTCTGTGACCGTAAGTGTAGTATGTAGTTGTATCGCCGGTTTTCGTTGCTATACATCAACGACAATCGGTGTATGCATACTTATTTACGTTGATGATATGAGATATTATGTGTTGTTGTGATATGTTATATTGGATCGTCGTGTTCTGAATAGCCAGGGGTTTTATGTGAGATGAGGGTTTTTATTTTCATTCATGTAAAATTCATTTGTATGTAATATTCTTTTATTGGGGCACTTCCAGGCTGAGGATGATGTCACCATTGTATATTATTTACTTTTCCGCATTAGGATAGACCCAAGGCGGGGAGCACAAGTAACCGGGTTCTAGGGTCCGGTGGGAGACCATCTCGAGGAGTCGAGACCGGGTCTCCTAACTCTAGAACTGGCAGGGTTACTTGCCACTCTTGTAGGGGTCTAGGGATGTGGGTTTGGCTATTCATCGCGACCGTGGAATCCGTGTTTTATACAGGCTCGTATTAAAACACGGACGTCCTTGTATATCCAATATTTCATATATGTTCTTCTGCTGCAATGTTCTGTGATGAGATCATATTACTGCCTGAGACTAACGTTTATATTATATATATGAGATATATATTATATATTGTTGATTTCGTTTCATATCTGATGCTTGTGGAGCATAATAAAATGGGACTTCATTAATGAGATTAATGAAATAAAAGAAACCTAAAGATGTTGTAGAAACTTGTTTAAAAACCGGTAGCTCTAGTTCTTGCTTTGCATAGCAGTGTTCCTTGTAGAACATCCAGCACCTTATTCGATAAGGAAAGAGCCGAGATCCCTTCACCGGGAGTGACCTCTTTAGCAATAACTGGCAGATGCTACAAACTCGGTTTGTCTTTTGATTGCTTCTATAGTTCTTGCTTTGCATAGTGGTATTTGCGAAATACCTGCACCTTATTCGATGAGGAAAGAGCCGACGATCCCTTCACCGGGAGTGACCTCTTTAGCAAAACTAGAAAAGCCTTAAAAACACTCCATTTAAAATCACTCGATTCTACAACGATATCAAGTTCATTACGCAAAAGGTTTTCTTAAAAACCTGCCGTAGCCCTCCGTCATTTCAGATAAGTATTTCATAGTATTCGTACTACGTTTGTTGGATTTCGTCAAGGCGTAGTGTGCGGTAGCTATTTATGCTTATCTGCTTATGCATCTTATGCAGATTGAGTTAGGGTAGTCATGCGACTTTGTTGGCTTTCGTCAAGGGCCATGCAGGTGGTTTTAATTCAATCAGGAAATGACGGGTTGGACTTGACTAGTAGCCTATGATTTGTTGGCTTTCGTCAAGGTCATAGGATGCTAGGGGTAAAATATTATTGGGAATTTCAAGTGTTGAAATTTGCAATGAGATTACATACCTTCTATGAGATAGTTGGATCCCGATACCCGCTGCGAGTAAGAGTTACTCCTTGGAGAGTTTTACACATTACAATTAGCCGATCAAGTAGGTGTCTAGAAAGGTGTCAACGGGGTTACGCCCCTGGGAAAACGAGGTTTACTTTAATTAGGTCCGTGCGAAAGCACGGGGAACCTCCCTCAAAGTACCGGCACTGGCCTGGCTGAAAGATCGGCGAACTTGTAGCGTGTAATTAATCCCGGCTAGTCTTTCCTTTTAGGGTTTGAAGGATGATTTGACTAAAACAGTGGGAGACATCCTGATTAAGTATATTAATAACCAATCTAATCTTGCAAGAGCATACGCTGAGTGTTTTCTTCTCTCTCTCTCCAGGTAGCGACCATATTACGCCTTAATCAAGATAATAATACGGATGTATTGACCGAACCCGCTTGTTATACTGAGCTGGGGAACGTTGGTCCCGCTCCAACTTATAATTGTTATAAGACAGAGCAGGAAATAGGGGATTACCAGAATTCCCGTGCCACCCAAATGAAGAAAGTGCATGCTGATGCATCTTCTTCGGGTGTGTTCATTACCGAGAACTGTTTCTCAATATCCTTTACGTCCTGGGTAAGTGATACCAGATCAGGATCCCGCAAATGTAATCTGTTACATGGGCTACAGAAAGGTAGAGGACTGAGAACGGGTGATAAGTTTCATGAGATAGAAACGGTGCAAGTGTTGCAGCCAAGTCTGTTGGTAGTTATCACCCTGTATTACCAGAATACATTGATTCTGAACGAATGTTATTAGATACCGAACCTGATATACAACATCATATCAAATATCTTTATTTAATAAAGAAGGATATAATTTTGTATTGTTGGATAATGTTTTGAACATTTCCTATATCAAGAGTTGATCGGATCAGGAACGTTATCTAAAAGCATAGACGTTCTAAATCAAACCACGGTTCTTAACGTACGGAACACACACAAGAGGAAGAGTTCAGAAATGAACAAATCCTACTTGAGGTATTGTAGACTAGGTCATATCAATGTGACTCGACTAGCTGAAGTTACATTTAGATGCATATTTAAATTAGTTTGAATTTACATCTTGTGAAACTTGTCGGTCATGTCACAAAGATAAGATGACCACAGCTCTGTTTATTGGAAACAGAGAAAGAGTCAGTGAACTCTTGGGATTGATACATGATGATGTATGTAAGGTCCCCTGTCTGCACATGCCAGGACTGGTTCTTTGTACTTTATTATATTCACTGATAGTCTCTCAAGATTCGCACATGTTTTCCTGTTGAAACACAAGTCTGAATCTTTTGAGAAATTCAATGAATATAAGTCAGAAGTAGAGAACAAAAAATGAGTATAAGTATTATGTCCTTTGATGAGATCATGAAGGAAAATACTTGAGCACGGAATTACTGGTCTATTCTAAAGGAAAAGGAGAATGAGATTCTCTCTCAGCATTACTCCTCCGTATACACCACAGCACGTCGGTGTATCGGGGCGGGGCAATCAAACCCTATTAGATATGGTGCACTCTATGATGAGTACTACTGAGTTTCCTATTTCCTTTTGGGAGTTATGCGCTTGAGAAGCTACATACCTATTGAATAGGGTTCCAATCAAATCAGTTGCCTACCACTTCATATGTGATATGGAATGGAAAGAGCCCATATCTTAAGTATGTTAAGATTTGGGGTTGTCCGGCCTATGTCTAAAAGCAAAATCCGGACAAACTCGAGGCAAAGTCAGTTCTGTGAAAGTTTGTTGGATATCCCAAGCATATGCAAGGGAATATCTTCTACCAAACTGAGGAACAAAAGATGTTTTGTTTCTCAGCATGCCACCTTTGTGAAAGGGAATTTCTTGTGGAAAAATTAGTGGTCATGAGGTAGAACTGGAAGGAGTTCCAGCTATACAAACTACAGCAGATGATTTGGTAGAACCAAAGGATTAAATAGATTCTAACGAACCTCAGCCTCTCCGTCGATCTAGTAGGGTTCCTCACCCACCTGAGAGATACTTCGGTTTTCTCTATGACAGTGGGAGCGAGGATTGCATCATGAGATGACGACCCAACTTGTTTCGAGCAGGCCATCAGGAGTAGGACTCTGTAAGAATGGCTGGATGCTTAGCGATCTGAGATGGAATCTTTATACACCAACAAAGTATGGACTTTGGTTGCTTTATCTGAAGGGTTAAATCCCCATCAGGAGAAAGTATATCTTGAGAAGATTACTTGGTGTACATGGAAAAGTTGAGACTTTCAAAGCTATGCTTAAGTCCATCCAGATCCTACTTGACACTGCTACATACCATGACTACGATATCTGGTGTTGGGTATCATGACTGCTTTTCTAAATGATGTTTTGGGAGAGAGAGTCTATAAGTACACAGCCAGAGGGCTTCGTAGACAGTGGGAGCAGCGGAAAAGTGTGCAAGTTGTTTTATGCGATAAATCAGGCATCGCGGAGTTGGAACGTCTGTTTGGATGTGGTAATCAAAGAGTTTGACTTCATCAAAATGGTAGATGAACCTTGTATATACAAAAAGGTAGTAGAGAGTATAGTGGTGATCCTCGTAGAGTACGTGGATGACATACTCTTGATAGCAAAGGAGTTTCTTATGCTACGCTCGGTCAATCTCCGCTTATCACAATGATTCTCCATATAGGATCAAGGTGATACCTCATAAATTCTGGATTATGGATCTATGAGATAGATCTAGATAGATGTTAGGATTCTCACTAGTTGTAGTGAGATGGTATCAATCGATCCTGGGGAGAATCACTGGAATGGTTCCAAGGTGATAAGGACGACTGAATGTCAGTCGCAGGCATTGTCTTTACCCTCAGTGGAGGGACGGTATGTTGGAAGAGTTCCAAGCTAGATACCGTGACTTACTAGACGATTAAAGGCAAGATACATTGTTACCAAGGATGCTACCAAAGAGGCAATCTGGATATATATAAGTTCATGAGATGAACTTCGTTCCAACCATTATGTGACAATGGAGTTATGGCTTTGGCCTAGGAACCCCCGTCCCATCAGAAATCCAGATATAATTCTCAGGCAGTATCACCTGATCATGGAGCTGGTTGATCTCCAGGGAGATCAAGGTTAGGAGAGTAGACACAGAGGAGAACAGCGTGGATCCACTCACAAAGGCCTTTTTCCCAGTAGAGACTTTTATGGGATGGTTGAGTATGAGATACTTCAACCACAGCTAATTGTTGGGTATGTGATACCACAACAGATGGCCCTAATGCAAGTGGAAGATTGTTAGTTATATGTATGCCCTAGAGGCCATTACTGTAAATACGATGCATATTGTAGTGGATGCTTGGATATATATAGGGAGGACTTTCTTGCTCGACATGATAGTACGCTATCTGGTTGCTCTTTATCTTAACATGTACTATAATTGTCTCTATGTTACATGTTGATAAAGCCCTTAGGATATGTACTCTACTACTGGGACTATGATGAGATCATACTAGTGGGGCCACGGTAGTCAACGAGTACATCCTATAACTGCTCCTAGTCGGGGGTGTATCGAGACAGGGCATCGATACACCAGAGTAGACTAGCGTATACGCATCTTGACCCATATGATGGGCGATGGATGATCCCATATCCATCGGTGTTTGACATCAAGGATGGTATACGGGTGCTCAGTGGAGACTGGGTACACTGGACGGACTCGCCGAGAACTCCCAGATGGTATTATACCTCACGTCAAATGGCAGTTCTCTGGTGACACTGGTACAGGTTAGTCTGTAGACCCGAGATCGTCATAGAGTCTTGTGTGATTCCCACTGTGCTTTGATTTCCATCATACCACGTCCAAAAGGGCGTGCAAAAAGGTGGCAATTGGGTACAGTCCCGAATCACATGGAGGCAATGAGCGATAGGGGGGTTTCGTCTCTCCCGGTATATGGAGTTGATGTTGCGCTGTGTTCGATTGGCTATAACTAGAAATCCCTGGCCAGGGTTGCTGAGATTTACTGGTAAGTGTTATCAGTAGTTTCTCGAACTGTTATAGACCTCATATCGACACGACTTATCAAGCTACTGGGGTCTGACGTTTACCACCCCTAGGCGAGATATGCGACATATCAGACGAAGAGACCGGACTGTACGGGAGTGTTACTGATTGGATTCATAGGAGAATGTACAGGCTTGCTTGTTGATCTTCTGATCGCTCAATACCTGGGTGGCTGTTACGTTTAGCTGACCGCTTGCAGCTTGTGGGTGTTTGATATGATCATCACCTACTGCCGGCGTATTGACGATTCTTTAGAGTCCTACACAGAGGTTTCTTAACTCAGGAAAAACGGAGTAGGGGCACATATGTGATATGTGCAGGACCGAGGATAATACGATATGAGATACCGTATTATATTCTCGTGATATTTTGATATGAGCCGGGTCATCGGATCAAGTGTTGATTCGATGAATCGGTACATGATATATTAGTCGGTTATATGCGATATAACCGGATTGTCGGATCAAGTGTTGATTCGATAATTTAATGTATAATTATATATGTGATATATTAAATTACATTAACTAATATAAGCTCACTAAAAGATTCTTTTTCTCACTCGGGTAATACATTGATATATATGCGATATATGTTAATTGTATTATTTTATTTTGTTACAAAATATATTATATGTGTGATATATAATATTGTAACAAGTTAAGGTTATAAATGCAACATGATTAGTGGAGATTAAACATGGTTAGGGTTTGATTTGGGTTAATTCTTTCTAGTAGCTTCTAGAAGCTTTGCTTTTGTTTTAAGCAAAGATATTTGTTATGATATTTTGTTGATATTTCCTTAACCCAACCCAAACCCTTGACCATGGTAAACTCTCTACAATGTTTAAGTCTTCTCACTTGAACCATGGTTGCATTTCTAACCTCACACTACTTTCATTATTCATGACAAAAGAAATAGATCATCTTCTTCCTTCTTCTTCTTTGCATGAAAAGCTTTCTAGCTTTTTATAAAGTGATGAAAATGAGTGAGATTAAGAAAACAAATGAGAGCTAAATTCCTACTTCTTCATCCTAATCTATTCTTGCCAATTAGATTAGGATGTTCACTTCATTAGTAAGTGAGGGCTTGTGTTAATGAAATTTCAAGGTAGATCATTTTTGTTATCGAAGATCGGAAGCAAGCATGTATCTTTCTCTTCGTGGAGCCTCTCTAGAGTCCGGGAACATGATGATCGCAGCGAAGGGACCTCAACACGGAGCTTATGAAGCGAAGGACCGGACTACAAAGTTTGTAATCCCAAACTCTTAGAAGTAAAGTTGTTTGCTTGCTATATGTTTCGCCGAATCTCTAGTCCAAGATCTTGGTTAGGGTTGTTCGACATGTCTAAATTTTAAATCAGGCATGGTTGATAGCTTGTAGACCCTTGTGAGAGTGCCTAGTAACCCTACACACAACGGTAGGGGCAATTGTTTCCCCCGATAAAAGAGCAAAACTCTGTTCAAAATTTAAGAGGCAGGGCCTCACGTGCCTTCCACAAGGGCGCCAGCGCCAGAATTAAAAACTCTTATATTGGCGCCGCACGTGCTCCTTACGTAAGCGCCAATATGCAAAGCACACAAAAATCTTAAGTAGCATCTACGTGCACAACACATGAACGCCGGCGCCTAGTAGAATTAAATTCTACTCTCTATTAAACAGAGCCGTTGGATCAAAGATCCAACGGAGATGATAAATCATCAGGATGCAGAATTAAATTCTGTTTATAGGAAATATTCCTCAAATCTTTCTAAACAAGAAAGATTGCCCTCTGCAAAATAGTTGGATTAAAAATCCAATGGTGATTAAAGAATCGCCAATCTACAGAATAAATTCTGTATGGGAAAATATTTCCCCAATCTCGTTCTTTAAAACAGAAACCCTTAGATCAAAAATCCAATGGTGGGTAAAAATCCTCAAATCAATTAGGATCTCTTAATGAGAGATTTCTTCAACTAATCATGTCATGACCCGAAATAGCACGTGACTGACACTTGAATCATGTGAAGTCTATAGGACCCCACCTAATTCAAGTAAGCCAAAAAGCCTAGAAATCTAAACTATTTTAAAGAATAAGTGAAGGAAAACTTGTTTTAAAGCAAGGGGTTTTAATAAAATAAGTGGCATTAAACTTTTAAAAGCAACATCATATTTTCCCGAAATTTCGGCAAAGTCTCCTTTGTAAATACTGGCCCTAAACGGGTACAAACCTGGATAATAATAAGGCATTCCCAAGCGGGAGCTAACTCTTCGCCAATTGGCGGACACAACTACACAATGCAATATAATATACAACGCCGAAGGGCGAGGATCAAAACTCATCAAGAAAAGCAATATCCTCAAGAAAACCAGAGAAAACCCATAATAATACAGGCGCGTGACTCTAAGGTCAAAAGAATATACACTGGTCTTCTAAGTCTATCAAATATACAAGTCTGGTTGATGGAGTTTACTAGATACAACAGAATGAAAATAAAGTACAATGGTGGTCACGATGCAAGTGAACCCACCTACCAAGCAATCACCCGGAAGGAAGCAGTGTGCCAGCACGCCGCAATGAAACCTGTACGGCAAAACCTGCAAGAAACTGTGGCACAACGGGGGTGAGTTGCCAGCTCGTGAGTAGAAAACATCACCGAGAAGAAATCGCATGTATGACTCTATCTGAGGTCATACAATAATATATCCTCAATATATAACCTGAAGCATCTAAATAATGGCAAGGGTAAACATCTATACATAAGTGTAATACCAAGTGCTCGTACCAGTGCCTTAGGTAGCAACATAATACATATATGATGTATGAATGCATGAAAACAGAATGCAACTAAATGAGAAAACTGTTTTCATATCTCAGTGAGATTTCTGTATAAAAATCGAAGTATCATCAATGAAATCAACAGAGAATCCGTGTCAAGCATCGACACAAAATATATATCTCAATATCTCGGGCTCCGGCAATTCGGACTGGCCCATATCATCAAATCTTAATATCTTGGGCTCTGCATGATCAGGATCGGCCCAAAACTCCGAACGGTATCCTCCGGATATCCATCGATTCTCCATAAAGTCACCGGTCGGTAGTGCTCCCCTACCGGGCTCAACGCCTTTCTATACAATCTTCTTGCCCCGGGGTACCACACCGGGTCCACCATGCACCCGCAGACGGTCCCTCCCTCTACCTCGAATCGGGTGTATAATACCGCTCGAGAACCGAGAAAACTCATGGTGGAAATCATAAATATCATATCATGAGAAAACCACAATTTCTATCTTTAGAAATGAAAATGAGTTTATAAATCCTTGAGGTTTCTCCAAATCCAGAAATCTCATGGAAAATCTGAATCCCATAATCAAGAGTAAATAAACAGTGAATACCGGAATAAAGCCCCATAATAATGCATGACAATGAATATGTATACATGCATGGGTATCTAAGTAAAGAATGCAATATCTAAACTAGCACAGTAATCATATATCGGAATTATCAGCTAGCAATTATATCCATGAAGTAATATACTCTAAAGTGTACGTGACATAGCAATTACCGATGATGATGTGTGTGGGCCGGCAAGCAAGTGTTCATGGACATACGCATCATCGGTAATGGTGTTGGTGTCCTAACAATCGATATCATAATAGTTAAGAAAATACGTATAAACATGCAATGCAATGAGAACATGAATAGTAAACGTAACATTGAAGAATATGCATTATATATATACGAGTCATACAGTGTTGACATTTGAAATAGCACGAATCGTGATTTTTAGAAAATAAGGGCTACGGTGTTTTTAAGAAAAGGTACATCCTTTGAATAATCCGTAGTATCCCTCGGCCTGTCTTTAAAATACTCACAATTCGTTAGTTTTGAAAATAAGTATGACTCGAGCCCAGTCTAATATCTACCAAGTAAACTACAGGACGAAGCTAATAGACTAAACGAAAGGGTAAGGAAATCCACCTAAGTCCGAGTCGATATATCTAGTAGTCGGTGATCTCGTCTCAATAGCGTCACGTACGATAAAATATATAATACGACACCCCTAAGTCAAGAGAGCGGGTCAATCGTCATCATTGTATATCGTACGGTAAAAATCCATCGTACGGCATCCCAAATCTGTTAGTTATATGTATGCCCTAGAGGCCATTACTGTACATACGATGTATATTGTGATGGATGCTTGGACATATATAGGGAGGACTTTCTTGCTCGACATGATAGTATGCTATCTGGTTGTACTTTATCTTAACATGTACTCTGATTGTCTCTATATTACATGTTGATAAAGCCCTTAGGATATGTACTCGACTACTGGGACTATGATGAGATCATACTAGTGGGGCCACGGTAGTCGACGAGTACATCCTATAACTGTTCCTAGTCGAGGGTGTATCGAGACAGGGCATCGATGCACCAGAGTAGACTAGCGTATACGCATCTTGACCCATATGATGGGCGATGGATGATCCCATATCCATCGGTGTTTGACATCAAGGATGGTGTACGGGTGCTCAGTAGAGACTGGGTACACTGGACGGACTCTCCGAGAACTCCCGGATGGTTTTATACCTCACGTCAGATGGCAGTTCTCTGGTGACACTGGTACAGAGTAGTCTATTGACCCGAGATCGTCATAGAGTCTTGTGTGTTTCCCACTGTGCTTTGATTTCCATCATACCACGTCCAAGAGGGCGTGCAAAAAGGTGGCTTTTGGGTACAGTCCCAAATCACATGGAGGCAATGAGCGATAGAAGGGGATTCGTCTCTCCCGGTATAGGGAGTTGATGTTGTGCTGTGTTCAATTGGCTATAACCGGAAATCCCTGGCCAGGGTTGCTGAGATTTACTGGTAAGTGTTATCAGTAGTTTCTTGAACTGTTATAGACCTCATATCGACACGACTTATCGAGCTACTGGGGTCTGACGTTTACCACCCCTAGGCGAGATATGCGACATATCAGACGACGAGACCGGACTGTACGGGAGTGTTACTGTTTGGATTCACAGGAGAATGTACAGGCTTGCTTGTTGATCTTCTGAATGCTCAATACCTGGGTAGCTGTTACGTTTAGCTGACCGCTTGCAGCTTGTGGGTGTTTGATATGATCATCACCTACTGCCGGCGTATTGACGATTCTTTAGAGTCCTACACTGAGGTTTCTTGACTCAGGCAAAACGGAGTAGGAGCACATATGTGATATGTGCGGGACCGAGGATAATGCGATATGAGATACCGTATTCTATTCTCGCGATATATGATATCAGCCGGGTCATCGGATCAAGTGTTGATTCGATGAATCGGTACGGATAAATATTAGTCGGTTATATGCGATATAGCCGGATTGTCGGATCAAGTGTTGATTCGATAATTTAATGTATAATAATATATATGATATATTAAATTACATTAACTAATATTAGCTCACTAAAAGATTCTTTTCTCACCGGATTAATACATTGATATATATGCGATATATGTTAATTGTATTATTTTCTTTTGTTACGATAAATATTATATATGTGATATATAATATTGTAACATGATATGATAACTAATGCAACATGTTTTGTGGAGTTTAAACATGATTAGGGTTTGGATTAGGGTTAAGTCTTCTAGTTGATTCTAGAAGCTTTTCATTTTGTTTTGTGAAAGATATTTGTGTGTGACTCATTCTTAACTCAACCCAAACCCTAACCCTTGGTTAATTCTCTACAATGGTTAAGTCAACCATGGTTGCATAATTGATCGTTATCTCTTTTGCATTATTCATCACAAAAGGAATTTATTGAAATTGTTCATCTTCTTCCTTCTTCTTCTTTGCTTGAAATTCTTTCTTGCTTTGATTTTTGTGATGAAAATATGTGAGAAAAAGATAAATAAAGAGAGCAAAAAATCCTAATTCATCATCCTCATCTTCCCTTGCCATTTAGATGAGGGTGTTCACATCATTTCATGAGTGTTAGCTTGTGTTAACGAAACTTCAAGGTAGATCATCTTAGTATCGAAGATCGGAAGCAAAGGTTGCATCTTTCTCTTCGTGGAACCTCTCGAGAGTCCGGAACCCGATGATCGCAGCGAAGGGACCACAACACGGAGCATATGAAGTGAAGGACCGGATCTACAAAGGTTGTAATCCCTCTCACTTAGTGTTAAACTGTTTAGCATGTTAGTTTTCGCCTAATCTCTAGTTTAAAGATCTTGTATCGGGTTGTTCGGCATGGCTAAAATTTTAATCGGGCATGGTTGATACCTCGTAGACCCTTGTACGCATGTCTAGCAACCCTACAGTGGTATCAGAGATAAGCTAGAGCTTTAGGCGAAGTCTAGACGAAGTTTAAAGTCCGATCGAACCCGGAAAACCCGATATACCCTAGTTTCTGGAAATTTTTCAAAACTGTGATTTTTTTTCATATTAAAAATGCTCAAAAAATTCAGTAGGGTATTTTAGGAATTACTGTGAAGCACCGTCTGATTCCACCAAAGCGCGGCGGAAGCGCGGCGGAAGCGCGGCACAAGCATGGCTTGTGCGGCGGTTCCGCGGCCAATTTGTCACATCAGAGTTTGAAATTTGCACAGTAATTCTTATCTTTTAGTGCTGTATTTTATAGGAATTTTTAATATTTATTCAACTGTTGAATTATATGGGTTGTATTGGGGACTCGTTGTTTCGATCGGATATTATAACATTGTTTAGTTTGTCCGGATAATTTTTAGAAACTGTTAAAAGGTTCGAACGAATATCAATAACTCACCCCTGACGGAAAATTTTTCAAAAGTTGGATTTTTCCTCGTGTTTAAGAACGTTCTAAGTCGTGCAAGTAACGCGGTGGACCCTCTAGAAGACAACAAACCTTAACTCGATTATGTGACCGTCTTGAACTGCTTTTTGAACCTTAGGGTTTGGGACAGTACGGCGTGCCACATGTGAGGCGTTGGCTTGACCCTTCTACGGCTGGACCATTGGTACTGTGGCATGTGATGGATGTTTTTAAACTGATTTCAAGTGTTGAGATATATTGGGGAAATCTTGGGTGTTTGATGATTCGATCGGAAAGTTTAACTTTGTCTATTTATCTGGAATGTGATACAATATTTGGAATCCACAGGTAGTTATGAGATAACTGATTTGAATATTATAAACATAGCAGTTTAGTCTCAAATGATCGGTTGCCACGGAATTTTGATGTGATCAAAAGTCCGTCGCAATCACGTAGCGTACGCGGATACTCGCCGGGTAAACTTGATAGACAGCTACGCCCCATAGCCCCGACCAAGTGACTGTAGGAGAACCCCGTCGCCGAAAGCATCCGTTCGGGTGCTCGCGGCAGCGGTGTTCCGCCTTAGTTCACTTCGTCGAAGGCATCGGGGGTGCGGCCGTCTACTAAAGTTTGCGACGAGCATTCGATCAGGATGTCGGGAATCTTGTTGAATTGCCCGACTTGATATTGAAAAGAGTTTTCGATAATGAGACTAAAATGCGGGGTTTGTAATTGTTAGGCATGCGATGTCTAAGGAATTCATTTGGTTAGGCATGCGATGTCTAAAGAGGTTGCCGATTCCAACTGTTGTAGTTTTACACTTTCTTTTCTGTGATCGTAAGCGTAGTATGTGGTGTATCGCCGGCTTCGTTGCTATACATCAACGATAATCGGGATACGCATACTTGCTTACGTTGATGATATGAGATATTATGTGTTGCTGTGATATGTTATATTGGATCGTCGCGTTTTGAATAGCCCGGGGGTTTTATGTGAGATGAGAGTTTTTTTCTTTTTCATTCATGTAAAATTCATTTTTATGTAATATTCTTTTATTGGAGCACTTCCAGGTTGCGGAAGATGTCACCGTTGTATATTATTTACTTTTCCGCATTAGGTAGACCCAAGGAGGGGAGCATAAGTAACCGGGTTCTAGGGTCCAGTGGGAGACCATCTCGAGGAGTCGGGACCGGGTCTCCTAACCCTTGAATTGGCAGGGTTACTTGCCGCTCTCGTAGGGGTCTAGGGATGTGGGTTTGGCTATTCATCGCGACCATGGAATCCGTGTTTTATACATGCTCGTATTGAAAACACGGACGTCCTAGTATATCCAATATTTCATATATGTTCTTCTGCTGCAATGTTCTGTGATGAGATCATATTACTGCCTGAGACGAATGTTTATATTATATATATGAGATATATGTTATATTGCAGATTTCGTTTCAAAAGTGATGCTTGCGAAGAATATTAAAATGGGACTTCATTAATGATATTAATGAAATAAAAGAAACCTAAGATGTTGTAGAAACTTGTTTAAAAACTGGTAGCTCTAGTTCTTGCTTTGCATAGCGGTGTTCCTTGTAGAACATCCTGCACCTTATTCGATAAGGAAAGGACCGAGATCCCTTCACCGGGAGTGACTCCTTTAGCAATAACTGGCAGATGCTACAACCCTCGGTTTGTCTTTTGATTTCTTCTATAGTTTCTGCTTTGCACAGCGGTATATATGATATATCCTGCACCTTATTCGATGAGGAAAGGGCCGACGATCCCTTCACCGGGAGTGACCCCTTTAGCAAAACTAGAAAAGCCTAAAAAACATTCCATTTAAAATCACTCGATTCTACAACGATATAAAGTTCATTACGCAAGGGGTTTTCTTAAGAACCTGTCGTAGCCCTCCGTCATTTCAGATAAGTAATAGTTAGTATTCGTGCTGCGTTTGTTGACTCAGTCAAGGCGTAGTGTGCGGTAGCTGATTAGTGCTTATCTGCAAAGCATATGATGCGATTGGATTAGGGTAGTCGTGCGGCCTTGTTGACTCAGTCAAGGGTCGTGCGGGTGGGTTTAATTTAATCGGGAAATGACGGGTTGAACTTTACTTGCGGTCTATGGTTTGTTGACTCAGTCAAGGTCATAGATCGCTTGGGGCAAAATATTATCGGGAATTTCAAGTGTTGAAATTTGCAATGAGATTGCATACCTTCTATGAGATAGTTGGATCCCAATACCCGCTGCGAGTAAGAGTTACTCCTGGGAGAGTTTTATGCATTACAATTAGTCGATCAAGTAGGTGTCTAGAAAGGTGTCAACGGGGTTACGCCCCTGGGAAAACGAGGTTTACTTTAATTAGGTTCGTGCGAAAGCACGGGGGACCTCCGTCAAAGTACCGACACTGGCCTGGCTAAAAGATTGGCAAACTTGTAGCGTGTAATTAATCCCGGCTAGTCTTTCCTTTTAGGGTTTGAAGGAAGATTTGATTAAAACAGTGGGAGACATCCTGATTAGATATATTATATAACCAATCTAATCTTGCAAGAGCATACGCTGAGTGTTTTCTTCTCTCTCTCTCCAGGTGACGACCATATCACTCCTTAATCAAGATAATAATACGGATATATTGACCGAACCCCGCTTGTTATACTGAGCTGGGGAACGTTGGTCCCGCTCCAACTTATAATTGTTATAAGACAGAGCAGGAATTTGGGGAATACCAGATTTCCCGTGCCGCCCAAATGAAGAAAGTGCATGTTGATGCATCATCTTCGGGTGTGTTCATTACAGAGAACTGTTTCTCAGTAACCTTTACGTCCTGGGTATGTGATACCGGATCAGGATCCCGCATATGTAATCTGTTACATAGGCTACAGATAGGTAGAGAACTGAGAACGGGTGATAAGTTTCATGAGACAGAAAACGGTGCAAGTGTTGCAGCCAAGTCTGTTGGTCACTGTCACCCTGTATTACCAGAATACATTGATTCTGAACGAATGTTATTAGATACCGAACCTGATATACAACATCATATCAGTCTCTTTATTAGTAAAGAAAGGATATAATTTTGTATTAATTGGATAATGTTTTGAACATTTCCTATATCAAGAGTTGATCAATTCAGGCACGTTATCTAAAAGCATTGACTTTCTAAATCAAACTACAGTTCTTAGTATACGGAACACATACAAGAGGAAGAGTTTAGAAATGAACGAATCCTTCTTGAGGCATTGTAGACTAGGTCATATCAATGCGACCCGACTAGCTGAAGTTACATTAAGATGCATATTTAAATTTGTTTGAATTTACATCTTGTGAAACTTGCCAGTCATGTCACAAAGATAAGATGACCACAGCTCTGTTTATTGGAAACAGAGAAAGAGTTAGTGAACTTTTGGGATTGATACATGTTGATGTATGAAATTCCCCTGTCTACATATGCCAGGACCGGTTTTTTTTTGTACTTCATTACATTCTCTGATGATCTCTCAAGATTCAGACATATGTTCCTGTTGAAACACAAGTCCGAACCTTTTGAGATATTCATAGAATATATGTTAGAAGTATAGAACCAAAATACGGGTATAAGTATTATGTCCTTTGATGAGATCAAGGAGGAGAATACTTAAGCACGGAATTCCTGGACTATTCTAAAGGAGAATGAGATTCTCTCTCAGCATTACTCCTCCGTATACACCACAGCATGTCGGTGCATCGGGGCGGAGCAATAGCACCCTATGTGATATGGTGTGCTCTATGATAAGTACTACTGAGTTTCTTATTTCCTTTTGGATGTTATGCGCTTGAGAAGCTGCATACCTATTGAATGGGGTTCAAATCAAATCAGTTGCCTACCACTTCATATGTGATATGGAAAGGGAAGAGCCCATATCTTAAGTTTGTTAAGATTTAGGATTGTCCGGACTATGTCTAAAAGCAAAATCCGGACAAGCTCGAGGCAAGGACAGTTTTGTAAAACTGGAATGGTTCCAGCTATATAAACTGCAGCTGATTTGGTAGAACCAAAGGATTCAATAGTTTCCAACGAACCTCAGCCACTCCGCCGATCTAGTAGGGTTCCTCACCCACCTGAGAGATACTCCAGTTTCTCTATGACAGTGGGAGCGAGGATTGCATCATGAGATGATGACCCGACTAGTTTCGAGCTGGCCATCAGGAGTGGGACTCTATAAGAATGGCTGGATGCTTATCGATCTGAGATGGAATCCTTATACACCAACAAAGTATGGACTTTGGTTTCTTTATCTGAAGGGTTAAATCCCCATCAGGAGCAAGTATATCTTGAGAAGATTACTTGGTGTACATGGAAAAGTTGAGACTTTCAAAGCTATGCTTATGTCCATCCAGATCCCACTTGCCACGGCTACATACCATGACTACGATATCTGGTGGTTGGGTGTCATGACTGCTTTTCTAAATGATGTTTTAGAAGAGAACGTCTATAAGTACACAGCCAGAGGGCTTTGTAGACAGTGGGAGCAGCGGAAACGTGTACAAGATGTTTTATATGATAAAACAGGCATCGCGGAGTTGGAATATCTATTTTGATGTGGTAGTCAAAGAGTTTGACTTCATCAAAATGGTAGATGAACCTTGTATATACAAAAAGGGTAGTAGAGAGTATGGTGGTGATCCTCGTAGAGTACGTGGATGACATACTCTTGATAGGGAAAGAGTTTCCTATGCTACGCTCGGTCAATCTCCGCTTATCACAAGGATTCTCCATATAGGATCAAGGTGATACCTCCTAAATCCTAGGTTTTGGATCTATGAGATAGTTCTAATTGGATGTTAGGATACTCACTAGTTGTAGTGAGATGGTATCAATCGATCCTGGGGAGAATCACTGGAAAGGTTCCAGGGTGATAAGAACGACTGAATGTCAGTCGCAGGCTTTGTCTTTACCCTCAGTGGAGGGACGGTATGTTGGAAGAGTTCCAAGCTAGATACCGTGACATACTAGACGATTAAAGGCAAGATACATCGTTACCGAGGATGCTACCAAAGAGGCAGTCTGGATATTTATAAGTTCATGAGATGAACTTCGTTCCTACCATTGTGTGACAATGGAGTTGTGGCTTTAGCCAAGGAACTACCGTCCCATCAGAATCCAAATATAATTCTTAGGAAGTATCACCTGATCATGGAGATGGTTGATCTCCAGGGAGATCGAGGTTTGGAGAGTAGACACAGAGAACAACAGCGCGGATCCACTCACAAAGGCCTTTTTCCCAGTAGAGACTATTATGGGATGGTTGAGTATGAGATACTTCAACCGCACTTAATTGTTGGGTATGCGATACCATAACAGATGGCCCTAGTGCAAGTGGGAGATTGTTAGTTATATGTATGCCCTAGAGGCCATTACTGTACATACGATGTATATTGTGATGGATGCTTGGACATATATAGGGAGGACTTTCTTGCTCGACATGATAGTATGCTATCTGGTTGTACTTTATCTTAACATGTACTCTGATTGTCTCTATATTACATGTTGATAAAGCCCTTAGGATATGTACTCGACTACTGGGACTATGATGAGATCATACTAGTGGGGCCACGGTAGTCGACGAGTACATCCTATAACTGTTCCTAGTCGAGGGTATATCGAGACAGGGCATCGATGCACCAGAGTAGACTAGCGTATACGCATCTTGACCCATATGATAGGCGATGGATGATCCCATATCCATCGGTGTTTGACATCAAGGATGGTGTACGGGTGCTCAGTAGAGACTGGGTACACTGGACGGACTCGCCGAGAACTCCCGGATGGTTTTATACCTCACGTCAGATGGCAGTTCTCTGGTGACACTGGTACAGAGTAGTCTGTTGACCCGAGATCGTCATAGAGTCTTGTGTGATTCCCACTGTGCTTTGATTTCCATCATACCATGTCCAAGAGGGCGTGCAAAAAGGTGGCTTTTGGGTACAGTCCCGAATCACATGGAGGCAATGAGCGATAGGAGGGGATTCGTCTCTCCCGGTATAAGGAGTTGATGTTGTGCTGTGTTTGATTGGCTATAACCGAAAATCCCTGGCCAGGGTTGCTGAGATTTACTGGTAAGTGTTATCAGTAGTTTCTCGAACTGTTATAGACCTCATATCGACACGATTTATCGAGCTACTGGGGTCTGACATTTACCATCCCTAGGCGAGATATGCGACATATCAGACGACGAGACCGGACTGTACGGGAGTGTTACTGTTTGGATTCACAGGAGAATGTACAGGCTTGCTTGTTGATCTTCTGAGCGCTCAATACCTGGGTAGCTGTTACGTTTAGCTGACCGCTTGCAGCTTGTGGGTGTTTGATATGATCATCACCTACTGCCGGCGTATTGACGATTCTTTAGAGTCCTACACAGAGGTTTCTTGGCTCAGGCAAAACGGAGTAGGAGCACATATGTGATATGTGCGGGACCGAGGATAATGCGATATGAGATACCGTATTCTATTCTCGCGATATATGTTATCAGCCGGGTCATCGGATCAAGTGTTGATTCGATGAATCGGTACGGATAAATATTAGTCGGTTATATGCGATATAGCCGGATTGTCGGATCAAGTGTTGATTCGATAATTTAATGTATAATAATATATATGATATATTAAATTACATTAACTAACATTAGCTCACTAAAAGATTCTTTTCTCACCGGATTAATACATTGATATATATGCGATATATGTTAATTGTATTATTTTCTTTTGTTACGATAAATATTATATATGTGATATATAATATTGTAATATGATATGATAACTAATGCAACATGTTTTGTGGAGTTTAAACATGATTAGGGTTTGGATTAGGGTTAAGTCTTCTAGTTGATTCTAGAAGCTTTTCATTTTGTTTTGTGAAAGATATTTGTGTGTGACTCATTCTTAACTCAACCCAAACCCTAACCCTTGGTTAATTCTCTACAATGGTTAAGTCAACCATGGTTGCATAATTGATCATTATCTCTTTTGCATTATTCATCACAAAAGGAATTTATTGAAATTGTTCATCTTCTTCCTTCTTCTTCTTTGCTTGAAATGCTTTCTTGCTTTGATTTTTGTGATGAAAATATGTGAGAAAAAGATAAATAAAGAGAGCAAAAAACCCTACTTCATCATCCTCATCTTCCCTTGCCATTTAGATGAGGGTGTTCACATCATTTCATGAGTGTTAGCTTGTGTTAACGAAACTTCAAGGTAGATCATCTTAGTATCGAAGATCGGAAGCAAAGGTTGCATCTTTCTCTTCGTGGAACCTCTCGAGAGTCCGGAACCCGTTGATCGCAGCGAAGGGACCACAACACGGAGCATATGAAGTGAAGGACCGGATCTACAAAGGTTGTAATCCCTCTCACTTAGTGTTAAATTGTTTAGCATGTTAGTTTTCGCCTAATCTCTAGTTTAAAGATCTTGTATCGGGTTGTTCGGCACGGCTAAAATTTTAATCGGGCTTGGTTGATGCCTCGTAGACCCTTGTGCGCGTGCCTAGCAACCCTACAAAATCGGGGTACGGGTCAAATATCACATATAACTCACTATTTATCTGGTATCATTTTCAACATATCCTGAATTAGGGGTACTGATCTACAGTCTAGTACATTCCGATACCACCAAATATATATCCGCGTGTGAATAAAACACATCGCCCATCGATCCACTATACTATCATGTAGTATCATAACATGACCCAATTCACATCACCGATCTCACGGCATCATGCCCAATCACCTCGACTCATCTCCAAGTATCATATACTATCCTCATCATCCGTGTATACATATATGTATATATATACGTACCAATGCAAACCACACACACACACACACACACACACACACACACACACATACACATATAAACATATACACCCAAACATATCCCGTGTGTGCATGTGTGTGTGTACACCTATACTCTAAGGTTCGCGACTAAGAAACTATACAATAAGCGCTATTTCAAATTACACTAAAACTAACCCGTGAACACCTAAAGCCTATCTTGATAATTATCCACGTTTCACAAAAACACTTATAAATATATAACATATCATATGCTACACTACAAACTGCGGGGGTGCTATATGCCATCCACCCGACTTCCCCCGTAGATATATATCTACTCACCTTGATCCTTACTTGCCGAAGTCGATGTCGCCATCCTCTTATTCATCGTCCGACGTCCACGTGAGGGTACCTACATATCACATATATCATATCGCATCAAAACATCTAATTCAAAACCAAAACGACACGCGAATCACACATAGGTTAAAACCTATGGTCTACTCATGCAAAAGAGCCCAAAAACACCCGATATCGACGTGCAAACGTCAAGTGACCGAGATAAAACCCAAATTCCAAAGTTTCAAATCACTAAAGTCACAAAACATTAAGCAGCAACTTAGAAAACTGATCCTAGATTTTGGTTCAGGTGAAATAGGGATAAACAAACAACACTAGGGTGTAGTATATAGGGTATATGAGCTACAGAATCAACCTTGACCCCAAACTCCACAATTTGGCCGGCCACTATAGCCAAAAATCAGGCCAGCTCGGTTTGGATGGCTTGGAATGGGTTCGTATTTCCACAGGGGTCTTCTAGTGGTCCATCTAGGTTAGTGGTGTTGCTTGTTTTTCTAGTAAAGATCTCAGATTATCCCAGATTCCCTGTAGGCACTAATCATACACAAAACCGACATTTCGATATCTAATTCACATTGCATGGTCTAGAATCTGTTTGGTCCAGGTTTTTATCACTATGGGGGTTTAAGGTCACTACTAACCCTCAATTGCACCATCTCAATTCAAGAATTTCACAAAACCTCTTCTAGGAATTTTCAAACATCACTAAACCTCACCAAAACGATTCTAAACTAAAATGGAACCTAAACGAAATCAAATAATACCCTTAAAGTGAAGGAAATACCTCATTTGGCAAACCCTAGAATCCCCTAGAGCTCAAAATCCTCACTTTCTTGGTCCATCATGCTTGTAGAGAGCTTGTGCATATTTTTAATGAAGGGAATGAGGTGTTTTGATGTATTTTTGGGGTTGTTGTGAGGTGTAGGAGGAGGTGGAAGGAGGAGGGCAACCATGAGTGAGAGGGAGAGAAAAATGATGAAGATGATGAAGGGAAAACAAATGGGAGCCTTGGTCAAATGACCCCTCACCTCTCTCTCTCTCTCTCTTCTCTCTCTTGACCATACCCATTTCTTTAATATTTTCCTTTTTCTTTTCTTTATCTTTTCAATTTAAACACAAATAAAACCAAGTTATTAAAGAAAAGAAGCATGGCTTTGATAAAAAGAAATGTAACAAGTATTATGCAAAATATCATGTTGCATATCATGCACATATCACACTTAATGAAAAATTAGTAAACCCTAATCGAGTTTAGTAATATCTCATACACAATTAATTGTATAAAATCTTATAACGTGTCAAAATCATATAATATTCTTTCAAAATCAATATTCAAATGTATTTTCCAGTATTTCCCAAATTATCGGTATTTAATTATACCATATCATTTAAAACCAATCTCTACACATTAAAATATTCATAATATTTATTATTCAATTATATAAATTCCTAAATTATTTTTTTCTGAAATGTTACAGTCTTCCTCCCTTAAATAAATTCGGTCCCCGAATTTAAATTTAAACCCCTCAAATACTAAAACATTTCAGTAAAATGATCAAGTCGTCGGGGCTCTGAAATCATACATACATAAAACATATCGTAGCGCAATACATGCGCATGAAAAACGAGTATATAACTTAAAATCAAAACTCCGTCAAGCATCCCGCAATCATCGGAGTTATGGGGAAGATACCAATGTCAAAATCCAATACGAAAACCAACTTGATATACTCAAGACTAAAATATGTATATAGTACGCATCGTTGTAAACTTGTCAAAATATCTGAAAGGAATGCATGCCAAACCTTTTTCAAATCTTTGTACGATGCGCGTATCACGGCACAGTAGCGGACGTTTAGTGTAAGAAAATAACCATATATATATATATATATATATATATATATATATATATATATATATATATTCTTTGTTTAACATATACGTCCCACGGTTTTGAAATTAATTTAGAAGGGTTTCCCTTATGAAATGTTTCGTGTCATCACGGGCACGTAGTAAATACTGAGACTATAGCTCTCTTTTTGGAAATCACATCTATCGATGCATGCAAAAACATATTCAGGTACTGTCCTCTGACTAGTCCTGCTCAGTCACTAAACCAAATAGTGAATATCATAAAAACGTAATGCTCTAAGAAATCACACTCAATAGCATATGTAAATAATGCAACGTGCGCCTGACGCGCACAGAAATCGAAATCAATGAATGTGCCATACATGTGCACATAAACAAAATCTAAGTGCAATGGGTGTGCACGAAAACACCTGTCAAAAGCAACGGGTGTTCCTGACAGCAATATCAGGTGCATCTGATATACACGAAGAATCCCGATTTAGTGCATCTGGAGTGCACCAAAATCGCATCAAGCGCGTCAAATATGCGCAAGAATCCAACCCGAGTGCACAAGGTGCACGAAAAAAAATATCGGATATCATAATCGAAATAGACAGTATACAACATACATCAATCCAAATCAGGTATATCGTGGTATAAAATCGCACAACCACGTGCATCAGCGTGCACAAAATCAAATCAAATACTGAAGTGCATGAAAGCTACACCGAAGGCACAAGTCAAATCACATGCATACCATAAGCATGAAATCAAAATCAACATCTCGAATGACATCAAATCGAAGTCGAGTGCAATTGTGGTGCACAAAATCTCAATCATGCAAATAAATCGCCCAAAATTCCGAAACCCAAAATAACGGACACGTGATATTCGAATCACCAAATCACAATTCGTAAACACTATCGTCAATATGTCCTTCCTTCACGGTCGAGAAGGTGTCGGTGCATCCAAAGCTAGCAGAGCAAGGTATCTACTTGCCTCCTATTCATGACCTGGCGCTTGGTGCCCTTAGGCTCTCGTCTCTTACTGAGAATTGCTAGTTACATAGCTCCTCGGCTCAACGGCCCAATGTGGAACAATGAAAGAAACAGTTTCGCTCTGGCACATCCTCTAAAGGTCTCTGGCCAACTAAGATGGTCACTCATAACATATCTCGTCGACGATGCCGAACTATGGCCTACTGGGTGTGCGTAATACGACCGATCCTGGGTCCAAGTCTCCTCGTGTAGTATTCCAGAAAGATTCTGTCGGGGTCTCTCCCAAATCTCGTTCCTGCTGAACTGCCCGGAGTTATCACCCTTTACTAAATCTATTTCTTGTTCCGGAACGGCTGCATACTCATCACGACTCCTTCTGGAAGATATATCCACCTTCAACGCCTCTGCATATGTATCACATCTCTGATGTCAATGGAGTGGAATGCCATCTTGTCAAAATTTCGTACGAACCTCTTAGTCCACTTTTCTCTAATGTCGACTGATTCGGACTCGTCTCTTCGTAGCTGTATGGACTGCGCTACAACGGCTATACTCATACCTAGAGTCTCCCAAGTAATGTATCCCATCACATGATATCCGGACGACATCGAACTTTTCGATCGATTCGTTAAAATCCCATAATTCCCCGAGAGCTCAACACTTGAGCACAGTTTAATACTATCCAGTACATGCCACAGTACCTATGGACCAGCCGTAGAAGGGCCAACCCAAGCCTCATTAATGGCACCGCGGAACTGCCGCAAACCCTAAGGTTCAAAAGCGTTCCCATGGTCATTATGTCGAGTTGGGGTTTCATTCTTCTAGAGGGTCCACAGAATTACTTTCATGTTTTTCCGAATACCTTAAACTTGAAAAATGGGTTTCTGACATTCGATCATTGCTATCGACTCCCAACGTACCTGCGTGAAGTCTCCTCTAGCTAAAATCAATCAATCCGATGACCTCGCATCGGGGTATGCAAACGAACCATATGTCCTAGTCGTTCATCCTTGGGTGACTAGCGATCTTCTATCATATCTCTAAGTACAACTCGTGCTGCATTAGCTTCAAACATCTGGGGCGATATCTTGTCAGTCACAGCAACAACTGGATCATTCGTCCGCACGCTAAATAATGCCTCAATCATTAAGAATAAACGGTGCATTGACGGTCATCACATTCTAGCCGGCCTCTAGCAGTGGCCCAATCCTCTGGTGCTGATCTACACGCTCGAGAAATCATAGTAAAAACAACCCATCAAAACGCTTATGGCGTGAAAAACACAATAAAACGACACATCTATGCAATCGTGTGTCACCGGAATTATGCCCTGGTCAGTCCTCGTCCAAGACGAGCTCGTGCTGACAACAACATTAGCCGCAGCTCCTCTGCCCGTGCAATCGTGGTAACAAAAACCGCCAACCGATATCGATGAGGATAGATCATAGGAATGAATAGAATATTGTGCAAAGAAATGTACATCCTAAGGCTTCTTAAGCGGAGTAGCGTATCGTAAGTATGTCGCGGAACATACACACGGTACGTCACTCTACTTAAGTCACCTACTCCATCAACCAAGGTCAACCTAAGCGACGAAAGTTCGGGTCTAATACCCCCTCGACCAAGTCTAAGTTCCGTAAGGTCAAACCTAGGTTTCGAATATATATAAATGCCCTAGACTCCGCATAGTCAAACATAGACTCAAACCAAGCTTAAACCCAGCGCTCTGATACCAACTTTGTCATGACCAAAAATAGCACGTGACTGGCACTTGAATCATGTGAAGTCTATAGGACCCCACCTAATTCAAGTAAGCCAAAAAGCCCAGAAATCTAAACCATTTTAAAGAATAAGTGAAGGAAAACTTGTTTTAAAGCAAGGGGTTTTAATAAAATAAGTGGCATTAAACTTTTAAAAGCAACATCATATTTTCCCGAAAATTTCGGCAGAGTCTCCTTTATAAATACTGGTCCCAAACGGGTACAAACTTGCATAATAATAAGGCATCCCCAAGCGGGAGCTAGCTCTTCGCCAATTGGCGGACACAACCACGCAATACAATATAATATACAACGCCGAAGGACGAGGATCAAAACTCATCAAGAAAAGCAATATCCTCAAGAAAACCAGAGAAAAACCATAATAATACATGCGCACGACTCTAAGGTCGAAAGAATATGCACTGGTCTTCTAAGTCTATCAAATATACAAGTCTAGTTGATGGAGTTACTAGATACAACAGAATGAAAATAAAGTACAATGGTGGTCACGATGCAAGTGAACCCACCTACCAAGCAATCGCCCGAAAGGAAACAGTGTGCCAGCAAGCCGCAATGAAACCTGTACGGCAAAACCTGCAAGAAAGTGTGGCACAACGGGAGTGAGTTGCCAACTCGTGAGTAGAAAATATCACCGAGAAGAAATCGCATATATGACTCTATCCTAGGTCATACAATAATATATCCTCAATATATAACCTGAAGCATCTAAATAATGGCAAGGATAAAAATCTATACATAAGTGTAATACCAAGTGCTCGTGCCAGTGCCTCAGGTAGCAACATAATACATATATGATATATGAATGCATGAAAACAGAATGCAACTGAATGAGAAAACTGTTTTCATATCTCAGTGAGATTTCTGTATAAAAATCGAAGTATCATCAATGAAATCAACAGAGAATCCGTGTCAAGTATCGACACAAAATATATATCTCAATATCTCAATATCTCGGGCTCCGACAATCCGGACTGGCCCATATCATCAAATCTCAATATCTCGGGCTCCGCATGATCAGGATCGGCCCATAACTCCGAATGGTATCCTCCGGATATCCGTCGAGTCTCCATAAAGTCACCGGTCGGTAGTGCTCCCCTGCCGGGCTCAACGCCTTTCTATACGATCTTCTTGCCCCGGGATACCGCACCGGGTCCGCCATGCACCCACAGACGGTCCATCTCCCTACCTCGAATCGGGTGTATAATACCGCTCGAGAACCGAGAAAATTCATGGTGGACATCATAAATATCATATCACGAGAAAACCGCAATTTCTATCTTTAGAAATGAAAATGAGTTTATAAATCCTTGCGGTTTCTCCAAATCCAGAAATCTCATGGAAAATCCGAATCCCATAATCAAGAGTAAATAAACAGTGAATACCGGCATAAAGCCCCATAATAATGCATGACAATGAATATGTATACATGCACGGGTATCTAAGTAAAGAATGCAATATCTAAACTAGCACAGTAATCATATATCGGAACTATCAGCTAGCAATTATATCCATGAAGTGATATACTCTAAAGTGTACGTGACATAGCAATTACCGATGATGATGTGTGTGAGCCGGCAAGCAAGTGTTCCTGGATATACGCATCATCGGTAATGGTGTTGGTGTCCTAGCAACCGATATCATAATAGTTAAGGAAACACGTATAAACATGCAATGCAATAAGAACATGAATAGTAAACGTAACATTGAAGAATATGCATTATATATATACGAGTCATACAGTGTTGACATTTGAAATAGCACGAATCGTGGTTTTTAGAAAATAGGGGTTACGGTGTTTTTAAGAAAAGGTACATCCTTTGAAAAATCCGTAGTATCCCTCGGCCTGTCTTTAAAATACTCACGATTCGTTAGTTTTGGAAATAAGTATGACTCGAGCCCAGTCTAACATCTACCAAGTAAACTACGGGATGAAGCTAATAGACTAAATGAAAGGGTAAGGAAATCCACCTAAGTCTGAGTCGATATATCTAGTAGTCGGTGATCCCGCCTCAATAGCGTCACGTACGATAAAATATATAATACGACATTCTCGAGTCAAGAGTGCGGGTCAATCATCATCATTGTACATCGTACGGTAAAAATCCATCATACGGCATCCCAAATCGAGGTACGGATCAAATATCACATATAACTCGCTATTTATTTGGTATCATTATCAACATATCCTGAATTAGGGGTACTGATCTACAGTCTAGTACATTCCGATACCACCAAACATATATCCGTGTGTGAATAAAACACATCGCCCATCGATCCACTATACTATCATGTAGTATCATAACACGACCTAATTCACATCACCGATCTCACGGCATCATGCCCAATCACATCGACCATCTCCAAGTATCATATAATATCCTCATCATCCGTGTATACGTATATGTATATATATATATACACGTACCAACGCAAACCATATATATATATATACATATAAACATATACACCCAAACATATCCCGTGTGTGCATGTGTGTATGTACACCTATACTCTAGGGTTCGCGACTAAGAAACTATACAATAAGCGCTATTCCAAATTATACTAAAACTAACCCATGAACACCTAAAGCCTATCTTGATAATCATCCATGTTTCACAAAAACACATATAAATTTATAACATATCATATGCTACACTACGAACTGCGGGGGTGATATACGCCATCCACCCGACTTCCCCGTAGATATACATCTACTCACCTTGATCCTTACTTGCCGAAGTCGATGTCGCCATCCTCTTCTTCATCGTCCGACGTCCACGTGATGTACCTACATATCACATATATCATATCGCATCAAAACGTTTAATTCAAAACCAAAACGACACGCGAATCACACATAGGTTAAAACCTATGGTATACTCATGCAAAAGAGCCCAAAAACACCCGATATCGACGTGCAAATGTCAAGTGACCGAGATAAAACCCAAATTCCAAAGTTTTAAATCACTAAAGTCACAAAACATTAAGCAGCAACTTAGAAAACTGGTCCCAGATTTTTGTTCAGGTGAAATAGGGATAAACAAACAACACTAGGGTGTAGTATATAGGGTATATGAGCTACAGAAGCAACCTTGACCCCAAACTCCACAATTTAGCCAGCCACTATAGCCAAAAATCCGGCCAGCTCGGTTTAGATGGCTTGGAATGGGTTCGTATTTCCAGGGAGGTCTTCTAGTGGTCTATCTAGGTTAGTGATGTTGCTTGTTTTTCTACTAAAGATCTCAGGTTATCCTAGATTCCCTGTAGGCACTAATTATATACAAAACCGAAATTTCGATATCTAATTCACATTGCATGGTCTAGGATCTGTTTGGTCCAGTTTTTTAGCACTATAGGGGTTTAAGGTCACTACTACCCTCAATTGCACCATCTCAATTCAAGAATTTCACAAAACCTCTTCTAGGAATTTTCAAACATCACTAAACCTCACCAAAACGATTCTAAACTAAAATGGAACCTAAACGAAATCAAATACTACCCTTAAAGTGAAGGAAATACCTTATTTGGCAAACCCTAGAATCCCCTAGAGCTCAAAATCCTCACTTTCTTGGTCCATCATACTTGTAGGGAGCTTGTGCACATTTTTAATAAAGGGAATGAAGTGTTTTGATGTATTTTTTGGGTTGTTGTGAGGTGTAGGAGGAGGTGAAAGGAGGAGGGCAACCATGAGTGAGGGGGAGAGAAAAATGATGAAGATAATGAAGGGAAAACAAATGGGAGCCTTGATCAAATGACCCCTCACCTCTCTCTCTCTTCTCTCTCTTGACCATACCCATTTCTTTAA
Organism: Agapanthus africanus; assembly: GCA_030015575.1. Taxonomy (NCBI): domain Eukaryota; kingdom Viridiplantae; phylum Streptophyta; class Magnoliopsida; order Asparagales; family Amaryllidaceae; genus Agapanthus; species Agapanthus africanus. The sequence continues at coordinate 177,040,103 of JASDDO010000026.1, read as the reverse complement.
TATTTTCCTTTTTCTTTTCTTTATCTTTTCAATTTAAACACAAATAAAACCAAGTTATGAAAGAAAAGAAGCTTGGCTTTGATAAAAAGAAATGTAACAAGTATTATGCAAAATATCATGTTGCATATCATGCACATATCACACTTAATGAAAAATTAGTAAACCCTAATCGAGTTTAGTAATATCCCATACACAATTAATTGTATAAAATCTTATAACGTGTCAAAATCATATAATATTCTTTCAAAATCAATATTCAAATGTATTTTCCAATATTTCCCTAATTATCGGTATTTAATTATACCATATCATTTAAAACCAATCTCCACACATTAAAATATTCATAATATTTATTATTCAATTATATAAATTCCCAAAATTAATATTTTATTTTTTCTGAAATGTTACAAATCAACAGACTTGCCTCTATTATATAAAGGACCCAAAACTTCAAGTCTAGAAGGGAGGAAACCCCCCTCCCTCCCATAAGCTTCTAAAAACAAAGCAAAAACTTCTACAAGAATGAAAGAAGATTTCCCTTCTAAGAAAAAAACTCTAGGTAAATAAAAGGAGAAGAGATCAAAGCATCTCGTTTACCTATTGCAGGGCTTAGCCCTTTTAAAAGAAGAACTTAGTTCTTTCTCTGGATCTGAGATTCACAAGACAAGTCTCCCACAAGTTGAGAATTTAATTCTCATCGGGAAGAACTTGCTCTTGGAGATCAAAGATTCAGAAAAGAACTAGGAATACAAGGAAAAATCATCGCCTAGCGCCTCACGTACCCCTCATGTGGGCGCCACTAAATAAGGAGTGCTTAGCACTTAATAAGAGGCGCCCAGCGCTCCACATGCCCCTTACGTGGACGCCACAAAATAAGGAGTGCCTATCACTCAGTGAGCGGTATTCAGCGCCCAGCATCTTACGTGCCCCTCACGTGGACGTCTCAGAACTCAAGAGCGCTTAGCACCCAGTGGGCGGCGCGCCCAGCGCTCCACGTGACTCTCACGTGGGCGCCACAGAATGAAAGTGCTTGGCACTCACTAGGCAGCGCCTAGCTCCTCACGTGCTTCATATGTGGGCGCCATAAAGAGTGCTTAGCACTCTATGTAAAGACAAAAAGGGGTAAACTATTTAACATTTATTGGGAAAATCCCCATGACTGAAAACCCCACATGGTTATGTGTGAGCGTTAGAACTTACATAAGTGCTCAGCACTTTTCGCACAAAAAAAGAGACTGAGCCCAAACAAGTGCTTAGCACTTCTTTTCAAATAAAAAGAAAACTGAGTGGACCAAGCCTAAGTTGGCTAGGTCCCTAACTCAGATCAACCGAGCCCATGGGTTCACTATTTTCCAAATTGATCTTAGTCCCAAACATGACTAATGATCTTTCAACTGATGATATTCAAAATAATGTTCGTCCCTCATATCCTAAGTTAATCTTAGTCTCCAAAAATGACTAATGATTCTTAAATGATCTACCGTGATCTTTTCCCTTAAATACGGGATTTGGTTTAAGGGTGCATCTTTCTACACCTCTGATACATGTCGTTATAATTCCTCAACGTCTTCAGAGAGGTAGCGGGTCCCAACAACCAACTGCTTTTTGGCGCACTTTCCAAATTGACGTGCATATCCCAAATCAAATCACATCCCAGACTGGATGCATCCCATATCATCATCGCGCATCCCGTCACGTAACAAATACACGTGCACGCAAGATGGACAATAGATCGAGATGTCCCTAAACTAACAACGGAACGAGATGTCCTTAAACTAACATTCGCCTCAAAATGGCGACAATGGGCCTAGATGTCCCTAAACTAACAACGGACCAAAACGTCCTTAAACTAACTGTTGTCTCCAAAATGGTAACAACGGACCGTAACGTCCTTAAACTAAAATCTCACCCCCAAATGGTGATCAACGGACCGTAATGTCCTTAAACTAAAATCTCACCTCCAAAATGGTGATCAATGGACCGAGACGTCCTTAAACTAAAATCTCACCTCCAAAATGGTAATCAACGAACCGAAATGCCCTTAAACTAAAATCTCACCTCCAAAATGGTGATCAACTGATCGTAACGTCCTGAAACTAAAATCTCACCTCCAAATGGTGATCAATGAACCGTAATGTTCTTAAACTAAAATCTCACCTCCAAAATGGTGATCAACGGACCGAGACGTCCTCAAACTAGAACTTCGCCTCCAAAATGGCGATAACGAACCGAAACGTCCTTAAACTAAAACAACAAAGCCCAAATGATCTTTCGTTGGATCTGAAGCAAAAATGATTCTAAGACCTTGTTAAGTAGATCTTTGTCTCAAATTGAACTAATGTATCCTTAACAAAAAACTAATCGAGCCCCCAATTGCTCGTATATATTTAAGTCGATCTTGATCTCAAAACAGATCAATGATCCTTAAATCAACCCAAACCCAAATCTCAGATATACGGATTTGGACTAATCCATGCCCTACGGGCGACGGCACAAATTAGTCTCCGTATACAATCCACGGGCAACCAATAAATAAAACAAACACACACGACACGAGGTGAACTTCTGGAGCAGGAGAAAGTGGTTATCGCGATCCGGTAACGTAATTAACTGCTAGGGCTTGCGCCTGCAGGGAAGAGCGTCCCCACAATCAAAAACCCCTCGCAAACGAGGGGGTATCTGACGAAGTCTGCTACAACGGCCGCATCCATCCAAACCTCCGATATACAGTGCCATAAATCAACTTAGCATATTCGGAGAGGTGGACGGATAAATCCAAATAGCATCTGCCCCCAAAATTCAGGTCGGTCATCCCAATGTCCCGGTCACGTCTTTCAGCGGTGAACACCAACTTGAACGGCCTCCTGAGCTATCGCCACCACTTGGGCCTTCATGGTGCCCCGGAGAATCTTGGCGCCCGCCGCCTTCTCCATGTTCGCCAGCAAGTTGTCGACCATAAAGAGCTCCAAAGGCACCTCAATGCAGAAGTCGCCCTCCTGCACCTGTATCCCAGCCAAGGGTGGCCACGAAACTACTCTCTTTTGCCTCTTGAGCGGAGACTCGGCTGAAGACAGCACTTTTGTCCTGGCTCGGGGTGCCGGATCCCGGGCATGCTTGTGCCTTCCACTATAGCGTTCTTTCAGGATGAGAGGGGCCATGGAGACCTTGGTGGAAGAGGCTTGCCGAGGGACCACGCCCGGTGCGGGTCTGGATAAGCTAGCATTGCTGCCCTTCCTCCCCTGTGCCTTGGCAGCCATGGCAGCCATGATTTTCTAATGATCCATCGGATCTGCAGAAGAAAACAGAAGAAAAAGATCGGCAACATGAACGACAATATCATGCCAAGCCTAAATTAATCGACGAAACCCTAATTTACCCCCGAAACGCGCGGGACTAAGTCCTGCCCAGCTCAAAGCCTGCTCAGAAAGCAAGACATCGGCCCGTTGGATCGACTCTCACTGCCCGCTGGATCGGCTCCCACTGCGACACTACCTCAGCCTCTGGGGCATTAGACTGCCTGACCCGTGGGCAATACGCCCTATGCCATTTGGTGGGCACCGGCTAATCCTCTTCCTCCGGAGGACCAACAAATACAAACTTCTCCTTCCACTCTTGGATGGAAGAAGGGACGACCACTACCCCTAACCTGGCCGCCCTACCTTATGTTTTTTTAAAAGAGAGAGATACACCCAGCTCGATTCATCCTTGCGAGTGTCGGGGTGATTTTTGTAACAAAGAAAGGAAGGAAGAAGGCTCAAGTCGTAGGGGATCCGATCAATCTTTAACCAGACCAGAAACCCGAGGAGGATTCTTCACGAATTCGACACTAGCTGGCCCGGGGCAAGACGGAAGCAATGGAGTACGGCACAAATCTCGGATGAGAAGGGCAGACGCATCCCTGCTCGGAACGCTTCCAGGTACAGAGCAATCTCATTGCCCTGTACCTGGTCTACCCGCTCACCCTCTCTGGCCAGACGAAGAGAATAGCCAGGGGGATATGGAAGCAAGCACGGATATCGAAAAGCTTGTTCGAGCGATTCAACATCGAGGGCGCATCACGGGTATTTTTAATGCGTGCCTTGGGGGCCTTCTTCGCCACCCGACGACGAAGTACAAAGGCATCGCCACCTTTTAGGGGCGAGCCCGACGCAGAGGAAGAAAACGAAGAGGAAGAAGAACTTCCTCAGCTATCGGAAGCCGAGGAGGAGGAAGATGATCTACTGGACAAGGCTTCAGAAGCTGAAGCCTCATTGCCCGACTCAACCCCAACTACATCAATGGAAACTTTGGAAGAAGAAATCTAACCTGATTCAAGGAAATGTTGGCCAAAGAAGGGTTTTAGGCTGAGGGTCCGACCTAAGCAATGGTGCGCCAGGCAATCTTCAGATGTCAGGAGACAACTAAAGCAAAAGGTCTGCCAAGGAATGGCCTCTCCTATTTATATACTCGGCATAAACCATCTAACGGCCAAAATCTGTTCCTGCCGCAACGAAGCGTCACACCCCACGTCCATGAGGACACCACATGGCAACCAATCATTGGACGTTTCATCCCTTATGCGAATCCAACCGACATATACGACGTCTCACGGTCCACCACTCTATTGCGGCCACGTGACTCGAAGATCAACGGCCTGAGCAAGCGAAGCGACGTCCTATTTATGGCACCACCGTTTTGCCAATCCGCTGACTTCATCGAGGATATGTGCAGAAATTAAGGCACTTCATGAACCGCCACGTGGACCCAGAAATCGAAGAGACACAGCCGCCAAGCACCACGTCGTTCCTAAACAACCCCTACAAAGAATCCTCGGCTCCAAGATGAACATTAAAGACCGAGCAGACCACTCTCGACCCGACCCATGAATAAGTCGAAACGAGAGTGGGGGGCTAATGATGATGATCGTAAATGAGAATTCCCCATATTACGACACGTAACAGGTGACGTGTCGTACATGTAAGCCCGCCAGATTCCTTAGGGCTGCGGAGATGGAGTAAGTACGATGCATTGGGGACATTCCTCGGCGCCTCGTCTCAAGGTTGCATCCGACTTTTTGGAGACCTCCCCGGAGTACCTTCCCTGTTCGCCTAGCAACCAGCCAACAGCTCACCTCCAAGCTATCCTACAGCCGAGCTACCTCGGCCTCCTTGCTCATCACCGAGCTATCGCAGAGTTGAGCTTCCTCAGCTCCCTCGCTCGTCACCGAGCTATCCGCTGAACCAAGCTTCCTCAGCTTCCCTGTCCATCCGAGAGTACGAAGATCAAGCGCCCCCATAACGGCTCCGTGTATCTCGCCACGACGAGATCTCCGCCGCTCCACGTCCCGCATCCCACACTAGCATATCTCGCTATTAATGAGCGTATCCCACCATCAACACGAACGTGACGCAGGGGAGTAACAGACAGCGAGAATCTCGCATCGGCTCGCTCCAATGCGACCTCTATATAAACCCCTCCTCCAGACAACTCAGGTACATCATACTCATTTCCAAGACACCGCTACTCTGCCCAATTACTCCTCGGTACTTACTTGATCGCCGGAGGGTCCTATAGTAGTTTCCCATCCCGGGACTTCCCTTGCAGGTAGCTCGGTGTCAGCAACAACTAACAACCCATTGAGACCCACACGCTCAATTCTCACACCGAATCTCAACCGTTCAGCCTCGCTGGCAGCAAAATCAACGGCGGACAATATCTGAGGGAGATTCCGACCTCCATCATAATCAAATCATATTCAAACTAAAATTCTTAATAAACTAACTATTATTTTAAACTTTATCTTCATCTTTAACATAACATTATCCAAATTAAATATTCGAGAAAAATTATTTGTATTTATATATGTGGGAAAGTTATAATTTCAATTGATTGTCAAAAATCAAATAAAATATTCAAATATTTAGACCAAATTCAATAAGATTTTAGATACATAAATTTTGACATAACCATAATATATGTAATCATGTATAAATTAAGGAAATATATAAATTAAATTATATTCAATCTAAAATTCTCAGTAAGCTAACTATTATTTTAAACTTTATCTTTAACCTAACAATATCCGAATTAACATGAATCAAATGGTTGTGTTTACAAATTTGTCTCTAGAGGAAATAGTTTTTTTGCACATACGATCCACATGGATGTGATTTAAATATACATATATATATTTTAAATAAAGTCTTAAAGGTATCTCTATAAATTAAAGGGTTGACTTTAATAATGCTGTCTAAATTATTTTGTAGGGCAGGATGGTGGGAGATTTGAATTTTCAATCATAAAACATTTTAAAAAGTTATTTGTGATGATTTGGATATCTTGATAAGAGAATAGATTTTTAGGTTTTTTTCCTTATTTTTTTAATTATTTAATTAAAAAGATAGGTCATCAATAGATGATCTTAGCAATATTCATGGAGTTGGCACCACACGCACACACATTATTTTTTAACTCTTCAATTCTAAATTTGATATCAGGCAGATTTTTTAGTAGACATTATATTTCAACTCTTGGAAACTACTATTATTTTATCACAACATCACGCATAAACATATATGTACACAATGTCATAGTATTATATCATAAGCTTAGGTTGGTATTATACACACAATTAGATATACATACACAAACACCGAATGACACAATGAGCTAGCTAGCTGGTTGGCATACTTCATTTTCTGAAATATTTGGCTTCGTTTATTTCTTAATAGTATACCGCCTCAATTTAATATATTTGGCTTCATTTATTTCTTAATAGTATACCACCTCTATTTAATAAATCTGAGCTTTCGCCTATGAATATTGTTGCTGTTCGCTCAAGCTTTAACTCATCTGCAAGCTTTCTCTGCATGTGCCGCCTCCACATTGCCTGAATGAAACCGTTACTGTAACGACCCTAAAATCTGCACAATATTCTTCTCTTGTCTCTGGCAGGTAGAAGAGAGAATTTATGAAAAGTGAAACAATGCAAGACATAAGGAATATTTGATTCCTTCTTTATTGATTCCATTGATGAATGATTGGACTATAAAGGTCGAATTCTTCTCAACTCTTTCTGACCCATAGTACTTAACCAAAACCTGTAAAATTCATAATAAATGATTTAAATTGAGAAAACATGCAAATAAGAATTTCAATTTTATTCTCAGAAAACTTGATAAAATAAATAAAATCTGTGGATTCATCTTGAACAATAATTTCCTACTTAGATATAAAGGATGATCCCTAAAGGCACTTTATTTTTCTAACCTACTCTTTTAATATTCATAATTCCCGCGTTGAGATATTAACTTTATCATCAAAATTCAATCAAATCTATCAGGGTTTCCAATTACATAAAGGCAAAAGTGATCCTAAAAGCTATTTCATAAACATATAGTCAGCTAATAAAAAGATTATACAACCAAATGTTCATCATTAGATAGTTTAAACATGAAAACAAAATTTTCAGTGAATTTAGAAAATTACAAACTGCTAGTCCAATAATTATTAAATTTCAAATCTAACGGCATCTATACCCTTAAAAGATCTGATGATGTTTCGCTCTAATTTCTAAACCAAAAACATAAATTCTCATCCTCGACATAAGATCGGATTCCAATCGAACAAGGATACTATGTGATGTAGATTTTATAGTCTATCAATTTTAACCGCAATTGCACAGTTATTTGCAATAGTACTTACGGATCATACCATAGAGAGGCATGAGAATTCTAATTAATTTGAAAACGAATTAAATTAAAAAAGTTAGTTGATTTAACTAAACTAATTAAAAGCATGTAAAAGAAATTAAAGTTGCAAATTTAAATAAAAGATTCAAATAAATAGAAGCTCTAGGGTTTTGAATTATCTTTACTAATCATGGTGTTTTATAAGATTTCAATTCTTGTCTATTTTCCATATTTAGGTTCATTGCTATCAATCATGCAAAAGCATAAAGCAAACTTTTATCACAATGAAATATCAATCTTTTAATGAAAGTATAAATCATACGATTATAGAAAAACCTTATTAATCAAATAACATCATCTAGCAATGAATTTAAATATTAGATTCTAATTAACCTAACAATAATTAGATTTTACCCTTCTAATAAATAAATCAATAGGATGTCAATCTACGGTTTTATTTAGTTTTTTCGGAATAATCTAAATTACCCTAGATTAATTAGGTTGAATGTACTATGATAAAAACCTCATCTTACATTTCCTACTTAATCTTCAAGGTTGTCAATCTTTCATTAAACTAACTAGTTTATAAATGATTCTATCTTTCCCTAAACAAACCTTATGGTTATCAACCATGCATCGATTTATTTAGTTTATTAGCATAGAATCAAAAAGAATTAATTTTAATCAATGAGATTCATCATGAAAACCAAATAGAAAAGAATAAAGAGCAATGAAACTAAACACACATGATAGCAAGTATAATTCAAACCCTAAAAAAAATAAGCTGCTAATGATAGAAGAAGAAGAAATCATAAAATAAAATAACTTCATATCAAAAGTAACTTATAAATTAAAATTGATCTCTCCCAAACCAAAAAAAAAACCTAATACAAAAGCTAATGGAAAGATATCAAACCCTAATTTAATACAAAGTATTTATAAGGGATATGGAAAATCCAAGCGTACATTATAAAAGATACGGGGGAATATACTTTTTCCTACAAATCTGGATTCCTGACTCCTTAAAATTTCGGCCACTTTTTGGTAATTTTCGGCCATTACCGGTTTTTGGTGGGGTCAGGGCTCCAACTTTATGGTGTCTCTTCATCTTGACCTTTGGCAATCGTGTTCCACTCACGATTTTTTGATAACTTGCACCCTGGTTCTGTTTAAAGCTCTTTAAAGTCCACATCCAACGCACGTAGTCCGTCTTTTGCACAATTTTCCCTTTTAGCCCTGTAATCTGTATTTATTTACAAAACATATCTGAAACAGCATAAAATAGGCAAAATAAAGATAAATATGGTTATAAAAATATGCATTAAAATGCACCAATCAAATACCCCCACATTTATCTTTTGCTAGTTCTCAAGCAAATTTAGGGTTTCAAACTCTAGCTAAAATCTATCTAACTAAAACCTACTCCAATTCCTTTGCTCCTTTCGCGGGCGTGCGATTGCACTTAGAACATGTAACAAATCGTTAAATCTCTAGGTGCCCCTAATAGGAGGAATGTTGTCTCCTGAGGGTTTTTAGCGGATACTACCCACAAAATCCCAAAAAGGAAAACAAAAACAAAAATAAAAGAAAATTGAGAAATGAAAAATAAAGTAAAAACTATATACAAGAGAAAAGAAAAGAAAAGAAAGAAAAAGAAAAGGTTTTGAATTTTCTCTAGTTTTTCAGCTCTCATGATTTTTCATCCTAATAGTTTTATTCAACTCCAGAAATTACATCCCCCCTCAATAAAACTTCATATCCTATTCTTTCTTTCTATCTTTCCTTTAAATATCGATCATATACCCTTACGTGTGTGTGTAAAATATTCCTACACTTGATAATTCAATTCAAGCTTTTATTTAATGTGTATATATATATATATATATATATATATATATATATATATATATACCCACACACCTTTCAATGCGACCGCTAAAGCTTCCCGAGGCACTAACCAATCGGTTACTCAATGTGTGGGTTTAAGTTAAGGTCGGTGTTTAGTTATATGCTAGCCTTGCAACTACCTGACCTTCAGCAGTGACTCCCAAACCAGTTGGTCTAAGACACTGCATGGGTGATGAAGCACCCTTACGACTGAAGTTTTGCTTGCCCTAAGTAACTACAAAACCAATTTATTATATTTATATTATTTTTTCTTATTTTATATATTTTAATTACTTTTATTCACCTTTCGGCATGAGCATTCAATGCTTTCTGAGACACGATTCCCAGCTACTTAGTGAAGAAAAAGATGTGAATTTTATTTATGATATTTTATATTATATACTTAGGTATTTTAGGTAGTGATATTTTAAGGTATTCTCTACTATCTCAAGTTTCAAGATTCGTGTTTGCGCAATTTGTAGGATGTATACTCTCTAAATTTGAATTCAATGTAAGGAATTATTTTTCAGACTTAGTTTCATCCTCAGATTCAATAATTTCCTCTATCTCACTTAACCTTTTGGATTCGAATTCATTATCACCTATTACTCGTTTGATTCAAAAACTTTTTTTCCTTAAAAAAATTAGAGAAGAAAAACTAAAAATAAACCCAAAAAAAATGAAAAAGAAAAGATAAACAATAATGTGTAAACCACCCCCCACACTTATTTCAAGCATTGTCCTTAATGTCGACCCCTTACTCATCTATCTAATTTTTCTCTTAATTCAATAAATAACAATCACTACAATGTTCCAACAGAACAAATATATAAAATAATATAGTGAAATTAATCCAGACAGAGATAAATCATTAAAATTAATAAACAAGAACAAACTTACATAGCTTTAAAAAATTAAAAGATTCTTCCCTCATCAAGCCGATAACTAGCAGTGGCCATCCACTGCTATGCGATCTGACAATGGATTTATACTTCCTGCTTTGTACTGTATACCATACAACTTATTTCTTGTTTTTTTGTTAGGTTTTGGACTCAAAAAAAAAGTGTAAAAATAAGTGAAAAGGAATAAGATGATTGTTTTTTTTATTTAAAAGAAATTAAAATCTTAAAAAAATTAAAGAAGAAAAAGAAAAAGAAAGAAAGGAAAAAATTAAATTTACATAACGTTTTAGCTAATTCAAATATTATTATCAACCACTCAAAAATCTTATCTGTGATCATGCAAGAGTAGTTAAATAAATTATAGCAATAAGAATCAATAAACACCCTAAAGTTGATATGCATAATATTAATATGGTGTTTATATGTAGGTGAACAAAATTGTGATCCATATTTTGCCGAATAATCTAGTGTAGTAATAAATAATTTAAGTCTAGAAAAATTATGCAACTGCACCAACGTGTTAATGTATTAGCTTATTGGTTCAAAGTATTCAATACAAACATATGGTATATAAATAAAAGATCCAGTTATAGAAGTTAAAGGCACTTCTTTTATTAAGATGGTGAGCTTTTCATCACATCTATCATCTAGCAATTTTTTTCTTCCTTAAATTGACTTATGAGTTGACTTTTGTCATCCAAAAATGTGGATTCCCATTCTAAATTGTCCTCAAAATTTTCATTTTTTGTTTCAACTAAAGGTGTGAGTTTCCTATCAATAATTCGTTCAAAAATTATATCTAAACCAACGCCATCAAAATCACAAGTATCCTTTATAGATGCGGCTTCGATATCTACAACATTCTCAAAAAATTTATCCGCTTCTGTTGATTCGTTATAAACATCTTCCTCAAAAATTTTCTTGTTACAATCAGTTAAATCAAACATCTCTACCTCGAACATATATGCAATTAAATCATTCAATTTTAAATCCGTTGTTGAAGGCCACATTGGAATTTCAAAATTTTGAGGATGAGTTTCAAACTGGCTTGAAGGAATCTCGTGCTCTCTTTCCTCACTGGCCTTTTCAATATGGTCAGCAATAGTCATGGGTTCAAGAAGAGTATCAATATAAGAAGTTAAAGTTGTGTTTGTTTGAATTGGATTGGATGGATGACCTACATCATAGTAAGGGTTTGGTTGGAATTGTTGGTCTAAATTATAGTTAGAAACTTCAGAATACATGCCTTAATTCCAATGATATTATTTTTAGTTTCTCCATTTACCAAATCCATCACTAAACGGACAATCTTCATAAATATGAAAGGGATCTTCACAGTTAGTGAAAAAATCTTGAAAAGATGGATTACTAGAAACCATATATTTATTCTCAAAAGGCTCAATCTTATGCAAGATATCATCTAACACTGCATGTAACCTAACATCATTATGGGTTATGGACGTGCCATGTGAATTAGAACCGCTCCTATATTTATTCATTCTAATGCAATTAACAAGTTTTTGGTTTAGCATGTTCTTCACCCATATTAAAAAAGAAATACTGAAATTAAAACGAAAAAGTAAAAAAGGAGAGGAAAAAAACTAAACAGGAAAAAGAAAACCACAAACCAGAAACGGGCACTGGGTCAAAACAGAGGGCTCTGAACAGGGAGAAAAACATCAGAGCTGGAGAAGCTTCAGAAAACCGTCCGGATTTCGGTTTTGGCCGAAATTTTGCTGATTCTGGCCGAAAATTTTATGGTGTCTCCTCTACAAGCTTCAAGTTTCTTGAGTCCGCTCTTGATTTCCTGAAATAAAAACAAAAATTTGTAGAATAAAATAAAATAAAGAAAAAATAAAGAAAATAACTCGAATTAGAATTAACTAGAATTTCTACCGGCCTCCCCGACAATGGCGCCAAAAACTTGTTGTAGATTTTATAGTCTATCAATTTTAACCACAAGTACACAGTTATTCGCAGTAGTACTTACGGATCATACCACAGAGAGGCGTAAGAATTATAATTAATTTTAAAATGAATTAAATTAAAAGAGTTGGTTGATTTAACTAAACTAATTAAAAGCATGTAAAAGAAATTAAAGTTGCAAATTTAAAATAAAAGATTCAAATAAATAGAAGATCTAGGGTTTTGAATTACCTTTACTAATCATGGTGTTTTATAAGATTTCAATTCTTGTCTACTTTCCATATTTAGATTCATTACTATCAATCATACAAAAGCATAAAACAAACTTTTATCACAATGAAATATCAATCTTTTAATGAAAGTATAAATCATACGATTATAGAAAAACCTTATCAATCAAATAACATCATCTAACAAGGAATTTAAATATTAGATTCTAATTAACCTAACAATAATTAGATTTTACCAATAGGTTGTCAATCTACGGTTTTATTTAATTTTATCAGAATAATCTAAATTACCCTAGATTAATTAAGTTGAATTTACTATGATAAAAACTTCATCTTACCTTTCCTAATTAATTTTCAAGGTTGTCAATCTTTTATTAAACTAACTAGTTTATAGGTGATTCTATCTTTCCCTAAACAAACCTTATGGTTGCCAATCATGCATCGATTTATTTAGCTTATTAGAATATAATCAAAAAGAATTAATTTTAATCAAAGAGATACATCATGAAAACCAAATAGAAAAAAATAAAGAGCAATGAAACTAAACACACATGATAGCAAGTATAATTCAAACCCTATAAAAGAAATTAGCTACTCATGATAGAAGAAGAAGAAATCATAAAATAAAATAACTCCATATCAAAAGTAACTTATAAATTAAACTTGATCTCTCCCAAAAAAAACCTAATACAAAAGCTAATGGAGAGATAGCAAACCCTAATTTAATACAGAGTATTTATAAGGGTTATGGAAAATCCAAGCGTACATTATAAAAGATACGATGAGATATAATTTTGCCTAAAAACCTAGAATCCTGACTCCTTAAAATTTCGACCACTTTTTGGTAATTTTTGGACATGGCCGGTTTTTGGTTGGGTTAAGGCTCCAACTTTCTGGTGTCTCTTCATCTTGACTTTGGCAATCGTGTTCCCCTCATGGTTTTTTGATAACTTGCACCCTGGTCCTGTTTAAAGCTTTTTAAAGTCCACATCCAACGCACGTAGTCCGTCTTTTTCGCACTTTTCCGTTTTAGCCCTGTAATCTGTATTTATTGAAAAAACATACTCGGACCAGCATAAAATAGGCAAAATAAAGATAAACATAGTTATAAAAATATGCATTAAAATGCACCAATCACTATGCATCAAATTCCTTCCACAAAGTTTTCTTTAACGCAAATTAAAATTTGAGAATCTAAACATCAGAAATTTAGAGAGTAAAAGGCAAAACAAAGTACCTGATGTTTTATCAATCCAATATATTCTCACCTTTGTCATGAGATCAAACTCTGATCGAACAAGGATACCATGCAAACAAATTCCTGCCACATTGTTCGAACTTTTTTTTACAAGCAAAACTATAACAAGGATATTATGCAACAAGTTCCTGCTACAAAGGTGGAAATTTTTTAAAGCAAAATTAAAATTCAACAACCTAAAAATCAGAAATTTAGAGAATAAAGGGTAAAAGAAAGTAGGGGTTTGATCAATCCAATAAATTCTCACTTTTTCCATGAGATCAAAATCCGATTGAACAAGGATACTATGCAAAAAAATTCTACCACAAAGTTCGAATTTTTTTAAAAGAAAAATTAAAACAAGGATACTGTGCAACAAATTCTTGCCACAAAGTTTGATTTTTTTTAAGCAAAATTTTAATTCGAGAACCTAAAAATAAAAAAGTTAGAGAGTAAAGGATAAAAGAAAGTACTTTCGGAGATAATCAGATAAGGGTTTGATCAATCCAATAAAATCTTACATTTTCCATAAGATTGAGCTTTGATCGAACAAGGATACCATATATGCAACAAATGCCAGCCAGTTCGAATTTTTTTTGATGCAAAATTAAAATTCCAGAACCTAAAGATCAGAAATATAGAGAGTAAAGGGAAAATAAAGTATTTCCAGAGACAATTTAGGGTTTTGACGGATTTATGATTCAATTCATAACCAAATTACATCAACAAAACAAATAGCAAGCGCAGATTCCTTCAAACCTAGATAAAAATTGCAGGTTTAAAGACAAATAAACACTAAAGATCATAAATTAGACAGTAAAGGACAAACGAAAGTATCTTCGGAGACAATTTACGGTTTTGACGGATTAATGGTTCAATTCATTACCAAATTAGATCAACAAAACAAATGGTGAGTTTAGATTCCTTCAAACTCAGATAAAATTCGGATTCAGAGAACTATTCGGAAAAATTCTGCAGGTATTCGAGAAAGATTTGGTAAGTGTTCGGGAAATGTTCGGGAAGGATTTCGAGCAAGAAATTAATATATAAGACGCTGGGTTTTGATTTTGTGAATTATTTGCTGTTTTTTGAATTATTCGCTGTTTTTCATACAATTTGGGAATAATTCGCGAATTATTCGGCCCGCTGATTAATTCGGCGATTAAATCGGCTGATCAAAAATTCATGAATTATTCGCGAATTCGACGAATAATTCGTGAATTATGTGACTATGCTATATATAGGCTGTAGTATTTCAATTGTTTCTAACTCGAAAATAATTTAATAAATCCACCAAAAATTCCAGACTTCTTGATTTACCTTGTAATAAAATTCAAAGTGTTTTGAGCTACGTTTAGGGAGATATCATCTTGGCAAGTCAACGGTTGTTTTACCGACTTGTATTTCAGTGAGTTTTCCGTTTGTGCATAACTTTCGCCTCTGGAAGTTCCTATCATATTTTCCCAATGGAATGATGTGTTTAACTACAGGTCGCTATCATATAAATCCCCCCCCCGGAATTATTCTTTATTTATAGGAATTTTGCAAGTTTATATAGAATTACTTACTTTGCAAATACTTAATATGTAACTTGATACTTAATACGCAATTGTCATTGTATACAAGATCAAGACTTGAATCGTGTTGTCGGTTAACTCTTGTTATTGAGAATTCATGCTAGAATTTATAGCCGCACTTGAACAAAAGGTATTGATGTGGGGTTTATGAAAGTTATTCCTAGAGGGGGTGAATAGGAATATGCAACTATATAACCAAATTAAAAATCTAATCAATACACTTGCCAATCAACAACACAATTGCAAACCTTAACAAGAGATATACCAACAAAGATAAAGGCTAAGCTAATTACAATTGTGAGCACTTGAGTATATAGCAAGAGGTACTAACAAGTAAGCAATGATCACAAGTATGAGCATATAAATCATATAGGGAACAAGCATGCAATTTCTATTCTATGGATACTTGCAAGCAATTAAATACAAATGTGAAATGCAAGTAATAAAAGAGAGAGAGAGAGAGAGAGATTGCAAACTCAAGACACAATAGATTTTTAAAGTAGTTCGGGAGATCCCCTAGTCCACTTTCTTCAGATGCACGAGCATGTTCCACTAATCACGTCTCCACTGAGACTTTCACGTTGCACACCCGCAACTTCTTACACCACATCTCTACCGAGACCACCATGTTGCACACTTGCAACCTCTCACAATCACCTCTCCACCGTGACAACAAGTTCTTCCTTACAAAGTCATCCTTACACTCAAGGATTCTCACACAAAGAAAGAAAAACTTCTCTCACCCTTCTCTCTTTCAAAGGACTCTCTTGCACTCAAAATATGCTCACACAAAGAAAAGAGGAGGGTTATAATTAAGCACAATTACTCTTTAAAAGAGTATCTCTCAAGCTAAACTACTACTCTAAGAAGTATGAATATAATCAAATGAAGCTCTTGATCTTTTATGTGTGTAAGAGATGATAGAAAAGCAAATTAGAATTTTTCTCCCCCAAGAGATGAGATTTTTCTTTCTAGAACCACTCAAGAATAAGCAGGTGAAAATTAGTGAGTGAATGAGGCCAAGAAACCAACTAAAAGTCAATATATAGCCCCAAAGAAAAACTAGCCGTTATTAAAAAAAGTCAACATCAAACAGCAAAGCCAGACGTCTGAAGAAGGCCACAACAGACGTCTGAAGTTTTGGCAAAAAAGTATCAACGGTTATAAACGGCTATATTTTTTAAAACATTTTAACCGCAGACTTCTGAAGCTCAAAATAGGCAGACGTTTGAACAAGAAAAGTTTCGGAAAAAATATAAGATCAGACGTCTGTCCTGATGAATTGCAAACGTCTATGTTCCTTACTGCAAAGCACAGAGCCAAAACCAGACATCTGAAGTCCAATGGGCAGACGTCTGAGGTTTAAAAAGCCATTTTGAAACCCTTCATCAGACGTCTGGTCCATTGACCTTCAGACGTTTGTCTCATCTCAAATTTGAAAACATATCTGAAATATCAGATATTAACAGTGCACAGACGTCTGAACTTCAACAAGGCAGACGTCTGGCCATACACAAAAGCTGAAATTTGGGTTTTAATAAATATGAAAGTTTTAAACTTGAAAACCCAAAGTTTTTTGCAATGTAAAACGTTTGTGCATGCGTGCGTGAGTGTTCAAGAGCTCTAATTGATAGTAACCATATTCATTAGAGTACTTACAAAGAATCCTATGTCGATGTTGTATTTCTTCAAAATCTTGAATTTTCGACGCTTTGACACGAGCTCTTGAAACTTTGGCGTTTCGCTTGAATTTTGCGTTGGTCGATTGATCTTCAATCAGCTTCGACACTTGATACTTCAAACTCGAACACGCCATTCCACTCACTTGCGTCTTGAAGTCGATATTTGATCTTCAAAAGAATTTCGCTTCAATTTCGATCTTTGACACTTCAAATTTGGACTTGGCTTCTAATTTCTTGGCTATTCGTAGCTTGAACTCTTGAATCCCTTGAACCTTGGCTACTTAGCATCATGAAGCTTGAATATGCAAATTGAGAAGCTCTCGTCGACATCCTTCAACCTCCATTAGATATATTCGTTTAAACTCAATTTTCTCCATCCTCTTTTATAGAGCTTCGTCTTGAGATATCTAATATTATAGAATCCTGAAATGAAATCTCAAAAATCAAGCTCATCATATACAGTGTTATGGAATATAAGTAAGATAGTAAATACTAGTATATGGACATTACTTATTTGATGTCATAATCATGAATAGTATATCAATATCAAAAGATAAGTCAAACTCAAAGCATGAGATATTGATATGCTATATACATATACATGGTATATGAAAACCAAGATAGATAGGGACACACACGTGTGTGTATCCATCTATATTATGAATTACCAAAACAATGAATGGGAATAATATATCGATATCAAAGAATATAACACAAGTAAAGCATGTCGATATAGATATATTACTCGGTATACACAAGATATAGGAAAAGAAAGATACACAAGTGTATATAAGTTTTGTGTCAATAGGATAATCAAGATAAATAAGTGACACTAAACGAACTATTCATGTTTAAGCTATCATCAAAACTAAATAAATGGATCATCGAAATCCATAAGTCATCAATTTAAGATAGTTTGGAGAAGGAAATCGAGATCACATGTATCGGGAGTTCCTTTGCTATTTAGTTGTTAACTTACCGTGTTTAATGATCGTGTTCAATGCCATGTTTAATGATCATGTATAATGATCATGTGTCGTTGTTCAGTCGACTGTTAAAACGGAATACTCTCCGATGCACGATGCTCTCTTATGTTACCCGAACTCTTAAATTAAAACATTGCAGAACAACTTGAACAACATGATTCTCTTGAATAAACCTGCATGCCACAACATTACACGGTTTAACATAACTTTTATTTCCTTGCACATGTTGCATATATTAGCAGAAGATCTATATCATTATGTTTTATAACTTGGTAAACTTACCCAAACGCAAGTTCGCTGACGGATATTTTTGTTTGATTGAAATGTCTATTAACGATGGATTTCATAGGAGACAAAGTGGCTCCCAACGATCAGAATCCGTCAACCGAGGGCCTTTCATGCTTCCAGCCTCTTTTAGAGTATTTGTATTTCCTTTTTCTTTTTCGACTATTTTATGCGATATATCTCAGGTTTTGTCACGCCCCGCTTCCTAAAATATGGAATACGAGGGGTTGACAAGGCCAGCCATGCTCCTACGGTCAAGGAAAAATCCTGCTGTAGTCACACTTCGGCTTCTAGCACTACGTGGTAATCAGTAATCAATGAACAGGTAATGAGAAATGCAGTCACTAAATCAAAACTGATACAAAACTAACCAGATAGAGATCAAGGAAAGATAGCGCTGAGTCGCTGATCAAGATGTCCGTAATATCCTCGAGATACGTCAGGTCCTGATCCGAGCTAAATCCACTTCTCACTCTTAGCATGCATACTCAGGTCGTCAGAGCGACACAATAGCAATAAATATAAATACATTTGTAACAAGTGTAAATATGAAACAACACGCATAAAGTGATGATATGAACATGAAGGAGCCAGTGCAGGTAAACGGTAAAGCAAGAACATGAAGGAGTCAGTCAGTAATCAAAGCATGTCACTAAACCTATCAGTCTCTAAGTCTCACTGCCCGGGTCGCTAAATCTATCGTCATTCCAAGTGTGAGAGTCAACCACTCGTGAGTATCCCCCACCCAAGAGTAGTGCCCCAGGGGCAAGGGAACACGGGCCCGAGTCGCTCGCTAATAATCAGTAATATCACCCATATAACTCCAGAATCGCTGTGTATGCCGGCAATGGGACTCCCGAGATTCCGTTGAACTCACACTCAAACTACCCCACATCCCGTGGTCTACATCAAACACCAACCATAAATTCAACTACTAGTCGGTCCATGACAAGTCTACGCGAGAACTGGAGACAGGATCCCCATCAAGCATGTCTCGACTGATACCCAAGATAAATGGACAGTGTTTGGTGCCTTACCTATGACACTAATATAAGTGCTCCATAACCGTCCCATTCCAGTTATAGTCACACTTATACATGTCGCATAGACGTCAACAATGCAATAAATCAACCGGGTCCGCTAATAGTGTACAAGTACGTGTCACTTCGCTTATTTATTCACGCTTTAACACTGACGTACTTGCCATAATCAAAGCACTAATATCTAACACTGGGTAATGTACACGACCACTAGGCTACCAATGCATATGAGCTTTACATGATATGATGAGAATACAATAATTACGATATGAATAGAATATCATCAGCCAGTGTCCTACCACTTGCATAATTAACTATAAATCATACATGCAGAATTAAGCGAAACAATGTAAAGGAGGTAAGCAATATGTTTAAGTATCTATCCATCAAAATTGGTTTGGCATCAATCGGGTTTCAGGTTTGCTATTTATGGCCATTTCATTTTAGGTGTTCACAGCTGGAAATCCGATTTCAGAATTGGAAGTCCGTTTCGTAACATATTTTAATCCCAGTTGGGATCATAATTAGGCGACGCTATAGTTGAACAATATTTAAGATTATCAGTTAGGTTTCCAACGCAATTGGCGTATCAGTAGTATCCTATATCAATAGGGAGTTATGGTCAGGTTGAGATTGATGTGTAAAATCTGTCACTGCAGAATTCAGCTAGACACGTCGACATTATAAAATGTGTTAAAAATATCATACAGAAAAGGAATCGAGTGAAACTAGAGGAGTAAGAAAGATAACTTAATTTTCTACGTAACTATATAGTGTTCCGCACATTCTCGTATTTTAACAGGGATATACAGCAATTTAAAAACAAAGGTTAACTGGGATTACTGCTCTGGACTGCAGTCCAGAATCGTAATTCTCCGCAATTTTATCTATCATAAATAGTTCAAATTTAGGTATCAAAATAGGGTTCTGTAGATTATTCTGTTGGCTTCGATACAAGACAGGGAATGCCAAAAACCGATTCGTAAAAGATTTAATGTGAATTTAACGGTCTAGCATGTTCAGGAAATTCAGGTTTCGTACCGACTATCGGGAGCAGCATTATATAGGTGAAACGACCGTGGTTTTCAACTAAATTTCTACAGCACATCGGTAAACAGTAGACGGGTTTAATGATCATAAGTTCTGCTATTATAGACAGGTTTTCACTCAGAGTTTAGCATCAAATACTTGTTTATACGTAAGGTGATCGAAGCTTCGGTTATGCAAAGATATAAATAATTATGTGTATAACATTAATAGCATGTAAAGCAAGTGGAAATCACTTGCCTTGTTGACGATATCACGGAGATGGTGGATCGGTCGGACGCTGCAATACGCGGCACGGATGTGAAAAACGTTCGTTGCGACGAAACCGGAGTTTGAGAGCCTTGGAATTGCAATAGCGTGTCCTCGAATCCTTGCTTTCGGTTGGCTATAGTTTGCACCGATCGACGTGGGTGGCGGTACTTGAAGGCTCCGAGTTTGCAGAAGTGAGGCCGTCGATGGTGGATGGGTCGTCGCATAGTTCTGGGTCGTCGCATAGTTCTGGGTCGTGGCCGGAGCAGGTGGAGGAGCAAAGGGATCTCGGGTACAGGGCTCGGGGTTGGCGACGAGCTGTGGCGCAGCTAGGGTCGCGATGGTCACGACGGGAAGCTCAGCTTGGCTGCAGTAATTGGCCCAGGGCTGGTGCTCAGCTACTTTGGACTACTGAGGAGGTGGATGCAGCGAGAAGGAGTCGACGAAGGCGATGGGTCGGGTTGAAGCTGAAGATGGAGTCGATAGCGGCGATCACGCTCGGTGTGCAGGAGGTGGTCGGGGGTTGAGGCGAGGTGGTAATGGGGCGACGGTGAGGGGTCTCCAGCGAAGGGCGATGGGGGCTCGGGTTTGCAGGGTAGAAGTGAGTGGGGGTTTGAGGAGGAGGCGAGGGCGTTGGTGGAAGGAGGTGGGATTGCCGAGGACGAGGGTGATCAGAAGAGGTGAGGTGAGGAGGAAGTGGGTGAGGCGATGGTGGTGATCGGGGGATGATCGACGACGACCAGGGGGGCGATGGTGCTCGGAAGTTGAGAGGGAGAACGAGAGTGAGGGGGAGGGGAGAGAGAGAGAGAGAGAGAGGAGAGAGTGAGGGAGTGAACAGGGAGAGCGAGAGTGAGGGGGGAGGAGGAGAGAGAGATGCAGGCGAGGGGGGTGTTCATATCATAATATTTCATTTTTATATTCCCCATGCCTAGTCATTTTACAAATAAACAGGTGCTTTTGACCCATGTCTGCTACTTAGTTGCAGGTTACAGGTTCTTGGAGTAAAAACAGTGAAAAAGACAAAAGACGATGCAAAAGTGAGACTTCGACCAACAAACAGAGAATCTTGATAAAGCCTACACGAAGAACAGTTCACAAAGTAGAAGGTAGTGCAAGATTCAGGATTTCGTCACGAAGCAACGGTAAAAGTCCACTATAATTACTCACTGTGAAGATCTGGAAGAGAAAAAAAAGATATTCTGAAGAAAAACCTGAAGAAACAAGTACCAAAATACAGCAGAAGAAACCCCCAGAAAAATGAAGCCTCAAGCTCCTACTTTGGCCGCGGAACCGCGGCCAAAGCATGCTTTTGGCCGCGGATCCGCGGCCATTAAGAGCCCGTGTCGGTGGATTTTTTCTGTGGCGGTGCGACGGTGCGTTGACTAGTCTTATCTAGGGGTATTTTTGTAATAGCAGATGTGCGTCGATTGTAACCCTAGGGTTTTCTATGATCCTATAAATAGAAACCCAAATACCACTTTTGAGGTATACCTCCTTTCATTAATAAAATTCAGATTTCTTTTGGAGAGCATCGATGCCTCTTTTCATTTCATCTATTCAGATCTGACAACCCTGTGTAAATGTTTGGAGAGAGCCATCTGTAAAGTAAGTAGTTTTATTTAATTGCCTTAGTATAGATCTTTAATTCCTTGCCCTAGATAGATAGATAGCATGTTCTTCAATTCCCTAATGAGTGAGTAGTCTCCTCGCTTGTTAGGGTTAGCTTTAAGGAAGGCATTTGAGAGATGAGATCTCTCATCCCTTTCTTGCCCATCACATATAATCAAGAGGACTCCATGCATAAATGCACGCACCGCTCCCTACGGCACCCTATCCCACGAGGTAGCGGTGATACCGTAGTATAAAGGCCCGGTTGAGCGTGTTTTCCATGGAGGTTAGGGTAAGGATTGATAAAGGAAGGACAAGAACCTAGAGGAAGAAACACCTTCCCGAATGGTTCTAATCCCCTTTATTAATAATTACCATAACACCTCATAGATCTTAATTTGGGTATAGAAAGCGGTGAGATTTATTTACATTTCCAAACCTACCCTAAACCTAACCCTAGCAAGATTTAGTCATAGTTTAGATCTAGATAAATTTAGCTTTTAGATTTAATCAATCCGACCCCAATCGGAATTAACTCGTAAGAACAACTAGGAAAACACAAAATCCCTGTGGACCGACCCGTACTCACCGGCTAGCTGCAAAGCGACGCCGTTCTTGATTGCGGTTACTAAATATTTTTGATCAAATCAAATGGCGCTGTTGCCGGAGATGGCGTAGTATTTTCTTTTTGCAATTTCGGGTTAATCTAAATTAAAAAATCATAAAAACTGAAAAATAAAAAACTGAAAAATAAAAAATAAAAAAATTTATCATTTGTTATTTTGTGAAGGGTATTTTTTGTTTGAATTTTGCAGGATCAAAGAACAAGTTCGGATCTGGAAATCTCCAGAGATCAAAACAGAAAACCGAAGATCGGGAAAATAGGGGAAAATCAAAACAGAGGAACTGAAAAAATCTCGGGAACCGAACCTTCCAGAAGGTCGCGGAACCGCCGCGCGACCCCCCTTCTGGCCACGGAACCGCCGCGCCCTGGTCAATTCTGCGCTTGAAAAAAAAACGGTCGCGGAACCGCGGTGGTAGCACTACTTTGGCTGCGGAAGCGCGGTAAAAAAAAAAACAATGTAAGTTTTCTTTCTCTATCCTCTGCAAATCCCGATATATCTTCTGTAAATTTGCCTGCAGGATTCTTTACGCTTAAAAAATCTTCCCCCTTCCAATAACAAATTTTGTGCAGGATTCTTTGCGCTGCGCTTTAAATAAAAAAATTTGATTGCAAGTGGTTGTTACTGTTTTGCATATTTTTAATCGGACTTTAAGGGGCTTGAGACCAATCCATATTGGGTGGGGATTTCATCACCCTTCCCAGGACCCTAGAAATCACATATGTATTGACCAATATTTAATTAAAAAAATACTAGACTCAGCCCTAAGGACGTCGCGCTCAATAGGACAGAGGACTAGTTGTAGGCATCGGCCGTTGATCCTAACCTGACTTTGCGGTGTCTAGGCAAGTGTGTCTAAGGCGAGTGGTTACTTAATTAGGGCCACTACTTGTAGTGGAGAGCCTCCCACTCACCTGGCACTTACCTGGCCGCAATTGGCGGTGAAGAGGCGGTTTGAGGTCCTATTTCTAGCCCTTTGGAACAGTTAGGAGCTGTTTAGCTGACCTAGGTGACCCTAGATTTAGGCCTGATTGTGCATTTGTGGTTGACTGAAAGTGTGTTTAAGCCCTTTATCGAAAATCTTTTTTGCAAAAAGTTCCAAAAAAAAGAAAAAGGAAAATTTTTTATAAAAACTTGCAAAATTTTGTCGCTAAGAATTCCTTGCACCACCCACCTTCTTTCTCTTCTCCTTTTTACATCATGGGTACCCCACCTCACAAATCTCTTGCCGAACTTTGGTACCCTGAACCAAACTTTGCCTCTTACGCGAATTGTTTCAGTCGATTTAAGGACGACCCCTCCATGCCCAAAATTTCTTTGAAAGATCGAATAGAAGCGTCTAGGAGAAACAGTTCGACTTTACAATCCA
The DNA here is from genome assembly GCA_030015575.1 of Agapanthus africanus. Classification (NCBI taxonomy): domain Eukaryota; kingdom Viridiplantae; phylum Streptophyta; class Magnoliopsida; order Asparagales; family Amaryllidaceae; genus Agapanthus; species Agapanthus africanus. Next base: position 177,015,785 of record JASDDO010000026.1, on the reverse strand, counting down.
CTTTGTGTCAACCATGTCAACCTTCACCACCTTTGTACGTTGATACCACTTTTTCGAGTCCTGTTGTAACTCCTAAACCCATGTCTATCGCTGAGCACATTGAACAATCTCGTAACCGATCTTTCACTCCTTTCAACTGTTTCACCCAATCAGAGCAAAGCTCTGTTTGAATTTCAAAAATTCAAAAATTGAAGCAACGCTTCAGATCCCTTGCGCTGCACGCAACGCGCCACGTGTCAAAAGCAGACACGCCAGCGCAGCGCCCAAGGCAGCACAGCCAATCAGAGCAAGGCTCTGTTTAAAATGAAAATAAAGGAAGCAACGCTTCAGCTGAGTTGCGCACTGCGCTGCGCGACACGTGGCAGCACAGTTGCGCTGCGCGACACGTATCGACACAGTTGCGCTGCGCTCTGCGGTGCGCGACACATGTCGACGCAGTTGCGCTGCGCTCTGCGCTGCGCGACACGTGTCGAGCGCAAGAGCGCTTGCGCCAACTGTGCTAGCACTAAAACAGAATTAAAATTCTGGAAAGATCTTTCTGACCTTATTAAAACAATAAGATTCTCTTCTGTAAAACAGAAACCCTTGGATCAAAGATCCAACGGTGGGGAAAATCCCTAAATCACTCAGAGAAAGATCTCTTTAACTAATTTAACAAATCAAATGGCACTATATAAAGGCCCCTAGATTCCAAGTCTAAAGGACATTAACGCAGAGAGAACTCAGAGAAGTCTTCTGAAAACTTTGAGAAAGAATTCAGAAAAAGAGAAAGGTAAAAACCTTTGAATAAAAGAATTTTCTTCTATAAAGATCAATGATCTAAGAACAAGATCAAAGATCTTCAATAAAAAATGATAATATTAATAAAAAGAAGTAATTTACTTCTTTATTAGATCATTTGATCTACATAAAGGCCTTGCCTTTTGATGAACCATTGGTTCTGGAATCTTAAAAGATTCTTTTCTTTAATCCAAAATTGGATCAAAATATTGAACAGTGCCCTGCACGTGTAAAATTTGCACTGTTGCGCTCTTGGGTTGGCGCAAGCCACCAGAGCGCGCCACGTGTCAGCCCCAGAGCAAACTGCGCCTTGCGCTTTAAAATATGAGCATTGCGCTCTTGGGTTGGCGCAACTCACCAGAGCGCGCCACGTGTCAGCAGCGCAACAGCGCAGCGCACTGCGCTTGCGCTCACCAGAGCGTGACACGTGTCACCATCACATGAGTTTGCGCCTTGCGCTCCTCAATTGGCACAAAGCGCCTGACAAGCCACGTGGGGCGTTGTCAGAGCATTTAATGCAATGCATTATCAAGGGCAGAGCCCAATAAAGAAAGGTCTATCAGACCAAACAAAAGTGCTATGCACTATTAAAAGGGGAAGAGCCCAATTAAAAGAAAAAAGTCTAAAACAGATCAAAATAAAATGCTTTGCATTATTTTAAAAGAGGGCAGAGCCCAAATAAAGGCCTAACAGGCCAAATGCAAATAAATGTTGAACATTTTCAACTGGACTTAGCCCAATACTGGCCGTAAGTTCTCAAATTAAAATTTACTGAGCACGACTGCTCTCTTAAATCAATTTAAATCCGGTTCGAGGGTATATCTCCGAACTCTTCTGATATTTGTCGTTGTAATCCTTCAACGTCGTCAGAGAGGTGACGGGTCCCTACAACCACACAACAATACGGACTGTGGGGTCCTTAAACTCATGGACTTATGCGTCCTTAAACCAACAATACGGACTGTGGGGTCCTTAAACTCATGGACTTATGCGTCCTTAAACCAACAATGCGGACTGTGGGGTCCTTAAACTCATGGACTAATGCGTCCTTAAACCAACATTCGTCCCCAAAACGGGAATGTTGGACCGCAATGTCCTTAAACTACCTGTGGACCACCATGTCCTTAAACTGGCGATGGACTACTATGTCCCTAAACTAGGACAATAGAGCCCAAATGCTCTTTTGTCGGATCTAAACAATCCTGTTAAGCTGATCTTAGTCTCAAATTAGACTAACGTATCCTTAACAAACGTTTGAGTCGATCTTAGCCTCAAAAATGGCTAACGTATCCTTCAAACAGACTTTAGTCCCAAATTGGACTATAAATCTCCCAACCAACATTGGTTCAAGGGTACATCTCCAAACTCCTCTGATATCTGTCGTTGTAATCCTTCAACGTCTTCAGAGAGGTGACGGGTCCCGACGGCCATACATTCTACGGACCACCATGTCCCTAAACTGGCAATGGACCATTATGTCCCTAAACTGGAACAATAGAGCCCCCAAATGCTCTCTTGTCGGATCCAAACGATCTAGTTAAGTTGATCTTAGTCTCAAATTGGGACTAACGTATCCTTAACAAACGTTTAAGTTGATCTTAGCCTCAAATGAGACTAACGTATCCTTGAACCAAAACCTCAAACCCAAATCTAAGAAGATACGGATTTGGACTAATCCACGTCCTACGGGCGACGACATAAATTAGTCTCCGTATACAATCCACGGGCAACCACAAACAAAACAAACACCCACGACACGAAGTGAAAGTCTGGAGAAGGAGAAAGTTGTTACCGCGATACGGTAGCGTAATTAACTGTAGGGCTTGCGCCTGCAGGGAAGAGCGTCCCCACAATCAAAAAACCCCTCAAGCAAGGGGGAATCTGACGAAGTCTGCTATATCGGCCGCATCCGTCCAAACCTTCGATACACGGTGCCATAAATCAACTTGGCATCTTCGGAGAGGTGGACGGATAAAACCAAATAGCATCTGCCCCGAATCTTAGGCAAGACGTCCCTGTCTCGTGCCGTCTTTCGGAGGGGAACAGATTCTGGCATACCCGGTGGGACCTTTTCCTCTTTCCACTCCACACTTCGTGTGTCGTCTTCACGAACGAATCGCGGTTTGTTAATGGTTGCCCTTGGGTTTCAAGTTACTAAGATTTGGTCTCTTGCTTGGCTCAGAAATCAAACAGCAATGGCGTCCAACTGCTCAAACTGCTCCAAATGCAAATGCAGCCGACGCTCCGCCTCACCTGGAGGTGTAGCCTATGGACCGCAGGCTGCTTCCCTGTTCACTATGCCTGTGGAGCAAGTGACTCAGGCTACCACCGGTCTGTTCTTTGGGACCATGCTCCCGCCGGTGAACATTGACATCCCAGTGCCTGTACCAGAAGCTTCAAAGAAGTCGGTCTTCGATCGACTTGCTACTCCCACGGCCCCTCTCAACGGGCCGTCCAATTCTTCAGTCTACACCAGGCTGAGCACGAGCACCAAAAGGCCTATCAAGAAGCCCATAACACCTGAAGTGGCCATCCCAAAAAAGATAGCTGCTCCTGAAGTCGTCAAGGCAGCTTCTCCTCCTAGAGGGTCGGTCTTCGCGAGACTGACTGCTCCCGTTCCCGCTCCCGCTCAGAAATCTATTTTTGACCGGTTGGGCATAGCTTCTCAACGAACGTCAGTCTTCAAGAGGCTGACACCGGCAGCAGCCCATCCCCAGAACAAGGGGCAAGACGAAGACGTCGCTAAACCAATCCCAACAACCCGTCATGCCTGACGTCGCCACTGGCGCCGGATAAGGAAGACTGGAGGCAACTCTCCCTCTGGGCTAACGCCACCGGCTCCAACGGTGGAAGTTAATGCTGCTATTCCAACTGAGAACAGCTTTGAGCTGCTGAACAGGGTACGCAGAAATTTGCCAACTGCAGTGCTCAAAAGATCTCCTCCGCCGGTAGAGACCGTCGTAGAAGCAAAATCAGAAAAGCCGGAGCAGTCTCCTCAACGGCTGTCTTCCAGGATCTACAAGACTTGGCGACGAGTCCGAGAATCGGTAATTGATCCGAATTTCTCTCACCAGCATAAGAAGTCGAAGGTCCGACAGGAGGAAGACCGCCCCGTTAAGCAACAGAAGACGACGACCACCTGGGTGCCTAAAACAACGGCCCTCTCAACTTCGACGGCCCACAAGAGAAGAAGGCCGGAGAAAGTCCCCACGCCTGCGGCGAATGTCAAAGGTAGTAAGCCCAAACGCCCTAAATCTGGGGGCATTGTGGCACACACAATCTACATGGCGTCTGGGAAAGAGGACAGCCGTATATCCACAGGTCATAGACCGCTTACGCGATCGGTGACTAAAGCTCAGGAGTAGAAGCTCTAAGAAATGATGATTGTGATGGCCGCACTCACTGGGCCAAAAGAAATCCCAGAAGCATCCTCGGATCAGCGCCAGGAGCAAGAAACCGACACTGAATTCCTTCGCAGGATACTGGAAAAGAAGAACAAATAGGCTGCAGAACAAGCAGCCAATATAAAACGAATGGCCCTTCTGTTCCAGGACATGGTGGGTATGATGATCCAGCAAGATCCTCCGATCGTCCTTGAAGATGACAGAGGAGAAACGTCAAATTCTCCACCGGCTCTTTCAATAGCCAAGGAGGAGACAATTTCCAAAGCTGACCTGGATGAATATATAGCTCAGCAGATATGGGTTCACCAGGCAACTGAGGCAGCCGGTCAAGTTGTCAGAACGGGGCGACCGTATCCGAGCTGGTATGATCAGATCAAGTACCCGCCGGGCTATACAATACCGAAATTCCATGTCTATAAGGGGACTTGCAATCCCCATCAACATGTAGCCCAGTTCAGGTCTCTTTGTGGCAATACCGGCGGTGATGATAAATTGTTGCTTCGCCAGTTCGTCGGTAGCTTATCGGAGACGGCGTTTGAATGGTACTCCGAGCTTCCGAACGACTCCATCAAGACCTTCGCTGAAATGGAGTTGTTGTTTACTTAGCGATTCGCGAGCGCCAGCGAACTTACCCCAATCACAGCATTGATCAATGCCAGAGTGAAGCCAGGCGAAATCTGGGTTCAATATGAGATCCGGCGGCGGAACTTGTGGTCGAAGTGCGAATAGCTCATCGAAGAAGCGCCAGCGGTGGGCATGTTCGTGGGCACCTTAGATCCTCATGCAACTATTTCACAGTTCATGATGTTCTTTAAACCAACCACGTTCCCGGCCTTGATCGACAAGCTAGCTCAAATGGACCAGATGGGCCATAGACCGTCTCCTCCAAAGCCGTACTCTCGAAATGAGAAGGGGAAAGGAAAAGCGGTCGTCGTCGCCAATGCTCAACAGCAGCAGGGCAACTTGAAGCCGGTTGTCCGTAAAAACAATATGCGTCCACGCGTACCCCTTGAGGAGAGGCTAGCACGTCCTTACTCGTTTCCTCAAGATAAAACGAGAAGACTGTTCGAGATGGCATTGCGCAACAGACTTATCAATCTGCCGGATTCAAGACGCCCATTGCAGCCAAACGACGTTAATGATCCCAATTACTATCCCTACCACCGAGTGTTGGGTCATCCGATTGAAGATTGCTACGTCTTCAAAAACTGGATTGAAGATTAATATCAGCAAGGCAAGTTCGCGTTATCCGAAAGATGGAAGGTGAACCCGCCGCAACCTCATACCCCGAAAAGGGTGAATACGCCGGGGGCAACGTGCTCCCTGGTTGAAGAAGTTCTGTGGGAGGTTGTGCTATCAGCCAAAACCAAGATAATGCTTAATGATCTCCAGACATGCCCGGCGATCAAGTGGAAGAGCCCACTAGAACCCCAGATCATCGAAGGGATGCTGAAGCCGCGCCCAACTCCAAAGATCGGTGGTGATGGCCCAAGCACTCACACCCAGCCGTCGAAACCTTCAAAGAAGAAGAGATCCAAAAACCCTGTGAAGCCTGGCGACAAGCGCACGGACTTACAGAAACAGATTGACGCGCTGGAGGAGTAAAATCAGAAATCACGGACTCCCATCACGCTCCAAGAGTTCCTTAGCCACGTCTTTCAGGAGGAAAATGATGGAGAAAGCTCGTCGGATGAATCTGAGGGTTACGTGGCGAGTTGTCATATGATCTCCCACTCATTTACAAACGATGAGAAAACTCCTTGCACTGAGAAGCTGGGGGCAGATCCTAAACCGGAACTTCTGGGGCCATCAGATGAAACAATTGACGCATTCCTCAACGAAGCTCTTTTGAAAAGTAAAGCTGATCGGGAACGCGAGACGATCATATTTGAAAGGGCCAAGCGCCGGTGACTAGACGAAAGAGTCGAGACACCCCCGTCAAATCAAAAGACATCTGTGGCGGATAAAAACAAATTTAAGACGAGTAAAAGGTTTGCTAAAGCCATATCAATGGGGATGGAGCTACCACCCTCTGAAGGAAATATTGCCGGCAAAGCAGAAATGTACCCTTACTATTGCTTGTATCATCGGAAGGTTTCACACCCCACCGAAGAGTGCAAAGCTTTCACTAAATGGTGGCAAGGGTATGTTGTTCACCGGCAACATTTCAAGTGGGAGAAGCGCAAAATTCGTCGGGAGCGGAAAAATACTACCGAGGAGCCTAGAAGAACTACCGGCGATTGTCGCATGGTTAACGCCGGGAAAGCGCAAGTTCTCACATTCGGGAGCGACTCTGACGAGGAAATGGCTCTTAGCCCTCTCTTTAAAGAGTCCACCTCGGGAAAAGAGGAAGAGCCGAAGGCCTGCGAAAATATCCGGCTGCGTAATCGTACGCTACCCGAAAAGAATCTTGGACCCTCAAATAAAAAAGATAAGGGAAAAGAGAAGGTCTCTGAGGATATCGCCCTAGATGACCAAGTCATGGAAAAGCTAACCGCCAAGGACCCGCCAAAGAAAAATAAGGTGGACTACAACGTTCTGGCGCACTTGAGGAAGCTACCCTCCCAGCTCAGCGTTCTCGATGCCCTCTTACTATCAAAAGAAACAAGAGATTCGTTGATCAAAGCGCTACAGGAGCCAGAGCAATTTCAAGCTTTTCTCGCTGAAGAAAAGATGAAGGACGAGCTAGAAGAAGTGCACACAGCCGATGTCACTTTCGGTGATGAAGACCTCCTCCTTGGGACATGCGAACACAATCGGCCCCTCTATGTCTCAGGGTACTGCCACGATATAAAGATAGGCAAAATCTTGGTCGACAATGGGTCTTCCGTCAATCTTCTCAATGTACGGGTGTTGAAAGAAATCTGCATGAGCGTCCAGCACCTCGCTCGGGATAAGATCACCATCTCCGGGTTCGACTCTCAATCATCCAGGACTCTCGGGTCTGTGATACTGATGTTACGCTTTGGGCTACTCGTCACGGACATTAAATTCTATGTCATAGACGCCAAGACATGCTATAATGCTTTGCTCGGCCGACCCTGGTTACACGAGTACAACATCATCCCTTCTGCGCAGCATCAGTGTATGAAATACTTTAAGGATGGTCTCGAGTATACCGTAACAGGAGAGCTGAACCCATTCTCAGTGAACGAAGTCCGCAAATATGAGGATGCAAAATACTTCTTGCCGGATTTCGAAGACACGGAGAGGTGTCACAAGCCGGAGAACAAAGCTAACGCCACCATTCCGGTCTTCGGGAGCGATACCGAGGAGGATGAAGAGATAGTCTATTCCAGGCCACCGCAGCACAACAAGCCAGGACCGTCCGCTCCTATGTTAATCTTCGGCAGTGACTCAGAAGATGAAGTCCATGCTATATTCTCTGCTCGGCCTTCAATACAAGCTTCCGCTGATGAAGAGTAAAGTCTGCAAGTCACCATGGTTCCACTTAAACATCATAAAGAACTGGATGCGCTTAATACCTATAGTGTAGAAGAGCTGCAGACGTTCTATGTCCCCCCCAGGCGAGAAGGCGAAAAGGCGATTCTATTCTACTGCTCCGGGGAAACCAGAGTAGAAAAAGAAATTTGGCACGGTGCGGATCCTACGCTTGACAGGCTTCGGCCCATCCGTCTGCCTAGATATTATACAGAGGGCTTGAAAAGGCTGTTAAAGCGCCAAGGGATACCCTTCAAACAGACCGCTCGAAAAGCTAAGTTCTATGATAGGATCTGGAATGTTCCCAGAACTCAGCACAAATTGCCTAACGGGAGAATGGAAGCAATCGGGCTTGGATATGTCCGGTCCAAGAAACGGGAGCTACTCCGCGACTGCTATGTCGTGCATAACTTTGATGAAGAAGGGGATGCTCAATGGGAGGATGCTAATCCTGAACCAGAAAGAGTTCCTGAAACAAAAATGCCCAGTCCTTCGTTCGAAGAACAAATGAACAAACTTATAAGGGAAGCTGGTCAAAAAGTTTGAGATGACCACAACCGCGAAATGGCCATCTACGAGAAAGCCAGGATGCAACGCCTCCTTCAACAGGCTGAGAAAGATGAAAATGTCGCTCCCTGTCAACCTGTTGTAAAAAAGGCTCGACGCAAAGGCAGAAACAAGTCGAAAAGCGGAAAAGGCATTCAACAGCGACAAAGCAGGAACAAGAAGTCAAGCAGTCGGGAATCGAGCGGTCCGGATCTATCCCTTGTGAAAAAGATGAGTCGAGTGTACTCTTTTCCCCAAGACAAGACGAGGCAGATACTTGACCTAGCCATAAAGCACCAAATGCTTACACTTCCGGAGTCCAGGCACCCCGAACAAGCAGGCGATGTCTCACACCCAAAATATTGCTCTTATCACAGGGTAATAGGACACCCTCTCAAAGATTGCTTCACCTTCAAGAATTGGGTCGAAGATCAGTATCAGCTCGGCAAGTTTGCTCTATCTGACAGCTGGAGGGTAATGCCGTCGCAGAAGCATGAGCCCAAAGTTGCGAGAGCAGAACCAGATCCACGTCGATCTTGGAAGCGAGCTCGTACTTGTCATATGATAACAATATCAAAAGAAGAGCCCGAGAATCTGGATGAACTTCCCTGGTGCTTCAAAAACAGCGATGACGAGGTGGTCTCGGAATTCCCACCAGCGCCAAAAGAGCTGGAAGATGGAATACACACCACTGCGGACAACCTCAAGAAAATTAAGTTAGGGACGGCAAACGACCCGCGACCGACATTCGTTAGTGAACTGCTATCTGAAGAAAGCGTGGCTTCATTAAAAAACGTGCTTATGCAGTATAGAGATTGCTTCGCATGGAACTATTCTGAAATGCCAGGACTAGATCCAGAAATCGCTGTACATAAATTGGCGATATCCCCGGAAGTTAAACCAATCAAACAAGCACCGAGAAGAATGCGGCTCGAGCTTGAGATGAGCATTAACACCGAAGTCATGAAGCTGATCGACTCTGGGCTTATCCAGGAAGTTCAGTATCCCGATTGGATCGCCAACATCGTCCCGGTGATGAAGAAAAATGGGACGGTGCGCATATGTGTAGACTTTCGGGATCTCAATAAAGCCTGCCCGAAGGACGATTTCCCAGTGCTAGTCACCGAGCTGATCATAGATAACACATCCATTCACAAGGTTTTCTCCTTCATGGACGGCTCATCAGGATATAATCAGATAAAGATGCATCCCGAAGACCAGAAGCACACCGCTTTCCGGACCCCTTTGGGTATATTTTGCTACAAGGTGATGCCCTTCGGTCTAAAGAACGCCGGTGCCACCTACCAAAGGGCCATGACGAAGATCTTCGATGACCTTATACATGAAATTGTCGAATGCTATATCGACGACCTCGTGGTTAAGAGCAAATCATACGAGGAGCACTTAGAGCATCTGAAGACCGTATTTCAACGCCTTCGACAATACAACTTGAAGATGAACCCCCTCAAGTGCGCATTCGGAGTTTCCTCAGGCAAATTCCTAGGATTCATCGTCCGACACCGAGGTATCGAGATAGATCCGTCAAAGATTAAGGCGATCATGGAAATGCCTCCGCCAAGGACTCTCAAGCAATTGCGGTCTCTCCAGGGGAAGCTCGCGTATATTCGGCGTTTTATAGCCAACCTTTCAGGAAAGTCCCGCCCTTACAGTCACCTGATGAAGAAGGGAACCCCATTCGTCTGGGATCACAAATGCCAAGACGCGGTGGACGAAATCAAGCAATACCTGCAGAATCTGCCAGTGTTGGCTGCTCCGGTCAAGGGAAAGCCTCTCATTCTTTATACAACCGCCCTCGAAGGTTCCTTAGGCGCATTATGGGCACAAGAGAATGACCAAGGGAAAGAAAGAGCTCTTTATTACTTAAGTCGAGTTCTCCTAGGGGCAGAAAGCAACTACTCTCCCATCGAAAAGCACTGCCTGGCGTTGATTTTTGCGATAACAAAGCCCAGGCACTATGCGTTGGCGCATGAAGTCCGTCTCATTTCGAAGGTGGACCCCCTTAAATATTTAATGTCGAAGGCCATATTGACAGGGAGACTCGCTAAATGGGCCTTGCTCTTAATGGAGTTTTCGATAACCTATCAGCCTCTTAAAGTAGTGAAAGGCCAGGCCATCGCCGACTTCCTTGCTGAGCATCCGATACCGGCTGATTCCCCTTTGAATTGCGAACTGCCAGACGAATATGCGTTTGATGCGATCGACGGTGGTGATACCCGATGGGAATTCTATTTCGATAGAGCATCTTCCATGAAGAAGCACAAACAAAGCACCCCTATAATCAAATCGGGGGTAGGCCTCATCTTCGTAACTCCACAAGGAGTGATAATGCGCTTTGCTTTCTCCTTAACGGAGCCAAGGACGAACAATGAAGCCGTATACGAAGCTTTGATAGCAGGCCTCGAGATCGCCATCGACATGGGAATTGAAAACCTCCTTATATATGGAGATTCTCAACTGGTCGTTGGTCAAGTAAATGGCGACTACCAAACGTGCAAACCCGAACTGGTGAAATATGGCGAAAGAGTACAGCGACTGCTAACTCAAATCCCCTCCTACATACTGGAAAGAACACCGCGTGCGGAAAACAGCAAAGCAGACGCGTTAGCCAAGCTCGCCAAAGAACTAGCCGACGAAAACCTCGATGACGTAAGAATCGTGGTACAAAGCCGTCGGGTGCTTGCCCCAGTAGAAATATCTCCGGAATCATCCGAAGAAAAGCGAGCGACTGAGCAAATGGCTATGCAAATAAAAGACCAGGAAAAGGCTTAGGATTGGAGAGAAGTCTTTATAGACTACTTCAAATCTCGTCGAACGCCTGAAGATGCGTCCTCAAGACATCAGCTCATGAAACGAGCTCTGTCTTTCGCCTTCGTCAGTGATACTCTGTACAAGAGATTGTTTGATTCTCTGTGGTTGAGATGTCTGGGACCTGACGAAGCGAAAAGAGTCGTTCAGGAAGTTCACGACGGACTCTGCGGTTCTCACCAAGCAGGCCCGAAGATGAAGTTGAAAATTAAACGGATGGGCTACTATTGGCCAACGATGATTCAGGACTGCCTCGAATATGCGAAGCAATGCCACTCATGCCAGATTCATGGGGACTTCATCCATCAGCATCCAAATCCACTACATCCAACGGTGGCTAGCTGGCCGTTCGAAATGTGGGGGACTGACATAATCGGCCCCATTGAACCAGCATCGTCCAGGGGACATCGATTCATCTTAGCGACGACTGACTACTTCTCCAAATGGGCAGAAGTAATGCCGCTGAGGGAAGTGAAGATGGAGAATATCCTCCACTTCTTCAAGACGCATGTCATTTATCGGTTTAGAACTCCGTGACGGATCATCTCCGATAACGGGCCAGCCTACAGAAGCCACAAGATTAGCCGCTTCGCGCAACAACACAACATAGACTGGAGATATTCCTCAGTTTATAATTCCCGAGCAAACGGTCTAGCTGAGGCTTTCAACAAGACCTTGACGGAGATCGTGAAGAAGACGGTGTCCCGAAATAAGAAGGACTGGCACGAGAGACTGCAAGAAGCTCTCTGGGCGTATCGAACTACGTTCAAGACGGCCACGAACGCAACGCCGTACGCGTTGGTCTTCGGTACAGAAGCAGTACTCCCCCTCGAAATAGAATTACCTTCTCTACGAGTGGCAGTCCACTACGAGCTGACGGACGAAGAAAATGCTTACCTCCGGCTTGAGGAGCTTGATGCCCTTGATGAAACCCGGCTCATAGCGCAACAGAATCTGGAGGCTTATAAAGCAAAGATGACGCGCTCATATGAAAGATCGACCAGGCCGAGGACATTCCGCCAAGGCGAACTCGTGCTAGTGGTCAAAAGACCTATGATCCCCAATCGCGCCAAGCGGGGAAAATTTGAGCCGAACTATGAAGGCCCGTACATCATAGACAAGGTCTACCAGGGTGGAGCCTATCTACTCATGGATATGCACGGTGAAAGGCCTTTCAGGCCAATAAACGGTCGTTTCCTAAAGAAGTACTACACTTAATGAGTCACAGCCTGTAGGGTTCCTAGGCACCCTAGTGAGGTCTCACAAGGCATTGAACATGCCAATTTCAAAAAAAAATGGTGCCGAGAAACCCTAGACTACGGATCGTCGCTAGAATTCTAGGCGAAATATAAAGCTAGTTAACAATTTAACTAGAAGTTAGATGCTACAACCTTTGTAGATCCGGTAATCCTCTTCCTTGGCTCCACGTAGGCATCCTCTCGCTGTCCTTTTCGAATCCTAGACTCGTTCATCGGCTTCATCGGGAAAACGAGCGGAATAGGTCATCGGCTTCGTGTCAAAGACGATCTACGTCGAGGTTGCACAAACTCAAGCTCCGACTTCACAAAGTTGTGAAACTTGTGAAGAAAACACCCAAAACAACTTGGCAAGAGGTAGAGGGTGAAGAAATAGGAGGTGGGTTCACTTTAGAATTGGATTTATCTCACTTTAACTCAAGTTGCCATTGATGGACCTTGAGCTTTTCTTGAAGAAGAAGATGATCAAGAAGAAAGAAATATGATAAGTGTTGAGATTTAATAAAATTAAATCAATACTTATCATAAAGAGAACCATAGTTAAGTGTAGAGAGTTAACTAAGGTTAGAAGAATGGTTAGGGTTTAAAGTGAAGACAAAATGGTCACAAAGTCAAAGCTTCATGAAGCTTCAACAATGTTCAAGAAAGAAAGCAACCATTTTGTATTCTTATGCCATTCTTTTTCCAAAATGAAAAAATAAAAGAATGGATAAATAAAAACCCTAATCACTTTCCTAACCTAGGTTTAATTCTATACACTTAACCTAATGAGCAAGCATCATCAAACATGATACTAACATGTGCACAAAAAATATATCACATATACAATTTGCACATCAAGTGAGAATATCCATTTAAAGTAAACCAATACTAGTTAATGCAAAGTAATATATCAAATATATAATTATACATTAAATCATTAAATCAACATTTGATTCAATGATCCGGTCATGTCGCACATAACCGACTAGAATTCAATGTATCGATTTATCGAATCAATGATTCGATAACTAGGTCATATCGAATACAACCAATCGAAACATTTAACGCGAGAATGAAATGCGGTATCACATACACGCATTATTCTCGCTCCCGCACATATCTCATATGCGCTCCTATTTCGTTTCGCTTGAGCCAGGAAACCTCTGTGTAGGACTCTAAAGACTCGTCAATACGCCGGTAGCAGATGATGATCATATCAAGCACCCACAAGCCGCAAGCGGTCTGCTAAACGTAACGGCCACCCGGGTATTGAGCGATCAGAAGATCGACGAGCTAGCCCGCTCACACTCCTGTGAATCCGACCAGTAACACTTACCGTACAGTCCGGTCTCTTCGTCTGATATGTCGCATATCAAGTCTAGGGGTGGTAAACGTCAGACCCCAATAACCCGATAAGTCGTGCCGATGTGAGGCTCGTAACGGGTCGAGAAACTACTGGTAACACTTACCAGCAAATCTCTGATCAGCCCTGGCCAGGGACTTCCCTGCTACGGCCAATCGAGCACTGCGCAACATCAACCCCCAATACCGGGAGAGACGAAACCCCTCCTATCGCTCATTGCCTCCATGTGACTCTGGACTGTGCCCAAAGACCACCGTTTTGCACGCCCTCATGGACGTGGTAAGGTGGAGATCAAAGCACAGTGGGAATCACACAAGACTCTATGACGATCTCGGGTCTACAGACTAACCTGTACAAGTGTCACCTGAGAACTGCCATCTGACGTGAGGTATAATACCATCTGGGAGTTCTCGGCGAGTCCGTCCAGTGTACCCAGTCTCCACTGAGCACCCGCATACCATCTCTGATGTCAAACACCAATGGATATGGGATCATCCATCGCCCATCACATGGGTCGAGAAGCGTATACGCTAGTCTACTCTGGTATATCGATGCCCCGTCTCGATACACCCACGACTAGGGACCTTGAAGGATGTACTTATGGACTACCATGTCCCCACTAGTATGATCTGCATCATAGTCCAGGTAGTCAAGTACACATCCTAAGGGCTTTATCAACATGTAACTATAAGACGGTATAAAGAGACTAGTGTACATGTTAAGATAAAGAGCAACCAGATAGCATACTATCATGTCGAGCAAGAAAGTCATCTCTATATATGTCCAAGCATCCAATATAATATACATCATCTGTACAATACTGGCCTCTAGGGCATACATACAACTAACAATCTCCCACTTGCACTAGGGCCAGCTGCTGTAGTATCGCATACCGAGCATCCCGAAGAGTCTCTCAAACTGTATCTGAGGAATGGCCTTCGTGAGTGGATCCGCCGTGTTGTTCTTCGTGTCAACTCTCCTGACCTCGATCTCCCGGCGATCAACTATCTCCCGGATCAGGTGATACCGCCTCAGAATATGCCTGGATCGCTGATGGGACCTGGGTTCCTTGGCCAAAGCCACCGCTCCATTGTTATCGCAATACAAAGGTATTGGATGCTCAATGGATGGAACCACTCCAAGTTCAGAAATGAATTTCTTGATCCAGACAGCTTCTTTAGCAGCATCGTTGGCAGCGATGTATTCAGCCTCCATCGTCGAGTCTGCCACGGTTTCCTGCTTGGAACTCTTCCAGCTAACCGCCCCTCCGTAAAGGGTAAAGACAAAGCCCGACTGCGACTTAGAGTCGTCCTTATCACTCTGGAAGCTCGAATCGGTAAAGGACTCCACTTGGAGTTCTCCGTTACCATACACCAAGAACATATCTCTAGTCCTTCGCAAGTACTTGAGAATGCTCTTCACAGCTGTCCAGTGACTCTCTCCAGGATCAGCTTGATACCTGCTCACTACACTTAGTGAGTATGCTACATCGGGTCTGGTACATAGCATCGCATACATGATAGAGCCTACCGCCGAAGCATAGGGTATCCCTTGCATGCGAGCTCTCTCCAAATCAGTCTTGGGAGACATCTCTTTGGAGAGAGTGACTCCAGAGATCGTGGGCATATTCCCACGCTTGGACTCTTCCATACTAAACCTCTTTAGTATGGTGTCAATGTACCTGGATTGGGACAATCCCAAAATCCATTTGGATCTATCTCTATAGATCCTGATCCCCAATATGCAGGAGGCATCACCAAGATCTTTCATTGAGAATCTTTGTGATAAGAAGATCTTGACTGATTGCAGCATAGGAATATCATTTCCTATCAAGAGTATGTCGTCCACGTACAATACGAGGAAGACAACCTTACTCTTTGCCACCTTCTTGTAGATACAAGGTTCATCTGGATTTTTGACGAAATCAAACTCTTTGATAACGACGTCAAAGCAGATGTTCCAACTCCGCGATGCTTGCTTTAATCCATAAATGGATTTAAGCAGCTTGCACACCTTCCCGCTGCTCCCACTGTCTACGAAGCCCTCTGGCTGAGTCATGTACACGCACTCTTCTAAATCACCATTTAGAAAGGCGGTCTTAACATCCATTTGCCAGATTTCGTAGTCATGAAAGGCAGTAATGGCAAGCATGATTCTGATGGATTTAAGCATAGCCACTGGAGAAAAGGTCTCGTCATAGTCCACACCTGGTCTTTGACAAAAACCCTTTGCTACAAGTCTAGCTTTGAAAGTCTCCACTTTCCCATCTACACCAAGTTTCTTCTTGAAGATCCACTTGCTCCCAATGGGTTTTACCCCTTCAGGAGAAATTTCCAAAGTCCATACTTTGTTGGTGTACATGGATTCCATCTCGGACCGCATAGCATCCAGCCATTTCACTGAGTCCCTACTCGTGATGGCCTGCTCGAAGCTAGTTGGGTCATCATCATCCATGATGCAATCCTCGCTTCCACCGTCCATAAGAAAACCGTAGTATCTCTCAGGTTGGCGAGGAACCCTACTAGATCGGCGGAGAGGCTGAGGTTCGTCGGGAGCTACTAAATCCTCTGGTTCCACTAAATCTTCAGTTTGAGTTTGTGTAGCCGGAATTTCTTCCAGTTCTACCTCATCGCCACTAATTTCTTTTGCAAGAAATTCCTTTTCCAAAAAGGTGGCATGGCGAGAAACAAACACTTTTTGTTCCTCTGTATGGTAGAAAAGATATCCATGTGAATGTTTGGGATATCCCACAAACTTGCATAGAACTGACCGTGCCTCGAGTTTGTCCGGATTTTGCCTTTTGACATAGGCCGGGAAACCCCATATCTTAACTCGTTTAAAACATGGTCTCTTCCCACTCCATATCTTATATGGTGTGGTAGGTACAGATTTAGATGGAACTTGATTCAATAGGTATGCTGCTGTCTCCAGCGCATAACCCCAGAAGGAAATAGGTAACTCAGCTGTGCTCATCATAGAGCGCACCATATCTAATAGGGTGTGGTTCCTCCGTTCTGATACACCGTTGTGCTGTGGTGTATATGGAGGAGTCAGCTGAGAGAGAATCCCATTCTCTTTTAGGAAGTCCAGGAATTCATTGCTTAAGTATTCTCCTCCTCGATCAGATCGTAGGATTTTAATACTTTTTCCGGTTTGGTTCTCAACTTCTTGCTTATATTCCCTAAATTTCTCAAAAGCTTCTGATTTGTGTTTCATCAGGAACACATACCCGAACCTAGAGAGATCGTCAGTGAATGTAATGAAGTATGAAGAACCATCCCTGGCATGTGTAGACATGGGACCGCATACATCACTATGTATCAGTCCCAAGAGTTCGGTAACTCTTTCTCCGTGTCCCGTAAACGGAGTTTTGGTCATCTTGCCTTTGAGACATGACTGGCAAGTGTCATAAGATGAAAATTCAAACGGATTTAAATATCCATCTTTATGCAACTTAGCTAGTCGTGTCGTATTGATGTGACCCAGTCTACAATGCCACAAGAAGGATTCATTGAGTTCAGAACTCTTCCTCTTGTGTGTGTTTGTTATGCTCAGGACTGTTGATTGATTTAGAACATAAATGCCATTGCATAACGTGCCTGATCCAACCAACTTTTGGTTATGGAAAATGTTCATAACATTGTCCTGTAATACAAAATTATATCCCTCTTTACTTAATAAAGAAACCGATATAATGTTGCATATCAGGTTCGGCATGTAATAGCATTCGTTCAGAACCAATGTATTTCCAGTTGGTAATACAAGGTGATATTCTCCGACAGTCTTAGCTGCAACAATTGCACCATTTCCAACTCTAATGTCTTTATCACCTTCTCCAAGTTCTCTACCTTTCCTAAGCCCATGTAACTGATTACATATATGGGATCCTGACCCGGTATCTAATACCCAGGACGTAGAGCAAATGGAGAAACAGTTCTCAGTAACGAACACACCCGAAGAAAATGCATCATCATGTACTTTCTTCAATCGGGTGGCATGGGAATCCTGGTATTCCCCTATATCCTATTCATTCCTATAACTCTTATAAGAAAGAACGGAACCAACGTTCCCCAGCACAGTATAACATGCGGGTTCGGTCAATACATCCATATTATTATCTTGATTAAGGCATGAACTGGTCGCTACCTGGAGAGAGAGAGAAGAAAACACTTTAGCGTATGCTCGTGCAAGGTCAGATTGGTTATTATCTTATCTAATCAGGATGGCTCCCACTGCTTTTTATCAAATCTTCCTTCAAACCCTAAAAGGAAAGACTAGCCGGGATTAATTACACACTACAGGTTCGCCAATCTTTCAGCCAGGCCAGTGTCGGTACTTTGAGGGAGGTCCCCCGTGCTTTCGCACGAACCTAATTAATGTAAACCTCGTTTTCCCAGAGGCGTAACCCCGTTGACACCTTTCTAGACACCTACTTGATCGGCTAATTGCACTGTGTAAAACTCTCCCAGGAGTAACTCTTACTCGCAGCGGGTATCGGGATCCAACTATCTCATAGAAGGTATGCAATCTCATTGCAAATTTCAACACTTGAAATTCCCGATAATATTTTGCCCCTAGTGTCCTATGACCTTGACAAAGGCCAACAAATCACAGGATGCTAGTCAAGTTCAACCCGTCATTTCTTGATTGAATCAAACCCACCCGCACGACCCTTGACAAAGGCCAACAAGGTCGTACGACTACCCTGAAACAATCTGCATCATATGCACAAACAGATAAGCACTATTCAGCTACCGCACACTACGCCTTGACAAAGGCCAACAAACGCAGCACGAATACTAAACAGTCTTTATCTGAAATGACGGAGGGCTACGCAGGTTTTTCATAAAAACCATGAGCGTAATGAACTTGATATCGTTGTAGAATCAAATGAAGT
The DNA here is from genome assembly GCA_030015575.1 of Agapanthus africanus. Lineage (NCBI taxonomy): Eukaryota > Viridiplantae > Streptophyta > Magnoliopsida > Asparagales > Amaryllidaceae > Agapanthus > Agapanthus africanus. Next base: position 176,997,290 of record JASDDO010000026.1, on the reverse strand, counting down.
TTTGAAATGGAGCGATTTTGAGGCTTTTCTAGTTTTGCTAAAGGAGTCACTCCCGGTGAAGGGATCTCGGTCCTTTCCTCGTCGAATGAGGTGCAGGATATATCATATATATCGCTGTGCAAAGCAAAAACTGTAGCTACCTGTTTTATTTTAAAATTCGATTCTACAACATCTTAGGTTTCTTATCTTTCATTAATCACATTAATGAAGTCCCATCATTTAAATGCCTAAACATCACAGATAGATATGACGTACACTTATGCCATCCGCATTCGCCTCGATGTCCCCTCGTGCACCGTTAGGTTAGGTAACTAACGACAGAGCAGGGCAGGGCTAGCGCGGGTGTAAAACATAAGTAACGTCTATATAATATATCATATATACTATATACTATATCCATCACAGAGTCACAACACAGATATCGCAGCAGAATAAACATATGAAATATTGGATATACTAGGACGTCCGTGTTTTCAATACGAGCCAGTATAAAACACGGATTCCACGGTCGTGATGAATAGCCAATCCCACACCCCTAGACCCCTACGAGAGCGGCAAGCAACCCTGCCAATTCTAGGGTTAGGAGACCCGGACTCGACTCCTCGAGTTGGTCTCCCACTAGACCCCAGAACCCGGTTACTTGTGCTCCCCTCCTTGGGTCTATCCTAATGCGGAAAAGTAAATAATATACAAAGGGTGACAACTTCCGCTACCTGGAAGTGCCCCAAATAAAAGAATATTACATACAAGTTTTTACATGAATGAAAATGAAAAACACTCATCTCATATAAAAACCCCCGGCTATTCGAATACGACGATCCAATATAACATATCCAGCAACACATAACATCACATGTCATCAACGTAAGTAAGTATGCATACCCCAATTGTCGTTGACGTATAGCAACGAAACCGGCGATATGAACATACTACACTTACGGTCACAGAAGAGAAAGTGTAAAACTACAACAATTGGAATCCGCAACTGCTTTAGACATCACATGCCTAATCAGATATAAATCCCGCATTTTAGTCTCATTATCGAAAACTCTTTTCAATATCATATGGGACTAAATTGCTAGATTTATAACATTCATTCAGTTATCTCATAACTACTTGTGAATTCCAATTATTGTATCACATTCCAGATAAACAGAAAATGTTAAACTTTCCGATCGAACAGTCGAATACCCAAGTTTTCCGATACAGCTCAACACATGAAATAAGTCTAACAACATTCAGTTCGTGCCTCAGTACCGACGGTCCAGCCATAGAAGGGTCAAGCCAACGCCTCACATGTGGCACGCCGTACTGCCCCAAACCCGAAGGTTCAAAGGGCAGTTCAAGACGGTCACATAATCGAGTTAAGGTTTGTTGTCTTCTAGAGGGTCCATCGCGTTACTTGCACTACTTAGAACGTCGTTAAACTACGGAAAAATCCAACACTTGGAAATTTCCCGACAGGGGAAAAATTGGGTATTTATATCCGGTCGAACTTTTTAACATATTCTGGAAATTATCCGGAAATACACAAAGACGAAATTTTGATACCCCGATCGAAACACCGAATCCCCAAAGCAACCAAAAAAAAAAATTCAACTCTTGAATAATCATTAAAAACACCCAGGAAAATCACCACTGGAAATTAAGGATTACTGTGTAAAATTCTTTAAATAATTAGTCCGTACGGCCGCGGATCCGCCGCATGAGCCATGCTCATGCCGCGGATCCGCGCTTGAACAGTGGAATTACACTCACGAATTTCATAGTAAACCTTATAATTTCCTGCTTATTTTTCTGCATATTTTTAATATTGAAAAATCCCACTTTTTGGAAAAAGTCCAGAGAGCAAGATAAGTTTAGGGTTTCGGGTTCGTTCGGGCTTCAAATCGCGTCTAGACTTCGCCTAAGGCTCTAGCTAGGCTCTGATACCATTTTAGGGTTCCTAGGCACCCTAGTGAGGTCTCACAAGGCATCGAACATGCCAATTTCAAAAAAAAATGGTGCCGAGAAACCCTAGACTACGGATCGTCGCTAGAATTCTAGGCGAAATATAAAGCTAGTTAACAATTTAACTAGAAGTTAGATGCTACAACCTTTGTAGATCCGGTAATCCTCTTCCTTGGCTCCACGTAGGCATCCTCTCGCTGTCCTTTTCGAATCCTAGACTCGTTCATTGGCTTCATCGGGAAAACGAGCGGAATAGGTCGTCGGCTTCGTGTCAAAGACGATCTACGTCGAGGTTGCACAAACTCAAGCTCCGACTTCACAAAGTTGTGAAACTTGTGAAGAAAACACCCAAAACAACTTGGCAAGAGGTAGAGGGTGAAGAAATAGGAGGTGGGTTCACTTTAGAATTGGATTTATCTCACTTTAACTCAAGTTGCCATTGATGGACCTTGAGCTTTTCTTGAAGAAGAAGATGATCAAGAAGAAAGAAATATGATAAGTGTTGAGATTTAATAAAATTAAATCAATACTTATCATAAAGAGAACCATAGTTAAGTGTAGAGAGTTAACTAAGGTTAGAAGAATGGTTAGGGTTTAAAGCGAAGACAAAATGGTCACAAAGTCAAAGCTTCATGAAGCTTCAACAATGTTCAAGAAAGAAAGCAACCATTTTGTATTCTTATGCCATTCTTTTTCCAAAATGAAAAAATAAAAGAATGGATAAATAAAAACCCTAATCACTTTCCTAACCTAGGTTTAATTCTATACACTTAACCTAATGAGCAAGCATCATCAAACATGATACTAACATGTGCACAAAAAATATATCACATATACAATTTGCACATCAAGTGAGAATATCCATTTAAAGTAAACCAATACTAGTTAATGCAAAGTAATATATCAAATATATAATTATACATTAAATCATTAAATCAACATTTGATTCAATGATCCGGTCATGTCGCACATAACCGACTAGAATTCAATGTATCGATTTATCGAATCAATGATTCGATAACTAGGTCATATCGAATACAACCAATCGAAACATTTAACGCGAGAATGAAATGCGGTATCACATACACGCATTATTCTCGCTCCCGCACATATCTCATATGCGCTCCTATTTCGTTTCGCTTGAGCCAGGAAACCTCTGTGTAGGACTCTAAAGACTCGTCAATACGCCGGTAGCAGATGATGATCATATCAAGCACCCACAAGCCGCAAGCGGTCTGCTAAACGTAACGGCCACCCGGGTATTGAGCGATCAGAAGAACGACGAGCTAGCCCGCTCACACTCCTGTGAATCCGACCAGTAACACTTACCGTACAGTCCGGTCTCTTCGTCTGATATGTCGCATATCAAGTCTAGGGGTGGTAAACGTCAGACCCCAATAACCCGATAAGTCGTGCCGATGTGAGGCTCGTAACGGGTCGAGAAACTACTGGTAACACTTACCATCAAATCTCTGATCAGCCCTGGCCAGGGACTTCCCTGCTACGGCCAATCGAGCACTGCGCAACATCAACCCCCAATACCGGGAGAGACGAAACCCCTCCTATCGCTCATTGCCTCCATGTGACTCTGGACTGTGCCCAAAGACCACCGTTTTGCACGCCCTCATGGACGTGGTAAGGTGGAGATCAAAGCACAGTGGGAATCACACAAGACTCTATGACGATCTCGGGTCTACAGACTAACCTGTACAAGTGTCACCTGAGAACTGCCATCTGACGTGAGGTATAATACCATCTGGGAGTTCTCGGCGAGTCCGTCCAGTGTACCCAGTCTCCACTGAGCACCCGCATACCATCTCTGATGTCAAACACCAATGGATATGGGATCATCCATCGCCCATCACATGGGTCGAGAAGCGTATACGCTAGTCTACTCTGGTATATCGATGCCCCGTCTCGATACACCCACGACTAGGGACCTTGAAGGATGTACTTATGGACTACCATGTCCCCACTAGTATGATCTGCATCATAGTCCAGGTAGTCAAGTACACATCCTAAGGGCTTTATCAACATGTAACTATAAGACGGTATAAAGAGACTAGTGTACATGTTAAGATAAAGAGCAACCAGATAGCATACTATCATGTCGAGCAAGAAAGTCATCTCTATATATGTCCAAGCATCCAATATAATATACATCATCTGTACAATACTGGCCTCTAGGGCATACATACAACTAACACAGCCTAGGTCAATGATAGATGAAGACGACTATGTCCGCTCGCTATCTTCCTAAGCCCAAACTCTATAAGTAGTAACTGGCCTCCTTCAGCAACGGACCGAAACGTCCTTAAACTAACAATGGACCACTACGTCCTAAAACTAGCTGACGACAGAAACGTCTTTAAACTACTACCGCAGCATCCTCAGGCTGACGAGATAAATAAAAAAAAGAATAAAAAAACAAAGAAACAAAAAAAACGGTATGTCCATAAGCAAAACGGGCACGGATGAAAACCCGAAAGGGCTCCGTGAGTAAAAACAGCAGGGCTACCGGCAAGTGTTCGTGAAAACCCGAAAAGGCGCGACCTCGTTAGAAAAAAAAGATTAAAAAGAATATAAAAAAAAGAAGACGGTATGTCCATAAGCAAAATGGGCACGGATGAAAACCCGAAAGGGCTCCGTGAGTAAAAACAGCGGGGCTACCGGCGAGTGTTTGTGAAAACCCGAAAGGGCGCAACCTCGTTAAAAGACACTTGCAGGGTCCTCTCGACCTTGTAAGGAGAAACCACCCGCGTGAGATCCTTACGACTCACAGGGAGCAACATACTTAGGGATCCCTACGATTCCTAAGGAGAAATTACACTTGCGAGATCCTCACGACTCGTAGGGAGAACTCTCTTATGGGACCCTTACGGCTTATAAGATTTGAAAGTCTTAAGTTACAGAGATCTGAACCTGTTCTTAAGCAACCCCCACAACTTTCGATATTACCCTACAAGCGGTTCAATACTGACCCTTGTATACAATCCACGGGCGCGAATAAACATTTCCCTAACCAAGTCCCACCTGTGACTGGGGATATGTCCATACGGTGAACAACCCTTGTAAGTCCTCTCGACTTATAAGAAGAAAACCCTTTTGTAAGATCCTTACGACTTACAGGGGAACATATACTTAGGAATCCTCACGATTCCTAAGGAGAAAATACACCTACGAGATCCTCACGACTCGCAGGGAGAAATACCTTTATTAGACCCTTACGGCTCATGAAGTCAAAAGTCTTAGTCGACGGGATCCTAACCCTGTTCGCTAAGCCACATTTGTTCGACATCGACAGAGGCAAATGATGATTCGCTCCTGGTAATATCCCAGTTGTAGCGATGCTGATGCCTAAACCGGTATCAAATTCCAAGCCCTTTCACGGCAAATGATGATTCGCTCCTGGCAATATTCCAGTTGTAGCGATGCTGATGCTGAGATTGCCGTCGGATTCCAAGTTCCACACTCGCGATAAAAAAATCAGCGAGCCATACATACATGCAAAATAGCCGAAATGATGGGGCAACTTGCAAATAAAAATCAGCAAGTAAAAATGTATGCATGCAAAATAGCCTAAATGATTGGGCAACTCGCAATAATAAGCAGCGAGTGAAAATAAAATAAATAGCCGAAATGATTGGGCCCCGCGAAAAATAGCCGAAATGATTGGGCAATCACGACTTTCACGATATAAAAGCTGAAATGATAGAGCATCGCGGAAAGAAATAAAAAATATATATAACGAAATTTATGCCCTACAGGCGATATCACGGCAATCCCTGTATACAATTCAGGGGCGCAAACAAAGAAGGAATCACACCTTTCCTCCCCATCCTCCATCAGAAAACGGAGCCAAGTCTTGACGGTAACTCATATAAAACCCGAAAGACACATTACCTCAATTCAGGAAAACCAGTGTCCTTGACGAGAGCTTCTTGATTCGCGTCGACCCGCAGAGAAACCAGCGTCTTTGCAGGAACACCTCAATTCGTTTCAACCCCAGGGAAATCAGTGTCCTTGGCAACCGCCTCAATTCAGGGAAACCAATGTCCTTGATGAGAACATCTTGATTCGCGTAGACCCGCAGAGAAACCAGCATCTTTGTAGGAACACCTCGATTCGTTTCAACCCCAGGGAAATCAGTGTCCTTGGCAAATACCTCAATTCAGGGAAACTAGCGTCCTTGATGAGAGCTTCTTGATTCGTGTCGGCCCGCAGAGAAACCAGTGTCTTTGCAGGAATACCCCGATTCGTTTCAACCTCGAGGAAACCAGTGTCCTCAGCAAAATACTTCGAATCAGGGAAACCAGTGTCCTTAACGGGAGCTTCTTGACTCGCGTCGACCCGCAGAGAAACCAGCGTCTTTGCAGGAATACCTCGATTCGTTTCAACCCCTGGGAAATCAGTGTCCTTGGCGACCACCTCAATTCAGGGAAACCGGTGTCCTTGACGAGAGCTTCTTGATTCGCGTCGACCAGCAGAGAAACCAGTGTCTTTACAAGAACACCTTGATTCGTTTCAACCCCAGGGAAATCAGTGTCCTTGGCAAATACCTCAATTCAGGGAAACTAGCGTCCTTGATGAGAGCTTCTTGATTCGCATCGGCCCGCAGAGAAACCAGTGTCTTTGCAGGAATACCTCGATTCGTTTCAACCTTGAGGAAACCAGTGTCCTCGGCAAAATACTTCGACTCAGGGAAACTAGCGTCCTTGATGAGAGCTTCTTGATGCGCGTCGGCCCGCAGAGAAACCAGCGTCTTTGTAGGAATACCCCGATTCGTTTCAACCCCAGGGAAATCGGTGTCCTTGGCAAATACCCCGACTCAGGAAAATTAGTGTCCTTGACGAGAGATGCTCGATTCGTCTCGACTCGTGAGGAAATTAGTGTCTTCGCGAGGACTTCCCGATTCGTCTCGACTTGCAAGATAAAGCCTTAGGCAGCAGGGATTAAAAAACTTGTTTCCTAAGCACTGGGACCCTGCAAGTCGGTCTAAAACGGTCTCTTGCATACTATCCACGGGTCTCACTCTCCAAAGCCGAATCTCGACAAGGAGGAAAACAACCGCTTACGAGTCCTCTTGACTCGTAAGAGAGAAAAATCTCTTATAAGATCCTTACGACTTATAAGAGAAAACGCACTTAGGAATCCTCACGATTCCTAAGGAGAAAATACACCTACGAGATCCTCTCGATCCGTAGGGAGAAAAGTCTTTATGAGACCCTCACGGCTCATAAAGTTGAAAAGTCTTAGGCAGCAGATCTGAACCTGCGGCCTAAGCCATCGCTACTTCTTGAAGAAGCCAAGACAGAATGCTCGCTCTACCATCTGTCGACCATGTTTGCTAAAATAACATACTGATAATAAAAGAAGGAAGAAAACACAGAGATGACACAAGACATTGCAAAAGGAAATGTGTATATCTTTATTCATGAATTCAATTAAGTACAAGGCGAATCGTATAAAGAATAAAGAATGTGTACATATTATTCAAAAATTACAAGTGTATAAATGGTACAAAATGTTCAAGAAGAAGGAAGCGTCTTAACTAGCCCCATCAGTTGCTCGCGCACTTCCTTTAATGCCTTCTCCTGATCGGCCGCCACCGCCAATTCTGCTTCCACCTGAGTCCGCTGCTGCAGGAAGGATGAAAGCTGCTCCTCAACTGCTTGCTGAGCTGCGTTGCGACCTTGGGCATCATGCTCAGCGGCATCGAGCTTCTGCTTCAGTGCTAGCCCATCAGAAATACTTTGCAAAAGACCCTCGAAGATAGCCTTCACCCGGGCAGCGTTCGCATCGACTTCAGCACGCAGGCGAGCAGTCTCGCTTGAAGACTCCTGGCATTTCCTCAGCCTTAAAGCCGCTTCTTGTTCCAAATGGCGGAAGTAAGAAGTGCTTTCCTCGATCCACGCTGCCCGTTGAGTACTCGCGGCCAAGATTTCGGGGGCAGGATGCATCGACTCCAGCTGATTCAGGCGGGCCTCGATCTCCCTGCAGTAATTAACCCAAGACTCGACGACACCTTCATTATGAAAATTTACAAGCGTCGCCAGTATCGGATTAACCTCCGCAGCGAAATCTGCAGCAGATGGGGGAACGTCCGCGTCGAGCTCTTCAACGTATCCGCTCAGCATTCACAAACTCATCGCAGCATTCTTTGAAGACGGACGTCTCAAGAAGGGGCCTGCCGGCATTATAATGCGGGACTCAAGAGGGACCGGAACCGGAACGATAGTTGCAAAATAAAACACAGTCAAATGACGGTTCAAGAAATATAGAAGAGTCATCGATAAGGGAATTTACTATGCCAGCTGCAGCAGGCGGCAAAGCCGGGAGGGCTGGTGACGCAACCGATCTTGCATCTCCTCCTTCGATTTGTAGCACTGCAATCAGGGCGAGGAAGAATCAGAAATAATTCTATTACTAAAAAGAGGAAGGGTATTAATTGAAAATCATAATCACCAACGCCGCCAGAGGAAGCAAGCTCCGAAGGGAAGGAAAAGTGTGGGAGCAGCACCTGGTAGAGGTGATCAAAAAGCACTCCTGCAAAGACGCAATAGTACGACATCAGTACATAAATTATGCGGCCGTAAGATAAAACTAATGGGTTATAGATTCATACCTTCCAACATTTGCGATGGTGCGAGAGATGGTATAGAGGTGGCCATCGTCAAGGCAGTAGTCGATGGCGCTCCCTCGAGCAATGGAGCATCAGCACTGGCCGCACCTGCGTTAAAAACAAAAATAAACATGTCAGGAGGGATTGCAAGATAAGAAAAAAAAAGAGGACGGTAACCCGAAATTTACCTGATGAGCCGCCAGCCGAAACGGAGGCGTCTCCCTCCTCCATCGACATGAGTCCACCTCCCGTGGCCTCATCACCAGACTCTACGGGAGTTGTCGTCATGCTCGCGAGGCCGAGAGACGGCGGAGGACTGTAGACGGGGAGGGCAATGATTGGAGCATTACCAGACTCTTGAGAAAGAGCAGCTCGCTCATCCCCAGCAATCACGCCCGTCTCATCCGCTACTCCCTCGGGCTCAGCGGACGCGGCCGTCTCGTCTACCGTTGCCATAGGGTCGTTGGTCTCAGGCGCTCCGTCCGCTGCTGCCCCAGGCTCGGTTATAGCAACCGTCTCATTTGCCGCTACCTCGGGCTCGGCATCGACAGCCTTCTTTGGCACAGTCTCCTCAGCCCCTAGCTCGGGTCCAGCAACCCCGGCGATGTCGCCCACCGTCGGCTCGGGTTCAGCCAGTACCTCCTCTACTGTCCCCTTAAGCTCGACGGTTTCCGCCGCTCCTTCGGTTGGACTTGGCCCTGCAGGAAAAGATGTATGAGAACCGATAGTCGTACAATTCTTACAACAAAGTCTCGAAATACACATTACCTGAGGTGGATCGATCGGTGGCCTCCCGAACCGCACGTGCCGCATGTCTATGAGCAGTAGACAAGGCGACCGTGGGCTCCTCGGAAGGAGAAGAGACGGGAATAACGGTGCTTGGGCCCGCTCCCACGGCCAAAGCAGATCTGCGCTCCTTCGCCCCGCGCCTCAAGCGCTTCCTCTCCTCTCGGGCCGTTACGACGGACCTCTTCAAAGCTTCCTTCATCGAGGTGTCATCGTCCGCGTTTAGAGTTGCCTCCAGAGCCTTCAAGGCATCCCTCATCAGCTTTTCAAGTCGGGTCTCTCGCGGCTGCCCCGAAGAGGCCGGGACTTCAGTAGCTGGCCCGGGAAGAGTCCCCGCATCGACTTGCACGGCCCCTGCAAAAAGACAGAGAGAAGATTAGATTAGCTATAAAAAAAAGAAAGAATAAAGACTCAGCGAGCCGATACATACCAACGCCCGACAGAGCGCGTTTCCTTTCCTCCTCCTGGAAAGTTTGGAGGGAAGCAGCAATAGCATCTTTAGTGGTGACGCCTGCTTAAAAAAAGGGGGGAAAGCATTAGTTAAAGACAATAATAAAGGTGCAATGAAATAACGAAGAGTGCAACCAATGATTACCTGACTGAGCAAGTTTAGCCAACCACGCTTCGAGCCTTGCCGTTCGCTCAGAAACCTCAATGGCGGCCGCCAAGTCGGTGTCTTCTGGCTTTACCAAGAAGCCCTCGTTGCTCCCGTATTCGAGTAAGCCTTCGATAAGTGGGGCCTGAGGCTCTAGGCCGAGGATGGCATCCAGAGAAAGAACGGACTTCTTCTTCCTCTTTTGCGCGCGGGCCCCGGTCGCCGCCAAGATCATCTTGCGCTTTGCGGGCACCTTAGGGCGGCGGGTCCCAATATCCGCGCCCACTCCGGACTCGGGCGAAACTACATTCACTGGAGCACGGGGCACTGGGGGCGCGTCCCCGGTATCACGAGGCGGCAATCCACGCGGAGGGCTCAGCACGCGCGTTGGTTCGGCTCCAGCTTCTTTCAGCAGAGGAATGACCGGGGTCCTTGGCTTCAGGGGAGCCTTGCGGTTGCTGCCGGGAGGAGCACCCTTGCGGTCGACCAAGATGCGCTTCTCTTCACGGATGACTGGACCCATGGCGTGCCCATACCAAGCCACGTACAGGTTAAGGACCCGGGGGACGCAGCTCGGCTCGCTGATAAAAAAGTGGGAGCCCGTATTCAGCCGCATAAAATGGTGCATCGCGCTCCGTATCCCCTCCATGCTGGCTGCGGGCTCTTCTAAAAATGCCTCCAGCGGGATCCCCTGGTTGTAGCTTGATTGTTGAGCGAAATGATGGGGGTTGTACTTCATAAAGAGCGCCATGTCGTTTTGCCTGAACACCAGGAAGCCCGGCCGGATGGAGTAGAGGTGAAGAATCTCCCGGGCTTTCAATACGGAAGCCCCGTCCTTAAAACTATCACGCAGCGCCACCACCGCCTTGGAGGTTTCTGAGCCGATAGTCACGACTTTGTCCGTAAAAGAAATCCTAGCTCCGACCAATTGTGGACGAAGGAGCAACCCCCTAGCCTCCCGTGGAGGCGGATTCACGATCGAAGCGCCAATCAGCCGCATGACTCTTGGGAGTCTTCACTTCTCGAAAAACGATGGGGTCTTATGAATGCCGAATACCCCGAGTGAAGTAGTGCATCGGGAAATTGGCAGGCTGCACCCCAGGTTCATTGGCGTCTGCCGCCACGCTGAGTCCGTTGTATAGGTGAGCCAGCCCGGCGATTCCGATTGACAACTGTAGGCCAGCCACCATCCGATGCGCTGGGTAGAAAACGGATGGCCTCATATATCACGGATGCATGGGGAGCGCGAACCAGGACAGCCACAATCCCAGAAACCCCAAAAAGAAGGTCTCTTCATCAATGCCCGGGGCGGCAATTTCTGATAGGGGCATGATGGCGGCATCGGGGAGATATAAATCCTTTTGATCGTCTTCCGATACTGGTCGACGATCCAAGCCGAATCCAAAAGGGTCATCGAGCTTGGCGAACTTGCCACTCCGCTGCGCTAAAATTTCCGGTCGAAGGAAGCGGGCGATAAAATCTGCGAAACTGACTCCCTGGACTCCCGATTCCAGATAGAGACCTTCATATATATTCAGCACCTTCACCAGACTCGGAAACTGGTGCTGAATAGCATTCTCCGGCGTCAAATCAAATACCAACGGCTTGGTGGCAAATACATACTCATCAGGAGGAAGCAGCTCCTCGTAATGCTCCCCCCTCACCGGCAAACCCGAGATCTCAGCGAACTCTTCTAGAAAGATGGAGACTTCCCTGTCCGATAGAAGGAAAGTGTGGGTAGGGGTGTTCTATTGTTCTATGAATGCCTTAACCCTCCACGTCGGGGGAACGGGGTACTCGAACAAGGAGACATAGACGGCGGAGTACAGACCGATCTTCATCAGATGCGTCATCTTCGCTGATAGAATATACCGGGCCCATTGCAAGTATCCGGCCGGTTGTCGAGGGGTCAATCCAACATTGTAAGGTTGTCCCCAAGGGCGTGCCTCACCCTGACATATGCGCCGCCCCAAAATGTCCACGGCCGGCGGCGGCTGCACGGGAATGGCGCCAATCGAAGGCTGGAGAAGATCCTCCGAATTCCAGTTCGAGACCTCCACGGCATACTTCACCGGGGGTTCATCCGCATAGGGGATCGATGAGATGGGCTCTGACGGCATCGCGCAACCAAAGCTTCGGCGACCCTTGATGATCTCACTGTACCACCTACCCCACAGGTGAAGGCTCTTATGCTCTGGGTCATGATCCTTAATTAGAGCGAGCACCTCCCTGTCCACTGGCGCCTCAGGGAATCCTTTCTCTGAGTGAACAAACGGGAATGACAGATCAGCCGACATGTTTCTAGCGAAGGGACAGAAATCAGCCGTCAGTGTTGTAATTCCAACGCTTGGCATTTTAAAATTTATACCCGACTGCAATGAAGTAGGTAAGGGACCAAAGGAGGACCCACAAAATCTGGATGACAATGCGTCAGTTAATAAGACAGCCCCATCATTGGATGGGATTGTCAATTAATGAGGAGATCCCCAAAAGAATATTCTCATTAATGAGAGAGATCCCTAGAGACAAGGAGAAAATCTCCCCTTTCAGAGCAAAGCTCTGTCACAGAGTGACACTTGTCAAACTCTGGTCTCAAGGGAATAAAATTCCTTAAAAGAGCCTGGCTCTGTAATAATGCTGAGAAAATCTATTAAAAGAAAAAAAATTATTAACTCCTAAAGATTAAAAATTTGGGGATCTTAAAGATCCATGAAAACTTTTAAAAGTTCTTCATTTTTAGATCAAAAAGATCTATGTTTTGCCAAAGAGCAATGCTCTGTTCATGGGTTAAGAAACCCTGAAGTAGGTTCTTGAGAGCAAGGCTCTGTTGGTGAAACCCCAAAGGGGTTTTCTTTAGATCGAAAGATCTATGAGAGCAAGGCTCTATTAATTAAAATTAATTTAATTTAAGATTAATTTTTACCTAAAAGTCTTTCTAAAAAAGTTCTTGAAAATGAGAGCAAGGCTCTGAAGTTCTTGAAAACAAGAGCAAGGCTCTGAAAATCAAATTCTTGAAGATGGTGAACATCTGTTGAGGACCAAGGGTCCTATTTATAGGAGCTTGCGCCCTTTCAACTCCTGAGTTGATCCGACGATTGGGATCTTACCACCGCTGCACTCACGTGTGCGCCACGTGAGCGAAACGGTGGGGGGCATTTGTTTCTCCCATTCAGAGCAAAGCTCTGTTTGAATTTCAAAAATTCAAAAATTGAAGCAACGCTTCAGATCCCATGCGCTGCATGCAAAGCGTCACGTGTCAAAAGCAGACACGCCAGCGCAGCGCCCAAAGCAGCACACCCAATCAGAGCAAGGCTCTATTTAAAATGAAAATAAAGGAAGCAACGCTTCAGCTGAGTTGTGCACTGTGCTGTGCGACACGTGGCAGCGCAGTTGCGCTGCGCTCTGCGCTGCGCGACACGTGTCGAGCGCAAGAGCGCTTGCGCCAACTGTGCCAGCACTAAAATAGAATTAAAATTCTGGAAAGATCTTTCTGATCTTATTAAAACAATAAGATTCTCTTCTGTAAAACAGAAGCCCTTGGATCAAAGATCCAACGGTGGGGAAAAATCCCTAAATCACTCAGAGAAAGATCTCTTTAACTAATTTAACAAATCAAATGGCACTATATAAAGGCCCCTAGATTCCAAGTCTAAAGGACATTAACACAGAGAGAACTCAGAGAAGTCTTCTGAAAACTTTGAGAAAGAATTCAGAAAAAGAGAAAGGTAAAAACCTTTGAATAAAAGAAGAATTTTCTTCTATAAAGATCAATGATCTACGAACAAGATCAAAGATCTTCAATAAAAAATGATAATATTAATAAAAAGAAGTAATTTACTTCTTTATTATATCATTTGATCTACATAAAGGCCTTACCTTTTGATGAACCATTGGTTCTGGAATCTTAAAAGATTCTTTTCTTTAATCCAAAATTGGATCAAAATATTGAACAGTGCCCTGCACTTGTAAAATTTGTACTGTTGCGCTCTTGGGTTGGCGCAAGCCACCAGAGCGCGCTACGTGTCAGCCCCAGAGCAAATTGCGCCTTGCGCTTTAAAAAATGAGCATTACGCTCTTGGGTTGGCGCAACTCACCAGAGCGCGCCACGTGTCAGCAGCGCACTGTCGCAGCGCACTGCGCTTGCGCTCACCAGAGCGTGACACGTGTCACCATCACATGAGTTTGCGCCTTGCGCTCCTCAATTGGCGCAAAGCGCCTGACAAGCCACGTGGGGCGTTGTCAGAGCATTTAATGCAATGCATTATCAAGGGCAGAGCCCAATAAAGAAAGGTCTATCAGACCAAACAAAAGTGCTATGCACTATTAAAAGGGGCAGAGCCCAATTAAAAGAAAAAAGTCTAAAACAGATCAAAATAAAATGCTTTGCATTATTTTAAAAGAGGGCAGAGCCCAAATAAAGCCTAACAGGCCAAATACAAATAAATGTTGAACATTTTCAACTGGACTTAGCCCAATACTGGCCGTAAGTCCTCAAATTAAAATTGACTGAGCACGACTGCTCTCTTAAATCAATTTAAATCTGGTTCGAGGGTACATCTCCGAACTCCTCTGATATTTGTCGTTGTAATCCTTCAACATCGTCAGAGAGGTGATGGGTCCCTACAACCACACAACAATACAGACTGTAGGGTCCTTAAACTCATGGACTTATACGACCTTAAACCAATAAGACGGACTGTGTGGTCCTTAAACTCATGGACTTATGCGTCCTTAAACCAACAATGCGGACTGTGGGGTCCTTAAACTTATGGACTAATGCGTCCTTAAACCAACATTCATCCCCAAAACGGGAATGTTGGACCGCAATGTCCTTAAACTACCTGTGGACCACCATGTCCTTAAACTGGCGATGGACCACTATGTCCCTAAACTAGGACAATATAGCCCAAATGATCTTTTGTCGGATCTAAACGATCCTGTTAAGCTGATCTTAGTCTCAAATTAGACTAACGTATCCTTAACAAACGTTTGAGTCGATCTTAGCCTCAAAAATGGCTAACGTATTCTTCAAACAGACTTTAGTCCCAAATTGGGCTATAAATCTCCCAACCAACATTGGTTCAAGGGTACATCTCTGAACTCCTCTGATATCTGTCGTTGTAATCTTTCAACGTCTTCAGAGAGGTGACGGGTCCCGACGGCCATACATTCCACGGACCACCATGTCCCTAAACTGGCAATGGATCACTATGTCCCTAAACTGGAATAAAAGAGCCCCCAAATGCTCTCTTGTCGGATCCAAACGATCCAGTTAAGTTGATCTTAGTCTCAAATTGGGACTAACATATCCTTAACAAACGTTTAAGTTGATCTTAGCCTCAAATGAGACTAACGTATTCTTGAACCAAAACCTCAAACCCAAATCTAAGAAGATACGGATTTGGACTAATCCACGTCCTACGGGCGACGACATAAATTAGTCTCCGTATACAATCCACGGGCAACCAAAAACAAAACAAACACCCACGACACGAAGTGAAATTCTAGAGAAGGAGAAAGTTGTTACCGCGATGCGGTAGCGTAATTAACTGCAGGGGCTTGCGCCTGCAGGGAAGAGCGTCCCTACAATCAAAAAACCCCTCAAGCGAGGGGGAATCTGACGAAGTCTGCTACATCGACCGCATCCGTCCAAACCTTCGATACACGGTGCCATAAATCAACTTGGTATCTTCGGAGAGGTGGACGGATAAAACCAAATAGCATCTGCCCCGAATCTCAAGCAAGATGTCCCTGTCTCGCGCCGTCTTTCGGAGGAGAACATCAACACTTCGAGTTCTTTGGATCAATAAGTCCATTCACCTTTTTATCCAAATGTTGATCCTACTCCTGTCCAACCATTCAATTCCTACCAGTCCTATCCAACTTCCGCACCTTCACTAGACACTGTTTCTACACAGCCATTTGGGAGTTTCATGTATCCAAACAGTTTTGAATCTTTTACCGAAACCCCTTCACAACCCATGTCTAGTTTGGAACAGTCGTTCGAGGCTTATATTTTAGTAACAAACAAAATGATGAGGAATGTGGATGCGTCCATGGCCGCCCTTATGCAACCTAGTGAACCGGTAGCTAGTTTCCAACTAGCTCCAAAAATTCCAATGTATGAGGAGGCGGTTGGACAGAGTGAGAATTTGAGAGGATTTCCAAATCAAACCTACCCATACCCAATTGAATCCCATAATTCTGGTTTTCAAACAAGTGTTCCAAATGATTCATCAGTTGAAAATAAAACATTTAATGAGTTGTGCGACTTTGTAATGCTTGATTTGCCAGATTGTGGAGAATCCCTTTCGAGTGAAACCATACCTAATCCTTTTGAACCTTACACCTCCACTCTAGAACCTGAATTGATAAATATTCATGCTTTTGATGAGGTGTCAGAAAATATTGATTTTCACTTGATTGAGAATATAGACGCCGGGAATATTTTGGATGATGAACCCGTAAATTTGACTGAAATTTTATATCCAATTCATAATCCCAATTCATTAAATGTTTCTCCCGAACCTCATATGCGTCTTGATTTTGATGATAATGGCATGGATAAGCTAAATTTTGAGGAGAATTATGAGGATAGTATTGAGGAGAGTATTGAGGATAATATTGAGGATGAACCATTTTTGTTAGATGTATCGGATTTTCCAATTCATCCTCTTGAACCTTTAGCTGTTATACTTCCTAAATCACCCTTCCTTTCCATCGTTCCGACCACGCAAAAGATCATGCTTGAAGACTGTGAGCTTGAAAAATTTCTCTTTGAATCTGACACAGTTCTTACAGACGATAATGATTACGAGTGTTTCACTTTTTTGGATGATGTTGAAAACTCACCGCCCGAGTTTGAGTCCTTTGAATTTTCAGATGAGTTAGTTGAACCATCAGACTCGGTTGCTTACAGTCATTTCGAACCATTGATGGAATCTTTTAAGTTCAAGACAGATTACTTAGGTGAGAATAAGACTATCCCTAAATCACTCGCTTTCGTCCTTCCTATCGTTTCGACCACGCAAGACTCCATCGCGTTTCCATTTCCAATGGAGGGTTTACCAAGTTCGGCGTACCCGTGTTTTCTTGCGAATCTTGAGGGATTTGACCCCATTTCTCGACGGGTTGATAGATTAGCACAATCGCTTTTAACACATCGATCATCACAAATTGCGCTAATTTATTCACTCAATATACACCCTCAAGTTCGTGCTACACTTCTTCCTCTACCCTCCATTCTTCCACCAACCCTACCATTATCACGATAGAATTTTTGAATGGTTGGTGCTAACCTTTGGCCTGTGTAAGGCTTTGTTTAGTTTGGGGAGGACCTTGTTGTATATATGTATATATATATTTTTTTGTTTTTCTTTTAACAATAAAAAAATTGTAATAAATAAACAGGGGAGTGCCGACATTTTGACCCTCTTGGTGTAGCATGACAGTGAGGACACTGTCAAGGTTAAGTTTGGGGGTATTTATGCTCGGTAAGCCTTCTTCCTTCGCATTCATATGTACATTTTGCATTTGCATTACTTATTTTAAAACCCATAAAAAATTGAAAATTTTAAAAAATTATAAAAATGAAAGTATTCAATTTTGGCCCTAATTGACTTTTGTTTGACAAAAAGGTTAACTAGCTATGAACAACTAGATCTTATACTTAGTAAATTAAAAACCCTAAAAATAACCTTTCTTAAAGTTTAACGGTAGAAAATATATGTCTTTATAGTTTATTTGGAAATAGGCAAATTTTGAGTTCACTTCTTGGGCTAAGTTAAAACAAGGGAAAAGTATTGATATTTTTATTAAAGTATAAGTTTGAAAAATAATTCCTAGCTTAAGTCTAAATTCTGAAAATGTATACCCTACAAATTGCACAAACACGCACCTTGAAACTTGGAATAGTAGAAGAGACCTTGAAATGCTCTTGTCTAAAGTCCTTAGTACGAAGAAAATAAACTAAAAATTCAAATGTGAATAAAGAGATAATAAAAAAAATAAACACTGGTTTTTGTGATTACTTAAGGCTGCAAAAATAGAAAAATATTTAGCGAGGGTGCTTCATCACCTAGTGCCTTAGACCAACTGGTTTGGGAGTCACTGCTAAAGCCTTAAGTGTTGTAAGACTAGGAATTACGCTTTAATGTGCAAACACATCTTGTAATCGGTTGTTGGTATCTCAAGAAGTATTAACGGTCGCATGAAGGATGTGTGAGCGAAATTCATCTAAAAATTCACCAATTAAGAAGTGCTTTGGACAACGGACAAGAGTATGATTGCTTGATTTGAATTTCCAGGTGTAGGGGTGATTTATACACACACGTAGGGATATGTGATTGGGGTTTAGATAACAGATAGGAATGAAGAATAGAACTTGTATTTTTAGTAGAAATGATAAAAATTCCTAAGTTGAGATAGAACCCTAGAAGGAAAACTTAAAAGATGCCGAAAGCTAAGTAAGTCTACAGAATATATATAATCTTAAGTTAAATAATAAGGAAGCGTGAAGAATATGGGTGGATGATTTACGAGCCGAAGATAATAGAATTCCTTGTTAGAAAACCTAATTGGAGAATAAAAGTTAATGGGCCTAATTGATAGGATTTTGTGGGTAGTATCCGCTGAAAACCCTCAGTTGACAACACTCCTCCTACTAGGAACACCTAGAGGTTTAACGGCTTGTTGCATGAGCTCAATGCAATCGCGTTTCCCTGCGAAAGTGAGGTTAGGATTTTATCGAGAATAAAACTAGGTTTGCTCGAGGACGAGCAAAAGATAAGTTTAGGGGTATTTATTCATATCATAATATTTCATTATTATATTCCCCATGCCTAGTCATTTTACAAATAAACAGGTGCTTTTGACCCATGTCCGCTACTTAGTTGCAGGTTACAGGTTCTTGGAGTAAAAACAGTGAAAAAGACAAAAGACGATGCAAAAGTGAGACTTCGACCAACAAACAGAGAATCTTGATAAAGCCTACACGAAGAACAGTTCACAAAGTAGAAGGCAGCGCAAGATTCAGGACTTCGTCACGAAGCAACGGTAAAAGTCCACTACAATTACTCACTGTGAAGAACTGGAAGAGAACAAAAAGATATTCTGAAGAAAAACCTGAAGAAACAAGTACCAAAATACAGCAGAAGAAACCCCCAGAAAAATGAAGCCTCAAGCTCCTACTTTGGCCGCGGAACCGCGGCCAAAGCATGCTTTTGGCCGCGGATCCGCGGCCATTAAGAGCCCGTGTCGGTGGATTTTTTCTGTGGCGGTGCGACAGTGCGTTGACTAGTCTTATCTAGGGGTATTTTTGTAATAGCAGATGTGCGTCGATTGTAACCCTAGGGTTTTCTATGATCCTATAAATAGAAACCCAAATACCTCTTTTGAGGTATGCCTCCTTTCATTAATAAAATTCAGATTTCTTTTGGAGAGCATCGATGTCTCTTTTCATTTCATCTATTTAGATCTGACAACCCTGTGTAAATGTTTGGAGAGATCCATCTGTAAAGTAAGTAGTTTTATTTAATTGCCTTAGTATAGATCTTTAATTCCTTGCCCTAGATAGATAGATAGCATGTTCTTCAATTCCCTAATGAGCGAGTAGTCTCCTCGCTTGTTAGGGTTAGCTTTGGGGAAGGCTTTTGAGAGATGAGATCTCTCATCCCTTTCTTGCCCATCACATATAATCAATAGGAATCCATACATACATGCACACTCTGCTCCCTACGGTACACTATCCCACGAGGTAGCGGTGATACCGTAGTATAAATGCCCGGTTGAGCATGTTTTCCATGGAGGTTAAGGTAAGGATTGATAAAGGAAGGACAAGAACCTAGAGGAAGAAACACCTTCCTGAATGGTTCTAATCTCCTTTATTAATAATTACCATAACACCTCATAGATCTTAATTTGGGTATAGAAAACGGTGAGATTTATTTACATTTCCAAACCTACCCTAAAACTAACCCTAGCAAGATTTAGTCATAGTTTAGATCTAGATAAATTTAGTTTTTAGATTTAATCAATCCGACCCCAATCGAAATTAACTCGTAAGAACAACTAGGAAAACACAAAATCCCTGTAGACCGACCCGTACTCACCGGCTAGCTGCAAAGCGACGTCGTTCTTGATTGCGGTTACTAAATATTTTTTATCAAATCAAATGATACAACAAGGTTCCCCCCAAACTTAAGTAAAACAGCGTTAAAGTTCAGAGTTAGGGGGGAGAAAAATCAAACTATACAGGTCGGCATCGGCGCCATTTGATTGATATGGAATTTTATGATCAAAAATATTTCTAAACCGCAATCAAGAACGGCGTCGCTTGGTAGCTAGCCGGTGAGTACGGGTCGGTCCACAGGGATTTTGTGAATTTCTTAATTGCTCTTACGAGTTAATTCCGAACGGTGTGAACGGATTGATTAAATCTAAAAACTAAATTTATCTAGATCTAAATCTTGCTAGGGTTAGGTTTAGGGTAGGTTTGGAAATGTAAGTAAATCTCACCGTTTTCTATACCCAAATTAAGATCTATGAGTTGTTATGGTAATTATTAATAAAGGGGATTAGAACCATTCAGGAAGATGTTTCTTCCTCTAGGTTCTTGTCCTTCTTTTATCGATCCTTACCCTAACTTCCATAGAAAACACGCTCAACCGGGTCTTTATACTACGGTATCACCGCTACCTCGTGGGATATGATGCCGCAGGGAGCGGTGTGTGCATGTATGCATGGAGTCCTATAAAAACGTGTGATGGGCAAGAAAGGAATGAGAGATCTGCATCTCTCAAAAGCCTTCCCCAAAGCTAACCCTAACAAGCGAGGAGATTACTCGCTCCTTAGGGGATTGAAGAACATTCTATCTATCTAACTAGGGCAAGAAATTAAAGATCTATACTAGGGCAAATAAATAAAACTACTTACTTTACAGATGGCTCTCTCCAAACATTTACACATGACTTGTCAGATCTGAATAGATGAAATGAAAAGAGGCATCGATGCTCTCCAAAAGAATTCTGAATTTTATTAATGAAAGGAGGCATAACCTAATACAAGAATTAGAGTTCCTATTAATAGAGGATAGGAACCCTAGGGTTACAATCGACTCGCACATCTGCTATTACAAAAATACCCCCAAATAAAAAAGACCCAGTCAACGCACCGCCAGCGATACAAATTTCCACTGACACGGGCTCTTAATGGCTGCGGATCCGCGGCCAAAACCCCTGTTTGGCCGCGGTTCCGCGGCCAGTTAGAGTGATCTCTGGCTGCAAATTTTAGGGGTTGGTCTTGTTCCATTTGGGTACTTGTTTCTGTTAGTGTATATGCCCTAGAGGCAATTACTGTATCATACTAGTTTGTATATTACTTAATGGAAGCTTGGGATATTCACAGTTGTATAGACAATCTTGCTCAAAATAGTAGTATGCTACTTGGTTTGTTTCTACTTTAATGTGTACATGTGTTTCTTTTAGTATATCACCTATACACATTAGTGGAGCCCTTAGGATCTTTGCTTGATAACCAGCGTTGTGATCGCAGTCACACTAGTGGGGGCTGGGTAATCCACAAGCACATCCTTATACAGGTCCCTAGTCGTAGGACTATCGAGACAGGGCATCGATACTCCGGAGTAGACTAGCGTATACGCTTCTCATCCCAGCATGGGAGACGGTCTGTCCCACAGCCGTCAGTACGTCGTACTTGAGATAGTATGCGGGTGCTCGTTAGGTTACGAGTACACTGGACAGGACTCGTCGGGAACTGTTGGTTGGTACTATACCTATCGTCATTTATCAGTTCCCAGGTGACATGAGTACAGCTTAGTCCGCTGACTTGACACTGTCACTTCGCCTCAAGTGTGTTCCCACTGTACTTTGATTACTACCCTACCACGGCTCAAATGAGTCGTGCAAACAGGTAGTAGTTGGGTGCAGTCCCGAAGCACTTGGAGGCAGTGACGGTTAGACAGGATTCGTCTCTCCCGGTATTGGGGGTTGATATCGTGCTGTGTCTAGGAGAGCCATTACACAAAGTCCCTGACTAGGGCAAGTGAGATATACTGGTAGGTTTCCAGTGTTATCTCAGGGTGTTCTGGGCTACACTCCGACACGACTTGTACCGCTATTAGGGGACTGACGTTTACCGCCCCCTAGGCCCGCCATGCGATATTCTCAGATGAACAGACCGGACTGTATGGAGACTGTCACATTCAGGCTCAGTAGGAGTTCGGATAAGTTCACCTCGTCAGTCTTCTTATCGGCATCTACCTGGGGGCCGTTACGCACAGCTAGTGCCGCTTGCGGTCTGTGGTTAAACCCACTGCCAGCGTAGTGTCGAGTTTTTAGAGTCCAACACTGAGAGCTATTCGCCTTTAGGCAAAAGAGTAGAGGTCGCATGGTTTTGCGACGGGGTTCGGTCACATCCGTGCACTTATGCACGTTTAGTGTCCGGGCAGTTATTACTAGCGGGCTTTGGGTTAAGCCAGATCCTAGTATGCGTTTTGGGATTGGTTTTATCTCATCTGTATTCGTGTTCCCCGGAACGCGGATGCAGGTGTGTATGCACGGTTGACCGAGACGGGGGCAGAGGATTCTCATTAGGGTTGTTGACTGTTGACTTTTGCTAAACCCTAATGAGAATAAGAAATATGATTAATGATAATATTAATTAAGTATTATTGTGCCATGGTTGGGTTGAAAGGTTGACTTTGTTGATTTGT
The DNA here is from genome assembly GCA_030015575.1 of Agapanthus africanus. Taxonomy (NCBI): domain Eukaryota; kingdom Viridiplantae; phylum Streptophyta; class Magnoliopsida; order Asparagales; family Amaryllidaceae; genus Agapanthus; species Agapanthus africanus. Next base: position 176,974,607 of record JASDDO010000026.1, on the reverse strand, counting down.
TGACTTGGTTGACTAGGTTGGACTTGTTGACCATCATCATTACAATGGTTATCATTTCATGGCAAAGACTTTTGCTTGCTTGTTTGTTCACACATTGCATTTAATGCATGAAATGATATTGCCATTTGATATGATAACAACCATCACATAATACTCAATTATTATTATTTGTTATGATTATTTTGGATTATGAAGAGGATGGTTTAAAAAGTCTTGCTCATTCTATGATTTGTATTCTCTCTCATCCTCAAGCTCTCCCTCTTCCTCTTGCTCTCTCTCTAGTTCATGGTTCTATTGTCTCATGTGTTGAGAAACAAGAACCATAGAGATAAAACCCAAAACACTTCTCTACTCATCCTAGTATACAAGATCTAGCAAGCCAAGTGTTCTAGTTTTCTCTAGATTGAGGTTAGAGCCAAAGGTAGAAGCTTTTGGGTGGATCCATCTTCGGCACAAGGAGACGACGAGGTGAGGCCGATCCGACCACCACAAGGAGTTGAAGAGAAGGAGTTCAAGTCTAGGTATAACCCTTAACCTAGTAGCTAAACTCTTAGTTAGGTTGTTAAATAGTTTGTTTAACAAAGATCCGTTTCTAGAGTCCATGTTACCCCCAAAGTAAAAATTGTTTTTCACCATTTCCGCAACCCCAAAGAACTGGGGATGGGTAACATGGACTTACAGTGGTATCAGAGACTAGTTAAACACTATCTAACATGTTAGCAAAGTAACTAGAAGTTCGATCGGAGAAAAAATCACAAAACATGCCCGAAATATCAACTTTCTGCCGATTTTGTTTTCTGTTCAAAAATTAATAAATCATACACTAAAAATCGGCTCAGGGTTTTTATAGCACACCCAAGAAAAATGGTCCAGCGACTCGGTCAAAGCGCCGCGGATCCGCGGCCGAGTTGACTCGGCCGTGGGCAATTTTTCCTGCAGTGTGTTCAGTGGGGTGTTTTGGGATTTTTACAATATGTTTTTTCTTCCCAGATTTTCAAGAAAGCAAAATTTGTTTTTGGGGTGGTTAAAAATACGTATTTTGATCGAACTTCTAAAGACTTTAGCTAACGAGTTATATCTGTGATGTGATATATGTATTGAACGTCTGCTAATCGCTATACGTCGATTAGTGGGAGTTATACATATCTGTGATCAGTAATGTTGATGGTATGTGTATATGAATTCATTGGATTGTCGCGGATGAATAGCCGGGGGTTGTGAGATGAGAGTTTTCTTTATCTTTCAATTCATGTAATATGTAAATTGATGTAATATTATTTGTATGGCCGCACATCCGGGATGAGGTTGTAGCCGCCATTGTATAATTTCTTTTTACTGTTTTTGCTCCTAGGATAGACCCAAGGAGGGGGTGCACAAACTACCGGGTACCTCAAAGTGCCGAGTGGCCTACTCACGTTGTTGAGGTAGTTTGCTTCACTTCGGGTATTTGGCGGGTAGTTTGCCGCACCCGTAGGGGTCTAGGGTGGGGTATTGGCTATTCATCGCGACCGTGTAATCCGCTTTTCGTTACAGGCTCGTACGGAATGCGGATTCCTAGTATATCCAATGTGTTCATCTGTAATATGGAATGGCTATCATTGCATCTGACGAATGTATATTTCTATATATGATATCTATTTAGGCGTTGCTTATGTTTTGCATCCGCGCTAGTCCAGCCCCCGCTCTGTCGTTAGTTAAGTAACCTAACGGGTAATGAGGGGCCCCGTGGCGAATGCGGATGGCATAAGCGTACGTCATATTTTCGTTGTTTTCTGCAATGGTAGGATTAAATGATGGGACGCATTAAAATTAATGCAAGAAAATAAACCAAAGTAAAGTCGTTGGAACACTTTCAAAACCACTCAGTTTCTTTTCAAAAACAACTTTTAAACGCGGAGCTTAAGCTACTCCTTTTAAAAGCTATCTCGTTCCATCGATTATATCAAGTTCACTACGTTCATGGTTTCGCCAAAACCATTCGTAGCCCTCCGTCATTTCACATGGATAGTCAATAGTATTCAAGCTATGTTTGTTGGCCAAAGTCAAGGCATAGTGATTGGTAGCTATTGGGTATTCATGTGCAGTATAGATAGATGCGTTGGTTTGGGACAGTCGTACTGCCTTATTGGCCAAAGTCAAGGGTAGGTACGGGTGGGTTCAAATTAAACTGGAGAATGACGGGTAGAACTTGACATGTGACTTATGATTTGTTGGCCAAAGTCAAGGTCATAAGAGCATGGGGCAAAAATCCACATCGGGAGTTTCTAAAGAAACCGAAACTTGCTAGCGCTGCATACCATTTGGAGTGTGATGATTCCGGTAGGATTCCTTTAGTTTTGTCACGCGATGATATTTGGATCCCGATCCTACTGTGAGTATATGCTACTCCTCCGGAACTTTCTCACTTAACGATCAATGCTATAAACCAAGTAGGTGTCTAGAAAGGTGTTAGCGGGGCTACGCCCACAGGGAAAAAAGGTTATTTAATTAAGGAACTTCGCGAAAGCGTTGGAAAACCTCCCTCGAAGTACCAACACTGGCCTGGCTGAACGGTTAAGCAAGTATTGTACGGTGAGATTGATCCCGACTAATTCTTCCTTTTTGGTTTGAGGAGGGATTCAAGAGACAGTGGGAGCCATCCTGTTTAGAAAAACTAAAAACCACTCTAAACTTGCAAGAGCATCATGCTAAAGTGTTTCTTCTCTCTCTCCTAATTGCAGCGACCAAACATCATGACCGGACTTAAGTTACTACTAGATAAAAACATACTGACAGGGCCAAACTATAAAGATTGGCTCAGGAATATCAAAATGGCAATCACTTATAACAAGTTGGGGTATCTCCTTACCACCAAAGCTCCCCCTGTCCCAGGTCCCAAACCAGCGTCGCGGATAAGGAAATCCGTAAGACCTGGGAAATCGACTGTGCGAAGGCCAAGTGCCTCGTGCTTGCCTCTATGGACAATGAACATCAGAGGAGGCACGAGAATATGGACCTTGAATCCATATTTCTCCATACAAAAGAACTGTATGGAGAGCAATCCCGTATCGCCAGATACGAAGTCTCGAAAAAGCTATTTTCGGCGAGATTGGCCGTCGGATCATCGGTAGCGGAACACGTGCTTAAGATGATTGGCTTCATTGAGGAGCTCGCGGACCTTGGGACCACGTTCGAGAACGAGCTCTACACAGACTTGATTCTCCAGTCCCTTCCTTCCACTTACGCCCAGTTTATCCTGAACTTCAACTTGCAAGAAAAAGAAGTTGAACTTTCAGAACTCCTCAACATGCTGAGGAGTGCAGAGGGCACCCTACAGAAAGGTAGGGAAATATCCACTTTGTTTGTAGGAGGATCTTCCTCTTCTAGGTCCAAGGCGAAAGCCAAGGGAAAGAAGAAGAAAACCCCCACCAAACCAAGAGGCGGTGTTAGTAAAGTGGATACGAAGGGAAAGGCAAAGGCAACAAAGGTAGCGGGAAAGCTTGTGGGGAAGGAAGAATGCTTTTACTGTCACAAAAGTGGACACTGGAAAAAGGATTGCAGGGCTTGGAAAGCCAGAAACCAGGACCCGAAGCAAGTTGCGGCTTCGGCTTCAGGTGTGTATGTTATTGAAAACTGTCTATCAATAAAATCTACTTCCTGGGTATTGGATACCGGATCAGGATCTCATATCTGTAATTCCATGCAGGCACTGAGAAAGCGTAGGGTTTTGAAGGCAGGTGATATGACCCTTAGAGTTGCAAACGGAGCTGGCATGGATGCTAAGTCCGTGGGGGACTATCACCTGGGATTGTCAGATGGATACGTTTTGGTTTTGCGTAATTGTTATTTTGTATCCAATGCAACTTGTAATATCATTTCTGTATCTTTATTATCTAAAGAAGGTTATGAATTTGCATTTTTAAGCAATGTTGTAAACATTCACCTTAATCAAGTTCTGATTGGGTCAGGTACATTAAGCAATGGTATATACGTATTAAACCAACCACAGATTTTCAATGTCCAGAATACACACAAAAGAAAGTCTCCAGAAATCAATCATGCTTTCTTATGGCATTGTAGACTGGGTCACATCAATGAGAGAAGGTTGACGAAGTTGCATACAGAAGGATATTTGGATCCGTTCGAATATCAATCATATGCAACTTGTCAATCCTGTCTCAAAGGAAAGATGACAAAGACTCCGTTCACTGGACACGGAATAAGAACGAGCGAGCTTTTGGGACTCGTACACAGCGACGTGTGCGGTCCAATGTCTATACATGCGCGAAGCGGTTATTCTTACTTCATTACTTTTACAGATGACTTTTCAAGGTACGGATATGTCTTCTTAATGAAACATAAATCCGAAGCCTTTGGAAAATTCCAGGAATATAAGAATGAAGTAGAAAAACAAACCGGCAAAAGTATCAAGACACTGAGATCTGATCGAGGTGGTGAATACTTGAGTGCCGAGTTCCTGGATTACCTAAAAGAGAATAGAATTCTCTCTCAGCTTACTCCTCCATACACTCTGCAACATAACGGTGTATCAGAGAGACGGAACCGAACCCTATTGGATATGGTACGTTCTATGATGAGTAATGCTGAGTTGCCGCGATCATTTTGGGGATATGCACTAGAATCAGCTGCATACCTTTTGAACCGAGTTCCAACTAAGACTGCGCCTACCACACCATATCAGATGTGGTGTGGGAAGAAACCCTATCTTAAGCACATTAAGACATGGGGATGTCCAGCTTTTGTCAAAAAGCAGCATGCGGACAAATTCGAGGCACGCTCAGTACAGTGCAAGCTTGTGGGATATCCAAAGAACTCCAAGGGATATTTCTTCTATTGCGAAGAGGAACAAAAGGTTTTTGTTTCTCGTCATGCCCACTTCTTGGAAACTGAGTTTTTGGAAAATCAGATAAGTGGGAGCGCAATAGAACTGGAAGAAATTCCAGAACCACGAGCTATTACTGAAAGCTTAGTAGAACCAGAGGGTTCAAAAGATCAGGACATTCCTACGCCGCTCCGCAGGAGTAGTAGGCAGTCTCATCCGCCCGAGAGATACTATGGTTTTCTCATAGACGGGGATAGAGAGGATTGCATCATTGATAGTGATGAGCCGACTAGCTTCCAGCAGGCCATTCAGAGCGTTGACTCGGTAAAATGGCTGGATGCAATGCGGACCGAAATGGAGTCCATGTACACCAACAAAGTATGGACGTTGGACGTTGCTCCAGATGGGGTAAAACCCGTAGGATGCAAGTGGATCTTCAAAAGAAAGATTGGTGTAGATGGACAGGTTGAGACCTATAAGGCTAGACTTGTTGCAAAGGGTTTTCGCCAAAGACCTGGTTTGGACTATGACGAAACCTTTTCTCCAGTGGCTATGCTGAAATCCATTCGGATCCTTCTTGCCATTGCTGCCTTCCACGATTATGAGATTTGGCAGATGGACGTAAAGACCACTTTTCTAAATGGAAATTTAAAGGATTGTGTCTATATGAACCAGCTAGAGGGTTTCATTCAGAGTGGGAGCAGCGGAAAGGTGTGCAAGTTGCTTAAATCCATCTATAGACTAAAGCAGGCATCGCGGGGTTGGAACATCTGTTTTGATGAAACGGTCAAAGAATTTGGCTTTATCAAAAATCCAGATGAACCATGCATCTATAGTAGATTTGTAGCAAGAACTGTCGTATTCCTCGTTTTATACGAGGATGACATTCTCTTAATAGGAAATGACATTCCTATGCTACAATCTGTCAAAGGGTTCTTATCACACGGGTTCTCCATGAAAGACCTGGGTGATGCCTCTTACATTTTGGGGATCCGGATCCATCGTGATAGATCCAAGAGGATATTAGGACTTTCACAGTCCAGGTACATCGACACCATACTGAAAAGATTCAGTATGGAAGATTCCAAGCGCGGTAATCTACCGGCTTGTCACGGGATCACCCTCTCCAAAGAGATGTCTCCCAAGACTGATTTGGAAAGGGATCGCATGTCTATTATACCCTACGCTTTTGCGGTAGGCTCTATAATGTATGCGATGTTGTGTACCAGACCAGATGTAGCTTATGTACTGAGTGTGGTAAGCCGGTATCAGTCAAACCCTGGGGAGAAGCACTGGATAGCGGTAAAGAACATTCTCAAGTACCTGAGAAGGACTAAGGAGATGTTCTTGGTGTATGGCGGAAAAGACCTCCAGATCGAGACCTTTGCTGACTCCAGCTTCCAAAGTGACAAGGATGATTACAAGTCCATGTCGGGTTATGTCTTTATCCTCAATGGAGGGGCGGTGTGTTGGAAGAGTTCCAAACAGGAAACCGTTGCTGACTCGACGATGGAAGCGGAATATATCGCTGCTGCAGATGCCGCAAAAGAAGTCGTCTGGATGAGGAAGTTCTTAACGGAACTTCAGGTGGTTCCATCCATTGTTGATCCAATACCTTTGTATTGCGACAACAACGGGGCTATAGCTTTAGCGAAAGAACCCAGGTCCCATCAGAAGTCCAGACACATCTTGAGGCGGTATCACCTGATCAGGGAGATCGTGGGTCGCCAGGAGATCGAGGTTCGGAGAGTTGCTACGGAAGAAAACACTGCCGATCCACTCACGAAGGCCTTACCCCAGACTCAGTTCGAGCGGCTGATTGAGATGATAGGTCTTCGATACGCCAGTACATGGACTTAGTGCAAGTGGGAGATTGTTAGTGTATATGCCCTAGAGGCCATTACTGGATCATACTAGTTTGTATATTACTTAATGGAAGCTTGGGATATTCACAGTTGTATAGACAATCTTACTCAAAATAGTAGTATGCTACTTGGTTTGTTTCTACTTTAATGTGTACATGTGTTTCTTTTAGTATATCACCTATACACATTAGTGGAGCCCTTAGGATCTTTGCTTGATTACCAGCGTTGTGATGGCAGTCACACTAGTGGGGGCTGGGTAATCCACAAGCACATCCTTATACAGGTCCCTAGTCGTAGGACTATCGAGACAGGGCATCGATACTCCGGAGTAGACTAGCGTATACGCTTCTCATCCCAGCATGGGAGACGGTCTGTCCCACAGCCGTCAGTACGTCGTACTTGAGATAGTATGCGGGTGCTCGTTAGGTTACGAGTACACTGGACAGGACTCGTCGGGAACTGTTGGTTGGTACTATACCTATCGTCAGTTATCAGTTCCCAGGTGACATGAGTACAGCTTAGTCCGCTGACTTGACACTGTCACTTCGCCTCGAGTGTGTTCCCACTGTACTTTGATACTACCCTACCACGGCTCAAAGGAGTCGTGCAAACAGGTAGTGGTTGGGTGCAGTCCCGAAGCACTTGGAGGCAGTGACGGTTAGACAGAATTCGTCTCTCCCGGTATTGGGGGTTGATATCGCGCTGTGTCTAGGAGAGCCATTACACAAAGTCCCTGGCCAGGGCAAGTGAGATATACTGGTAGGTTTCCAGTGTTATCTCAGGGTGTTCTGGGCTACACTCCGACACGACTTGTACCGCTATTAGGGGACTGACGTTTACCGCCCCCTAGGCCCGCCATGCGATATTCTCAGACGAACAGACCGGACTGTACGGAGACTGTCACATTCAGGCTCAGTGGGAGTTCGGATGAGTTCACCTCGTCAGTCTTCTTATCGGCATCTACCTGGGGGCCGTTACGCACAGCTAGTGCCGCTTGCGGTCTGTGGTTAAACCCACTACCAGCGTAGTGTCGAGTCTTTAGAGTCCCACACAGAGAGCTATTCGTCTTTAGGCAAAAGAGTAGAGGTCGCATGGTTTTGCGACGGGGTTCGGTCACATCCGTGCACTTGTGCACGTTTAGTGTCCGGGCAGTTATTACTAGCGGGCTTTGGGTTAAGCCAGATCCTAGTATACGTTTTGGGATTGGTTTTATCTCGTTTGTATTCGTGTTCCCCGGAACGCGGATGCCGGTGTGTATGCACGGTTGACCGAGATGGGGGCAGAGGATTCTCATTAGGGTTGTTGACTGTTGACTTTTGCTAAACCCTAATGAGAATAAGAAATATGATTAATGATAATATTAATTAAGTATTATTATGCCATGGTTGGGTTGAAAGGTTGACTTTGTTGACTTGTTGACTTGGTTGACCGGTTGACTAGGTTGGACTTGTTGACCATCATCATTACAATAGCTATCATTTCAGGGCAAAGACTTTTGCTTGCTTGTTTGTTCACACATTGCATTTAATGCATGAAATGATATTGCCATTTGATATGATAACAACCATCACATAATACTCAATTATTATTATTTGTTATGATTATTTTGGATTATGAAGAGGATGGTTGAAAAAGTCTTGCTCATTCTATGATTTGTATTCTCTCTCATCCTCAAGCTCTCCCTCTTCCTCTTGCTCTCTCTCTAGTTCATGGTTCTATTGTCTCATGTGTTGAGAAACAAGAACCATAGAGATAAAACCCAAAACACTTCTCTACTCATCCTAGTATACAAGGTCTAGCAAGCCAAGTGTTCTGGTTTCTTCTAGATTGAGGTTGGAGCCAAAGGTAGAAGCTTTCGGGTGGATCCATCTTCGGCACAAGGAGACGACGAAGTGAGGCCGATCCGACCACCACAAGGAGTTGAAGAAAAGGAGTTCAAGTCTAGGTATAACTTTTAACCTAGTAGCTAAACTCTTAGTTAGGTTGTTAGATAGTTTGTTTAACAAAGATCCGTTTCTAAAGTCCATGTTACCCCCAAAGTAAAAATTGTTTTTCACCATTTCCGCAACCCCAAAGAACCGGGGATGGGTAACGTGGACTTACAGTTTCAGCAGTTTGTTCTCAGAATGTCTTCAGGTCTTCTTCCAGATTTCCACAGTGAATAATTGTAGTGGACTTTAACCATTCGCTTCGTGTTGAAGTCTTGAACCTTGCACCGACTTGTACTTTGTGAACTGATTTTCGTGTAGGCTTGATCAAGATTCTTCTATTTGTTGGTCGTAGTCTCACTTTTGCATTGTCTTTTATCTTTTTCACTGTTTTTGTCCCGAGAACCTGTAACCTGTAACTATGTAGCAGACATGGGTCAAAAGCACCTGTTTATTTGTAAAATAACTAGGACTGGGGAATATAATAATGCAATATTATGGTATGAACAGGGGGTCGCGACAGTTGCGGGAAGAGGGGACATGGCTGATTCGTGGCGAGCGGGTGTGGGAAGTGGGAGCCGTTGGGGGAAGGGACGTTGAGGAGGTGGAGGAGTTCGGCGCGAGAAAGGGGAAAACGTTGGGGCGAAGATGGGTTCGCAATGGTGCGGGGACATGGTCCCGGCGACGTGGGGAAAGAGGGGGAAAGGAGCGGGAAAAGATTTCGAGGGAGGAAGGAAGGGAAGAATTGAGTCGGGTTTGGGGAAGAGTTGGGCCGGGCATGGGTTCTAGGGCCAGAAGGGAATTTGAAAGGGAGATAAAGAGGGAGTGGGCTGGGCTGAGGAAAAGAATTAAAAGAGAGGAGGAGGGAAAGGTGGGCTGGGCTGGGAGAATAAAGGGAAAATAGGGTTAGGGGTTTGGGTAGTGTTAGGGAAGAAAAATAGAAATTAGAAATATGTTAATGGGGAAAGATAAAATATTTATTTATAAATACAAAAATTGCTTTTAAAGGAACTGGGTATTACATCATACCACCCTTACAAAAATTTCGTCCTCAAAATTTTAAAATAAACGATTAGCTATAAAACACTATGCGAAAAAGCCACAAAATCCAACACTACTATATAGCGATTTATGCAGAAGCAAATAGATGGAAATCAAGATTTATATAAAAATTTGCGCAGATAAAAAGGGTAGTCATAAGTAAGCACAAGGCGGAACCATCTATAATGATAAACTATATGCACAATACCAGAAAATAAAATAACAATAACAAACAATAGTGAAGGATTGGCCGATAGGCCAAAATATTTTAGAATAACATATCGATCAAGCAATTTTAAAATAACTTGAGAAAACCCATATGGAGAAACAATAGATAATAAAACAAAACAGTATGTGTGATATATGTTTGCGCCATTGAAAATGTGAAGAATAAGTAAAACGGAAGTAGTTAATAACACGCAATTCTTCGATAAACACAAAATAATGAAAACTAAATTTTGAATAACGACGTCACTGAATGTGATCAGTAATAAGGAATAGCACTAATAATGTATGAGGGCTAGTCAGGGTAGGGATTACAATGGAGTATGGTCCATTCAAAAAGGTCAGGGTGCGGTACTTCAATCTGAATGTCGAAGAGGCTGAGATCGGGTCAGCATAAGGTGCAAGGGTGAATAGTAATGAATCTCATAAGAGAAAGAAATTTATTGGGGAGAGAAAACGGTCAATGCATCATGCGACTCAAAAATCAAAAGATTGGCGAACTCAGAAACTTTATTATTCCAGCAAATTTCAAACAAGGCATTCTCGAAAGACAAAAGGTGGCCCTAAACTATACATAGATTTATTTGGCCAGAGGAAACAGAAGATAGATCACGCCAGTCGCGGTTATGGAAGTTCAGCAGGTTACAGTAAACTCGCGCGCTAAGATAGGTGCGTCCATTTCCATAGCGCCTCGCAGGGATTGCCACTGGGGGTTCTTCTGCCCTGGGGTCTTCTTCTCCTGGTCCTTCTTCCTCGGCTGGAGCTTCTTCATCGTGGTATGCTTCTACGTGATTCACCTCTTCTGGATTTTCTTCCACGGGATTTCCTTCCACTGGATTCTCCTCGGGGTCTTCCTCAGGATCTTCCTCTATCGGGTCCTCTTCTTCGTTGTCAGAGTTGCTGATCATGTCGACTTCTGGGGCTGCGATTCCCTCGTCCTCGGAATCATTGTTGCCGAAAATAACCTGTGGGCCGTCGATCTCGTCATCCGAACTCACCAGCATGCAGTATAAGGAAACACAGGATCGAGTGTCCTCATCGATAGGCGGTGCTGCTCCAGGATTGGCCATGGCCTGAAAAGAAAGAGTCATGATCAGACAGTGGAACACACCAAGAAAGTAACCAAGGATACGGAGCACAAGGAAAATATGCGGTAGGTAAGGACTGAAAAATCAAAATTTAGAATACTGATGCAATAAGCAGTATAAGGAAAATGAGTGGCAAGGGGACGATACATACATCATAACTCAAAATTTTATTGCATTCAAACTAAAAAGTTCAACGGATACAAAATTTTAAACGAAAGGAAACATTTACAAAAGAGTGACAATATTTTTTATTGAAAGCAGAAAATGTGATAATTCTTCGTTGACATCTAGACCGCTGCATTCTCATCAAGCGGGTGGAATCCTGCGCTGGGTCCGTAGGGGCAGATCCATTTTTCAGGAGCTCGAACTACGAAATAACCAAGTCACTTAGCAGGAACGGAGAGTGTGGACGAATCTCCTCCTTGTAGCTCTTTCCTTCGAGGGCAACTATCGATAAGATGCTCGTTGGATCCACAAATCAGGCATTGCCCCTGAGCCCTACGACGGTCTTTCTGAAGATGTCCTGGCCTCTTACAGTATCCACAGCATTGAGCTCTCCGCTGCTTCCATTGCTGAGGAACAAATGGGCGCTTCATCTTCACATCCTTTCCTTGTTTAACAGGGGTTCCCTTACGATTGGAGGCTTCCGCTGGTGCTTGAGCCATTTGCATTCTTAGTCCTTTAGCTAAAAGGTCGTTCGTTCGCCCCTGGGCTTCCTTCAAGCCTTGCAGTACATTCAAATTCTCGACGGTCTAATTCTGGGGAGTGGAGATAGAAGAAGAGTCGTTGGAAGACATGGTCCTGAAACAACGATTTTAGGACGGCATAAGGTACAAGATATAAGAATCAGAATAAGATATAGAATAAATAACGAAACAAGAATATCGGGTGAGGTGAAACTCAAACGGGTGGAAATCAAATGTAGAACTCCAAGTCACTCAACAGAGTACAGTATTGTAACCATGCTGCAGTTCATAATTACAATCACGCAACTCTACTAAGTTACCCAAAACTCTAACGGATGGATCAAAATATGTAGTAGAACACACTATGTGAATCAAGATAACAAGTTTACAATCTAGACCGAAAGATGTCTTAGATTGTCAAGCCTTATACGGAAACTACAATCCCAATCATAACAATACCTGGCTCTGATACCAAAAAAACCATATCACGCCCCCACTTCCCAAAATACGGAATACGAGAGGTTGACAAGACCAGCCATGCTCCTACGGTCAAGGAAAAATCCTACTGTAGTCACACTTCGGCTTCTAGCACTACGTGGTAATCAGTAATTAATGCACATGTAATAAGAAATGCAGTCACTAAATCAAAACTGATACAAAACTAACCAGATAGAGATCAAGGAAAGATAGCGCTGAGTCGCTGATCAAGATGTCCACAATATCCTCGAGGTACATCAGGTCCTGGTCCGAGCTAAATCCACTTCTCACTCTGAGCATGCATACTCAGGTCGTCAGAGCGACACAATAGCAATAAATATAAATACATATGTTATAAGTGTAATAATGATGAATATGAAACAACACGCATAAAGTGATGATATGAACATGAAGGAGCCAGTGCGGGTAAACGGTAAAGCAAGTAAACAGTATGGCAGGTATATCAGTCAGTAATCAATGCATGTCACTAAACCTATCAGTCTCTAAGTCTTACTGTCCAGGTCGCTAAACCTATCATCAATCCAAGTGTGAGAGTCAACCACTCGTGAGTATCCCCCACCCAAGGGTAGTGCCCCAGGGGCAAGGGAACACGGGCCCGAGTCGCTCGCTAATAATCAGTAATATTACCCATATAACTCCAGAATCGCTATGTATGCCGGCAATGGGACTCCCGAGATTCCGTTGAAATCACACTCAAACTACCCTACACCCCGTGGTCTACATCAAATACCAACCATAAACTCAACTACTAGTCGGTCCATGACAAGTCTACGCGAGAACTGGAGACAGGATCCCCATTAAGCATGTCTCGACTGATACCCAAGATAAATGGACAGTGTTTGGTGCCTTACCTATGACACTAATATAAGTGCTCCATAACCATCTCATTCCAGTTATAGTCACACTTATACATGTCCCATAGACGTCGACAATGCAATAAATCAACCGGATCCGCTGATTGTGTACAAGTACGTGTCACTTCGCTTATTCATTCATGCTTTAACACTGACGTACTTGCCACAATCAAAACACTAATATCTAACACTGGGTAATGTACACAACCACTAGGCTACCAATGCATATGAGCTTTACATGATATGACGAGAATACAATAATTACGATATGAATAGAATATCATCAGTCAGTGTCATACCACTTGCATAATTAACTATAAATCATACATGCAAAATTAAGCAAAATAATGTAAAGGGGATAAGCGGTATGTTTAAGTATCTATCCATCAAAATTGGTTTTGCGTCAATCTGGTTTCAGGTTTGCTATTTATGGCCATTTCATTTTAGGTGTTCACAGCTGGAAATCCGATTTCAGAATTGGAAGTCCGTTTCGTAACATATTTTAATCCCAGTTGGGATCGTAATTAGGCTACGCTATAGTTGAACAATATTTAAGATTATCAGTTAGGTTTCCAACTCAATTGGCATATCAGTAGTATCCTATATCAACAGGGAGTTATGGTCAGGTTGAGATTGATGTGTAAAATCTGTCACTGCAGAATTCAGCTAGACACGTCGACATTATAAAATGTGTTAAAAATATCATACAGAAAAGGAATCAAGTGAAACTAGTGAAGTAAGAAATCTAACCTAATTTTCTACGTAACGATATAGTGTTCCGCACATTCTCATATTTTAACAGGGATATACAGCAATTTAAAAACAAGGGTTAACTGGGATTACTGCTCTGGACTGCAGTCTAGAATCGTAATTATCCACAATTTTATCTATCATAAATAGTTCAAATTTAGGTATCAAAATAGGGTTCTGTAGCTTATTCTGTTGGCTTCGATACAAGACAGGGAACGCCAAAAACCGATTCGTAAAAGATTTAATGTGAATTTAACGGTCTAGCATGTTCAGGAAATTCAGGTTTCGTACCGACTATCGGGAGCAGCATTATATAGGTGAAACGACCGTGGTTTTCAACTAAATTTCTACAGCACATTGGTAAACAGTAGACGGGTTTAATGATCATACGTTCCACCATTATAGACAGGTTTTCACTCAGAGTTTAGCATCAAATAATTGTTTATACGTAAGGTGATCGAAGCTTCGGTTATGCAAAGATATAAATAATTATGTGTATAACATTAATAGCATGTAAAGCAAGTGGAAATCACTTGCCTCATTGACGATATCACGGAGATGGTAGATCGGTCAGATGCTGCAATGCGCGGCACGGATGTGAAAAACAGTCGTTACGACGAAACCGGAGTTCGCGAGCCTTGGAATTGCAATAGCGTGTCCTCGAATCCTTGCTTTCGGTTGGCTATAGTTTGCACCGATCGACATGGGTGGTAGTACTTGAAGGCTCCGAGTTCCCAGAAGTGAGGCCGTCGATGGTGGATGGGTCGTCACTGTAAGTCCATGCTACCCTTCCCCGGTCCTTACGGGGTTGCGGAAGTGGTGAAAAACGATTTTCAAGAGGGTGGTAACATGGACTCATAATACGGATCTTTGTTAAACAACTAACTAACAACCTAACTTGAGTTTTACCTACTCGGTTAGGGGGCTATACCTTTCTTGAACTCCTTCGTCTTCAACTCCTCCCGGTGTACGGATCGGCCTCACCTCGTCGTTTCCTTGCACCGAAGATGGATCCACCCGAAAGCTTCTACCTTTGGCTTCTTCTTCGAACTTTGAAGAAACTAGAACACTTGGGTTGCTAGGCCTTGTGAACTAGAATGAGTAGAGGATTGTTTTGGTGTCTTTTTATCTCTAAGGCAATGAGTCTCAACACATGAGAATGGTTTGCCTTGAGCTAGAGAGAGCAAGAGGGAGAGTGAGAGCTTGAGCAAGTGATGGCAAGAGAGAGAAATGAAATGAGAGAATGAGTAACTCTTTTTCCATCCTTGCTCTCATAATCCAAAGCCATCATAACAAAAATAGTAATCAAGTATTGTGTGATGGTTTAAGTCAAAATGGCTATATCATTTCATGCACTCATTTTGCATAAATAAATAAGCAAGCAAAAGTCTTTGCCATGGAATGATAGCCATTGTCATGATGATGGTCAACTAGTCCAACCTAGTCAACCGGTCAACAAAGTCAACAAGTCAACAAAGTCAACCCCTCAACAACCATGTCACTATAATACTTAATTAATATTAATGTTAATTATATATATATCTTATTCTCATTAGGGTTCAGTCAAAAGTCAACAGTCAACAGTCAACAACCCCAATGAGAATCCTCTGCCTCTGTCTCTCTGTCAACTGTGCATACACACCCGCATCCGCGTTCCGAGGAACATGAATACAAACGAGATAAAACCAATCCCAAAACGTACATTAGGATCTGGCTTAAACCAAAGCCCGCTAGTGTTAACTGTCCGGACACCGAACGTGCACAAGTGCACGGATGTGACCGAACCCTGTCGCAAAACCATGCGACCTGTCGCAAAACCATGCGACCACTACTCTTTTGCCTAAAGGCGAATAGCTTTCTGTGTGGGACTCTAAAGACTCGACACTACGCTGGCAGTGGGTTTAACCACAGACCGCAAGCGGCACTAGCTGTGCGTAACGGTCCCCAGGTAGATGCCGACAAGAAGACTGACGAGGTGAAACCCATCTGAACTCCTACTGAGCCTGAATGTGACAATCTCTGCACAGTCCGGTCTGTTCGTCTAATACGTCAGTCCCCTAATAGCGGTACAAGTCGTGTCGGAGTGAAGCCCAGAACACCCTGAGATAACACTGGAAACCTACCAGTATATCTCGCTTGCCCTGGCCAGGGACTACTCATGTAATGGCTCTCCTAGACACAGCGCGATGTCAACCCCCAATACCGGGAGAGACGAATCCTGTCTAACCGTCACTGCCTCCAAGTGCTTCGGGACTGCACCCAACTACTACCTGTTTGCACGACTCCTTTGAGCCGTGGTAGGGTAGTAATCTAAGTACAGTGGGAACACACTCGAGGCGAAGTGACAGTGTCAAGTCAGCGGACTAAGCTGTACTCATGTCACCTGGGAACTGATAACTGACGATAGGTATAGTACCAACCAGCAGTTCCTGACGAGTCCTGTCCAGTGTACTCGTAACCCAACGAGCACCCGCATACTATCTCAAGTACGACGTACTGACGGCTGTGGGACAGACCGTCTCCCACACTGGGATGAGAAGCGCATACGCTAGTCTACTCCGGAGTATCGATGCCCTGTCTCGATAGTCCTGCGACTAGGGACCTGCATAAGGATGTGATTATAGATTACCCAGCCCCACTAGTGTGACTGCCATCACAACGCTGGTAATCAAGCAAAGATCCTAAGGGCTCTACTAATGTGTATATGTGATATACTAAAATAAACACATGTACACATTGAAGTAGAAACAAACCAAGTAGCATACTACTATATTGAGCAAGATTGTCTATACAAGGTGAATATCCCAAGCTTCCATTAAGTAATATACAAACTAGTATGATACAGTAATGGCCTCTAGGGCATATACACTAACAATCTCCCACTTGCACTAAGGCCATGTACTGGCGTATCGAAGACCTATCATCTCGATCAGCCGCTCGAACTGAGTCTGGGGTAAGGCCTTTGTGAGTGGATCAGCAGTGTTATCTTCCCTAGAAACTCTCCGAACCTCGATCTCCTGGCGACCCACGATCTCCCTGATCAGGTGATACCGCCTCAAGATGTGTCTGGATTTCTGATGGGACCTGGGTTCCTTCGCTAAAGCTATAGCCCCGTTGTTGTCGCAATACAGCGGTATTGGATCAACAATGGACGGAACCACCAGAAGTTCAGTTAAGAACTTCCTTATCCAGACGGCTTCTTTTGCGGCATCTGCAGCAGCGATATATTCCGCTTCCATCGTCGAGTCAGCAACGGTTTCCTGTTTGGAACTCTTCCAATACACCGCCCCTCCATTGAGGGTAAAGACATAACCCGACATGGACTTGGAATCATCCTTGTCACTCTGGAAGCTGGAGTCAGCAAAGGCCTCGATCTGGAGGTCTTTTCCGCCATACACCAAGAACATCTCCTTAGTCCTTCTTAGGTACTTGAGAATGTTCTTTACTGCTATCCAGTGTTTCTCCCCAGGGTTTGACTGATACCGGCTTACCACACTCAGTGCATAAGCTACATCTGGTCTGGTACACAACATCGCATACATTATAGAGCCTACCACAGAAGCGTAGGGTATAATAGACATGCGATCCCTTTCCAAATCAGTCTTGGGAGACATCTCTTTGGAAAGGGTGATCCCGTGACAAGCCGGTAGATTACCGTGCTTGGAATGTTCCATACTGAATCTTTTCAGTATGGTGTCGATGTACCTGGACTGTGAGAGTCCCAGTATCCTCTTGGATCTGTCATGATAGATCCGGATCCCCAGAATGTATGAGGCATCACCCAGGTCTTTCATGGAGAACATGTGCGACAAGAACCCTTTGACAGATTGTAGCATAAGAATGTTATTTCCTATTAAAAGAATGTCATCCACGTATAAAACGAGGAATGCTACAGTTCTCGCTACAAATCTATTATAGATGCATGGTTCATCTGGATTTTTGATAAAGCCAAATTCTTTGACCGTCTCATCAAAACAGATGTTCCAACTTCGCGATGCCTGCTTTAGTCCGTAGATGGACTTAAGCAACTTGCACACCTTTCCGCTGCTCCCACTCTGAATGAAACCCTCTGGATGGTCCATATAAACACACTCCTCTAAATTTCCATTTAGAAAAGCGGTCTTTACGTCCATCTGCCAAATCTCATAATCGTGGAAGGCAGCAATGGCAAGAAGGATCCGAATGGATTTCAGCATAGCTACTGGAGAAAAGGTCTCGTCATAGTCCAAACCGGGTCTTTGACGAAAACCCTTTGCAACCAGTCTAGCTTTATAGGTCTCAACCTGTCCATCTACACCAATCTTCCTTTTGAAGATCCACTTGCATCCTACGGGTTTTACCCCATCTAGAGCAACGTCCAACGTCCATACTTTGTTGGTGTACATGGACTCCATTTCGGTCCGCATTGCATCCAGCCATTTTACCGAGTCAACGCTCTGAATGGCCTGCTGGAAGCTAGTCGGCTCATCATAATCAATGATGCAATCCTCTCTATCCTCGTCTATGAGAAAACCGTAGTATCTCTCGGGCGGATGAGACTGCCTACTACTCCTTCGGAGCGGCGCAGGAATGTCATGATCTTTCGAACCCTCTGGTTCTACTAAGCTTTCAGTAATAGCTCGTGGTTCTGGAATTTCTTCCAGTTCTATTGCGCTCCCACTTATCTGATTTTCCAAAAACTCAGTTTCCAAGAAGTAGGCATGACGAGAAACATAAATCTTTTGTTCCTCTTCGCAATAGAAGAAATATCCCTTGGAGTTCTTTGGATATCCCACAAACTTGCACTGTACTGAGCGTGCCTCGAGCTTGTCCGCATGCTGATTTTTGACAAAAGCTGGACATCCACATATCTTAATGTGATTAAGATAGGGTCTCTTCCCACACCACATCTAATATGGTGTAGTAGGCACAGTCTTAGTTGGAACTCGGTTCAAAAGGTATGCAGCTGATTCTAGTGCATATCCCCAGAATGATCGCGGTAACTCAGCGTTACTCATCATGGACCGTACCATATCCAATAGGGTTCGGTTCCATCTCTTCGATACACCGTTATGTTGCGAAGTGTATGGAGGAGTAAGCTGAGAGAGAATTCCATTCTCTTTAAAGTAGTCCAGGAACTCGGCACTCAAGTATTCACCACCTCGATCAGATCTTAGTGTCTTGATACTTTTGTCAGTTTGTTTTTCTACTTCATTCTTATATTCCTGGAATTTTCCAAAGGCCTCGGATTTATGTTTCATTAAGAAGACATAACCGTACCTTGAAAAGTCATCCGTAAAAGTAATGAAGTAAGAATAACCGCTTCGCGCATGTGTAGACATTGGACCGCACACGTCGCTGTATACGAGTCCCAAGAGCTCGCTCGCTCTTACTCCGTGTCCAGTGAACGGAGTCTTTGTCATCTTTCCTTTGAGACAGGATTGACAAGTGGCATACGATTGATATTTGAACGGATCCAAATATCCTTCTGTATGTAACTTCATCAACCTTCTCTCATTGATGTGACCCAGTCTACAATGCCATAAGAAAGTCTGATTTATTTCCGGAGACTTTCTTTTGTGTGTATTCTGGACATTGAAAATCTGTGGTTGGTTTAATACGTATATACCATTGCTTAATGTACCTGACCCAATCAGAACTTGATTAAGGTGAATGTTTACAACATTACTTACAAACGCAAATTCATAACCTTCTTTAGAAATCAAAGATACAGAAATGATATTACAAGTTGCGTTGGGTACAAAAAAGCAATTACGTAAAACCAAAACATGTCCATCTGACATTCCCAGGTGATAGTCCCCCACGGCCTTAGCATCCATGCTAGCTCCGTTTACAACTTTGAGGGTCATGTCACCTGCCTTCAAAACCCTACGGTTTCTCAACGCCTGCAAAGAATTACAGATATGAGATCCTGATCCGGTATCGAATACCCAGGAAGTAGAGTTTATTGATAGACAGTTTTCAATAACATACACACCTGAAGCTGAAACCGCAACTTGCTTCAGATCCTGTGTTATGGCTTTCCAAGCCCTGCAATATTTCTTCCAGTGCCCACTCTTATGACAGAAAAAGCACTCTTCCTTCCCTATAAGCTTCCCCGCTATCTTTGTTGCTTTTGCCTTTCCCTTCGTATCCACTTTACTAACACCGCCCCTTGGTTTGGCGGGGGCTTTCTTCTTCTTTCCCTTGGCTTTCGCCTTGGATCTAGAAGAGGAAGATCCTCCTACAAACAAAGTGGATGTTTCCCTACCTTTCTGTAGGGTGCCCTCTGCACTCCTCAGCATGTTGAGGAGTTCTGAAAGTTCAACTTCTTTTTCTTGTAAGTTGAAGTTCAGGATAAACTGGGCGTAAGTGGAAGGAAGGGACTGAAGAATCAAGTCCGTATAGAGCTCATTCTCCAACGTGGTCCCAAGGTCCGCGAGCTCCCCAATGAAGCCAATCATCTTAAGCACGTGTTAAGCTACCGATGATCCGATGGCCAACCTTGCCGAAAATAACTTCTTCAACACTTCGTATCTTGCGATACGAGATTGCTCTCCATACAGTTCTTTTGTATGGAGAAATATGGATTCAAGGTCCATATTCTCGTGCCTCCTCTGATGTTCGTTGTCCATAGAGGCAAGCACGAGGCACCTGGCCTTCGCGCAATCGATCTCCCAAGTCTTACGGATTTCCTTATCCGCGACGCTGGAGGTGGGACCTGGGACAGGGGGAGCTTTGGTGGTAAGGAGATACCCCAACTTGTCATAAGTGATTGCCATTTTGACATTCCTGAGCCAATCTTTGTAGTTTGGCCATGTCAGTATGTTTTTATCTAGAAATAACTTAAGTCCAGTCATGTCGATTGGTCACTGCAATTAGGAGAGAGAGAAGAAACACTCAGCATGATGCTCTTTCAAGTTTAGAGTGGTTTTTAATTTGTCTAAACAGGATGGCTCCCACTGTCTCTCGAATCCCTCCTCAAACCAAAAAAGGAAGAATTAGTCAGGATCAATCTCACCGTACAATACTTGCTTAACCGTTCGGCCAGGCTGGTGTCGGTACTTCGAAGGAGGTTTTCCAACGCTTTCGCAAAGTTCCTTAATTTAAGAACCTTTTTTCCCTAGGGGCGTAGCCCCGCTAACACCTTTCTAGACACCTACTAGGTTTATAGCATTGATCGTTTAGTGAGAAATTTCCCGAGGAGTAGCATATACTCACAGTAGGATCGGGATCCAAATATCATTGCGTGACAAAACTGAAGGAATCCTATCAGAATCATCACACTCCAAATGATATGGAGCGCTAGCAAGTTTCAGTTCTTTTAAAACTCCCAATGTGGATTTTTGCCCCATGCTCTTATGACCTTGACTTTGGCCAACAAATCATAAGTCACATGTCAAGTTCTACCCGTCATTCTCCAGGTTAATTTGAGCCCACCCGCACATTCCCTTGACTTTGGCCAACAAGGTAGAACGACTGCCCCAAACCAACACATCTATCTATACTGCACATGAATACCCAATAGCCACCAATCACTATGCCTTGACTTTGGCCAACAAATATAGCTTGAATACTATTGACCATCCATGTAAAACGACGGAGGGCTATGAATGGTTTTGGCGAAACCGTGAACGTAGTGAACTTGATATAATCGATGGAACGAGATAGCTTTTAAAAGGAGTGGCTTAAGCTCCGCGTTTAAAAGTTTTTGAAAAGAATCCGAGTGGTTTTGAAAGTGTTCCAACGACTTTTACTTGGTTTATTTTTCTTGCATTAGTTCTTTTAATGCGTCCCATCATTTAATCCTACCATTGAAGAAAACAACCAAAATATGACGTACGCTTATGCCATTCGTATTCGCCACGGGGCCCGTCATTACCCGTTAGGTTACTTAACTAACGACAGAGCGGGGGCTGGGCTAGCGCGGCTGCAAAACATAAGCAACGCCTAAATAATATCATATATAGATATATTGCAATGATAGCCATTTCAGATCACAGATGAAAACATTGGATATACTAGGAATCCGCAATTCGTACGAGCCTGTAACGAAAGGCGGATTACACGGTCCGATGAATAGCCAATACCCCACCCTAGACCCCTACGGGTGCGGCAAACTACCCGCCAAATATCCGAAGTGGAGCAACCTCCCTCAACGATGTGAGTAGGCCACTCGGCACTTCGAGATACCCGGTAGTTTGTGCACCCCACCTTGGGTCTATCCTAGGAGCAAAAACAGTAAAAAGAAATTATACAATGACGGCTACAACCCCGACCCGGTTGTGCGGCCAAAAATAATATTACATCAATTTACATATTACATGAATTGAAAGATAAAAGGAAATACTCTCATCTCACAACCCCCGGCTATTCATCCGCGACAATCCAATGAATTCATATACACATACCATCAACATTACAGATCACAGATATGTATAACCCCCACTAATCGACGTATAGCGATTAGCGGACGTTCAATACATATAACACATCACAGATATATTCCCGTCAGCTTAAGTCTTTAGAAGTTCGATCAAAATACGGATTTTCAAGCCCCAAAAACTAATTTTTCTTTCTGGAAAATCTGGGCAGAAAAAACATATTGTAAAAATTCCAAAACAACCCCAGAAACACACTACAGCAAAATTGTGCCACGGCCGAGTCAACTCGGCCGCGGAACCGCGGCGGGAGCATGCTCCCGCCGCGTTTCCGCGGCGCCTTGACCGGTTCGTTGGACCAATTTTCTTGCGTGTTTTGTAAAAAGCCTGAGTCGATTTTTGATGTATGATTTTTCAATTTTTGAACAGAATACAGAATCGACAGAAACTTGATTTTTCGGATTCGTTTCATGACTTTTTCTCCGATCGAATTTCTAGTTACTTTGCTAACATGTTAGATAGTGTTTAACTAGGCTCTGATACCACTGTAAATCCATGCTACCCTTCCCCGGTACTTACGGGGTTGCGGAAGTGGTGAAAAACGATTTTCAAGAGGGTGGTAACATGGACTCATAATACGGATCTTTGTTAACTAACTAACTAACCACCTAACTTGAGTTTTACCTACTCGGTTAGGGGGCTATACCTTTCTTGAACTCCTTCGTCTTCAACTCCTCCCGGTGTACGGATCGGCCTCACCTCGTCGTCTCCTTGCGCCGAAGATGGATCCACCCGAAAGCTTCTACCTTTGGCTTCTTCTTCGAACTTTGAAGAAACTAGAACACTTGGGTTGCTAGGCCTTGTGAACTAGAATGAGTAGAGGATTGTTTTGGTGTCTTTTTATCTCTAAGGCAAGGAGTCTCAACACATGAGAATGGTTTGCCTTGAGCTAGAGAGAGCAAGAGGAAGAGGGAGAGCTTGAGCAAGTGATGGCAAGAGAGAGAAATGAAATGAGAGAATGAGTAACTCTTTTGCCATCCTTGCTCTCATAATCCAAAGCCATCATAACAAAAATAGTAATCAAGTATTGTGTGATGGTTTAAGTCAAAATGGCTATATCATTTCATGCACTCATTTTGCATAAATAAACAAGCAAGCAAAAGTCTTTGCCATGGAATGATAGCCATTGTCATGATGATGGTCAACTAGTCCAACCTAGTCAACCGGTCAACAAAGTCAACAAGTCAACCCCTCAACAACCATGTCACTATAATACTTAATTAATATTAATGTTAATTATATATATATCTTATTCTCATTAGGGTTCAGTCAAAAGTCAACAGTCAACAACCCCAATGAGAATCCTCTGCCTCTGTCTCTCTGTCAACTGTGCATACACACCCGCATCCGCGTTCCGAGGAACACGAATACAAACGAGATAAAATCAATCCCAAAACGTACATTAGGATCTGGCTTAAACCAAAGCCCGCTAGTGTTAACTGTCCGGACACCAAACGTGCACAAGTGCACGGATGTGACCGAACCCTGTCGCAAAACCATGCGACCTGTCGTAAAACCATGCGACCACTACTCTTTTGCCTAAAGGCGAATAGCTTTCTGTGTGGGACTCTAAAGACTCGACACTACGCTGGCAGTGGGTTTAACCACAGACCGCAAGCGGCACTAGCTGTGCGTAACGGTCCCCAGGTAGATGCCGACAAGAAGACTGACGAGGTGAAACCCATCTGAACTCCTACTGAGCCTGAATGTGACAATCTCTGCACAGTCCGGTCTGTTCGTCTGATACATCGCATGGCGGGCCTAGGGGGCGGTAAACGTCAGTCCCCTAATAGCGGTACAAGTCGTGTCGGAGTGAATTCCAGAACACCCTGAGATAACACTGGAAACCTACCAGTATATCTCGCTTGCCCTGGCCAGGGACTACTCGTGTAATGGCTCTCCTAGACACAGCGCGATGTCAACCCTCACTACCGGGAGAGACGAATCTTGTCTAACCGTCACTGCTTCCAAGTGCTTCGGGACTGCACCCAACTACTACCTGTTTGCACGACTCCTTTGAGCCGTGGTAGGGTAGTAATCTAAGTACAGTGGGAACACACTCGAGGCGAAGTGACAGTGTCAAGTCAGCGGACTAAGCTGTACTCATGTCACCTGGGAACTGATAACTGACGATATATATAGTACCAACCAGCAGTTCCCGATGAGTCCTGTCCAGTGTACTCGTAACCCAACGAGCACCCGCATACTATCTCAAGTACGACATACTGACGGCTGTGGGACAGACCGTCTCCCACACTGGGATGAGAAGCGCATACGCTAGTCTACTCCGGAGTATCGATGCCCTGTCTCGATAGTCCTGCGACTAGGGACCTGCATAAGGATGTGATTATAGATTACCCAGCCCCACTAGTGTGACTGCCATCACAACGCTGGTAATCAAGCAAAGATCCTAAGGGCTCTACTAATGTGTATAGGTGATATACTAAAATAAACACATGTACACATTGAAGTAGAAACAAACCAAGTAGCATACTACTATATTGAGCAAGATTGTCTATACAAGGTGAATATCCCAAGCTTCCATTAAGTAATATACACCAACAGTCACGCAGTTCTGGGTCATGGCCGGAGCAGGTGGAGGGAGCAAAGGGATCTCGGGTACGGGGCTTGGGGTTGGCGACGAACTGTGGCGCGGCTGGGGTCGCGATGGTCACGACGGGGAGCTCAGCTTGGCTGCAGTAATTGGCCCGTGGCTGGTGCTCGGCTACTTTGGACTACTGAGGAGGTGGATGCAGCGAGAAGGAGTCGACGAAGGCGATGGGTCGGGTTGAAGCTGAAGATGGAGTCGATAGCGGCGATCACGCTCGGTGTGCAGGAGGTAGTCGAGGGTTGAGGCGAGGTGCTAATGGGGCGACGGTGAGGGGTCTCCGGCGAAGGGCGGTGGGGGCTCGGGTTTGCAGGGCAGAGATGAGTGGGGGGTTTGAGGAGGAGGCGAGGGTGTTGGTGGAAGGAGGTGGGATTGTCGAGGACGAGGGTGATGAGAAGAGGTGAGGTGAGGAGGAAGTGGGTGAGGCGATGGAGGTGATCGGGGGATGATCGACAACGACCAGGGGGGCGATGGTGCTCGGAAGTTGAGAGGGAGAACGAGAGTGAGGGGGGAGGAGAGAGAGAGAGGAGAGAGTGAGGGAGTGAACAGGGAGAGCGAGAGTGAGGGGGAAGGAGGAGAGAGAGAGATGCAGGCGAAGGGGGGTCGCGGCGGTTGCGGGAAGAGGGGACGTGGCTGAGTCGTAGCGAGCGGGTGTGGGAAGCGGGAGCCGTTGGGGGAGGGGACGTTGAGGTGGAAGAGTTCGGCGCGAGAAAGGGGAAAACGTTGGGGCGAAGACGGGGTTCGCGATGGTGCGGGGACATGGTCGCGGCGACGTGGGGAAAGAAGGGGAAAGGAGCGGGAAAAGATTTCAAGGGAGGAAGGAAGGGAAGAATCGGGTCGGGTTTGGGGAAGAGTTGGGCCGGGCGTGGGTTCTAGGGCCAGAAGGGAATTTGAAAAGGAGATAGAGAGGGAGTGGGCTGGGCTGAGGAAAAGAATTAAAAGAGAGGGGGAGGGAAAGGTGGGCTGGGCTGGGAGAATAAAGGGAAAATAGGGTTAGGGGTTTGGGTAGCGTTAGGGAAGAAAAATAGAATTAGAAATGTGTTAATTGGGAAAGATAAAATATTTATTTATAAATACGAAAATTGCTTTTAAAGGAACTGGGTATTACAGGTTTTGCCTTGTGTTCTAAAGGCTCCCTTGTATCACTTGAAACTTGTATTCAATTGCAAACCTTTATTTTCTTGTTTAATAAATGTTGTTGTTGGATTGGATTTTACATTTCTTGCAAAGTATTACTGAATGATAGACGCTTAACGTATCTATATCGGGAAATGGTGCTTCTCGGTATAAATACGTCGCAAGTCTCGTCACGTTTATGCTATTATATTATTTATTTTGGGAAGCAGGCCGTGATAATAAACTCGACTGTACCTGTTTGGACTGGTTTCACTTTCACTAAAAAAATTTCTGGCCGGGATTAGGTTTAAATTTTGTATAAAGATTAGTAAATGCTGTAAATTGCTTAATGATATAGCATCTATTTTTTTTCCAATTAATTTGCAATATTTTATGAACATATTTGTATTTTTCATTAAATACTTTGTAACTTATATTAGTAAAAACCCTAAACCCAACATTTCATTGAAAACCGAAACTCACACAAACCCATGCAAAGGGTTTGGATTTTATATCGTTGTAAACTATTCAGGTGAGGCTAGGTTTCAGACCTAAGGTTAAAATTTCGGGTTGGATAAAAAGTGATGAAAAACCCATGCAGCCCGATCCGGTTTCGCCCCTAGTTTCAACTTAGAGGTTGTTTGGCTCCTGGAATTGAAAAATGGAAATTTAGGTAAAGTTCAACATTCCCATTTTGCTTGTTTGCTTGGAATTTCCATTCCTTCTGTTGTTTGAAATGAATTTTGTTTGTGGAATACTATGACTTCGTATTTTTTTTGTTTGCTGGTCAAGGAAAAAATGGGAATCGATTTTTGGGTATTAAGGATAAAGAAACATGGATTTAGCTTAAACTTTCTTTCCTCCCTAAAAGATGAAAGTCAACAACATAGGTATTTCTTGATGAAATCAAAATTGTAGAAAATTATCAAGCAACAATCATAATCATCAAGTTCATCCTAATTCGAAGATCGGAGGATCCAAACGAATAGGTCATGAGAACAAAAATTGCAGTAAATTAAAAAAATTTAGCATGCAGGAAAATGCAGCAGTAAATCGACCAGAAAACCCTCACCCTAAGGCTAAAGAAGTCAAGAACCACAAATGTTAAAATCCCAATTTTTAACCTAGCCATAACCCCAAAAAGAAATAAAATGAAAAAAGTCTAAACTGCCATAGTGGAAATGGCAATAGCCTTGTTTGCCTTGGAATTTCCAAAATAGATGATGCTGGGGACGTCAATTTCCAAAAGCATAAATTTTCATTTTTCTCAAACAAAATGGAAATTCCAGTTTTTCGTCCTAGGATCAGTGTTTTTGTCTCTCACTCCTAAAACTAGTTAAACGAACATCCTGAATATCTTATTCCATTTTTGGTGAAAAGAAAATGAGGCGTATAAGATGAAAACTACTTTGCTAAAATCGGAATACAGTATCTAATTGGAAAAAATATATACAAAGTTCATGAATTGATTTGCAATTTATTAAGTTCAATGTATTTATTTGAGCAAAACAAATAATTGTTAGGGTATTATTATGGGAAAATGATGAAAGTTGAGGTATTTTTGTAAAATATAGCCTTCAAAACCAAAATCCACCAAAGGTATGTAGCAGCCCACAGAAAACACAACACTCTCTCCTCTGTCCTGGCCCCTGGTTTTTTCTTTCCTTAAAAATGGTCTCCTCTCGAACCCTTACGCTCAAAACAGTCGAAATCCCCATCAAAATTCAATCTTTTCCTCATTTCACAACTCAGAAGAGGCCAAATATTTGTGGGTCTCCCTCATTTTTTCGGCTAATTGATGCCGGTGGAAGAGAAATTATCCGAATTGGCGACTGAGCAAGGCAAAATCTCTGCTTCAAAGAGGGGAAAAAAAAAGCAGAAGAGATCGGAATCGATGCCTCATGTTGTTGTTCAGAGGCTGTTTGATACTTGCAAGGAGGTGTTTGCTGATTGTGGGCCTGGGATTGTGCCTTCACCTGAAAATATTCGGCGCCTTGAATCCATTTTGGGTATTGATTCTTCATCTGATGTGAATTTCAATGAAATTTTTGGATATTTTGATGCAAAATTTATATGCGTAGTGTTTGTTTTATTAATATGTGGATTTTGCATTCATGGTTTGATAAAAATGAAAGTTATTTTTGTAGCAGCACGGCTTTTATAACTTTTAATGCTGTAGCATTGTGAAATGCTGGCCTATTTATAGCGGGATTCTCCTTTCCATTAACTTGCTTCAGTTGCTATTGTTGTTATTATGCAAAATGGTATGATCGTTGTTGACTGGATTGTTTGATTCTAAAGATGCAAAATGCATTTTAAAGTTAATGGCAGGATGATTAACTGTTGCTGTTGAGATTTCATGTATTGGAAAAATATAAGACAAGATACTTCTAGTTAATTAACCAAACTTTAATATTCATTTATATTTTGAAATACCCAATCATTTCAATATTGAGGATATTGGAGCTGTAATGTTTATTGACATATATGTATATTCAAGACATTCTCCTTGGTTGCACAAACACTTCCCATGGGTCACCGTATCTGTGTCCCATACCCATACGTGTCGGACACCGACTCTTGCACGATACTTGCACTACACTTATATCTTGTATATGGCTCGAATGTGTCTTATACAGTTGCTATGTGTCTTATGCAGCATGTCTTTAGTATGTTTTGTTATGATTGAATGTTATCGCTGTTAAGCATTGTGTATGCGTATTGTATATTTGTATCGGCGGATTATACCTTCTTTGTCCTTTTTTTTATTTCGGCTTGTCCTTATGGATAAGCATGGGTTGATTCCCTCTTGTCCCAAAGGGATATGCCTCTACAATTGTATATATAAAAGGGTACTGTAATTATGAGATCAAATCAATCAATAATAATCTTTTCCAGCTCTAGATTTGTTAACATGGTATCGGAGCTACTGGCTCCGATCATAATCGGCGTTTGATCCCCATTGATTTCCTTCATCGGCGTTTAGATCTTTCGATCGCGACTCCTCTTCGTTGTCTCTACATCCTTCGATCTTGCCATAAGATCTCATCGTTTCTAAACCGCCGTTGTGAGTTTTCATCACAAAGACGACACCTTTCCTCGCCGATGAACTCAAGCTCCATCCGTCCGGATCTCATCTCCATCCCATCGGATTCAACCATCGCAACTGCCACCGCCGCTGCAGCGTCCTCCTTGAGCTGCTGCTGCCTCCATCTTAGCCTTGAGCTCCATCACACTGCCACTTCGACACCTTACTAACCTCAGCCTTCATCTCCTTCATCACCCAATCCCAAAATACAACCGGAACCTTCATCTCAACAGCACCAAGTCATCACTTCATCACAAATCCCTTGCTGCAACAACCTTGGTTGACATCATCACTTAATCACTGCTGCAACCTTAGTCAACTCAATCACTGCAGCCTCAAATCCTGTATCCACTTCATCGTTGCCTCGCTGCTCAACACCCACTTCATTCCCATCGCTGAAACCTTATCCAAGGACCTCATCTGGAGGCCGACCAATATCTAATCTGAGGACTTCATCGAGTTCTTCACCTCGTTGACATCATCTCACCACAATCACACCAATTTGTTGACACACCCCAAGTGTTCGACGAAATTCCTCAAAGGCATTTAAGCCCTCTTCAAGCCATTGTGCTCTTAAGCCTTGTGCTATCTCTTGAGCCTTCATGCTCCTTTGAGCCTTCGTGCTCTTGTGTGTGATCCGAGCCTTCGAGCCGGACTTTGAGCCTTCATGCTATAATTTGTGTGTAAGCCGAGCATTCAAGCTGGTCTTTTGAGCTTTCGTGCCCTCTTTTGGTGAATAGAGCCTTCATGCTCTTGGCCTTCGAGCCCTTCATCGAGTTCTCTCATTGAGTTTTCATCCCGAGCTCATCAACCTTGATTCCTCCGACCATGGACGGTTTCTACAAGGCTCCGAATCATTCCTCGCCTCCTGTTGCAGATTGCTCCATCTGTCCTAATTGTAAGGAAAAGGGACTTATGCTTGCTGATTGGCCAAACACGGCCACCTCGACCAGTTGCTCGCTATCGTCCACCACAGTCATCCACCGCTTTTGCATCCTTAGCCGCAACTACTTCCGCAACACCAAAGATTTCCTCCACTCAGATAGCAGAGATTACCGATTTAGTTACACAGATACTTCGACCCGTTAAAGCCTTTGGACTTTCTCACTGCATTGCCCCAATTGCTACTTCTGGGAATTCTCTTACTTAGATCTTTGACTCTGGTGCCTCACATCATATGATCTTTGATAAATCGGTTCTTACCAACTTTCAAGCAATTCCTACTTCATACATACATACATACAGCTAATGGCTCTTCCCTTGAAGTTAATCAGTATGGTGCCATCATACCTCACTCATCCTTCTGGCAGCCTCACGCTCTCATTCGTATTACATGTGCGGAATGCGGAAAATGACAATGAATCTTATATTAGTTAGTCAACTTGCAGTTTTTGACTATACCACCATCTTCTCATTCGCCTCTTGCACTATACAAGATTCGCGCACCGGTTAGAAGATTGGGGAGGGTCGTAGGGTGAATGGCCTGTATCACTTGGTGAGCCTTTATCTGCCTACTTTAAGTAGAGTTGGTGTTGGATTTGCTACTTCAGATTTATGGCACCGTCGTCTTGGTCACATCTCTGGTTCTCATCTTAAGTCCTTGGTTGACTTAGGAGTTAGGAGTTTTGGGATCCTTCTGCCCTTCTACGATGAGTAACTGTATTAGCTATCGATTGGCAAAACAAACAACTCCATCGTTTGTCTCATAATAAAGTTTCCTCGTCACCTTTTGATCCGATTGACTTCGATATTTGGGGACTTGCTCTTGTGCTATCTATGTCTGGATACCGTTATTATGTTGCTTCATTGATGATTACTTTTGTTACACTTGGGTCTATCTTTTGCTTGTCAGATATGAACTTCCCTCTATTTATACTGATTTCACAAACATGATCCACACTTGATTTTAGAAATGTATTAAAATCTGTAGATCTGGCAACGCCAGTGAGTATGTTTCATCTTCAATGCAAACAATCCTCAAGTCTCGTGGTACTCTACCTTAACAGTCATGTCCTTACACCTATGAACAAAATGGTATAGCCGAACAGAAACATCAACATATTTTAGAGACCACACGAGCTCTTCTACTCTCTACATCTGTTCCTCGTTCTTATTGGGCTGAGGCTCTCCTTGACTGCTGTTCTCATTAACATTTCCCCATCATCGTTTTTTGCTGATGTGACTTCTTATACTCGCCTCTACGAGATGCCTTTTACCTACTCAATTTTGCGCACTTTTAGCTGTGTTTATTTTGTTCTTCCTCGTGAACGAGACAAACTTTCCTCTAGGACAATTAAGTGTTTTATGATGGGGTACAGTCCGTCTCACAAGGGGTATAAGTGCTACGATCCTATTCGTAGACGCCTTCACATTGCTCGCAATGCTGTCTTCTTCGAGAATGTTCTATATTTTGCTCATTCGGACATAGATATCTCATTTCTCGACACCTCTTCCTTTACGTCACCCGTCATACCCATTGTGTGCCTGGCTATGCTCCTATTGCAGATCCCTTCGTTTCTAACATATCCCCTGATTTTCCATTGATCCCACTCAGGCTTCCTTCACTTCACTGATACTGTAACAGCTGAGAGTTCGCCTACGCTAGCACGGTCTTCTCCATATGCTATTTCTCCTCTATCTCATCGCAACCCGCGCGAGATCGACGACCACCTGTCCGTTGTAGATTTTGCACGAATGATTCTTATTCTTCTCAGTTTGTCTTTTCTTGCTGCAATTCATTCCATACAAGAACCCAAATCTTATGTTGAGGTTGTGAAATATCCAGAACGGCAATAAGCTATGCAGGAGGAATTACAGGCTTTTCATGATGCTCACACATGAATCTCGTTCCTTTACCGTTAGGGGTCAAACCTATTAGCTGCAAGTGGATCTACAAGGTCAAGACCAAGTTAGATGGTTCGATCGAGCGTTACAAAGCTCGTCTTGTAGCTCATGGATTTTCTCAAGAGTACGGCGTTGATTATGAGGAGACATTTGCTCTTATCGTCAAGATCACTTCCATTCGCGCACTAATTGCAGTTGCAGCTGTCCGCAGTTGGCTTATGTTTCAGATGGTCGTTAAGAATACCTTTTTTAACGGTGACCTTTCGGAGACGGTTTACATGCATCCTCCATCTGGTGTTTCTGTTCCTATTGGCCATGTCCGTCGTCTACGACGAGCTCTTTACGGTCTTAAGCAGGCACCACGAGCTTGGTTTGAGCGTTTTCGTTAAACTATTCTGGCTGTCGGTTTCACTAAAAGCTTTACCGACTACGCTCTTCTATTGCTCTTCCGCAAGTGGCGGTGCCCTTCTCTTGATCAATGTTGATGACATGACTATTACTGGTGATGACTCCGAGACTATTATTTCAAAAAGCACCTTCAACAACATTTTGAGATCGACCTTGGGCACATGGGCAATTTTTTTAGTATTGAGGTTGCATCCTCCCCTCGTAGCTATCTTCTCTCAGCAGAAGTCAAGGTGGTGAAAAGCGCCAGGCGGAGCTGAGCGGTTGGGGTATCGTCTAGCC
Organism: Agapanthus africanus; assembly: GCA_030015575.1. Lineage (NCBI taxonomy): Eukaryota > Viridiplantae > Streptophyta > Magnoliopsida > Asparagales > Amaryllidaceae > Agapanthus > Agapanthus africanus. Next base: position 176,942,087 of record JASDDO010000026.1, on the reverse strand, counting down.
GTCTAGACCGTTTTTAATTTTAGTTAAAATTATATTTAATATATTTACATATTGAAATTTCAGCAGTATATCGACACTCTAGAATAGAAATTAGCAACATATTGAAATTTCAGCAGTAGAAACAGAAATATATTGATATTTTAGCATAATAACCAATAACATATTGATATTTTAACAGTAAAAGTCAGCAAAATATAGATTTTGAGCTATATAATTTAAAAATTATTCTGAAAAGGAGATAAAATTGACCAACATTGATTTCATTAAATATGTGTTTGGATTAGGTGTAGTGAAAAAAGAATAAATCTGACCCATGATGCTTCAAAAACGATTAAGTTTTATTCTATTAAGTGGGTTGGGTCCACTCAGGCGCCCGCTTAAGCAGATTAGACGGCTTGAGCGTTTAAATCACTTAATCAAACCGTTTAGGGCTGAATCAGAGTGGCCTAGCACTGCTTCCGCATAGGTGGCTGTCTAGACCGCTTTTTAGAGCACCGGCAGAGGTATTTTTCTGATCTTTTTGCGCATGCCAAGATTGATGATTCTACCGTTGCTAGCACTGCCCTTACGGTCATGCCAATGGAGCTTCATCTGAGGCTTCGTCAGATAGATGGAGAGTCTCATTTGAATCCCACTTGATACCGAGAGCTGGTTGGGGCCCTCATCTATCTCTTCCTTACTAGGCCATATATTGCACATGCTGCCCACGTTCTTACTTAGTTCATGAGTGCTCCTTCATCGGTTCACTATGCAGCCCTTATATGTGTCCTTCGCTATCTTCATGGAACCAAGACACGGCCGCTGCTCTTTCCGTCCGACTCCAGTCTCACTCTTCGTGCATATTCTGATGCTTGATGGGCCGATGACCTGACACGTCGCTTCATTATAGGCTTATGTGTTTTTCTGGGCTCCTCGCCGATCTTCTCGCGCAGCAAGCGCTAACCTACTGTTTCTCTCTCGAGCATTGAAGCATAATACATAACAATGGCTGACACTACTGTCGAACTCAAATGGCTTCGTGATTTACTTGCTGATATGGGTGTCGACATTCTTCGTATTCCTCTCTACTGCGACAACATGAGTGCAATACATATCGCACAAAATCCAGTATTCCATGAATGAACTAAACACATTGAGGTCAATTGTTATATTGTTCGTCAGGAATACGAGAAGGATCAGATCTTACTTCCGTACATTGCTTCCAAAGATCAAGTGGCCGATCTTTTTATCAAAGCTCAAACACATACACAACTCATGTATTTCTTATTCAAACTCTCGGTTTATGATCCACCGTGAGTTTAAGGGGGTCTGTTAAGCATTATGTATGCGTATTGTATATTTGTATAGGTGTATTATACCATCTTTGCCCTTTTCTTTTTTCGTCTTATCCTTATGGATAAGCATGGGTTGATTCCCTCGTCCCAAAGGGATGAGCCTTTACAATTGTATATATATAAAGGGGTATTGTAATTATGAAATCGAAATAATCAATAATAATCTTTTCCACCTCTAGATTTCTTAACAAGTAGTTGCCTATTTGGTATCTAGACTTGTTAATTTAGCTTGTATATGTTCTTGAAGTACTTCTATATTAAAATATGTATAAATTAAGAAATATATTACCGTGTCCATGTATCCAATATTTTGGGATTTTGTTGTGGATTTTGTCGTGTCCCTGTGTCATGTTGTATTGTGCCCGTATTCCTGTGTCCGTGTCCGTGCAACCTTGAAATTCTCTTCCCCCCACCCACACAACCCCCAAAAACAAAGAGAGAAAAATCCATCCTTGAACTCACAACAATTTAGGGTGAATGCAGCTTCATTTTTCGTCTTTGTGGTGTAGTTTTGCAAGGCTGTGTTTGTCAATTTAGTTTATTGCAGCATGCTTTAGTGTTCGAAAGAAGTTTTTTTGGCCATGGTTTAAGGATTATTCTCTCTTATGCAGACAACATGAAACCAGCTGATGTTGGTCTTAGCCCAAAGATGCCGTACTTCAGGAGTACCGAATTTAGCGCAACTCCTCCAATCACATACTTGCATCTTTACGAGTGTCCCAAATTCTCGGTATCTTGCATACATCTAAACCCATTTAATATAAATTAATTATAAAATTCTATAATCATGAACCTTTTCAAATTTTCCTTATTATTATTCTTGCAGATTGGTATCTTTTGCTTGCCTGCATCTGCTGTCATTCCTTTACATAATCACCCAGGCATGACCGTATTTAGCAAGCTTCTCTTTGGCTCGATGCACATCAAGTCGTACGATTGGATAGATGTCCCTCAAAACTCCAACGCAATGGTCGAACCCTCACATCGTAAGCTATCAACTGTGTGCTTACGTGTCTGACCAGTTAACATTATGAGAAATACTTTTCCGACCCACTTTTTGTCTACCTGCATGTGCACCCAAGAGTCAAAAAGATGGAGTCTACACCGTCTGGATACTAGTGTCGCCCAAGGAACCCAGGCTGTTTTGGGTAGCATGCGGGTAGGCCCAACGTTGGGTAAGAAAAATATTTTTCTAATTTTTTTCAATTGGAGCATTGATTCTAAATGTGCAAAAATTGTGTCGTTGAACTGTGAATCCTATGATGCGCGAGTGACGATAATTTAGGATACATGATAATAAATGAGTGCAAATGTAAGAAATGCACCACAAAGGTAGGTCCTGGTGACAGTTCAAAGGTATATATTACCTCTCAATTTAAACAAGAAGATGGACCTGAATGAAGCTGAGTGAAAGAAAAGGATTCATCCCGCAGGTCTATAAACTTCAAAATATAAACTTGTTTGTCACGACTCCAAACCTGATTTATTTTCCTTTCTCAACGCTAATCAGATCTTTTTTTCTTTGTTTCCTTCTTTGTGTTCTGTTTGCAAACAGTTCAGGGTCGAAACCTGAGATTGGCAAAGGTGATCACTGATACCGTCTTCACTGCACCATGCAAAACATCAATACTGTACCCAGCTGCAGGAGGCAATATGCACTGTTTCACCGCGAAAACCTCTTGTGCTGTTTTGGATGTTCTGGGCCCACCTTATGACGACTCTGAAAATAGACACTGCACCTATTACAATGCTTTCCCGTGTACGACTGTCTCTGGTATGCGCTCATATTTCATATCTTTAACTGTTCGGTGATAAACTATACATGACTTCAATTTTAGTGTTATTGCTTGCTTGCTTGCTTGCATGTGCAGTGTTGGGCTCACCACATAGTTAACATTTGACAAAAACACTTGATATTGTTAGGAATAGATCTACCGATTATGTGGGGAAGACGACGAATAAAAGAAATAATCACACAAATAAAATGGAGACACATGATTTATAGTGGTTCAGCAATTTGCCTACCCTATTTGCCGTACTAGGTTTTCTTATTTTCTTTCTTTTACATGATTCAAGATTATAGACTCTTGATATTGACTTCTCATTGATTGGTGGACTTATTTTTCTTCAATGTTGGATCGTCTGTGAATGAACTCTTTGATTGTGGTCTTACAGCAATCTAAAGTAGACATGCTTATAAATATTTATCTATTCTTTGAAACGTCCCTTTCAAAGAATAGGTGAAGCCTCCTATGCAAATTTCCTTTGAATGCATTTAAGAGGTTGAGAGATCAGAAGACAAAGAGGCCCACATGCATGCAAATTTCTTTTGAATGCATATTTAATGCATTGTCTCAACCTCATGATTCATGCACCCTATTTAATTAGTATGCCTTCCACTTATTTCAAGCAGCAGCACCAATGAAACCCATGCGCATGCGTATGGGTCCATGCTGCTGCCCACAAGCATTGCCTCGTGGGTGCTGCCTTCATGCGGCGTCGATTGGAGTCGCCGCACACGTGTACGGCACCGCCATACGGGGATCACCGCCTATGTCGACCGTCGCTTCTGCTGACCACTTAGAATTTGAAATAATTTCTGCAATATCCCATTGGATTCAAATTCGCCATAATTTTATCATTTTCTCAATCCTTGGAACTTTGTTCACGTCGTCCTGAACTTCAACAATCTATTTGGCAAATCAAGTCAAGAAATTTTACCGTAATCTTGTTTCCTTCTCATAACAAAAAAATGCTCCTAGTGCAGCGCCGCTTCATCACTAACCGTGGAGGTAGAGGCCAACTGAGGCATTGCACAGCCTTAGTTTCTCAATAGTGACAACCTTGGTTAATATATTTGGGTTTCTTTTTATCCAAGAATCTTCTCTAATGACAATGTTCCACTATCTATATACTTGCGTATAAAATGATACCTTAACTGAATGTGCTTTGTTCTTGAATGAAATGCTGGATTTTTTGCGAGATGGACAACACTCTGACTGTCACTGAAAAGAGCATTGTTGTCTTGCTCTTTGTCCAACCCCTTCATAAAATTCTTCAACCAAATCTTCTTTGTAGCTTCCGATATAGTTATATACTTTACTTCAGTGGTTGATAAAGGAACACATTTCTAAAGTTCAGGCATCCAACTCAGCCGTACCACCCAAAGTAAACACATAACCCGTTGTACTCTTTTGGCCATCCAAGTCACCGCCCAAATCTGCATCGGTGCATCCCTGCAAAGTGTGCTGCTTTTCTTGAACTGAAGTGCCATACCTGAGGTGCCTTTGAGATATTGTAGAAGCCACTTCTCAGCTTTCCAATGTATCCTTCCAGGATTCGCCATATATCTGCTTATTACTCCCACTGCATGTGCTATGTTAGGTCGGGTACAAACCATAGCATATATCAAACTCCTAACCGCTGAAACATATTGAACTTTTTCCATATATTTTCGCTCAGCTGTATTGGGTGACTGTTTCTTGGTAAGTTTGAATTGACTTCCCAAAGGAGTGCTTCTATGCTTTGCATCATGAAGATTGAACCTGCTCAGCACCTTCTCTATGTACTTCCCTTGGGATAATTCCAGAGTTGCTTCTGCTTTATTTCTGGTGTTATGCTCATCCCAAGTATTTGCTTTGATGGTCTAAAGTCTTTCATCTCAAATTCTTTTGATAATTGTAGCTTTAGCTTGTTGATCTCTTCCATGCTGGATCCTGCAACAAGCATGTCATTCACATACAAAAGCAAAATAATCTAGGAGTCATTAAAATTCTTGAAGTAACAATGGTCCATATCACTTATGAAACCATTGTCGCACATGAAATTATCAAACTTTTTGTACGGCCTAGGAGCTTGTTTCAAGCTTATACAAACTCTTTTAAACTACACAAGATTTTCTTTATCAGGAACTTGAAAACCTTCTGGTTGCACCATGTATATGTCCTCATCTAAATCACCATGGAGAAAAACCGTTTTCACATCTAGTTGCTTTAGATGCAAATCTTCAGCAGCAACAATATACAATACCAATCTGATAGTAGTTAATTTGACTACAGGAGAATTTTTTTTGGTGTAGTCAATACCTTTCTTCTGCTGAAAATCCTTCACTATTAACCTTGCTTTGTATCTCGTGCTGCCATCATTCTCATCTTTGATCTGGTAAACCTATTTGTGCTGCAAAGCTTTTTCCTTTTGGCAGCTATGTTAGTATCCATGTTCTGTTTTTCTCTAGAGAATCCATCTCATCTCTTATGGCCAACTCCCACTTGACAGAATCTTTCATTTGTAATGTTTAATCAAAATATTCTGGTTCACCAGTATCAGTCAACAGTAAATAATATGAAGAAGAATACCGTTGTGTGGGTCTAAACACCATTTTTGATCTCCTTATAACCACTTGAGGAGTGGTTTGTTCCTGTTCTGCTGTAGTGTTTTCAGGATTTTCTTAAGATCTCGTAGCTACATCACTATCTGTGATCTCTTCTAACATAGCCTTTTCACGTTCTTATGGCTGTTTTCCTACGCTATCAGATCCTGTTATAAGTTTATCTTTACACAATACATTTTCATTAAAAGTTACATTCTTGTGTCTTATAATTTTTCAATTTTGATCATCCCAAAACCGATAACCAGTCAGAACTATAACCAATGAAATAATATTTTCTAGCCTTATGATCAAGCTTGTCTTTTTTATCAGAATCTATTTGTATATATGAAACATAACAAAAAACTCTCAAATGAGAAAGATTTACCTCATCCGCAGTCCATACCTCTTCTGGTATCTGGAAACCCAACGGAACTGAACGTCCTCGATTTATTAAACTGCTTTGTTGACTGCATCTGTCAAAAAATGCTTGGTAACCCTGAATGTAGACTCATGCTTCTAGCATGCTCGTTCAAAGTTTTGTTCATTCTTTCAGCGACACCATTCTGTTCTGGAGTTCCCGGAATCGTTTTTATCATCCTGATTCCGTTTTCTGCACAAAATGTCTTGAACTCCATATTATCGTACTCAGCACCATTGTCAGATTTTGGACACTTGATTTTTAGACCAGTCTGATTTTTAACTTCAGCTTTCCACCTTTTAGAAGTAGTAAACACATCAGATTTACTTTTCAAAAAATAAACTTATACCTTTCTAATGGAATCGTTAATGAAGGTGACATAGTAGCGAGAGCCTCCAAGGGACTGAACCGGGGCTTGCCCCCATACATCTATATGCACCAATTTCAACTTCTTTCTTTGGTGGCCAAGCCAACTCTTTTCTGCTTGCCATAGACACAATCCTCACACAAGATGATATCGACGATCTTTAATTCAGGTTGTCGTCCATTTGATATTAGCAATTTCATTCCTTTCTCGCTCATGTGTCCGAGCCCTTGGTGCCACAGTTTAGAGTCACCACCACTTTTGGCCACTGCTATCGTGTCTTTGCATTCTGCAGTCATATACAAGGTTCCTAACTTAATACCTCTTGTTACAACCATAACACTTTTGGAAATCTTCCAAGAACTAGCTCCAAACATTGTTGTATATCCCATGCTGTCTAGCCGATTCATGGAGATCAGATTTCTCTTTAGGCCGGGAACATATTTGACATCCTGCAACCTCCATTGAATTCTATTTGCGGTCTTTTATGCGAACATCACCTTTCCCAGAAATGTCTAAAGGTTCATCATCAGCCAAATAAATCTCTTCAAACTTCCTTGCAGCGAAGTTGTGCAATAAGTATTTGCATGGAGTTGAATGAAACGAAACACCAGTGTCCAGAATTCAGGACTCAATAGGACTGTCAATGCTACAGGTAAGAGCATCATGGATCTCTTCAATAGTAATATTTGCAGAAGAAGACTTTTCTTATCGATGATCATTCTTCTGGTACTTTTGAAACTTGTTTGGTTTTCTGCAATCACTAAAGAAGTGGCCCTGAATACCGCAATTCCAGTAGATGATATCTTTGCCATACTTTGATTTACTCCTCTCTTTGGACTTAGATCTGCCATTGCTCGGCCTATATTTTCATTGAAAACCCCTTCCGCTGGTTTGAGTAGTCAAAGCAGACCCTGAAGATTTCCTTGACTCTCCTGTGAATATCCTTGCTGAGAATCAAATCTTGAATTTTAATTTTTTACTCCCTAAAGAACTGCTCACCGCGGTCACGTTTGCGGTCCAACTTTCAGGTAAGGAGGACAACATGATCAAACCTTTGATCTCGTCATCGAAGTCTTTCTACAGAACTCAATTGAGCTGTAATCACATTGAAATCATTGATGTGATCTGCAACAGATGCACATTCTCTCATCTTGAGATTAAGTAGACGAGCATCAAATGTACTTTGTTAGAGGAAGATGGTTTTTCTTACATGTTTGATAGCGTCTTCATCAGATCCGCTGTAGTTTTCTCGTTGATGTTGAACGTAACATTCTTTGCCAATGTTAGATGGATCACACCCAAGGCCTGACGATTTAGCAGATCCCAATTTTCTTTCTTTGTATATGCTGGCTTCGTACCCAACAAGGGTTCGTGAAGCTTTTTCTGATACAAGTAATCTTCAATCTGCATCTTCCAGAACTCAAAATCCTTCCCATCAAATTTACCAATCTTCACGTTTCTTCATTCGATGTAATCGTTTGTTTACCGCCGCAGTAAACTCAACTTCACATTTGGATCTGAACCAACACCTTCAAACTACAATTTAAAGCGTCGTCACACAGCATAAACTTAAATCGTAAAATTGAAGATCCTCCGGTTCCCTGACCACGGTCTGATCCCTGTTAGGTTCGATCCACTGAATATGTAGGAGAAAACGACGAATGAAAGAAAATAATCACATAAATAAAATGGGGATACATGATTTATAGTGGTTCAGCAATTTACCTAATCCACTTGCCGCATTAGGTTTTCTTATTTTCTTTCTTTTACAAAATACAAGATTACAAAATCTTGATATTGAGTCTTCATACAGATTCGCTAACTTATTTTTCTTCAGTTTTGGATCATCTACGAATGAACTCTTTGATTGCGTTTTATAGCAATATAAAGGGGAGACATGCTAATAAATATTTATCTACTCTTTTAAACGTCCCTTTCAAAGAATAGGTGAAGCCTTTTCTTGTGCAGTTGCCTATGAAGCCTCCTATGCAAATTTCCTTTGAATGCATTTAAGAGGTTAAGAGAACAAACGACAGAAGCCCATATGCATGCAAATTTCTTTTGAATGCATATTTAATGCATTGTCTCGGCTTCATGATTCATGCACCCCATTTAATTAGTATGCCTACCTCCTATTTCGAGGAGCAACTTCAATGAAACCCACGCGCGTGAGCGTGGGTCCATGCTGCTGTCCATGAGCATTGCCTTGTAGGTGCTGCCTTCATGCGGCATCGACTAGAGTCGCCGTCCACATGTGCGGCACCGCAATGCGGGGACCACCACTTATGTTGATCGCCGCTTCTGCTACCATTTAGAATTTGAAACAATTTCAACAATGTCCTACTTGATTCAAATTCGTCATAATCTTTTCATTTTCTCAATCCTTAGAACTCTGTTCGTGTCGTCCTGGACTTCAACAATTTATTAGGCAAATCAAGTCAAAAGAAATATTACCGTAAGTTAGATCTCTGTTACAGGTTGTAGACAGAGATAAGTTGGATCTCTATTACAGGTTGGTGAACCTCTGTATGAAAATTTGATGAGAGAGCAGCAATAGAATCATGTGAAGTCTACTAGCGTTGGGAATCAAGACGGAAGAATTCTAAGGGGGAGAATGTTATATTATGGAGAATCTTACAAATTATGGTGATTTTGCATCAAGGTGGAGTTGATTTTTTGTGCAAATTTGAAGACCAAATCAAGAGTCCTAAAGATCTTGATTTTTCACGTGACAGCATGCCAAATAATCGAGAGGGAATCTCGTGGGTGCTGTTTTGATTTGTGATAGGGATTACAAATCAAAGGTAGGAGGCCGTCCTCATTAAAAGGTGTGGCCAAATTTCTTCCAAGAGTAGGTGGCAGTCAGGAATTATGTGCCTAGGCATCGCAATTCTTGGAAGAAATTTGGCTACACTTTTTAATAAGGGCGGCCTTCTACCTTTGATTTGTAATCCTTATCACAAATCAAAACAGCACCCACGAGATTCCCTCTCGATTATCTGGATTTGTAATCCTTATCACAAATCAAAACAGCACCCACGAGATTCTCTCTCGATTATCCGGCATGCTATCACGTGAAAAATCAAGATCTTTAGGGCTCTTGATTTGGTCTTCAAATTTGCACAAAAAATCAACAAACTCTACCTTGATGCAAATATACCATAATTTGTAGGAAGATTCTCCATAACATTCTCCCATTTGGAGATTTTTTCCGCCTTGATACCCAACGCCAGTAGACACGATTTCGCTGCTGCTCTCTCATCAAATTTTCATGGAGAGGTTCACCAACCTATAACAGAGATCCAATTTATCTGTCTACGACCTTGGTGAACATATCCGCCGAATTCTTTTCTTCCATGATCTTTTGCAGTGTCAACCCACCATCTTCTACCGCTTTGTTTATGAAGTGGTACGACACCTTGATGTGTTTCGTCCGAGAGATATGCTTCATTCTTTGCCAAATGTATCGTTATTTGGCTGTCGCTCTATAAAGTGTTGAAGTCTTGCTTCTTACCCAACTCTTCAAGTAACCCTTGTAGCCATATCACCTCCTTGATGGCTTCCGTGATGGCCATATAATCGGCTTCCGTAGTTGATAATGCCACCATCTTTTGCAATTGAGAGACCCAATTCACCGTTGTTCCCCCAATTGTGAATACGTACCTTGTTGTGCTTTTCCTACTATCTCGATCACTCGAGTAGTCCGCATCAGAGACCTTCGAAACATAAGCAATGACTGGACGTACCCCTAAAATACCTCAATATCCACTTCACCACACTCCAATGTTCCTTTCCTGAGTTTTGCATATACCGGCTCAACTCCCACCACATGTGCAATATCTGGTCTCGTACTCACCGTCGCATATATGTAACTTCCCACCGCAGATGCATAAGGCACTCTTGCCCTCTCGTCATTCTGCTCTTGAGTTGTCAGGCACAATTCCTTCATGAGTTTGAAGTGTTTCGTTAAGGGCGTACTCGCCGGGTTTGACTTGTCCATGTTCGCTTCAAAACCTTCTCGATATAGGCCCTTTGCGATAACCACAGCTTCCACTGATTTTTATCTTGAACGATCGTCATGTCCAAGATTTTGCCTTAACAATTAATGAATTTGTCCATACCTTTGCCCATTTCAAACATGAGCACATGGCTTTTCTCCCTAGTTATATTCAGTGCCCCTATTTGGCAAAAGATTAAAAATATGCATGCATGACTCATGCATTTTTTTCAATGCATTCATGCATTCAACAAAACTCATTCATGCATACATCATTTTCCATCACATCAATGTCCCTTTCACAATTAAATCATTTATGGTCTTGCCCCCCATTGGTTGTCAGCATGCGGCCGCCTTGCTGTCCGCGTGCGCTAATAATATGTATGTCAGCGTATGCGTCAGCTTCTTGGGTCAGGATAGGCTTTTTCTGGGCTGATTTAAATAGAACTTTTTTGGGCTGATCAATAGTTTAAGTCATTTACAACAATCACCGTCTTGACTTAATCTCTAGTTATTATCGACACTTTCTTGAAACCTTGGAATGCTGTTTTCGTTGCCCTGGATTTCAACAATCTATTAAGCAAATCAAGTCAAAAGAATGAAAGGAAATAATCACACAAATATGTGGACTTCAACAACATTTGACAACATTTGACGAATAGTGGTTCAGGATTTATAGTGGACGGCAACAACATTTGACAAAAACACTTGATATGAGATGAGGTTTTGCTAAGTTTTTAGCAACATCCTATTCAACTCTTTTGTTGTTCATGTGCATCTTATGAGCTCGTGTTTATGAGGCCAGTCGTTTTCAAGGTTCCCATCTAAGGAGTTCTTCTTTGAAATGGATTTGTAAAGAGATATTTGTATGTGTCACATAAGCATTGATGCATTTTCCACTGTTTGTTATGAATAGCTTTTCCTTATTTGCGAAGTGGCATGTTGCCATGTCAACATAACAAAGAAGAACAAATTTCTTGCAGAAGCTATGAATCCACCATGATTACTGTCACTTGCCTATATAAAATTGTTGTTGTTGGAGAGGGAAAATGGGATCTCATTTAAAAAAATTAATTAGAAACCTATGTGGCCCTATTTCTCCTAGTCAACATATTCATGAAACCAAACGATCAAAAAGATGAAATGTTTAACTTCTTTCAAATTCTTCTCACATTTCATTGGTAACAAACATGGAAAAGAAAGATATGAAAAGTGATGATTTGTTTGCTTGTCTGACTTTGCCCGACTTGCCCCTGAATTAGCAATATTTTATGAAATTGTTAGACATTTTTTTGACAAAATACCTTTCTGGTTTTGAAGGCAAAAATACCTTTCCTTTCTAGACGGAATTACCTTTCGGGGGAGGGGGAGGGGGAAGGTGGGTTAATGGCATTTTTAAAGATCATGGCGTTTTCTCACAAACAAGGAAAGGTTGACGGTGTTTATAAAAATTACCTATACACACACGCGCACTCTTTTAAATTGACTTAATCATTAACGAAAAATGTTGTTCCCAATAACATTTTTGTTAGATTTTATATCTTGGACTATACCATACAAATCACACATTTGGTGAAAACTTAGACGAACTAATTTTATTGCACATGTGTTGCATAGAAATATGTTCAAAGTTACGCAAGAAGAATAATCACCAACTGCAAAACTATTTTTAGAGAAGAAAATGCCAAGTAAAACAATTGAGGCTATAACTATTTTCTTTCTTTTTTTTATGAAAAAAGAGAAGGATATTAATTCATTGGGTTTTGGTTATAATAGTAGTGATGATGTAGGAAATCAAATTTTATTTAATATATTCTATTATCTTATTAAATGGTTTACAAAAACTATACTATAAGATTAATACTTAATTTAAGTAAATGAAATATAATGACAATGGTGGGGTTATACCTACAACCTTTTATTAGAAAATATGCCGCACAACCGCTCGAGTAATAGTAGTTTTTGTTTTGTGTTTATGAACACTATATATATATATATATATATATATATATATATATATATATATGGGTTATAATTCGATTGGTTCAGTTTTGTGAAAATAATTGAAAACGGATCCGAACCTAATTTTCGACAAAACGAACCGAAAGATGGATTATTTAAACGAAACCAAAATTTCTCGGTTCAGTTTGGATTGCGAATTAAGTTTTGGGCTGTTGAGCTTGGCCTAAAAAGAATGATTTACTATTTGCCTTTTTGAGCCGTGCCTTCAACTTTCAAGTATAATATAGTAAAAGAATTAAATAAAAAAATAAAATTTTAAACAAGAGATTCTCTTTCAAGTTTGAAGAATCAATAGTAAACTCAGACAGAAAAATACAAAGTGATCTAAACACATTCACCAAACTTCATTATGTATCATCAACACCACCATTGCCCCAATGCCACCAAATATTAACTTGGATGAAACAACAAAAAATATAAGATAACAAAAAAGAAGTATAACAATTTAATAAATATTTGCACGAGCTCATGGCCCACAGTTAGCTACATGGGGATCAACAAGATATTAAATTAGCACAAAACAATCGAAATTAGATATATCTCATCTGTATTAAGCAAGAAACATATGATGACCATCCCACTGTGAGTCTTGATATGAATAAAAGCAAGTTAAAACTGTTATCAAACGTCGCAAAAGAACTAGAGTTCCATTTTAAAAAAATGCAAATGTTTAGAAGCCTCATCTGAAGGGTAGTTAAAAACATTTTTCCCATTGCAAGATTTCACATTCTATTTTAAGATCTACAATTTCGAAAGAACAATCACAAATGAATGCAAGAACATATAGGTACTAGATATTGCACCATTGCTATAAAAATCTGTACTATTATAATGCAAACTTCATAGGTGTAGCTAATGCCATCTATTGATGACCTACTTTATAAGTTAAAAAATTCAAATATAAGAAAAACCTATCAATCTATTCTCTAAATTAAGATATCCACATCATCATCACAATTAATTTTTTAATGCCTCTTTTATTTCGAAATTCAAACCTCCCTCCCTTCCCAATACATATAAACACCATTATCCAAGCCATCTTTTTTTAATTAATAGAAGGGTATTAAAACCTTTATTATAAAACCTAAATATTCAAATTGCATCCATGTGCATCGCACATGCAAAAAAAAAAAAACTAGTTGAAATAAAGACCCTTTACCTCTTTTCTAGAAAAGGAATCAAGCATTACAGAAAAAGTTGAGTTATTGCTGTACCTTTTCTTAATTGATTTGATTCTCATCTCTTCATACTTGTGCTATCAACCAACAGCCATCATACACTTAATCTTCCAAATGCTTATATTCTTTTCAGAAAGACGGAAAACAAATAAAAATCCACCACTAAATCCATTTAAAGCCCTACCTCTACAAAACAGTTTCAGATTTACAGTCCATGTAGAAATCCTGCAAAGTAAAAGACACATTGATCTCTTCAAAGAACTAGACATCCGATTTGCTAGGCAAAAAAGAAAAAGATTGGATTCTTACTACTGAAGTAGCAATGGGCAAAATCATGAGACTAGAACACAAACGGTTCATCGTCATAGCTGGGCGACTGTTCGCTCTAAAGCAATTTTTGTTCAAACCTAAATAGAAATATATAAATTAACAACAAAAGTTAACTAGATTACTAGATTGAAACTTTAGTATGAAAAGGGAGTGCTAACCTGTTTCCAATTCCTCGAGTCCAAGTCTTCTTTCACACTTCAACTTTTTTGCATTCAGTTTAGCTCAAAGCCAATATTCAATGTAAATGAGAGTCTGCACTATTCTTGGAGTCGAAGAACTTCAAAATATATTAAGGACTCGTCCCCCTGAGCTAAATGTGGACTTGGTAAATGTGGACTCAGAAGCAGCCGTGGATATAGGAATAATCAACACATCATGAGCCAATTTAGATGAAATAAGAAATCTAATATTATTGTTTTTCCAATATTCCAAAACTTTATCATTTATCCCTCCATTTTCCTCTTCATTTAAATATTTTCCTACTCAGATTTTTGTTCCTTCACCTCTAATCATGGCTTACATCACTGTTAAAAAAGCCTTGTAAAGTTCCGCAATAGCCCACTTTAGCGGAAAACGGTCATGAAGCGCTTCACTTTTGCATAAAGCGCCTTTGTGCTGTATTAATGGCTTGAAGCTCCCGCTTTGGCTCGCTTTATGTGCTTGAAATTCAGCTAAAATCCGCTTTTAAGAATTCAAATGGAATATGGTCATTATTTTCTTAAACATTGTACATTATCATATCAAATGGTCGAATAATTAAATCTCATTATTGTCTCTAGCCTGCAAAATTATCTATTTCATACCTTATATGGATGACAATTTCTTATAATTGTTCAATATATTTTTATTATTGCATACAAACTTTATGACAATAAAATATTTTTGTTACGTTTATAATATTCTCTTTCTAAGAGTTTCTATTAATCTAATTATCCATGATTATTTTATTTACTATTTAAAAACTTCTTGGCGTTTTTGTCGCTAAATCCCTGTTAAAGCCCTCCAAAGCTAAAGCCATGCCCTTCCGCTTTGCTACGCTTTCTGCTTTTCCACAACATTGGCGTACATTCTCTTAATACGAGTCAAATGCCCATCGTCATCGTCTTCTAGAATTGGTTCCATCGAAGTAGAACTTGAGGTTGCTCTAATAGACTGCCCATTGCTTCTCTCATGTTTCATTTTGTACTCATTGTACAAAGCAAATGCGACTTTTTTAACTTTCCCCCTTCTTTGCATAATCAGACTTGTAAATAGTTTTAAAGTGGAAAAGTATAAAAAGAAACTTGTGCCTAGGATCGAGAACCGCTGAAGTAGAATTCAATAAGTTTATTGTATCCCAATTTCTCCAATATGATTCTTTCATTCTCTGAGCCATGAGCACTCAATTCAATGGTTTCGCTTGCTTTTCATGTATCCAACTCACAAGCAACTTTGGAAATTTCAAGTAAAAAATTATTGCCTATTATATATAAAGAGGAAGATACTTTTAAAGTGAGCTTATAATATTTGCCAAGAAAAACATATAACCTTCTAGTATTGGCCCAATCCATATCTGTATGAATTCCATGCCCACTTGCAGAATCTGATCTATAAAAAGTATCTTGTTCCACGAAACTATCAAAAGTAGCTTCATATTTTTCAGCATCATTCAAACATAAGTTGAATTCCACCTAGTAGATACATCTAGGTACAAACCTTTCTCATAGTCAATATTTTCAATGTCAACACATGTTCGAAAATTTTAAAACCTAGGAGATTGTCTCACATATCTCACTGCTGCCCTTGCATGAGAAGCCGAAACCCCTACCTACCTAATATCAGCATCAACAATTAAATTAATGATATGTGGAATACAATGAATGTGAAGAAACTTCCCTTGTAACATAGACCGTCCCTTGGCAAGCCTCTTTTTCATGTAACTTACCATCACATTGTTTGAACTAGCACTGTCAACGGTGGTAGTAAATACCTTACCAATTCTCAATTTACTAAGCACCTCCTTAATGCTCTACCAAGATTGTCACCTTTGTGATTGGAAATTGGATAGAAATTTATAACTCTTTTATTCAAATTCCAATCTTTATTAATCGAATGTGCGACAAGGCACATATAATTTGTTTGTTGGATCAATGTCCAAGTGTCCGTAGTTACGCACACAAGTTGGCAAGAACTGCTTAACAAAGTTCTTAATATAGACTTTTCTGGTTTGTAAACTTTATAACAATCTTTCTAGACAGAGGATTGTGGAGGAATGAGAAATTGTGGACATGCAATAGACATAAATGCTTAAACCCTTTGCCATCTACAAGCCTAAATGGCAGTTCATCCATAATTAAGAAGTAAAAAAGGGATTTTCTTATAGCAAGTTAATCAAACTTCCAAGTGCCAAGAGCACTACGAATATCACCCTTCCTAACTTGAAAACTCAATCGAGTTTGCCTTGTTTCTTTGTTATTAGGATGCTATTTGCAGCTACTAATATAATTCCATAGAGCTGTGGTGTCATGCTTTTTAAAATTAGAGCAAAACTCTTGCACAATACTTGCATATACCTTTGGTTTGTCCATTGTAGTTTCCTTGTTGAAGTGTTGCTATACTTCTGATCTTGGTGCCATCGGTTTTCTCTTTGTTTTAGGTTTTAAGTTAGCAGGATTCTTCCGGTTATCTGTGGGATTCTCCCTTTGCACAATCTACAAAGTAAAATACAAAAAACATTAGCACATAAATTATTAAAGAAATCATTTACAGACAACTAAATCCAATATTTAACACTGGAATCATCTGTTCTAACCATAATTGTCTATAATCATTAACATTCAATCATATTTTATTTAACAGAATTACCCCAAACTCTAACTTGATGAACAGAAATAGCGAAACTACCTTAAATAATTTTATTATTCAAATTTTTTTACCATAAACACAATATTTTTCAACTAAAACCCACATGGTCAAAAATATTTCTGTCAAAATTATGCTAAATCATTCAATTGAAATCATCTCATCAAATGTAAGGTTGCAATTTACATCAATTGCTTTTTGCAGCCTCAGCTAGAGTCTTTGAAGTAGTTGGTGGTGCAAACATAATTTTCTTATGGTGTAGTGTCTTCAATCTTTTGGTTTTCTTGTGGTGGACTGCTAAATGAGTTTTTTAAGCTAAATCAAAAAATTGAGATAGGTGGGAACCGAATTGTGGGGAGGGAGATTTTTATAGGAATTAATCGAGAGATTACATCGAGCTAGGTTGGATTGAGATGCTAGAAAAGAACTCAAAGATACCAGAAAGAAGCAGATTAGAAGAAGGGAGAGCAGATCTAGGGCTTCGTCCGTCTTTGCCACCACGGGAATGAAGCAAGAGATGCTGAATTTTGACTTTTGCCTTTTGGGGTCTAGGCTTATATTATATTATATATTACATATAATTTCTTTTGTATTTACTAGTCATCGGATATCGGTTTGGTGCATAGAGTTAGCTACCCGAATCCGATATCGAAACATTGCCAATTTTCTTACTGAACCAAACTGATGGCAAAAAGAACTGAACTTGCCAAACCAAATTAAGCCGGTTCGGTTCATTAATTTGGTTATATATATGCGTGTGTATATATGTATGTGTATATATGTGGAGAATAATGTAGAAAGGAGGCCATAGGAGGTTTTTTCGTTAGGTGGTGTCAAAAAAATACACCCTTCACCATTTTATTCGACGATCAACACTCATCATCATCTTAATTATGTAAGATATGGATACACCAAATTTCATGTGATTCCTCCACTTTTCACCGTTGAATTAGCAATGTAAAAAGTTCTATTGTTTGTAAACCGTTAATTTTTTACCTACTAAATCAACGGTGAAATCAACTGGAATCACATGAAATTTGGTGTATTCACGTATAAAGATGATGATGGGTGCCGTCGAAAAAAATCATGGAGGGTGTATTTTTTCGACGCCATAGAAGGAAATTCCCTCCCATGTCACCTTACCTTTATTATCCTCATATATGTTATATGCATGTATATGTATGTATATATACGTGCATGTGTAGATGAGAATAATGGAGCACAACGGCAGGAGTGGATTTTCTCCAATGGTGTCGGAAGGAACTCTACCCTCCACTGTTTTTTTCGACGATCGGCACTCATCTTCACCTTCTTCTGTCATGATGTGAATACACCAAATTTTATATGATTCCAATACTTTTTCACGGTTGATTGAATGGGTGCAAAATTAATGGTTTTCCAATAATAGAACATTTTTAGAATTTTTGCATCACTAAACCAACGGGGAAAAGGTGTTCGAATCATATAAAATTTGGTACATCTTGGGTGACGAGGATCGAGAAAGACGGTGCCGATCGTCGAAAAAAAAGATGTATGGACTTTTTCGACGCCATAGGAGGGTTTCTTTCCTAGAGCCTTTGTCCTCCAATTAGTCCAATGTGTGTGAGGATGTGAGGATAATGGAGGAAAGGTCCTATGACGTCGAAAAAATACGCCCTCCATGATTTTTTCCGACGCTCGGCATCCATCATCTTTATTATGTGAGATGTGGATACACACTTTTTCATCGTTGGGTGCAAAATTTAACGGTTTACCGACAATTTAACTTTTTACATTGCCAATGGTGAAAAAGTGATGGAATCACATGAAATTTGGTGTATCCACATCTTACATGATAAATATGGATGCCGATCGTTGAAAAAAATCATGGAAAATATAGATATTTGACGCCGCATAACGAAAAGTTTCCTAGGTCGCTATTCTTCATTATATATATATATTTCCGTAAAATCTTAGTACCGGCTGAGCTTTATGTCGGTTCCCCCTGCTTTCGTTGCTTAAATATATTTGTATGGAAACATGCAACCCTCACTATTGAGAACGAAAGGGTTTGTTAAATGAGAATAATGAAGGTGCCATATGAGGGAATTTCCTCATAAGGTGTCGAAAAAATATGCCCGCCTTTTTTTTCAACGATCGGCATTCATCATCATCATCTTTATCATGTAAGATGTGGATACCAAATTTCATGTGGTTCCATCACTTTTTCACCGTTGATTTAGTGGGTGCAAAATTAACGGTTTACTGACAATAGAACTTTTTACATTGCTAATTCAATGGTGAAAAATTGGTGGAATCACATTAAATTTGGTGTATCAACATCTTACATGATAAAGATGATGATGATGGGTGCCGATTGTAAAAAACCCGTGGAGGACATAGATTTTTGACGCCACCTAGGAACTCTTTCCTCCATTATTCACTTGTTAAATACCTAGCCAAGGTCTTGTGCTTTAGAAGTCAAGTTGCTGGGTGACGTTTATTTAAGAGATTCTCACATATATCTATAATAAATAAAAGATTTGTTAGTGGAAAGGTGCAAACTTGAGCGTAGCAATATTAGTGTGCTTACTGTTACAATCAAATTTACATTAAGCTTGAGCTGGTTTGTTAACAATGATCCTAAAATCAAGCTCTCATTAAGCTAATCCTGTACATTTGTTTTCATTTCAGAATTCCTATATATTGTTTTTGTTTTGCAAGTTATTTTTCCTTTTTGTCAAGCCCCTTACTGTACAATGAATGCAAATGTGTCATTTTGATAATAGAATAAAAATGTACCTTCAGTTTTATTCAAATTTATTTGCTATTTTGCTGATATTTCATTGGTCTGTCGTCGTACTGCAGAGGATCCAGCTCCAATTTCTACCGAGAATGAAGTATATGCTTGGCTTGAGGAGAGAGATACCAAACCCGACGAATTGATTGTAGTAGGTGCAAAATACAAGGGCCCAAGAATTGTAGAGAATTGAAATAATGTTTTTGTGTGAATTGGCAATGAATGCTGCCCTTCCAGCAAAAACAGGACACACATTTGCAGCTCTGTTGTAAATATACAGAGAGAAGGGAAGGCCCTGCCTTTTGGACTAGCCTTCTATTGATTTTCTTTTTATATTTGCAAAAATTTTCTCATTAGACCCTAGGGCTTTTGAGTTTGAAGGCTGGATGTATACAGGATTGTTATACTTGATTGATTGCTGTTTCATTCCTTTGCATCTTGCTCTTTATTTTCGTTACTTCTGATAAAAGTTATTAAATTTTTTGGCACCGGCAGGTAAGCCCTAATCCATGCACACCAGCGTACATAACATACCTATGCACACGACACATAGGCACACAACACATAGGCATCTGAGGGCATAGGCATCCAAGTGATCCAAGAAGCCATTTCCTTTTTGGCGGTTCCTGGGTTTGAATCTCGCACTCTTTCTAAAAGGGAAAGTATTCATACCTAACTTAGCCATTGCTCATTGGTGGATAAAAGTTATTGAAATGGGAATTTCCTAATGAATCCTAAATTATTAGGGCGTAAGAATTTATGGGTTCATAATTTTCAGGGATGTGATTCAGGTATCAAATTTTCAGGGATGTATTATTATCAATTTTTCAGGGATGCTTGTGATCGGAATGTTACTAGTCTTTTGCATGAAATCCGCTTACATTCTTCCTCTTATAAATACTTTTAACATGGTGAGGAAAAACTCATTCAACAATGCAATTAATTTAATAGCCTTCCTCTTAATTAACTAGTCAAATGGTCTTTTTTTTATTATTATTGAAATCAACCCAGTGCGGCGATCGAACTTGCGACCTCATATTGGAAAGAAAATTATTATCAAATGAGCTAAGCCCAATCGAATGGTCTTATAAATTCTTCACTACAACATGTCGATTTTGTATTCATGTTTAAAACCAATATAGATCATTGGTCCCCGACTATCACAACCATAAGCAAAAGAAGAAAGTTCATATTTTCCAATAGGGCATTTTATTAAAAAGCCTTCTTATATTTTGCTAATTACTTAAAGAACCTCTTGCTTCATATTTACTTAAAAGACCGCTAGTATATTTAAATTGTGCTAAAAACCCATTCATTAGTTTCTATCAAAGTTAGTGTCCCGTTAGAAAGATGGAATCGGAGCCTGTGCTTGAAGTGTTCCCTACTCTTTAAGGTATTTAGATAGGTATTTCTCTTATAAAAAGAACCCACATTCTTGCATAGTTGACGATTAAGATTTAGCGCAACTAAAGAATTGCGCTCCTTTCAAAGGAGGCCGTCCATGAACTCAAACCTTGCATTTGAAGAGACAACGGCACTTGACAAGCTCGTTGTTAGAGAAGGTTGAGAAAAACGAGCTGGTTACCGTAATCGATTTGAGAGATCTTTGATTGAAATCTTAATGCTAAAACCAATTTTTGAGAAAATTTAGGAATTTTGAGAAAAGAAGAGGGATTGAGAAGGTTTTAAAATCTTAACCGACACTCACCGTCAGCCTTCTAATAGAGTGATGGACGAAGAATTATCTTTTTCGCTTGTTTGGTTGTTTTTTAGTGCAACTTAAACGTAAGTATGAAGTGACTTTTTAGTAATTAATGAAGTATGAGGGGCCTTTTTAGTAAAAAAGCCTTTTCCAATATATATACAAATCATTTCATGCTTAATTAGTAATATATGGTCCTTTTCCTTATTTGACCTCTTTAGGAATCAAATTGGTAACTTTTCACTTTGTTGCAAAAGGTTAAATGTCATAAGCTATGCATAATTATTAATTAATTTATGGTTGATATAATTTTAAGATGTCATATATATCAAGCCCCTAGTGGTGGGTGCAGAAATTTCCGATAGTGGGGCAGAATACAAACAAGATGCTCTATTGAAAGCCCAGCAATTTTTGGCACGCATGTAATTATTGAAATTTTTATGGTAAATTTCTTTATTAATTTAACTACGTGCATCATACTAGTAAAATAATAATAATCGTGGCATGATGCAATTTAATTACACACATCACTATTCACACTTGTAGAATAATAATCATATGACAATTAATTACGTGCATTGCACATAAAACAAAGGTGTTTTTTGCATTTATTTTCTTTAAAAAAATAGGAATCCACATCACCAATAAATTTCAAAATTAAATGACATCCTTTCTGTTACCCTATGATAGTAGAGATAATATAACCATTACACAATTACAAAATAGTGAATAGTATTTAAAATAGTTTAAACAAATATAAACTTTATACATTGTAAAGGCATACCAGATCTCATACCATTTGTAAAAAGTACAAAAAGAATAATTCAAGTAGTGGGAATTAAACCAATCATCTTTTTCTAGGAAATTAACTAACCTACCATCTACATCTACATCTACCTTACATTCCAATTTCGATATTTTATAGGACAAATACTTATAAAATATATTATTAAATATAATACTTGCTTACAACTGATATTACTCTTTTGTTTTTTGCAGAAGTTCAGTTGGGCAATTGCTCGACCGGACCCTATATATATAAATTCACCCGAGAAGCCAGTTCTTATCAAATTTTAAAAATCATTTTAATTTTGGTTCTCAATAGTTTTGAGATGGCTTAGATGCTCAAAATATAAGGTTTTTCTTTATTATTGTTCCCACCTTAACACTGTATTAGATCAACTCAACTTCAACTTCAACTTCCACGAGAAGAGTTTTAAAAAGCGGATTAATTTAAATTGAATTACCGCCATGTCGGACTTTCGGTAAAAAAGACCTTAAACTTGCGGAAGCGTGTAGACTAAAAGAATAAACAAATTGTTCAATCCTCTTCATAACTTCGGTCATGGACATTGACATCTTTAACGATTCTCAAGAGAAAAGTGTTGTGGTGAAAGTAATTTTGACAACATCTATGACCAAAGCCTAAGATCACATACCGAGATTAGGGTTTGTCTGCTGTAGGGATAAATAAGAATAAAGTCAGGGAAGGAAAATGATGATGTTCGCTCTAAAACTAGATCCACACTAAAGACAAATTGATCAGTGCAACACAGTCTTACTCGACGGATGGGCCATCATTAGAATAAGGGGAGGACATTCTTCCTATAAAATAGATTAAACCCCTAGGTTGCATGGATGGAAAACAATATAAAAACAACAAAAATAATAAACATCCAACAATCATATTTTATTGATAAAACTTGGGTTACTGTTGCATATGAAATTATGATTACAATAAACTTTCGACCATTTGACAATAACTTCGTCTTAAAGACCGATACGTAAGAGCAGGGATATGCATCTGAATCTTGTATGTATCGAGCCTTAAGCTGAATCATGATCCATCGGCCACACCACTCAGCCTACTCGTAATATCTGAGCATAGGAATGGACGTCTAAATCACTCGGTCGTTTGTTACCAAACTGAGCGGATGCCGATTGCATCGCCTAGACCGAGACCAATCTCAGAATCACAACACAAGGATGGGTATGGACATATAAATCTCTTGTATTGTGACCGCAAGCTTGACACGGTCGGAGGCCGAGATCGGTTCTATTACTGTGATACATGAGTAAGGATGGACGTCTGAAACCTCCTGTGTTGTTGTGGTAACAGTCCCGATTCGGCCATCTGTGTCCTCGACCATATCCCGATCGGCACTATATATGTGCTGACGCACCGAAGAGAGTCAAGGGGCATTCCTTCATCTTAATATTATGTTTTCTATAGATCTAAACGAACGTGAGGCATACCTGATTGAGAAGGTTTGGTCATCTTAGTCTCGACAGGGCCTCGATGGAGATGGCTTTGATCACCGAAGACCTACATCACATTAACTAAGCGATGGCTGAGAAGCTCTAGATAAAACTACGGCAGTAGATAATTGGTTGATTGAGAGATTGAAGCCTTCTTTCGTTCCGGTTCTATACTTTTATAGTCTTCTAATCCTAATTTTCACTTAGCATTAAAGTAACATCTTTCGTGATCTTCTGCGCCATTGTTAAGATCCTAATCAAATCTTTCCAATCCACCGGTAACTACTTGCATCGACTTCCATCAAGATTCTATTAAATCTTTGCGGATCTTCTCTCGATTCTGATCTCAGGCCTGTCTTGTGACCAATAGGTGAATCCTTTTGTAATGACCCTAAAATCTCTGTACAATTGTAACACATTCTGTGTATAAAGGTGTATTTCAGCCTTGACTATGAGTTATAAGTTAATTTTGTTAAACAGAAGCAAGAAACTCCTTATATCTCACTGGTTAAGCCTCTCCACTGCTGTTCTTTAGCCTGTGTGTTCAAATCCTATCAGCCCTAATTATTTTAATATTTTTCTTTTTAAATTTTCGGAAGCCCAAGAGTTGTATGTGTATTACACGGAGAAACGAAAAGTTTCAGAGAAATCCGCTGGGTTCGCTTAGCACCCTGACACGGTTTCGGAAAACATCAAGTATGCAACTTTAAAAATTTAGGGTGCCGAGCGAGCCCGAACCAATGATCTAACTAGAGAATTAGGGTTACAACTAAGCAAGTAAACAACTTTACTCTAAGTGAACAAGGAATACAACCTTTGTAGACCGGTCCTTCACTTCTAAAGCTCCGTGTAGTAGTCCCTTAGCTCTAAATAGCGGTCTCCTGGACTCTCGTTAGGCTCCACTAGAGGAAAGGAATGAAACAACCTATACTAAATAGCTAGTTTGGTATTGTAGGGATTCTTTAGCACCATACCTAGGTTTAAGGTTGCATCACACATGATATAACAAAAATTTAAGGGGTGCTAGACAATCCAACCATGAATCGAACTAGAAAAATAGAGTAACAAACTATAGTATCACATACTATAAAGTGTCTAACACTAAGTGGGGAGAAAATACAACCTTTGTAGACCTCCTCCAAGACTCCTTGGATCGATTGAGGTTTGAACCGGTTGACTTGTGTCCTTCCAAGTCCACGATAATCCACCACGAAATGCCTTTGCACCAAGCTCCAAGTTTCACTTGATCAAGGATGAAGATTAAGCAAACACTCCACACTAGTGGGCTAGACTAAAGTGGAATGGTGATGTGGGTTTAGATCTCACTACAAAACCTTTTCTTTTTAATTCTTTCTCTTTCTTTTAAAACCCTAGAGAGCTTTGAGGAGAGAGAGGAAGAAGGAGATGGCTCAAACAAAACTCAAGAGAATAATATGATAACTGATTGGTTCGAAAAGTGTTTGTTTGTAGTTAACCGCAATCAATAACGGTGTCGCGTGTAGCTAGACCGAGATGAGTACGGGTCGTCCTCAGGGAAACGTGGAACCTTTTACTTTTACTTTAGATGTGTTGAAAGAGAGGAGGAAATAAGAATTTTATAGAATGGTTTCTAGATCTACATTAAACAAGAATGTAAAATATAGATCTAGATTATTTTAGAGACTTAGATAATATAATAAGAAGGCTTGTAGGGTTCGTTAGGATTTAGTAGTTATGGACGATTAATTAAAAGTTACCCTTTTTATCCATTAATAGATTTAGAACTAGAACGACGGTGATGCGTGTAGATTAGGGTTTCTGGAGGGAAAAGGAATCCCACTCTTAACCCTTATCTCGACACGGAACTCCGTTCATATCTAGCCTTTACCAAAACAATCATTAATCTAATCTCTAATCGCGGTCGGAACTAGCAAAGAATTGCTAGCGCGCCCGATTAGGATGTTAATGATTCTTTTGATAAAGTTCCTAAATTTTATAGGACTTAAAAAGGGTTTAATTATTTTCATTGTCCATTAGCCTACCCTAATCCTACGAACCCTAACAAGCGGAGAATTACTCGCGCATGTTGGGAGAAGAAGATGAAAAGAAAGAGAGGGAAAACATAATGTAAAATGCAAAAAACAATTAAATAAAATAACTACATTTATTAATCGACTTGAACAAACTACACTTTTAATCCATAGAAAATGATTACAACTAGTTGCTTCTCGATCTTTCCTAAGGAGGTAGTCGAACAGTCGATGATCAGTCTGGATGCGTGAGCGTCTGGGGCTTCGTGATCGCGTCGGCTTGATCCCTTTTCCAAGAACCTCTCGGTGCTCTTTTATAGTGCAAAGCCAGAATCTTCTTGTTGAAAACTTGGTAAAATTTATCATAGATTTATGCCAAAAAATCTCATTCTCTAACTCCCTGGAATTGCGGCGGATCCGCGGCCCAAGGGGGGGTTTGGCCGCGGATCCGCGCTTGATGGTCGAGATCTCGTGACTGAAATTTTTGGGCTTGCATCTTTTGACATGTGGCAATCCTAGGCACCTTCAGAATCTGAAAATCTTTTCTCGGTTGCTTCCAGACCTGGTCTCCAAGTTTTGCTTCTTAATTTGGCAATATTTCTTCAACAACTTGATTTGTTTGATAAATTCTGTATAACAACTTGGAAAATTCTGCACAATAATCTCAAATAATATTTAGTAGGCTTATTTCTACTAGGATTTGGTCAATAGATTTATTTGCATACATTTTCCTACCAAATACTAATTAAAATATATTAACACATGGAAAATAGTGTTTTTACACATAAACCCTCATATGTATAATATATTATAATAAAGTCCTTTTTAATATGAAAATGGTAGGAAAAATGTAATACAAATGTGTAGTTTTATCAACTGAACAAATACCCCCAAACTTATCTTTGATCGTCCCGAGCAAACTAGTTTATTCAAGAGGAGAAAAAGAAAGGAGAAAACTAAGCACACTTTCGTAGGCAGACACGATTGCACCGAGCACATGCAACAAGCCGTTAAACCTCTAGGTGTCCCTAGTAGGAGGAGTGTTGTCTCCTGAGGGTTTTCAGCGGATTACACCCATAAAATCCAATAACAAAAGAAAGATGGTGAAATTTACATATAAAGATAAGAACCATAAAAGAAAGACTTTGAAAATAAGAGTTTCCAACTATACTAGCTTTTCAGTTGTTGTGAGCCCTATCTTAATAGTCATGAAAAAATGTTAGAAATCACATCATCCCTCAATAAAATATCGTCTTTATTCTTCATTCCTACCTTTCATCCAAACATTGATCATATAACCCCACGTGTGTGTAAAGAACATCCCTACACTCAGAGAATTCAATTCAAGGTATCATACTCTTGTCCATCTACCTTAGTACTTTTTAATTTGATGAATATTAAGATTTGCTCACACATTTTCATACGACCGTTAATACTTCTTGAGGTACTAACCGACCGATTACTCATGTGCTTGCTGATTAGGTGATAATATTTTCCTCGTCTTGCACCACCTAAGGCTTAGCAGTGACTCCCAGACCAGTTGGTCTTAGGGCACCAGGTGAAGAGACACCCTCGCTATATTCTTTTATTGCTGCCTTGGCGATACAAAACCAGTGTTCATTTTTTTCTTTTCACCATTTTTATATTTTCTTCATTTTTTTTTCTTTCATACTTTGGCTTTTAGACAAGAGCATTTCAAGGTATCTTCTACTATCCCGAGTTTCAAGACATGTGTAAGTGCATATAGTAGGGTATCAACATTCAAATGTTTGGCTTCCAGAATAGGGACTATTTTCAGACTTATTTTTATCCTCAGATTAGTGACTTCCTTCATCTTACTAACCCTTGGGACAACAGTTCATAACTACTTATTACTCGTTCGTTTAATAAACTTCTAATTTTCTTGGTTTTCTTAAACTATTCCTATCTTTTGGATGTAATTGTTCACTTTCGACTCTTTTGTTATAAAAGAAAATTTTTTGAATTTTTTTTGAAAATATTGTGCTTATGCAAAATATGATGCAAATTGATGTGTAAATAAGCACAAACCTCCCCTAAACCTGTTTACAGCAGTGTCCTCACTGATGTCATCCGTTAAGCTCAAAAACCTGTAGACTTGGGAGGAAATTATTAATGGGGGCAAGAATATATGAAAGTGAAAATCCTCCCCCAAACTTATTTCTTGGCTCACAATTTTGTAAAAATCATTTTCTTTCAAGAGCCCAAAATATACCACCCCCCCAGACTTGAGTTAAACAATTTTAATCTTTTAAAATCACATGAGGGGGTCAAGGTTATTGGTCAATGCCAAGCTTTGCAAAGACCGAAGGTCAACACCAACCATTCAAAAATTTTATCGATGAAGCACCAAGGTTGGTGGAAGAACATGTCACCTTTCGACGTGAAGAAGTGGGGAGGTGATAAGAGGTGTAATGGAAAAGGATTGCGTCTCAATTTGGAGAGATGACACAGTGATAGTAATGATGGATTACTCGCATTATCATGATTGTCCAAAAGAAGGGGTGGAGGTCCAATTTCTTCATCTTGGAGTTGATTCATCTCAACACCCGTGTATTGTAAAAATGCGAGTTCATCAGCGAAAATCTCCTCAAAGCTTTCGTCGATACCCCGAAGAATAATGTCATCAGAAAAAATGGGGTGATCGTCAGACTCTATAAAAAGTTCCTCATCAGCGTTAGATTTTGACCCGGGCAGCTCGGTGGAAGAGTACATGGTTGGGTCAAACAACAACATATGAAAAGAGTCAGTATCATGAGGTTGATCAAATTCGCTGCTGTCGACATCCATTAATTCGACAGAACACACATGAGCATAGGGTTCGGAGGGTTCACTTCCCAACTTGTAAATGTTAAGCTCAATTGACTTCTTTCCAAAGGATAGGGTCATAGAGCCGTTTCTACAATTGATTACTGTGTTGGAAGTGGCCAAAAAGGGTCGACCGAGTATCACCGGGATTTGATTGCGTGGGTTTGCCACAGGTTGTGTATCAATAACGATAAAGTCCACAGGAAATATGAATTCCCCGACTTTGATTAACACATCCTCTAGCTCACCCCTAGGTTGGGTGATAGATCGATCGGCCATCTGAAGAGTGCAATGCGCCGGCTTTAACTCTCTGATCCCTAATTGCTCATAAACAGAATACGGAAGCAAGTTAACACTCGCACCTAAATCGAGTAGAGCACGATTGATATTTTTACCCCCAATAGAAATTGAAATTGTAGGACTTCCGGGGTCCTTTCGTTTCTTGGGTAGTTGTTGTGTAAAAGCTGTGCTCACATTACTCGCAAGGAAAACCTTTTTAGGTACTTAAACTTTTCTCTTCCTAGTGCACAAGTCCTTTAGGATTTTCGCATATGACGGAACTTGTTGAATAGCATCTAGAAGAGGAATGTTTATGTTAACTTGCTTAAAAATTTCCACAATCTTCTCCATTTGTGGACTTGGTCTGTTGCCCCTTAACCTGTTTGGATAAGGTACTTGATCAATAAGTTTTGGGTCCAACGTTTGTGGAGAAGACTGTGGGGATGGATTCGATCCCAAAACTGGAGTGGGAATTGACTTAGATAGATTTGGCGAAATGGGCGAAGGGTTCGAGCTTTGGGGAAAACGGAGAATAGGCTCGGGTGAAGGTGGGAGACTAGACGAATTAGGGGACGAAGAAGAAGAAGAAGGGGTATCAAATGTGTCACTATCATCAAATTGCTCACCCACTCGGTTATTCAGCACTCTCCCCGATCTCAACGTAGTAATGGCATTCACATTATGACTTTGTGAATGGCCAGGATTTGGTAGGGGTTGAGATGGGAGTTTCCCTTTCTCTCTCGCACTCATTGCGGCGTTTAACTGTGCGATTTGGTTTTCTATTGATTTAATACTCTCACCATGGGAGGAGGAGTTTTTCGTTAGGGTATCAATAGAAGACCTTATCTCAGCCGAAATTTGCATGGATTGTTTCATGAACATATCCAAAGTTTGTGCAAGTGAGTTGTCAGTACCGGCCACTTGTGGTGTAGAAATGTTGGCCGGATTTTGGAAATTCTGTGACTGAAAGGGGGGCTGATTCTGTGATTGTGGTTGCTGTGGAGGTCTTTGACAATTACTTTGTTGGTTTTGATTCCAAGCAAAGTTAGGATAATTCCTCCATCATTGATTATATGTGGAAGAATAAGGATCATTTCTAGGTCGCTGCTGAAAAGCAGCATTAGCTTGAAACGATGCATTCATAGGACATTCTTCCGTTAAGTGTGAAGGATCCGAACAACAACCACAGACGGTCTTAGGAAGCGTGACCTGATTTAGGGAGAATGTTGAGAACTTGTTTTCAATAGCATCGAGTTTCTTCTGAATCGCTGCCATTTTGGCTTTTACTGCGATAGAAACATCGAGCTGGTGAATAGCTCCCTTAGTTGAAGGTGGTCTTACGCTTTCCTACTGCAACGTGTGTTCAGCAAGGTCTTCCAGATATTTCCATGGTTCACCGTCATCTTTAGACATGAAATTGCATTGACACATTGTCTCAAGCATCTGCTTTGTCGCTGGATTAATGCCCTCATATATAATCCGACATAAATCCCATCTTTGTATTCCGTGATGGGGGCATTGGACAAGCAGATCTTTGAAACGTTCAAAGCACTTCCAAAATGGTTCATTGGGAAGCTGGGTGAACTGGTTGATCTCGCTCCTAATATGTGCAGTCTTATGATTTGGGTAAAACTTCTTAAGAAATGCTACGACGAATTCATCCCAATTATTGATAGAGTGTGCGGCAGTATTATAAAGCCATTTTTCTGCTAAGTCGCACAGTGTGAATGGGAGAAGACGTAAGCGCATAGCATCTAAAGTCAATTGTGAAGTACCCATCATTGCGCATACGTTTTCGAATTTGGTGATGAAAATGTACGCGTCTTCCGACTCAAGCCCGTGAAATTTGGGCAGCAGATTGATGTAGTGGGGTTTAATTTCGAAATTATCCCCGTTAGGTGGTGGAAGAGACAGACAAGTAGGAAGAGGACCACGAATAGGATATCATCTCTCTTGGAGAGAGATGCGTGGTGGATTCTGCTCACCTGCGGGCGGTGGCAGCGTGGTGTTATAATTAGATGGAGTGCCGTCCATCACGGTCGATGTGGTGTGTGGTGGGGGAAAAGAAGATGAAGAAGTACCGACTTCGGCGTCGATAGCAGGAACGCGGACAAGACGGGCACTAGGATCCCGTGTCCAGCCGAGCATGCACTAAGCGGGTTTAGTGCAAGTGGCAGCGTGTATGTGGTTTAAACATTGGTTTTTTTTGAAAAGTGGGACTCAAGACAAATCACCCTAAGATGCACAAGCAACCCTAAGAACTAAGGTCACCTAGGTCCAGTCTCTAGACCGCTCCTAGACTTCCAAAGGACAAGCCGCAGGATCAATCCTCTACCGCCTCCGTACTACCCTTGTAGCCAGGTAAGTGCCAGGTAAGTGGGAAGGAACCACGTCGTGGGCCTAATTAAAAACCACTAGCCTTATTCACACTTGCCTAGACACTACAAAAGTAATGCGGATAAACGATAGATTACCCACGACCTTCCTCTGTTCTTATTGAGCGCGACAGTCCTTAGAGTCTGATCTAGATATTTTTTTAAATTAATGAAGGGTTGATCTATATGCTCGGTTTGTGATTTGTGGGGGCTTAGGAAGGGTGATGAAATCCCCACCTAATCTTGATTTGGTCTTTGCCCCTTAAAAATCCGTATTAAATATGCAAAACAAAACCAAGCACAAAACTTTTGCAAAAAGATTTTTTTTTTAGCGGCACAGTTTTGCAAAGAATCCTGCAGAAAATAGAGTTTATTGGATTTGAGGGGAAAGAGGAGGAGTTGAAAGAAAATACCAGAGAAGATTGAAGCCCTAATTCCTCTAACCTGCCGCGATTCCGCCGCCTATAGGGTGCTTTTGCCGCGGTTCCGCCGCGTGGCAGAGGAATCACTTGATAAAAATTTTGTATAGCCTTCTGTGCTCCTCTGGATCTCTAAAAATGTCTCTGTTCCCTGTTCTCCTTAATTCTGTGACTCCAGATCTCCTTGCAAAATTCACGCACAAATCGTTAAATATGCAATTTGCAGTTTTGTGTTAATAATGATATGACTCGTCTAAGAATTCAGCACAAATAGTAAAAATAAAAAATTACGCACGTATCCCCGGCAACGGCGCCATTTGATTGGTTCGAAAAGTGTTTGTTTGTAGTTAACCGCAATCAATAACGGTGTCGCGTGTAGCTAGACCGAGATGAGTACGGGTCGTCCTCAGGGAAACGTGGAACCTTTTACTTTTACTTTAGATGTGTTGAAAGAGAGGAGGAAATAAGAATTTTATAGAATGGTTTCTAGATCTACGTTAAACAAGAATGTAAAATATAGATCTAGATTATTTTAGAGACTTAGATAATATAATAAGAAGGCTTGTAGGGTTCGTTAGGATTTAGTAGTTATGGACGATTAATTAAAAGTTACCCTTTTTATCCATTAATAGATTTAGAACTAGAACGACGGTGATGCGTGTAGATTAGGGTTTCTGGAGGGAAAAGGAATCCCACTCTTAACCCTTATCTCGACACGGAACTCCGTTCATATATAGCCTTTACCAAAACAATCATTAATCTAATCTCTAATCGCGGTCGGAACTAGCAAAGAATTGCTAGCGCGCCCGATTAGGATGTTAATGATTCTTTTGATAAAGTTCCTAAACTTTATAGGACTTAAAAAGGGTTTAATTATTTTCATCGTCCATTAGCCTACCCTAATCCTACGAACCCTAACAAGCGGAGAATTACTCGCGCATGTTGGGAGAAGAAGATGAAAAGAAAGAGAGGGAAAACATAATGTAAAATGCAAAAAACAATTAAATAAAATAACTACATTTATTAATCGACTTGAACAAACTACACTTTTAATCCATAGAAAATGATTACAACTAGTTGCTTCTCGATCTTTCCTAAGGAGGTAGTCGAACAGTCGATGATCAGCCTGGATGCGTGAGCGTCTGGGGCTTCGTGATCGCGTCGGCTTGATCCCTTTTCCAAGAGCCTCTCGGTGCTCTTTTATAGTGCAAAGCCATAATCTTCTTGTTGAAAACTTGGTAAAATTTATCATAGATTTATGCCAAAAAATATCATTCTCTAACTCCCTGGAATTGCGGCGGATCTGCGGCCCAAGGGGGGGTTTGGCCGCGGATCCGCGCTTGATGGTCGAGATCTCGTGACTGAAATTTTTGGGCTTGCATCTTTTGACATGTGGCAATCCTAGGCACCTTCAGAATCTGAAAATCTTTTCTCGGTTGCTTCCAGACCTGGTCTCCAAGTTTTGCTTCTTAATTTGGCAAGATTTCTTCAACAACTTGATTTGTTTGATAAATTCTGCATAACAACTTGGAAAATTCTGCACAATAATCTCAAATAATATTTAGTAGGCTTATTTCTACTAGGATTTGGTCAATAGATTTATTTGCATACATTTTCCTACCAAATACTAATTAAAATATATTAACACATGGAAAATAGTGTTTTTACATATAAACCCTCATATGTATAATATATTATAATAAAGTCCTTTTTAATATGAAAATGGTAGGAAAAATGTAATACAAATGTGCAGTTTTATCAATTGAACAATAACTCTCTCTAAACTCAAGAGAGCAAGTGAAGTCATCCATGCTAAACTATGGTTACAAAATATCTAGATATTTTGTAACTTGAGTTTAAGCAAAACTATGGGTTAAAACCATGGGCAATGAAACCATTGACTTTTGTCAACTCAAAAGAGTTGAATAGTCAACTATGATTTTAATCCCATTTTGCTTTTATCAAATAATCAAAATATCTAAATATGTTACCATGTGAGTCTTGCATTGCCACCGCCAATATATCATCAACCATGACACATGTATGCTTGCATGTGTGCATGCATATCAACATATACATACACTCATGCATGCAACATAAAGAAATATGTTTTAATAAATGAGCTAATGGACTTAATATTAAATCAACACTTGATTTAATAACCCGGTCATATCTCATACGACCCGTCCAATAGTAAACGCCCGATTAAAATACGGTATCTAATACACGCATTTAATCGAGCTCCCGCGCATATCATATATGCACCCTACATCTTTTCTCCTGAGCTAGAAGACCCTTTTGTGGGACTCTAAGACTCGTCAATACGCTAGCAGTAGGAAGTGATCACATCACATGCCCACAAACCGTCAGTGTCACAAGCTGTACGTAACGGCTCCCAGGTATTGAGCGATCAGAAGAAACACAAGCAAACCTGCTAAAACTCCCGTCGAGCCAACTGGTAACACTTACCGTACAGTCCGGTCTCTTCGTCAAATATGCTGCATATGTGAGTCTAGCGACGGTATCGTCGACCCCAATAACCCAATAAGTCATGCCGGTATATGGCTCATAACAGATCGAGAAACTACTGATAACACTTATCAGTAAATCTCAGCAGCCCTGGCCAGGGACTTTGTCACGCCCCACTTCCTAAAATAAGGGATACGAGGGATGACTAGGCCAGCCATGCTCCTACGGTCAAGGAATCATCCCGCCGTAGTCACACTTCGGCTTCTAGCATTACATGGTAATCGGTAAATACAGTACAGAAGTAAAGGAAATACATCACTAGTTATTACATCAACTTTCATTGTTCACAATTTACAACAAAAAAAATAAAAGAACTACTAACCAAGTGCGAATACAAGGTTCTTTAGGAAAAACAGTAAAGGTACTGGGGCCACGATCGTCTAAATCTCTGCGAACTTGAAGGGTAAGTCTGACTCATGAACTGGTTCTTCTTCAAGGTCTGAGCATGCATACTCAGGTCGTCAGAGCGACATAATAACAATTATTATAATAATAACAAAAGACAAGAAAATGAAAGTAATAACTGTGAAGAGAAAATGCAGGTAATCAATATGTCACTAACTGATGCAATGTATGATCTGTGTCCCTATCGGTCTCTAAGTCACTTTTGAAATCGAGTTGTGGAAAGGAGTGATCATATTTAACAAGGGTCTCGTACATATCCGAGACTATGGTCCGCTATCGTCCGGGACATAACCCTGTCAGCCGGACCGCTAGACCCAACCTAATATATATATAAGAGTCGCTGCTCGAATGATCATCCTCTAAAT
The DNA here is from genome assembly GCA_030015575.1 of Agapanthus africanus. Lineage (NCBI taxonomy): Eukaryota > Viridiplantae > Streptophyta > Magnoliopsida > Asparagales > Amaryllidaceae > Agapanthus > Agapanthus africanus. Next base: position 176,907,284 of record JASDDO010000026.1, on the reverse strand, counting down.
CACTGTCCTCGATAAATACAATTCCCTTTCCACTTCGATTTCCCCCTTTTTACCCAGGTTTCATTATTCATGAGTATAGGCTAGTTGTGTACAAGTACGCATCAATAACACGATTTCTTTCACTGTTCACTGTATGGTTCATTGTCACGAATCACTCATTATTCATTGGCGTACTTGACACAACCACACCAATACTACACACATTCGATAATGCAATATACACTGGGAATTAACATGAATGTCCACTATCACTAGAGGTCTTGTAGTCGAGTAGAACTATGAATCATGCCGTTAAACAGTTTATATGCAGTACAAGTCGCTATGCATCTTATAAGCTTAGAAAATTTGTATTAAATCATGCATTCAGAATTAAGCAAAAAGATACAAAAGAGATAATAAGTAAACTCAGTCGGAAGTTCAACAAAATTAATTTCAAGTCAATCGGGTTTCGGGTTCGCAAGTTACATTCATTTCATTTTAAGTGTCCGCTGCTGGAAATTCAGTTCCTGAACTGAGTGTCCATTCCGCAACACAGTTTTCACCCTGTTGAGATGAAAATTAGGCGACATTATAGTTGAATAAAATTTATTTTTATCAGTTAGGTTTCCAACGCACTAGACGGATCGATAATATCCATAGTTTACTGGAAGTTATACACTGTACAATAAAGGGGTATACGTTCTGTCCCTGTTTGGGACTGCTATATGTTCTGTTAATCTAAAATACAGTTTAAATAGTAAACGGACAGTAGAAAAGGATGAAATCACTTTCATTAGTTAGCTAACTATTTCATCTTCGCTATGGTATAGGGTTCCACATTATAACATGTTCATACAGCAGAGCGAAAGCATTACAAAATAAGAATCAACAGCCAATGCTGCTCTAGACTGCAGTCCAGAGCCGCACTCCAAACCAGTTTCCGTCATCTTTTTAGCATAGAAACAAATTAAAACTCTTATGGGGTTCTAGGTAGTCGAGTCGGCTTCGATATGAGCCCTCGAACGCAACATTCCGATTTGTAATCAATTAACTGTACGAAATTCAGATACGGGAAAATTTCAGTTTTGCGGGTCTAAATGGGAAAGGCCTATCACGTCATTAAATATCGTATTTTCCAGCCAAATCGTAACACGATGTTCATTATTACACGGGCCATCCTATGTGATCAGTTTCCGTCAATTTAATGGGGTTTTTTCGTTCGGGTTTTGCATCATATTAATTTGTACGAATTGTATATACGGAATTTATTGGTATTTCAAATTGTCATAAATCAATTTAGCATGAAGCAAGTAGTGTACTTGCCTGATGATGCGTTGATGACGGTGCGGCAGCGGCACGATCGCGACACACGCGCGGCTAGGGTTTGCAGCCTCGGCTCAAGCTTGGGTTCTTGGCAGCAGAGGCTTGGGTTGCTAGGGCGAGGCGGCTGCGAGTGGTGGTGGTCTGTCGTCAGCGACAGAGGAGAGGCTCGGCGAGTTCGTCGGCGGCAGCAAGGGAGATGGGTTTTGGATAGAGGACAGTAGGTGTTGGTTGGGTGTTGAGGTGGAGGCGAGGGCTTTAGGAGGAGGCGAGGGTGCTCGGTGAGGAAGGAGGAGATCGTAGTGGCTGCGGTGGTTGAAGGCAGGGGGTCGGCGATAGAGTTGGGGAGAGTTTTTGGTGAAGAGGGTGATGGAGGCAACATGGGGGTGTTGGGTGAGGGAGGCTCGGTTTTGTACGAGAGAGGGAGACGAGGTCGAGAGGTGAGTGGGCGCTCGTGGGGTCGTGTGTCGAGGAGTGGGGACATGGGGCGACGAGGAGCGGGGGCATGGGGTGAGCGGAGACGACGTGGGGAGAAGTGAAAAATGAGCGGGAAAAATATGAGGGAGTGGGGAAGAAGGGGAGCGGGTCAGGTTTGGGCACGGGGCCGGGTCGGGCGTGGGTAAGGGGTTAGGTATGGGCTAGGCTTGGGGTTATTTGTTTAGGAAATAAAAATTAAATTTTCAGAACTAAAATAAACACAAGCATTCTAAATTCATACACAAAATTGTAAAGAAAATTTTGGAAACATTCAAGGGGAAATTTTGTATTTATGGAACTGGGAATTTATATCATACCCTCCTTACAAAATTCCGTCCTCGAAATTTAAAAAGAGACAACAAAACAACAGCACTACACAAATAAATGTGGAAAACGTGCATGGATATCTTCCTCACGCTCTCAGGTAGATTCTCATGGGGAACGACCGCCCCAAGACACTCGGACTAACGGAATGACTTTATTCTTCAGCACTTTATCTCTGCGGTCGAGGATAGTGGTGGGCTGCTCCTTATACGACAAGTCATTGGCCAAAGCTAACTCTGAATGGTCCAGAACATGGATGTCATCCCGAACATAACGTCGCAACTAAGATACGTGGAAAGTATTGTGCACACCCCGTAGAGACGGAGGCAAGGCAAGTCGATAGGCCACCTCTCCTACTCGCTCTAGCACCTCAAAAGGTCTGATGAAACGGGGACTGAGTTTCCCGCGACCTCCAAACCTGATAACTCCGTGGGTAGGGGAAATCTTCAGGAAAACGTGATTTCCGACCTCAAATTCTAGTGCTCTCCTGCTGGCATCCGCCCAACTCTTCTGTCGGTCCCGAGCCGTCTTAATGCGCTGCCTGATCATTTGGACTTTGTCTACCGTCTGAACGATGAGTTCGGGGCCCAGTAATCTTTGTTCGCCCACGTCATCCCAACAAACAGGGGATCGCCATTTACGCCCGTAAAGTGCTTCGAAAGGAGCCATCTGGATGCTAGCCTGGTAACTGTTGTTATAAGAAAACTCGACCAGATGCAAATGATCCTCCTAAGAACCCTGGAAGTCCAACATACAAGCTCTCAACATGTCATCGAGCGTCTGAATCGTACGCTCGGATTGTCCGTCTGTCTGTGGATGATACGCTGTGCTAAACTTGAGGCGGGTACACAGACTCTCCTGTAAGCTCTTCCAAAAGTGCGAAACAAATCTGGTGTCTCGATCTGATACAATGCTGACCGGAACTCCATGAAGTTGCACTATCTCCTGCATGTATTTCTCTGCCAGCGACTCTGTCGACTGTCCCACCTGGAAGGGTATAAAGTGTGCAGCCTTCGTAAGGAGATTGACGATAACTCAAATGGTGTTGTTGCCTCTAGGGCTCCGTGGCAAGGCGGTCACAAAATCCATAGTAATGTGCTCCCACTTCCATTCTGGTATCGGAAGCGGTTGTAACAGTCCCGCTATTCTCTGGTGTTCCGCCTTCACTTGCTGACATACCAAACATCTGGATACAAACCGTGCAATCTCTCGCTTCATCCCGTTCCACCAAAAGTGTTGCTTCAGATCTTGATACATCTTTGTGCCTCCTGGATGCACAGAATAAGCTGAACTATGAGCCTCAACTAGTACCTCTTCTCGAACATCCCCTTTGGGTACGCAGAGTCTGCTACCGAATCTCAAAGAACCGCCTTGATGTATGAGTAAGTCTGTTCTCAGCCCGGCTTCCACCTGCTTTATGAACTTTTGCAATCGAGGATCATCAGGTTGCGCAGCCTTGATGCGATCTACCAGAGAAGACTGTACCTGTAGTTGACAAAACTGCCTGATTGCACTTGGCCTAACGACCTCTAGCTCGAGCTTCTGGAAATCTTCAATGATGCTCCTCTGGCTGGTCAACATCATGACCGCTGGCTTGCGACTGAGTGCATCGGGTACAACATTTACTTTTCCCGGATGATACTGTAAGTCTAAGTCATAGTCCGCCATTAACTCTAGCCATCAGCGCTGCCTCATATTCAGTTCTTTCTGAGTGAAGACGTACTTCAGACTCTTGTGATCTGTGTACACCTCTACCTTCTCGCCTAATAGGTAGCCTCCAGATCTTCAATGCGAAAACCACTGCGGCTAACTCCAAGTCGTGAGTAGGATAGTTCCTCTCGTGATTCCTCAGCTGTCGTGAGGCGTAAGCAACCACCCGACCGTGCTGCATCAGAACACAGCCTAACCCCTTCCCTGAAGCATCGTTATGTATCACCAACCCACCGGAATTATCTGGTACTGTAAGAATGGGCGCCGTAGTCAATTTCTGCTTCAGTGTCTCAAAAGCCTGAGTGCACTCCTCCGTCCATACATACGGCTCATCCTTCCGTGTCAGCTTCGTCAAGGGTTCAGCGACTCGTGGAAAGTCTTGAACGAACCGTCGATAATATCCGGCCAGTCCCAGGAAGCTTCTGATCTCGGCCACTGACTTCGGTATTGGCCAATCTCTAACAGATTCTATCTTTGCCGGGTCCACTGAGATGCCTTCGCCCGAAACAATGTGTCCCAAGAACTGCACCTTATCGAGCCAGAACTCACCCTTGCTCAATTTCGCATACAGCTTCTCTTCCCGAAGAATTCGTAATACCGTTCGCAAGTGTTCGACGTGCTCCTCTCGAGTCTTAGAGTAGAATAGTATGTCGTCGATGAATACGACAAACGTGTCCAAGTACTTCGCAAATACCCGATTCATCAGGTCCATAAATATAGCTGGAGCATTGGTAACACCGAACGGCATCACAAGGAACTCATAATGCCCGTATCGGGTCCTGAAAGCTGTCTTGCATATATTCTCGGCCGCTACTCTGATCTGGTGATAGCCCGAACGGAGATCCAACTTCAAAAATACTCTGGCCCCACTTAGTTGATCAAATAAGTCGTCGATATGCGGAATGGGGTATTTGTTCTTTATCGTGACTTTGTTCAGCTCCCGATAGTCTATGCACATCCGTAGCGATCCATCCTTTTTCTTTACCAACAAAACTGGTGCACCCCACGGTGAAGCGCTTGGTCGGATAAATCCTTTCTCCAGGAGTTCTCCAATTTGCTTCTTCAATTCTGCCAACTCAACCGGTGCCATTCTGTACGGGGCCTTGGAAACTGGTGCTGTACCTGGAATCAAATCAATCGAGAATTCCAACACGCGTGGAGGTGGTAGACCTGGTAAATCTTCAGGGAACAATCCCAGGAAATCCCGAACAATCTCTGGGGTTGGACTCTCATCAATCTCTATAGCTGTCAACGCTTTTGGCTTGGCTCTATACTTGGCTGGTTCCAAAGATTCGCTCCCGCCTTCAAAAATAAACTCTGGGTGATTGGGAATGCGGAAAGTCACATTTCTTGCTCGGCAATCGATAATTGCATGGAATGTACTCATCCAATCCATCCCGAGAATTGCGTCATAGCTACCTGTTCCGATCAGAAGAAAATTCGCATAGAATTCTCTGCCACACACTACGACTGGACATGATCTACATTCTCAACTGGATACTATAATACCATTACCCGTATGTATTTCCCAACCCTTGGTTAATGGTTCATGTGGTATGGAGTGTGTATCAATGAAATGCGCAGATATGAAACAGTGCGATGCTTCAGAATCAAACAGTACTCTAGCTGGCATGGAATGAACGAGTAGAATACCTGTAACAACTTCGCCTGAAGCCTCTGCCTGCTCGGCGGTCAAGGTGAAAGCCCGTCCCTGACCGCGGCCTGTGTAGGGTTGCCTCTGCTCCTGTGACCTCTGCTGCTGCGGTCCAGACCCTCCCTGTAGCTCTGTTCGTTCGGGGCAACCACTGACTCGGTGCTGGCTGGATCCGCAAATCAAACACCGTCCCTTGGCACGGAGACAGTCCTTCTGGGTATGCCCATCGCTGTTGCAGTAGCCGCAAATTAAGTTTTTACTCTGGGGGCGATGCTGGGGCGTGAATGGACGCTTCATCTGCGTCGTCCCTGGCCTGTGAACTGGTATGACCCCTCGAGACGGTGTGTGAGTACGCACTGGAACAACTGGGGGCCTCCTATCACTCGAGCTGGGCCTTCTAAATTTACTGATTAGTTTCTCCTGAATTCGTGCCGCGTTGAGTACCTGCGCAAAAGTCTGCAACTCGAGTGACACGATCAACTGCTGTAGCTCAAAATCAAGTCCCTGTAAGATGCGCCTGGCCCTGGTGGCCTCTGAAGCGACCATATACGGAGCAAATTGGCTCAGACGGTTGAATTCTGCCGCATATACGTCCACGGAACGGCCATTCTGCTTCAGTAAGATGAATCTTTCCTCCATCTCTGCCTTGGCGGTGGGAGGAAAATAGTGGTCCAAGAAGCACTCCTTGAATTTGCTCCATTCGATTGGCCCTTCTAGTCTGCTTTTTTCAACTGACCACCAAGTACGGGCTTCGTCCTCCAACTGATCTTTATCACATTCACTTTCTCTTCATCGGGTACCCTTGCAGCCGTCAGTAGGTTCTCCATATTGACCAGCCATTGCTCGGCCTCGAGTGGTTTGGCTAGTCCCGTAAATGCAGCTGGATGTAACCTCCGAAAATCCGACACGGTGCCTGTCCTGGCAGAAAAAGATGGTGGAGCAGCGCCCTCGGGGGCGGTAATGAGAGCGGAGGGTCCCCTACTACAGTAATTTCCCTGAGTCCCTCGGTGAGGAGGTCCGTCTTTCTCTCTTGAGCTTCTGCGAGGGTCGTCAGTGCACTCAAGATCCTCTCCGTGCAATCCTGAGAACTTGAGTCCGATGAGTGATCGTTCGGGGACGTCATGTCGCCGGAAGACATTTAAACAGATATGATTAGATACAAAGATGAAAGTGAGGGATAGTGAAGCGAAAATAATGTAATAAAGTGTAGTTAATGTTATCTATTACTACTAAACGCGGCTCTGATACCAACAAAACCATGTCACGCACTGCTTCCCAAAATACGGGATACGAGGGACGACTAAGCCAGCCATGCTCCTACGGTCATGGAATCATCCCGCCGTAGTCACACTTCGGCTTCTAGCATTCCATGGTAATCGGTAAACACAGCACAGAAGTAAAGGAAATACATCACTAGTTATTACATCAACTTTCATTGTTCAAAATTTACAACAAACAAAATAAAAGAACTACTAACCAAGTGCGAATACAAGGTTCAGGGAAACAGTAAAGGTACTGGGGGCACGATCGTCTAAATCTCTGCGAACTCGAAGGGTAAGTCTGACTCCTGAACAGGTTCTGCATACTCAGGTCGTCAGAGCGACATAATAGCAATTATTATAATAATAACAAAAGACAAGAAAATGAAAGTAATAACGGTGAAGAGAAAATGCAGGTAATCAATATGTCACTAACTGATGCAATGTATGATCTGTGTCCCTATCGGTCTCTAAGTCACTTTTGAAATCGAGTTGTGGAAAGGAGTGATCATGTTTAACGAGGGTCTCGTACATACCCGAGACTACGGCCCGCTATCGTCCGGGATATAACCCTGTCATCGGGACCGCTAGGCCCAACCTAATATATATATATATATATGTGTGTGTGTGTGTGTGTGTGTGTGTGTGTGTGTGTATAAGAGTCGCTGTTCGAATGATCATCCTCTAAATCACTGTCCTCACTAAATACAATTCCCTTTCCACTTTGATTTCCCCCTTTTTACCCATGTTTCATTATTCATGAGTATAGGCTAGTTGTGTCAAGAACTAGTTGTATTTAGCGAGGACAGTGATTTAGAGGATAATCATTCGAACAATGACTCTTATATATATATTAGGTTGGGCCTAGCGGTCCGGCTGACAGGGTTATTTCGTGGGCGATAGCAGGCCGTAGTCTCGGGTATGTACGAGACCCTCGTTAAACATGATCACTCCTTTCCACAACTCGATTTCAAAAGTGACTTAGAGACCGATAGGGACACAGATCATACATTGCATCAGTTAGTGACATATTGATTACCTGCATTTTCTCTTCACCGTTATTACTTTCATTTTCTTGTCTTTTGTTATTATTATAATAATTGCTATTATGTCGCTTTGACGACCTGAGTATGCATGCTCAGACCTTGAAGAAGAACCAGTTCAGGAGTCAGACTTACCCTTCGAGTTCGCAGAGATTTAGACGATCGTGCCCCCAGTACCTTTACCGTTTTCCCTAAAGAATCTTGTATTCGCACTTGGTTAGTAGTTCTTTTATTTTGTTTGTTGTAAATTGTGAACAATGAAAGTTGATGTAATAACTAGTGATGTATTTCCTTTACTTCTGTGCTGTGTTTACCGATTACCATGTAATGCTAGAAGCCGAAGTGTGACTACGGCGGGATGATTTCTTGACCGTAGGAGCATGGCTGGCCTAGTCATCCCTCGTATCCCGTATTTTGGGAAGCGGGGCATGACATGATTTTGTTGGTATCAGAGCCGCGTTTAGTAGTAAGGGATAACATTAATTACACTTTATTATATTATTTTCGCTTCACTATCCCTCACTTTCATCCTTGTATCTAATCATATCCGTTTAAATGTCTTCCAGCGACATGATATCCCCGAACGACCACTCCTCGGACTCAAGTTTTCAGGATCGCACGGAGAGGATCTTGAGTGCACTGACGACCCTCGCAGAAGCTCAAGAGAGAAAGACGGACCTACTCACCGAGGGACTCAGGGAAATTACCGCAGTAGGGGGACCCTCCGCTCTTATTATCTCCCCCGAGGGCGCTGCTCCACCAGCTTTTTCTGCCAGGATAGGCACCATGTCGGATTTTCGGAGGTTACATCCAGCTGCATTTACGGGACTAGCCGAACCACTCAAGGCCGAGCAATGGCTGGTCAATATGGAGAACCTACTGACGGCCGCAAGGGTACCCGATGAAGAGAAAGTGAATGTGATAAAGATCCAGTTGGAGGATGAAGCCCGTACTTGGTGGTCAGTTGAAGAAAGCAGACTAGAAGGGCCAATCGAATGGAGCAAATTCAAGGAGTGCTTCTTGGACCACTATTTTCCTCCCACTGCCAAGGCAGAGATGGAGGAAAGATTCATCTTACTGAAATAGAATGGCCGTCCTGTGGACGTATATGCGGCAGAATTCAACCGTCTGAGTCGATTTGCTCCGTATATGGTCGCTTCAGAGACCACCAGGGCCAGGCGCTTCTTACAGGGACTTGATTTTGAGCTACAGCAGTTGATCGCGTCACTCGAGTTGCAGACTTTTACGCAGGTACTCAACGCGGCATGAATTCAGGAGAAACTAATCAGTAAATTTAGGGGCCCCAGCTCGAGTGATAAGAGGCCCCCAGTTGTGCCAGTGCGTACTCACACACTGTCTCGAGGGGTCATACCAGTTCACAGGCCAGGGACGACGCAGATGAAGCGTCCATTCGCGCCCCAGCATCACCCCCAGAGTAAAAACTTAGTTTCCGGCTACTGCAACAGGGATGGGCACACCCAGAAGGACTGTCGCCGTGCCAAGGGACAATGTTTAATTTGCGGATCCAGCCAGCACCGAGTCAGTGGTTGCCCCGAACGAACAGAGCTACAGGAAGGGTCTGGACCGCAGCAGCAGAGGTCACAGGAGCAGAGGCAACCCTACACAGGCCGCGGTCAGGGAAGAGCTTTCACCTTGACCGCCGAGCAGGCAGAGGCTTCAGGCGAAGTTGTTACAGGTATTATACTCGTTCATTCCATGCCAGCTAGAGTACTGTTTGATTCTGGAGCATCACACTATTTCATATCTGCGCATTTCGTTGATACACACTCCATACCACATGAACCATTATCCAAGAGTTGGGAAATACATACGGGTAATGGTGTTATAATATCCAGTCGAGAATTTAGATCCTGTCCAGCCGTAGTGTGTGGCAGAGAATTCTATGCGAATTTCCTTCTGATCGGAACAGGCAGCTATGACGCAATTCTCGGGATGGATTGGATGAGCACATTCCATGCAATTATCGATTGCCGAGCAAGAAATGTGACTTTCCGCATTCCCAATCACCCAGAGTTTATTTTTGAAGGCGGGAGCGAATCTTTGGAACCATCCAAGTATAGAGCCAAGCCAAAAGAGTTGACAGCTATGGAGATTGATGAGAGTCCAACCCCAGAGATTGTTCGGGATTTTCTGGATGTGTTCCCTGAAGATTTACCAGGTCTACCACCTCCACGCGTCTTTGAATTCTCGATTGATTTGATTCCAGGTACAACACCGGTTTCCAAGGCTCCGTACAGAATGGCACCGGTTGAGTTGGTAGAATTGAAGAAGCAAATTGGAGAACCCTTGGAGAAAGGATTTATCCGACCAAGTGCTTCATCGTGGGGTGCACCAGTTTTGTTGGTAAAGAAAAAGGATGGATCGCTACGGATGTGCATAGACTATTGGGAGCTGAACAAAGTCACGATAAAGAACAAATACCCCATTCCGTGCATCGACGACTTATTTGATCAGCTAAGTGGGGCCAGAGTATTTTCGAAGTTGGATCTCCGTTCGGGCTATCACCAGATCAGAGTAGCGGCCGAGGATATATGCAAGACAGCTTTCAGGACCCGATACAGGCATTATGAGTTCCTTCTGATGCCGTTCGGTGTTACCAATGCTCCAGCTATATTTATGGACCTGATGAATCGGGTATTTGCGAAGTACTTGGACACGTTTGTCGTTGTATTCATCGACGACATACTAGTCTACTCTAAGACTCGAGAGGAGCACGTCGAACACTTGCGAACGGTATTATGAATTCTTCGGGAAGAGAAGCTGTATGCGAAATTGAGCAAGTGTGAGTTCTGACTCGATAAGGTGCAGTTCTTGGGACACGTTGTTTCTGGCGAAGGCATCTCAGTGGACCCAGCAAAGATAAAATCTGTTAGAGATTGGCCAACACCGAAGTCAGTGGCCGAGATCAGAAGCTTCCTGGGACTGGCCGGATATTATCGACGGTTCGTTCAAGACTTTGCACGAGTCGCTGAACCCTTGACGAAGCTGACATGGAAGGATGAGCCGTATGTATGGACGGAGGAGTGCACTCAGGCTTTTGAGACACACTGAAGCAGAAATTGACCACGGCCCCCATTCTTACAGTACCAGATAATTCCGGTGGGTTGGTGATACATAGCGATGCTTCAGGAAAGGGTTTAGGTTGTGTTCTGATGCAGCACGGTCGGGTGGTTTCTTACGCCTCACGACAGCTGAGGAATCACGAGAGGAACTACCCTACTCACGACTTGGAGTTAGCTGCAGTGGTTTTCGCATTGAAGATCTGGAGGCATTACCTATTAAGCGAGAAGGTAGAAGTGTACACAGATCACATGAGTCTGAAGTACGTCTTTTCTCAGAAAGAACTGAATATGAGGCAGCGCCGATGGCTAGAGTTAATGGCGGACTATGACTTAGACTTATAGTATCATCCGGGAAAAGTAAATGTTGTACCCGATGCACTCAGTCGCAAGCCATCAGTCATGATGTTGACCAGCCAGAGGAGCATCATTGAAGATTTCCAGAAGCTCGAGCTATAGGTCGGTACGCCAAGTGCAATCAGGAAGTTTTTTCAACTACAGGTACAGTCTTCTCTGGTAGACCGCATCAAGGCTGCGCAACCTGATGATCCTCGATTGCAAAAGTTCAGAGAGCAGGTGGAAGCCGGGCTGAGAACAGACTTACTCATACATCAAGGCGGTTCTCTGAGATTCGGTAGCAGACTCTGTGTAGGGTTCCTAGGCACGCTAATGAGGTCTCACATGGCATCAACCATGCCAATTTCAAATTTTACGGGTGCCGAGAAACCCTAATACGGATCGTTAACTAGAATTTTAGGCGAACACATGCAACTAGTTAACAATATAACTAAAAGAACGGAAATACAACCTTTGTAGATCCGGTCCTCCACCTCCATAGCTCCGCAATGAAGTCTCCTCGCTGTCCAAATGGAATCCCGGGCTCTAGCGTCGGCTTCATCAGAGAAATGGGCGGGCAAGGTCGTCGGCTTCGTGCCGAAGATGATCTACGTCGAGGCATCACAAGATCAAGCTCCCACTTCACCAAGTCATGAAACTTGTGAAGAAAACACCCTATACTACTTGGCAAGAGGTAGAGGATGAAGAAATAGGAAGTGGGTTCACTTTTGAATTGGATTTCTCACTCATTTTCAAGAGTTGCCATTGATGGAGGCAAGCTTCTTCATGTGAAGAAGAAGAAGAAGATGATGATGATATGATAAGTCTATTGTGAAATGAAAATAATAAGAATACTTATCATATACCAACCATGGTCAAGTGTAGAGACTAAACTAGGGTTAGTGGGAATGGTTAGGGTTAAGCATGAGACAAAATGGTCACTTAGTCAAAGCTTCATGAAGCTTCAATATCAAACAAAGAAAGCCACCATTTTCTCTCATTATCTTTTCCATAAATAAATAAATGAATGAATGAATAAATAAATAAAAGGAAAACCCTAACCATTACACAACCATGGTTTAATCTTTACACATACTCAATTTAGCATGTATCATCAAACATGATACATACTATTGTACAAAAGTATATCACATATACAATGTGCACATAAAGTGAGAAAATCATTTAAAGTGAACCAATACTAGTTAATGCAAAGTAATATATCAAATATATAATTATGCATTAAATCATTAAATCAACACTTGATTTAACGATCCGGTCATATCGCATATGACTGACTAATATCCAATGTATCGGCTTATCGAATCAATCCTTGATTCGATAACTAGGTTATATCGCATACAACCATATCGATACATTCATCGCGAGAATACAATACGGTATCACATACACGCATTATTCTCGGTCCCGCACATATCTCATATGTGCTCCTATTTCGTTTCGCTTGAGCCAGGAAACCTCTGTATAGGACTCTAAAGACTCGTCAATACGCCGGCAGCAGATGATGATCATATCAAACACCCACAAGCCGCAAGCGGTCTGCTAAACGTAACGGCCACCCGGGTATTGAGCGATCAGAAGATCGACGAGCAAGCCCGCTCACACTTCTGTGAATCCAACAAGTAACACTTACCGTACAGTCCGGTCTCGTCATCTGATATGTCGCATATCTCGCCTAGGGGTGGTAAACGTCAGACCCCAATAGCTCGATAAGTCGTGTCAATATGAGGTCTATAACAGTTCGAGAAACTACTGGTAACACTTACCAGTAAATCTCAGCAACCCTGGCCAGGGATTTCCGGTTATAGCCAATCGAACACAGCGCAACATCAACTCCCTATACCGGGAGAGACGAATCCCCTCCTATCGCTCATTGCCTCCATGTGACTCGGGACTGTACCCAAAAACCACCGTTTTGCACGCCCTCTTGGACGTGGTAAGGTGGAAATCAAAGCACAGTGGGAACCACACAAGACTCTATGACGATCTCGGGTCAACAGACTACTCTGTACCAGTGTCACCTGAGAACTGCCATCTGACGTAAGGTATAATACCATCTGGGAGTTCTCGGCGAGTCCGTCCAGTGTACCCAGTCTCCACTGAGCACCCGTATATCATCTCTGATGTCAAACACCAATGGATATGGGATCATCCATCGCCCATCTGTATGGGTCGAGAAGGTATACGCTAGTCTACTCTGGTATATCGATGCCCCGTCTTGATATACCCACGACTAGGGACTTTGAAGGATGTACTTATGGACTACCATGTCCCCACTAGTATGATCCGCATCATAGTCCAGGTAGTCAAGTACACATCCTAAGGGCTTTACCAACATGTAACAGAGAGACAATCAGTATACACGTTAAGGTAAAGATCAGCCAGATAGCATACTATCATGTCGAGCAAGAAAGTCCTCCCTATATACGTCCCAGCATCCACTACAATATACATCCAATGTACAGTAATGGCCTCTAGGGCATACATATAACTAACAATCTCCCACTTGCATTAGGGCCATCTGATAGCAGTGGTTGTAGTATCTCATACTCAACCATCCCATAAAAGTCTCTTTCTGGGAATAGGCCTTCGTGAGTGGATCCGCCGTGTTGTCCTCTGAATCTACTCTCCTAACCTCGATCTCCTTGGAGATCAACCATCTCCATGATCAGGTGATACTGCCTTAGAATATGTCTGGATCACTGATGGGACCGGCGTTCCTTGGCATAAGCCACAACTCCATTGTCTCACAATGGTAGGAACGTAGTTCATCTCATGAACCAATATACACCCAAACAGCCTCTTTGGTAGCATCTTAAGTAGCGATGTATCCTGCCTTTATCGTCTAGTATGTCACGGTATGTAGCTTGGAACTCTTCCAACATACCGTCCCTTTACTTAGGGTAAAGACAATGCCTGTGACTGACATTCAGTCGTCTTTATCACCCTGGAACCTTTCCAGTGATTCTCCCCAGGATCGATTGATACCATTTCACTACAACTAGTGAGTATCCTAACATCCAATTAGATCTATCTCATAGATCCAAAGCTTAGGATTTTGTAGGTATCACTTTGATCCTAGATGGAGAATCATTGTGATAAGCGGAGATTGATCGAGCGTAGCATAGGAAACTCTTTCCCTATCAAGAGTATGTCATCCACGTACTCTATGAGGATCACTACCATACTCTCTACTACCTTTTTGTATATACAAGGTTCATCTACCATTTTGATGATGTCAAACTCTTTGACTACTTCATCAAAACAGACGTTCCAACTCCGCGATGCCTGCTTTATCTTATAAAGCATCTTGTACACGTTTCCGCTGCTCCCACTGTCTACGAAGCCTTCTGGCTGTGTACTTACAGACGTTCTCTTCTAAAACATCATTTTAGAAAAGCAGTCATGACACCCAACTGCCAGATATCGTAGTCATGGTATGTAGCCGTGGCAAGTAGGATCCGGATGGACTTAAGCATAGGCACTGGAAAAAGGTTTCATCATTATCCACGCCTGGTCGATGACGAAAACCTTTAATAAGTCTAGCTTTGAAAGTCTCAACTTTTCAATCTACACCAAGTAATCTTCTCAAGATATACTTGCTCCTGATGGGAATTTAACCCTTCAGATATAGCAACTAAAGTCTATACTTTGTTGGTGTATAAGGATTCCATCTCAGATCGATAAACATCCAGCCATTCTTACAGAGTCTCACTCCTGATGGCCAGCTCGAAACTAGTTGGGTCATCATCTCATGATGCAATCCTCGCTCCCACTGTCATAGAGAAACAGAAGTATCTCTCAGGTGGGTGAGGAACCCTACTAGATCGGCGGAGAGGCTGAGGTTCGTTGGCATCTACTGAATCCTTTAGTTTTATCAAACCATCTGCTGTAGTTTGTATGGCTGGAACATTTCCAGTTCTACATAACAGACCTTGCCTCGAGCTTGTCCGGATTTTGCTTTTAGACATAGGCCGGACAACCCCAAATCTTAACTAACTTAAAAGATGGGCTCTTCCCTTATCATATCAAATATGAAGTGGTAGACAACTGATTTGATTTGAACCTAATTCAATAGGTATGCAGCTTCTCAAGTGCATAACCCCCCAAAGGAAAAAGGTAACTCAGTAGTACTCATCATAGAGCACACCTTATCATATAGGGTGTGATTGCTCCACCCCGATATACCATCGTGCTATGGTGTATACGGAGGAGTAATGCTGAGAGAGAATCTCATTCTCCTTTAGAATAATCCAGGAATTCCGTGCTCAAGTATTCTCCTCCCTGATCTCATCATAGGACATAATACTTATACCCATATTTTGGTTCTCTACTTCTCGCATATATTCTGTGAATATCTCAAAAGGTTCGGACTCATGTTTCAACAGGAACATATGACTGAATCTTGAGAGATTATCAGAGAATATAATGAAGTATAAAGAACCAGTCCTGGCATGTGTAGACAGGAGACCTTCCATACATCATCATGTATTAGTCCCAAGAGTTTACTAACTCTTTCTCTGTTACCAATAAACAGAGCTGTGGTCATCTTATCTCTGTGACATGACTGGCAAGTTTCATAAGATGTAAATTCAAACTGATTTAAATATGCATCTATATGTAACTTCAGCTAGTCGGGTCGCATTGATATGACCTAGTCTACAATACCTCAAGAAGGATTTGTTCATTTCTGAACACTTCCTCTTGTGTGTGTGTTCTGTATACTAAGAACTGTAGTTTGATTTAGAACGTCAATGCTTTTAGATAACGTGCCTGAACGTATCAACTTTTGATATAGGAAATGTTCAAAACATTATCCATCAATACAAAATTTTATCATTTCTTTACTAATAAAGAGACTGATATGATTTTGTATATCAGGTTCGGTATCTAATAGCTTTTGTTCAGAATTAATGTATTGGAATACAGGGTGACAGTGACCAACAGACTTGGCTGCAACACTTGCCCCGTTTTCTGCCTCATGAAACTTATCACCCGTTCTCAGTTTTTCTACCTTTTTGTAGCCCTATGTAACAGATTACATATCTGGGATCCTGATCCGGTATCATATACCCAGGATGCGGAGGATACTGAGAAATAGTTCTTTGTAATGAACACACCCGAAGATGATGCATCAACATGCACTCTCTTCGTTTGGGCGGCACGGGAATTCTGGTAATCCCCAATTTTCTGCTCTGTCCTATAACAATTATAAGTTGGAGTGGGACCAACGTTCCCCAGCTCAGTATAACAAGCGGGTTCGGTCAAAATATCCGTATTATTATCTTGATTAAGGCGTGATATGGTCGCTACCTGGAGAGAGAGAGAGAAGAAAACACTCAGCGTGCGCTCTTGCAAGAATAGATTGGTTATTATTTTATCTAATCAGGATGGCTCCCACTGTTTTTATCAAATCTTCCTTCAAAGCCTAAAAGGAAAGACTAGCCGGGATTAATTACACACTACAAGTTCGCCAATCTTTCATCCAGGCCAGTGTCGGTACTTTGAGGGAGGTCCCCCGTGCTTTCACACGAACCTAATTAATGTAAACCTCGTTTTCCCAGAGGCGTAACCTCGTTAACACCTTTCTAGACACCTACTTGATCGGCTAATTGTAATGTGTAAAACTCTCCCAGGAGTAACAATTACTCGCAGCGGGTATCGGGATCCAACTATCTCATAGAAGGTATGCAATCTCATTGCAAATTTCAACACTTGAAATTCCCGATAATATTTTGCCCCTAGCAGCTATATGACCTTAACATAGTCAAAAAATCATAAGTGCTAGTCAAGTTCAACCCGTCATTTTCCGATTGAATTAAACCCACCCGCACGACCCTTAACATAGTCAACAAAGTCGCACGACTACCCTAATCCAATCACATCATATGCTTATGCAGATAAGCACTAATTAGCTACCGCACACTACGCCTTAACATAGTCAACAAACGTAGCACGAATACTAATTAGTACTTATCTGAAATGACGGAGGGCTACGACAGGTTTTTCTGAAAACCTATTGTGTAATGAACTTGATATCGTTGTAGAATCAAATGATTTTGAAATGGAGTGCTTTTGAGGCTTTTCTAGTTTTGCTAAAGGAGTCACTCCCGGTGAAGGGATCGTCGGTCCTTTCCTCGTCGAATGAGGTGCGGGATATATCATATATATCACTGTGCAAAGCAAAAACACTTAAAAGCAATCAAAAGACAAACCGAGTGTGTAGCATCTGCCAGTTATTGCTAAAGGAGTCACTCCCGATGAAGGGATCTCGGTCCTTTCCTTATCGAATAAGGTGCGGGATATATCATATATACCGCTGTGCAAAGCAAGAACTGTAGCTACCTATTTTATTTTTGAAATTCGATTCTACAACATCTTAGGTTTCTTTTATTTCATTAATCTCATTAATGAAGTACCATCATTTAAATACCTAAACATCACAGATAAATACGACGTACACTTATGCCATCCGCATTCGCCTTGATGTCCCCTCGTGCACCGTTAGGTTAGGTAACTAACGGCAGAGCGGGGCAGGGCTAGCGCGGGTGTAAAACATAAGTAACGTCTATATAATATATCATATATACTATATACAGTATCTATCACAGAACATCACATGATCACATCACAGATATCGCAGCAGAAGAAACATATGAAATATTGGATATACTAGGACGTCCATGTTTTCAATACGAGCCAGTATAAAACACGGATTCCACGGTCGCGATGAATAGCCAAACCCACACCCCTAGACCCCTACGAGAGCGGCAAGCAACCCTACCAATTCTGGAGTTAGGAGACCCAGACTCGACTCCTCGAGTTGGTCTCCCACTGGACTCCAGAACCCGGTTACTTGTGCCCTCCTCCTTGGGTCTATCCTAGTGCGGAAAAGTAAATAATATACAAAAGGTGACATCTCCCGCAACCTGGAAGTGCCCCAATAAAAGAATATTACATACAAGTTTTTTACATGAATGAAAATGAAAAACACTCATCTCACATAAAAACCCCCGGCTATTCAAACACGACGATCCAATATAACATATCCAGCAACACATAACATCACATGTCATCAACGTAAGTAAATATGCGCATCCCAATTGTCATTGACATATAGCAACGAAACCGGAGATATCACATATTACACTTACGGTCACAGAAAAGAAAGTGTAAAACTACAACAGTTGGAATCCGCAATCTCTTTAGACATCGCATGCCTAATCAAATGAATCACTTAGACATCATATGCCTAACAATTATAAACCCCGCATTTTAGTCTCAAAATCGAAAACTCTTTTCAATATCAAGTCTGGCAATTCAACAAGATTCCCGACATCCTGATCGAATGCTCGTCGCAAACTTCAGTAGACGGCCGCACCCCCGATACCGTCGACGAAGTGCACCAAGGCGGAACACCGCTACTGCGAGCACCTGAACGGATGCTTTCGACGACGGGGTTCTCCTACAGTCACTTGGTCGGGGCTATGGAGTGAGGCTGTCTATTAAGTTTACCCGGCGAGTATCCGCGTACGCTACGTGATTGCGACGGACTTTTGATCACATCAAAATTCCGTGGCAACCGAACAAGTGAGACTAAACCGCTAGATTTATAACATTCATTCAGTTATCTCATAACTACTTGTGAATTCCAATTATTGTATCACATTCCAGATAATTAGAAAATGTTAAACTTTCCGATCGTACAATCGAACACCCAAGTTTTTCTGAAATAGCTCAACACATGAAACAAGTTTAAAAACATCCAGTTCATGCCTCAGTACCAACGGTCCAGCCGTAGAAGGGTCAAGCCAACGCCTCACATGTGGCACACCGTACTGTCCCAAACCCGAAGGTTCAAAGGGCAGTTCAAGACGGTCACATAATCGAGTTAAGGTTTGTTGTCTTCTAGAGGGTCCATCGAGTTACTTGCACTACTTAGAACGTCTTTAAACCAAGAAAAAATCCAACACTTGGAAATTTCCCGACAGGGGAAAAGGTGGGTATTTATATCCGGTCGAACTTTTTAACATATTCTAAAATTATCCGGAAAACCGCACAGACAAAATTTGATAATCCGATCGAATCAGCGATTCCCAAAGCAACCCCAGAATACTCAACTCTTGAGTCAAATTAAAAATTCCCAGAAAACTCAGCATCATTAAATAGGAATTACTGTGCAAAAAGGGGAGGATGACGTCATCATCTTGCCGCGGAACCGCCGCAGAAGCCAGGCTTCTGCCGCGGTTCCGCCGCGGTTTGGACTGTTTATGAGTTAAATTTTGCACCGTAATTCTTATAATTCCCTGCTGAATTTTTAAAGCATTTTTAATGTGGAAAAATCCCAGTTTTTAGAAAAAGTCCAGAGAGCATGAAAAAGTTAGGGTTTCGGGTTCGATCGGGTTTCAAACATCGTCTAAGCATCGCCTAAGGCTCTAGCTAGGCTCTGATACCACTGTAGGGTTCCTAGGCACGCTAATGAGGTCTCACATGGCATCAACCATGCCAATTTCAAATTTTACGGGTGCCGAGAAACCCTAATACGGATCGTTAACTAGAATTTTAGGCGAACACATGCAACTAGTTAACAATATAACTAAAAGAACGGAAATACAACCTTTGTAGATCCGGTCCTCCACCTCCATAGCTCCGCAATGAAGTCTCCTCGCTGTCCAAATGGAATCCCGGGCTCTAGCGTCGGCTTCATCAGAGAAATGGGCGGGCAAGGTCGTCGGCTTCGTGCCGAAGATGATCTACGTCGAGGCATCACAAGATCAAGCTCCCACTTCACCAAGTCATGAAACTTGTGAAGAAAACACCCTATACTACTTGGCAAGAGGTAGAGGATGAAGAAATAGGAAGTGGGTTCACTTTTGAATTGGATTTCTCACTCATTTTCAAGAGTTGCCATTGATGGAGGCAAGCTTCTTCATGTGAAGAAGAAGAAGAAGATGATGATGATGATATGATAAGTCTGTTGTGAAATGAAAATAATAAGAATACTTATCATATACCAACCATGGTCAAGTGTAGAGACTAAACTAGGGTTAGTGGGAATGGTTAGGGTTAAGCATGAGACAAAATGGTCACTTAGTCAAAGCTTCATGAAGCTTCAATATCAAACAAAGAAAGCCACTATTTTCTCTCATTATCTTTTCCATAAAGAAATAAATAAATAAATGAATAAATAAATAAAAGGAAAATCCTAACCATTACACAACCATGGTTTAATCTTTACACATACTCAATTTAGCATGTATCATCAAACATGATACATACTAGTGTACAAAAGTATATCACATATACAATGTGCACATAAAGTGAGAAAATCATTTAAAGTGAACCAATACTAGTTAATGCAAAGTAATATATCGAATATATAATTATGCATTAAATCATTAAATCAACACTTGATTTAACGATCCGGTCATATCGCATATGACCGACTAATATCCAATGTATCGGCTTATCGAATCAATCCTTGATTCGATAACTAGGTTATATCGCATACAACCATATCGATACATTCATCGCGAGAATACAATACGGTATCACATACACGCATTATTCTCGGTCCCGCACATATCTCATATGTGCTCCTATTTCGTTTCGCTTGAGCCAGGAAACCTCTGTGTAGGACTCTAAAGACTCGTCAATACGCCGGCAGCAGATGATGATCATATCAAACACCCACAAGCCGCAAGCGGTCTGCTAAACGTAACGGCCACCCGGGTATTGAGCGATCAGAAGATCGACGAGCAAGCCCGCTCACACTCCTGTGAATCCAACCAGTAACACTTACCGTACAGTCCGGTCTCGTCGTCTGATATGTCGCATATCTCGCCTAGGGGTGGTAAATGTCAGACCCCAATAGCTCGATAAGTCGTGTCGATATGAGGTCTATAACAGTTCGAGAAACTACTGGTAACACTTACCAGTAAATCTCAGCAACCCTGGCCAGGGATTTCCGGTTATAGCCAATCGAACACAGCGCAACATCAACTCCCTATACCGGGAGAGACGAATCCCCTCTTATCGCTCATTGCCTCCATGTGACTCGGGACTGTACCCAAAAACCACCGTTTTGCACGCCCTCTTGGACGTGGTAAGGTGGAAATCAAAGCACAGTGGGAACCACACAAGACTCTATAACGATCTCGGGTCAACAGACTACTCTGTACCAGTGTCACCTGAGAACTGCCATCTGACGTAAGGTATAATACCATCTGGGAGTTCTCGGCGAGTCCGTCCAGTGTACCCAGTCTCCACTGAGCACCCGTATATCATCTCTGATGTCAAACACCAATGGATATGGGATCATCCATCGCCCATCTGTATGGGTCGAGAAGGTATACGCTAGTCTACTCTGGTATATCGATGCCCCGTCTCGATATACCCACGACTAGGGACTTTGAAGGATGTACTTATGGACTACCATGTCCCCACTAGTATGATCCGCATCATAGTCCAGGTAGTCAAGTACACATCCTAAGGGCTTTACCAACATGTAACAGAGAGACAATCAGTATACACGTTAAGGTAAAGATCAGCCAGATAGCATACTATCATGTCGAGCAAGAAAGTCCTCCCTATATACGTCCCAGCATCCACTACAATATACATCCAATATACAGTAATGGCCTCTAGGGCATACATATAACTAACACTCTGCGTACCCAAAGGGGATGTTCGAGAAGAGGTACCAGCTGAGGCTCATAGTTCAGCTTATTCTGTGCATCCAGGAGGCACGAAGATGTATCGAGATCTGAAGCAACACTTTTGGTGGAACGGGATGAAGCGAGAGATTGCACAGTTTGTATACAGATGTTTGGTATGTCAGCAAGTGAAGGCGGAACACCAGAGAACAGCGAGACTGTTACAACCGCTTTCGATACCAGAATGGAAGTGGGAGCATATTACTATGGATTTTGTGACTGCCTTGCCACGGAGCCCTAGAGGCAACAACACCATTTGGGTTATCATCGACCGCCTTACGAAGGCTGCACACTTTATACCCTTTCGGGTGGGATAGTCGACAGAGTCGCTGGCCGAGAAATACATGCAGGATATAGTGCGAATTCATGGAGTTCCGGTCAGCATTGTGTCAGATCGAGACACCAGATTTGTTTCACACTTTTGGAAGATCTTACAGGAGAGTCTGGGTACCCGCCTCAAGTTCAGCACGGCGTATCATCCACAGACGGACGGACAATCCGAGCGTACGATTCAGACGCTTGAGGACATGTTGAGGGCTTGTATGTTGGACTTCCAGGGTTCTTGGGAGGATCATCTGCATCTAGTTGAGTTTTCTTATAGCAACAGTTACCAGGCTAGCATCCAGATGGCTCCTTTCGAAGCACTCTACGGGCATAAATGTCGATCCCCAGTTTGTTGGGATGATATGGGCGAACAAAGATTACTGGGCCCCGAACTCATCGTTCAGACGGTAGATAAAGTCCAAATGATCAGGCAGCGCATTAAGATGGCTCAGGACCGACAGAAGAGTTGGACGGATGCCAGCAGGAGAGCACTAGAATTTGAGGTCGGAGATCACGTTTTCCTGAAGATTTCCCCTACCCGCGGAGTTATCAGGTTTGGAGGTCGCAGGAAACTCAGTCCCCGTTTCATCGGACCTTTTGAGGTGCTAGAGCGAGTAGGAGAGGTGGCCTATCGACTTGCCTTGCCTCCGTCGCTAGCGGGTGTGCACAATACTTTCCACGTATCTCAGTTGCGACGTTATGTTCGGGATGACAGCCATGTTCTGGACCATTCGGAGTTAGCTTTGGGCAATGACTTGTCGTATGAGGAGCAGCCCACCACTATCCTTGACCGCAGAGATAAAGTGCTGAAGAATAAAGTCATTCCGTTAGTCCGTGTGTCTTGGGGCGGTCGTTCCCCAGGAGAATCTACCTGGGAGCGTGAGGAAGATATCTGTGCACGTTTTCCACATCTATTTGTGTAGTGCTGTTGTTTCGTTGTCTCTTTTTAAATTTCGAGGACGAAATTTTGTAAGGAGTGTATGATGTAAATTCCCAGTTTCGTAAATACAAAATTTCTCCTTGAATGTTTCCAAAATTTTCTTTACAATTTTGTGTATGAATTTAGAATGCTTGTGTTTATTTTAATTTTGAAAATTAAATTTTTATTTCCTAAACAAATAACCCTAAGCCCAACCCTTACCTAACCCCTTACCCACGCCCGACCCGGCCCCGTGCCCAAACCCGACCCGACCCCCTTCTTCCCCATTCCCTCATATTTTTCCCGCTCTTTTTTCACTTCGCCCCACGTCATCGCCGCTCACCCCACGCCCCCGCTCCTCGTCGCCCCACGTCCCCACTCCTCGACACACGACCCCACGAGCGTCCACTCACCCCTCGACCTCGTCTCCCTCTCTCGTACAAAACCGAGCCTCCCTCACCCAACACCCCCTATTGCCTCCATCACCCTCTTCACTAAAAACTCTCCCCAACTCCATCTCCAACCCCTTGCCTTCAACCACCGCAGCCACTAGGATCTCCTCCTTCCTCACCGAGCACCCTCGCCTCCTTCTAAAGCCCTCGCCTCCACCTCAACACCCAACTAACACCTACTGCCCTCTATCTAAAACCCATCTCCCTTGCTGACGCCGACGAACTCGTAAATCCCCTCCTCTGTCGCTGACGATAGACCACCACCACCCGCAGCCGCCTCGTCCCAGCAACCCAAGCCACCGCTGCCAAGAACCCAAGCTCGAGCCGAGGCTGCGAACCCTAGCCACGCGTGTGTCGCAATCGTGCCACTGCCGCACCGTCGTCAACGCATCATCAGGCAAGTACATTACTTGCTTCATGCTAAATTGATCTATTACAATTCGAAATACCAATAAATTCCGTATATACAATTCGTGCAAATTAATATGATGCAAGTGTTTGATGCAAAACCCGAATGAAAAACCCCCATTAAATTGACAGAAACTGATTACATAGCATGGCATGTGTAATAATGAACATAGTGTTACGATTTGGCTGGAAAATACGATCTTTAATGACGTGATAGGCCTTTCCCATTTAGACCCGCAAAACTGAAATTTTCCCGTATCTGAATTTCGTAAAATTCACAGTTAATTGATTACAAATCGGAATGTTGCGTTCGAGAGATCATATCGAAGCCAACTCGACGAACTAGAATCCAATAAGAGTTTCAATTTGTTTCTATGCTAAAAAGATGACAGAAACTGGTTCGGAGTGCGGCTCTGGACTGCAGTCCAGAGCAGCATTGGCTGTTGATTCTCATTTTGTAATGCTTTCGCTCTGCTGTATGAACATGTTATAATGCAGAACCCTATACCATAGCGAATATGAAATAGTTATCTAACTAATGAAAGTGATTTCATCCCTTTCTACTGTCGTTTACTATTTAAACTGTATTTTAGATTAACAGAATGTATAGCAGTCCCAAACAGAGACAGAACGTATACCCCTTTATTGTACAGTGCATAACTTCCAGTACACTATGGATATTATCAATACATCTACTGCGTTGGAAACCTAACTGATAAACCTAAATTTTGTTCAACTATAGTGTCGCCTAATTTTGATCCCAACAGGGTGAAAACTGTGTTGCGAAATGGACATTTAGTTCAGTAACTGAATTTCCAGCAGCGGACACTTAAAATGAAATGAATGTAACCTGCGAACCTGAAACCCGATTGACTTGAAATTAGTTTTGTTGAACTTCCGACTGAGTTTAATTATTATCGCTTTTGTATCTTTTTGCTTAATTCTGAATGCATGATTTAATACAAATTTTCTAAGCTCATAAGATGCATAGCGACTTGTACTGCATATAAACTGTTTAACGGCATGATTCATAGTTCTACTCGACTACAAGACCTCTAGTGATAGTGGACATTCGTGTTAATTCTCAATGTATATTGCAATGTCGAACGTGTATAGTATTGGTGTGGTTGTGTCAAGTACGCCAATGAATAGTGAGTGATTCGTGACAATGAACCATACAGTGAACAGTGAAAGAAATCGTGTTATTGATGCGTACTTGTACATAACTAGCCTATACTCATGAATAATGAAACCTGGGTAAAAAGGGGGAAATCGAAGTGGAAAGGAAATTGTATTTAGCGAGGACAGTGATTTAGAGGACGATCATTCGAACAGTTACTCTTATATATATATTAGGTTGGGCCTAGCGGTCCGGCTGACAGAGTTATGTCCCGGGCGATAGCGGGCCGCAGTCTCGGATATGTACGAGACCCTCGTTAAATATGATCACTCATTTTCACAACTCGATTTCAAAAATGACTTAGAGACCGATAGGGACACAGATCATACAATGCATCAGTTAGTGACATATTGATTACTTGCATTTTCTCTTCACCGTTATTACTTTCATTTTCTTGTCTTTTGTTATTATTATAATAATTGCTATTATGTCGCTCTGACGACCTGAGTATGCATGCTCAGACCTTGAAGAAGAACCAAATCAGGAGTCAGACTTACCCTTCGAGTTCGCAGAGATTTAAACGATCGTGCCCCCAGTACCTTTACTGTTTTCCCTAAAGAACCTTGTATTCACACTTGGTTAGTAGTTCTTTTATTTTGTTTGTTGTAAATTGTGAACAATGAAAGTTGATGTAATAACTAGTGATGTATTTCCTTTACTTCTGTGCTGTGTTTACCGATTACCATGTAATGCTAGAAGCCGAAGTATGACTACGGCGGGATGATTCCTTGACCGTAGGAGCATGGCTGGCCTAGTCATCCCTCGTATCCCGTATTTTGGGAAGCGGGGCGTGACATGTTTAGTCTTGTTTCATTAATATGACCAAGTCTACAATGCCAAAGAAAAGCTTCATTTATATCTGAAAACTTTCTTTTATTTGTGTGTTGTATGTTGAAAACTGTGTGTTGATTCAGGACATATATCCCGTTATTAAGTGTACCATAACCAATCAACTCTTGATTCAGTTTAATGTTCATAACATTATGTCGCAATACAAAATGATATCTTTCATTGTCTAACAAAGAAACAGATATTATATTACAAAGCATGCTTGGTACAAAATAACATGGGTTCAAAACCAATATACAACCCGATGACAACCCCAGATTATACTCTTCGACTGAAACTGCATGTACATTAGAACCATTTCCATCCCGGAGAGTATGATCACCTGTCTTCTAAACTCTGCTATTTCTCATCCCCTGCATATAATTGCAGATATGAGAACCCGAACCTGTATCCAATACCCAGGAAGCAGAGTTTATAGAAAAATAGTTTTCAGCTACGAACACACCTGAAGCTGAAGCATCACCATGCTTCCCTTTCTTGAGACTAAGGTACTCAGTACGGTTCCGCTTCCAGTGTCCCATCTTCTTGCAGTAGAAACATTCTCCTTTTCCTGACTCCGCAGCTTTGGATTTGTCTTTCCCCTTTTCCTTTTTTATTCCACCTCTCGGCTTGGTGGATTTCTTCTTGTTCTTTCCCTTGGCCTTGGCCTTTGGGAAGGAAGAAGAAGATTGTCCAACAAGCAGGGAGGGAGACTTCGCCTTAAGCGTGCTCTCCGCATTTCTCAACATATTGAGAAGTTCGGGTATTGACTTCTCCATGTTGTGCATGTTGAAGTTCACTATGAAAGGAGCAAAGGCAGAGGGAAGAGACTGTAGCAATATCTGTATATTGCTCATTATCCATTGTCCATTCGAGACCCTCAAGCTCTTCAATAAGAGCTATCATCTTCAAAAAGCGGTCACCTACTGAAGTGCCAGGAGCCATCCGCATCTGAAACACCTTTCGAGATGCTTCGTATCGCAGGATACTAGATTGCTATCCATACAACTCCTTTGTATGGAGAAAGATGGATTGAACATCCATCTCCTCGTGCTGCTTTTGATGTGTATTGTCCATCGATGCAAGCGCGATGCATTTGGCGGTGGCACAGTCAATATCTCACATTTTGCGGATTTCCCTATTCGCAACAGAAGATTCATGGCCTGGTTTAGGCGGGGCTGTGGCAGTGAGGACATATGATACTTTATCATATATGAGAGCAATGTTAATGTTCCTCAGCCAATCTTTATAATTCGTTCTGGTGAGCTTATTTTTCCTCTAATAGTAGCTTAAGTCCAGTCATGGTTATCTGCCATTAGGAGAGAGAAAAGAATACACTCAGCAAAAACTCTTGCAAAGATCAGATTGGTTTATTATCTTATCTAATCGATATCTCCTACTGCTTTTATCAAATTTTCCTTCAAACCTTAGAAGAAAAAAATTAGCCAGGATTAATTACATTCTACAACTTCGCTAACTGTTCAGCCAGGCAAGTGCCGGTACTTCCGAGGGAGGTTCCCCGTGCTTTCGCACGGACCTAATTAAAATAAACCTCATTTTCCCAGAGGCGTAGCCTCGTTGACACCTTTCTAAACAACTAATGAGTTAATTGTAAAGTGCAAAACTCTCCCGGGAGCAACTATTGCTCACAGTGGGACCGGGATCCTACTATCATATAGTAGGTATGCAATCTCATTGCAAATTTCAACACTTGAAACTCCCGATATGGTTTTTACCCCTAATAACTTATGATCTTGACTATAATCAACATATCATAAGTACTAGTCAAGTTCTACCCGCCATTTCATGATTAATCAGACCCACTCATATGACCCTTGACTATAATCAATATAATCATATGAATGTCCTAATTAATCGCATCTTATGCCGTGTAGGAAGACATCACTTAGCTACCGTACACTACGCCTTGACTATAATCAACATACGTAGCACGAATACTAAGTACTCTACTTCCTAAAATGACGGAGGGTTGCATATAGTTTTTAAGAAAACTTTTAACATTTTGAACTTAATATCGTTGTAGAATCCAATGGTTTAAAAAGGAGTGGCTTAAGCTCCGCCTTTTGAAATCTTGCTTTTTCATAAAAAGCCGAGTAGGTTTCAAATTTGATTCTACAACATCTTTTTAGTTTTTTTTACATTAATCTTATTAATGTAGTCACATCATTTAAGTCCTAAGCCATTACAGAAAAGAAACAAAAATAGAACGTACGCTTATGCCATCCGCATTCGCCACAATGTCCCGTTAGGTTATTTAACTAACGACATAGCTGGGCGGGACTAGCGCGGATGCAAAACATAAGCAACGTTTATTATATATCATATATATAATACATAATTCGTCTCAACATATAAAGTGATCACATCACAGAATATCCACAGCAGAAACACATATATGAAAATACAGGATATACTAGGAGGTCCATATTTTGCATTTAGCCAACAATAGAAAATACGGATTCCACGGTCGCGATGAATAGCCAAGCCCACACCCCTAGACCCCTACGAGAGCGGCAAGTGACCCTACCAATTCTAGAGTTTAGGAGACCCGGTCTCGCCCCCTCGAGATGGCCTCCCACTAAACCCTAGAACCCGGTCACTTGTGCTCCCCTCCTTGGGTCTATCCTAATGCGGAAAAGTAAATAATATACAACAATTGTGACATCAACCTCAACCCGGAAGTGCCCCAATAAAAGAATATTATATACAATTAATTTTACATGAATGAAAAAAAAACTCTCATCTCACATAAAACCCCCGGCTATTCATTCATGACGATCCTGTAAATCATATCTCAGCAACATATAATATCACATATCTGTAAGTCCACGTTACCTCTCCCGGTACTTACGGGCTTGCGGAAATGATGAAAAACGATTTTCAAGAGGTGGTAACATGGACTCAAAAATATGGATCTTTGTTAAACAACTAACTAACAAACCTAACAAGAGCTTTACCTACTCGGTTAGGGGGTTATACCTTTCTTGAACTCCTTCGTCTTCAACTCTTTCCGGTGTACGGATCGGCCTCACCTCGCCGTCTCCTTGCGCCGAAGATGGATAAGCTTCTACCTTTGGCTTCTTCTTCGAACTTGAAGAAACTAGAACACTAGGTTTGCTAAACCTTGTGAACTAGGATGAGTAGAGAAGTGATTTGGGTTTTCTTTTATCTCTAAGGCAATGTTTCTCAACTCATGAGAGGGTGTTGCCTTGAGCTACAGAGAGAGCAAGAGGAAGAGCAAGAGGGAAAGCTCAAGCAAGAGAGAGAAATGAAATGAGAGAATGAGTAACTCTTTTGCCATCCAAGCTCTCATAATCCAAAACCATCATAACAAAAATAGTAATCAAGTATTATGTGATGGTTCAAGTCAAAATGGCCATATCATTTCATGCACTCATTTTGCAAGAAGAAACCAGCAAGCAAAAGTCTTTGCCATGTAATGATAGCCATTGTCATGATGATGGTCAACTAGTTCAACCTAGTCAACCAGTCAACAAAGTCAACAAGTCAACAAAGTCAACCCCTCAACAACCATGTCACTATAATACTTAATTAATATTATTGTTATTCATATTTCTTATTCTCATTAGGGTTTGGCAAAAAGTCAATAGTCAACAGTCAACAACCCCAATGAGAATCATCTGCCTCTGTCTCTCTGTCAACTGTGCATACACACCTGCATCCGTGTTCCGAGGAACATGAATGCAAACGAGATAAAACCAATCCCAAAACGTACACTAGGATCTGGCTTAAACCAAAGCCCACTAGTGTTAACTGTCCGGACACTAAACGTACATAAGTGCACGGATGTGACCGAACCCTGTCGCAAAACCATGTGACCTGTCGCAAAACCATGCGACCTCTACTCTTTTGCCTAAAGGCGAATAGCTCTCTGTGTGGGACTCTAAAGACTCGACACTACGCTGGCAGTGGGTTTAACCACAGACCGCAAGCGGCACTAGCTGTGCGTAACGGTCCCCAGGTAGATGCCGACAAGAAGACGGACGAGGTGAAACCCATCTGAACTCCTACTGAGCCTGAATGTGACAATCTCTATACAGTCCGGTCTGTTCGTCTGATACATCGCATGGCGGGCCTAGGGGGCGGTAAACGTCAGTCCCCTACTAGCGGTACAAGTCGTGTCGGAGTGTAGCCCAGAACACCCTGAGATAACACTAGAAACCTACCAGTATATCTCGCTTTCCCTGGCCAGGGACTACTCATGTAATGGCTCTCCTAGACACAGCGCGATGTCAACCCCCAATACCGGGAGAGACAAATCCTGTCTAACCGTCACTGCCTCCAAGTGCTTCGGGACTGCACCCAAAAACTACCTGTTTGCACGACTCCTTTGAGCCGTGGTAGGGTAGTAATCAAAGTACAGTGAGAACACACTCGAGGCGAAGTGACAGTGTCAAGTCAGCGGACTAAGCTGTATTCATGTCACCTGGGAACTGATAACTGACGATAGGTATAATACCAACCAACAGTTCCCGACAAGTCCTGTCCAGTGTACTCGTAACCTAACGAGCACCCGCATACTATCTCAAGTACGACGTACTGACGGCTATGGGACAGACCGTCTCCCAAGCTGGGATAAGAAGCGCATACGCTTGTCTACTCCGAAGTATCGATGCCCTGTCTCGATAGTCCTGCGACTAGGGACCTGCATAAGGATGTGCTTATAGATTACCCAGCCCCCACGAGTGTGACTGCCATCACAACGCTGGTAATCAAGCAAAGATCCTAAGGGCTCCACTAATGTGTAAAGGCGATATGCTAAAAGAAACACATGCACACATTAAAGCAGAAACAAACCAAGTAGCATACTACCATTTTGAGCAAGATTGTCAATACAAGGTGAATATCCCAAGCTTCCATTAAGTAATATACATACTAGTATGATACAGTAATGGCCTCTAGGGCATATACACTAACAATCCCCTACTTGCACTAAGGCCATGTACTGGCGTATCGAAGACCTATCATCTCGATCAGCCGCTCGAACTGAGTCTGGGGTAAGGCCTTCGTGAATGGATCAGCAGTGTTATCTTCCGTAGCAACTCTCCGAACCTCGATCTCCTGGCGACCCACGATCTCCCTGATCAGGTGATACCGCCTCAAGATGTGCCTGGACTTCTGATGGGACCTGGGTTCCTTCGCTAAAGCTATAGCTCCGTTGTTGTCACAATACAGCGGTATTGGATCAACAATGGTAGGAACCACCTGAAGCTCCGTGAGGAACTTCTTCATCCAGACAGCTTCCTTTGCGGCATCTGCAGCAGCGATATATTCCGCTTCCATCGTCGAGTCAGCAACGGTTTCCTGTTTGGAACTCTTCCAACACACCGCCCCTCCATTGAGGGTAAAGACATAACCCGACATGGACTTGGAATCATCCTTGTCACTCTAGAAGCTGGAGTCAGCAAAGGCCTCGATCTGGAGTTCTTTTCCTCCATACACCAAGAACATCTCCTTAGTCCTTCTCAGGTACTTGAGAATGTTCTTTACTACTATCCAGTGTTTCTCCCCAGGGTTTGACTGATACCGGCTTACCACACTCAGTGCATAAGCTACATATGGTCTGGTACACAACATCACATACATTATAGAGCCTACCGCAGAAGCGTAGGGTATAATAGACATGCGATCCCTTTCCAAATCAGTCTTGGGAGACATCTCTTTGGAGATGGTGATCCTATGACAAGCTGGTAGATTACCGCGCTTGG
Organism: Agapanthus africanus; assembly: GCA_030015575.1. NCBI lineage: Eukaryota > Viridiplantae > Streptophyta > Magnoliopsida > Asparagales > Amaryllidaceae > Agapanthus > Agapanthus africanus. The sequence continues at coordinate 176,875,505 of JASDDO010000026.1, read as the reverse complement.
AATCTTCCATACTGAACCTTTTCAGTATGGTGTCGATGTACCTAGACTGTGAGAGTCCTAATATCCTCTTGGATCTGTCATGATAGATCCGGATCCCCAGAATGTATGAGGCATCACCCAGGTCTTTCATGGAGAACCAGTGTGACAAGAACCCTTTGACAGATTGTAGCATAGGAATAACATTTTCTATCAAGAGAATGTCATCCACGTATAAAACGAGGAACACGACAGTTCTTGCTACAAATCTACTATAGATGCATGGTTCATCTGGATTTTTGATAAAGCCAAATTCTTTGACTGTCTCATCAAAACAGATGTTCCAACTCCGCGATGCCTACTTTAGTTCATAGATGGACTTAAGCAACTTGCACACCTTTCCGCTGCTCCCACTCTGAATGAAACCCTCTGGCTGGTCCATATAGACACACTCCTCTAAATTTCCATTTAGAAAAGCAGTCTTTACGTCCATTTGCCAAATCTCATAATCGTGGAAAGCAGCAATGGCAAGAAGGATCCGAATGGATTTCGGCATAGCCACTAGAGAAAAGGTTTTATCATAGTCCAAACCAGGTCTTTGACGAAAACCCTTTGCAACAAGTTTAGTCTTATAGGTCTCAACCTTTCCATCGACACCAATCTTCCTTTTGAAGATCCACTTGCATCCTACGGGTTTTACCCCATCTGGAGCAATGTCCAACGTCCATACTTTGTTGGTGTACATGGACTCCATTTCGGTCCGCATTGCATCCAGCCATTTTACCGAGTCAACGCTCTGAACGGCCTGCTGGAAGCTAGTAGGCTCATCATAATCAATGATGCAATCCTCTCTATCCCCGTCTATGAGAAAACCGTAGTATCTCTCGGGCGGATGAGACTGCCTACTACTCCTGCGGAGCAGCGTAGGAATGTCATGTTCTTTCGAACCCTCTGGTTCTACTAAGCTTTCAGTAATAGTCTGTGGTTCTGGAATTTCTTCTAGTTCTATTGCGCTCCTACTTATCTGATTCTCCAAAAACTAAATTTCCAAGAAGTGGGCATGCCGAGAAACAAAAACCATTTGTTCCTCTTCGCAATAGAAGAAATATCCCTTGGAGTTCTTTGGATATCCCACAAACTTGCACTGTACTGAGCATGCCTCGAGCTTGTCCGCATACTGCTTTTTGACAAAAGCTGGACTTCCCCATGTCTTAATGTGATTAAGATAGGGTTTCTTCCCACACCACATCTGATATGGTGTAGTAGGCACGGTCTTAGTTGGAACTCGGTTCAAAAGGTATGCAGCTGATTCTAGTGCATATCCCCAGAATGATCGCGGTAACTCAGCGTTACTCATCATGGACCGTACCATATCCAATAGGGTTTGGTTCCGTCTCTCCGATACACCGTTATGTTGCGGAGTGTATGGAGGAGTAAGCTGAGAGAGAATTTCATTCTCTTTTAAGTAATCCAGGAACTCGGCACTCAAGTATTCACCACCTCGATCCGATCTCAGTGTCTTGATACTTTTGCCTGTTTGTTTTTCTACTTCATTCTTATATTCCTGGAATTTTCCAAAGGCTTCGGATTTATGTTTCATTAAGAAGATATAACCGTACTTTGAAAAGTCATCAGTAAAAGTAATGAAGTAAGAATAACCGCTTCGCGCATGTGTAGACATTGGACCGCACACGTCGCTGTGTACGAGTCCCAAGAGCTCGCTCGCTCTTACTCCGTATCCAGTGAACGGAGTCTTTGTCATCTTTCCTTTGAGACAGGATTGACAAGTGGCATACGATTGATATTCGAACGGATCCAAATATCCTTCTGTATGTAACTTCGTCAACCTTCTCTCATTGATGTGACCCAGTCTACAATGCCATAAGAAAGTCTGATTTATTTCTGGAGATTTTCTTTTGTGTGTATTCTGGACATTGAAAATCTGTGGTTGGTTTAATACGTATATACCATTGCTTAATGTACCTGACCCAATCAGAACTTGATTAAGGTGAATGTTTACAACATTACTTACAAACGCAAATTCATAACCTTCTTTAGAAGTCAAAGATACAGAAATGATATTACAAGTTGCGTTGGGTACAAAAAAGCAATTACGTAAAACCAAAACATGTCCATCTGACATTCCCAGGTGATAGTCCCCCACGGCCTCAGCATCCATGCTAGCTCCGTTTGCAACTTTGAGGGTCATGTCACCTGCTTTCAAAAACCTACGCTTTCTCAACGCCTGCACAGAATTACAGATATGAGATCCTGATCCGGTATCCAATACCCAGGACGTAGAGTTTATTGATAGACAGTTTTCAATAACAAACACACCTGAAGCTGAAGCCGCAACTTGCTTCAGATCCTGTGTTCTGGCCTTCCAAGCCCTGCAATCTTTCTTCCAGTGCCCACTCTTATGACAGTAAAAGCACTTTTCCTTCCCCACAAGTTTCCCCGCTATCTTTGTTGCTTTTGCCTTCCCTTCGTATCCACTTTACTAACACCGCCCCTTTGTTTGGCGGGGGTTTTCTTCTTCTTTCCCTTGGCTTTCGCCTTGGACCTAGAAGAGGAAGATCCTCCTACAAACAAAGTGGATGTTTCCCTACCTTTCTGTAGGGTGCCCTCTGCACTCCTCAGCATGTTGAGAAGTTCTGAAAGTTCAACTTCCTTTTCTTGCAAGTTGAAATTCAGGATGAACTGGGCGTAAGTGGAAGGAAGGGACTGAAGAATTAAGTCCGTATAGAGCTCATTCTCCAACGTGGTCCCAAGGTCCGCAAGCTCCTCTATGAAGCCAATCATCTTAAGCACGTGTTCCGCTACCGATGATCCGACGGCCAATCTTGCCGAAAACAACTTCTTCAACACTTCGTATCTGGCGATACGAGATTGCTCTCCATACAGTTCTTTTGTATGGAGAAATATGGATTCGAGGTCCATATTCTCGTGCCTCCTCTGATGTTCGTTGTCCATAGAGGCAAGCACGAGGCACTTGGCCTTCGCGCAGTCGATTTCCCAGGTCTTACGGATTTCCCTATCCGCGACGCTAGTTTTGGGACCTGGGACAGGGGGAGCTTTGGTGGTAAGAAGATACCCCAACTTGTCATAAGTGATTGCCATTTTGACATTCCTGAGCCAATCTTTGTAGTTTGGCCCTGTCAGTATGTTTTTATCTAGTAGTAACTTAAGTCCGGTCATGTCGATTGGTCGCTGCAATTAGGAGAGAGAGAAGAAACACTCAGCATGATGCTCTTGCAAGTTTAGAGTGGTTTTTAGTTTGTCTAAACAGGATGGCTCCCACTGTTTCTCGAATCCCTCCTCAAACCATAAAGGAAGAATTAGTCAGGATCAATCTCACCGTACAATACTTGCTTAACCGTTCAGCCAGGCTAGTGTCGGTACTTCGAGGGAGGTTTTCCAATGCTTTCGCGAAGTTCCTTAATTTAAGAACCTCTTTTCCCTGGGGGCGTAGCTCCGATAACACCTTTCTAGACACCTACTAGGTTTATAGTATTGATCGTTAAGTGAGAAATTTCCCGAGGAGTAGCATATACTCACAGTAGGATCGGGATCCAAATATCATCGCGTGACAAAACTGAAGGAATCCTACCAGAATCATCACACTCTAAATGGTATGCAACACTAGCAAGTTTCAGTTCTTTTGAAACTCCCGATGTGGATTTTTGCCCCATGCTCTTATGACCTTGACTTTGGCCAAAATATCATAAGTCACATGTCAAGTTCTACCCGTCATTCTCCAGCTTAATTTGAGCCCACCCGCACATACCCTTGACTTTGGCCAAAATGGTAGAACGACTTCCCCAAACCAACACATCTATCTATGCTGCACATGAATACCCAATAGCTACCAATCACTATGCCTTGACTTTGGCCAACATACATAGCTTGAATACTTATTGACCATTCATGTGAAACGACGGAGGGCTGCGAATGGTTTTGGCGAAACCGTGAACGTAGTGAACTTGATATAATCGATGGAACGAGATAGCTTTCAAAAGGAGTGGTTCAAGCTCCGCATTTAAAAGTTTGGTTTTGAAAAGAACCGAGTGGTTTTGAAAGTGTTCCAACGACTTTTATTTGGTTTATTTTTTTCTTGCATTAATTCCAATGCGTCCCATCATTTAATCCTACCATTGCAGAAAACAACCAAAATATGACGTACGCTTATGCCATCCGCATTCGCCACGGGGCCCCGTCATTACCCGTTAGGTTACTTAACTAACGACATAGCGGGGGCTGGACTAGCGCGGATGCAAAACATAAGAAACGCCTAAATAGTTATCATATATAGATATATTGCAACGATAGCCATTTCAGATCACAGATGAACACATTGGATATACTAGGAATCCGCAATACATACGAGCCTGTAACGAAAAGCGGATTACACGGTCGCGGTGAATAGCCAAACCCCACCCTAGATCCCTACGGGTGCGGTAAACTACCCGCCAAGTACCCGAAGCGAAGCAACCTCCCTCAACTCGTGAGTAGGCCACTCGACACTTCGAGATACCCGGTAGTTTGTGCACCCCACCTTGGGTCTATCCTAGGAGCAAAAACAGTAAAAATAAATTATACAATGACGGCTACAACCCCGATCTGGTTGTGCGGCCATACAAATAATATTACATCAATTTACATATTTTACATGAATTGAAAGAAAAGAAAACTCTCATCTCACAACCCCCGGCTATTCACCCGCGATAATCCAATGAATTCATCTACACATACCATCAATATTACAGATCACAGATATGTATAACCCCCACTAATCGACGTATAGCGATTAGTAGACGTTCAATACATATAACACATCACAGATATATACCCGTCAGCTTAAGTCTTTAGAAGTTCAATCAAAATACGGATTTTTAGGCCCCAAACACAAAATTTTCTTTCTGTAAAATCTTGGCAGAAAAATCATATTTTAAAAATCCCAAAACAACCCAAGAAACACTCTGCAGGAAATTTGCACTACGGCCGAGTCAACTCGGCCGCGGATCCGCGGCGGGAGCATGCTCCCGCCGCGGTTCCGCGGCGCGTTGACCGAGTTAGTGGACCAAATTTCTTGGGTGTTTCATAAAAAGCTTGAGTCGATTTTTGGTGCATGATTTATTAATTTTTGAACAGAATACAGAATCGACAGAAACTTGATTTTTCGGGTTCGTTTCGCGACTTTTTCTCCGATCGAATTTCTAGTTATTTTGCCAACATGTTAGATAGTGTTTAACTTGGCTCTGATACCACTGTAAGTCCACGTTACCTCTCTCGGTACTTACGGGCTTGCGGAAATGATGAAAAACGATTTTCAAGAGGTGGTAACATGGACTCAAAAATACGGATCTTTGTTAAACAACTAACTAACAAACCTAACAAGAGTTTTACCTACTCGGTTAGGGGGTTATACCTTTCTTGAACTCCTTCGTCTTCAACTCTTTCCGGTGTACGGACCGGCCTCACCTCGTCGTCTCCTTGCGCCGAAGATGGATCCACCTGAAAGGTTCTACCTTTGGCTTCTTCTTCGAACTTGAAGAAACTAGAACACTAGGTTTGCTAAACCTTGTGAACTAGGATGAGTAGAGAAGTGATTTGTGTTTTCTTTTATCTCTAAGGCAATGTTTCTCAACTCATGAGAGGGTGTTGCCTTGAGCTAGAGAGAGAGCAAGAGGAAGAGCAAGAGGGAGAGCTCAAGCAAGAGAGAGAAATGAAATGAGAGAATGAGTAACTCTTTTGCCATCCAAGCTCTCATAATCCAAAACCATCATAACAAAAATAGTAATCAAGTATTATGTGATGGTTCAAGTCAAAATGGCCATATCATTTCATGCACTCATTTTGCAAGAAGAAACAAGCAAGCAAAAGTCTTTGCCATGTAATGATAGCCATTGACATGATGATGGTCAACTAGTCCAACCTAGTCAACCTGTTAACAAAGTCAACAAGTCAACAAAGTCAACCTCTCAACAACCATGTCACTATAATACTTAATTAATATTATTGTTAATCATATTTCTTATTCTCATTAGGGTTTGGCAAAAAGTCAATAGTCAACGGTCAACAGTCAACAACCCCAATGAGAATCCTCTGCCTCTGTCTCTCTGTCAACTGTGCATACACACCTGCATCCGCGTTCCGAGGAACACGAATGCAAACGAGATAAAACCAATCCCAAAACGTACACTAGGATCTGGCCTAAACCAAAGCCCGCTAGTGTTAACTGTCCGGACACTAAACGTGCACAAGTGCACGGATGTGACCGAACCCTGTCGCAAAACCATGCGACCTGTCGCAAAACCATGCGACCTCTACTCTTTTGCCTAAAGGTGTATAGCTCTCTGTGTGGGACTCTAAAGACTCGACACTATGCTGGCAGTGGGTTTAACCATAGACCGCAAGCGGCACCAGCTGTGCGTAACGGTCCCCAGGTAGATGCCGACAAGAAGATGGATGAGGTGAAACCCATCTGAACTCCTACTGAGCCTGAATGTGACAATCTCTGTACAGTCCGGTCTGTTCGTCTGATACATCTCATGGCGGACCTAGGGGGGCGGTAAATGTCAGTCCCCTACTAGCGGTACAAGTCGTGTCGGAGTGTAGCCCAGAACACCCTGAGATAACACTGGAAACTTTCCAGTATATCTCGCTTGCCCTGGCCAGGGACTACTCGTGTAATGGCTCTCCTAGACACAGCGCGATGTCAACCCCCAATACCGGGAGAGACGAATCCTGTCTAATCGTCACTGCTTCCAAGTGCTTCGGGACTGCACCCAAAAACTACCTGTTTGCACGACTCCTTTGAGCCGTGGTAGGGTAGTAATCAAAGTACAGTGGGAACACACTCGAGGCGAAGTGACAGTGTCAAGTCAGCGGGCTAAGCTGTACTCATGTCACCTGGGAACTGATAACTGACGATAGGTATAATACCAACCAACAGTTCCCAACAAGTCCTGTCCAGTGTACTCGTAACCTAACGAGCACCCGCATACTATCTCAAGTACGACGTACTGACGGCTGTGGGACAGACCGTCTCCCAAGCTGAGATAAGAAGCGCATACGCTAGTCTACTCCGGAGTATCGATGTCATGTCTCGATAGTCCTGCGACTAGGGACCTGCATAAGGATGTGCTTATAGATTACCCAGCCCCCACGAGTGTGACTGCAATCACAACGCTGGTAATCAAGCAAAGATCCTAAGGGCTCCACTAATGTGTAAAGGCGATATGCTAAAAGAAACACATGCACACATTAAAGCAGAAACAAACCAAGTAGCATACTACCATTTTGAGCAAGATTGTCAATACAAGGTGAATATCCCAAGCTTCCATTAAGTAATATACATACTAGTATGATACAGTAATGGCCTCTAGGGCATATACACTAACAATATCATCAACGTTTGTAAGTATGCATACCTCAATTGTCGTTGATGTATAGCAACGAAATCGGCGATACACCACATACTACACTTACGGTCGCAGAAAAGAAAGTGAAAAACTACAACAATTGGAATCGACACTGCCTTTAGACATCATAAACCCGGAATATCACATATTCAGGATTTCATGCCTAACAATGCAAATCTTATATTTAGGTCTCAACTATGAAAACACCTTTTCAAAAGAAGCCGGGTAATTCAACAAGATTCCCGATTCTACCGAGACTGAAATATTAGACTTACACGCAACTAATTACTTTTCACAAAACTAATTAGTGTAGATTCCAATTATTGTATCACATCACAAATATCTAGACAATGTTAAACGTTTCGATCGAGTCAACAAACACCCACAAATTACCCCGAAAGCTCAACACTTGAGCAAAACTAAAATATCTAAAAACGCGCCACAATGTCTATGGACCTGCCGTAGAAGGGTCAACCCTTGCCTTACATATGGAGCCACAGGACTACGGAAAACCCTAAGGTATTAACCGCAGTTCCATGGTCATAGAATCGAGTTAGGGTTTTATTCCTCTAGAGGGTCCATAGGGTTACTTGCACGAACATTCAAATATCTTTAACTTAGGAAAATTCCAACAGTTGGAAATTTTCAGCGAGGGTAATAGGGGGTGATTGATGTTCGCTCGAACTGTTAAATATCATCCAAGTTACCAATACAATGTTAAAATATACGACTACGAAACACTCCGAATAAGCCCCTAAGCAAAATTAGCATCACATGAAATTTTGGCTTAAACAAACAATACTTGAAACCCCAAAACCTAGACACTAGAGCACGGGAAAAATTTGAGACAATTTGGGGGTAAAGGGGCCGGCGACGCTGGAATTTAGGGGAGGGTACTCGGCCAAATTCCGAAGTAATTGCCTCAAATTTGTTCTGTGTTCTCAGTGCATTATCAGTAAGCTTCTGCAGTTGTTTAAAACAATTTTCGAGCACATTTAAAAATCGACAGAGAAGCTTAATTTGAGGGTTGCAGTTTTTGTTAATTCGGAGTTGTTTCGTTTTCGTATTGTTTCTAACATTGTCTAAGTTTCTAGCTTGGCTCTGATACCACTGTAGGGATTCATTAGCACCATGCCTAGGTTTAAGCTTGCATCACACATGCTATAACAAAAATTTAAGGGGGTGCTAAACAATCCAACCATGAATCGAACTAGAAAAATAGAGTAACAAACTATACTATCACATACTATAAAGTGTCTAACACTAAGTGGGGAGAAAATACAGCCTTTGTAGACTTCCTCCAAGACTCCTTGGATCGATTGAGCATTGAACTGGTTGGCTTGTGTCCTTCCAAGTCTACGATAATCCACCATGAAGTCCCTTTGCACCAAGCTCCAAGCTTCACTTGATCAAGGATGAAGATGAAGCAAACACTCCACACTAGTGGGCTAGACTAAAGTGGAATGGTGATGTGGGTTTGGATCTCACTACAAAGCCTTTTCTTTTTAATTCTTTCTCTTTTTTTTTAAAATTCTAGAGAACTTTGAGGAGAGAGAGGAAGAAGGAGATGGCTCAAACAAAACTCAAGAGAATAATATGATAACTCTCTCTAAACTCAAGAGAGTAAGTGAAGTCATCCATGCTAAACCATGGTTACAAAATATGCTAGATATTTTGTAACTTGAGTTTAGGCAAAACCATGGGCTAAAACCATGGGAAATGAAACCACTGACTTTTGTCAACTCAAAAGAGTTGAATAGTCAACCATAATTTTAATCCCATTTTGCTTTTCTCAAATAATCAAAATATCTAAATATGTTACCACTTGTATTGCCACCACCAATGTATCATCAACCATGACACATGTATGCTTGCATGTGTGCATGCATATCAACATATACATACACTCATGCATGCAACATAAAGAAATATGTTTTAATAAATGAGCTAATGGACTTAATATTAAATCAACACTTGATTTAATAACCCGGTCATATCTCATACGACCCGTCCAATAGTAAACGCCGATTAAAATACGGTATCCAATACACGCATTTAATCGAGCTCCCGCGCATATCACATATGCACCCTACATCTTTTCGCCTGAGCTAGGAGACCCCTTTATGGGACTCTAAGACTCGTCAATACGCTAGCAGTAGGAAGTGATCACATCACATGCCTACAAAACGTCGGTGGCACAAGCTGTACGTAACGGCTCCCAGGTATTGAGCGATCAGAAGAAACACAAGCAAACCTGCTAAAACTTCCGTCGAGCCAACTGGTAACACTTACCGTACAGTTCGGTCTCTTCATCAAATATGCTGCATATGTGAGTCTATGGATGGTATCGTTGACCCCAATAATCCAATAAGTCATGCCAGTATATGGCTAATAACATATCGAGAAACCACTGATAACACTTATCAGTAAATCTCAGCAGCCCTGGCCAGAGATTTCTTGTTATAGCCAATCGTACATGGTGCAACATCAACCCCCAATACCGGGAGAGACGAAACCCCTACTATCGCTCATTGCCTCCATATGCCTCGGGACTGTACCCAAAATCCACCCGTTTGCACGACTCAGTAGAGCCGTGGTAGGGTGGAGATCAAAGTACAGTGGAAGGCACACAAGACTCTATGACGATCTCGGGTCTACAGACTAACCTGTACCAGTGTCACCTGAGAACTGCTATCCGACGATAGATATAATACCACATAGGAGTTCTCGGCGAGTTCGTTCAGTGTACCCAGTCTCACTGAGCACCCATATACGGTCTTTGGTGTCACTACACCAATGTATACGGGATCATCCATCGCCCATCATATGGGACAAGCAACGTATACGCTAGTCTATTCCGGTAATATCGATGCCCCGTCTCGATACACCCACGATTAGGAACATTTCAAGGATATGCTCATAGATTACACGTGTCCCACTAGTATGATCCGCATCATAATCTCAGTAGGCCTGCATATTCTAAGGGTTATATCAACATGTACCAAATGAATGAAAGCATGATCAAATGAACATGTCAAGATAAAAGGTGCAACCAGATAGCATACTATCATGTCGAGCAAGAATGTCCCCTGAATACACACACACCGGTACATACACTATCATATAATGGCCTCTAGGGCATACATATATCCAACAGGTATAGATTGGTGAAGTAGGAATGTTGCTCACTTTAGAATTAATTTTCGCATTTTCTTTTTCTTCTCACTTGAAAACTAGAATGCAAGGAAGGAGAAGAAGAAGAAACTCAAGTGATCAAGTGTATTGAACCATGAGTGAGAAAATATCTCATATAAACTCATGTAGAGACTAAACCATGGCTAAAGATAATGGTTAGCTTAATAAATATCTAGAGTAAAACAAAATTAGTGGACTTAAGTCAAAACTTCTCCATACTTCCACAAGCATCTCAAGCCTTGCTAATTTCCACCTAATTTTGATTTTTCCCTTAATATTTAAACACCCAAATTATCTTAAGTTAGGTATGGGTCCCATACATCCAAGTCCAATGTATTATCTAGCATGACACAAAATAAATACATTAATATATATCACATATATATTTGTATGTATTTAGAGAAAACATTTTCTTAAGTGAGCTAATATTAGTTAATGTATATTAATATATCAAATATATAATTATACATTAAATTATTAAATCAACACTTGATTTAATAACCCGGCTGTATCACATACAACCGACTAATATCATATACATGTATACATATAACAAATTATTGAATCAACACTTGATTCAATAATCCGGGTATATCACATATAATCTATATCGCGAGATTAGAATACTGTATCACATACACGTATCAATCTCGGTCCCGCACATATCACATATGTGCCCTACTTCGTTTCGCATGAGCTAAGAAACCTCTGCGTAGGACTCTAAAGACCCGTCAATATGCCGACAGCAGGTGATGATCATATCAGTCACTTACAAGCCGTCAGCGGTACTAGCTGAACGTAACAGCTACTCGGGTATTGAGCGATCGAAAGATCAACAAGCAAGCTTGTTCATACTCCCGTGAATCCAATAAGTAACACTACCATACAGTCCGGTCTCTTCGTCTGATATGTCGCATATCGAGTCTAGGGATGGTAAACGTCAGATCCCAATAACTTGATAAGTCATACCGATGTGAGGCTCATAACGGGTCGAGAAACTACTGATAACACTTACCAGTAAATCTCAGTTCAGCTCTAGCCAGGGACTTCCTGTTATGGCCAATCGAGCATAGCGCAACATCAACTCCCAATACCGGGAGAGACGAAACCCCTCCTATCGTTCATTGCCTCCATCTGACTCGGAACTGTACCCAAAAATCACCGTTTTGCACGCTCTCTTGAATGTTGTAAGGTGGATATCAAAGCACAGTGGGAATCACACAAGACTCTATGACGATCTCGGGTCTACAGACTAACCTGTACCAGTGTCACCAGAGAACTGCTATCTGACGTTAGGTATAATACCATCTAGAAGTACTCGGCTAGTCCTGTTCAGTGTACCTAGTCTCCACTGGGCACCCGTATACAATCTTTGATGTCAAACACCAATGGATATGGGATCATACATCGCCCATCAAATGGGTTAAGAAACGTATACGCTAGTCTACTCTGAAATATCGATTCCCCATCTCGATACACCCACGACTAAAAACAATTAAAGGATGAACTTGTGGACTATGCTGGCCCCACTAGTATGATCTGCATTATAATCCTGGTAGTCATGTATACATCCTAAGGGCTTTACCAACATATGAGAGCAAGACAGTATCATAATACTAGTCTACATGTTAAGATAAAGAGTAACCAGATAGCATACTATCATGTCGAGCGAGAAAGTCCTCTATATATATGTCTAAGCATCCATTATAATATACAATCATGTACAATAATGGCCTCTACGGCATACATATAAGTAACAATCTCTCACTTGCACTAAGGCCAATTGTTGTAGTATCTTATACCCAACTTCCCGAAGAGTCTCTCAAATTGTATCTGGGGAATGGCCTTCGTGAGTGGATCCGCCGTGTTATTCTTCCTGTCAACTCTCCTGACCTTGATCTCATGGAGATCAAGCATCTCCTTAATCAGGTGATACTGCCTAAGAATATGTCTGGATCACTGATGGGACCGGGGTCCCTAGGCCAAAGCCATAGCTATATTGTCATCACAATGGCAGGAACCAAGTTCATCTCATGAACAACTTCATCCAGACAGCCTCTTTGGTAGCATCATTGGTAGTGATGTATTCACTCTTCATCGACGAGTCTGCTACGGTATTTAGCTTGGAACTCTTCCAACATACCGTCTCTCCACTGAGAGTAAAGACAAAACCCGCGACTGTCTTACAGTCGACCTTATCACTCTGGAAGCTCGAATCGGTAAAGGACTCGACATGGAGTTCACCGTTACCATACACCAAGAATATTTCTTTAGTCCTTCTCAAGTACTTAAAAATGTTCTTCACAGCTGTCCAGTGATTCTCCCAAGATGTAAGAGGTATCACCCAAATCTTTCATAAAAAACCTTAGTGATTGTTCCCTGATAAAAATCAGGAAACACCTCAATGAGGTATCACTTGTTCACACGTGATTTTTTCCTGTGATCTCTACTTTATAGAATTAAATTCTAATCAAACAAAAATGTAATAAAATATCTAAGGAAAGACCCCAATGGGGCATCACGTGCTGACACGTGACCAAGGGTCACATGCTGACACGTGATGGCCCTTTAGCTCTGTTAAAAGGCAGAATTAAATTCTGAATAAAAGAGGGTCACGTGCCAATACGTGACAGGTCCCTCAGCTCTTTAATTGATAGATTTAAATTATATTTCAATGGTCAAACGTTGGGATCACGTGCCAACACGTGATGGGCTTTAAAAGCCTTATGAGTTAATAGAATTAAATTCTAATTAAGGAAAATCAAAGACCCTAACTAGGAAAGTATTTCTTTAAATCTTTCCAAACAAAAAGGATTATGCTCTGTAAAGTGGAGTATCGTTGGATTAAAAATCCAATGGTGATTAAAAATCACCAATTTATGAAAAGATTTTATACAAGGAAAGATTTCCCTAAATTCCACCAAGAATAACAAACAGAATATCTTTTGGATTAAAAATCCAATGGTGAATAAAATTCACTGAGATCATATTACTTACAAAAACAAACAAAATCTTTAAATGAAAGATTCACTAAACAAATTGATTCTTTTCCTTCTCCTATAAATAGGAGCCAAGAAGAGGAGAAGGAGGATAGATTTTTGGGATTTTGGAATTTTCTGAAGGAAAATAGCAGAGAGAAAAGAAAGGAGAATTTAATTCTCAAGAAAAGAAACCCTAGGTGAGAAAGAGGAAAGGGATCAAAGCTCCATAAAACAAAAAAGAGAATTTAATTCTCAATCTAAGAGTTTAACTCTTCTGCAAAAGAACTTAGTTCTTCCTCTGGTTGAAGATCTGCAAAAGCAAATCTCCCCACAAGTTGAGAATTTAATTCTCATCGGGGAGATTCTGCCATGCAGATCCAAAACTTAGAGGGAGAATTGAGTTTAGAGAATTTAATTCTCCCAAAAATAAAACTAGGGTTTAACCCTATATGAGAATTTAATTCTCTCAAATTCACAGGAATTTAATTCCTCCAAGATAAAACTAGGATTTAACCCTATACAGGAATTTAATTCCTCCAAGATAAAATTAGGGTTCAACCCTGCATGAGAATTCAATTCTCCCAAATTCATAGGAATTTAATTCCTCCAAGACAGAACTAGGGTTTAACCATATATGAGAATTTAATTCTTCCACATTCATAGGAATTTAATCCTCTAAAACATAATTAGGGCTTAACCCTACAGAGAATTTAATTCTTAAACTAAAGAGACTTGAAAGATCTCCATGGACGTAAAGAACTTGGTCACGTGATGACACGTGACTCCAATCCTCCGTGATCATAAAAGAAAGAATAAAACCAGGTCACATGCCCCCACGTGACCCCTAAAAAGATCCTCCGAAATAAGAAGGAATTAGCCCAGAGGCAATGCCTCACGTGCTCCCACGTGACCTCCAAAACAAAAAGAACAAAGGCAAAGGCAGATTCTAATTAGGGCGCCCTCACGTGTCCCCTAATAAACAGCTTAATAAATCAGCGTATGAGTGTCTATCACGTGCCTACACGTGATGGCCGTGAAAAATAAAAGTGTTTAACACTTATTTGCAAATTTGAGAATAGAACAAAGGAAGACTGGTCCCCACCTTCAGAGGCATCACATGGCCCCACGTGACCAATCCAATTTTAGTGTTTAACACTATTTTGAGCGTTTTGTCCTTAGTGTTTAACACTATTTTCAGCGCATCACGTGGGAACACGTGACCATCAAATATATGTTAGTGTTTAATACTATATTCAAATCAATTCTAGCCTAAATTGGCTAAGTCCTTCAGAGGCAAGACTTCTCTTTTTACTGAGTCTCAAGTACATCCTTACTTTCCAAAATTGAACATCATATATGGCATATGAGTGCTCAGCACTCAACGAAAGATAAAATGTTGTCAGAACCCTTGTTTAGCAGTGCCAGATAATAGGGGTTTGAACCCAGACAAATGTTTAATGGTCCAACAAAGGGTCAATATTTCTAATCTAATTAGACTTAGCCCAAGTTGGCCATAAGTTCTCAATTCAGATTTAACTGAGCCAATATGCTCATAATCTAATTAATTGATCTTAGTTCCAAATTGGATTACAGATCCCCAAATCAGCTTTGGTTCGAGGGTACATCTCTTCACTCCTTTGATATTTATCGTTGTAATCCTTCAACGTCTTCAGAGAGGTGACGAGTCCCGACAACCACACACTTCACAGACTATGATGTCTCTAAACTGGACTGTGGGGTCCTTAAACTCATGGGTTATGATGTCCTTAACCTTGACTGTGATGTCTTTAAACTCACGGACTATGATATCCTTAACCTTGACTGTGAGGTCTTTAAACTCACGGACTATGATGTCCTTAACCTTGGACCGAGATGTCCTTAAACTAACAATGGGCCGTAATGTCCTTAAAACTAACAATGGACCGTGATGTCCTTAAACTAACAATGGACCACCATGTCCTTAAAATGGTAATCGACCACAATGTCCATAAACTAAGCAATAGAGCCCGAATGCTCTTTTGTTGGATCTAAACGATCCCGTTAAGTTGATCTTAGTCTAAAATTAGACCACGTATCCTTAACAAATGTTTAAGTTGATCTTAGTTTCAAATGAAATTAACGTATCCTTAAACCCAACCCCCAAACCCAAATCTAAGAAGATACGGATTTGGACTAATCCACGCCCTACGGGCGACAACATAAATTAGTCTCCGTATACAATCTACGGGCAACCAAAAACAAAACAAACACCCACGACATGAAGTGACCATCTGGAGAAGAAGAAAGTGGTTACCGCGATGCGGTAGCGTAATTAACTGCAGGGGCTTGCGCCTGCAGGGAAGAGCGTCCCCACAATCAAAAACCCCTCAACGAGGGGGAATCTGACGAAGTCTGCTACATCGGCCGCATCCGTCTAGACCTTCGATACATGATACCATAAATCAACTTGGCATCTTCGGAGAAGTGGACGGATAACACTAATTAGCATCTACCCCGAATTCAGGCAAGATGGACCTGCGCGGTCGCGTCTCCGTGTTCGGAGGGGAACCGATTCTGGCACGCCCAGTGGGACCTTTTCCTCTTTCCACTCCACACTTCGTGTGTCGTGTTAGCGAACGAATCGCGGTTTGATATGGTTGCCCTCGGATTTGAGGTACTAATATTTGGTGTCTTTCTCCGTGCAGAAAATGAGAGATCAATGGCGTCTACCTGCACAAAATGCTCCAGCTGCAACTGCAACTCCCGTTACGCCTCATCTGGAGGTGTAACTTACGGGCCTCAGGCGGCCTCCCTTTTCATAATGCCGGTAGAGCAGGTAACGCAGGCTACCACCGGATTTTTCTTCGGGACCATGCTCCCACCGGTGAGCGTTAACATCCCGCTGCCGCAAGAAGCGTAGAAGAAGTCGGTCTTTGATCGGCTCACTGCCACCACGGCCCCTCTCGACGGATCATCCAATGCCAAGCCGACAGCATCAGTCTTTGATAGGCTGAGCCTGAACTCCAATGGGTCCGTCAAGAAGCCCACGATACCTGAAGCGGCCATCCCAAAACGGGTAGCCATTCATGCTCTCGAGGTCACTAAAGAAGCTTCTCCCATCAAAGGATCATTCTTTACGAGGCTGGCCACTCCGGCCCCCGTTCCTGCCCAAAGGTCTGTCTTTGACAGATTGGATACTACTGCTCAACGGACGTCGGTCTTCAAGAGGCTGGTACCAGCAGCGCCTCACTAGAATAGGAGGCATGACAAAGCCATCCCCATAGCTGAACCAACACCATCTGCGCGACATGCTCTCCGTCGTCACTGGTGCCGAGTACGGAAGGCTGGAGGCAGCTCTCCGTCTGGATTTACTCCACCAACTCCAACGGTGGAGATCGATGCTGCTGTTCCAACTGGAAACCGCTTTGAACTGCTCAACAAGGTGCGCAGAAACTCTCCTACTGCAGTGCTGAAGAGATCTCCTCCACCTGTGGAGAATGCTCCAGAGAAGAAGCCGGAGCAGCCCCCTCAGCGGTTGTCCTCCAAAATTTACAAAGTATGGAGACAGGTCCAGGAGTCGGTGATTGATCAAGATTACTCTCGCCGACAGAAAAAGATAAAGGTTCAGCGAGAAGAGAACCATCCTGTCAAGCTACAAAATACGACAGCTATCTGGGTGCCCGCTGCAACGACCCCCTCGATTTCAACTGCTTACAAAAGAAGAAGGCCAGAGAAAGCTCCTGTGACCGCAGCGAACCGCAAAGATGCTGAGCCCAAACGCCCCAAGTCAGGGGGCATGATGGTACATACTGTTTATATGGATTCCAGAAAAGAAGAAAGCCGTGCTTCTACGGGACATCGACCGCTTACCCGGTCAATAACGAAGGCTCAGGAATAACATCAGCAGAAGCTTCAGGAGATGCTGACTGCAATGGCCCCACTTACTGGGCCAAAAGAAAATCCAGAGACCTCGGAACATCATCGGGAACAAGAAACTGATACTGAGTTCCTCTGAAGAATGCTCGAGAGGAAAGAAAAAGAGACGGCGGAGCAGGCAACCAATATAAAATGAATGGCTCTCTTATTCCAAGACATGGCTGGGATGATGTTACAGCCAGAACCTCCAGCTGAAGACCCCCTGATCATCATTGAAGACGACAGAGGGGAGACATCGAACCCTCCTCCGGCTCTATCAGCAGCCAAAGAGGAAACCATCTCCAAGGCCGCTCTGGATGACTACATTGCCCAGCAAATACGAGCTCACCAGGTGAATGAAGCGGCCGACCAAATTGTTAAAACTGGGCGACCGTATCCAGGCTGGTATGACCAAATAAAGTACTCGCCGGGATATACGATCCCTAAATTTCATGTATTTAAAGGGACGGGAAACCCGCATCAGCACGTCGCTCAATTCAAAGC
This sequence comes from Agapanthus africanus, assembly GCA_030015575.1. NCBI lineage: Eukaryota > Viridiplantae > Streptophyta > Magnoliopsida > Asparagales > Amaryllidaceae > Agapanthus > Agapanthus africanus. The sequence goes on along the minus strand of JASDDO010000026.1, from coordinate 176,857,531 downwards.
CCTGTGCGGCAATACCGGAGGTGATGATAAACTTCTACTCCGCCAGTTTGGAATCCGCAACATTCTTAGACATCATAAATCTGAAATATCACATACTTCAGATTTCATGCCTAACCGAATAAATTCCTTAGATGTAACACCCTAGTTCATTTATACCAGTTCTATTTTGGGTATTTCTTTATTTATGGCTATTTCTTGATTTATTGTTGTTTGGGTGTGAATAATATAATTGGTATCTGTATTTGCATCTGACCCGACCCAATTGCTGGAAACCATATTGATTCGTGTTTATGATTTATCCCGGTTAGTTACGAGGATCCGTGCACTTTTAATATTGTTTATACTGCATACTGGCATTATTTCTGGCATCTACATTTTTTAGTATAACATATAAAGTTAAATAAAATATTTTAAAAATATCTTGCATGGCATGTACCATACCCCTAACCCAGTTGTAGCATCCGTACATTGTGTTCTCTTCCCGTTCAGTGAAACAGACTCGTTTGGGTAGCTACGTGCACGCTACGTGCATCCGTTCTTGGAGGTATGCCTTTTCGTTACCCGGATATCCTATTTTGGTTTTGGTTACTACGTATATTATCCGTATTTTCAAACCATAATTTTAGACCGGACCCAGGTATATTTTAGAGTAAGTTTGCATCAGCCTGAAAACTCAAATTTCTTAATATTATATTCTTTATATATATATATATATATATATATATATATATATATGTTTATATATACGTTTAACTAAATAAATGTATTCAGTTATATTTTTAAAATCAAATCTTACTCACCTGCTCTCACTCTCTCTCTTCTAATATATATATTTTTTATATTTATATCCTAACAGATCTTTCTCTTCTCTCTCTATATATATTCTTTCTTTATTTTTTATTTTTTTTGGAAAAACCCATACACACCCCACGTCTTCTCTTTCTCCCTCTGCTTCTTTCTTTTCCCGTCTCGTCCACGAGTGAACCCAAGCCCGAGTCGTGCGCGTCCCTGTCGCCACCGCCGTCGACCTCACCCTCGCCTCCATCACCTCGTCGCCGACACCACCTCCACCACCTTCTCTTTCCCCGACTGCAACCCATCCCCGCATCAACCCATCACCGCACGACCCATCGTCGCTTGTAGTACTCGTCGCCACCGTCGGCACCTTCCTCCCTCCTCGCCTTCACCCCGACGGCGAGAACCACAAGATCCCCGCTAGCCCTGCACCAAGCCTGATCACCCGAACCCATTTCCCACAGAACCCGGCCCCGACGAGAACTCATCGTCGCCGTCACCTCCAGCGCCGGCACCCTCGTCAGCCTTCCCTTCATCACCACCACCACCTCTATCACTCCTTCTTCTCAAAAGCCCGAGCTTTTCCCTGCACAGAACCCACGCCTGAACCCCCGACCTTGTCGCCGTTCCCTCACCTCCGGCGACCCCAGCTTCATCCCATCATCATCATCATCTCCCCTCGCCTTCCTCTCTAAATCCAGAGCACCACCACGACCAAGTCCTAGCCTCTTCTTCTTCTTCTTTCTTCTTCTCTTGCTTTTTCTTGATCTCGTATTTTTCCGGTGATCGCCGGAGCCGTGCCGCTGTCGACGATCCGAACAACCCAGTGGACATCCACAGCCAACGTGGTCGTGTTCTTGCTTTGTCTGGTCCTGTTCTGTGCGCGCGCGTGTACATTGCGACGTTTATCCGACGTCGGACGCAGCGTACGCACCCCGTCTGGAGATCCGATCAGGCAAGTTTACCTTTCTACATGCTATAATACATAATATGAATAAAAATATCACATGTTGACTGCATTGTACATTCATGTTACTGTTTTGCAGTTTTTCGATACCCGTACGCATCCATATCATTAATTATATATCTAGTTGCATGCCATGTCATATTATTTCATGTTACTATTATATTAACACCCCATGCTTGCTAATGTGCATTCTACATAGTCATGGAGTTGTAGATATAATCCCTGATAGATATTTGTGCATCCGTGTTTTATTGTACATCCGTACTTTTATCGTGCATCCGTACTTGCTACAGTTTTATTATGAGCATCCGTTTGATACCTGTGCACTACCTGTCATGACCTGATAAACCACTACTTGACCTGTTACCTGATCCTGTTACTAATGCCGACAACCCTGACTTGTTGTCCCGATGGACGTTACTGTTGTCTGTATAGACAAAACCTGTACCTGCTTGATCCTGTGTTGGCATTAGATAGCGATTGGCAATATCTGACTTGAACACATAACCTTGGGGGTAAGAGAAAATCAAGAATGTAACCGAACGTAACTCAAAGGGCTATTATATTGTTTGTCGTTTTTCCGGGTGTTACGGAATATATTGTTTGTCGTTTTTCCGGGCGTTACGGAATATATTGTTTGCCGTTTTTCCGGGCGTTACGGAATAATCCGGTTACCGTGGTCCCGTGGAGAATGAACGGGGCATAGACCGATGGGTTACGATGAGGATTACATTAATTTATTTTGAAGACTTTAGAATAGATAACCTTGTAGTATAGTTTAGATTACTCACTGCATTTCACCTGCACGTATACACTTCACTGTTCCATATCCATGTTACTGGTTATATTCGTATTATCATTTATACTCATGCCTGCATATCTTGTGTATCCTGTTCATTTATTATTGTTTGATATTATGACGCACTGACGTCTGGGTTTTGCATTGCCCAGATCCTTTACCTCTTTCGCAGGCCGATCAGGAGTATTTCAGCCGACAGGCCGAGCAGCGAGGATTCTGTTAGTATCTAGTTAGTTTAGTTTTATTTCCGTACTTTTATTTCCTTATGTGAGCCCGTATTTGGGACGTACTTTCCAGATGTTATTGTTTATTGGATTTATTGCTTCCGCATATTATTTCTTGACTCGTTTATTCTGGTATATGGATATGTACTAGATAGTTTATTTTTATTTCTACTGTTCTTGATATCTTATAGACGGCCGTAATATGACCGTGGAGGGATGTTTCCTAACCACAGGTAGCATGGTTGGCTTTGTCACGTGCCAATCTTAGCGCACTCTAGGGAGCGGGGCATGACAGGGTTTGTTTGATATCTAAGACATAGGATTTAGATTAATCGGGGTTGATTCTTTTGTAGTTGGGTATTAGAACCAATACACGAATCAGAATACCTGTAATTAGGAACATGTCTTGCCATATTGTTATCGTGATTCTTGAATCATATCTTTCTCTTGACCCTTATCTTGACGATATGAAAACAACTTTGCATCTCGAATTGAATCCTTCTGGTTCCCTACCGTTTCTCTCTATTCTGATACTATAATTTGGGCGACTTGAATGGAGTTATGTGATTGTAACTATGAACTGCAGTATGATTACATTGCGATACTCTATTTAAGTAATTTGGAGTCCAGGTCCTGATTCATTTCCTTGTTTTATGGTCGCTATATTACCTTGCTTCTCTCGGTTTCATTACTTACTTGTTTATGTTTTATCGCAAGTTGAATCTTGTTTATCATGTTGATCCTCTTTGGTGTCTTGGTTTCAGGATCATGGCGGATAGAGAACTGCGATCATACAAGAGGCATATTGATGACGCCGCATTGCTTGGAGTAATTCGTATGATGCTGGAGAATCAAAAGCGGCAAACCGAGCTGAACCAACGGCAAGCCGAAGCTTTTCAGGAAGGTTTATGGACAGTCCAGCAGTCCGTAAATACTGTTGCAGCCAAACCAGTACAGCGTGTGGGCACCGTGGCGGATTTCAGGAGACTTGGTCCATCCACTTTCACTGGTTTGGAGGAGCCGTTTCCAGTGGAGCAGTGACTAGTCGATACGGCGAATCTTCTCGTTGCAGCACAGATTCCGGAGGACCAGAGAGTGGATGTTATACGCATCCAATTGGTGGACTATGCCCGTGAGTGGTGGCTTGTGGAAGAGACCCATTTGCCCAAGCCGATCAGTTGGGCAAATTTCTCACAGAGTTTCTTGGAGAAGTTCTTTTCGCAGACTGCACGGGAGGAAATGAAAGAAAAGTTTATCAGTTTGAGGCAGAATGGCGGATTCGTGGATGCGCATGCGGCTGAGTGGACACGGCTCAGTCGATTTGCGGGACCTTTGGTTGCCAACGATGCTGATAGGGCACGAAGGTTTATGCGCAGTTTGGACGTGGAAATCCAGAGGCACATTATATCTCTGGGATTGACCATTTTCTCACAAGTTCTTAAAGCAGCCAGAGAGCAGCAGAGCTTATCATTGAAGACAGGTGGTACACAGCAGCAGGCAGTTGTGGTACGGAAGCCGGATTTTATGCCGAACTGAGCTCCTATACGCAGAGATATTCCAGTGAATCGACGCGGTGTTGTACCTATGAAGAGGCCCATCGCACCCGAGCAGAAAGGAAGGGTGTTTTGCAACTACTGCCAGCGATCGGGTCACTTTCGGAGAGATTGTCGAAAGAGACTTGGACTTTGTCTTATTTGCAGATCAGCTGATCATACCATTGATACTTGTCCGTCGAAGCTACGTTTGAAGGAAGATACTCTGAGGCCCCCGTAGAAGCTGATTAGGGGCAGAAGAAGATAATTCAGGGGCCCAATCAAGCTCGAGCCTTTACTCTGACGGCCGAAGAAGCCAAGGCTTCAGATGAAGTTGTTTCAGGTATCCTATTTGTTCATGATTTTCCCGTATTACCATTATTCGATTCTGGTGTATCCCATTGTTTTATGTCATCCAAGTTTATTACTGCACACTTGATTGCTTGCATAGCCCTGTCTTGTTGTTGGGACATACACATTGGGAATAGAAGATCATATCTAGTAGTGAGTGCAAGGATTGTTCGGTTGTTATCTGCGGATGGGAGTTATTTGCAGATTTCTTGGTGATTGATACCGGCAGTTATGATGTCGTCTTGGGAATGGACTTTCTCGGTACTTTCCACGCTCACATTGATTGTAGGGCAAAGAAAGTGATTTTCCAGATTCCCGGACATCCGGAGTTTGTTTTTGCTGGAGGCAGCAGTTCTGTCGAGCCAGTCGAGTTTAGGGCTAGGCCGACAAGCGCCGTTCTTTCGTCGAGGGAAGTTGATAAGGAGGAAGCGCCAGCTGTAGTTCGAGAGTTCATGGACGTGTTCGAGGACATCTCGGGTTTACCACCAAAACGAGATGTGGAGTTCGTGATCGATCTTGTTCCTGGTGCAGCATCAATCTCAAAGGATTACTATCCAATGGCACCAGCGGAATTGGAAGAAGTAAAGAAGCAGAAAACCGAATTGCTAGAGAAGGGTTGGATTCGCAGCAGCAATTCAACTTGGGGAGCTCCAGTTCTTCTAGTCAAGAAAAAAGATGGCTCAAGAAGAATGTGCATCGATTATCGAGAATTAAACCGGGTGACTATTAAGAACAAGTACACGATCCCTCGCATTGGCGAATTATTTGAGCAACTTAGTGGCGCGAGGGTATTCTCGAAGCTGGATTTGAGATCTGGATATCATCAAGTTTGAGTTAGATCAGAGAATATTTGCAAGACTGCGTTCCGAACTCGATATGGACATTACGAGTATTTAGTGATACCATTCGGAGTCACGAATACACCGACGATATTTATGGACTTGATGAACCGAATCTTTTCACCGTTCTTGGACCAGTTTATAGTGGTGTTCATCGATGATATTCTGGTTTACTCGAGGAGCCTAGAAGAGCATGCTGAATACTTGAAGATCGCATTGCAAACGTTGAGGCAAGAAATATTATATGCGAAGATGAGTAAGTGTGAGTTTTGGTTTGAAGAAGTGAAGTTTTTGGGGCATGTCGTATCCGAAGATGGAATCGCCGTTGATCCTGAGAAAATTGCAGCAGTTCAAGATTGGCCGATTCCGAAGAATATAGCAGAGATCAGAAGTTTTCTGGGACTTGCCGGATATTACAGAAGGTTCGTGGAGAATTTTGCTCGCTTAGCTAAGCCGTTGACCAATCTTACGCGAAAGGAAGTACCGTTCGTATGGACGGATAGTTATGCGTCAGATTTTGAGGCGTTGAAGAAAAAATTGATAACCGCTCCTATTTTGACCGTACCAGATGGTTCCGGAGGATTGGTGATTCACAGCGACGCATCTGGGAAAGGTTTGGGATGTGTTTTGATGCAGCATGGAAAGGTTATAGCCTACGCATCGAGACAGTTGAAAACCCATGAGAAGAATTACCCAACTCATGATTTGGAGCTTGCAGCAGTGATTTTTGCTTTAAAAATTTGGAGACACTACATACTGGACGAAAGGGCCGAAGTATTCACCGACCATAAAAGCTTAAAGTATGTGTTCACGCAGAAAGAGCTCAACATGAGGCAGCGTAGATGGTTGGAGATGATGGCTGACTACAATATTGATTTAAAATACCATCTGGGGAAAGTTAATGTGCTGGATGCGCTTAGTCGGTTGCCAGCAATTCGGATGTTGACAGCACAGAGAGAGCTTATCGATGATTTTTGGAGATTCGAGTTGGAGATCGTGTTACCGCATGCTTTAGGACAGTTGATGCAGATGCAAGTACAGTCTTCATCGATCGATAATATTAAAGAAGCACAGTCGCACGATCCAAGGTTGTATAAGTTTCGAGAACAGGTAGAAGCGGGACTTCGAACAGACTTGTTGATTCATGAAGATGGTTCGTTGCGATATGGTAGCCGTTTGTGTGTGCCAAAAGGAGACATTCGTGAAGAAATTATGAAGGAGGCGCACAGTTCCTCTTATTCCATACATTCAGGAGGCACGAAGATGTACCATGATAAACGACAGCATTTCTGGTGGGAAGGCATGAAAATGGAGATTGCTCGCTTTGTAGCGAAGTGCTTGGTATGTCAGCAAGTTAAGGCTGAGCATCAAAGGGTAGTTGGTTTATTGCAACCACTTCCAATTCCTCAATGGAAGTGGGAACATATAACTATGGATTTCATGACAGTTTTACCGCGGAGTCCAAAGGGCAACAATGCAGTTTGGGTGATTGTTGATCGATTGACCAAGGCAGCTCATTTCATACCATTTCGAGTTGGTCAGTCAACGGAATTGTTAGCAGAACGGTACATGCAGAAGATTGTGAGATTGCATGGAGTACCTGTGAGCATCGTTTCTGATCGTGATATCCGATTCTTATCGCACTTCTGGAGGAGTTTACAGGAAAGTTTGGGGATGCGATTGAAGTTTAACACCGCTTATCATCCTCAGATAGATGGCCAGTCAGAGAGAACGATCCAAACTCTTGAAGACATGTTGAGAGCTTGCATGTTGGATTTCAAGGGTTCATGGGAGGATCATCTACACCTGATGGAGTTTTCGTACAATAACAGCTTCCAGGCGACTATTCAAATGGCTCCATTTGAAGCATTGTATGGTCGCAAGTGTCGCTTACCCATTTGTTGGGACAATGCTGGAGAACGAAGATTGTTAGGACCGGATTTGATCGTGCAAACCGTGGAGAAAGTTAATACTATCCGGAATCACATGAAGGCGGCTCAAGATCGGCAGAAGAGTTGGGCCAATACATCGAGAAGACCTCTAAAGTTCGCTATTGGTGATCTTATATTCTTGAAGATATCACCGACTAGAGGAGTGATTCGTTTTGGGAGTCGAGGCAAGCTTAGTCCTCGATTCGTGAGGCCTTTCAAGATTATTGAGTGTGTTGGAGAAGTGGCTTATCGATTGGCTTTACCACTCTCTTTGGCGAGTGTTCATACGTGTTTCATGTATCTCAACTCTATAAGTATGTTCGAGATGAGACGCACGTGCTGAATCATTCGGAGCTGACAGTAAGGGAGGACCTGACATATGAAGAACGACCGATGTCGATTGTTGATCGAAGAGAAAAGGTCCTCAAGAACAAAGTTATCCCGCTCGTACTTGTTTCATGGGGGAATCGCTCGCACGAAGAATCGACTTGGGAACGAGAAGACGAGATTCGACAAAAGTTTCCACACCTCTTCTTATAGATTCATGTTTGTTTATCTTTTCTTGTTCCGGGAATTTCGAGAACGAAATTCTTTTTGTAGTTGGGTATAATGTAACACCCTAGTTCATTTATACCAGTTCTATTTTGGGTATTTCTTTATTAATGGCTATTTCTTGATTTATTGTTGTTTGGGTGTGAATAATGTAATTGGTATCTGTATTTGCATCTGACCCGACTCGCTTGCTGGAAACCGTATTAATTCCTGTTTATGATTTATCCCGGTTAGTTACAAGGATCCGTGCACTTTTAATATTGTTTATACTGCATACTGGTATTATTTCTAGCATCTGCATTTTTTAGTACAACATATAAAGTCAAATAAAATATTTTAAAAATATCTTGCATGGCCTGTACCATACCCCTAACCCTGTTGTAGCATCCGTACATCGCGTTCTCGTCCCCTTCAATGAAACAAACTCGTTTGGGTAGCTACGTGCATGCTACGTGCATCCGTTCTTGGGGGTATGACTTTTCATTACCCGGATATCCTATTTTGGTTTTGGTTACTACGTATATTATCCATATTTTCAAACCATAATTTTAGACCGGACCCAGGTATATTTTGGAGTAAGTTTGTATTAGCCTAAAAACTCAAATTTCTTAATATTATATTCTTTATATATATATATATATATATATATATATATATATATATATATGTTTATATATACGTTTAACCAAATAAATGTATTCAGTTATATTTTTAAAATCAAATCTTACTCACCTTCTCTCTCTCTCTCTCTTGTAGGGTTGCTGGGCACTGCCACAAGGGTCTACGAGGTATCAACCATGCCCGATTAAAAATTTAGCCGTGCCGAACAACCCAAAGCCGGATCTTTAAACTAGAGTTTATGCGAAAACTAACATGTTAAATACTTTAACACTTAGTGAGAGGGATTACAACCTTTGTAGATCCGGTCCTTCACTTCTAAAGCTCCGTGTTGAGGTCCCTTCGCTGCGATCATCGTGTTCTGAACTCTCGAGAGGCTTCACGAAAAGAATGATGCAACCTTGCTTTCGATCTTCGATAACATAGATGATCTACCTTGAAGTTTCGTTAACACAAGCTATCACTCATGAAATGATGTGAACACCCTCATCTAAATGGCAAGAATAGATGATGATGATGAAGTAGGATTTTTTTCTCTCATTTATAATCTTTTTCTCACTCACTTTCATCACAAAAGAAAACTATTTTAAGAAGGAACTCAAGGAAGAAGAAGATGAATATCATAATCCTTTTGTGATGAATAATGAAAGGATAAAGATGATCAATAATGCAATCATGGTTGACTAAACCATTGTAGAGAATTAACCAAGGCTAGGATTTGGGTTAGGTTAAGAATGAGTCACTTGAAAATATCTTTTCCAAAACAAAAGAAAACCTTCTAGAATCATCTAGAAAGCATTAACCCAAATCAAACCCTAATATTATTTAATCTCTACTAAACATATTGCATTAGTTATCATATCATGTTACAATATTATATATCACATATATAATATTTATTGTAACCAAATAAAATAATACAATTAACATATATCGCATATATATCAATGTATTACCCGAGTAAGAAAAAGAATCTTTTAGTGAGATAATATTAGTTAATGTAATTTAATATATCATATATATTATTATACATTAAATTATCGAATCAACACTTGATCCGACAATCCGGCTATATCGCATATAACCGACTAATATTTATCCGTACCGATTCATCGAATCAACACTTGACCCGATGACCCGGCTGATATCAAATATAGCGAGAATAGAATACGATATCTCATATCGCATTATCCTCGATCCTGTACATATCACATGTGTGCCCCTACTCCGTTTTGCCTGAGCCAAGAAACCTCTGTGTAGGACTCTAAAGAATCGTCAATACGCCGGCAGTAGGTGATGATCATATCAAACACCCACATGCTGCAAGCGGTCAGCTAAACGTAACAGCCACCCAGGTATTGAGCGCTCAGAAGATCAACAAGCAAGCCTGTACATTCTCCTGTGAATCCAAACAGTAACACTCCCGTACAGTCCGGTCTCATCGTCTGATATGTCGCATATCTCGCCTAGGGATGGTAAACATCAGACCCCAGTAGCTCGATAAGTCGTGTCGATATGAGGTCTATAACAGTTCGAGAAACTACTGATAACACTTACCAGTAAATCTCAGCAACCCTGGCCAGGGATTTCCGGTTATAGCCAATCGGACAGAGCACAACATCAACTCCCTATACCGGGAGAGACGAATCCCCTCCTATCGCTCATTGCCTCCATGTGATTCGGGACTGTACCCAAAAGCCACCTTTTTGCACGCCCTTTTGGACGTGGTATGATGAAAATCAAAGCACAGTGGGAATCACACAAGACTCTATGACGATCTCGGGTCAACAGACTACTCTGTACCAGTGTCACCGGAGAACTGCCATCTGACGTGAGGTATAATACCATCTGGGAGTTCTCGGCGAGTCCGTCCAGTGTACCCAGTCTCTACTGAGCACCCGTACACCATCCTTGATGTCAAACACCGATGGATATGGGATCATCCATCGCCCATCATATGGGTCAAGATGCGTATACGCTAGTCTACTCTGGTGCATCGATGCCCTGTCTCGATACACCCTCGACTAGGAATAGTTAAAGGATGTACTCGTCGACTACCGTGGCCCCACTAGTATGATCAAATCATAGTTCCAGTAGTCGAGTACATATCCTAAGGGCTTTATCAACATGTAACATAGAGACAATCAGAGTACATGTTAAGATAAAGTACAACCAGATAGCATACTATCATGTCGAGCAAGAAAGTCTTCCCTATATATGTCCTAGCATCCACTACAATATACATCGTATATACAGTAATGGCCTCTAGGGCATACATTTAACTAACAATCTCTCACTTGCACTAGGGCCATCTGTTGTGGTATCACACACCCAACAATTAGCTGTGGTTGAAGTATCTCATACTCAACCATCCCATAAAAGTCTCTAATGGAAAAAAGGCCTTTGTGAGTGGATCCGCGCTGTTGTCCTCTGTGTCTACTCTCCTAACCTCGATCTCCCTGGAGATCAACTATCTCCATGATCAGGTGATATTGCCTAAAAAGAATATCTGGATTTCAGATGGGACGGGCGTTCCTTGGCAAAAGCCACAACTCCATTGTCACACAATGGTAAGAACGAAGTTCATCTCATGAACTTATATATATCCAGACTGCCTCTTTGGTAGCATTCTTGGTAACGATGTATCTTGCCTTTAATCGTCTAGTTAAGTCACGGTATCTAGCTTGGAACTCTTCCAACATACCGTCCCTCCACTGAGGGTATAGACAATGCATGCGACTGACATTCAGTTGTCCTTATCACCCTGGAACCTTTCCAGTGATTCTCCCCAGGATCGATTGATACCATCTCACTACAACTAGTGAGTATCCTAACATCCAATTAGATCTATCTCATAGATCCAAAACCCAGGATTTAGGAGGTATCATTTTGATCCTATATGGAGAATCCTTGTGATAAGCGGAGATTGATCGAGCGTAGCATAGGAAACTCCTTCCCTATCTAGAGTATGTCATCCACGTACCCTACGAGGATCACCACCATACTCTCTACTACCTTTTTGTATATACAAAGTTCATCTTCCATTTTGATGAAGTCAAACTCTTTGACTACCATATCAAAATAGACGTTCCAACTCCGCGATGCCTGCTTTATCCTATAAAGCATCTTGCACACGTTTCCGCTGCTCCGACTGTCTACGAAGCCCTCTGGCTGTATACTTATAGACGTTATCTTCTAAAACATCATTTAGAAAAGCAGTCATGACACCCAACCACCAGATATCGTAGGCATGGTATGTAGCCGTGGCAAGTAGAATCTGGATGGACTTAAGCATAGCTTTGGAAGTCTCAACTTTTCCATGTACACCAAGTAATCTTCTCAAGATATACTTGCTCCTGATGGGGATTTAACCCTTCAGATAAAGCAACCAAAGTCCATACTTTGTTGGTGTATAAGGATTCCATCTCAGATCGATAAGCATCCAGCCATTCTTACAGAGTCACACTCTGATGGCCAGCTCGAAACTAGTTAGGTCATCATCTCATGATGCAATCCTCGCTCCCACTGTCATAGAGAAACCGAAGTATCTCTCAGGTGGGTGAGGAACCCTACTAGATCGGCGGAGAGGCTGAGGTTCGTTGGATTCTATTGAATCCTTTAGTTCAACCAAATCATCTGCTGTAGTTTGTATAGCTGGAACTCCTTCCAGTTCTATCTCATGACCACTAATTTTTCCACAAGAAATTCCCTTTCACAAAGGTGGCATGTTGAGAAATAAAACACTTTTGTTTTTCGGTTTGGTAGAAGATATTCCCTTGCGAATGCTTGGGATATCCAACAAACTTCCACAGATCTGACTTTACCTCGAGCTTGTCCGGATTTTGCTTTTTAGACATAGGCCGGACAACCCCAAATCTTAACATACTTAAGATATGGGCTCTTCCCATTCCATATCACATATGAAGTGGTAGGCAACTGATTTGATTTGAACCCTATTCAATAGGTATGCAGCTTCTCAAGTGCATAACTCCCAAAAGGAAATAGGAAACTCAGTAGTACTCATCATAGAGCACACCATATCACATAGGGTGCTATTGCTCCGTCCCGATACACCGACTTGCTGTGGTGTATACGGAGGAGTAATGCTGAGAGAGAACTCATTCTCCTTTAGAATAGTCCAGGAATTCCGTGCTCAAGTATTCTCCTCCCTGATCTCATCAAAGGACATAATACTTATACCCGTTTATGGTTCTCTACTTCTAACTTATATTCTGTGAATATCTCAAAAGGTTCGGACTTGTGTTTCAACAGGAACATATGTCTGAATCTTGAAAGATAATCAGTGAATGTAATGAAGTACAAAGGACCGATCTTGGCATGTGTAGACAGGGGACCTTCATACATCAGCATGTATCAATCCCAAGAGTTCACTAACTCTTTCTCTGTTTCCAATAAACAGAGCTGTGGTCATTTTATCTTTGTGACATGACCGGCAAGTTTCACAAGATGTAAATTCAAACTAATTTAAATATGCATCTTTATGTAACTTCAGCTAGTCGGGTCGCATTGATATGACCTAGTCTACAATGCCTCAAGAAGGATTCATTCATTTCTGAACTCTTCCTCTTGTGTGTGTTCTGTATACTAAGAATTGTAGTTTGATTTAGAACGTCTATGCTTTTAGATAACGTGCCTGAACCGATCAACTCTTGATATAGGAAATATTCAAAACATTATCCAAAAAAACAAAATTATATCCTTTCTTTACTAATAAAGAGACCGATATGATGTTGTACATCAGGTTCGGTATCTAATAACATTCGTTCAGAATCAATGTATTCTGGTAATACAGGGTGATAGTGACCAACAGACTTGGCTGCAACACTTGCACCGTTTTCTGTCTCATGAAACTTATCACCCGTTCTCAGTTCTCTACCTTTCTGTAGCCCATGTAACAGATTACATATGCGGAATCCTGATCCGGTATCTCATACCCAGGACGTAAAGGATACTGAGAAACAGTTCTTTGTAATGAACACACCCGAAGAAGATGCATCAGCATGCACTTTCTTCGTTTGGGCGGCACGGGAAATCTGGTATTCCCCAATTTCCTGCTCTGTCTTATAACAATTATAAGTTGGAGCGGGACCAACGTTCCCCAGCTCAGTATAACAAGCGGGTTCGATCAATTCATCCATTTTATTATCTTGATTAAGGCGTGATATGGTCGCTACCTGGAGAGAGAGAGAAGAAAACACTCAGCGTATGCTCTTGCAAGATTAGATTGATTATCTAATATATCTAATCAGGATGTCTCCCACTGTTTTTGTCAAATCTTCTTTCAAACCCTAAAAGGAAAGACCAGCCGGGATTAATTACACGCTACAAGTTCGCCAATCTTTCGGCCAGGCCAGTGTCGGTACTTTGAGGGAGGTCCCCTGTGCTTTCGCACGAACCTAATTAAAGTAAACCTCGTTTTCCCAGGGGCGTAACCCCGTTAACACCTTTCTAGACACCTACTTGATCGGCTAATTGTAATGTGTAAAACTCTCCCAGGAGTAACTCTTACTCGCAGCGGGTATCGGGATCCAACTATCTCATAGAAGGCATGCAATCTCATTACAAATTTCAACACTTGAAATTCCCAATAATATTTTACCCCTAGCGTCCTATGACCTTGACAGAGGTCAACAAACCATAGGCTGCTAGTCAAGTTCAACCCATCATTTCCTGATTGAAGTAAACCCACCCGCACGACCCTTGACAGAGGTCAACAAGGTCGCACGACTACCCTAAATCAATCACATCATATGTTTATATAGATAAGCACTAATCAGCTACCGCACACTACGCCTTGACAGAGGTCAACAAACACAGCACGAATACTAAATACTACTTATCTGAAATGACAGAGGGCTACGACAGGTTTTTAAGAAAACCCTTTGCGTAATGAACTTGATATCATTGTAGAATCGAGTGATTTTAAATGGAGTGTTTTTGAGGCTTTTCTAGTTTTGCTAAATGGGTCACTCCCGGTGAAGGGATCGTCGGCCCTTTCCTCATCGAATAAGGTGCAGGATATTTCACAAATATCACTATGCAAAGTAAGAACTATAGAAGCAATCAAAAGACAAACCGAGTTTATAGCATCTGCTAGTTTCACTAAAGAGATCACTCCCGGTGAAGGGATCTCGGCTCTTTCCTTATCGAATAAGGTGCTGGATGTTCTACAAGGAACACCGCTATGCAAAGCAAGAACTAGAGCTACCAGTTTTTAAACAAGTTTCTACAACATCTTTAGGTTTCTTTTAGTTTCATTAATCTCATTAATGAAGTCCCATTTTATTATGCTTCACAAGCATCTCTTTTGAAACGAAATCTGCAATATAACATATATCTCATATATATAATATAAATATTCGTCTCAGGCAGTAATATGATCTCATCACAGAACATTGCAGCAGAAGAACATATATGAAATATTGGATATACTAGGACGTCCGTGTTTTAGTACGAGCATGTATAAAACATGGATTCCACGATCGCGATGAATAGCCAAACCCACATCCCTAGACCCCTACGAGAGCGGCAAGCAACACTGCCAATTCTAGGGTTAGGAGACCCGGTCTCGACTCCTCGAGATGGTCTCCCACTGGACCCCAGAACCCGGTTACTTGTGCTCCCCGCCTTGGGTCTACCTAATGCGGAAAAGTAAATAATATACAAAGGTGACATCATCTTCAGCCCGGAAGTGCCCCAATAAAAGAATATTACATACAAGTTTTTACATGAATGAAAAAGAAAAAAACACTCATCTCACATAAAAACCCCCGGCTATTCAAATACGACGATCCAATATAACATATCACAGCAACACATAATATCTCATATCATCAACGTAAGCAAGTATGCGTATCCCGATTATCATTGATGTATAGCAACGAAGCCGGCGGTACCCCACATACTACGCTTACGGTCACAAAAAAAAAAGTGTAAAACTACAACAGTTGGAATCCGCAACCTCTTTAGACATCGCATGCCTAACCAAATGAATTTCTTAGACATTGCATGCCTAATAATTATAAACCCCGTATTTTAGTCTCATTATCGAAAACTCTTTTCAATATCAAGTCGGGCAATTCAACAAGATTTCCGATTGTCCTGATCGAATGCTCGTCGCAAACTTTAGTAGACGGCCGCACCCCCGGATGCTGTCGACGAAGTGCACTAAGGCGGAACACCGCTGCCGCGAGCACCCGAACGAATGCTTTTGGCAACGGGGTTCTCCTACAGTCACTTGGTCGGGGCTATGGGGCATGGCTGTCTATTAAGTTTACCCGGCGAGTATCCGCGTACGCTACGTGATTGCGATGGACTTTTGATTACATCAAAATTCCGTGGCAACCGATCATCTGAGACTAAATTGCTAGATTTATAACATTCAAATTAGTTATCTCATAACTACTTGTGGATTCCAAATATTGTATCACATTCTAGATAAATAGACAGTGTTAAACATTCCGATCGAATAATCAAACACCCAAGTTTTTCCCAATATATCTCAACACTTGAAATCAGTTTAAAAACATCCATCACATGCCACAGTACCAATGGTCCAGCCGTAGAAGGGTCAAGCCAACGCCTCACATGTGGCACGCCGTACTGCCCCAAACCCTAAGGTTTAGAGGCAGTTTAAGACGGTCACATAATCGAGTTAAGATTTGTTGTCTTTTAGAGGGTCCACCGCGTTACTTGCATGACTTCACGAAAGTTTCTAACACGAGAAAAAATCCAACTTTTGAAAATTTTCCGACAGGGGAAAAAGTGAGTTATTGATATCCGTTCGAACTTTTTAACAGTTTTTAAAAATTATCCGGACAAATTAAACGAAGTTAAATTATCCGATCGAATCAACGAGTTCCCAATACAACCCTAGAAAACTTAACACTTGAGTGGAATTAAAAAATTCCCAGAAAAAAATGACAAGAAAGGACCTAAGAATAAATACATGAAATATGAGGGACTAAGTCCAAATTTTGGCCGCGGAACCGCCGCCAAACCCTTGGTTTGGCCGCGGTTCCGCGGTCACATGAGTGACTTAGTGGACCGTACTTCACAGTAATTCTTAGTTTTTCCTGATTGTTTTCTGAGCATTTTTAATTCATAAAAAATCACATTTTTAAAAAATGACCAGAGAAGGGTTCGTGTCGGGGTTTTTGGGTTCGATCGGACTTTAAACTTCGTCTAGACTTCGCCTAAAGCTCTAACTTGGCTCTGATACCACTGTAGGGTTGCTGGACACTGCCACAAGGGTCTACGAGGCAACAACCATGCCCGATTAAAAATTTAGCCGTGCCGAACAACCCAAAGTCGGATCTTTAAACTAGAGTTTATGCGAAAACTAACATGTTAAACACTTTAACACTAAGTGAGAGCGATTACAACCTTTGTAGATCCGGTCTTTCACTTCTAAAGCTCCGTGTTGAGGCCCCTTCGCTGCGATCATCGTGTTCTGGACTCTCGAGAGGCTTCACGAAGAGAATGATGCAACCTTGCTTTCGATCTTCGATAACATAGATGATCTACCTTGAAGTTTCGTTAACACAAGCTATCACTCATGAAATGATGTGAACACCCTCATCTAAATGGAAAGGATAGATGAGGATGATGAAGTAGGATTTTTTGCTCTCATTTATAACTTTTTCTCACTCACTTTCATCACAAAAGAAAACTATTTCAAGAAGGAACTCAAGGAAGAAGAAGATGAATATCATAATCCTTTTGTGATGAATAATGAAAGGATAAAGATGATCAATAATGCAACCATGGTTGACTAAACCATTGTAGAGAATTAACCAAGGCTAGGGTTTGGGTTAGGTTAAGAATGAGTCACTTGAAAATATCTTTTCCAAAACAAAAGAAAACCTTCTAGAATCATCTAGAAAGCATTAACCCAAATCAAACCCTAATCTTATTTAATCTCTACTAAACATGTTGCATTAGTTATCATATCATGTTACAATATTATATATCACATATATAATGTTTATTGTAACCAAATAAAATAATACAATTAACATATATCGCATATATATCAATGTATTACCCGAGTGATAAAAAGAATCTTTTAGTGAGCTAATATTAGTTAATGTAATTTAATATATCATATATATTATTATACATTAAATTATCGAATCAACACTTGATCCGACAATCCGGCTATATCGCATATAACCGACTAATATTTATCCGTACCGATTCATCGAATCAACACTTGACCCGATGACCCGGCTGATATCAAATATCGCGAGAATAGAATATGATATCTCATATCGCATTATCCTCGGTCCTGCACATATCACATATGTGCCCCTACTTCATTTTGCCTGAGCCAAGAAACCTCTGTGTAGGACTCTAAAGAATCGTCAATACGCCGGCAGTAGGTGATGATCATATCAAACACCCACAAGCTGCAAGCGGTCAGCTAAACGTAACAGCCACCCAGGTATTGAGCGCTCAGAAGATCAACAAGAAAGCCTGTACATTCTCCTGTGAATCCAAACAGTAACACTCCCGTACAGTCCGGTCTCGTCATCTGATATGTCGCATATCTCGCCTAGGGGTGGTAAACGTCAGACCCCAGTAGCTCGATAAGTCGTGTCGATATGAGGTCTATAACAGTTCAAGAAACTACTGATAACACTTACCAGTAAATCTCAGCAACCCTGGCCAGGGATTTCCGGTTATAGCCATTCGGACACAGCACAACATCAACTCCATATATCGGGAGAGACGAATCCCCTCCTATCGCTCATTGCCTCCATATGATTCGGGACTGTACCCAAAATCCACCTTTTTGCACGCCCTCTTGGATGTGGTATGATGGAAATCAAAGCACAGTGGGAATCACACAAGACTCTATGACGATCTCGGGTCAACAGACTACTCTGTACCAGTGTTACCGGAGAACTGCCATCTGACGTGAGGTATAATACCATCTGGGAGTTCTTGGCGAGTCCGTCCAGTGTACCCAGTCTCTACTGAGCACCCGTACACCATCCTTGATGTCAAACACCGATGGATATGGGATCATCCATCGCTCATCATATGGGTCAAGATGCGTATACGCTAGTCTACTCTGGTGTATCGATGCCCTGTCTCGATACACCCTCGACTAGGAACAGTTAAAGGATGTACTCGTCGACTACCGTGGCCCCACTAGTATGATCAAATTATAGTCCCAGTAGTCAAGTACATATCCTAAGGGCTTTATCAACATGTAACATAGAGACAATCAGAGTACATGTTAAGATAAAGTACAACCAGATAGCATACTATCATGTCGAGCAAGAAAGTCCTCCCTATATATGTCCTAGCATCCACTACAATATACATCGTATGTACAGTAATGGCCTCTAAGGCATACATATAACTAACATCTCTCTCTCTTCTAATATATATATTTTATATATTTATATCCTAACAGATCTCTCTTTCTTCTCTCTCTCTCTATATTCTTTCTTTATTTTTTTATTTTTTTTGGAAAAACCCATAAACACCCCACGTCTTCTCTTTCTCCCTCTGCTTCTTTCTTTTCCCGCCTCATCCATGAGTGAACCCACGCCCGAGTCGTGCGCGTCCCTGTCTCCACCACCGCCGACCTCACCCTCGCCTCCATCACCTCGTCGGTGACACTACCTCCACCGCCTTCTCTTTCCCCGACTGCAACCTATCCCCGCATCAACCCATCATCGCACGACCCATCATCGCCTGCAGTACTCGTCGCCGCCGCGCGTCGCCGTCGTCGGCACCTTCCTCCCTCCTCGCCTTCACCCCGACGGCGAGAACCACAAGATCCCCGCTAACCCTGCACCAAGTCTAATCACCCGAACCCATTTCCCACAGAACCCGACCCCGACGAGAACCCATCGTCGCCGTCGTCTCCAGCGCCGGCACCCTCGTCGGCCTTCCCTTCATCACCACCACCACCTCCATCACTCCCTCTTCCCAAAAGCCCAAGCTTTTCCCTGCATAGAACCCACGCCTGAACCCCCGACCTCGTCACCGTTCCCTCACCTCCGGCGACCCCAGCTTCATCCCATCATCATCATCATCTCCCCTCGCCTTCCTCTCTGAATCCAGAGCACCACCATGACCAAGTCCTAGCCTCTTCTTCTTCTTCTTCTTCTTTCTTCTTCTTGCTTTTCTTGATCTCGTATTTTTCCGGTGATCGCCGGAGCCATGCCGCTGCCGACGATCCGAACAACCCAGTGGACATTCCCAGCCAGCGTGGTCGTGTTCTTGCTTTGTCTGGTCCTTTTCTATGCGCGCGCATGTACATTGCGACGTTTACCCGACGTCGGACGCAGCATACGCACCCCGTCTGGAGATCCAATCAGGCAAGTTTACCTTGCTACATGCTATGATACATATTTTGCATCCATATGAATAAAAATATCACATGTTGACTGCATTGTACATCCATGTTTTTGTTTTACAGTTTTTAGATACCCGTACGCATCCATATCATTAATTATATATCTAGCTGCATGCCATGTCACATTATTTCTTGTTATTGTTATATTAACACCCATGCTTGCTAATGTGCATCCTACATAGTCATGGAGTTGTAGATGTAATTCCTGATAGATATTTGTGCATCTGTGTTTTATTGTACATCCGTACTTTTATCGTGCATCCGTACTTACTACAGTTTTATTATGAGCATCCGTTTGATACCTGTGCACTACCTGTCATGACCTGATACACCACCACTTGATCTGTTACCTGATCCTGTTACTAATGCCGACAACCCCGACTTGTTGTCCCGATGGATGTTACTGTTGTCTGTATAGACAAAACCTATACCTGCTTGATCCTGTGTTGGAATTAGATAGCGATTAGCAATACCTGACTTGAATACATAACCTTGGGGGTAAGGGGAAATCAAGAATGTAACCGAACGTAACTCAAAGGGCTATTATATTGTTTGCCGTTTTCCGGGCATTATGGAATAATCATGTTACCGTGGTCCCATGGGGAATGAATGGGGTATAGACCGATGGGTTACGATGAGGATTTTAATTTATTTCGAAGACTTTAGAATAGATAACCTAGTAGTATAGTTTAGATTACTCACTGCATTTCACCTGCACGTATACACTTCACTGTTCCATATCCATGTTACTGGTTATATTCGTGTTTGTTTATACTCATGCCTGCATATCTCATGTATCATGTTCATTTATTATTGTTTGATATTATGACGCATTGACGTCTGGGTTTTGCATGGCCCAGATCCTTTACCTCTTTCGCAGGCCGATCAGAAGTATTTCAGCCGACAGGCCGAGCAGTGAGGATCCTATTAGTTTAGTTTTATTTCCGTACTTTTATTTCCTGATGTGAGCCCGTATTTGGGACGTACTTTCCATATGTTATTGTTTATTGGATTTATTGCTTCCGCATATTATTTCTTGACTCGCTTATTCTGGCATATGGACATGTACTAGATAGTTTATTTTTATTTCTATTGTTCTTGATATCTTATAAACAGCCGTAATGTGACTATGGAGGGATGTTTCCTAGCAACAGGTAGCATGGTTGGCTCTGTCACGTGTCAATCTTAGCGCACTCTGGGAAGCGGGGCGTGACATTAGATATCATAAACCCGGAATATCACATATTCCGAATTTCATGCCTAATGTTATAAACCTGGCATTTTAGTCTCAAATTGAAAACACTTTTTAATATCCAGTCGGGCAGTTCAACAAGATTCCCAACAAATGATCGAATACTCGTCGGAAACATTAGCAGACGGCCGCACCCCGGATGCCGTCGACGAAGCGTACTTAGGCGGAACACCACGGCCACGAGCACCCGAACGGATGCTTTTGTTGGGACCTACACAAAAAAGCACGCTCCCTGCCTCACCAATGGTGCCGCAGAACCGCCGCCAAAGTTTTGCTATGGCCGCGCTTCCGCGGTCGTTTGGTCGAGTTGGGCCATCATTTTTCTTGTGGGTCCATTGAAAACCCTGCATAATTTTTTGAATATTTTTAATTAGAAAAATTTCAACTTTTGAATTTTTTTTTCCAGAGAGTGGGAAAAACGGGTTTTGAAAAGCCGATCGAATACTTTAACTTCGTCTAGGCTACTCCTAATGCTCTAGCATGGCTCTGATACCACTGCTGGGTTCGCTTAGCACCCCGACACGGTTTCGGCAAGCATCAAGTGTGCAACTTTAAAAATTTAGGGTGCCGAGCGAGCCCGAACCAATGATCTAACTGGAGAATTAGGGTTACAACTACGCAAGTAAACAATTTTGCTCTAAGTGAACAAGAAATACAACCTTTGTAGACCGATCCTTCACTTCTAAAACTTCGTGTAGTAATCCCTTAGCTCTAAATAGTAGTCTTTCGGACTCTCGTTAGGCTCCACTAGACGAAAAGAATGAGCTTGCTTAAAGATTTTCGAGACCGAAGATGATCTACGTCGAGAAATCTCCAACTCAAGCTACATCTTCACTAATTGAGAATTAGTGAATGAAACAAGCTATACTAAATGGCTAGTTTGATATAGATTGGTGAAGTAGAAATTTTGCTCACTTTAGAATTAATTTTCTCTTTTTTTTTCTTCTCACTTGAAAGCTGTTAGTTATATGTATGCCCTAGAGGCCATTACTGTACATAGGATGTATATTGTAGTGGATGCTGGGACGTATATAGGGAGGACTTTCTTGCTCGACATGATAGTATGCTATCTGGTTGATCTTTACCTTAACGTGTATACTGATTGTCTCTCTGTTACATGTTGGTAAAGCCCTTAGGATCTGTACTTGACTACCTGGACTATGATGCGGATCATACTAGTGGGGACATGGTAGTCCATAAGTACATCCTTCAAGGTCCCTAGTCGTGGGTATATCGAGACGGGGCATCGATATACCAGAGTAGACTAGCGTATACCTTCTCGACCCATACAGATGGGCGATGGATGATCCCATATCCATTGGTGTTTGACATCAGAGATGATATACGGGTGCTCAGTAGAGACTGGGTACACTGGACGGACTCGCCGAGAACTCCCAGATGGTATTATACCTCACGTCAGATGGCAGTTCTCTGGTGACACTGGTACAGAGTAGTCTGTTGACCCGAGATCGTCATAGAGTCTTGTGTGGTTCCCACTGTGCTTTGATTTCCATCTTACCACGTCCAAGAGGGCGTGCAAAACGGTGGTTTTTGGGTACAGTCCCGAATCACATGGAGGCAATGAGCGATAGGAGGGGATTCGTCTCTCCCGGTATAGGGGGTTGATGTTGCGCTGTGTTCGATTGGCTATAACAGGAAATCCCTGGCCAGGGTTGCTGAGATTTACTGGTAAGTGTTACCAGTAGTTTCTCGAATTGTTATAGACCTCATATCGACACGACTTATTGAGCTATTGGGGTCTGACGTTTACCACCCCTAGGCAAGATATGCGACATATCAGACGATCAGACCGGACTGTACGGTAGTGTTACTGGTCGGATTCGCAGGAGTGTGAGCGGGCTTGCTCGTCGATCTTCTGATCGCTCAATACCCGGGTGGCCGTTACGTTTAGCAGACCGCTTGCGGCTTGTGGGTGTTTGATATGATCATCACCTGCTGCCGGCGTATTGACGAGTCTTTAGAGTCCTACACAGAGGTTTCCTGGCTCAAGCGAAACGAAATAGGAGCGCATATGAGATATGTGCGGGACCGAGAATAATACGAGTATGTGATACTGTATTCGATTCTCGCGATGTGACATTGATCGGTTATATGCGATATAGCCGAGTTATCGGATCAAATGTTGATTCGATAAGTTGTTACTGATGATACCAGTCGGTTATGTGCGACATGACCGGATCATTGAATCAAGTGTTGATTTAATGATTTAATGCATATTTATATATTTGATATATTACTTTGCATTAACTAGTATCGGTTCACTTTAAATGGATTTTCTCGCTCGGGTGTGCACATTGTATATACGATATAGTTTTGTGCACTTACTTGTATCATGTTTGATGATGCATGGTTTTTGGTTAAGTGTATAGAATAAAACTATGGTCAAGATGATGATTAGGGTTTTGCATATTCTTTTAATTATTTGCTTATTCATTTTGGAAAATAATTAAAGCATAAAAGAAGAAAAACAAAATGGTTTTCTTTCTTTATTCTTCATGAAGCTTATTGAAGCTTCATGAAACTTTGACCACTTAACCATTTTGTCTTCTTCTTTTGACCCTAACCATTGATCTAACCTAAGTTAATTCTCTACACCTAACCATGGTGAAAATTATGATAAGTTTATTATTCTTTTCTATTCTAAATTAACTTATCATAACTTTTATCTTCTTCTTGCTCTTCTTCTTCTTCTTCATGAAGAAGCTTGTCTTCATCAATGGCATATTGAGCATATGAGTGAGAAATCCAATTCTAAAGTCTACCCACTTCCTATTTTCTCATCCTCTACCTCTTGCCAAGTAGTAGAGTGTGTTTCCTTCACAAGTTTTCATGGCTTGGTGAAGGTGGAGCTCGATCTAGCGATGCCTCGACGTAGATCATCTTCGGCATGGACATCGACGACCTAGCTTACCCATTCTCCGACGAAGCCGACGCTAGAGCCCGGATTTGATTTGGACAGCGGAGAGGACCTCATCTCAGAGCCGTGGAGGTGGAGGACCGGATCTACAAAGGTTGTATTTCCGTATCTCTTAGTTAATTGTTAACTAGTTTATTTTTCGCCTAGATTTCTAGCAAACGATCCGTACACTAGGGTTTCTCGGCACCGTAATTTTTGAAATTGGCATGGTTGATGCCTTGTGAGACCTCCTTGGGGTGCCTAGGAACCCTACAGTGGTATCAGAGACTAGCTAGAGCCTTAGGCGAAGTCTAGACGGATTTTAAAACCCGAACGAACCCGAAAACCCAAACCCAAAATGCTCTCTGTCCTTTTTCCAAATACAGGGATTTTTCAGTATTAAAAATATGTAGAAATATCAGCAGGAAAATATAAGAGTAACTGTGCAATTCGTAACCCTAATTCCATTAAAGCGCCGCGCTTCCGCGGCACGAGCATGGCTCGTGCGGCGGAACCGCGGCCTGTTTGTCGTTTTGTGAGGTGATGTTTGCACAGTAACTTCTATTTAACAGTGCTGGAGTTTCTGGGTAGTTTTAAAATTTATTCAAGAGTTGAATTTTCTGCAGTTGTTTTGGGGATTCGGTGTTTCGATCGGGGTATCAAATTTTGTCTATTTGGCTTTCCGGATAAATTTTTAGAATATGTTAAATAGTTCGACCGGATATAAATACCCAATTTTTCCCCTGTCGGGAAATTTCCAAGTGTTGGATTTTTCCGTAGTTTAACGACGTTCTAAGTAGTGCAAGTAACTCGATGGACCCTCTAGAAGACAACAAACCTTAACTCAATTATGTGACCGTCTTGAACTGCCCTTTGAACCTTCGGGTTTGGGACAGTACGGCGTGCCACATGTGAGGCGTTGGCTTGACCCTTCTACGGCTGGACCGTTGGTACTGAGGCACGAACTGAATGTTGTTAGACTCATATTTCATGTGTTGATCTGTATCGGGAAAACTTGGGTGTTCGATTGTTCGATCGGAAAGTTTAACATTTTCTGTTTATCTGGAACGTGATACAATAATTGGAATTCACAAAAAGTTATGTGATAACTGAATGAATGTTATAAACATAGCAGTTTAGTCTCACTTGATCGGTTGCCACGGAATTTTGATGTGATCAAAAGTCCGTCGCAATCACGTAGCGTACGCGGATACTCGCCGGGTAAACTTAATAGACAGCCTCACTCCACAGCCCCGACCAAGTGACTGTAGGAGAACCCCGTCGCCGAAAGCATTCGTTCGGGTGCTCGCGGTAGCGGTGTTCCGCCTTGGTGCACTTCGTCGACGGCATCGGGGGTGTGGCCGCCTACTGAAGTTTACGACGAGCATTCGATCAAAATGTCGGGAATCCTGTTGAATTGCCCGACTTGATATTGAAAAGTGTTTTCGATTTTGAGACTAAAATGCGGGGTTTATAATTGTTAGGCATGCGATGTCTAAGGAATTCATTTGGTCAGGCATGTGATGTCTGAGGTGGTTGCGGATTCCAACTGTTGTAGTTTTACACTTTCTTTTCTGTGACCGTAAGTGTAATATGTGATATCGCCGGTTTCGTTGCTATATGTCAACGACAATTGGGATGCGCATATTTACTTACGTTGATGACATGTGATGTTATGTGTTGCTGGATATGTTATATTGGATCGTCGTGTTTGAATAGCCGGGGTTTTTTATGTGAGATGGGTGTTTTTCATTTTCATTCATGTAAAAACTTGTATGTAATATTCTTTTATTGGGGCGCTTCCAGGTTGCGGAAGTTGTCACCGTTTGTATATTATTTACTTTTCCGCACTAGGATAGACCCAAGGAGGAGGGCACAAGTAACCGGGTTCTGGAGTCCAGTGGGAGACCAACTCGAGGAGTCGAGTCCGGGTCTCCTAACTCCAGAATTGGTAGGGTTGCTTGCCGCTCTCGTAGGGGTCTAGGGGTGTGGTTTTGGCTATTCATCACGACCGTGGAATCCGTGTTTTATACTGGCTCGTATTGAAAACACGGACGTCCTAGTATATCCAATATTTCATATGATTCTTCTGCTGCGATATCTGTGATGTGATCATGTGATGTTCTGTGATAGATACAGTATATAGTATATATGATATATTATATAGACGTTACTTATGTTTTACACCCGCGCTAGCCTTGCCCCGCTCTGCCGTTAGTTACCTAACCTAACGGTGCACGAGGGGACATCGAGGCGAATGCGGATGGCATAAGTGTACGTCGTATTTATCTGTGATGTTTAGGTATTTAAATGATGGGACTTCATTAATGTGATTAATGAATTAAAAGAAACCTAAGATGTTGTAGAATCGAATTTCAAAATAAAACAGGTAGCTACAGTTCTTGTTTTGCACAGCGGTATATATGATATATCCTGCACCTTATTCGATAAGGAAAGGACCGAGATCCCTTCACCGGGAGTGACTCCTTTAGCAATAACTGGCAGATGCTATACACTCGGTTTGTCTTTTGATTTCTTTTAAGAGTTTTGCTTTGCACAGTGATATATATGATATATCCCGCACCTCATTCGACGAGGAAAGGACCGACGATCCCTTCACCGGGAGTGACTCCTTTAGCAAAACTAGAAAAGCCTCAAAAGCATTCCATTTTTAAAATCATTTGATTCTACAACGATATAAAGTTCATTACGCAAAAGGTTTTCTTAAAAACCTGTCGTAGCCCTCCGTCATTTCAGATAGGTAATAGTTAGTATTCGTGCTGCGTTTGTTGACTCAGTCAAGGCGTAGTGTGCGGTAGCTGATTATTGCTTACCTGCAAAGCATATGATGCGATTGGATTAGGGTAGTCGTGCGGCCTTGTTGACTCAGTCAAGGATCGTGCGGGTGGGTTTAATTCAATCGGGAAATGACGGGTTGAACTTTACTTGCGGTCTATGGTTTGTTGACTCAGTCAAGGTCATAGATCGCATGGGGCAAAATATTATCGGGAATTTCAAGTGTTGAAATTTGCAATGAGATTGCATACCTTCTATGAGATAGTTGGATCCCGATACCCGCTGCGAGTAAGTGTTACTCTTGGGAGAGTTTTATACATTACAATTAGCCGATCAAGTAGGTGTCTAGAAAGGTGTCAACGGGGTTACGCCTCTGGGAAAACGAGGTTTACATTAATTAGGTTCGTGCGAAAGCACGGGGGACCTCCCTCAAAGTACCGACACTGGCCTGGCTGAAAGATTGGCGAACTTGTAGTGTGTAATTAATCCCGGCTAGTCTTTCCTTTTAGGGTTTGAAGGAAGATTTGATAAAAAGCAGTGGGAGCCATCCTGATTAGATAAAATAATAACCAATCTATTCTTGACAGAGCGCACGCTGAGTGTTTTCTTCTCTCTCTCTCCAGGTAGCGACCATATCACGCCTTAATCAAGATAATAATACGGATTATTGACCGAACCCGCTTGTTATACTGAGCTGGGGAACGTTGGTCCCGCTCCAACTTATAATTGTTATAAGACAGAGCAGGAAATTGGGGAATACCAGATTTCCCGTGCCGCCGAAACGAAGAGAGTGCATGCTGATGCATCATCTTCGGGTTTGTTCATTATACAGAACTGTTTCTCAGTATTCTTTACGTCCTGGGTATATGATACCGGATCAGGATCCCAGATATGTAATCTGTTACATAGGGCTACAGATAGGTAGAGAACTGAGAACGGGTGATAAGTTTCATGAGGCAGAAAACGGGGCAAGAGTTGCAGCCAAGTCTGTTGGTCACTGTCACCCTGTATTACCAATACATTGATTCTGAACGAATGTTATTAGATACCGAACCTGATATACAAAATCATATCAGTCTCTTTATTAGTAAAGAAAGGATATAATTTTGTATTGTTGGATAATGTTTTGAACATTTCCTATATCAAAAGTTGATCGGTTCAGGCACGTTATCTAAAAGCGTTGATGTTCTAAATCAAACCACAGTTCTTAGTATACGGAACACACACAAGAGGAAGAGTTCAGAAATGAACGAATCCTTCTTGAGGCATTGTAGACTAGGTCATATCAATGTGACCCGACTAGCTGAAGTTACATGTAGATGCATATTTAAATCTGTTTGAATTTACATCTTATGAAACTTGGCAGTCATGTCACAAAGATATAATAACCATAGCTCTGTTTACTGGAAACAGAGAAAAAGTTAGTGAACTCTTGGGATGATACATGTTGATGTATGTAAGGTCCCCAGTCTACACATGCCAAGACCGGTTCTTTGTACTTCATTACATTCTCTGATGATCTCTTTAGATTCAGACATATGTTCCTGTTGAAACACAAGTCCGAACCTTTTGAGATATTCACAGAATATAAGCTAGAAGTAGAGAACCAATACGGGTATAAGTATTATGTCCTATGATGAGATCAGGGAGGAGAATACTTGTGCACGGAATTCCTGGACTTTTCTAAAGGAGAATGAGATTCTCTCTCAGCATTACTCCTCCGTTTACACCATAGCACGATGGTATATCGGGGCGGAGCAATCACACCCTATATGATAAGGTGTGCTCTATGATGAGTACTACTGAGTTACCTATTTCCTTATGGGAGTTATGCACTTACGAAGTTGCATACCTATTGAATAGGGTTCCAATCAAATCAGTTGCCTACCACTTCATATATGATGTGGATAGGGAAGAGCCCATGTCTTAAGCTAGTTAAGATTTGGGGTTGACCGGCCTATGTCTAAAAGCAAAATCCGGACAAGCTCGAGGCAAGATCTGTTATGTAGAACTGGAAATGTTCCAGCTATACAAACTGCAAATGATGATTTGAAAGAACCAAAGGATTCAATAGTTACCAACGAACCTCAGCCTCTCCGCCGATCTAGTAGGGTTCCTCACCCACCTGAGAGATACTTCTGTTTCTCTATGACAGTGGAAGCGAGGATTGCATCATGAGATGATGACCCAACTAGTTTCGAGCTGGCCATCTGGAGTGGGACTCTGTAAGAATGGCTGGATGTTTAGTGATCTGAGATGGAATCCATGTACACCAACAAAGTATGGACTTTAGTTGCTATATCTGAAGGGTTAAATCCCCATCAGGAGCAAGTATATCTTGAGAAGATTACTTGGTGTAGATGGAAAAGTTAAGACTTTCAAAGCTGGACTTGTTAAAGTTTTTCGTCATCGACCAAGCGTGGATAATGATGAAACCTTTTTCAAGTAGCTATGCTTAAGTCCATCCAGATCCTACTTGTCACGGCTACATACCATGACTACGATATCTGGTGGTTGGGTGTCATGACTGCTTTTCTAAATGATGTTTTAGAAGAGTGCGTCTATAAGTACACAGCCAGAGGGCTTCGTAGACAGTGGGAGCAGCGGAAACGTGTGCAAGATGCTTTATAGGATTAATGCAGGCATCGCGGAGTTGGAACATCTGTTTTGATGGATTAGTCAAAGAGTTTGACATCATCAAAATGGTAGATGAACCTTGTATAAACAAAAGGGTAGTAGGGAGTATGGTGGCGATCCTCGTACAGTACGTGGATGACATACTCTTGATGGGGAAGGAGTTTCCTATGCTACGCTCGGTCAATCTCCGCTTATCACCATAATTCTCCATATAGGATCAAAGTGATACCTCCTAAATCCTGGATTTTGGATCTATGAGATAGATCTAAATGGATGTTAGAATACTCACTAGCTGTAGTGAGATGGTATCAATCGACCCTGGGGAGAATCACTGGAATGGTTCCAGGGTGATAAAGACGACTGAATGTCAGTCGCAGGCATTGTCTTTACCCTCAGTAAAGGGACGGTATGTTGGAAGAGTTCCAAGTTAAATACCGTGGCATACTAGACGATAAAGGCGGGTTACATCGCTATTTGAGATGCTACCAAAGAGGATGTTTGGGTATATATTGGTTCATAAGATGAACCATGTTCCTCCCATTGTGTGACAATGGAGTTGTGGCTTATGCCAAGGAACGTCCGTCCCATCTGTGATCCAGACATATTCTAAGGCAGTATCACCTGATCATGGAGATGGTTGATCTCCAAAGGATCGAGGTTAGGAGAGTAGATTCAGAGGACAACACAGCAGATCCACTCACAAAGGCCTGTTCCCAGAGAGAGACTTTTATGGGATGGTTGAGTATGAGATACTACAACCACTGCTACAGATGGCCCTAGTGCAAGTGGGAGATTGTTAGTTATATGTATGCCCTAGAGGCCATTACTGTACATAGGATGTATATTGTAGTGGATGCTGGGACGTATATAGGGAGGACTTTCTTGCTCGACATGATAGTATGCTATCTGGTTGATCTTTACCTTAACGTGTATACTGATTGTTTCTCTGTTACATGTTGGTAAAGCCCTTAGGATCTGTACTTGACTACCTGGACTATGATGTGGATCATACTAGTGGGGACATGGTAGTCCATAAGTACATCCTTCAAGGTCCCTAGTCGTGGGTATATCGAGACGGGGCATCGATATACCAGAGTAGACTAGCGTATACCTTCTCGACCCATACAGATGGGCGATGGATGATCCCATATCCATTGGTGTTTGACATCAGAGATGATATACGGGTGCTCAGTAAAGACTGGGTACACTGGACGGACTCGCCGAGAACTCCCAGATGGTATTATACCTCACGTCAGATGGCAGTTCTCTGGTGACACTGGTACAGAGTAGTCTGTTGACCCGAGATCGTCATAGAGTCTTGTGTGGTTCCCACTGTGCTTTGATTTCCATCTTACCACGTCCAAGAGGGCGTGCAAAACGGTGGTTTTTGGGTACAGTCCCGAATCACATGGAGGCAATGAGCGATAGGAGGGGATTCGTCTCTCCCGGTATAGGGGGTTGATGTTGCGCTGTGTTCGATTGGCTATAACAGGAAATCCCTGGCCAGGGTTGCTGAGATTTACTGGTAAGTGTTACCAGTAGTTTCTCGAATTGTTATAGACCTCATATCGACACGACTTATTGAGCTATTGGGGTCTGACGTTTACCACCCCTAGGCAAGATATGCGACATATCAGACGATCAGACCGGACTGTACGGTAGTGTTACTGGTCGGATTCGCAGGAGTGTGAGCGGGCTTGCTCGTCGATCTTCTGATCGCTCAATACCCGGGTGGCCGTTACGTTTAGCAGACCGCTTGCGGCTTGTGGGTGTTTGATATGATCATCACCTGCTGCCGGCGTATTGACGAGTCTTTAGAGTCCTACACAGAGGTTTCCTGGCTCAAGCGAAACGAAATAGGAGCGCATATGAGATATGTGCGGGACCGAGAATAATACGAGTATGTGATACTGTATTCGATTCTCGCGATGTGACATTGATCGGTTATATGCGATATAGCCGAGTTATCGGATCAAATGTTGATTCGATAAGTTGTTACTGATGATACCAGTCGGTTATGTGCGACATGACCGGATCATTGAATCAAGTGTTGATTTAATGATTTAATGCATATTTATATATTTGATATATTACTTTGCATTAACTAGTATCGGTTCACTTTAAATGGATTTTCTCGCTCGGGTGTGCACATTGTATATACGATATAGTTTTGTGCACTTACTTGTATCATGTTTGATGATGCATGGTTTTTGGTTAAGTGTATAGAATAAAACTATGGTCAAGATGATGATTAGGGTTTTGCATATTCTTTTAATTATTTGCTTATTCATTTTGGAAAATAATTAAAGCATAAAAGAAGAAAAACAAAATGGTTTTCTTTCTTTATTCTTCATGAAGCTTATTGAAGCTTCATGAAACTTTGACCACTTAACCATTTTGTCTTCTTCTTTTGACCCTAACCATTGATCTAACCTAAGTTAATTCTCTACACCTAACCATGGTGAAAATTATGATAAGTTTATTATTCTTTTCTATTCTAAATTAACTTATCATAACTTTTATCTTCTTCTTGCTCTTCTTCTTCTTCTTCATGAAGAAGCTTGTCTTCATCAATGGCATATTGAGCATATGAGTGAGAAATCCAATTCTAAAGTCTACCCACTTCCTATTTTCTCATCCTCTACCTCTTGCCAAGTAGTAGAGTGTGTTTCCTTCACAAGTTTTCATGGCTTGGTGAAGGTGGAGCTCGATCTAGCGATGCCTCGACGTAGATCATCTTCGGCATGGACATCGACGACCTAGCTTACCCATTCTCCGACGAAGCCGACGCTAGAGCCCGGATTTGATTTGGACAGCGGAGAGGACCTCATCTCAGAGCCGTGGAGGTGGAGGACCGGATCTACAAAGGTTGTATTTCCGTATCTCTTAGTTAATTGTTAACTAGTTTATTTTTCGCCTAGATTTCTAGCAAACGATCCGTACACTAGGGTTTCTCGGCACCGTAATTTTTGAAATTGGCATGGTTGATGCCTTGTGAGACCTCCTTGGGGTGCCTAGGAACCCTACAAAAGCTAGAGAGTAAGGAAGGAGATGAAGAAGAAACTCAAGTGATCAAGTGTATTGAACCATGGGTGAGAAAATATCTCATATAAACTCATGTAGAGACTAAACCATGGCTAAAGATAATAGTTAGGTTAATAAATATCCAGAGTAAAACAAAATTAGTAGACTTAACTCAAAACTTCTCCATGCTTCCACAAGCATCTCAAGCCTTACTAATTTCCACCTAATTTTGATTTTTCCTTTAATATTTAAACACCCAAATTATCTTAAGTTAGGTATGGGTCTCATACACCCAAGTCTAATGTATCATCTAGTATAACACAAAATAAATACATTAATATATATCACATATATATTTGTATGTATTTAGAGAAAATATTTTCTTAATCGAGCTAATATTAGTTAATGTATATTAATATATCAAATATATAATTATACATTAAATTATTAAATCAACACTTGATTAAATAACCCGGCTGTATCACATACAACCGACTAATATCATATACATGTATATCATATATATATACATATAACAAATTATTGAATCAACACTTGATTCAATAATCCGGTTATATCACATATAACCCATATCGCGAGATTAGAATACTGTATCACATACACGTATCAATCTCGGTCCCGCACATATCACATGTGTACCCTACTTCATTTCGCATGAGCTAAGAAACCTCTGTGTAGGGCTCTAAAGACTCGTCAATACGCCGACAGTAGGTGATGATCATATCAGTCACCCACAAGCCGTCAGCGGTACTAGCTGGACGTAATGGCTGCTTGGGTATTGAGTGATCAGAAGATGAACAAGTAAGCTTGTTCATACTCCCATGAATCCAATAAGTAACACTACCCTACAGTTCGGTCTTTTCGTGTGATATGTCGCATATCGAGTTTAGGGGTGGTAAACGTCAGACCCCAATAACTTGATAAGTCATACCGATGTGAGGCTCATAACGGGTCGAGAAACTACTGATAACACTTACCAATAAATCTCAGTTCGGCCCTAGCCAGGGACTTCCTGTTATGGCCAATCGAGCATAGCGCAACATCAACTCCCAATACCGGGAGAGACGAAACCCCTCCTATCGTTCATTGCCTCCATCTGACTCGGGACTGTACCCAAAAATCACCGTTTTGCACGCTCTCTTGAATGTGGTAAGGTGGATATCAAAGCACGGTGGGAATCACACAAGACTCTATGACGATCTCGGGTCTACAGACTAACCTGTACCAGTGTCACCAGAGAACTGCTATCTGACGTTAGGTATAATACCATCTAGAAGTACTCGGCTAGTCCTGTTCAGTGTACCCAGTCTCCACTGGGCACCCGTATACAATCTTTGATGTCAAAAACCAATGGATATGGGATCATCCATCGCCCATCAAATGGGTCAAGAAACGTATACGCTAGTCTACTCTGAAATATCGATTCCCCGTCTCGATACACCCACGACTAGAAACAATTAAAGGATGAACTTATGGACTACGCTGGCCCCACTAGTATGATCTGCATCATAATCCTGATAGTCTATATGTTCTAAGGGCTTTACCAACAGTGAGAGCAAGACAGTATCACAATACTAGTCTATATGTTAAGATAAAGAGCAACCAGATAGTATACTATCATGCCGAGTAAGAAAGTCCTCTCTATATATGTCCAAGCATCCATTATAATATACAATCATGTACAATAATGACCTCTAGGGCATACATATAACTAACAAAATCAAACAGGATAAATGAGGTGTTAAATACGATTTAAACACATGGCACGAATCTCGAGACAGATGGCCATCATCTGGCCCCCCAAAATCACCCAAAAACCGCCCTCGGCGGCCCAGATGCTTCCAAATCTCTCCGTGTTTCTCCCGTGCACCTTTTCAACTCCCATCAACTCCTTTTTATTATTTTTTTCTCTGAAATTAAACAGAGAGCAGTATACCCTTTCATCTACCCATTTACACTCTATTCAATCCATTTTTAATTCTTTTTAATTCACCCTATACCTATATTCATCCCTATAAATATCACCCCATCTCCTACCTCTTCCCTATTCAGAAATTTATAGCAAAACTCTCTCAAAATCCTCTCTATGTTTCCAAGTCCAAAGGAGTTTCTAGTGGAGTTGCCCAAAATCGAAGCGACGATTGATCGATCTTTCCATACTTCTTAATCTCGGTTCTACCAACCTAGCCATCCTCTTCACCGTTTGAATCACTTAACCCATAATTCCTTTCTTTCTTTTCCCCCTCCTCTCTATCGTTTCATCTCAAACGACCCTTAAAACGAATATCGATAAAATTGGAGTTAACCTTTTCTCTTTAAAACAATTTTGTCACAATTGCCATGCCAATTAAATTACACCAATATTTCTACAACCACCTTAAAATAATGTTCATCCATTTAATTTTGAATGTGTTTAAAATTCATGTTAAATAAAACAGATATCGAACTTTACACAAAAATACCATGAATTTTATATGTACCCTTTTATCGCTATCTTGACATATACCTTTAGAAAATTCACAGGGCAACGACCTACCCCACTCACATACACCATTGTTTTATAGCACGATATTTTAGTTATATATTTTATGATAAAGAAACAATTTTCAAGAAAATACCCTCGCTTTCTTAAAAAATACTTTTTATGAATCGCTATTTTAATATCTTTTCAATTACGTCTCTACAACTCTCGTTAGGCGATCCGGTTGTGGATGGTGCAGGTTATCGCACATTTTTGAGATAGTAGAGCGAGATGAGAACTCCTCATGGAGAATTCGGTCTTGAAAAGAATAAAATATGATTTTAAAGAAAATACGAGTTTTACAAAAACAAGTTAAATAATTAAAAAAATTATTTAAATCATAAATCCCTATTTTCAAAGAAAACCAATTGTGAAAATTATTTTATATGAAAGATTAAAGTTTTACGAAAATACTATCAAGTTTTCAAAAGTGGTTTCATGAAAATAGCATAAACTTTTAAAACTAAGTTTTATCACTAAAATACAACCAAATATAAAAAAAACTTTTTTTTACAAAAATCTTGACATTTTAACAAACATATTTTTATTAAAAATATATTCGAGGTTTTAGAACGAGTTAAAAACCCTCGAGAATTTTAAAATGACATTTTTATTAAAATATTATAGAAATCAAAAGACTAGTCTAGCTTGCTTATTTAGGTTGCAGATTGGTTTGAGTGATATCTTCTCTTATCAATTGTCTTGGGATTGCCGAAGACAATGATGCACCACCTGCCTCTCTCTAAATATAGATTGCAATCTTAAGATGGAAATTATCAAATTGCAATCGTTTTTGAAAAAGACACAAATCCTATCATTTATGTGCAGTGGTTGTTGATATTTTCCAAACTCAAGAATTTCACAAGTTAAATCTATTAATAAGATAGACCTAGAATCTGAATACAAACTCGAACTTGATTTGAACTCGAATCCAAACCCAAACTTGAGCACTTGATCTCGAACTTGAACACTTGAACTTGAACTTGAATATCCAAACTTGAACTTGAACACTTAACTTGATTTGACCGAACTCTGAATATAACTTGATATGAACTTAACATGAACTTGACATGAATACCTGAATATAAATTGAACCTGAATCTGTATTCTTTATATTCATGGATTCGGTAAAGACCAGTAAACTTGAACTACACAATAGAATACGTGGGGATAAAGGGTAGATTGTTAAGGAACGTTTGTCGTGAAACGAGATGTCACTTTAAAAGACACCTCTTGAATATCTTATGCCGTTATTTCATGGGTTATGACGGAGCCTTGTACTCTCTTGCATCTTTGGTCCTTAGGGGAAGCTGGACTACTCTTGTATACACGCTTACTTTCCTTATCAAACCACAAACAATCACGTTAGAATAGCTACCTTTATACATATGAATGACATGATTAAGATAATTTTACATATAACCTTACCTGTTCATTATTTCTTGGTTTCTATTCATTTCCATACCTTCAGTGATCAGTACTTATTTCTTTTGGGAACTTACCGAGCGCTAGTTCACTGACGACATTCCTCTTTTTTCTTTTGGAATGTTCGTCAGGAGGACCAGACACTGAGAAGATCGAGTCCAGTCAGGATGACTTCGATCAGCTTACTGAGCCAGATTACTAGTTTCATTTCTGCAGTTATTCTCTGTATGCCACTGTTTAGCCATCTTTTCCAGTATTTATATCTTTTATATTCAGACATATGTATTTAAAGTTTGAATATAAATAAAATTACTGTTTATTTTTAATTATTTTTGTTATTCTTGCATATTGTTATATTGCCTACATACGCTTAACGTATTTATTAAGGGAAATGATTTTCTCATAGTAAATACGTTGTGGGCCTCGTTACGTGTCGTTGCCGTCTTCTGGGAAGCGGGACGTGACAGGTTTAATTGGTGGCCCATGCATGTCAGTTCTAAATGAAGTTTTAAGCAATATATCACAATAATTATAAAATTCAGCAACTTTACATTCCTTAGATTTCAAATTTCTTATTTCTTGAATGTATCCCAATCTATCTTTTCTATCAAGATGATAGATTCTTCTAACAATACCAGCATTAACGTCAATGTCATCACACCACCGCCTACACTACCACATCCACCTACCTTTACAAAGCCTATTAACGAACAAACGGTGCCTCTCGAAACCATTAAGAGTCTTCTGGAGGGCCAGCAGCAGAAGACTGCTATCCTTTTGGACCGTCCCGAAGCTGAAGCACCTGGTGTGAAACAATTTCGGGCGTTGCGCCCAAAAAACTTTTTAGGGAAAGAGAGCCCTCTTGAGGCTGAAGAGTGGTGTTCATACCATAATATTGCATTATTATATTTCCCATTCTTATTCGTTTTATAAATAAACAGGTGCTTTTGACGCATGTCTACTACATATTACAGGTTACAGGTTCTTGGACAGAAAACAGTGAAAACGATGAAAAGACGATGCAAAAGTGGACTTTGACCAACAAACAGAAGACTCTTGATCAAGCCTACATCAAAGATAAAATTCACAAAGTACAAGGCAATGCAAGGTCCAAGATTACAAAGCGAACGGTTAAAAGTCCACCGCAATTATTCACTGGAGATCTGGAAGAAACATAGAAACTATTTTAATAAAAGATCCAAATAATAAGGAAGCCCAAAGACAGAAGAGCCAACAAAGGAAATTTCAAGGCCCAATACTTCCTTTTAAAGAGACAAAGACATAAAATTTTACCAAAACTTGGAGTCTAATTTGATTAGGTCTTCCTAAGGATATTTTGGTAAATGTAGACATGCGAATCAATTGTAACCTAGGTTTTCCTATCCTCTATAAATAGGAACTCTAAATCATTGTAAAGGCTATGCCTCCCTCATGCCTCTTTTTCATAAATAAAAATTCAGATTCATTTGAAGTTGGGAGAGCATCTTTCTGTAAGTTCATCTTTTATTTTCTGCCTTAATTTTATAATTAAATTCTTGCCCTAGATAAATTAATCTTTTGCCTTAGTTTAATCTAGTGTAGAATCTCTTAAACTGCAGTAGATAATTAATCTATTAGATCTCAAAATACACATAGTAAAAATGATGTTTTTAATAGATCTCCTAATGAGCGAGTAATTTCCTCGCTTGTTAGGGTTAGGAATAGGGGAAGGATTGAGAGATGAAGATCTCTCATCTCTTTCGTGCCCAATCATTTGTAATAATTAGAACTTCATGCATGCATGCATGATCCGCTCCCTACGGCACCCTACCCACGAGGTAAAGGTGAAACCGTAGTATAAATGACCGTACATGCAAGTCTTCCATGAAGGTTAGAGCAACTAGTAGGAAAGGACGGACAAGAATCTAGAGGAAGAAACATTGTTTCTTCCCAATCATCCTAATCCCCTTTACTAATAATTGCTATAACTCCTAAAAGATTTAATTTACACTAGTAAAATAGGGGGTTGCCCCTACGGATATTGGAATCCGTAGGGGCAGATTTAACTTGGCCCTACGGATTAATCCGTAGGGCTAAAAGGTTGTCCCTACGGGCACAGACGTCCAAGAATAAAAATATTAATTCTTAATTTGGTGTTTGCCCCTACGGAGCCGCAAACAAAGGACCTACGGGTATATCCGTAGGGGCAAGTAAATATCGATTTAACAAAAGCCCAGATCGATCGCCTACGCTCACTTTCTCTCTCTCTCTCTCGATCGCGCGCGAAAAAAATCCCCAAATCGCCACGCCGTCGTCGCCACCGTCGTTCTCCTCGTCGCCACCGCCGGTTTCGTCGCCACCGCCGTTCTCGTCGCCACCGCGGTTCAGGTCGTCGCCACCGCCGTTCAGGTCGTCGCCCCAGCCCCAGCAGCAGCCGTTCAGGTGAGTAAATCTCGAGGTAAATTAAAGAATTTTTGGATTATTTTGGGCTTAGGGTTCATGGCTGGGTCTGGGGTTGCACGCGCGAGTTGGGGTTCGGCAGGGGTCGCGGTCGCGGTCGGGGTCGGGGTCGGGGTAGGGTTAGGGTTGGGGTTCGGCTGCTGCTGGGGTGGGGCTGGGATTAGGGTTTGCCTTAGGGTTGGTGTTGGGGTTTAGCTGGCCGAGCTGGGGTTAGGGTTAGGTTGGGGCTGGGCTGGGGCTGGGGACTGGGGCTGGGTCGGGGTTAAGTGGTGGGGAGTTGGAAAAAAACAAGAAGATGAAAGAGTAATGAATGTGAGAAATTAAGAATGAGAACAATTGCACAACAAATTTGTTGACAAGAAAATGAGAGAGTAATGAATGTGAGAAATTAAGAATGAGAACAATTGCACAGAAAAAGCTATGCTTGACTAGGGGGTATGGTTCTATGTGCTTTCAGAGAGCAACTTGGGGTTAGGGTTAGGTGGATTGATGACAACAAAATACCATAATTTATAACTATATTACTCATATAATGTGTATGTCATGTGAAAGCTAGATGAAGGTCGAGGCAAGCACAACAAATTTGTTGGATGGGACAATGTCAATAGGAGCTCAATGCTATTTGGAAAAATAATAATTCAAAGACATAGTGGAGTTTCCGATTGGTGGCATGGACTAGTTTGATGTATGTAGTTGGTTTGATTTATGAAAAAATGGGGAGACAACATGCATGTATGCATATAGGTAACATCTGCCAATATGCTATATCCAGACCGCAATCTATTTTTGCCTATTGGCTAATATGAAAATATCGGCCTGCGTATATGACATAATCAAAGTTATTAAATCTTGATACGGTTTGTGTTTCATTTTTTTATTTATCAGTTCTATCAATGTTGCGTATAACGCTTTATGATATCAGTATCCTACATTTGTAGTTTTAATTGTTGATTATTATAGATGAATACCATTGCAATAACAGTTTTTGGTTGATGAATGCTATTGCAATGTAGGATGATCAGTTCTATCAATCTTGATCTCAATGGTTTAAAATCATGTTACACATACAACACGAATGCACAACAAACGCATAATTAGAGAGCGACTCGAGATATTCAGGTTAAAACCAATATATGATACTCGATGATAATATGAAACCTTCATATTCCCATCGATACTCGTATATGAAACTAAAAGCGCCACTTAGTCCCCGTCTATCGGTTAACATACGTGCGATGCTCGTCGTGACCTAGAACTATACGAAGGTTGTTAAATATCGGACAGTATAGCTCGATACTAACAACCGTCGTATAGTCTACGCGACGAGAAAATTCAATCGTATGGTAACCCATAGATTTGTCCCGTGTGGACAAGTTAAGAATGTATAAAGCAAACGCCTTCATTCACTTGTGTTTTCATCCGTTTCGAGATATTTCGTCGGTACCTTTCCGCTGGTTCTCCGTGTACAAAGATAGATTAGATGTTCATTTCAATGTTGTTTCACAGCTTTGAAATGATTATCTATTCTATTACAGTGTACTCGGAGAACAGCGGGGAGGTGCTGCCGAAATTTACTCGAAACGGTTGAAAGCACAAGTGATGGGCGTTCGCTCTATACATTCTTAATGGGATAGAAGCATACCCCCGACAGTCGGAACACACACATACAACAAGAATACACAACAAACGCATAATTAGAGAGCAATTCGAGATGTTCGGGTTAAAACCAATATATGATACTCGATGATAATATGAAACCTTCATATTCCCATCGATACTCGTATATGAAACTAAAAGCGCCACTTAGTCCCCGTCTATCGGTTAACATACGTGCGATGCTCGTCGTGACCTAGAACTATACGAAGGTTGTTAAATATCGGACAATATAGCTCGATACTAACAACCGTCGTATAGTCTACGCGACGAGAAAATTCAATCGTATGGTAACCCATAGATTTGTCCCGTGTGGACAAGTTAAGAATGTATAAAGCAAACGCCTTCATTCACTTGTGTTTTCATCCGTTTCGAGATATTTCGTCGGTACCTTTCCGCTGTTCTCCGTGTACAAAGATAGATTAGATGTTCATTTCAACGTTGTTTCACAGCTTTGAAATGATTATCTATTCTATTACAGTGTACTCGGAGAACAGCGGGGAGGTGCTGCCGAAATTTACTCGAAACGGTTGAAAGCACAAGTGATGGACGTTCGCTCTATACATTCTTAATGGGATAGAACCCTTCCCCCGACGGGTATATCCGATAGGAATCCTGATATTTTTCCCCTACGGAAAAGTACCTACGCATATATCCGTAGGGGGTAGTACATGGACCTACGGATATGTCCGTAGGTACAAGTAATATATTAAAAAAAACCGTAAATAATATAAAATCTTATACCCTACGGCGTAATCCGTAGGGGCAACAGGACCTACACATATATCCGTAGGGGCCAGAATTTGCCCGTAGGGGCAAGTTCAGGGCCTCAACTTGCACCTGTGGCCTTTGCACCTACGGGGTGTTTTTTCGCCCCTACGGATATATCCGTAGGGGCAGTAGGTTGCCCCTACGGATTTATCCGTAGGGGCAACCCTTATTTGTAGTAGTGTTAGGGCATTGAAAGAGGTATGAAATTTAATCTTACCAACTCCATCTATACCTAATCCTAGCAAGTTTCTTAATTCTCGTACAACTTTGTTTTTAGATTTAATTAGAAGATCCAACACCCATTGGAATTAGCTCGTAAGAACACTTAGGAAATTAACACCATCCCTATGGACCGACCCGTACTCACCGGCTAGCTGCAAAGCGACGCCGTTCTTGATTGCGGTAAAATATTTTTGATCGTTAAAAACCTACACTAAATCAAGTGGGCCCAAAGTATCGAGAACGATCTTGCAGCAGCACAAGTGCCAGACATAGTTTGAGTTCTTATTGCAAAACTCCAGCTCACGGACAACGCAAGAGTCTGGTGGAAGGCCGAGAAGAGCCGTCTTGCACAGCCAATAGAGTGGAAGACGTTTCGAGATCTATTCGATGCAAAAATTTTCCCCGAGACTGCTCGATTTGATATGGAACAACAGTTCATCTACCTGCAAGAAGGTTCTATATGGATAAAATCAGTGGATGAGTATGATTCCGAATTCACTATACTTGTTGGGGTCAAAATTATACCCGGTCGACCAAGTCAAAGTCAAGATCAACCCCAAATCAAACGGGTCCGAGCCCAAGCAAGCGGGTCCAAGCCCAAATCAACACCAAGCATGGAAATGGCCAGCTCCATGCCCAAAAGAGACAATAAATTAGTCTAAATGCAATTTTTAGAAATAAATGTATGAAAAAGGGCAAAACCCCAAAATTGTGTAAACCCCTTAATTTATGTGTAAAAAAATATAAGCATATGAGACATGACGAGACACAAATGCCATTTAGAAAATGCTTAGAGGATATATGTAAAGTGTGTATGCTATAAAAGTCAAACATGAAATGAGAAAAGGAGGAAAAAAATTGAGAAATTTAATAAAAGAGAATTAGAACACAATAATAATCCTTTTCCTTCAATGGCAAAGTCAGAAAGATCTAATCCATGAGTGAACAAAAGTATACTCCAGCTTATGTAATATTTGAGTTTCTTTCACAGGCCCCTCGATTAAAATATACAGCTAACAACCTCGTGTCATATCGCTTCATTGACTTTGGTTAACAAATGCATTAATAATTGATGTCAATAGAAAATTTGGACTGTCTCTCTGATTTTCACCATTTTGATGCATGAAACTTCAAAACTCAGCTGAGAGGAAAAGAACCCCATAGTCTTCCATCTCAATCTAAAAATTTCTAAGTGGACTATAGGGTCAAATTTGACATATATATATATATATAATGGAGGAAAGATGCCTATGGCGTCGAAATAACACATCCTCCATCGTGTTTTCCGACGATCGGAATGCATCATTTTCATCGTTATCATCTAAGATATGGGTACACCAAATTTAATGTGATTCTACAACTTTTTCACCGTTGAATTAGTGGGTTCAAAATTAACGGTTTACCGACAATAGAACTTTTTACATCGCTAAATCAACGGTTAAAAAGTTGTAGAATCACATTAAATTTGGTGTACCCACATCTTAGATAATAACGATGAAGATGATGCATTCCGATCGTCGGAAAACACGATGGAGAGTGTGCTTTTTCGACGCCATAGAAAAAAATTCCCTCTTATGGCATCTTTCCTCCATTATTCTCTCTCTCTCTATATATGTGAGAAGAATGCAAGAAAATAATACTAATTAGGACAAATAGTAATGTATTATAGAAATTGCATATATGTTGTTTTGGGAAGTATGCATCATGTGATGATTAACTAGCAGAATATATATATATATATCTTGATGGAATAACTCTTCCCGATGGCCAAAATTTTAACGGTGTTGGCATAACTCTTTCCGATGCAAATGTGATATGGTGAAATTGCTCATGTCGTTTGATAACAAATACACCTTCTAATAATATGTGGTCAACATTTGGAAATCGTTGTTGACGATAGAGGACAACCGTGTGGCCGTTGTAGGAGAAAATTCGCTCCAATTAGTTAGCACTTCTCTATAAAATTATGGAGAAAGACCGAATAGTTCTTTTTTCTGTTAAGATTACTATATGCAAAACATACAGATTTGGCATTCAAAGAAGAAGGAGATCATCGGAACATGCATGCCATAATCTTTATTTATTTACAGGAGTGCCACATCCGTGTTCATATAATACGAATTCAGATCCTTTCCAGCTGAAAAATACCCCAACACTGTTAATTTAGCAATAAATCAAAATCTATCGAGACAGCCTACAATGCCCGTATTACCACACAGCACACTTGCTCATAAGTCCAAATTAAACAAAAATCTTAGAAAAATTACTTGGGGAAAAAGTCAATAGAAACCTTAATTAGATCATGTTGTTCTTATTGGCTGAAAGCAAAAGCCTTATGTTTGACTTTGACCATAACCAAAGTATGAAAGATACATCTTAGCAATGTTAATTCAAACTAAGACCGGGTTGTACGGCTATTGGCAACATGTCTCTCGCACGTTCAAATTATCTATCTCTCTGTCTCTCTCTCTCTCTCTCTATATATATCTATATATAATCCTTTTTTAAATACCTTTGCTTGTTTAATTGGTCACTTGTGCATGTATGTTGACATTTTGTAATATGGCTTACATTAATTATATAAAGAGATAGATTCTTGGGTTTTTGAAGTTTGGTAGGCAATTTCATTAGAGATATATTGGTGCAGGTCTCTCTCAATTTATAAGATAAGGAGTGAAGGAAGAGAAGAATATATTTATACAAGGGGGAGAAATATTAAGGAGAGCTTGGATTTGATAATGAACAGTTGTTCTTTTGGTGAGCATGAAGATGGTGGAGAGAATGCCAAGGTACTTCTTCTCCTCTCTCTCTCTCTCTCTCTCTCTCTCT
Organism: Agapanthus africanus; assembly: GCA_030015575.1. Classification (NCBI taxonomy): domain Eukaryota; kingdom Viridiplantae; phylum Streptophyta; class Magnoliopsida; order Asparagales; family Amaryllidaceae; genus Agapanthus; species Agapanthus africanus. Next base: position 176,813,018 of record JASDDO010000026.1, on the reverse strand, counting down.
CTCACGCGTGTACCATCTCCTTTTCCATTATTATTCTTCTCGCTCTCTTCGATACCATTTTTATTCCATATGCTTGATGGTGTTGTTGAAATCAATAGAAAACATTCTAATTCATCTATAGCATGAATTGCTTTATTTGTAAATATGTATGACCTAATTAGCCGGGTGCAACTTTCCTTAATTTCTCTAAATATTAACAAGAAGCAATTCTGACTTTTATTTATATATCTAGTTAACATCAAGTCTTCTTATCGTTTGTTGAAGGGATTAAGATTTCTTTATTCTGATAATTTTCATCGCATGCTCCAACTTCTGATTATATACATCATTTATTAAAAAATTATTTATATTTTCATATATGGTCAATTCTATTTCTATCTTTAACCTGTCAGCTGGTTGTAAGACGCGCCAAGAATAACTTCTCACCATATGAAAATTGTTCTTGATATGTCTTATTCGGAATGTGCAACCATAATTTGACTATATGATATGAGTGTGTTTGCTACTTGTAGGAGGAACAACTTGAATCCACCAGAATCAAAATAGGTGAAGCACGAGAAGAGAACCAAAGATTGAAGAAAGTCTTGGAAGGAATGATAAAAGACTACCAGTCCCTTCAAATGCACTTCTTCAATATTGCTCAACATGAACAAGTTGACAAGACGGTCGAAAAATCTATGAACCCTCTCAATGTCGAAGAGCCCGAATTCGTCACATTGAGCCTTGGTAAACCTAATGGTTTCAATGTATATTCATTGTCATATTTATAACTGCTTACATATAAATTAATTTATACATAACCACATATATATACCTTGATCCCTTCAAATTATATTTTGTTTAGTGTGTGTATTAATTGAATAATCATGTTATGATAATAAGCATGCTAAATTTCAAACATATACAATTAATGTAGAAATTTTCAAATAAATACGGTGAATTAGTTTCGGACTTTATTATAAGTTCAATACCATAGCAAATACAAGATGGGCCAATGACAGTGCAGAAAAATGCTATGTTGTTCGTGGCAAATGGTATTGAATTAAAAAGCGGCTAATGCTTTTTCGTGTGTATACATTTGAAAATTAAGAAGTTTATGGTATTAATTTATCGCAGAATCCGACAAACCATGGTACTTTAGTGAAATTTAGCCTAAATATATTAATTAGCTCGACTTGTCCTTGAGGAGAGGAAGCCTAACCCTAATATATATTGCTTCAGGTAAAACTTCCAACGAGATTAAGAAAGAAGAAGCAGAGGGAAGAAAGATACAGGACGATGGAGAGAGAGAAGGCCTAGATCTTGTATTAATGGAGTGCAAAGTTCAAAATTCTATTAATGCTTCAAATGAGGAGGCAGATGAAGAGGGGAGAGTTTGTGAAACAAGCAAAGTAGTGAAGAATCCAAGAAGTGATCAAGCTGATGAAGTTGCACTTCATGCCAATGCCAAGAGAGCTAGGGTTTCAGTCAGAGCTAGATGTGATGCCCCAACAGTAAGTATAAAGTGAAAGAAATTAAAATATATCCTTAATCTACAGGGCATGGTTAACGATTTGATCATTTCACGCATATGCCATACATGAGTCTAGAGAAACTTATCTTGAACCATGTGTTGTAGAACAAGAATAACTAAGACTCATTGATCTTTTTTGTCTATTCCAATACCGTAGAGTATTCCGATGGGTGGAACACACATCTTTACTTTACAAGTCGTAGATAAAGACTCTCTTTATATAACCCCTTCTATCAAGTGAGTTATGGTGGTTTTCAAAACCATCTGATAGTTCCATGGTAACCACTCATAACTAAATGTGGATAATCATTCAAAATTTCATGAGAATAACCACCACAAATATTACTCTCATATGCTATATAATATAGTATTAGGATATTTGAGTCGCATATATGGTTATTCTAACATTCTCTCACTTGACTCAAAATATCATATTAATATCTAAATCATATAATATCTTTGTAACAATACTTCATGACCAATTAAATAGTTACACTTTAATGAGTAATTGATTTATTTTAAAGAAATTTCATATGTATATACAAATAGCCTTACAAATAATTATTATGATTATTTAGAGTCCAATTTTAAATTGCTTCAAAAGTAAAAAATCACATGACCTAAGATTAATGTGCACACTTTATTAGTCATGTATAATATCACTAACAACATCAAATGTCTAGATATAAAACTATATATAGATTTTAGGAAAGTTGTACACTACACTTGAATTCTTATGAGTCTCATATTTATTGCTTGACCCGCAAATGGAACGACACATAATATTTTAGCCAATTGGTCAATAATTATGGACTCTATTTTTATGTGCTAAAAACCAAATGTGCTTTATAATCTTATGTCGATATGCCTTTAATCGACTTTTTATATACTATTATTAGCAAACTAAGATTTGTCATAGTAGATGGTAAAACCTTTAATATGTGTCAATCTCTTTAAACCTTATGAAAAATTTCTCAAGCATAACACTTGTGAAAGGCTCGTAGCAATATATAAGTGTATTCCATTATATACCTTTAACTGTACATTTTTAATCATGAGTCGTTATAATTAAATCTTTTATAACCTCATTTAATTCTTTCTTATGATTAAGAAAAACTTTATTTCCAATATTCAATCCAAATATCCATATTTTGGACAAACTAAATTTTACGAGTTAGTTAATAACGAGAGTTGTCCACTTTACCTTTATTTTTTATGTCCTTAAGAAGGTAAAATAATTTCTAAAAATTTATGTACGAGAAAATTTACTCCAACTGAACTCAAAATTCTTAAACTTTATTATTGGATACATATGCAAGGATCACAAGTAGGAATAATTTTATAATAAAGTTAATATATGAATCATTGTTATGATATCCTAAGTATATTAAAATAGATCAATGTCTAATTTTATTAGTAAATTCAATTTTTCTGTAGGTAGAGATTACTAAATGCATGAATTTACTAATTACAATATATTAAGATTAGCAATTTAATACCAAAATAGAAATATCTTTTCCTGTAGGCATAAGAAATCTCTATTCTAACATTTTTAAACCATCTTAATCCAATTAAAATAAATCGAAAAATTCATAATAAAACTAGCAATATAATATCAGATAGACAAATTCTTTTCCCGTGGGCATAAGAAATTTCTATTTTAATATTTCTTTAAGCCATTTTATTCCAATTGAATCACATAAATAATCACTTTCCTATGAGACCAAGTAATTATCTAAATGAAAATAATTGCAATATTAGATATCATGTAAATACAGAAACAACTATATATGAAGAAAACCATAATATACTAATATCACAAGAATTAGAATGTTAACTCATAAGATAATTTAATTGTGAATGACATCTAAATTTTATTCTATCATTTTAAATATATATGATGAAACAACACATGTTCATAAACACAATTTTGTACATGATAGTATATATCGACAATATGTGTTTAGCATGAGAAATGATTTCCAACGAATGTTGGATCATCAAAAACGAATTTCCCAAAATTAACGTGGATCATTTATTTCTTGTTCTCTTGAAAGCATATGAAAGGCAAAATAAATTTTAAAAAATGGATTCTTATATCAAAACACATAATGAAATAAATGCCTTCTCTTTATCAATAAAAGAGATAAATAAAATTACAATTTATATTAATCATGAATAAAAATCATGATCATTGACCATGGAAAACCATGGTTCTGATACCAATTGAAAGAAATTAAAATATATTCTTGATCTATACAGCATGATTAACGACTTGATCATCTCACGCACATACCATACTGTACACTTTAGGTGACGTAGATACATAACAAGCAATCATGCACAATAGAAATACAAATATCTACCCTAAATGTTTACGATATACCTGATCCGATCGGTTGGATCGTTCCCCTCCCACGTCACGTAGAAGATCTGATCTTTATCGCCTCCAAGCAATGGCCGGAGGGAAACCACATTTTGGTAGAAAGCGAGAACTCCCCACTTGATTACCCCGCAAACCTAACTAATCCAAAATAGAAGAGAATGAAGAAGGAGACGACGGCATTCTAGTTTCTCTCTAGAAATACTCTTTATGTATTATCTCTCATATATTTCATATGTCTTATATGAAACCCTAGCCCCCTATATATGAATATATATGATACCCATTCATATAAGTGGATATTGGGCCTAAATGGCTGAAACATACATGAGTCGAGAGAAACTTATTTTGAACCAAGTGTTGCAGAATAAGAATAATTAAGACCCATTGATCTTTCTTGCATACTCCAATACTGTAGAGTATCCTGATGGGAGGAACACACAACATCTTTATTTCACAAGTCGTATTTGTGTTTTTCTTGTTAATTGTGTAGATAAGAACTTTCTTTATATAAGCCCTCTATCAAGGGAGTTATGGTAGTTTTCAAAACTACCTGGTGGTTCCATGGTAACCACTTATAGCTAAATGTGGATAACCATACAAAACTTCATGAGAATAACCACCACAAATATTACTCTCATATACAATATAATTAATATAGAAATAGGATATTTGAGTCGGCTATATGATTATTCTAACATAAAGTTCTTCTATAGAGAGCTTGGAAAAGCTTCAGTCTTGGCTTGGGCTCGTTCTCGTTCGACAAATAAATGAACCGAGTTTGAAAATGGTTTTGAGCTCGTTTACATAATTGAACAATTATGAACAATATAGCTCGGCACATTCAGCTCGTTTAACAGCCCTAACCAAACACGCTTAGAATTTGTCATACATACATGCATGTAATTTGGAAAATGCACCAATAAAAACCCAAACCGATTTTGGGATTAAAAATACATATATACAGCATATATGAGAAATCGAAACCAAAAGTTATTTATTAAATGAAAACTGTATATAGAGAATCTATGCCTATAATTATGTAAATTAGTTATATTTGTATTGATAACGCACTATCGATTTTAGACAAAAATAAATTATTAGGAAAGAGAAGTACATGAAATGTCATGGATTTTTCTTTTATTGAATTGTAATTTCTTTTTAATAATTACAAAAAGTTATTGTTACTAATAATTGCTTTATAGTTCAACCCATGTAAGAGTCTAAACAAAAATGGATTGGTCTTACATGACACAAAATTTACATGCATTTTATTGCTTTACGGGCAGTTAATTTATAGAAAATTTTGTGGAATAAACCGCATGTTTTTTCAATAATCTAAGGAAAGTTAATTTCTTGCTTTTCAGGCAAAAATGAAGAAGGTTATAACGACCTGCAATTTAGCCTTGAAGTAATAATACAAGTCGAACTCGGGCCCGAGCCCAATTAATTCTATGTATAAAAGATGCTTGCATGGATTCGATATAGGACATATATAGTAAATTAGGAAAAAATCTTGCAATATATATACTTGCTCTATTACATTTTGGATCAGTGATAAATTAATGTAATTATTATATATATATGTTTTTATAGATGAGTGATGGTGGCCAATGGAGGAAATATGGGCAGAAGGTATCAAAGGGAAATCCATGTCCTCGAGCCTATTATCGCTGCACGGTTGCTCCAGCTTGCCCTGTTAGGAAACAGGTATGTGCAAAATTTATTTAAGATAAGATTTTTAAATTTTTTTTTTTACTTATGATATAAAGATTTGGGTAAATTGACGAAAAACTCCGGCAAAGATTTCCGCTGTCAAAAAACCCTAGACCAAAGAAGCTCGTCAAAATCCCCCAGGAAAAGTTTTTCGCTGTCAACAACCTTCTGCCTGCAATATGTGTATAGTTGCCTACAATATCTAGTTAATAGATACATATTGCAGAGAACTATACAGATATGTCAGTTAACTGCATATATATTGCATGAAACTAAATATTTCAGTAGAGGTTTTCTATATCTAAAATTCTTTGAAAAGTTAGTTATGCTTATTTTAAAAATTATTATATTGAATTATGAATTAATGACTCTTAAAGAATATTTCTAATTTTTCTAATGAATATTTATTGAGAATAATGTCTTTGTTTCCACTGGTTTTCTAGTTATAATAGCAGAGATAATTATATAATACTTAAGTTCATTAAAACTCCTAGAAGATTTCATCGTTTGTCAGACAACTGCTAAAGGTTTCTAAATTATAGAAAACTACCGTGAATAACAACACCGTGTCAGCAGTAATGCAGCTAACTCATTGCCACGTCAGCACAATAAGTTAAGTTGCCACATTATTAAAAAAGATGTAAGAAACTCCAAAATACCTAATCCTAAACCCAACGCTAATCGCAACTGCCCTCCTCCACGTCGTCGCCGCCACCGTCCAAGTATCTTCATCACCATCTTCTTCTACCTAGCCTCGCCTTTGTTGCGGTCTTAGCCTCAACCTAGCCTCACCGTCATCATCATCATCTTCACCCTATCTCTAAGCCTAGCCGAACCTCGTCGTCGCCCCTGCATTGACCAACCCCTCACCTTCACTTTCATCATCTTGACTTTGCTCTAGCCCTAAACTCAGCCTAGCCTCCGCCACACCCTAACCTCGCTGTCGCGGACCTCCTTCATCATCTTCATCACCATCCTCCATTATCTTCCTCGTCAACCTCCATCAATTTCATCATCATGTCCTCTTTCATCATCTCCGTCAATGACTTCCTCCATCTGCCGCCTCCATTTACGGCTATTAACTATTTAGTTAATAATTTATAATTATAATAAATTGTAATAAATATTTAGTATAACTAATTATATTTTCTTAAAAGCAAAATATGGTTATTTAATATATTCAGTTTGACACCCTTAACGTTGACCTGTCTTAGATATTTAGTCGGTATAGTTTGCTGTCAAATGGTGAAACCTCCTGGGAGTTTTATAAAATAATCCTTATTTAATTAATTAGTATTTTGCACGTGTGATGCACATGTGTATTAAAATTAAGGTTTAATATGGATAAATCCATTATCTTAACAAAAAGTCTCTAAAATAAATCTATCATCTTAACTAAAAGTTTCTAAAATCTTTTGTTAATGATATATATGTTGAAATATAACCACGTGTATTGCACGTGCAGAAAATCGGTGACGTGGATTAAAATGAAACGTGTCACTTAACAGGTGTTTGTTTAAATTGATATGCGGCACTCAACTTTTTAGTCCAAATAAGGATCTAAAATTGAGGCCCCAAATAGTTGCAGTTATAATTGTAAAGGAGTAGAGATTCTTATATTGCTTATGTTGTTTCAGTTCTGTTATATACAAGAAATTTGATTTGTTATAAACATGCTAATCATATTCTCCTCCACTAAAGATACTGATGTGAAGTCTAATCCTTTTTATAATGTTTAATTTTAGGGTAGCTTACACAAAAATATTCTTAACTATGGTGTTTCTCACTAAAATACCTTAAAGTTATTTAATTAATTACAGTAAAGTATCTTAAACTGTCTTTCAAGAGACTTTATTTCACCAAAATAACCTCAAAAAGTAGCAGCTAAGGTATTTTACTGTAATTAATAAACTTTAAGGTATATCTTTTATTGAAAGACTGCAATTGTTAAGGGTATTTTTAGTGTAATTTTCCCTTAAATGTATAATCTAAATTATTTGAAGCTCTCAAAATTACAAATGTAGATATGCAAATTTTGTCAGGTACAGAGATGCCTACAGGACATGTCAATACTCATCACCACCTATGAGGGAACACACAACCACCCACTTCCAGTCTCAGCCGCCGCCATGGCTTCCACCACCTCCGCCGCCGCCTCCATGCTAACCTCCGGCCCCTCGTCATCGAGACCCGCCACCGGAATGTTCTCCCTTGCCTCGACGGCCGCCGCCGCCAACCACAACCTTCAAATATTAAATCAGAATCAAGTTTATATATCAAACCAGGCGCCATCATCTTCTTCTCACCCTACAATCACACTAGACCTCACTACTCCAAGGTATTGTCGTAGGAAAGAAAATAATTATTTTTTCTTAAAAGAATAAATATAATTAGTAGAAACCTAAACCGAGTAAACTCATTTAGTACTGAAATTGTTCCATATAGAAAAGACTTTGAAAATTACTTTTAGTGTTATTTATTAGAGAAAGCAGAATATGACATATATAGCATCAAAGGACATGCTATATTGATTGGCATATGTCTAAGTTGAAAGAAAACATTTAGTACGTAGTTCTGCATAGCCCAAAAAAGCTTTCCTAAGTTTTTTTAACACATGCAGTTCACCCCAAACTTTAACTGTCATTAGAAAATATGATTTTGTACCTTTAATTTTTTCCTGAGTTATTCTTGAAATTAAACCCTTCTTTTCACCGGCATAGCGGCAAAGCTATCCATGCTTATGCAGATGGTTGTTTTGGGGGAGAAAAAAATTTCAGAAACAAAATTTCCAACGATTGATAAAATTAAAATGAAATTACATGCTCTTATAATTTATGGTAGCACATTTGTTGCAAAATTAAGACGACTAGTAGAAGAACGGAATTAGTAATTTCATATATCCAAACACTACTATATATATAAAATTTTAATATCGCCACTTCGTATTCCATTTTGTCTTTAAATATTCAAAACTAATTATCAATCAATTTCCAGCAGGTATTCTCCAACTAGATTCAACTTCCCCACCTTTGAATCGAACCAAAGATACAGGTATGGATCTGCCATCTCAGCTTGCAACCTTCCTCCACAACACAATCCATCGACCGCTGACACGATTGCAAAAGCGATCATGACGGACCAAAGCTTTCGATCGACGCTGATGGCGGCAATCTCTTCATATGTGACAAACAATGGAACTCAAGGCAGTAGTACATTGCAGAATCTTAATCATTTTCATACATTGGGATCGAGCCATGATCAAGAAGATAATGAAAGAGCCTAGGACTAGCACTTCATACATGTATTGTAAATTAATCCAAGTATGGACTTTTAATTTGGTGATAGTAATTATGTTTTTTATAGTTAAACTGATTAGATATTCAGCTATACTGTAAATAATTATGAATGGTTTAAAGCCTAGAGGTGCAAACAAGATTGCAAATATTCTTTTTATGTATGGATGCATTTTATTCTAAATCTATGCTATACAAATTCTATGGTTGTATTTTTTTTCCGTAACCATTGGCTTTGTTTTGGGCCGGATGTGTGCTAGCAACTATAAAAAGAATCTCTTATGTTTCTTTATTAATTGCATCATTGATATCATACAACCCGCATCAAATTCAACGGTTAAGAAATATATAGCATTTGATTTTTAATCCTACCGATATGAGCATAGTCTCTCTCTACACACAGACACACTATATATATAGGAAAAGGGGTATGAGCGGCCGGCGCCCCAAAACACATACCCCCTTGTATTTCACTGATCTAAACCGGCCATCTTGATCTACTCATCATGAAACCCCTATGTACAGAAAATCTCGGGATTTAGAGACCATGTGTTCATAAGCAGATAGAAAAATTAACAGTTTATTGGTATAGGAAAATTGCGGTTGCTTGATGAACTTGTTAAAGGTATTTAAATCCTGAGATTTTTTGTACATAAGGGTTTCATGATACGTAAATCAAGATGGCCGATTTGGATCGGTGAAATACACGAGGAGTATGCGTGTTTTGAGGCAGTGACACATTTTAAAAAAAGGGTCGTCGGCTCATATTCCTTTTCCTCTCTCTTTCTCTCTGTGTGTGTGTGTGTTTTTATGAGCTGGTACCTTATTCTTATAAATGAATTGTCGTCTTAAATTCGATTATTCATTAATTTTGTGAATGATTAGCACCATTCATCCCGTTCTCCATGGTGCAAAACATGGGTATGTTCGCTTATGGATTTTGATGATATTAGTTTATCCATTCTCTCTTTATTTTGATGATAGCTTAAATATGAATAGTTGTTTGGTGTCTCATACTTTATCTTGTTTATCTATCGACACCAAACTTGTATACACTTGATATTTAACTTGCATATCCTATATCTTGGGTATATCGAGTAATATATCAAATCAGTATGCTTTACTTGTGTTATATTCTTTGATATCGATATATTACTTTCATTCATTGTTTTGTTGATTCACAATATGGATATGTATATACATGTGTTTTATATCTTGGTTTTCACATACCATGTATATATATGTCATTTGTGATATAGAAACAATGAATGTTCATATACTTGTGTTTATTAACTGTTTATTTTATAACACTGTATATGATGAGCTTGGTCTATGAGATTGTATTTCAGGATATCTCGAGACGTAGCTCTACAAAGGAGGATGGAGGAAATTGAGCCTAAACGTCATATCTAATGGAGGTTGGAGGAGACGGACGAGAGCTTCTCAATCTCAATGTGCCAATTCAAGCTATGGATAGCTAAGAAGCCGAAGTATGAGATTTGAAGCGTTATGAGTCGAAGCCAAAATTAAAGATCAATCGACCAACGCTTGTGAGTGGCGTGTCCAAGTTTGAAGCGTCAAGTGTCGAAACCAAATCAAGATCAATCGACCAACGCGTAGTTCAAGCTCACGTCAAAGTTTCAAGAGCTCGAGACTTCAAAGATTCATGAATCGAAGATTTGTGATAACCGATATAGGAATCTTTGTAAATACTCTTCGAATTATGGTTTATATCAATTAGAGCTTTTGAACACTCACACAAGCATGCACAAAAGTTTTATATTGCATAAATGTTGAGTTTTTCGATTTCGAAGTTTTCTATTTTCACAAAACCCCAAATATTTGCTTTTTGTGTTTTGCTAGACGTCTGCCTTATTATGCTTTAGACGTCTGCCTTTTGGATATTTCCAAATGTCTGAAATATCAGAAATCTAGAGAAGATACAGACGTCTGCAGTTTAATGGGACAGACATCTGCTGAAGGTTTTCAAAACAGGATTTTTAATTTCAGACGTCTGCCCCTGTGTGTTTCAGACATCTGCCGAGTGCTCTGTTATTTGTTTTGAAAAACCAGATGTTTGCCATTTTATTCTTCAGACGTCTGCTTTCTGGTCTCGGGTTGGCTTTTGGTTATCGACAGACGTCTGATGCCCATTCTGGCAGACGTCTGCTTAAGAAAAGTTTTTGAAAAACTAGCCATTTAAAACCGTTGGGATCTTTCATATTGAACTGCAGACGTCTGCCGTACCCTTATGCAGACGTTTGACTTTGTTAAAATTCTGCTGTCTCCACTTTTACTTGCTTGTTTTTCTTGGATGCTATAAATAAGTTTTGGGATGGATTTTTCGTAAGTAATCACTTGCAATTACTTGAGCTTTTCAATTGCCAATATCTAAATGAACTTGAGCCAAAAATCTTATCTCTTATGAGAGTTCAAAAGAGTTTTCCATTTGTTTATTAAATCACTCACACACATAAAAGATTCAAGAGCTTAATTTGATTATCCATACTTGATAAAGTATAAAAGAGAGATTGAGAGAAACTCCTTGAGAGTATTGTGTTTATTGTAATCCTCTTCTTCGCTTTGTTTGAGAACTCTTGAGTGCAAGAATGTCTTTGTAAGAGAGAAGAGTGAGTTTTCTTGTAAAGAGTGTGAAGAGCTTGTAGAAAGAAGTGTTGCTCACGTGTCGATCAACGTGTGTCTTTTGAGGAGACGTGTGTAAGGTTTGGCCTCCTCCGGAAACGGGGTTGTGGGTTACTTGCGGGCAACGTATTTGTTTTCGAGAAAGACGTGTTTAGTGGAACATGCCCGATCGCTCAAAAAAAGTGCACTAGAGAATCTCCCGAACCACTATAAACCTTACGTGTTTGCATTTGCAATTTCTCACTCTCTAACTGCTTATTTACCTTAGCTTATAAATTGCATGCTAGGTTTATTGCTTTCTTTATATGTGAAGTATCTCTTATCACCTCTATTAGGGTTATATGAGTATTAAGTATGCAATTTTAAAAATCTAGAGAGCTAAATATACTAAACAAAAATCGAACTAGAGAATTAGGGTTTCATAGCATAGCAAGACAAGCTCTGACTAAGTGAAGAGAGGTTACAACCTTTGTAATCTAGTTCTTCACTTCAAATGCTCTGAATAGTAGTCCTAGAACTCTTCTTTGACTTCACTTGAAGGATGGAACAAGCTTGCTTGAATTCTTCGTCGTCGAAGATGATCCACCTAGAGACAATTCACACTCAAGCTCACACTTCACCAATCAAGGTATTAGTGAAGAGAACAATTTATATTAATTTGCTAGAGTAGTGTAGGTTGATGAAGTATCAATTTTGTTCACTAAAATTCTTTCTTTCTTTTTTCTTTTTCTCAACCTAGAAAAACTTGAAAGGAGATGAAGAAGATAAACTTGGAAGTGAGAGAGTGTGAACCATGAGGATAATATGAGATGGAAAGAATGATAAATATTTATGAATAAAACAAAGAAAAGAGATGAGTCAAGACTTCTCCATGCTTCTCAAAACAACCAAAGAATAATGACCCATTCTTCTTTTTTTAATTCATATATGTAAGTCATTATCTTCATATCTTTCCTCTAATGTGATTCTCACACATCCATGTTCTATGTATCATCAACCATTATATATAACACACACACACACACACATATATAAAGAGAGAAGAAAATCTTAAGTGAGCTTAATATTACTTTATATATATATATATTCAATAATCCGGTTATATCATATATAACCTGGCTAATATCAAATATATATAAGCTCACTTAAGATTTTCTTCTCTTTATATATATATCAAATTATTAAATCAACACTTGATTCAATAATCCGGTTATATCATATATAACCCGGCTAATATCAAATATATATATATATATCAAATCATTAAATCAACACTTGATTCAATAATCCAGTTATATCATATATAACCGGCTAATATTTATATATATAAATATATCAAATTATTAAATCAACACTTGATTCAATAATCCAGTTATATCATATATAACCCAACTAATATCATATGTGTGTGTGTGTGTCAAATCATTGAATCAACACTTGATTCAATAATCCGGTTATATCAAATAATGCTAGATTAGAATACGGTATCATATACTCGTATTTAATTAAGCTTCTGCACATATTTCCATACGTGCCCTACTTCGTTTCGCTTGAGCTAGGAAAGCTCTATGTGGAACTCTAAAGACTCGTCAATACGCCAGCAGTAGGTATTGATCATATCAAATACACACAAGCCGTCAGCAGTACTAGCTGGACGTAACGGTTACCCAGGTATTGAACGAATAGAAGATCAACAAGCAAACTTGTCTAAACTCCTGTAGAGCTTATAAGCAACACTTACCGTACAGTCCGGTCTCTTCGTCTAATATGTCGCATATCGAGTCTGGGGGGTGGAATCGTCAGACCCCAATAACTCGATAAGTCATGCAGATGTGCGGCCTATAACCTTTCGAGAAACTACTGATAACACTTATCAGTAAATCTCATCAGTCCTGGCCAGAGACTCATTGTTATAGCCAATCGAGCATAGCGCAACATCAACTCCCAATATCAAGAGAGACGAAACTCTCCTACTGCTCACTGCTTTCATGTGATTCGGGACTGTACCCAAAAACCACCTGTTTGCACGACTCATTTGAGCCGTGGTAGGGAGAAAATCAAAGCACAGTGGGAACCACACAAGACACTATGACGATTTCGAATCTACAGACTAACCTGTACAAGTGTCACCAGAGAACTGCTATCTGACGATAGGTATGGTACCATCTAGGAGTTCTCGGTGAGTTCGTTCGGTGTACCCATTCTCCAATGAGCACCCGTGTACAATCTTTGATGTCAAACACCAATGGTTATATGATCAATCATCGTCCCATACAGGGTCAAGAAAGGTACACACTAGTCTACTCTGGAGTATCGATGCCCTGTCCCGATACTCCTTCGACTAGGAACTGTTAAGGATGTGCTTGTGGACTACACAAGCCCTACTAGTATGATCTGCATCATAGTCCTGATAGTCAAGCCAACATCCTAAGGGCTTTATCAACATGTATCAATGAGATAGTAAACTAAAACAAGTGCACATGTTAAGATAAAGAGCAACTAGATAGCATACTATCATGTTGAGTAAGAAAGTTTTCTATAGATATGTCCAAGCATCCACTATAATATACAATAATGGCCTCTAGGGCATACATATTCCTAACAATCTCCCACTTGCACTAAGGCGAGTTGTTGTAGTATCGCATACCCAACATCCCAAAAAGTCTCTCGAACTGTGTCTGGGGAAGGGCCTTCGTGAGTGGATCCGCCGTGTTGTCCTTCGTGTCTTCCTGATCTCGATCTCGTGGCGATCAACTATCTTCCGGATCAGGCGATACCACCTCAGAATATGTCTGGATCGCTGATGAGACCGGGATTCCTTAGCCAAAGCCACAGCTTCATTGTTATCACAATACAAGGGTATTGGATCTTCAATGTGTAAGTCGATGTAGTACACCCCAGTTATTTGTGGGGAGGCGGAATTTTCAAAAACGATCAAGTTTAAAGAACAAACATCGACTAACCGCTTAAATCGAAGCTAAACAACTAATAACCGAACACATAGCTATACTAAACTATAGTGTTAAGGGATTATACCTATCGATACTAGTCCTTCGTCTTTACGATCTCCTTGTTCTCCTCGGCCTTCTCTAGGTAGTAGACGATCCACCCGAGAGCAAAACTCCAAGCTAAACCTCTAAGCTTGAGGCAACTAACCTTCTTGGATTGCTAATCAAAGAAGCTAGGTGTAATATAGAGATGGTTATGGATTGATTAGTCTTACTAATCCTAGATCTCAACACATGAGGGTGAGGATTAGTCTTTTGAAGAGAGAGAGCTTGAGGAGAGAGAATGTGAATAATATTATGAGATAAGTTTATGAGTATCATATCATATATGAAGCATTTTCTAATAATAAGAAAAAGAATAAAGAGTGATGATAAATCATGCTTCATAAAATATCTAGTGGTGATTCATTAGCATGAGTCATTAAGCAATAAATGTGCATTAATGAAATGAATGAATCACCACCATGACTCATAACCTCATTCAATGAATATGACACATAACCCTCCTTAGTCACCGTCTTCTAGAAGCTTCTCGAACAATTACGAGAACGCCCCTCCGATCCGCAAAAATACGGAAAAACTTTAGACTGTAAAAATCCAAGAACCGGATACCAGTAACTGGCTTAAACCAAAGCCGACTGGTAAAAACTGTCCGAAAGTCGTACGCACGTAAACGCACGTATGCGTCCGAACTCTTTGTCGCAAAACCATGCGACCTCTATATCGTTTCGCCTGGAGTAGGAAACTCTCTGTATGGGACTCTAGAGACTCGACTACTACGCTGGCAGTGGGTTTAACCACAGACCGCAAGCGGCACTAGCTGTACGTAACGGTCCCCAGGTAGTTGTCGATAAGAAGGCCGATGAGAAAACCCATCCGAACTCCTACTGAGTCTGATGTGACAATCTCCATACAGTCCGGTCCGTTCGTCCAAGACTATCGCATATCGGGCCTAGGGGGGCGGCAAGCGTCAGTCCCCTAATAGCGGTATAAGTCGTGTCGGAGTGAAGCCCATTACACCCTGAGAAACTACTGGAACCTACCAGCAAATCTCGCTTGCCCTGGCCAGGGACTTTGCGTAATGGCTCTCTGACACAGCACGATATCTACTCCCAATACCGGGAGGGACGAATCCTGTCTAACCGCCACTGCCTCCAAGTGCTCGGGACTGCACCCAACTGCTACCTGTTTGCACGACTCCTTTGAGCCGTGGTAGGGTAGCAATCTAAGAACAGTGGGACACACTCGAGGCGAAGTAGCAGTGTCAAGTCTGCGGACTATGCTGTACTCATGTCACCTGGGAACTGCTCACTGACGACTGGTATCAAACCAACCAACAGTTCCCCGTGAGTCCTGTCCGGTGTACCCGTAACCTAACGAGCACCTGCATACTATCTCCAGTACGACGTACTGACGGCTGTGGGACAGACCATCTCCCCAACTGGGATGAGAAGCGTACACACTAGTCTACTCCGGAGTATCGATGCTCTGTCTCGATAATCCAACGACCAGGGACCTGAATAAGGATGTGCTTGTAGACTACCCAGTCCCCACTAGTGTGACTGCCATCACAACGCTGGTAGACAAGCAAGATCCTAAGAGCTCTATCAATACGTACACTCACATATTAAGATAGAAAAACCAAGTAGCATACTACCATGTTTAGCAAGACTGTTATATACATGTGAATATCCCAAGCTTCCATTAAGTAATATACAAGCTAGTATGATACAGTAATGGCCTTCTAGGGCATAAACACTAACAATCTCCCACTTGCACTAGGGCCATGTACTGGCATATCGCAGACCGATGATCTCGAGTAGCCTCTCGAACTGAATCTGAGGAAGGGCCTTTGTGAATGGATCAGCAATGTTCTCTTCAGTAGCAACTCTCCGAACCTCGATCTCCTGACGATCAATGATCTCCCTGATCAGGTGATACCGCCTTAAGATGTGTCTGGACTTCTGATGGGACCTTGGTTCCTTCGCTAAAGCTATAGCTCCGTTGTTGTCGCAATACAAAGGTATTGGATCAACTATGGTAGGAACAACCTGAAGTTCTGTTAGGAACTTCTTCATCCAGACTGCTTCTTTTACGGCATCGCAAGCAGCTATATACTCCGCTTCCATCGTCGAGTCGGCAACGGTGTCCTGCTTGGAGCTCTTCCAGCACACCGCCCCTCCATTGAGGGTAAAGACATAACCCGACATGGACTTGGAATCGTCCTTATCACTCTGGAAGCCGGAATCAGCAAAGGCCTCCAACCTGAGGTCTTTTCCGCCGTAAACCAAGAACATCTCCTTAGTCCTCCTCAGGTACTTGAGAATGTTCTTTACTGCTATCCAGTGTTTCTCCCCTGGGTCTGACTGATACCGGCTTACCACGCTCAGTGCGTAAGCTACATCTGGTCTGGTACACAACATCGCATACATTATAGAGCCTACCGCAGAAGCGTAGGGTATAATAGACATGCGTTCCCTTTCCAAATCAGTCTTGGGAGACATCTCTTTGGAGAGGGTGATTCCGTGACAAGTCGGTAGATTACCGCGCTTAGAATCTTCCATACTGAATCTTTTCAGTACAGTGTCGATATACCTGGACTGCGAAAGTCCCAACATCCTTTTGGATCTATCACGATAGATCCGGATCCCCAGAATGTAAGAGGCATCACCCAGGTCTTTCATGGAGAACCTGTGTGACAAGAATCCTTTGACAGATTGTAGCATAGGAATGTCATTTCCTATCAATAGAATGTCATCCACGTACAAGACGAGGAATACGACACTTCTGGCCACAACTTTACTATATATGCACGGTTCATCTGGATTTTTGATAAAGTCATATTCTTTGACTGTCTCATCAAAACAGATGTTCCAACTCCGCGATGCCTGCTTTAGTCCATAAATAGACTTAAGCAGCTTGCATACTTTCCCGCTGCTCCCACTCTGATTGAAACCCTCTGGCTGATCCATATAGACGCTCTCTTCTAAATTTCCATTCAGAAAAGCCGTCTTTACGTCCATCTGCCAGATTTCATAATCATGGAAGGCAGCAATAGCAAGAAGGACCCGAATGGATTTGAGTATAGCCACTGGAGAAAAAGTTTCGTCATAGTCCAAACCAGGTCTTTGACGAAAACCCTTTGCAACAAGTCTAGCCTTATAGGTTTCCACCTGTCCATCTACACCAATCTTTTTCTTGAAGATCCATTTGCATCCTATGGGTTTTACCCCATCTGGAGCAAAGTCCAAAGTCCATACTTTGTTGGTGTACATGGACTCCATCTCGGTCCGCATTGCATCTAGCCATCGTACCGAGTCGCCGCTCTGGATGGCCTGCCGGAAGTCAGTAGGTTCATCATCATCTATGATGCAATCCTCTCTATCCCCATCTATGAGAAAACCGTAGTATCTCTCAGGCGGATGAGACGGCCTACTACTCCTGCGGAGGGGTGCGGGAATGTCCTGTTCTTCTTGAACTCCTGGTTCTACCAAACTTTCAGTAGCAGTTTGTGGTTCTGGAATTTCTTCCAGTTCTATTTCGCTCCCACTCTTCTGATTTTCCAAAAATTCAGTTTCTAAGAAGCGGGCATGACGAGAAACAAAAACCTTTTGTTCCTCTGCGTAATAGAAATAATATCCTATAGAGTTCTTTGGATATCCCACAAACTTACACTCTACTGAGCGTGCCTCGAGCTTGTCCACATGCTGCTTTTTAACAAAAGCTGGACATCCCCATGTCTTCAGGTACTGAAGACAGGGTTTCTTCCCACTCCATATTTGATATGGTGTGGTAGGTACAGTTTTGGTTGGAACTTTGTTCAAAAGATATGCCGCCGATTCTAGCGCATAGCCCCAGAAAGATCGCGGTAACTCAGCATTACTCATCATGGATCGTACCATATCCAATAGGGTTCGATTCCGTCTCTCCGATACACCGTTATGCTGTGGAGTGTATGGAGGAGTAAGTTGAGAGAGAATTCCTTTCTCTTTTAGGTAACCTAGGAACTCGGCACTTAAGTATTCTCCACCTCGATCAGATCTTAGTGTCTTAATACTTTTGCCTGTTTGGTTTTCCACTTCACTCTTGTATTCCTTGAATTTCTCAAAGGCCTCGGATTTATGCTTCATTAAGAAAACATGTCCATACCTAGAGAAATCATCTGTAAAAGTAATGAAGTAGGAATAACCACCTCTTGCATGTGTAGACATTGGACCACATACATCACTGTGTATGAGTCCTAAGAGCTCGCTCGCTCTTACTCCTTGTCCAGTAAATGGAGTCTTTGTCATCTTTCCTCTGAGACAGGATTGACAAGTGTCATAAGATTGATATTCGAACGTGTCTAAATATCCTTCTCTATGCAACTTAGTCAACCTTCTCTCATTGATGTGACCCAGTCTACAATGCCATAAGAAAGCTTTATTTAAATCTGGAGACTTTCTTTTTAGTGTGTTCTGGACATTGAAAATTTGGAGTTGGTTTAGAACATATATGCCGTTATTTAGAGTACCGGACCCAATCAAACCATGATTAAGGTGGATGTTAACAACATCTCTTACAAACGTGAAATCATAACCTTTATTTGACAACAAGGAAACTGATATGATATTACACGTTAAGCTTGGTACAAAATAACAGTTATGCAAAACCAAAATATGTCCACTCGTCAATCCTAGGTGATAATCCCCGACGGACGCAGCTCCCACGCTAGCTCCGTTAGCAACCCTGAGGATCATATCACCTTCCTTCAGCACCCTACGGTTTCTCAGTGCCTGCAATGAATTGCAAATATGAGATCTTGATCCGGTATCCAATACCCAGGAAGTAGAGTTGATTGACAGACAATTCTCAATTACAAACACACCTGAAGTCGAAGCCACAGCTTGCTTCGGTTCCTGGTTCTTGGCGTTCCACGCCTTGCAATCCTTCTTCCAGTGCCCTTTCCTGTGACAGTGGAAGCACTCATCCTGGCCAACTACCGGTGCTGCAAGCTTTTTCTTTCCCTTCTTTCCCACCTTACTAACACCTCCTCTAGGTTTGGGTGCGGCCTTCTTCTTCCTTCCTTTGGCCCTAGCCTTGGATCCTGAAGAAGATGAACCGCCAACAAACATAGCGGGTGTTTCCCTTACCTTCTGTAAGGTGCCCTCTGCACTCCTTAACATGTTCAGGAGTTCCGCAAGTTCAACTTCTTTTCCTTGAAGGTTGAAGTTGAGGATAAACTGGGCGTAGGTGGGAGGAAGGGACTGGAGAATAAGGTCTGTATAGAGCTCATTATCCAAAGTCGTCCCAAGGTCTGCGAGCTCCTCAATATAGCCGATCATCTGTAGGACATGTTCACCTACCGATGACCCGACAGCCAACCTCGCTCGAAATAATTTCTTCGAGGTCTCGTATCTTGCAATACGAGATTGCTCTCCATAAAGTTCCTTTGTATGGAGAAATATGCCATCTAGAGACATATCCTCGTGCCTCCTCTGATGTTCGTTGTTCATAGAGGCAAGCACGATGCACTTGGCTCTCGCGCAATCTAAATCCCAGGTTTTGCGGATTTCCTTATCCGCATTGCTGGATTTGGGACCAGGGACAGCAGGTGCCGTAGCGGTGAGGACGTACCCCAATTTGTCATAGGTCAAGGCCATTTTGACATTCCGCAGCCAATCTTTATAGTTTGGCCCCGTCAGTATATTCTTTTCTAAAAGTAACTTAAGTCCAGTCATTTTCAGGGTCGCTGCAATTAGGAGAGAGAGAAGAAAACACTTTAGCATGATGCTCTTGCAAGTTTAGAGTGGTTTTTAGTTTATCTAAACTGGATGGCTCCCACTGTTTTTCGAATCCTTCCTCAAACCATAAAAGAAGAATTAGCCAGGACTATTCTCACCGTACAATACTTGCTTAACCGTTCAGCCAGGCCAGTGTCGATACTTCGAGGGAGGTTTTCCAACGCTTTCGCGAAGTTCCTTAATTAAATAACCTCTTTTCTCTGGGGGCGTAACCCCGCTGACACCTTTCTGGACACCTACTAGGTTTATAGCATTGATCGTTAAGTGACGAATATCCTGATAAGTAGCATATACTCACAGTAGGATCGGGATCCAAATATCATCGTATGATAATGTTGAAGGAATCCTACCAACATTCATCAAACTCCAAATGGTATGCATCTCTTTGCAAATTTCAGTTTCTTTAGAAATTCCCGATATAAGTTTTTGCCCCATGCTCTTATGACCTTGACGAAAGCCAACAAATCATAAGTCACATGTCAAGTTCTGCCCATCATTATCTTGTTAATTTGAACCCACCCGTATATACCCTTGACGAAAGCCAACAAGGTAATGCGACTGTCCCAAACCAACACATCTATCTATGTAACAAATGAATACCCCAGCAGCTACCAAACACTATGTCTTGACGAAAGCCAACAAACATAGCTTGAATACTACTGACTATCCATAAGAAATGACGGAGGGCTACGACTGGTTTTGGCGAAACCGTGAACGTAGTGAACTTGATATAATCGAAGGAACCTTGATAGCTTTTAAAAGGAGTGGTTAAGTCTCCGCATTTAAAAATATCTGTTTTTAAAAATAACCGAGTGGTTTCTTTTAAATTGTTCCAACGATTTAAACTTGGTTTATTTTCTTTGCATTACAGATAATGCGTCCCATCATTAACCTATCATTGCAGAAAACAACGAAAATACAACGTCCTCTTATGCCATCCGCATTCGCCACGGGGTCCCGTCATCACCCGTTAGGTTACTTAACTAACGACAGAGCGGGTGTAAAACATAAGTGACGTCTAAATAGCTACAATATATATAGATATTTTACATTCGTCTGACGCAATGATATTCATTCCAGAACACAGATAAACAATATTGGATTTGCAAGCAATCTGTATTTCTTTTGAGCCTGCAAGAAAAGACAGATTACTCAGTTGTGATGAATAGCCGTTACCCCACCCTCGACCCCTACGGGTACGGCAAACTACCCGCCCGGCAGTTTGTGTACCCCACCTTGGGTCAGTCCTAGGAGCAAAAACAGTAAAATGAAATAATACAACGGTGGCTACAACCGCAACCTGGAAGTGCCCCGCAAAAATAATATTACAACAATTTACATTTACAACAAATGAATTAAACAATAACCCATTGCAAACCCCGGCTATACACCACAACAGTCCAATACAGTTTATATGCACAAACAGATATAACCATTTCAGAAATGTGCAACCCCCTGCCAACCGACATACTAGCAGTTAGGGGAGGTTTACGAACACATTAAACAATCACAGATATAATCCATATGCAAATACTGTACAATTTCGATCGAATAAACAACATCAATATTGCTCCAAAATCTGCTCTGTTAAACAGTAACCTGAGCAATAATTAAACATTCCAGAGAACCCCAAATACCAGAGAGGACCCACACAAGAAATACGAGTCCATGACTCGGCAACTCGGCCGCGGAAGCGCGGCGGATCGGTGCGATCCGCCGCCCTTCCGCGGCGTTTTAGCCGATTCATGGGCTCTAATTTCTTGGGTGTTCTTCTGGACCCTTTACAAGCTTTCTGAGATCACCTGAACAATTTTAGGACATCATTTTAAATTCGACAGAAACTTGTAACTTTTAGGGTTTTCCGGCTTCGTTTTTCCGTTCGAAATTCGTACAAATTTGCAATCAAGTTATTTAGTGTTTAGCGAGGCTCTGATACCACTGTAAGTCGATGTAGTACACCCCAGTTATTTGTGGGGAGGCGGAATTTTCAAAAACGATCAAGTTTAAAGAACAAACATCGACTAACCGCTTAAATCGAAGCTAAACAACTAATAACCGAACACATAGCTATACTAAACTATAGTGTTAAGGGATTATACCTATCGATACTAGTCCTTCGTCTTTACGATCTCCTTGTTCTCCTCGGCCTTCTCTAGGTAGTAGACGATCCACCCGAGAGCAAAACTCCAAGCTAAACCTCTAAGCTTGAGGCAACTAACCTTCTTGGATTGCTAATCAAAGAAGCTAGGTGTAATATAGAGATGGTTATGGATTGATTAGTCTTACTAATCCTAGATCTCAACACATGAGGGTGAGGATTAGTCTTTTGAAGAGAGAGAGCTTGAGGAGAGAGAATGTGAATAATATTATGAGATAAGTTTATGAGTATCATATCATATATGAAGCATTTTCTAATAATAAGAAAAAGAATAAAGAGTGATGATAAATCATGCTTCATAAAATATCTAGTGGTGATTCATTAGCATGAGTCATTAAGCAATAAATGTGCATTAATGAAATGAATGAATCACCACCATGACTCATAACCTCATTCAATGAATATGACACATAACCCTCCTTAGTCACCGTCTTCTAGAAGCTTCTCGAACAATTACGAGAACGCTCCTCCGATCCGCAAAAATACGGAAAAACTTTAGACTGTAAAAATCCAAGAACCGGATACCAGTAACTGGCTTAAACCAAAGCCGACTGGTAAAAACTGTCCGAAAGTCGTACGCACGTAAACGCACGTATGCGTCCGAACTCTTTGTCGCAAAACCATGCGACCTCTATATCGTTTCGCCTGGAGTAGGAAACTCTCTGTGTGGGACTCTAGAGACTCGACTACTACGCTGGCAGTGGGTTTAACCACAGACCGCAAGCGGCACTAGCTGTACGTAACGGTCCCCAGGTAGTTGTCGATAAGAAGGCCGATGAGAAAACCCATCCGAACTCCTACTGAGTCTGATGTGACAATCTCCATACAGTCCGGTCCGTTCGTCCAAGACTATCGCATATCGGGCCTAGGGGGGCGGCAAGCGTCAGTCCCCTAATAGCGGTATAAGTCGTGTCGGAGTGAAGCCCATTACACCCTGAGAAACTACTGGAACCTACCAGCAAATCTCGCTTGCCCTGGCCAGGGACTTTGCGTAATGGCTCTCTGACACAGCACGATATCTACTCCCAATACCGGGAGGGACGAATCCTGTCTAACCGCCACTGCCTCCAAGTGCTCGGGACTGCACCCAACTGCTACCTGTTTGCACGACTCCTTTGAGCCGTGGTAGGGTAGCAATCTAAGAACAGTGGGACACACTCGAGGCGAAGTAGCAGTGTCAAGTCTGCGGACTACGCTGTACTCATGTCACCTGGGAACTGCTCACTGACGACTGGTATCAAACCAACCAACAGTTCCCCGTGAGTCCTGTCCGGTGTACCCGTAACCTAACGAGCACCTGCATACTATCTCCAGTACGACGTACTGACGGCTGTGGGACAGACCATCTCCCCAACTGGGATGAGAAGCGTACACACTAGTCTACTCCGGAGTATCGATGCTCTGTCTCGATAATCCAACGACCAGGGACCTGAATAAGGATGTGCTTGTAGACTACCTAGCCCCCACTAGTGTGACTGCCATCACAACGCTGGTAGACAAGCAAGATCCTAAGAGCTCTATCAATACGTACACTCACATATTAAGATAGAAAAACCAAGTAGCATACTACCATGTTTAGCAAGACTGTTATATACATGTGAATATCCCAAGCTTCCATTAAGTAATATACAAGCTAGTATGATACAGTAATGGCCTTCTAGGGCATAAACACTAACACAATGGATGGAACCACACCAAATTCAATAATGAACTTCTTCATCCAGACAACCTCTTTGGTAACATCGTTAACAGCGATGTATTCAGCCTCCATTGTCGAGTCTGCAACGATATCTTGCTTGGAACTCTTCCAACATACCGTCCCTCCGTTGAGGGTGAAGACAAAACCCGAGACAGACTTGTTGTCATTCTTATCACTTTGAAAGCTCGAATCGGTAAAGGACTCCACTTGGAGTTCTCCGTTACCATACACCAAGAACATCTCTTTAGTCTTCTCAAGTACTTAAGAATGTTCTTCACAGCTATCCAGTGCTTCTCCCTTGGGTCTGATTGATACCTACTTACTACACTAAGTGTGTAAGCTACATCCGGTTTGGTGCATAATATTGCGTACATGATAGACTCAACTGCAGAAGCATAGAGTATTACGTTCATGCAAGCTCTTTCCAAATCAGTCTTGGGAGACATCTCTTTGGAGAGAGTGATTCCTGAACAAGTGGGTAAATTACCACGCTTAGAATCTTCCATACTAAACCTCTTTAGTATAATGTCTATGTACCTAAATTGAGACAATCCCAACATCTTTTGAGATCTATCTCTATAGATGTTTCTCCCTAGGATATAGGAGGCATCACTCAGATCTTTCATGGAGAACTTTTATGATAGGAAGAGTTTGACCGAGTGCGGCATAGGAATATCATTTCCTATCAAGAGTATGCCATCCACGTACAATACGAGAAATACGACCTTACTCTCTACAACCTTTTTATATATACATGGTTCATCTATGTTTTTGATGAAGTTAAACTTTTTGACTGCTAAATCAAAACAGATGTTCCAGCTCCGCGATGTCTGCTTTAATCTGTAAATTGATTTAAGCAGCTTTCACACCTTTCTGCTGCTCCCATTGGCTACGAAGCCCTCCGGCTGTGTTATATACACGCTCTCTTTTAAATCACTATTTAGAAAAGCGGTCTTGACGTTCATCTGCCAGATTTCATAGTCATCGTATGCAGTAATGGCAAGTAGAATCTGGATGGACTTGAGTATATCTACTGGAGAAAATGTCTCATCATATTCAATACCTGGTCATTGACGAAAACCTTTTGCTACAAGTCTAGCTTTGAAGGTCTCAACCTTTCCATCTGCACCAATTTTCTTCTTGAAGATCCACTTACTCCCAATAGGTTTTACCCCTTCAGGAGAAACTTCCAAAGTCTATACTTTGTTAGTGTATATGGATTCCATCTCAAATCGCATAGCATCCAGCCATTTCACAGAGTCCCCACTTATGATGGCCTGCTCGAAATTAGTTGGGTCATCATCTTCCATGATATAATCCTCGCTCCCACCGTCTATGAGAAAACTATAGTATCTCTCAGGTGGGTGACGAACCCTACTAGATCTGCGGAGTGGCTGGATTCGTCGTGGACTATTGAATCCTCCGGTTCTACCAAATTATCAGTTGTAGTTTGTTTATCTGGAACTTCTTCCAGCTCTACCGTGCTCCCACTAATTTCTTTTGCAAGAAATTACTTTTCCAAAAAAGTAGCGTGCTAAGCAACAAACACCTTCTGTTCCTCGGTGTGGTAGTGTCACGTCCCGAAAGTACGGAACAAGAATGGCACTTAGACTACGAACGTCTCAAGGCGAACGTATTCTAAGTAAGCCGAAAACACAGAAATCCAAACCAAGAAAAGTAGTAGAGTGTAGGAAAACCATTTTTAAGTCAACCAGTTTGCAACATAATATACAACGCCTAAAGGTGAGGATCACAACAGAAAAAGAAACTCCAATCAGCATGAAATCCATAGAAATATAATGCGCGACTCTAAGGTCGAAAGAATAAATATCACCGGTCTCTATCACAATTAAGTACATGTTTGGTTGATGGAATTTCTAGATACAACTGAAATGTAATATACAATGAATAATGATGGGTACGATACAAATAAACCCACCTACTAGCAAGTCATCCGGAAAGGAACAGTGCCCGCAAAGACGTAATGAGACCTGTACGGCGAAACCTGCAAGAAACTGGGGCACAACGGGGGTGAGTTTCCAACTCATGAGTAGAAAAAGATCTACGAACAGAAAATCGCATGTATGACGCACTCCTAGATCATACGATCGTAATATATAATCCTCAAATATATAACCAACAGCCTATAACAATGACTAGGGTAAATATCAAACCCAAGTGTAAACCCATGTGCCCGTGTCAGTGCCTCAGGTAGCAATGTATCATATGGATGATCTATGAATGCATGAAACGGAATGCATGTACCGAAGAAAACTGCATTCATAAATTAGTGAGATTTCTGTATTTTTAAAATGAGGTATCATAATCAAATCAGCATAAAATAGTGCCTAGCATCGGCACAAAACAAGTGTCCAAATATCTCGATATCTCTGTATCACAATCTCTGTACATCAATATATCGAAATCTCAATGTCTCAATCACAATATCTAGGGCGCCGTCAGTCCAGACCGGCCCCTACCATCCATCTCAAGACCATGACGGTATCCTCCGGATATCCGACGCGTCGGGTAAAATCACCGGTCGGTCGTGCTCCCCTGCATAGGCTCAACATCAACAACACGATCTTCTTGCCCCGGGGTACCGCATCGGGCCCACAATGTACCCGAAACGGTTCATCCACCTCCTCGAATCGGGTCTCGAAATCCATCAGCAAAACTCATGGTGGACGACTCATACATCATGGGAAAACCGCATTTTTTATTTAAAAAGAGAGAAAGCGGTTTATATATATTTTGCGGTTTTCCTCCAAATCCAGAAAATCTCATGGAAACCCGAATCCAAATTATCAATAGCATGTAAAACCATGAATATAAGCATGAGAATCCATGAATGGTGCATATAATGAACAACAGTATGCATGAAGTGACAAGTAATAACTACAATATCAAACTGGCATATAAGGCAAGTACACTAATATCATGTCACTACTAGCTAATAAGCTAAATCAGGCAATAATATTCTCTAAGTGTACGTGACATGGCAATTACCGATGAAGATGTGTGTGCGCCGGCAAATAAGTGTACGTGGTACATACGCATCATCGGTAATGGTGCTGGTGTCCTAACAGCAAGATATCAATAATGGAATATGAATCACAACAGTATGCGATGCAGAGCAACAATAATAATGTGCGGGAGCTAAATACTAAACACAATGATCGCTAAACTGCATCTAAAGTCATAAGAGTCATACAGCTATACCAACTATAAGGCTGAGATAATAGGCTAATTGCAGGTAAAGGAAATCGCCTAACATCCGAGTCGATATATATATGTAAATTTACAGTCAGTGATCCCGCCTCAATCATATCACATCCGATATAATATCTATGATCAGACATCCCAAGTCTAGAGTGCGGATCAAACATCAAAATATAGCTCGTACATAAATCCGTCGTACGGCATCCCAAATCTGGGTACGGGTCAATATCATGTTCATCACATTATTTATCTGGTATCCTCTTTTATCAAGATCATCATCCGGGGTACTGACCTACGTCTAGTACAACATTAATATCATCAATTCAATCATGATCTAGCTGCTGATCTACAGCCTCAAATAAACTGATATCATCATCATATCGTCATAAAGTAGGATACATCACTCAATACGACCCACTATAAATATCTAACATGTCTTATCTCATTTCACGATCACATGTCAACTATTCAATGTATATCACTCGTATATGTATCGTCGTCTAAAGATCCGCTATAACATCAGGACGTATCTCAAATATGAGTCCTGCTATATCACCGATATCATAATCTCAGCTCAAATATCATCAACTCATCTTGATCCCAAGTAATCATCCTCAAATCCGTATGTGAACACATAGTCCCATACCCATGTGAACACATAACCATATAGAATCCCATGAGCACATATGAATAAGAATGTATGCAAGTATGTATGTGTGTATGTGTAGTGCAACCACTACCCTAGGGTTCGCAACACTAAACCAATCCAACGCATAAATATCCATCCTAAACATCATTATTAAACCCAAATAACTTGTAATAATTGTTGTGTGTCTACGCATCCGTATACATCACCACGACTGCGGGGGTGCTATACGCCATCCACCCGACTTCTCCCCGTAGATATAAATCTACTCACCTAGTTTTATGTGTGCCGATGCCGATGTCGCCATTTGTATCTCCAACGCCTCGACGCCACGTGGGGTACCTACAAGGATATCACACGCTAAAACACATAAAAACCATGTCGGAAACCAAAATGGTACACGCTACGTCTATAAGTAAAAACCTATAGCCTCGCGTGCAAACACAGCCAATATCCCTCTGCCGTTGGCGTTCAAACGCCACCCGACAGAAACGAATCAACGATTATCAAAAATCCATGCTAAACAAGTCGTAAATCATGCGCCAACTCAAGTAAATCAACCCAGATTCTACCCTGATTGGAATCAGAAAAAACTAGACATACCTAGGGTCAAGTCTACAGGGTATAAGGCCATGCACGAAAAACGAGGCAGTTCCCTCCTGCTCTGGCCGCAAATTGCGGCCAGGGGGAATTTATCTGCGGCCAGAGGAAGGTGGTTGGGGCTAGGGTTTTGGGTAATGGTTTCTATCTGCCTGCATATCTCACTGCCAAGTCAAAATTATTTTAGGGTATCTCGGGTTGTAGCAGATTCCAGAAAGTTTACAAAATCGACAAAATTGCTAATTTACGCCAAGTCGAATAAATCTGGTATTTTGGGTGAAATCTGGAACAATCTTGGGTTAACTGGTCTCAAACACATCTAATGAGGCTACTCTAACAATCAAAACCATCACTTGGCCACATCTCACTCAAATCACCAAAACTAGCACTAAACCACATAATAACACTAAATTTCAGCTTAAAAACTATAACTTAGCAAGATAGGAGTTGAGTTAAGGGGTTATACCTCTAGAGATCTTAGATGAAGGAGAAGGGAAGAAGGAGGAGGAGAAAGGGCTGTTGCTGGACTGCTGAGTTGCTCCTACAGCTGCTGGTGTTGCTTCAGCAGCCGATGCTGTTGCTGTTTTTCAACAGCAGTTTGCTGCTGCTGCTGCTTTGGTTTCAGCTGCTGCTGCTTGCAAATTTCCTTTGCTTTTCTGGCTGTGTGCAGCAGATGTGGCTGTTGTTGCTTCAGGTTGGGGTGTTGTTGCAGCTGAGTTGTGGTATATGATGGTGTGTGTGTGGGGGGGGGGTTGTGTGAGGGATGTGAGTGTGTGAGAGTGAGAGATGTGAATGAGAGGGAGAGATGTGAGGGGAAAAAGTTTTGAAGTGAATGATGATGGTGACATTACCTAGGAGCCACCTCCCTCTCTCTCTCTCTCTCTCGCCACAAGTCAACTCTCAACCCTAATCTAATTTAAATAAAACCATACCCTTAATTAAACCTAATCCACATGGCCAAATGGTTCAATCTACCATGCTCATTTAAACATGGTTCAACCCTAGGCTACCATGAATCCAAAACATGAACACGTGTGACAAGTGTGGTAAATGTTATGTGCACATTTTTGCACAAAAAGCCAAAAATCCAATTAGCGATTTTTAATCGCGCTTAACACTAAAATATCATAACTTAACCATAAAAACTTAAAAATGGCATATTTCCACAAAATAACCTATTTTAGAATTTCCAAAATTTTCTCCGGAATTTTCCCCATTTATCGGCATTTAATTATACCGAAATATTAAAATATTCATTAAATTTTTTTATTAAATTATGAAAATTCCCAAAAATAATATTTTATTTTTTTGAAATGTTACAATCTTCCCCCCTTAAAGAAATTCGGTCCCCGAATTTAAAT
Organism: Agapanthus africanus; assembly: GCA_030015575.1. Lineage (NCBI taxonomy): Eukaryota > Viridiplantae > Streptophyta > Magnoliopsida > Asparagales > Amaryllidaceae > Agapanthus > Agapanthus africanus. The sequence continues at coordinate 176,782,993 of JASDDO010000026.1, read as the reverse complement.
TTAAACCCCTAAATTCTAAAACATTTCAATAAAATGTCCAAGTCAACGGGGCTCCGAAACCATCAATACATAAAACACATCGTAGCGCAATACATGCGCATGCGTAATGAACAGATAATTCGAAATCAAAACTCCGTCAAGCATCCTGCAATCATCGGAGTCAAGGTGAAGACATGAATGGCAAATCCAAAGCAAAACCGATATGCTATAAATCAGAACTATACATGTAAATATCTGAAGGAAATGCATGCCAAATTCTTTAAGGTCGATGTGCAATGCGCATAACATTGCACAGTGACAGACGTCTCTATAAGAAAATAGCCATATACGTATATATCTTTTGTTTAATATGCACGATCCGCCGTTTTGAAAACAATTTAGAAGGGTTTCCTCGTTTTAAAACGTTTCGTGTCATATCGGAGACGTATGTAAATAATGAGACTATAGCTCGCTTTTGGAAATCCCTTTGAAATCTATCTATGCATGCAAAATATATCCAGGCACTGTCCTCTGACTAGTCCTGCTCAGTACGAAAACAAATCGCAATGTCATAAAAACGTACTGCTCCAAAAGAATCAATCCCAAAAGTGCATATGAAAACCCTGTGCGTCCGGTGCGCATGGAAATCAAAATCCATACATGTGCCAAGCAGGTGCACAAAACAACATCAAGGTGCAACGGTTGTGCACACAACATCGGTCATAGGCAACGTGTGTGCCTGACAACAAAATCAGGTGCATCTGACATGCACGAAAAATCCCGATTTTAGTGCATCTGGTGTGCACCAAATCACATCTCATAACGTGCGCCCAACATGCGCTAAAAATCCAAATCCGGTGCATTCATCATGCACGAAATCAACTCCACTGTCTAAAACCCATAAAATCAAAAACATGTGAAACGAAGGCACGAAAACGATATCAAGTGCAACAACTGGGAGAAAATCGTAAATACTCAGTAGATGCAACCAGAGTGCATGAAAACAAATATCATGAAACTCAATCATCAAAACCAAATCATGCGAATAGATCGCCCAAAACATCAAAATCAAGTATGGCGGAATAGTCCCGCTCAAGCGCATCCTCCAAGAATCTCTGGCCAACTGTCGTGATCACTCATAGCATATTTCGTCGGCGGTCCTGAGCTTTGGCCTGCTGGTGTGCGTAACAATGACCACTCCTGGGTCCAGGTCTTCTCGCAACTTATTCCAGAAAGGTCCTTATCTTCTCTGTGGATTATCAATCTCACGATCCCTCGGCTCATCGGCCCTGTCAGGTGTGCTAACGGGGACGATTCCGTTTTGGCACTTCTCTGGTCATCTCTCGGTCAATCATCGCGACCACTCGTAAAGCAGCATGTTACTGGCATCGGCCTCTGGCTCTCTGAATGCATGTGACACATCTGATCCTGGGTGCAAATATCATTGCAGCAGTGTCCTGGAAGGAATCCTGCTCACGGTCTCTTCCAAGTCCCGTCTCTGCCTAACTGTCCGGAAGTCATCGTCCTTTACTACATCTGTTTCTTGCTCCGGAGTGGCTGCATACTCATCGCGACTCCTTCTGGAAGGTATATCCAAGTACAATGCCTCGGCACGCGTATCGCATCTCTGATGTCGGCGGAGTAGAACGTCATCTTATCCAGATCTTGCACAAACCTCTTACTCCACTTTTCTCTAATGTCGACTGCTTCGGACTCGTCTCGTCGTGGCTGCATGGACTGAGCTCCAACGGCTATCCTCGTACCTGGAGTCTCCCAAGAAATGCATCTCACCATCTAGCATCCGAATTAAGTCGAGCTATCCGATCGATTTGTCAAAACCTCATAATCCCCTAAGAGCTCAATATCTTGGGTACAGTATAATAGTATCGAGTACATACCACAGCATCGGTGGTCCAGCCGTAGAAGGGCAAACCCAAGCCTCACTAATGGCGCCGCAGAACTGCCGCAAACCCTAAGGTTCAAAGGCTTTCACACGGTCATTAAGTCGAGTTAGGGTTTCATTCTTCTAGAGGGACCATAGAATTGCCTGCATGTCTTTCCGAATACTTTAAACTTGGAATAGTAGGTCTCTGACATTCGATCGTCTCTGTCGACTCTCAACGTCTCCGCGTGAAGTCGTCTCTAGCTGGAATCAATCTATCTGATGACCTCGCATCGGGGTAGCGAACGAACCATATGTCCTAGTCATTCATCCTCGGTGACTAGCGACCTTCTATTATCTCCTAGTACAATTCGTACCGTAATAGCTCCAACATCTGGGGCGATATGTCGTCGTTCGCAGCAACAACTAGCTCACTCGTCTGCACGCTAAACCGTGCCTCAATCATCATGAATAAGCAACACCTCAACGGTCATCAAAACCTAGTCGGCCTCTGTCAGTGGCTCAATTCTCTGGTGCAAATCGGCACGTCCGAGTAATTTCATACGGCGACCCATCCAACGCTCGTGACGCGAAAACATCATAAAAAGACACATCTCCGCAATCGTGTGTCGCCAGAATCACGCCCTGGTCAGTCCTCGTTCGTAACGAGCTCGTGCTGACCGCAACTCTAGCCGTAGCTCTCCCTGCCCGTAATCGTGGCAGCAAAACCATAACTGGTACCGATGAAACTAGATCAGAAATGAGTATGATACTGAACAAGAAATGTACATCCTAAGGCTTCTTAAGTGGAGTGGCGTGTCGTAAATATGCCGCGGAACATACCCACGGTACGTCACTCTACCTTAGTCGCCTATTCCATCAACCAAGGGTCATCCTACGCTCCGAAGGTAAAACCTAACGCTCTGATACCAACTTTGTCACGTCCCGAAAGTACGGAACATGACCGGCACTTAGACTACAAACGTCTCAAGGCGAACGTATTCTAAGTAAGCCGAAAACCCAGAAATCCAAACCAAGAAAAGTAGTAGAGTGTAGGAAAACCATTTTTAAGTCAACCAGTTTGCAACATAATATACAACGCCTAAAGGCGAGGATCACAACAGAAAAAGAAACTCCAATCAGCATGAAATCCATAGAAATATAATGCGCGACTCTAAGGTCGAAAGAATAAACATCACCGGTCTCTATCACAATTAAGTACATGTTTGGTTGATGGAACTTCTAGATACAACTGAAATGTAATATACAATGTATAATGATGGGTACGATACAAATAAACCCACCTACTAGCAAGTCACCCGGAAAGGAACAGTGCCCGCAAAGACGTAATGAGACCTGTACGGCGAAACCTGCAAGAAACTGGGGCACAACGGGGGTGAGTTGCCAACTCGTGAGTAGAAAAAGATCTACGAACAAAAAATCGCATGTATGACGCAATCCTAGGTCATACGATCGTAATATATAATCCTCAAATATATAACCGGCAGCCTATAACAATGACTAGGGTAAATATAAAACCCAAGTGTAAACCCATGTGCCCGTGTCAGTGCCTCAGGTAGCAATGTATCATATGGATGATGTATGAATGCATGAAACGGAATGCATGTACTGAAGAAAGCTGCTTTCATAAATTAGTGAGATTTCTGTATTTTTAAATGAGGTGTCATAATGAAATCAGCATAAAACAGTGCCTAGCATCGGCACAAAACAAGTGTCCAAATATCTCGATATCTCTGTATCACAATCTCTGTACCTCAATATCTCGAAATCTCAATGTCTCAATCATAATATCTAGGGCACCATCCGTCCAGATCGGCCTCTACCATCCATCTCAAGACCACGACGGTATCCTCCGGATATCCGACGCGTCGGGTAAAATCACCGGTCGGTCGTGCTCCTCTGCACAGGCTCAACATCAACAACATGATTTTCTTTCCCCGGGGTACCGCACCGGGCCCACCATGTACCCGAAACGGTTCATCCGCCTCCTCGAATCGGGTCTCTAAATCCATCAGCAAAACTCATGGTGGACAACTCATACATCATGGGAAAACCGCATTTTTTTATTTAAAAAGAGAGAAAGCAGTTTATATATGTTTTGCGGTTTTCCTCCAAATCCAGAAAATCTTATGGAAACCCGAATCCAAATCATCAATAGCATGTAAAACCATGAATATAAGCATGAGAATCCATGAATGGTGCATATAATGAACAACAGTATGCATGAAGTGACAAGTAATAACTACAATGTCAAGCTGGCATATAAGGCAAGTACACTAATATCATGTCACTACTAGCTAATAAGCTAAATCAGGCAATAATATTCTCTAAGTGTACGTGACATGGAAATTACCGATGAAGATGTGTGTGCGTCGGCAAATAAGTGTACGTGGTACATACGCATCATCGGTAATGGTGCTGGTGTCCTAACAGTAGGATATCAATAATGGAATATGAATCACAACAGTATGCGATGCAGAGTAACAATAATAATGTGCGGGAGCTAAATACTAAACACAATGATCGCTAAACTGCATCTAAAGTCATAAGAGTCATACAGCTATACCAACTATAGGGCTGAGATAATAGGCTAACTGCAGGTAAAGGAAATCGCCTAACATCTGAGTCGATATATATATGTATATTTACAGTCGGTGATCCTGCCTCAATCATATCGCATCCGATATAATATCTAAGATCAGACATCCCAAGTCTAGAGTGCGGATCAAACATCAAAATATAGCTCGTACGTAAATCCGGCGTACGGCATCCCAAATCTGGGTACGGGTCAATATCATGTTCATCACATTATTTATCTGGTATCCTCTTTTATCAAGATCATCATCCGGGGTACTGACCTACGTCTAGTACAACATTAATATCATCAATTCAATCATGATCTAGCTGCTGATCTACAGCCTCAAATAAACTGATATCATCATCATTTCGTTATAAAGTAGGATACATCACTCAATACGACCCACTATAAATATCTAACATGTCTTATCTCATTTCACGATCACATGTCAACTATTCAATGTATATCACTCGGATATGTATCGTCGTCTAAAGATCCGCTATAATATCAGGACGTATCTCAAATATGAGTCCTGCTATATCACCGATATCATAATCTCGGCTCAAATATCATCGACTCATCTCGATCCCAAGTAATCATCCTCAAATCCGTATGTGAACACATAGTCCCATACCCATGTGAACACATAACCATATAGAATCCCATGAGCACATATGAATAAGAATGTATGCAAGTATGTATGTGTGTATGTGTAGTGCAACCACTACCCTAGGGTTCGCAACACTAAACCAATCCAACGCATAAATATCCATCCTAAACATCATTATTAAACCCCAAATAACATGTAATAATTGTTGGTGTGTATACGCATCCGTATACATCACCACGGACTGCGGGGGTGCTATACGCCATCCACCCGACTTCTCTCCGTAGATATAAATCTACTCACCTTGTTTTATGTGTGCCGATGCCGATGTCACCATTTGTATCTCCAACGCCTCGACGCCACGTGGGGTACCTACAAGGATATCACACGCTAAAACACATAAAAACCATGTCGGAAACCAAAATGGTACACGCTACGTCTATAAGTAAAAACCTACAGCCTCGTGTGCAAACACAGCCAATATCCCTCTGCCGTTGGCGTTCAAACGCCACCCGACAGAAACGAATCAACGAATATCAAAAATCCATGCTAAACAAGTCGTAAATCATGCGCCAACTTAAGTAAATCAACCCAGATTCTACCCTGATTGGAATCAGACAAAACCAGACATACCTAGGGTCAAGTCTACAGGGTATAAGGCCATGCACGAAAAACGAGGCAGTTCCCTCCTGCTCTGGCCGCAAATTGTGGCCAGGGGGAATTTATCTGCGTCCAGAGGAAGGTGGTTGGGGCTAGGGTTTTGGGTAATGGTTTCTATTTGCCTGCATATCTCACTGCCAAGTCAAAATTATTTTAGGGTATCTCGGGTTGTAGCAGATTCCAGAATGGTTACAAAATCGACAAAATTGCTAATTTACGCCAAGTCGAATAAATCTGGTATTTGGGTGAAATCTGGAACAATCTTGGGTTAACTGGTCTCAAACACATCTAATGAGGCTACCCTAATAATCAAAACCATCACTTGGCCTCATCTCACTCAAATCACCAAAACCAGCACTAAACCACATAATAACACTAAATTTCAGCTTAAAAACTATAACATAGCAAGATAGGAGTTGAGTTAAGGGGTTATACCTCTAGAGATCTTAGATGAAGGAGAAAGGAAGAAGGAGGAGGAGAAAGGGCTCTTGCTGGACTGCTGAGTTGCTCCTACAGCTGCTGGTGTTGCTTCAGCAGCTGATGTTGTTACTGTTTTTCAACAGCAGTTTGTTGCTGTTGCTGCTGCTTTGGTTTCAGCTGCTGCTGCTTGCAAATTTCCTTTGCTTTTCTGGCTGTGTGCAGCAGATGTGGCTGTTGTTGCTTCAGGTTGGGGTGTTGTTGCAGCTGAGTTGTGGTATATGATTGTGTGTGTGTGGGGGGGGGGTTGTGTGAGGGATGTGAGTGTGTGAGAGTGAGAGATGTGAATGAGAGGGAGAGATGTGAGGGGCAAAAGTTTTGAAGTGAATGGTGACGGTGACATTACCTAGGAGCCACCTCCCTCTCTCTCTCTCTCTAGCCACAAGTCAACTCTCAACCCTAATCCAATTTAAATAAAACCACACCCTTAATTAAACCTAATCCACATGGCCAAATGGTTCAATCTACCATCCTCATTTAAACATGGTTCAACCCTAGGCTACCATGAATCCAAAATATGAAACAAGTGTGACAAGTGTGGGAAATGTTATGTGCACATTTTTGCACAAAAAGCCAAAAATCCAATTAGCGATTTTTAATCGCGCTTAACACTAAAATATCATAACTTAACCATAAAAACTTAAAAATGGCATATTTCCACAAAATAACCTATTTTAGAATTTCCAAAATTTTCTCCGGAATTTTCCCCATTTATCGGCATTTAATTATACCGAAATATTAAAATATTCATTAACTTTTTTTATTAAATTATGAAAATTCCCAAAAATAATATTTTATTTTTTTGAAATGTTACAGGTTGAAGATATGCCCTCGTGAATGTTTGGGATATACAACAAACTTACATAAAACAGATCTTGCCTCGAGTTTTTCCGGATTTTTCTTTTTAACATAAACTGGACAACCCCATACCTTAATGAAATTAAGACATGGTCTCTCCCCCTCCTATATCTCATATGGAGTGGTAGGCGCAGACTTGGTAGAAACCCTATTCAATATATAAGCAGCTGTTTCAAGCGCAAATCCCCAAAAGGAAATAGGTAACTCAACAATACTCATCATAGAGCACACCATATCTAATAGGGTGCGATTCCTCCGCTCCGATACACCATTGTGTTGTGGTGTATATGGAGGAGTAAGCTGAGAGAGAAACCCATTCTCTTTTAGATAATCTTGGAATTCCGTGCTTAAGTATTCACCCCCTCAATCAGATCAAAGGATTTTAATACTTTTACCTGTCTGGTTCTCTACTTCGCTCTTATATTCCTTAAATTTCTCAAACTTCAGATTTGTGTTTCAACAGGAACACATGTCCGAATCTTGAGAGATCATCGGTGAACGTAATGAAGTACGAGCAACCATTTCTGGCATATGTCGATATAGAACCGCATACATCACTATGTATCAGTTCTAAAAGTTCAGTAGATCTTGCTCCATGTCCCGTAAACAGAGTTTTGGTCATTTTACCTTTGAGACATGACCGACAAGTTTCATAAGATGTAAATTCGAACGGTTTCAAATATCCATCTTTATGCAACTTAGCTAGTCTGGTCGCATTGATATGACTAAGTCTACAATACCACAAGAAGACTTCGTTCATATATGAACTTTTCTTCTTGTGAGTGTTTTGTATATTTAGAACTGTACTTTGATTTAGAACATATAAACCATTATACAACGTACTAAACCCAATCAAAACTTGATTTAGGAAAATGTTCATAACATTTTTCTCTAATACAAAATTATATCCATCTTTATCTAATAAAGAAACGGATATTATATTGCACATCATCGACGGTACGAAATAACAGTCGTTCAAAATCAATGTATTACCTTTTGGCAATACTAGGTGATATTCGCAGACAGTTTCGGCAGCAACAATTGGTCCATTCCCTACTTTGAGAGACATATCACCTTTTTCCAGTTCTTTACTTTTCTTTAACTCTTATAACATATTACAAATGTGGGATCCTTATCTGGTATCCAATACCCAGGATGTAGAGCAGATTGAGAAACAGTTCTCAATAAGTAACACATCTAAAGAAAATGCATCAGAATACTCCTTCTTCATTAGGATTGCGTGGAAATCGTTGCAATCCCCTATCTCTTTCCCAGACTTATGACAGCTGTCATAAGATAGGGCGGAACCAACGTTCTCCAGCCCAGTATAATAAGCGGGTTCGGTTAATACATCCATGTTATTATCTTGATTAAGGCGTGACATGGTCGCTACCTGGAGAGAGAGAAGAAAACAGTTTAGCGTGCACTCTTCCAAGATTAGATTGGTTGTTATGTTATCTAATCAGGATGTCTCCTACTGTTTTTATCAAATTTTCTTTCAAACCCTAAAAGGTAAGATTAGCCGGGATTAATTACACCCTACAAATTCGCTAATTGGTCAGCCAGGCTGGTGTAGGTACTCCGAGGGAGTCTCCCCGTACTTTCGAATAGAACTAATTAAATAACCTTGTTTCTGCAGGGGCATAACCCCGTTAACACCTTTCTTAGACACATACTGGATTAGCTAATTGTAAAGTAGAAAACTCTCCCAGGAGTAACGCTTACTTGCAGTGGGTATCGGGATCCAACTATCATATAGAAGGTATGCAATCTCATTGCAGATTTCAACACTTGAAATTCCCGATAATGGTTTTTACCCCTAACGACCTATGACCTTGACGGAGGTCAACAAACCATAGGCCGCTAATCAAGTTCAACCCGTCATTTCTTGATCGATTCAAATCCATCCACACAAACTCTTGACGGAGGTCAACAAGGTTGTGTGAATGTCCCTACTGATCGCATCAACATGCTCCAGATATGTATTACCCAGCTACCATACACTGTGCCTTGATGGAGGTCAACAAACACAACATGAATACTAAACATTACATATCTGAAATGACGGAGGGTTACGACAGGTTTTGAAGAAAACCTTTAACGTAATGAACTTGATACCGTTGTAGAATCTAGTGATTTGAAAAAAGGAGTGGTTTAAGCTCTTCTTTAAAAATTGAGTAGTTTTCAAAACAAACCGATTGGGTTGTAGCATATGCGAGTTTTTTTTCTAAAGAGGCCATTCCCGGTGAAAGGATCTAGGCTCTTTCCTCATCGAATGAGATGCTGGATATTCATAATGAAATACCACTATGCAAAGTAAGAACTAGAGCTACCTTTTTTGAAAAATTTGATTTTACAATATCTTTTAGGTTTCTTTTCTTTTCATTAATCTTATTAATGAAGTCCCATTATTTATGTTTCCTAAACATCATAGAAGAAACAAAAATAAAACATACATATATGCTATCCGCATTCACCACAAGGACCCGGGTCTTCACTGTAAGGTTACTTAACTTACGGCAGGGCGGGGTCAGGACTAGCGCGGATGCAAAACATATATAGTGTCTACTAATATATCATATATATAAGCAGTATTCGTCTCACGTAGTTATATGATCACATCACATCACAGAACAGCAGAAGCAGATATATGAAATATAGGATATATTAGAAGGTCTGTGTTTTAGATTAAGCCAGTAACGAAAAAAACGGATTCCATGGTCATGATGAATAGCCAAGCATACACCCCTAGACCCCTACGAGAGCGGAAAACAACCCTGCCAATTCTAGAGTTAGGCGACCGGTCTCGATTCCTCGAGATGACCTCCCACTGGACTCTAGAACTCGGTTACTTGTGCTCTCCATCTTGGGTCTATCCTATTGCGGTAACGTAAATAATATATATTGAATGGAGACAACAATCTTAACCCGGAAGTGTCCCAATAAAAGAATATTACATACAATTATTTATATGGATGAAAATTGAAAAACTCTCATCTCAAATAAAACCCCCGACTATTCAATCACGACGATCCAATATAAATATCGATAGCAATACAATAACATCACATGTCATCAATGTAAGTAAATATGCGTATCCCTAATTTCGTTGTCGTATAGCAACGAGATCCTGGATACTGCCATATATTACACTTACAGTCGCAGAAAAGAAATGGAAACTACAATAATTAGAATTCACATATGTAGACATCATAAGCCCGGATTATCACATATTCCGAATTTCATGCCTAACCCTATAAACTTTACATTTAAGTCTCAAATTGAAAACCCTTTTCAAAGATTAAGCCGGGCAATTCAACAAGATTCTTGATGTATGATTCGAAAGCTCGTCGGGTACTTTAGTGGGTGGCTGCACCCTCGAGGCCATCAATGAAGTGAACTTGGGCTGAACACCGTGGCCGCGAGCACCCGAGTGGATACTCTTGGCCATGTGGTTCTCCTATAGTCACTTGGTCGGGGCAAAAGGGCGTGGCTCTCTACTAGTGTCTCCTGGTGAGTATTCGTGTAACATTTCAGAAAAATAAAATATTATTTTTGGGATTTAAATAAATAAAATAATAAATTTTTGGATATTATAAAGATATAGAAATTGGTTTTATTGAAGTAGTATAATTATATACTTATAGTTTGGAAAAAAAATGGAAAAATTATGTGAATTATTGATTTTGAAAGTGTTTAGTTGATTTGGATATTTTATAAATTATTATACAATTAATTGTATACAAGTTTAATGCTAAGTTTGATTAATATTTCACTAATTATACCTTAATCTTGTTTATGACATGCAACATGACGTGTTGCAACATTTGCTATTTCTTTTGAACCATGGCCTTAAAATTTTTAGTTGCTTTTTATGGTTTTGGGTTTTAAATAAAAAGAAAATAAAAGAAAAGAAAAGGTGACATGGAGGTATGGCTAGTGAGAGAGGGAGAGAGACAGGGACAACCTTCTACACACACACTCATGGCTCATTTTCTTTCCCTCCTTCATTTCCTCTTCTTCATCTCTCTCATCCTCCAACTCCTCTACCACCCTCAAACACCCTCAAATCTCCACCAAAATACCATGTCACCTTCACTAAAAATGATCATAAGCCCACTACAAACCCCATCGATGAATCAAGTTAAGGTTTTGAGCACTTTGGGCAAAGCTAGAATTTTCCTTAGTTGCTACATGAGGTAAATCCTACACCTTTAGTTTAAAATTTGAGTTTCCTTATCTCCTATTGTAGTATAGAGTAAAACTAATGTAGTTTAGTGATGTCAGAAAATTCCAAGATGAGATGTAGAAGATTTTATGAATTGTGAAAGTGTAATTGAGGTTTAGTAGAGGCCACAAACCCTTTTAGTGTTAGAATTATGGACCAACCCTAAGATTAAAACCCCAAAACATGAACTTGGAATTGGCCGATATCGGATTTTGTGGAAATTGTGATGTGGTTTTGGGATCTGCTATAATTTGGGAGCTCTGAAATTTTTTTAGCAAATACAGTGAGACGAGCAGGTCACCTAGAGACTACCCCTAAGACACGAGCCCCTAACTCCATAACTTGGCCGCCAAAATATCCTTTCTGGCCGCAAATTGCGGCCTAGGATTGAAGTATTGGTCTCGTACTTGGTCCATGGCTCCTTTATCTAGTAATTAGACCTATACTATATGCAAAACATCCTAATTCAAGCTAGGGCAAAATCTGGAAGTGTTTTTCCTTTGTGCTGTTTTCGTTTTACGACTTTTAATGACTTGGGTTTTGGTATTTGGGTTTTGACTCGGTCGTTTGACATTTGTACGTCGACGTCGAGAGTTGTTTGGTTTTTCTTGCATGCGTAGGCCATAGGTTCTAACCTATGTGCACTCCACGTACCGTATCGGTTTTCATATTTGATTCTTGGTTATGATACGATGTGCTTGAAACTCTAGGTACCTTCGCGTGGACTTCAGGACGACAAGGAAGAGCAAGGCAATTGTTGACTTCGGCTAAAGCGAGGATCGAAGGTGAGTAGATGTATATCTATGGGGGAAGTCGGATGGATGGTGTATAGCACCCCCGCAACCGCAAAATAAAATACTTATTTATATTATGTATATAGCAATGTGAGACTTGGATACTTAGCAAATAGGGTTCTAGAAGACCGTAGGATTAGAATAAGCGTACTCGTAGGAAGGTGTACCCTTAGCCTTATTTATCTTAGTCGTAAATCTTTAGGTTATATGTTGTCACACACATGCGCGCACATACACTGGGTATGATGTGTGTGTGTGTGTGTGTGTGTGTGTGTGTGTGTGTGTATGTTTATATATAGATATACATATACATGTGAGATGAGGTTATTATATGTTGATGGATATGAGTCGATATGATCGGGTATGATGTCAAGAGATTATGATATAGGATTTGAGTTTGAGACATCGTATACGATATGGTATATATTAAAGGATTGTTGGGCGATATATATACATAACATGCGATAACATGTGTTTTAATGAGATAATAGAATGTACATGACCTTAGATCTGTACCCTTGATTATGAAATCGTATGACGGAGGATACCGTACGAACTATGATATATATATATGATATTTGACCCATACCTTCGATTTGAGGATGCCGTACGATGCATTTTACCGTACGATATATATATATATATATATATATATATATATGATGATTGATCCGCACTAGTGACTCGAGAATGCCGTACGATGGACTATACCGTACATGATATTATGAGGCTGGATCGCCGACTGTTAGATATATTGACTCGGAATGCTATAGATTTTCTAATCACTTTCGACTTGGGTTTAGTTTAGCCTTTTAATCCTTTAATTATTTAGGTAGATGTTAGAGTATAAGTAGAGCCGTACTTATTTTCAAAACTAACGAATTGTATGTATTTTCTAAAGACAAAACCCGAGGAGATGCTACGGAATTTCAAAAGGTATCTCTTTTTCTCTAAAACCACCGTAGCCCTTACTTTTCTAAAAACAACGATTCGTGCTATTTTAAATACGATAGCTGTATGGCTCTTATATAGATATGTATATCTTATTGTAGCTTTTACTGTTCACTTTTTCCGCTATGCTCATATTGTTCTTATTGCAGTTATATATATACATGTTCTTTTCATTAGCTGTTATGATCTCGTTTGTTAGGACACATGCACCATTACCGATGATGCGCATGTTGCACGTACACTTGTTTGCCGGCTCACACACGTCATCATCAGTAATTTCCATGCCACGTACACATTAGAAATCGTTACTCCAATCGTATAACCTGATAACTTGTAGTGTAATTGTATTGTTTAGCATTTATGATTTCACATGCTAGTTTAGATATTGCATTTCTTGCTTAGATGTCAAATGCATTTATGTATATACATTCTGGTTATGAACTGTAGATTGGCTCTATGTCGGTATTCATTGTTTTATTATTGACTCATGATTATGAGATTTCGGTTTTCATGAGATTTCTGAATTTGGGGAAACCGCATGTGAATTTATAAACTTATGATTATTTCAAAAAGGAAAATGTGGTTTCTCGTGATATGATGTGTAGCGTCCACCATGAGATTTCTCGGTTCTTGATCCGTATGTATACCCAATTCGAGAAGAGAGGAGGCACCGTCTACAGGTATATGGTGGACCTAGTGCAGTACCCTGGAGCAATAAGATCGTATAGAGAGACGTTGAGCCTGGTAGAGGAGCACTACCGACCAGTGATAGTTTGGCATGGCGGATATCCGGAGGATATCGACCGTAGTCGTGAGATCAGATGATATGGGGCCGATCCGGATAGACGGAGCCCGAGATATGAGGATTATGTGTCGTTGCAGGACACGGTTTTCATGATATTTTCGAGTGTCGATACTGGACACTCAGGTTTTATCATGATTTTGGTGTGTCGTTACTGGACACACTTTGGATGATGCATTTATACATGATACACTTGACATGCAATCACTTTGTGACACGGACATGAGTACTTGATATTACACTTATGCTTATACTGTTACTCTTGTTATTTACTCGATGTCGTTATATTATTATATTACTGCATGACCTAGGAGATCGTCATACATTCGGTTTCTACTCGATGATGTCCGTTTCCTGATAAAATACAAGGAAAAACCCTAATGGGGCATCATGTGCGCACACGTGATCGGGGGTCACGTGCCAACACGCGATGGCTTCCTGAGGGCTCTGAAATGATAAGAATTGAATCCTAATCAAGTGGGGTCACGTGCCCGCACGTGATAAGCCTTTAAGCCCACTGAAGTATAATAAAAAAGCCAGAAAAAACCCCAATGGGGCATCACGTGCCCACACGTGACCAAGGGTCACGTGCTGACACGTGATAAATTCCTGAGTTCTTTAAAATAACAGAATTGAATTCTGGTTAAATGCTTAATCCGTGGGTCACGTGCCACCACGTGATGGGTTCCTAAAGATCTCTGAACTAATAGAATTAAATTCTAATTAAATAGTCAATCAGTGGGGTCACGTGCTAACACGTGATAGGCTCTTAAACCTTCTGAACTAATAGAATTAAATTCTAATTAAAGAAAATCAAAAACCCTAATTGGAAAAATATTTCCCTAGATCTTTCCAAAGAAAAAGATTGCGCTCTGTAAAGTGGAGCACCGTTAGATTAAAAATCCAATGGTGATTAAAAATCACCAATTTATAGAAAGATTCTATACAAGGAGATATTTCCCTGAAATTTGCCAGGAATAACAGACAAAATATCTTTTGGATTAAAAATCCAATGGTGAATAAAATTCACTGAGTGATCTAAAAGATCATGTTGGTTACAGAATCAATCAAAATCTTTCAATGAAAGATTGACTAAACAAACTGATTCTTTTGTTTCTCCTATAAATAGGAGCCAAGAAGAGAAGAGGAGGAGAGAGATAACAACGGAGAGAAAAAAGAAGAGAATTTAATTCTCCAAAGAGAAAAGAAGATTTCTTCAGAAAAGAAAGAAACCCTAGGTAAGAGAGAGAAAGAAATCATTCTATAAGCTCCCATAACCCTATAAGAGAATTTAATTCTCAAACTAAGAGTTTAACTCTTCTAAATAAGAACTTAGTTCTTCCTTTGGTTGAAAATCTGCAGAAGCAGATCTCCCCATAAGTTGAGAATTTAATTTTCATCGGGGGGATTATACCATGCAGATCTAAAACCTAAGGGAGGACCTAAGTTCAGAGAATTTTATTCTCCCACAAAGCACATAGGAATTTAATTCCTCCAACAATGATAGGGTTTAACCCTTAATATAAGAACTTAGTTCTTCTTCATGGTTGAAGATCTGCAGAAACAGATCTCCCCATAAGTTGAGAATTTAATTCTCATCGGGGTGATTCTGCCCTGCAGATCCAAAACTTAAAGAGAGAATTGGGTTTAAAGAATTTAATTCTTCCAAATATATAGGAATTTAATTCCTCAAAATAAAATCAGGGTTTTAACCCTATAAAAGAATTTAATTCTTAAACAAGGGACTTTTCATGCACGTAAAAAGATCAAGTACCCAACCTGATCACGTGGCAACACGTGACCCTCCCCTTAATGGTCAAAAAAAGAATAAATGAGATCGGGTCATGTGCTCCCACGTGACCCTTGAACAAACTTCTCAAAAATAAAGGCAGAACAGACTTTGGGCGCCCTCACGTGTCCCCACGTGACCCCTGACAAACATCTCTTTAAAAAAGAGAAGATGGAAAGAACAGAAGGATTAAAATCCAATGCATGGGTGCCCTCACGTGACCCCTAGCAAATCCTTTTGATATCTAGTGTATGGGCACCATCACGTGTTCACACGTGATGATCATAAAGATTAAGTGTTTAACGCTTATTTGAATATTCTGAGAATAAAATAAACGAAGCTTGGCCCAATCCTAGGGCGTCTCACGTGTCTTCACGTGAGCGCTTCATTTTTTTAGTGTTAAACACTATTTTAAGCACTTCATCCCTAGTGTTTAACACTATTTTAAATGCATCACGTGGGAACACGTGATCGCCAGATATGTGCTAGTGTTTAACACTATATCCAAAACAGTCTTAGCCCAAATTGGCTAAGTCTTCCAGAGGCAAGACTCCTCTTTGACTGAACCTCAAACACACTTTTGTCTTCCAAAATTGGTCATCTCTTATGACATTCAAAGCAAAACCCAGAGCCTTTCAATCAACTTTGGTTCAAGGGTACATCTCTTCACACCTCTGATACATGTCATTATAATTCTTCAACGTCTTCAGAGAGGTGGTGGGTCCCAATGACCAATAACTATCTGGTGCATTTTCAAACCATATTGGCATCTGAACATGGACCGCAATGTCCCTAAACTAAACAACAGAGCCCAAATACTCTTTTGTTGGATTTAAATGATCCTGTTAAGTAGATCATAGTCTAAAAATTAGACTAATGTATCCTTAACAAACATTTAAGTTGGTCTTAATCCCAAACGAGATTAACGATCCTTAAATCAATCCAACTACAGATCCCCCAACTAATATTGGTTCAAGGGTACATCTCTTCACTCCCCTGATATTTGTCGTTGTAATCCCTCAACGTCTTCAGAGAGGTGACAGGTCCCGACAACCAGCAAATCTTACAGACTATGATGTCTCTAAACTGGACTGCGTGGTCCTTAAACCCATGGACTATGATGTCCTTAACCTTGGACTGTGGAGTTCTTAAACCCATGGACTATGATGTCCTTAACCTTTACGGACTATGATGTCTTTAAACTGGACCGAGATGTTCTTAAACTAACATTGGACCGTAATGTTCTTAAACTAACAATGGACCGCAATGTCCCTAAACTAAACAATAGAGTCCAAATACTCTTTTGTTGGATCTAAATGATCATGTTAAGTTGATCTTAGTCTAAAAATTAGACTAACGTATCCTTAACAAACATTTAAGTTGATCTTAGTCTCAAATGAGATTAACGATCCTTAAACTCAACCCAAATCCAAATTTAAGAAAATACGGATTTGGACTAATCCACGCCCTACGGGCGACAACATAAATTAGTCTCCGTATACAATCCACGGGCAACCAAAAAACAAAACAAACACCCACGATACGAAGTGACCATCTGGAGAAGGAGAAAGTGGTTACTGCGATGCGGTAGCGTAATTAACTGCAGGGGCTTGCGCCTGCAGGGAAGAGCGTCCCCACAACAAAAAAACCCCCTCAACGAGGGGGAATCTGACGAAGTCTGCTACATCGGCCGCATATGTCTAAACCTTCGATACACGGTGTCATAAATCAACTTGGCATCTTCAGAGAGGTGTACGGATAGCACCA
Source organism: Agapanthus africanus (assembly GCA_030015575.1). Classification (NCBI taxonomy): domain Eukaryota; kingdom Viridiplantae; phylum Streptophyta; class Magnoliopsida; order Asparagales; family Amaryllidaceae; genus Agapanthus; species Agapanthus africanus. Next base: position 176,765,600 of record JASDDO010000026.1, on the reverse strand, counting down.
AATAGCATCTGACCTCGAAATTCAGGCAAGACGAACCTATGAGATCTCGTCTCTGTTTTCGGCGGAGAACAGATTCTGGCACGCCCGGTGGGACCTTTTCCTCTTTCCACTCCACACTTCGTGTGTCGTGTTCGCGAATGAATCGCGGTTTGATATGGTTGCCCTTGGGTTCGAGGTACTAAGATTTGGTTTTGCTCCCGTGCAGAAAAAGAACATCAATGGCCTCTAACCGCTCCAGCTGCAATACTGTTCCGCGTCATCTGGAGGAGTAACCTACGGGCCTCAGGCGGCCTCCGTTTTTACAATGCCGGTGGACCAGGTGACTCAAGCCACCACTGGGCTATTCTTCGGGACCATGCTCCCACCGATGAGCTTCAACGCCCCTATACCATTGCAAGAAGCTCAGAAGAAGTCGGTCTTTGATCGGCTTACCACTACTGTGGCCCCTCTTAACGGGTCGTCCAAACCAAGCGCCTTAGTTTTCAGCAGACTGGGCCAAAGCTCCAACGGGCCTGTGAAGAAGCCCGTAATACCAGAAGGCATTATCCCGAAGCGGATAGCCATTCCTACTCCTAAAGTCACTAAGGCGGCTTCTCCGGCTAAGGGGTCGGTCTTCACAAGACTGGCCGTTTCAGCTCCCACTTCGGGTGAAGTAACCAAAGCCGTTTCCCCTGCACGAAAATCGGCCTTTTCAAGATTGGCCATTCCCTCTCAGCGAGCATCTGTCTTTGACAGGATGGTGCCAACAGCAGACTCTCATCAGAACAGGGGGTATGGAAAAGCTGATCCAACAGTGGAGGTGATCCCGCCGCACGACATGCTCGACGTCGCCACTGGCGCCGAGTGAGGAAAGCTGGGGGCAATTCCCCTTCTAGACTGACTCCGCCAGCTCCAATGGTGGAATTTGATGCTGCTGTTCCAACTGGGAACAACTTTGAACTACTTAACAGGGTGCGCAGGAATTCGCCAACCGCTGTGCTGAAAAGATCTCCTCCACCTATGGAGAGTGCCCTAAAGGTGAAGCTGGAGCAGCCCCCTCAGCGGCTGTCCTTTAAAATTTATAAAGTCTGGAGACAGGTCCAAGACTCCATAGTAGATCAAAACTATCCCCGCCGACAGAAAAATATGAAGGTTCGGCAAGAAGAGGATCACCCTGTCAAACCACAGAAAGCGACAGCTACTTGGGTGCCCACTGCAACGGCCCCCTCAACCTCGACCGCTCACAAGAGGAGAAAGCTGGAGAAAATCCCGGTGTCTGCGACGAATCGCAAGAACACTAAATCTAAATGCCCCAAGTCTGGGGGTATGGTGGTGCACACCATCTATATGGCATCCGGAAAATAGGATAGCCGTATCTCCACAGGTCATCGACCGCTTACGCGATCAGTGACTAAGGCTCAGAAGCAACAACAATAAAAGCTCCAAGAGATGTTAACAGCTATGGCCGCACTCACAGGACTGAAAGCAAGCCCGGAGACACCCTCAGAGCAGCGCCGTGAGCAAGAAACTGATGCCGAATTCCTTCGGAGAATGCTCGAAAAGAAGGACAGAGAAGCAGCAGAACAAGCGGCCAATATAAAACGAATGGCGCTTCTCTTCCAAGACATGGTCGGCATGATGATACAACCAGATCCTACGGCTGAAGACCCTCCGATTGTCCTTGAAGATGACAGAGGGGAGACATCGAACCCTCTTCCGGCTCTGTCAGCAGTCAAGGAGGAGACCATCTCTAAAGCCACGCTCGATGATTATATAGCTCAACAAATATGAGCTCATCAAGCGAATGAAGCGGCTGGGCAAATTGTTAAGACTGGACGACCCTATCTGGGTTGGTATGACTAAATAAAGTACCCGCCGGGGTATACGATCCCTAAATTCCATGTATATAAGGGGACGGGGAACCTGCACCAACATGTTGCTCAATTTAGAGCCTTGTGCGGCAACACCGGAAGTGACGATAAACTACTGCTCCGCCAGTTTGTTGGAAACCTGTAGGAGACGGCATTCGAGTGGTATTCGGAACTCCCGAATGACTCTATCAAGACATTTGCAGAGATGGAGCTGCTATTCACCAAACGTTTTGCGAGCGCTAGCGAACGTACCCCAATCACGGCGCCGATCAACGCCAGGGTGAAGCTGGGAGAAACTTGGGTCCAGTACGCAATACGGTGGCGGAATCTATGGTCAAAGTGCGAGCAGCGCATTGAAGAAGCACCTGCAGTAGGCATGTTCGTAGGTACTCTCGACCCTCAGGCGAGCATTTCACAATTCATGATGTTTTTCAAGCCGACCACCTTCCAGACCTTGATTGATAAACTGGCCCAGATGGATCAGATGGGTCATAGACCATCTTCTTTGAAGCTGGAATCTCGAAATGAAAAAGAGAAAGGGAAAGCGACCTTCGTCGCCAATGCTCAACAGCAACCCAGTGGCCCAAAACTAACTGATCGCCCAGACGAGAGACGGCGATTCTTTAATGAGAAAATAAAGCGCCCTTATTCGTTTCCCCGAGACAAAATGAGGAGATTGTTCGAGCTGGCGGTGCGCAACAGGCTCATCAACTTGCCGGATCCAAAACGCCCATTGCAACTCGGTGAGGCTAATAATCCCAATTATTGCCCCTATCACCAAGCGATAGGCCATCCAATCGAAGATTGTTTCGTCTTCAAAGGGTGGATTGAGAACCAATACCAACAGGGAAAATTCGCACTGTCTGAGAATTGGAAAATAAACCCGCCCCAGCTGCACGCTCTCAAAAAGGCGGACATACCGGGGGCATCGGTCTCTTTTGTCGAAGAAGCTCCATGGGAGGTCGCTCTTTCAACCAAAACGAAAAGAATGCTGAAGGATCTCCAAGCATGCTGAAGGATCTCCAAGCATGCTCAACGATCAGGTGGAAAAATTAGCTAGAACCCGAGATCATTGAGGGAATGCTAAAGCTGCGCCCGACGCCAAAAATTGGTAGCAATAATCAAAACGCTCATGCCCAGCCGTGAAAGTCTTCGAAGAAAAAGAAGAAAACCGAAAGGCCCGTGAAGCCTGTTGACAAGCGCACGAACCTGCAAAAACACATCGACGTGCTGGGAGAATATAACTAGAAGGCGTGGATCCCGGTCACACTTCAAGAGTTTCTCAGCCACATCCTTGAGGACAGAGATGATGACAATGGAGAAGACTCGTCAGATGAACTTGAGGATTATGGGGCAAGCTGCCATGTGATCTCTCACTCGTCGATAGACGGTGAAGAAGCTCCTGACGTAGAGAAACTGGGGGCAGATCCCGGATTGGAGCTCCTAGGACCGTCAGACGAGATGATTGATGCATTCCTGAACGAAGCTCTTCTGAAAAGCAAAGCTGATTGAGAGCGCGAAATGGCCATATTTGAAAAAGCCAAACGCCGGCAACTGGACAAAAGGATTAAGACACTCCAACCAGATAGGAGCACTTCAGCTGCCACCAAAAGTAGGTTCAAGACGAGGAAAAGGTTCGCCAAAGCCATATCGATAGGAATGAAGTTGCCACCCTCCGAAGGAAACACTTCTGATGAAATACACCTTAATGAAGAGGATGTGCATCCTAATTACTGTTTATATCATCGAAGGATTGCGCACCCTACAGAAGAATGCAATGACTTTAAAAATTGGTGGCCAGGGTATGTCGCTCACAGGAAGCACTTCAAGAGGTTGAAGCGTGAAGCTCGTCGACAGCGGAAAAATGCGACAGACGAACGTGGAAGAGCTGCTGGCAACTGTCACATGGTTGATAGTAGAGGATCGCAAGTTCTCACCTCCGGGAGTGATTCTGAAGAAGAAATGGCTCTTGGCCCTCTCTTCAAAGAATCCACCTCAGGAAAAGAGGAAGAACTGAAGAGTTGCGAGAACATTCAGCAGCGCAATCGCACATTGTCTGAAAAGAATCTCGGATCCGTAAACAAGGGGTCGAACAAAAAGGATAAGGGAAAAGAAAAGGTCCCTGAGGATATCACCCGTGATGACCAAGCCGTCGAAAAGTTGACAGCCAAGGATCCGCCCAAGAAAAACAAGGTGGATTACAATGTTCTGGAATACCTGAGGAAGATACCCTCACAGCTAAGCATTCTCGACGCCCTTCTGTTATCCAAAGAGGTGAAAGATTCTTTGATCAAGGCACTACAAGAGCCCGAGCAGTTCCGAGCTTTCCTCGCCGAAGAAAAGATGAAGGACGAGCTGGAAGAAGTGCACACAGCCGATATCACCTTCGGCGATGAAGATCTCCTCCTCGGGACGTGCGAGCATAACCATCCCCTTTATGTCTCTGGATACTGTCATGATATTAAGATAGGCAAGATCTTGGTTGACAATGGGTCCTCCGTCAATCTCCTCAATGTAAGAGCGTTGAAAGAAATCTACATGAGCGTTCAGCACCTCGTTCGTGATAAAATCACCACCTCCGGGTTTGACTCCCAGTCATCACGGGCGCTCGGGTCTGTGATACTAACATTACGCTTTGGGCTGCTCGTCACGGACATCAAATTTCACGTTGACATGTTACAATGCTTTGCTCGGCAGGCCTTGGTTACACGAGTACAACATCATCCTTTCTACACAATATCAGTGTATGAAGTATTTCAAGGATGGTCTCGAGTATACTGTGACAGGGGAACTAAACCCATTCTCCGTGAATGAAGTCCGAAAGTACGAAGATGCAAAATACTTCTTACCAGATTTCGAAGATACGGAAAGATGCCATAAACTGAAAAACAAAGCTATCACCACTATTCCAGTTTTCGGGAGTGACACTGAGGAGGAAGAAGAAATAGTTTATTCAGGGCCGCCCCAATGCAACAAGCCGGGACCGTCCACCACCATTCTGGTTTTTGGCAGTGACTCAGAAGATGAAGTCAATGCCATATTTTCTGTACGACCATCAATACAAGCCTTCGCTGGCGATGATTGGAGTTTGCAAATCGCCATGGTTTCGTGAGAACATTACAAAGAGCTCGACGCGCTTGGTACCTATAGTGTGTAAGAAATGCAGACATTCTACGTCCCTCCCAGGCGAAGAGATGAAAAGGCGATTCTCTTTTATCGATCAACGGAAACCAAAGTGGAGAAAGAAGTATGGCATGGTGCCGATTCGACACTTGACAGACTTCAGCCCATCCGACTTCCCAGATACTACACAGAAGGATTTAAAAGGCTGTTGAGGCGCCAAGGCGTTCCCTTCAAACAGATTGCTCGACAAGCTCAGTTCTACAACAGGATCTGGGACGTCCCCGGAACTCAGCGAAAATTGCCCAACGGGAGAATGGAAATGATCGGGCTTGGATATGTTCAATCCAAGAAACGGGAACGATTCCATGGCTGCTACGTTATACATGACTTTGACGAAGAAGGAGATGTTCTGTTAAAAGACGCTAACCCTGAACCAAAACGAGATCCCTCCATGAAAATGCCAAGTCCGTCATTTGAAGAACATATGAACAAGCTGATAAGGGAAGCGGGTCAGAAGGTCCGTGACGACCATGGCTGTGAAATGGCCATTTATGAGAAAGCCAGGACACAGCGTCTCCTTCAACAGGCTGCGGAGAATGACAATGCTCTTCGTCGCCAACCCATTATACAAAAGACCCGGCGCAGAGGCAAAAATAAACCAAAGAACGGAAAATACGTTCGACAGCGGCAAAGTGGGTCTGAGAAGCCACGCGATCAAGAATCGAGCAGCCGGGATCCGTCTCTTATAAAGAAGATGGGTCGAGCATATTCTTTTCCCCAAGACAAGACAAAGAAGATATTCGATCTTGTCATAAAACATCAGATGATGACGCTTCCGGAGTCCAAGCATCCCAAGCAAGCAGACGAGGTCTCTCACCCAGACTATTGCTCCTATCATCGAGCAATAGGACATCCTCTCGAAGACTGCTTCACCTTCAAGAACTGGGTTGAAGACCAGTATCAACTCGGCAGATTCGCTCTATCCAATAGTTGGAGGGTAAGTCCACCACGGAAGCATGAATAAAAAGCCACTTATGCGATGAGAGTAGAACCAGATCAGCATCGGTCTTGGAAACGATCTCGTACCTGTCACGCGATAACGCTGTCAGAAGAAGAACCTAAGAATATGGATGACCTCTCTTGGTGCTTTGAAAACGATGAAGATGAGTTGGTCTCAGAATTTCCACCGGCGCCAAAAGAGCTGGAAGATGGGATACATACTACTGCAGATGATCTCAGAAAAATCGACTTGGGAACGGCAAATGACCCACGGTCGACGTTCGTCAGTGAAATGTTTTCTGAAGAAAATGTGACTACGCTCAAAGACGTACTCATGCAGTATAAAGACTGTTTCGCATGGAACTATTCCGAGATGCCCGTATTAGATCCAGAAATAGCCGTCCACAAATTGGCGATATCTCCAGACGTCAAGCCGATCAAACAAGCACCGAGAAGAATGCGGCTCGAGCTTGAGATGAGCATCAACGCCGAGGTCAAGAAGCTAATCGACTCCGGCTTCATCTAAGAAGTTCAATACCCTGACTGGATTTCCAACATTGTCCCAGTGATGAAGAAAAATGGGACGGTGTGCATATGTGTAGACTTTCGGGATCTCAACAAAGCTTGCCCGAAGGACGACTTTCTAGTACCGGTCACTGAGCGGATGATAAATAATACGTCCACTCACGAAGTTTTCTCCTTCATGGACGGCTCATCAGGATACAATCAGATAAAGATGCATCACGAGGACCAGAAGCATACCGCTTTCCGGACCCCTTTGGGCATATTCTGCTAAAAGGTGATGCCTTTCGGTCTAAAGAACACCGGTGCCACCTATCAGAGGGCCATGACGAATATTTTCGATGACCTCATACATGAAATCGTCGAATGCTATATTGGCGACCTCGTAGTTAAAAGCAAATCATACGAGGAACATTTAGAGAATCTGAAGATCGTGTTTCAGCGCCTTTGAAAATACAACTTGAAGATGAACCCTCTCAAATGCGCGTTCGGAGTTTCCTCAGGCAAGTTCCTAGGATTCGTCATCTGACACCGAGGCATCGAGATAGACCCGTCGAAGATCAAGGCGATCATGGTAATGCCTCCGCCAAGAACTCTCAAGCAACTACGGTCTCTCCAAGGAAAGCTCGTGTATATCCGGCGATTTATAACCAATCTCTCTGGCAAGTGTCGTCCTTACAGTCACTTAATGAAGAAGGGAATCCCGTTCGTATGGGATCGCAAATGCCAAAGCGCACTGGACAAAATCAAGCAATACCTGCAGAATCCGCCAGTGCTGGCTGCTCCCGTCAAGGGAAAGCCTCTCATTCTGTATACAACTACCCTTGAAGGTTCCTTAGACGCGCTTTGGGCACAAGAGAATGACAAAGGGAAGGAGAGAGCCCTTTGATATTTGAGTCAAGTTCTCCTGGGGGCAGAAAACAATTACTCCTTCATTGAAAAACACTGCCTGGCGTTGATCTTCGCGTAACAAAGCTCAGACACTATGCGTTGGCACATGATGTCCATCTCATATCAAAGGTGGATCCTTTCAAATATTTGATGTCAAAGGCCATATTATCGGGACGACTCGCTAAGTGGGCCCTACTCTTAATGGAATTCTCGGTGACATACCGACCCCTCAAGGCAGTGAAAGGCCAAGCTATCGCCGACTTTCTCGTTGAGCATCCGATACCTGTCGATTCTCCTTTGAACTGCGAATTTCCCGACGAGCACACGTTTGACACGATCGACGGGGAGAGAAGAGAGAATGATACCCGGTGGAAACTCTATTTCGATGGAGCATCTTCCATAAAGAAGCGCAAACAAGGCACCCCCATAATCAAATCCGGGATGGGCCTCATCTTCGTGACTCCACAAGGAGGGATAATGCGCTTTGCCTTCTCCCCAACAGAGCTGAGGACAAACAATGAAGCTGAATATGAAGCTTTGATAGCGGGTCTTGAAATCGCTATCAACATGGGAATTGAAAACCTCCTCATATACGGAGACTCCCAACTGGTCGTTAGCCAAGTAAACAACAACTATCAAACGTGCAAACCAGAGTTGGTGAAGTACGGCGAGAGAGTGCAGCAACTGCTGACTCAAATTCCTTCCTACACCCTGGAAAGTATACCGCGTGCGGAAAACAGCAAAGGGGATGCATTGGCCAAACTCGCTAAAGAACTGGCCGACGAGAACATCGATGACGTGAGGATCGTTGTACAAAGCCGTCGGGTTCTTGCACCGGCAGAAATATCTCCGGAGTCGTCCGAAGAAAAGGGAGCTACCGAGCAAACGACCCTACAAATAAAAGACCAGGAAATGGCTAAGGATTGGAGAGAAGTCTTTATAGACTACTTCAAATCCCGTCGAACACCTGAAGATGCGTCGTCAAGACATCGGCTCATGAAACGAGCTCTATCTTTTGCCTTCGTCAATGATACTCTGTATAAGAGATCATTTGATTCTCTGTGGCTAAGATGCCTAGGGCCTGAAGAGGTAAGGAGAGTCGTCCAAGAAACTCACGACGGACTCTGCGGTTTTCACCAAGCCGGGCCGAAAATGAAACTGAAGATCAAAAGGATGGGATACTATTGGCCCACGATGATCCAAGACTGCCTCGAATATGCGAAGCAGTGCCACTCATGCCAGATTCACGGGGACTTTATCCATCAGCATCCAAATCCACTACATCCAACGGTGGCTACCTGGCCGTTCGAAATGTTGGGAACCGACATAATCGGGCCTATCGAACCAGCATCGTCCAGAGGACATCGATTCATTTTGGCAACAACTGCTTACTTCTCCAAATGGGCAGAAGCAGTACCGCTGAGGGAAGTGAAGACGGAGAATATTCTCCATTTTTTCAAGACACATGTCATCTATCGGTTCAGCACTCCGCGACGGATTATCTCCGATAACGGGCCGGGCTATAGAAGCTACAAGATCAGCCGCTTCGCACAACAGCATAACATAGACTGGAGATACTCTTCGGTCTATAATCCCCGAGCTAACGGTCTAGCTGAGGCTTTCAACAAGACCTTGACGAAGATCGTGAAAAAGATGGTGTCTCAAAATAAGAAGGACTGGTACGGGAGACTGCATGAAGCTCTCTAGGCGTATCGAACTACGTTCAAAACGGCCACAAACACAACTCCGTATGCATTGGTATTTGGCACTGAAGCGGTACTCCCCTTGGAGATAGAGCTACCCTCCCTATGAGTAGCGGTTCGTTACGAGCTAACGGATGAAGAGAATGCTCATCTTCGGCTTGAGGAGCTTGATGCCCTCGACGAAACTCGGCTCATGGCGCAGCAAAACTTGGAAGCTTACAAAGCAAAGATGACGCGCTCATAAGAGAGATTGATTAGGCCGAGAACATTCCGCCAAGGCGAACTCGTGCTAGTGGTCAAAAGACCCATGATCCCCAATCGTGCCAAGCGGGGGAAATTCGAGCCGAACTATGAAGGCCCATATATCATAGACAAAATTTACCAGGGTGGAGCCTATCTACTCATGGACATGCATGGTGAAAGGCCTTTCAGGACAATAAACGGTCACTTCCTGAAAAAATACTACGCCTGACGAGTCACGGCCTAGGTCAACGATAGATGACGACGCCTATATCCGCTCGCTATCTTCCTAAGCCCAAACTCTATAAGTAGTAGCCTGCTACGGACCGAAACGTCCCTAAACTAACGACGGACCGAAACGTCCCTAAACTAACGACGGACCATTATGTCCTAAAACTAGCTACGGACCGGAACGTCCCTAAACTAACGATGGACCACTATGTCCTAAAACTAGATATTGACCGAGACATCTATAAACTACTATGGACCGCAGCATCCCAAGGCTGACCAAAAAAATTAACGGTACGTCCACAAGCGAAATGGGCACGGATGAAAACCCGAAAGGGCTCCGTGAGTAAAAACAGCAGGACTACAGGCGAGTTTTGTGAAAACCCGAAAGGGCGCAATCTCGTTAAAAGACACTTGCAAGGTCCTCTCGACCCTGTAAGGAGAAACTGCCTGTGTGAGATCCTTACGACTCACAAGAGAGCAACACACTTAGGTATCCCCACGATTCCTAAGGAGAAATTACACTTACGAGATCCTTACGACTCGTAAGGAGAATTCCCCTTTGAGACCCTCACGGCTCATAGGGTTCAAAAGCCTTAAGCTACAGGGATCTGAACCTGTTCTTAAGCCATCACAATTCCCAGATTGCCCTACAAGTAGATCAATGCTGACCCTTGTATACAATCCACGGGCACGAATAAATATTTCCCTAAGAAAGTCCCACCCGCGACTAGGGATATGTTTACACAGTGGACAGCCCTTGTAAGTCCTTTCGACTTATAAGGAGAAAACACTCTTGTAAGATCCTTACGACTTATAAGAGAATACACACTTAGGAATCCTCACGATTCCTAAAGAGAAATTACACCTACGAGATCCTCACGACTCATAAGGAGAAATACCTTTATGAGACCCTTACGGCTCGTAAAGTCAAAAAAGCCTTAGTCGACAGGATCCTAACCCTGTTTGCTAAGCCACCTTTGTTCGACATCGACGAAGGCAAATGATGATTCATTCCTGGCAATATCCCAGTTGTAGCGATGCTGATGCCTAAATCGGTATCAAATCCCAAACTCGCAGTGAAAAGTCAGCGAGCCACAAATGCATATGAAATAGCCGAAATGATGGGGCAACTTGCAACGAAATCAGCAACTAAAAATGTATACATACAAAATAGCCTAAATGGTTGGGCAACTCGCAATAAAAAGCAGCGAGTAAATAAAACAAATAGCCGAAATGATTGGGCACCGCGAAAAATAGCCGAAATGATTGGGCAATCACGACTTTCGCGATATAAAAGCTGAAATGATAGAGCATCGCGGAAAGAAAAAATATATAAAATGAAACTTTTTGCCCTACAGATGAGATTACATTGATCCCTGTATACAATCCAGGGGCACAAACAAAAAGGGAACCATACCTTCCCACCAGGCTTTATCAGAAAGAGAAGCCAAATCTCGACGGTTCACAGACAGCCTAAAGATCACCAACAACGTTCTTCCTCATTCCAGCAGGATTCAGACGCGACAATCAACCTTGGAGCCATGGCAAAGTCCCTGTTCCAAACCTCGACGGTTCACAGACAACCGAGAGAGCAAATCCTGGTCCCATAGAACACGGCTAATGTCAATCCTGACCCTGTGGGGAACGCCTAGAGCACCTTCTGGTCCCATGGAACATGGCTAATGTCAATCCTGACCCTGTGGGAAGCGTCCAGATCAAATCCTGGTCCCGTGGAACATGGCTAATGTCAATCCTGACCCCGTGGGAAATGCCCAAAGCGCCTCCTGGTCCTGTAGAACACGGCTAATGTCAATCTTGACCCCGTGGGAAACGTCCAGAGCAAATCCTGGTCCCGTAGAACATAGCTAATGTCAATCCTAACCCCGTGGGAAACGTCCAGAGCACCTCCTGGTCCCGTAGAACACGGCTAATGTAAATCCTGACCCCGTGGGAAGCGTCCAGAGCAACCCCTGACCCCGTGAAATGTGGATAAGGTCAACCCTTGACTCCGTGAAATACGGATAAAGTCAACCCCCTGACCTCATAAAATGCCGACAAGGTCAACCCCTGACCCCGTGAAATACGGATAAGGTCAACCCCTAACTCTGTGAAATGCAGATAAAGTCAACCCCCTGACCCCGTGAAATGCGGATAAGGTCAACCCCTGACTCTATGAAATGCAGATAAAGTCAACCCCCTGACCCCGTGAAATGCGGATAAGGTCAACTCCTGACCCCGTGAAATCCCCTGACCCCGTGAAATGCGGATAAAGTCAACCCCCTGACCCCATGAAATGCGGATAAAGTCAACCCCTGACCCCGTGAAATGCGGATAAAGTCAACCCCTGACTCCGTGAAATGCGGATAAAGTCAACCCCTGACTCCGTGAAATACGGACAAAGTCAACTCTCGACTTCCCCGTTAAAGCAATTCTTTGATTCGGGAGCAAGTCAACTCATCAATCACTTACGGGTCCTCTCGACTTATATGGAGAAAATTCTCTTGTGAGATTCTTACGACTCTCAAGAGAAAACGCACTTAGGAATCCTCACGATTCCTATGGAGAAAATACACCTACAGGATCCTCTCGACCTGTAGGGAGAAAATTCTTTATGAGACCCTCACGGCTCATAAAGTTGAAAAGTCTTAGGTGGCAGATCCTAACCCTGTCTCCCAAGCCATCGTTGCCTCGCAGAGAGGTCAAGGTAGATTTTCTACGGGCCACACTCTCCAACAGAAAGGAAACAATCACTTACGAGTCCTCTCGACTCGTAAGCAAGAAAAACTCTCTTGTGAGATTCTTACAACTCTCAAGAGAAAATACACTTAGGAATCCTCACGACTCTTAAGGAGAAAATACACTTACGAGATCCTCACGACGCGTAAAGAGAAATACCTTTATGGGACCCTCACAGCTCATAAAGTTAGAAAGCCTTAGGAGGCAGATCTGAACCTAACTCCTAAGCCATCGCTGTCCTACAAGGAGATCAAAATAGATTATCCACAAAATGCATTTACTAAAAGGGACACACCACCATGAAGCAAAATATGTCTTTTATTTATGAATCAAAATGAATACAAATTACAATCTATGAAAGAATTAAAAAAAAATACTCTCATTCAGGAGTATGTACAAAAAAACATATACATTGTCTTCAAGCCGGCGGACGATTTAATAGAGTCGTCAGTTCATCCTTCTTCCGCCGGGTCTCGGACTCATATTTTGTTATTGCAATAAGACGGGCCTCCGCTTGAGACTGTTGGGCCTGGTATGAGGCGAGCTGACTTTCAAGCTCCTTTTCGGTAACTTTGTGAGCTTCGACCATCTCGCCAGTGAAAACGACGGCTTTATCAATTGCTACCACCTCCCTGATAGCTTCTTGAAGCACTCGCCAAAGTTCATACGCACGAGTGGTCTTGGCTGTAAGTTCAGCTTGAAGTTCCCCCAGCGCTTTGGAAGCCAGCTCCCTCTCCGAAAACTTTCGGTTGAGCTTTTTCTCGCATGACAGCATATTTGCGGCGCACCGTTCAATCAACCCCCGCAAGCTCGCCTTTGCAGCCACAACCACTGAAGGAAGGAACGTACATTCAAGACTATGCAAACAAGCCTCCATCCGACGACAAAACTCAACCCAGACTTGCACCAATGTTTCACTATGGTAAGCAGCAAGAAAAGGAAGAGAACTGTTGGATTCGGTAGCAAATTCTTCTGCCGTGATCAAGCTACCAGCACGAAGGTCTTCGATCAGAGCTGACAAAGAGTGAAGGCTTAGTTTTGCCATCCGTTCAGAGGCTCGTAGGGCATAGGGGCCGGACGGCATGACAATGCAAGATTCCAGCGTGGTAAGAACTGGCAAAACCGTTAAGATTTATAAAACAATCAGCGAAACTTGCAAGCAAAGAGCAGATGGGACAACGTCGAAACTTTACTTACCCACAGTTATGCAAGAAGGGTCCAAAAGATCCCCAGGCCCGTCAAGAATCTCAACTTCGTCATCGGCTTCCAGAACTACAGAAGACATCAGTATCGTTAAATGAAATAATAATAACGCCGTGAGAAGAAGGCAAATAACACTAACCTTGCCCGGAAGAGAGGACTATGCGTTGAGGGGATATTGCCTGCGGAGCGGCCATCTCTAGCAAACGCTGAAAGGATTTTCGAGGAGACAGATCGGCGATAGACGTCGCCAACCCGCGTAATTCTGAAAAGACAGAAAGGTTCAGATGATGGAGAGATTATTAAAATAAAATATAGAAGGCTACCTTCGATACTCCTCCCGCTCTGAACAGGAGGGATAACCACTTCGGCAGCTTCTTCCGTACCTTCAGACACATCATCGGGGATACAGGCCGGTATAACAGCTTCCAATTGAGGAGCAGTGGCCATTGCTGCAGGCTCCAATGAAAGGACGGTGGCCTCGATTACCTGTCCCACAGTCTCCGGGCCGTCACCAGAAAGATCCATTGAATCTGCGGCCAATGAAGATGCCTTTTCCGGAAGAGCAAGCACTGGGAGAACGGAAGCCACCAATGGAAGCTCTGCAGTAGGAAGAACAGCTGTATCGACCCCCTCCACACTTACTGGTGTCTCATCGGGGATATTTACAGAGTCCATAGTCAAGGCACGACTCGAACTCAGATCCTCTGTCATTGCCGATGTCCCTACAAAGTTTTCATGAAGATAAGGATATATATATATATATATATATATATATATATATATATATATATATATATATAAGCAGTGCAAAATACTACAAAAAGATCTATAAGTATACCAATGCGCCAAGGAGCTTCTAGTATGGATTTTTCAAGCCGGCGTTTCTTCTCAAGAATTTATGCTCGCCGGGGTTCAAGGGTAGACTCGTGGCCACCAGTCCACAATGACAGCTCATCTTCGGCATTGACCGAGATATGCCGCTTAAGGGCTATCTCGCCTCCCTATTCCAAAGGACCTATAAATATCCGCCGTATCGATGGAGGAGCTTCATAGAAGATGACAGCAGGATAATGCCTCTTCGGGACCCTCACATTTTCAGTCTCATCCTGGGAGCGTCTTATAGCCTCAGCCAATTTTGCGGCTTCCTCGGCAGATGAACCTGGAAAAAGAAGACCACCATCCGGCTCTTGCATAGATATTGGTTCATTTTGAAAGATAGGCTCGGATTCCACTAAAAAGTCGAGCAGATTGGTGACTGTCTTCTTCCGCCTCTTTGACCCAGAGCTAACACCAGAAGACGATCACTTCTTTCCCTTTGGTGCTTTGGTACGGCGTTGACCCAGTTCGCCTTCAGTATCCTCTCTCGGCGGTGCTACCGATGATGACACTGCCATCGCTGACGCCGCAGCCGATGAAATTGTTACCGGCGCCTTATCAGAAGCCCTCGCTTGAGCTCTAATGCACGTCGACAGCCCAACAGTAGGAGGAGTCAGGCCCGCGTCCACCGCCTCAGGAATAAGTAAGGCGCCAGTCCCCCTCAAGGGAGGGTGAACCATTACCCGCAGTCGCGGCGGGATTCCCGTAGTCTGGAGCGGAGCGGGAGCCCTAAGCCCAAAAAGTATCCTCCTCTCCTCAGCAATGATGGGACTAACCCAGTGGTGATACCAACGCATGAATGCCCCCACGCACCTCGGAATGTAGTCGGCCTCGGGGATCATGAAATGAGAACCGGTGTTCAGCCTCATGAAATGGTGGGTGGCATCACAAACAGCTTCCAAAGAAGAGCTAGGCTCCACCATGAATGCTTCAAAGGGAACACCCAGGTCATAACCCAATTGCCGGGCAAAGCGGTGTGGATTGTACCGCATGAAAAGAGCCTCATTGTTTTGACGGAACACCAGATAACTGGGTCTGATCGAATACAAGTGCATGGCTTCCTTGGGCTTCAAGGAGGGTGCTCCCTCTTTCGACAAGTCAAAAAGCTGTTGAACAGGTCCCGAGGGAGTAAAGAGGATTCGATCATTAAATACCATTACGACTTTGTTGGCATACGGATTGAGCAGCACACGAAGAGCCCCTAATTGAGTTGGGTCAGGAGCAGAAGCGTCCACCAACCTCATGAGCCGCAGAAAGGTATAAGCATCATAAAAGCTGGGTCTCTGGTGCGCAGCAAATGTCCCTAGCACGTGCATCTCAATCCATGACGTAAAATAATGAAGAGAGAAACTCACTACGTCCACGCCAGGGGTTAAGGTATTGGCTGCAGTGCTTAGCCCATGGTACAGATGCGATAGCCCTGCAATGCCCACGGCTAGTCGCATCCCTTCGGCAACGCGATGAGCAGGGTAAATGACCGAGGCTCTCATGAATCGATGGTGCGTTGGAACGAAAAACCAACTGAGCCAAACGCTGATAAACCCGACGAAGAAAGTTTCTTCATCCATGCCAGGGGCTGCGATCGACTCGAAAGATACAGCCGACAAGATTGGAATGTAGAACTGTGGCAAATCCTCCTCTCTAGCTGGTAGCTTATTTAAACCAAACCCGAAGGGGTCATTAATATTTGCAAACTTCGGAGCCGCCTTTGATAGAACGTCTCCACGAAGGAAGCAGGCAATAAAGCTTTTAAAAGTGACGCCCTGTTCCTCCGACTCTGTGAAGAGCTTCTCAAAAATACCCAGGGTCTTGATTAGACTTGGGTACTTATGGTGGACGACATTTTCAGTCTACAAGCCGTCAAACGTAGCGGGCATAGTCTCGAAGACATACTTGTCAGAGGGCAACAATTCTTCGTAAGGCGCTCCCTTGATCGGTAAACCCAAGATCTCGCGAAACTCTTCCAAAGAAATCGAAACTTCGCGGTCCCCTAACAAGAAAGTGTTGGTAGGAAGATTCCATTGATTAAGGAAATCTTTAACCCACCATTCGTGAGGAGACTGATTATGGAAGAGAGACACGTACACCGCCTGGTAAAGCCCGACCTTCTGCAGTCGCGCACGATGGGCGGACAGGATGTAACGAGCCCAGAGAAGATAGCCCGTGTGATGGCGAGGGGTAAGCCCTATCTCGTAAACTTGTCCCCAGGACTGGGCTTCGCCTTAGCAAATACGACACCCCATGATATCTGTAAGTCTATGTTACCCACCCCGGTGCTTAACGGGGAGGCGGAATAGGTAAAAATCAAATTTTTTCTCAAAGGAAACATAGACTAACCATGAAGGATCTTTGCTAAACGAAAACTAACAAACTAATACGGAGTTTTAACTACTAGGTTAGATGGTTATACCTAGTTCTTGAACTCCTTCTTTTCTTGTTGTGGTCCTCCTAATTGCTAGCTCCTTGGAGTGGTGTAGATGGCTCCTCCTCGTTGTCTTCTCTAGGTCAAAGAACGATCCACCCGAAGGCCTCTATCTTGAGCTTCTACCTCAACAATGAAGTAACTAGAGTGCTTGGCTTTCTACACTAAGAACCCTAGAGTGAGTAGAGAAGTATTTTGGTGGTTTAGTCTCAGAGCTTTGATTTTTAACACATGAAACAGTTAAGCTTTTTGAGAGAGGAAGAGGGAGAACAAACCATGAGAGAGAAAGATAATGAGAGAATGAGAGAACAAAACTCTCATATGAGAAATATATGATAATAATAATAATAATTAAGAAAATTGTGATGGTGAGTTGATTTGACCATTATCATTTCATAATTAATGCTAAGCATGCTTCAAAAAAATATCTCATGCTCAACAAAAGAAAATATCTAAGCCAATGTGAGTCAACAAGTCAAATGGTCAACCCGACTCTAACCATGATACAATTATCCTTAATTAAAACTATTAATCATATTCCTCCTTCTCATTATGGTTTTGATCAAGTCAATGGTCAAAACCCTAATGAGGTGTCTCCCTCTCCGCCCCTGTCAACTGTACATATATACCCGCATCCGTGTTCCATAGAAATACGAATACAATGAGTCTAGACCAATCCCAAAACAAATACTAGGATCTGGCTTAAACCAAAGCCCATTAGTATCAACTTCCCGAACACCAAACGCGCACAAGTACGCATATGTGGACGAACCCTGTCTTGAAACCATACGACCTCTATCTCGTTTCGCCCAAAGGTGAACAACCCTCTGTGTGGGACTCTAAAGACTCGACAATATGCTGGCAGTGGGTTTAACCACAGGCCACAAGCGGTACTAGCTGTACGTAACAGTCCCCAGGTAGATGCCGATAAGAAGACCGATGAGGTGAACCCATCCAAACTCCTACTGAGCCTGAATGTGACAATCTCCGTACAGTCCGGTCTGTTCGTCTAAGAGCATCGCATGTCGGGCCTAGGGGGGCGGTAAATGTCAGACCCCTAATAGAGGTACAAATCGTGTCGGAGTGTAGCCCAGAACACCCTGAGAAACTACTGGAAACACTACCAGTAAATCTTGCTTGCCCTGGCCAGGGACTTTGTGTAATGGCTCTCCTAGACATAGCGCGATATTAACCCCCAATACAGGGAGAGACGAATCCTGTCTAACTGTCACTGCCTCCAAGTGCTTCGGGACTGCACCCAACTACTACCTGTTTGCACGACTCAATAGAGCCGTGGTAGGATAGTAATCTAAGAGCAGTGGGAACACACTTGAGGTGAAGTGGCAGTGTCAAGTCAACGGACTAAGCTGTACTCATGTCACATGGGAACTGTTATCTGACGATAGGTATAGTACCAACCAACAATTCCCGACGAGTCCTGTCCAGTGTACTCATAACCTAATGAGCACCTGCATACTATCTCCAGTACGACGTACTGATGGCTGTGGGACAGACCAACTCCCCAGCTGGGACGAGAAGCGTACACACCAGTCTACTCCGGAGTATCGATGCCCTGTCTCGATAATCCTACGACTGGGGACCTGTATAAGGATGTGCTTGTAGACTACCCAACCCCCACAAGTGTGACTGCCATCACAACGCTGGTAGTCAAGCAAAGATCCTAAGAGCTCTATCAATATGTATTAGCGATATATCAAAAGAAACATATACACATATTAAGATAGATACAAACCAAGTAGCATACTACCATATTGAGCAAGACTGTTATAAATCTGTGTATATATCCCAAGCTTCCAAAATGTAATATACAAACTGGTACTATACATTAATGGACTCTAGGGCACATATCACACTAACAATCTCCCACTTGCACTAAGGCTATGTGCTGGCATATCGCAGACCTATTATCTCGAATAGCCTCTCGAACTGCGTCTGAGGAATGGCCTTTGTGAATGGATCTGCAGTGTTATCTTCTGTAGCAACCCTCCGAACCTCGATCTCCCGGCGATTCACGATCTCCCTGATCAGGTGATACCGCCTCAAGATGTGTCTGGACTTTTGATGGGACCTTGGTTCCTTCGCTAAAGTTATAGCCCCGTTGTTGTCACAATACAGAGGTATTGGATCAACAATGGACGGAACCACCTGAAGTTCTGTTAAGAACTTCCTTATCCAGACAGCTTCTTTTGCGGCATCTGAAGCTGCGATATACTCCGCTTCCATTGTCGAGTCAGCAATGGTCTCCTGTTTGGAACTCTTCCAATAGACCGCCCTTCCATCGAGGGTAAAGACATAACCTGACATGGATTTGGAGTCATCCTTGTCACTCTGGAAGCTGGAGTCAGCAAAGGCCTCGATCTGGAGGTCCTTTCCGCCGTAAACCAAGAACATCTCTTTAGTCCTCCTCAGATACTTCAGAATGTTCTTTACCGCTATCCAGTGCTTCTCCCCAGGGTTTGACTGATACCGGCTTACCACACTCAGTGCATAAGCTACATCTGGTCTGGTACACAACATCGCATACATTATAGAGCCTACCGCAGAAGCGTAGAGTATAATAGACATGCGATCCCTTTCCAAATCAGCCTTGGGAGACATCTCTTTGGAGAGGGTGATTCCGTGACAAGCCGGTAAATTACAGCGCTTTGAATCTTCCATACCGAATCTTTTCAGTATGGTATTGATGTACCTGGACTGCGAAAGACCCAACATCCTTTTAGATCTATCACGATAGATCTGGATCCCCAGAATGTAAGAGGCATCACCCAGGTCTTTCATAGAGAATCTGTGTGACAAGAACCGTTTGACAGATTGTAACATAGGAATGCCATTTCCTATCAAGAGAATGTCATCCACGTTTAAAACGAGGAATACGACAGTTCGCGCTACAATCTTACTATAAATGCATGGTTCATCTGGATTTTTGATAAAGCCAAATTCTTTGACCGTCTCATCAAAACAGATGTTCCAACTCCGCGATGCCTGCTTCAGTCCATAAATGGACTTTAGCAACTTGCACACTTTTCCGCTGCTCCCACTCTGAATGAATCCCTCTGGCTGGTTCATATAGACACACACCTCTAAATTTCCATTTAGAAAAGCGATTTTTACGTCCATCTACCAAATCTCATAATCGTGGAAGGAAGCAATGGCAAGAAGGATTCGAATGGATTTGAGCATAGTCACTGGAAAAAAGGTTTCGTCATAATCCAAACCAGGTCATTGACGAAAACCCTTTGCAACAAGTCTAGCCTTATAGGTTTCAACCTGTCCATCTACACCAATCTTCTTTCTAAAGATCCATTTGCAGCCTAGGAGTTTTACCCCTTCTGGAGCAAAGTCCAAAGTCCATACTTTGTTGGTGTACATGGACTCCATCTTGGTCCGCATTGCATCTAGCCATTTTACTGAGTCAGTGCTCTGAATGGCCTGTGTTCATCTCATAATTTTGCATTATTATATTCCCTATTCTTATTCATTTTGCAAATAAATAGGTTCTTTTGATCCATGTCTGGTAAATAGTTGCAGGTTACAGGTTCTCGGAACAATACAGTGAAAAAGGTGAAAAGACGCTACAAAAGTGAGACTACGACCAACAAATAGAAGAATCTTTATCATGCCGCCTACAGTTTGAGGAACAAACGAAGTTCAACAAACAGTTCGATTTCACAAAGCACGAAGGCAGCACACGATTCAAGACTTCAACACGAAGCAAACGGTAAAAGTCCACAACATTTCTGCACAGTGGAAATCTAGAAGAAACTAGAAGACATTCTGAGAAACTAAGTGAAGAAGACAGAAGAAAAAGGCAACATGAAGCAACCCTGAAGAATCTAGCAAGAGAGCCCACAAGATGGCCGCGGTTCCGCGGTCATATAGTGCACGTGCAGTGCACGTGTCCGTGCACGTGTGTCGGTGCTTTGACTCGGTCTTTGGGGTTATTTTTGTAATTCTAGATATGGATCAGATGTAAACCCTAGGGTTCCTATAATCTATAAATAGGAATCCTACAGCTCTTTTTGGAGCGTGCCTCTTTTTGGGTGCTTCTTTTTGAGTGCCTCTTTTGAGATGCCTCTTTTAATTTCTAGATCTTAGATTTTCAATTCCATGTAATCTGTCAAGGAGTGCATCAATAAAGAAGTAAGTTTTTTCTATCTTGAATTTCTTTTTTGCCGTAGTTATAAATTTTTTATCTGCCGTAGTTATAAATTTTTTATCTGCCGTAGTTATAGATTTTTTTATCTGCCATAGTTATTAAATTAAAACTATAAAAAATGAACTCGTTTATCAATTCCATAATGAGTGAGAAGTTCCTCACTTGTTAGGGTTAGGTTTGGGGAATGTTTGAGAGATGAAAATCTCTCACCCCTTTTTTGCCCGTTCAACATTTTAAAGTAGGACTCTATGCATACATACACACACCGCTCATTACGGCACTCTATCCCACGAGGTAGCGGTGATACCATAGTTAAAGACCGGTTGTGTATGATTTTCATGGAGGTTAGGGCTAAGAGTTAAGAAAGGACAGACAAGGACCTAAAGGAAGAAACCTAGTTCTTCCCGATCGTGCTAATCCCCTTTCTTAACTATTACCTTAACACCTAAAAGTTCTTAATTAGGGCAAATAAAACGGTGAGAATAATTGATTTTCCAAACTAACCTAATCTTAACCCTAGCAAGCTTTTTATAAACTTTTATCTCATTCTTAAATCTTAAAATAAAAACCAAAATCTTTTTGATTTAACTCGTTAAAACACAAAGAATAGGAATCCATCTCCCTGTGGACCGACCCATACTCAACCGGCTAGCTACCAAGCGACACCGTCTTGATTGCGGTTAATTCTTTGATTTCAATATGCATACGCATAAATTAAAGACTCAATCAAATGGCGCCGTTGCCGGGGAGACGGTAGTCTCTTTCTTTGTGTAATTTCGGGTTAAAAAAAATTAAAAAATTAAAAATTATAAAAATTTAAAAATTAAAAAAAAAATTCATCTTGTTCTTCTTGAGAGGTATTGTGTGAATTGTGCAGGAAAAGAAAACGGACAGATTCAGATCTGGAAAATCCCAGTGAACAAATCAAGAAACAGAAAATCTGAACAAATAGGGGAGAATCGAAACAACACAGAGAAATATTTTAGAGATCCAAACCAACTAAACCGCCGCGGAACTGCGGTCAACCAGTGACGTCAACATCCCAAAACTTCTCTGTGAGTATTTTATCCTCTCTTCTACCCTCTGAACTCAACTAAAAAATTTTCCTGCAGGGTTCTTTGCGCAAAATCTTTCTCCCTTTCCAATAAATTGTTTTTTTACAGGATTCTTTGCGCTGCAAAATAAATATTTTTTTTGAAAGTGTTTTAGATTTTTGGTGTGTTAATTGTTTTGCATATTTAAAACGGACTTTTAAGGGGCTATAACACCAATCAAGATTGGGTGGGGATTTCATTACCCTTCCTAAGACCCCAGAAATCACAAAAAGCATTTTGCATCAACCCTCGAGTTAATTAAAAAATATTAGACTCAGCCAATAAGGACTGTCGTGCTCATTAGGAAAAAGGAAAAGTTGTAGGCATCAGTCGTTTATCTAAACCAGACTTTGTGGTGCCTAGGCTAGACAAGTGGGAAAGGTAATTTTAAAAGGCCCGTCTCACGGTGATTCATGAGCGGATCCCTCCTTTCTTTACTTGTGCTTACCTGGCCACAATTGGCGGTGAAGAGGCGATTTGAGGATTTCACAACTTGCCCTTTGGAACAGTTAGGAGCAGTCTAGTTGACTTAGGAGACCCTAGCTCTAGGCTTGATTGTGCATGCATATATTGTGACTGTTTGAAAGTGTGTAGTAGTCCGTAAAATTTTGCAAAAACTCTTTCGAAAAAAAAACACTTTCAAAAAAATTTCAAAACTCCAAAAACAAACAATTTAAAAAAAAAAAATTTTTTTAAAAAAAAAAATTTTAAAAAATTTAAAAAAAAAAAATCATCGCATTCTTTTTCTTCTCCTTTCTTACATCATGGGTACCCCACCTCGCAAAACTTTTGCCGAACTTTGGTACCCTCATCCAAACTTTGCTTCCTACGCGCATTGTTTTGGACGAATTACGGACGACCCATCCATGCCCAAAATTTCTTTGAAAAATCGCATAAACGCGTCTAGGAGAAACAGTTGGACTCCCCAATCCACTTTGTATCAACCATTTAAACCTTCACCGCCTTCTTACGTTGATATCCCTTTTGAGAGTCTGAAGGTTGTTAGTTATATGTATGCCCTAGAGGCCATTACTGTACATTGGATGTATATTGTAGTGGATGCTGGGACATATATAGGGAGGACTTTCTTGCTCGACATGATAGTATGCTATCTGGTTACTCTTTACCTTAACGTGTACACAGATTGTCTCTCTATTACATGTTGGTAAAGCCCTTAGGATGTGGACTTGACTACCTGGACTATGATGCGGATCATACTAGTGGGGACATGGTAGTCCATAAGTACATCCTTGAAAGTCCCTAGTCGTGGGTGTATCGAGATGGGGCATCGATATACCAGAGTAGACTAGCGTATACCTTCTCGACCCATACAGATGGGCGATGGATGATCCCATATCCATCGGTGTTTGACATCAGAGATGATATACGGGTGCTCAGTGGAGACTGGGTACACTGGACGGACTCGCCGAGAACTCCCAGATGGTATTATACCTTACGTCAGATGGCAGTTCTCTGGTGACACTGGTACAGAGTAGTCTGTTGACCCGAGATCGTCATAGAGTCTTGTGTGGTTCCCACTGTGCTTTGATTTCCACCTTACCACGTCCAAGAGGGCGTGCAAAACGGTGGTTTTTGGGTACAGTCCCGAATCACAAGGAGGCAATGAGCGATAGGAGGGGATTCGTCTCTCCCGGTATAGGGAGTTGATGTTGCGCTGTGTTCGATTGGCTATAACAGGAAATCCCTGGTCAAGGTTGCTGAGATTTACTGGTAAGTGTTACCAGTAGTTTCTCGAATTGTTATAGACCTCATATCGACACGACTTATCGAGCTATTGGGGTCTGACGTTTACCACCCCTAGGCGAGATATGCGACATATCAGACGATCAGACCGGACTGTACGGTAGTGTTACTGGTTGGATTCACTGGAGTGTGAGCGGGCTTGCTCGTCGATCTTCTGATCGCTCAATACCCGGGTGGCCGTTACGTTTAGCAGACCGCTTGCGGCTTGTGGGTGCTTGATATGATCATCATCTGCTGCCGGCGTATTGACGAGTCTTTAGAGTCCTACACAGAGGTTTCCTGGCTCAAGCGAAACGAAATAAGAGCGCATATGAGATATGTGCGGGACCGAGAATAATACCAGTATGTGATACTGTATTCGATTCTCGCGATATGTGACATTGCTCGGTTATATGCGATATAGCCGGGTTATCGGATCAAGTGTTGTTTCGATAAGTTGTTACTGATGATACTAGTCGGTTATATGCTATATGACCGGATCATTAAATCAAGTGTTGATTTAATGATTTAATGTATAATTATATATATGATATATTACTTTGCATTAACTAGTATCGGTTCACTTTAAATGGATTTTCTCACTTGATTGTGCAAGTTGTATATGTGATATACTTTTGTGCACTTGATTGTATCATGTTTGATGATACATGTTTACTTGGTTAAGTGTAAAGAATTAAGCCATGGTTAAACTAATGATTAGGGTTTTCTTTTCTTATTTATTTATTTATTTATTTTGAATAGATGAGAAAAGAATGGTTGCTAGTTTTGTAGTTTAGTTGAAACTTCATGAAACCTTGACCTAGTCCACCATTCTTGTCTCTTGCTTAACCCTAACCATTATATCTAACCATGGTCTATTCTCTACACTAAACTAAGGTTACTATTATGATAAGTATTCATTTTTCTTTTTCATTTTAATACTCATCATAATAATATCATCTTCTTCTTCTTCTTCTTAAAGTTGAAGAAAACCTTTCTTCATCAATGGTGATTGATGAAAAAGAGTGAGAAATCCAATTCTAAAGTGAACCCACTTCCTATTTCTTTATCCTCTATCTCTTGCCAAGTAGTAGAGTGTGTTTCCTTCACAAGTTTTCTAGACTTGGTGAAGTTGGAGCTTGATCTAGCGATGCCTCGACGTAGATCATCTTCGGCACGTCGTCGATGACCTAGCCCGCTCTTTCTCCGATGAAGCCGATGCTAGAGCCCGGGATTTGATTTGGACAGCGGAGAGGACTTCATCACGGAGCCGTGGAGGTGGAGGACCGGATCTACAAAGGTTGTATTTCCGTATTCTTGTAGTTAAGTGTTAACTAGTTTGTTTTGTCGCCTAAACTTCTAGCCAACGATCCGTATTAGAGTTTCTCGGCACCGTAAATTTTGAAATTGGCATGGTTGATGCCTTGTGAGACCTCTTGGGAGTGCCTAGGAACCCTACAGTGGTATCAGAGCCTAGCTAGAGCCTTAGGCGAAGTCTAGACGAAGTTTGAAACCCGAACGAACCGAAACCCTAACACAATCCATGCTCTCTGGACATTTTTTAAAAACTGGGTTTTTTACAGATTAAAAATTCTTAAAAAATTCAGCAGGAAGATCTAAGAGTTATGGTGCAAAACGACATCCTAATTCATCTAAACCACCGCGGTTTCGCGGCATGAGCATGGCTCATGCGGCGGTTCCGCGGCCGTACGGTCATATCTCACTGTCATTCTTGCACAGTAACTCCTCATTTCTGATGCTGGATTTTATGGGAATTTTTAAATTTTATTCAACAATTGAATTTTCTGGGGTTGTTTTGGGGATTCGGTGTTTCGATCGGAGTATCAGATTTTGTCTATTAGGCTTTCCGGATAATTTTTGAATATGTTAAAAAGTTCGGCCGGATATAAATACCCAATTTTTCCCCTATCGGGAAATTTCCAAGTGTTGGATTTTTCCGTGGTTTAAAGACGTTCTAAGTAGTGCAAGTAACGCGATGGACCCTCTAGAAGACAACAAACCTTAACTCGATTATGTGACCGTCTTGAACTGCCCTTTGAACCTTAGGGTTTGGGGCAGTACGGCGTGCCACATGTGAGGCGTTGGCTTGACCCTTCTACGGCTGGACCGTTGGTACTGAGGCACGAACTGAATGTTTTTAGACTTATTTCATGTGTTGATCTGTATCGGGAAAACTTGGGTGTTTGACTGTTCGATCGGAAAGTTTGATATTTTCTATTTATCCGGAATGGGATACAATAATTGGAATTCACAAGAAGTTATGAGATAACTGAATGAATGTTATAAACATAGTACTTTAGTCTCACTTGATCGGTTGCCACGGAATTTTGATGCGATCAAAATTCCGTCGCAATCACGTAGCGTACGCGGATACTCGCCGGGTAAACTTAATAGACAGCCTCGCCCCATAGCCCTGACCAAGTGACTGTAGGAGAACCCCGTCGCCGAAAGCATCCGTTCGGGTGCTCGCGGTGGCGGTGTTCCGCCTTGGTGCACTTCGTCGACGGCATCGGGGGTGCGGCCGCCTACTGAAGTTTGCGACGAGCATGCGATCAGGATGTCGGGAATCTTGTTGAATTGCCCGACTTGATATTGAAAAGTGTTTTCGATTTTGAGACTAAAATGCGGGGTTTATAATTGTTAGGCATGCGATGTCTAAAGAATTCATTTGATAAGGCATGCGATGTCTGAGATGGTTGCGGATTCCAACTGTTGTAGTTTTACACTTTCTTTTCTGTGACCATAAGTGTAATATGTGATATCGCCGGTTTCGTTGCTATATGTCAACGACAATTGGGATGCGCATGTTTACTTACGTTGATGACATGTGATGTTATGTGTTGCTGGATATGTTATATTGGATCGTCGTGTTTGAATAGCCGGGTTTTTTTTATGTGAGATGAGTGTTTTTCATTTTCATTCATGTAAAAACTTGTATGTAATATTCTTTTATTGGGGCACTTCCAGGTTGCGGAAGATGTCACCGTTTGTATATTATTTACTTTTCCGCACTAGGATAGACCCAAGGAGGGGAGCACAAGTAACCGGGTTCTGGAGTCCAGTGGGAGACCAACTCGAGGAGTCGAGTCCGGGTCTCCTAACTCTAGAATCGGTAGGGTTGCTTGCCGCTCTCGTAGGGGTCTAGGGGTATGGGTTTGGCTATTCATCGCGACCGTGGAATCCGTGTTTTATACTGGCTCGTATTGAAAACACGGACGTCCTAGTATATCCAATATTTCATATGTTTCTTCTGCTGCGTTATCTGTGATGTGATCATATGATGTTCTGTGATGGATACAGTATATAGTATATATGATACATTATATAGACGTTACTTATGTTTTACACCCGCGCTAGCCCTGCCCCGCTCTGTCGTTAGTTACCTAACCTAACGGTGCACGAGGGGACTTCGAGGCGAATGCGGATGGCATAAGTGTACGTCGTATTTATCTGTGATGTTTAGGTACTTAAATGATGGGACTTCATTAATGAGATTAATGAAATAAAAGAAACCTAAAGATGTTGTAGAATCGAATTTCAAAAAACTAACAGGTAGCTACAGTTCTTGCTTTGCACAGCGGTATATGTGATATATCCTGCACCTTATTCGATGAGGAAAGGACCGAGATCCCTTCACCGGGAGTGACTCCTTTAGCAATAACTGGCAGATGCTACACACTCGGTTTGTATTTTGATTGCTTTTAAGAGTTTTTGCTTTGCACAGTAATATATATGATATATCCCGCACCTCATTTGACGAGGAAAGGACCGACGATCCCTTCACCGGGTGTGACTCCTTTAGCAAAACTAGAAAAGCCTCAAAGACACTCCATTTCAAAATCATTTGATTCTACAACGATATCAAGTTCATTACGCAATAGGTTTTTAAAAAAAAACCTGTCGTAGCCCTCCGTCATTTCAGATAAGTCCTATTTAGTATTCGTGCTACGTTTGTTGACCTCCGTCAAGGCGTAGTGTGCGGTAGCTAACTAGTATTTATCTGTTTATGCATATGATGCAGATTGAGTTAGGGTAGTCGTGCGGCCTTGTTGACCTCCGTCAAGGGTCGTGCGGGTGGGTTTAATTCGATCAAGAAATGACGGGTTGAACTTGACTAGTAGCCTATGGTTTGTTGACCTCCGTCAAGGTCATAGGACGCTAGGGGCAAAATATTATCGGGAATTTCAAGTGTTGAAATTTGCAATGAGATTGCATACCTTCTATGAGATAGTTGGATCCCGATACCCGCTGCGAGTAATTGTTACTCCTGGGAGAGTTTTACACATTACAATTAGCCGATCAAGTAGGTGTCTAGAAAGGTGTCAACGAGGTTACGCCTCTGGGAAAACGAGGTTTACATTAATTAGGTTCGTGCGAAAGCACGGGGGACCTCCCTCAAAGTACCGACACTGGCTTGGCTGAAAGATTGGCGAACTTGTAGCGTGTAATTAATCCCGGCTAGTCTTTCCTTTTAGGGTTTGAAGGAAGATTTGATAAAAAGCAGTGGGAACCATCCTGATTAGATAAAATAATAACCAATCTATTCTTGCAAGAGCGCACGCTGAGTGTTTTCTTCTCTCTCTCTCCTAGTAGCGACCATGTCACGCCTTAATCAAGATAATAAAACGGATTATTGACCGAACCCGCTTGTTATACTGAGCTGGGGAACGTTGGTCCCGCTCCAACTTATAATTGTTATAAGACAGAGCAGGAAATTGGGGAATACCAGATTTCCCGTGCCACCCAAACGAAGAGAGTGCATGCTGATGCATCATCTTCGGGTGTGTTCATTACAAAGAACCGTTTCTCAGTATCCTCTGCGTCCTGGGTATTTGATACCAAATCAGGATCCCAGATATGTAATCTGTTACATAGGGCTGCAGAAAGGTAGAGAACTGAGAACGGGTGATAAGTTTCATGAGGCAGAAAACGGGGCAAGAGTTGCAGCCAAGTCTGTTGGTCACTGTCACCCTGTATTCCAAATACATTGATTCTGAACGAATGTTATTAGATACCGAACTTGATATACAAAATCATATCAGTCTCTTTATCAGTAAAGAAATGATAAAATTTTGTATTGTTGGATAATGTTTTGAACATTTCCTATATCAAAAGTTGATCGGATCAGGCACGTTATCTAAAAGCATTGATGTTCTAAATCAAACTACAGTTCTTAGTATACGGAACACACACAAGAGAAAGAGTTCAGAAATGAACGAATCCTTCTTAAGGTATTGTAGACTAGGTCATATCAATGCGACCCGACTAGCTAAGTTCCACATAGATGCATATTTAAAACAGTTTGAATTTACATCTTATGAAACTTGCCAGTCATGTCACAAAGATGTCATGACCATAGCCCTGTTTATTGGAAACAGAGAAAGAGTTAATGAACTCTTGGGACTGATATATGATGATGTATGTAAGGTCTCCTGTCTACACATGCCAGGACTGGTTCTTTATACTTCATTACATTCTCTGATGATCTTTCGAGATTCAGACCTATGTTCCTGTTGAAACACAAGTCCGAACCTTTTGAGATATTCACAGAATATAAGCGAGAAGTAGAGAACCAGAATACGTGTATAAGTATTATGTCCTATGATGAGATCAAGAAGGAGAATACTTGAGCACGGAAATACTGGACTATTCTAAAGGAGATGAGATTCTCTCTCAGCATTACTCCTCTGTATACACCATAGCACGATGGTATATCAGGGCGGAGCAATCACACCCTATATGATAAGGTGTGCTCTATGATGAGTACTACTGAGTTACCTGTTTCCTATTGGGGGTTATGCACTTATGAAGTTGCATACCTATTGAATAGGGTTCCAATCAAATCAGTTGCCTACCACTCCATATGAGATATGATATGGAAAGAGCCCATGTCTTAAGCTAGTTAAGATTTGGGGTTGTCCGGCCTATGTCTAAAAACAAAATCCGGACAAGCTCGAGGCAAGGTCTGTAATGTAGAACGGGAAAGGTTCCAGCTATACAAACTACAGCAGATGATTTGATAGAGCCAAAGGATTCAGTAGATTCCAATGAACCTCAGCCTCTCCGCCGATCTAGTAGGGTTCCTCACCCACCTGAGAGATACTTCGGTTTCTCTATGACAGTGGGAGCGAGGACTGCATCATGAGATGATGACCCAACTAGTTTCGAGCTGGCCATCAGGAGTGTGACTCTGTAAGAATGGCTGGATGCTTAGCGATCTGAGATGGAATCCTTATACACCAACAAAGTATGGACTTTGGTTGCTATATCTGAAGGGTTAAATCCCCATCAGGAGCAAGTATATCTTGAGAAGATTACTTGGTGTACATCGAAAAGTTGAGACTTTCAAAGCTAGAATTGTTAAAAGTTTGCATCATTGACCAGCTGTGGATAATGATGAAACCTTTTCAAGTACCTATGCTTAAGTCCATCCAGATCCTACTTGCCACGGCTACATACCATGACTACGATATCTGGTGGTTGGGTGTCATGACAGCTTTTCTAAATGATGTTTTAGAAGAGTGCGTCTATAAGTACACAACAAGAGGGCTTCGTAAACAGTGGGAGCAGCGGAAACGTGTGCAAGATGCTTTATAGGTTCAAAGCAGGCATCGCGGAGTTGGAATATCTGTTTTGATGAAGTAGTCAAAGAAGTTGACATCATCAAAATGGTAGATGAACCTTGTATATACAAAAAGGGTAGTAGGGAGTATGGTGGTAATCATCGTAGAGTACGTGGATGACATACTCTTGATAGGGAAGTAGTTTCCTATGCTACGCTCGATCAATCTCCGCATATCACTATGATTCTCCATATAGGATTAAACTGATACCTACTAAATCCTGGGTTTTGGATCTATGAGATAGATCTAAATGGATATTAGGATACTCACTAGTTGTAGTGAGATGGTATCAATCGATCCTGGGGAGAATCACTGGAAGGGTTCCAGGGTGATAAAGATGACTGAATGTCAGTCACAGGCATTGTCTTTACCCTCAGTGGAGGGACGGTATGTTGGAAGAGTTCCAAGCTAAATACCGTGACATACTAGACGATAAAGGCAGGATACATCGCTACTTAAGATGCTACCAAAGAGGCTGTTTGGGTGTATATTAGTTCATGAGATGAACTATGTTCCTCCCATTGTATGACAATGGAGTCGTGGCTTATGCCAAGGAACGCAGGTCCCATCAGTGATCCAGACATATTCCAAGGCAGTATCACTTGATCATGGAGATGGTTGATCTCTAAGGGATCGAGGTTAGGAGAGTAGACTCAGAGGACAACACGACGGATCCACTCACGAAGGCCTATTCCCAGAGAGAGACTTTTATGGGATGGTTGAGTATGAGATACTACAACCACTGCTACAGATGGCCCTAGTGCAAGTGGGAGATTGTTAGTTATATGTATGCCCTAGAGGCCATTACTGTACATTGGATGTATATTATAGTGGATGCTGGGACATATATAGGGAGGACTTTCTTGCTCGACATGATAGTATGCTATCTGGTTACTCTTTACCTTAACGTGTACACAGATTGTCTCTCTATTACATGTTGGTAAAGCCCTTAGGATGTGGACTTGACTACCTGGACTATGATGCGGATCATACTATGGGGACATGGTAGTCCATAAGTACATCCTTGAAAGTCCCTAGTCGTGGGTGTATCGAGATGGGGCATCGATATACCAGAGTAGACTAGCGTATACCTTCTCGACCCATACAGATGGGCGATGGATGATCCCATATCCATCGGTGTTTGACATCAGAGATGATATACGGGTGCTCAGTGGAGACTGGGTACACTGGACGGACTCGCCGAGAACTCCCAGATGGTATTATACCTTACGTCAGATGGCAGTTCTCTGGTGACACTGGTACAGAGTAGTCTGTTGACCCGAGATCGTCATAGAGTCTTGTGTGGTTCCTACTGTGCTTTGATTTCCACCTTATCAAGTCCAAGAGGGCGTGCAAAACGGTGGTTTTTGGGTACAGTCCCGAATCACATGGAGGCAATAAGCGATAGGAGGGGATTCGTCTCTCCCGGTATAGGGAGTTGATGTTGCGCTGTGTTCGATTGGCTATAACAGGAAATCCCTGGCCAGGGTTGCTGAGATTTACTGGTAAGTGTTACCAGTAGTTTCTCGAATTGTTATAGACCTCATATCGACACGACTTATCGAGCTATTGGGGTCTGACGTTTACCACCCCTAGGCGAGATATGCGACATATCAGACGATCAGACCGGACTGTACGGTAGTGTTACTGGTTGGATTCACAAGAGTGTGAGCGGGCTTGCTCGTTGATCTTCTGATCGCTCAATACCCGGGTGGTCGTTACGTTTAGCAGACCGCTTGCGGCTTGTGGGTGCTTGATATGATCATCATCTGCTGCCGGCGTATTGACGAGTCTTTAGAGTCCTACACAGAGGTTTCCTGGCTCAAGCGAAACGAAATAGGAGCGCATATGAGATATGTGCGGGACCGAGAATAATACCAGTATGTGATACTGTATTCGATTCTCGTGATATGTGACATTGCTCGGTTATATGCGATATAGCCGGGTTATCGGATCAAGTGTTGTTTCGATAAGTTGTTACTGATGATACTAGTCGGTTATATGCTATATGACCGGATCATTAAATCAAGTGTTGATTTAATGATTTAATGTATAATTATATATATGATATATTACTTTGCATTAACTAGTATCGGTTCACTTTAAATGGATTTTCTCACTTGATTGTGCAAGTTGTATATGTGATATACTTTTGTGCACTTGATTGTATCATGTTTGATGATACATGTTTACTTGGTTAAGTGTAAAGAATTAAGCCATGGTTAAACTAATGATTAGGGTTTTCTTTTCTTATTTATTTATTTATTTATTTTGAATAGATGAGAAAAGAATGGTTGCTAGTTTTGTAGTTTAGTTGAAACTTCATGAAACCTTGACCTAGTCCACCATTCTTGTCTCTTGCTTAACCCTAACCATTATATCTAACCATGGTCTATTCTCTACACTAAACTAAGGTTACTATTATGATAAGTATTCATTTTTCTTTTTCATTTTAATACTCATCATAATAATATCATCTTCTTCTTCTTCTTCTTAAAGTTGAAGAAAACCTTTCTTCATCAATGGTGATTGATGAAAAAGAGTGAGAAATCCAATTCTAAAGTGAACCCACTTCCTATTTCTTCATCCTCTATCTCTTGCCAAGTAGTAGAGTGTGTTTCCTTCACAAGTTTTCTAGACTTGGTGAAGTTGGAGCTTGATCTAGCGATGCCTCGACGTAGATCATCTTCGGCACGTCGTCGATGACCTAGCCCGCTCTTTCTCCGATGAAGCCGACGCTAGAGCCCGGGATTTGATTTGGACAGCGGAGAGGACTTCATCACGGAGCCGTGGAGGTGGAGGATCGGATCTACAAAGGTTGTATTTCTGTATTCTTGTAGTTAAGTGTTAACTAGTTTGTTTTGTCGCCTAAACTTCTAGCCAACGATCCATATTAGAGTTTCTCGGCACCGTAAATTTTGAAATTGGCATGGTTGATGCCTTGTGAGACCTCTTGGGAGTGCCTAGGAACCCTACAAAGGTAACTCCGAAACCCATATCTATTGCTGAACATATTGAACAATCTCGTAACCGATCTTTCACTCCTTTCAACACTTCCAGTTCTTGGGATCAACAAGTCCATTCACCTTTTTATACAAATGTTGATCCTACTCCTGTCCAACCATTCAATTCCTACCAGTCCTACCCGACTTTCGCACCTTCCCTAGACATTTCTTCTACACAGCCATTTGGGAGTTTTCAGAATCCAAACAATTTTGAATTTTTTACTGAAACCCCTTCACAACCCATGTATAGTTTGGAACAGTCGTTGGAAGCTTATATTGTAGTGACAAACTAACAGATGAGGAATCTAGATGCGTCCATTGCTGCCCTTAATTCATCAAGACAACCTAGTGAACCGGTAGCTAGTTTCCAACTAGCTCCAAATTTTCCAATGTATGATGAGGCGGTTGGACAGATTGAGAATTTGAGTGAAGAGAGTGAGCTGTGCACCCTTCCAAATCAAACCTATCCATCCCCAATTGAATCCCACAACTCCGGTTTTGAATGTCTATCAAGTGTCCCAAATGATTCACCAGTTGAAAATAAAACATTTAATGAGTTATGCGACTTTGTAGTACTTGATTTGCCAGATTGTGAAAGGTCCTTTTCGAGTGAAACCATCACCAATCCTTTTGACCTCTATACTTCCAATCTAGAACCTGAATTGATAAATATCCATGCTTTTGATGAGGTGTCCGAAAATATTGATTTTCACTTGATTGAGGATATTGACGTAGGGAATAATTTGGATGATGAACCCGCAAATTTGGCCGAGTTTTTCTCTCCAATTCATCATCCCGAATCATTAAATGTTTTTCCCGAACTTCATATGCGTCTTGATTTTGATGATAATGGCATGAATAAGCTAAATTTTGAGGAGAATATTGATGAAATTATTGAGGATAAACCAGTTTTGTTTGATGAGTTGGATTTTCCAATTCATCCTGTTCCTTCCACTGACTGTATACACCCTCCTGAACCTTTAACTGTGACCTTTCCTAAATCACTCCCCTTCGTCCTTTCCATCGTTCCGACCGCGCACGAGACCGTATCCCTTTCATTTTCAATGTCTGGTTTACCAAGTTCGACGTACCCATGTTTTCTCACGAAACTTGAGGGATTTGACCTCATTTCTCAGTGGGTTGATAGATTAGCACATTCGCTCTTTACACATCGGTCATTACAAAATGTGCTAATTTATACACTCCATCTCCACCCTCAAGTTCGTATTCAACTTCTTTCTCCCACTTTCTCTGGTTCTTCTTCTAATCTTCCTTTAATGATACCGAGTGTTAATGAATCACAATCCGATATTTTGAGTTCGATAATTCTAGGAATACAACTTGATTTAGACTCTTTTGAAAATAAGGTAAATGAGCGTTACGACTATCCTACCTTCATAAATTTTGAAAAATCAAGTATGTTGAATTCTGGCGTGACACTTATTGACATTGAAACGTTCAATCGAACCTTCGATGAAAGTTTTGAAGATATTTTCGCCGACGAACTCGCATTCTTAAACGACACGGATTTTGTGATTAATCAACCTACCCCTGAAGAAGTCGAACCACCACCATTTCTTTTTCCCTTCCGCCATTCTCCTCCTCCATCGAGACCGTATACTGCTTCTATCTTCACACGGTCTCGTGTGTTTCTCACTCCATTCTTTCGCCAACAACACCATTATAACGATAAATTTTTTGAATGGTTGGTGCTAACCTTTGGCCTGTGTAAGGCCTTGTACAGCTTGATACTGTTTTTTTCTCCCCCCTAACTCTGAACTTTAACACTTAAACAGTGGAAACACTGTTTCACTTAAGTTTGGGGGGAACCTTTTTGTGTGTATATATTTTGTGTTCTTTTTCTGTTAATTATTAAAAAAAAAATTAAACAGGGGAGTGCCGACAATTTTGACCCTCTTGGTGTAGCCTGACAGTGAGGACACTGTCAAGTTTAAGTTTGGGGGTGTGCTCGGTAAGCTTTCTTCCTTCACTTCATATACACATTTTTTTGCATTTGCATACTTATTTTAAAACCCATAAAAATTGAAAAATTTTAAAAATTATAAAAATTGAAAAGCTCAATTTTGGCCATAATTGGCTTAAGTTTGACAAGACGGTTAACTAGCTAGGAAAAACTAGATTCTAAACTCAGTAAATTAAAAACCCTAAAAATAAACTTTCTTAAAATTTAACGGTTGAAAATATATGTCCTTGTGGTTTACTTAGAAATAGGCAAATTTTGAGTTCACTTCTTGGGCTAAGTCAAAATAAGAGAAGAGTACTGAAATTTTTATTGAAGTGTAAGTCTGAAAAATAATTCCTAAGTTTAAGTCTAAATTCTGAAAATATATACCCTGCAACTTGCACAAACACAAACCTTGAAACTTGGAATATTAGAGGATACCTTGAAATGCTCTTGTCTAAAATCCTTAGTATGAAGGAAAATAAAATTATAAGTGTGAATAAAGAGATATAAAAAAATGAACACTGGTTTTGTAATTACTTAAGGCTGCGTAAAATAAAAAAAATATAGCAAGGGTTCTTTATCACCTAGTGCCTTAGACCAACTGGTTTGGGAGTCACTGCTAAAGCTTTAGGTATTACAAAACGAGGAAATACGCCTTAATGCGCAAACACATTTTGTAATCGGTCATTAGTACCTCAAGAAGTATTAAGGGTCGCATGAAGGATGTGTGAGAAATTTCATCTAAAAATTCACCAACTAAAAGTACTTTGGACGATGGATAAGAGTATAAGAGCTTGAATTGAATTTCCAAGTGTAGGGGTGACACATACATACACATAGGGGTATATGATTAGGGTTTGGATGAGAGATAGGAATGAAAAATAGGACTTATATTTTTAGTAGAGATGATAAAAATTCCTAAGTTGAGATGGAACCTTGGAAGGAAAACTCAAAAGATGCTGAAAGCTAAATAAATTTACAGAACATATACATTCTTAAGTTAATTGATAAGGAAGCGTGAAAAATATGGGTTGATAATTTCTGAGTCGAAGATAATAGAATTTCTTGCTAGAACACCGAATTGAAAAATAAAAGTCAATAGGCCAAATTGATAGGATTTTGTGGGTAGTATCCCCTGAAAACCCTCAGGAGACAACACTCCTCCTACTAGGGACACCTAGAGATTTAACGACTTGTTGCACGAGCTCAGTGCAATCATGTTTCCCTGCGAAAGTGAGGTTAGGCTTTTTCGAGAATAAACTAGTTTCGCTCGGGACGAGCAAAAGATAAGTTTGGGGGTATTTGTTCATCTCATAATTTTGCATTATTATATTCCCCATTCTTATTCATTTTGCAAATAAATAGGTGCTTTTGATCCATGTCTGCTAAATAGTTGCAGGTTATAGGTTCTCGGAACAATACAGTGAAAAAGGTGAAAAGACGCTACAAAAGTAAGACTACGACCAACAAATAGAAGAATCTTTATCATGCCGCCTACAGTTTGAGGAACAAACGAAGATCAGCAAAAAGTTCGATTTCACAAAGCACGAAGGCAGCACATGATTCAAGACTCCAACACGAAGAAAACGGTAAAAGTCCACAACATTTTTGCACTGTGGAAATCTGGAAGAAACTAGAAGGCATTCTGAGAAACCAAGTGAAGAAGACAGAAGAAAAAGGTAACATGAAGCAACCCTGAAGAATCTGGCAAGAGAGCCCACAAGATGGCCGCGGAACCGCGGCCAAACATGCCTTCTTGCCGCGGTTCCGCGGTCATATAGTGCACGTGCAGTGCACATGTGTCGGTGGGTGTCGGTGCATTGACTCGGTTTTTGGGGTTATTTTTGTAATTCTTGATATGGATCAGATGTTAACCCTAGGGTTCCTATAATCTATAAATAGGAATCCTACAGCTCTTTTTGGAGCGTGCCTCTTTTTGGGTGCCTCTTTTTGGGTGCCTCTTTTGAGATGCCTCTTTTAATTTCTAGATCTTAGGTTTTCAATTCCATGCAATCTGTCAAGGAGTGCATCAATAAAGAAGTAAGTTTTTTCTATCTTGAATTTCTTTTCTGCCGTAGTTATAAATTTTTTATCTGCCGTAGTTATAATTTTTTTTATTTGCCGTAGTTATTGATTTTTTTTATCTGCCATAGTTATTAAATTAAAACCATAAAAAATGAACTCGTTTATCAATTCCTTAATGAGTGAGTAGTTCTTCATTTGTTAGGGTTAGGTTTGGGGAAGGTTTGAGAGATGAAAATCTCTCACCCCTTTCTCACCCGTTCGACATTTTAAAGTAGGACTCTATGCATACATACACACACCGCTGACTACGGCACCCTATCCCACGAGGTAGCGGTGATACCGTAGTTAAAAACCGGTTGTGTATGATTTTCATGGAGGTTAGGGCTAAGAGTTAATAAAGGACGGATAAGGACCTAGAGGAAGAAACCCAGTTCTTCCCGATCGTGCTAATCCCCTTTGTTAACTATTACCTTAACACCTAAAAGTTCTTAATTAGGGCAAAGAAAGCGGTGAGAATAATTGATTTTCCAAACTAACCTAATCTTAACCCTAGCAAGCTTTTTATAAACTTTTATCTCATCCTTAGATATTAAAATAAAAACCAAAATCTTTTTGATTTAACTCGTTAAAACACAAAGAATAAGAATCCATCTCCCTGTGGACCGACCCGTACTCAACCGGCTAGCTACCAAGCGACACCGTCTTGATTGCGGTTAATTCTTTGATTTCAAAACGCATACGCATAAATTAAAGACTCAATCAGCCTGTTGGAAGTTAGTCGGCTCATCATTATTAATGATGCAATCCTCTCTATCCCCGTCTATGAGAAAGCCGTAGTATCTCTCGGGTGGATGAAAAAGCCTACTACTCTTGCGGAGCGGTGCGGGAATGTCCTGTTCTTTTGAAACTTCTTGTTCCACAAGCTTTCAGTAATAGCTTGTGGTTCTAGAATTTTTTTCAGTTCTACTGCGCTCCCACTTGTTTCTTTTTCTAAGAATTGATGTACCAGAAAGTGGGCATGACGAGAAACAAAAACCTTTTGTTCCTCTGCGTAATAGAAAAGATACCCTCTGGAGTTCTTTGGGTATCCCACAAACTTGCACAGTACTGAGCGTGCCTCGAGTTTGTCCGCATGCTGCTTTTTGACAAAAGCTGGACATCCCCATATCTTCAGATATTGAAGATAGGGTTTCTTCCCACTCCATATCTGATATAGTGTGGTAGGCACAGTCTTGGTAGGAACCTTGTTTAAAAGATATGCAGCTGATTCTAGTGCATAGCCCCAGAATGATCGCGGTAACTCAGCGTTACTCATCATGGAACGTACCATATCCAATAGGGTTCGGTTCCGTCTCTCCGATACACCGTTGTGTTGTGGAGTGTATGGAGGAGTAAGCTGAGAGAGAATTCCATTCTTTTTTAGGTAATCCAGAAACTTGGCACTTAAGTATGCACCACCTTGATCAGATCTCAGTGTCTTGATACTTTTGCCGGTTTGTATTTCTACTTCATTCTTATATTCCTGGAATTTCTCAAAGGCCTCGGATTTATGCTTCATTAAGAAGACATGTCCATACCTAGAGAAATCGTCCGTAAAAGTAATGAAATATGAAAAACCACTTCTTGCATGTATAGACATTGGACCACACACGTCGCTGTGTACGAGTCCTAAGAGCTCGCTCGCACTTACTCCGTGTCCAGTGAACGGAGTCTTTGTCATTTTTCCTTTGAGACATGATTGACAAGTTGCATAAGAATGATATTCGAACGGATCCAAATATCCTTCTTTATGTAACTTAGCTAACCTTGTCTCATTGATGTGACCCAGTCTACAATGCCATAAGAAAGCATGATTTAATTCTGGAGACTTTCTTTTGTGTGTATTCTGGATATTGAAAATCTGCGGTTGGTTTAAAACGTATATACCGTTGCTTAATGTACCCGACCCAATCAAAACATGATTAAGGTGAATGTTTACAACATTGCTTACAAATGCAAAATCATAACCTTCTTTAGACATTAAAGATACAGATATGATATTACAAGTCGAACTGGGTACAAAATAACAGTTGCGCAAAACCAAAACATGTCCATCTATCAATCCTAAGTGATAGTCCCCCACGGACTCAGCATCCATGCTTGCTCCGTTTGCAACTCTGAGGGTCATATCACCCGCCTTCAAAACCCTACGGCTTCTCAGTGCCTGTAAAGAATTACAGATATGAGATCCTGATCCGGTATCCAATACCCAGGAAATAGAGTTGATTAACAGACAGTTTTCAATAACATACACACCTGAAGCCGAAGCCACAACTTGCTTCGGGTCCTGGTTCTTGGCCTTCCAAGCCCTGCAATCTTTCTTCCAGTGTTTCTTGTGACAAT
This sequence comes from Agapanthus africanus, assembly GCA_030015575.1. NCBI lineage: Eukaryota > Viridiplantae > Streptophyta > Magnoliopsida > Asparagales > Amaryllidaceae > Agapanthus > Agapanthus africanus. The sequence goes on along the minus strand of JASDDO010000026.1, from coordinate 176,725,768 downwards.
AAAAGCATTCTTCCTTCCCCACAATCTGTCCCGCTACCTTTGCTTTTCCCTTGGCTTCCACCTTACTAACACCGCCCCTTGGTTTGGTAGGGCCCTTCTTCTTCTTTCCTTTGGCTTTCGCCTTGGACCTAGAAGAGGAAGCTCCACCAACAAACAAAGCGGGTGTTTCCCTGACTTTCTGCAGGGTGCCCTCTGCACTCCTCAACATGTTGAGGAGTTCCAGAAGTTCAACTTCTTTTCCTTGCATGTTGAAATTCAGGATAAACTGGGCGCAGGTGGAAGGAAGGGACTGGAGAATCAAGTCAGTGTAGAGCTCGTTCTCTAACGTGGTCCTGAGGTCCTCGAGCTCCTCAATGTAGCCAATCATCTTAAGCACGTGTTCCGCTACAGATGATCCGATGGCCAACCTCGCTGAAAATAGCTTCTTCGAGGTCTCGTATCTTGCGATACGGGATTGCTCTCCATATAGTTCCTTAGTATGGAGAAATATGGATTCAAGATCCATATTCTCGTGCCTCCTCTGATGTTCATTGTCCATAAAGGTAAGCACAAGGCACTTGGCCTTCGCGCTGTCAATCTCCCAGGTCTTACGGATTTCCTTATCCGTGACACTGGATCCTGGACCAGGGACGGCGGGGGCCTTAGTGGTAAGGAGATACCCCAACTTGTCATAAGTGATTGCCATTTTGACATTCCTGAACCAATCTTTGTAGTTTGGCCCTGTCAGTATATTTTTATCTAAAAGTAACTTAAGGCCCGTCATGTTGTATGGTTGCTGCAATTAGGAGAGAGAGAAGAAACACTTTAGCATGATACTCTTGCAAGTTTAGAGTGGTTTTTAGTTTGTCTAAATATGATGGCTCCCACTGTTTCTCGAATCCTTCCTCAAACCATAAAAGAAGAACTAGTCGGGATTGATCTCACCGTACAATACTTGCTTAACCGTTCAGCCAGGCCGGTGTCGGTACTTCGAGGGAGGTTTTACGACGCTTTCGCGAAGTTCCTTAATTAAATAACCTCTTTTCCCTGTGGGCGTAGCTCCGCTAACACCTTTCTAGACACCTAATTGGTTTATAGCATTGATCGTTAAGTGAAAAAATCTCCCGAGAAGTAGCATATATCCACAGTAGGATCGGGATCCAAATATCATTGTGTGATAAAGTTGAAGGAATCCTACCAAAATTATCACACTCCAAATGGTATGCAATACTAGCAAGTTTCAGTTTCTTTAGAAACTTCCAATGTGGATTTTTGCCCCATGCTCTTATGACCTTGACGAAGGCCAACATATCATAAGTCACATGTCAAGTTCTACCCATCATTATACAGGTTAATTTGAACCCACCCGTACATACCCTTGACGAAGGCCAAAATAGCAGTACAACTGTTCCAAACCAACGCATCTATCTATGCAACAGATAAATTTTCGGCAGCTACCAAACACTATGCCTTAGCGAAGGTCAAAATACATAGCTTGAATACTACCGAATATTTAACTGAAATGACGGAGGGCTACGAGTGGTTTTGGCGAAACCGTGAACGTAGTGAACTTGATATAATCGAAGGAACCTGATAGCTTTTAAAAGGAGTAGTTTAAGCTCTGCATTTTTAAAAGTTTTCTGTTTTGAAAAAACCGAGTGGTTTTGAAATTGTTCCAACGATTCAGCTTTGGTTTATTTTCTTTGCATTAATATAATGCGTCCCATCAATTAATCCTACCATTGCAGAAAACAACGAAAATATGACGTACGCTTATGCCATCCGCATTCGCTACTGGGCCCGTCATCACCCGCTAGGTTACTTAACTAACGACAGAGCGAGGGCTGGACTAGCGCGGATGCAAAACATAAGCAACGCCTACTAGATATCATATATAGATATAAACATTCGTCAGACGCAATGATAGTCATTCCAGATCACAGATGAACACATTGGATATGCTAGGAATCCGTGTTTCGTTCGAGCCTGCAACGAAAGACGGATTACACAGTCGCGATGAATAGCCAAACCCCACCCTAGACCCCTACGGGTGCGGCAAACTACCCGTCAAATACCCGAAGTGAAGCAGCCTCCCTCAACAACGTGAGTAGGCCATTCAGCACTTCTAAGTACCCGATAGTTTGTGCACCCCACCTTGGGTCTATCCTAGGAGCAAAATAGTAAAAGAAATAATATACAATGGTGGCTACAACCTCAACCCAGATGTGCGACCATGAAATAATATTACATCAAATTACAAATATTACATTGAATGAAAAATGAAAACCCTCATCTCACATCCCCGGCTATTCATCGCGACGATCTAACAAGTTCATATCCACAAACCAATAGAAACATCAAAGAAATGTGCAACCCCAACTAATCGACATATAGCAATTAGAGGAAGTTTAAAACACATTATACAGAACATGAAACATCAAACAACATTAAACTGCGACTTCGAAACAACCGTAATTTTCCACAATGAATAATTTTCAGCAAGGTCAAAACTGGCATAAATAAACAACTCCTGAAACCCAAGATTTAAGCCAAAAAGCCAACTACAAAAATTGAACCATTTCCTCCCTGGTAAATCCGGCCTGGCCGGAATTCTGGCTCATGTGGCCGGCCACCCCTTTGAGAAAATGTTCCAATTTTGTCTCGTGGCCTTTTTACCGTTCAAAGAGGACTCTGTACATGTTTAAATATTTTTCAGAGTTCATTAAAAAATCGACAGAAACTCAGATTTTGGGCGTCGATGTTTTTGGTCGTTTCGTTTTCGTAGTTTATCTAGTTGTTTGAACTGTTAGTTTATGTTTAGCTAGGCTCTGATACCACTGTAAGTCTATGTTACTTACCCCGGTGCTTAACGGGGAGACGGAATAGATAAAAATCAAATTTTTTCTCAAAGGAAACATAGACTAACCATGAAGGATCTTTGCTAAACGAAAACTAACAAACTAATACGGAGTTTTAACTACTAGGTTAGATGGTTATACCTAGTTCTTGAACTCCTTCTTTTCTTGTTGTGGTCCTCCTAGTTGCTAGCTCCTTGGAGTGGTGCAGATGGCTCCTCCTCGTTGTCTTCTCTAGGTCAAAGAACGATCCACCCGAAGGCCTCTACCTTGAGCTTCTACCTCAACAATGAAGTAACTAGAGTGCTTGGCTTGCTACACTAAGAACCCTAGAGTGAGTAGAGAAGTATTTTGGTGGTTTAGTCTCAAAGCTTTGATTTTCAACACATGAAACACTTAAGCTTTTTGAGAGAGGAAGAGGGAGAACAAACCACGAGAGAAAGATAATGAGAGAATGAGAGAACAAAACTCTCATATGAGAAATATATGATAATAATAATAATTAAGAAAATTGTGATGGTGAGTTGATTTAACTATTATCATTTCATAATTAATGCTAAGCATGCTTCAAAAAAATATCTCATGCTCAACAAAAGAAAATATCTAAGTCAATGTGAGTCAACAAGTCAAATGGTCAACCCAACTCTAACCATGATACAATTATCGTTAATTAAAACTATTAATCATATTCCTCCTTCTCATTATGGTTTTGATCAAGTCAATGGTCAAAACGCTAATGAGGTGTCTCCCTCTCCGCCCCTGTCAATTGTACATACATACTCGCATTCGTGTTCCATAGAAACACGAATACAATGAGACTAGACTAATCCCAAAACAAATACTAGGATCTGGCTTAAACCAAAGCCCATTAGTATCAACTGCCTGAACACCAAACGCACACAAGTACGCATATATGAACGAACCTTGTCGTAAAACCATACGACCTCTATCTCGTTTCGCCCAAAGGTGAACAACCCTCTGTGTGGGACTCTAAAGATTCGACACTACGCTGGCAGTGGGTTTAACCACAGGCCGCAAGCGGTACTAGCTATACGTAACGGTCTCCAGGTAGATGCCGATAAGAAGACCGATGAGGTGAACCCATCCGAACTCCTACTGAGTCTGAATGTGACAATCTCCGTACAGTCCGGTCTGTTCATCTAAGAGCATCGCATGTCGGGCTAGGGGGCGGTAAACGTCAGACCCCTAATAGTGGTACAAGTCATGTCGGAGTGTAGCCCAGAACACCATGAGAAACTACTGGAAACACTACCAGTAAATGTCGCTTTCCCTGGCCAGGGACTTTGTGTAATGGCTCTTCTAGACACAGCGCGATATCAACCCCGAATCCTGTCTAACCGTCACTGCCTCTAAGTGCTTCGGGACTGCACCTAACTACTACTTGTTTGCACGACTCAATAGAGCCGTGGTAGGGTAGTAATCTAAGAGCAGTGGGAACACACTTGAGGTAAAGTGGCAGTGTCAAGTCAACGGACTAAGCTGTACTCATGTCACCTGGGAACTGTTATTTGACGATAGGTATAGTACCAACCACCAGTTCCCGACGAGTCCTGTCCAGTGTACTCATAACCTAATGAGCACCTGCATACTATCTCCAGTATGACGTACTGATGGCTGTGGGACAGACCATCTCCCCAGCCGGGACGAGAAGCATACACACCAGTCTACTCCGGAGTATCGATACCCTGTCTCGATAATCCTATGACTGGGGACCTGTATAAGGATGTGCTTGTAGACTACTCAACCCCCACAAGTGTGACTGCCATCACAACGCTGGTAGTCAAGAAAATATCCTAAGGGCCCTATCAATATGTATTAGAGATATATCAAAAGAAACATATACACATATTAAGATAGATACAAACCAAGTAGCATACTACCATAGTGAGCAAGACTGTTATAAATCTGTGTATATATCCTAAACTTCCAAAATGTAATATACAAACTGGTACTATACAATAATGGACTTTAGGGCATATCATACTAACAATATCTGTGGCCGGCACAGGTTGGTTTGGTATCCCAACTGTCGACGGCTCGAGCCGTCCTGTAGGAGTCTAATCCGCCACCTCTACAGCAAAAGCAGTCAGTGGACGGTCTATCGGCAAGAACGGACGGAGTGGTTCTGTTGGCACCTCGCAAAGAAAGCTTTGGCGACCGCGGATGATATGCCCGTATCAGGTTCCCCATAAGAGTAAGTTGGTGCAATCCGGGTCATGAGCCCTGATCATTGCCATCGCTTCTTCTTCCGACGGTGATTGAGGAAAAGCCGCCTCCGAGCGAGTAAAGGGAAAGTATGGAAGAGAAGCCATTGTTCCTAAAACAAAGGAAGGGGAAACTGTTAGTGAAACCCACACGTGTATATATATATATATATATATACATATATATATAAGTATATATATAAGAAGACGATGGAAGAAAATGACAAACAACTTATTTTATGGGACCATTGGTTACAAAACACATGGGCCCCACAAAATCAATATGGCGGCTGACTAATAATGAGGCTGAGCAATCATCATGAGAACAAAAGGAATATTCTCAATAAATTCAAACAACTCTACACATTCCCCCAAGGAGAAAACCCATTGCAGAAACTCTGCGCAAATCATGAAGGATCTCTGCAAGAACTCAGGATGAAAAATCCTAAGAAGTCTTCTTTTAAGAACTAAGTTCTTTAGAGGAATTAAATACCTTTTGAACAGAGGAATTAAATTCCCACAAAAATTTTCAGAGCTAAGCTCTTTGAAATGGAATTAAATTCCGGAGGGAAGACAAGTATCATCATCAATCCCCTAAGATCAGAGAAACCCTAGCAAAAGGGGTTTATTATTTAAAGATTGGACATTCTTAAAGAACTTGGAAAGATGGGCTTTTGTTAAAGGGAAAAACCTTTGGTGTGGATTTAAAATCCAAAGAAAATTTCTACAAGAACTTCTTCAGCCGTTCAAGATCCTTACCTGAAAAAGGAAATCTTTTGTTGACAGAGTTAAACTCTGAAATTTTTTGGAACAGAGAACTGAGCTCTGAGAAAGAGAATTAAATTCTCAAGGCAAGAATAAAGAAGGAAGAAGATGAAGGAGTGGAGGCACTACTAAAGAGATCCTTGCATTTATAGGATGTGATGGGAAACGGTTCATCTGCCCCTTTCCCTAGGCAAATCCAACGGCCACAAAGATGACAGCGTTACACTCACGTACAAACACGTGAGAACAATACTGTGGGGGCATTTGTTCCCTCATAAAATACAAGTAAAACCCCCAATGGGGCATCACGTGCGCACACGTGATCGGGGGTCACATGCCGACACGTGATGGCTTCCTGAGGGCTCTGAAATGATAAGAATTGAATCCTAATCAAGTGGGGTCACGTGCCCGCACATGATAGGCCTTTAAGCCTATTGAAGTAAAATAAACCAGCAAGAAAAAACCCCAATGGGGCATCACGTGTCCACACGTGACCAAGGGTCATGTGCTGACACGTGATAAATTCCCGAGTTCTTTAAAATAACAGAATTCTGGTTAAATGCTTAATCCGTGGGTCACGTGCCACCACGTGATGGGTTCCTAAAGATCTCTGAACCAATAGAATTAAATTCTAATTAAATGGTCAATCAGTGGGGTCACGTGCTAACACGTGATAGGCTCTTAAACCTTCTGAACTAATAAAATTAAATTCTAATTAAAGGAAATCAAAAACCCTAATTGGAAAAATATTTCCCAAGATCTTTCCAAACAAAAAGATTGCGCTCTGTAAAGCGGAGCACCGTTGGATTAAAAATCCAACGGTGATTAAAAATCACCAATTTATAGAAAGATTCTATACATGAAGATATTTCCCTGAAATTTGCCAGGAATAACAGACAAAATATATTTTGGATTAAAAATCCAATGGTGAATAAAATTCACTGAGTGATCTAAAAGATCATGTTGGTTACAGAATTAATCAAAATCTTTCAATGAAAGATTGACTAAACAAATTGATTCTTTTCTTTCTCCTATAAATAGAAGCCAAGAAGAAAAGAGGAGGAGAAGGACAACAACGGAGAGAAAAAAGAAGAGAATTTAATTCTCCAGAGAGAAAAGAAGATTTCTTCAGAAAAGAAAGAAACCCTAGGTAAGAGAGAGAAAGAAATCATTCTATAAGCTCCCATAACCCTATAAGAGAATTTAATTCTCAAATTAAGTGTTTAAATCTTCTGAATAAGAACTTAGTTCTTCTTTTGGTTGAAGATCCGCAGAAGCAGATCTCCCCATAAGTTGAGAATTTAAATCTCATCGGGGGGATTATGCCATGCAGATCTAAAATCTAAGGGAGGACCTAAGTTCAGAGAATTTTATTCTCCCACAAAGCACATAGGAATTTAATTCCTTCAACAAAGATAGGGTTTAACCCTTAATATAAGAACTTAGTCCTTTTTCATGGTTGAAGATCTGCAGAAGCAGATCTCCTCATAAGCTGAGAATTTAATTCTCATCGGGGAGATTCTGCTATGCAGATCCAAAACTTAGAAAGAGAATTGTGTTTAAAGAATTTAATTCTTCCAAATATATAGGAATTTAATTCCTCTAAATAAAATCAGGGTTTTAACCCTATAAAAGAATTTAATTCTTAAACAAGGGACTTTTCATGCATGTATAAAGATCAAGTACCCAACCTGATCACGTGGCAACACGTGACCCTACCCTCAATGGTCAAAAAAAGAATGAATGAGATCGGGTCACGTGCTCCCACGTGACCCTTGAACAGACCTCTTTAGCGAAACTAGCAGATGCTACACACTCGGTTTGTCTTTTGATTGCTTCAATAGTTTTTGCTTTGCATAGTGGTATTTATGAAATATCCTGCACCTTATTCGATAAGGAAAGAGCCGAGATCCCTTCACCGGGAGTGACCTCTTTAGCAAAACTAATAAAAGCCTCAAAAACACTCCTTTTAAAAATCACTCGATTCTACAACGAGATCAAGTTCATTACGCAAAAGGTTTTCTTAAAAACCTGTCGTAGCCCTCCGTCATTTCAGATAAGTCCTACTTAGTATTCGTGCTACGTTTGTTGACCTCCGTCAAGACGTAGTGTGCGGTAGCTGACTAGTGCTTATCTGCTAAAGCATGAGATGCGATTGGATTAGGGTAGTCATGCGGCCTTGTTGACCTCCGTCAAGGGTCTTGCGGGTGGGTTTAATTTAATCAGGAAATGACGGGTTGAACTTGACTTGCGGTCTATGGTTTGTTGACCTTGTCAAGGTCATAGATCGCTCGGGACAAAACATTATCGGGAATTTCAAGTGTTGAAATTTTCAATGAGATTGCATACCTTCTATGAAATAGTTGGATCCCGATACCCACTGCGAGTAAAAGTTACTTCTGGGAGAGTTTTACACATTACAATTAGCCGATCAAGTAGGTGTCTAGAAAGGTGTTAACGGGGTTACGCCCCTGGGAAAACGAGATTTATTTTAATTAGGTCCGCGTGAAAGCACGGGGAATCTCCCTCAAAGTACTGACACTGGCCTGGCCGAAAGATTGGCAAACTTGTAGGGTGTAATTAATCCCGGCTAGTCTTTCCTTTTAGGGTTTGAAGGAAGATTTGACTAAAACAGTAGGAGCTATCCTGATTAGATAAAATAATAACCAATCTAATCTTGCAAGAGCATACACAGAGTGTTTTCTTCTCTCTCTCTCCAGGTAGCGACCATGTCACGCCTTAATCAAGATAATAATATGGATGTATTGACTGAACCTGCTTGTTATACTAAACTGGGGAACGTTGGTCCCGCTCCAACTTATAATTTTTATAAGACCGAGCAGGAAATAAGGGATTACCAGGATTCCCTGTTGGGGTCAAAATTTGCACCCCCGATTAACCGAGTCAAAGTCAAGGTCAACCCCAAGCCACGTGGCCCAAGCCCAGGTCAAGCGGGCCCATGCCCAAGTCAAGCCCGCGGCCAGCCTCCTCCATGCCAAAATATAGATCATGTAATAAATAATTTTATGTAATTTTTTATGCATGAATGTGTGCAAAATTGGCATAAAGCCAAATTTTTGTAAAGCCTATGGCTTATGTGCAAAAAGAAATGGCACATGAGCCATGGGATGGGCAAAATGCCATTTTGTAAAGCCCAATAGGCTATATGTAACTATGTAAGCCTATATAAGGCAACATGATGAAAATATCTAATATACTTTTTTCATTCCCCTCAAAAATCTAGGGTTTGTGCCTCTTTCCCCTTTCTGAAGGTTCTAAACATTCTTCTTCCTTTTGAAATTAAATCAAGAGTTTTACTCTTCCTTTTCCAAAACTAAATAGTTTTTCACCACAAAACCCATAATGGGGAGCTTAGATCTCCCATCAGATCTCAAAAAGAAGAGATTTTTAAAATCTCACATCTCTTGATCTTCAAGATCCTGCCAACAGAGGAGGAAGAAGGAGGCCCATATCCGAAAACCCCATTTTCGGGAAGACCCAGGGCTCCAAAAAAGAACCCCTTTCATCAACTCCAAAACATCTTAGGAGTTTAACTCCACCCTAAATCCTCCTTTGGGATTTTAAATCCTATTTCTGGGGCAAAATCCCCTTTTCCTCGCCGGCGCCCAAGTGCCCTAGCGCCCCAAGCGCTCAAGCGCCCAGCGCCCACGTGCCGGGCACGTGGTGTGCCCAGCGCTCGAGCGCCCAGCTCCCACGTGTCGGACACGTGGTGCGCTAGCGCTTAAGCGCACAGCGCCCAGGCGCCTAGCGCTCAAGCGCCCAGCGCCCACGTGTCGGACACGTGGTGCGCTAGCGCCTAAGCGCACAACGCCTAAGCGCACAGCGCTCAAGCGCACAATGCCCATGTGTCAGACACGTGGTGCGCTAGCGCTTAAGCATACAGCACCCATGTGTCGGACACGTAGTGCGCTGGGCGCTCAAGCGCCCAGCGCCCACGTGTCGGACACGTGGTGTGCTAGCGCTTAAGCGCACAGCGCTCGCGCACTAGGCACGCGCGGCGCTGGCCCCACACATCCTTTGGGCGCTTTTCCCCTTTTTATATATATATATGCATACATGTATATATATATAGATACTCACACACTCCACAACACCGTCCCTCTAAAAAAATTTTGAGCCGGGGCGCTACCCCGCACCTCGTAAGGGGGCTGCTAGCCCCTTTGACCCCCAGCCCACTATTCGAGTAGCGGGACCCCTGTAAAAACTCTGCGGGGCCCCCGCTATATCCAAAACCCCTCCAAAACACAACACTGCACATTGAGCTCCCATGACCAGTTTAACCCGTAAATCGGAGGTTCCCTCACCCCAAAGGCGAGGGGTAATTAACGGCAGCTTAGTCCGCGGCTGCCGGAGATTCGGATCCCCACAATCAATAAACCCCTACCTACCCTAGGCAGGGGGAATCTGTACTACGCCTGACAAGCGCGCGCGTATTCCCATCTCAATGGGGTGACGAAAAACACCCTACAGATTTTGGCACGCCCGGTGGGACCTTTCTTTCCTCCCATATTTCGGGTTAAACGTTCATGCGGACTCAATCAATATACATGTCGACTGCCTGTACTGAAATCATGCTTTTTTGTGCAGGTTAACAAATTTCAAATTGCAATCTCCGGTCGCAGCAAAAATGTCTCCAAGGACAAGCTCAGCTCTCCTATCTCCTACACGATGAAGATGGACGCCAGGATGGTCCTTCCGGACAGTCTCAGAAGACAATGGGAAGAGCCGCCGCTAACATTCTGTTCTATCCTATTCGTGTCAGCTAACGCGATCCCAGCTACTCAAGCCCGGTGACAGACAAACCGGTCTCGAAAGGCAAGAGGCCAAATGTGGTGGTCTCGAAGGCGCCCCAACTCAAACGCAAGTCGGTGTTCGAACGACTCTCCTTGGCCCCAGCTGGAGGCAAGGCCATCAACACCAACAAAGCAATAAGGCCTCTCGAGCAAGCTCCAGCGATGCCCTTGACAACTGCTCGATCGGGTGTCTTCTCTATGCTCCCCGCTAATCGACTCACAATGGCTTCCCGGATAACGGATGCCCGCCAAGCCTTCAAAATCAAGAAGCTGAGTCAAAAAAGGCTCAGGTACAGAGCCAACAAAAAGGCTAGGGCTCCTGCTGGGCTGAACCTTATGAGGTTCGAAGAACGGGGTCACCCCGCCAAAGACGAGGAAATGGCTGGATATGTGGTCCACACTGTCTACATGGTGGGCACGCGCAGTAAGAGCAAGGACGGGGCCACCACATCTTAAATCCAATCTGGCTTGAATGTGGTTGCCGCTTCCCAAGAACATCCACCTCCGTTGGATGATGAAAACCCTCTCGATGAGGATGATAGGCAGAAAGACCCCTCAGTCCATGTAGATTCAAGCTCGGACAGCGAAGAAGAGCCGACTTTCTGCCCCAGGACCGCGGAGCAAGAGCTGCTTCAAGAGCTCCGAAAACAGCTCAAAAGAAAAGACAAGGAGATGGCCAAGCTCTATTAAAAAATTGACGACTTGACAAACATCGTCTTACAGCTCACGGCCCAAATTGCCTCTCAGCCGCCCAATCAGGCACAGGGCTCTCATGAACAGGGAAACGGTGTCCCGAAACAGCCGACGCCCGTTCCCTCAAATCCAAAAGTGGGCGGACCGCATGAAAATCAGTCGCATCCTATCTCGGGAAATGTCTTGGCTGCCGATGACAGTAGCCCGCTAACTCAAGATCAAATAATGGATTTGGTTGCCGACAAAGTCAAAACCTTGGTAGCCGAAGCTGAAGCGCAAAAAGATATCATCAGTTGGAGACCATATCCTGCTCAGTATGATCTGGTAGAATTTCCTAGCGGCTACGTCATCCCCAAATTCGGAAGATTTGATGGGACGGGAAATGCGAATCAGTACGTTGCCCATTTTAAAGCTTCATGCGGGAATACTGGGGGAAATGATGCGCTTCTCCTCCGCCAGTTCTTTAATAGCTTGACCGATGTTGCTTTCGACTGGTACGCAAGCATACCGGATTGCTCCGTCACAACTTTCGTCCAAATGGAGTCTCTATTTCGGCAGAGGTTCATGAGCGTCAGCGATAAGATCACCATTGCCGATCTCGTAAGGACCAAGCCAAAGAACAACGAAAGCAGCACGGACTTTATAACCCGATGGCGCAATCTCTCTGTCAAATGTGAACCGCTGATAGAGCAGGACCAATCTATTGGTCTCCTTGTCGGAAATCTCAACCATTGGATGGCCCCGTTTTTATGTACCGCGGGTCTCAAAACATTCCAAAAGCTGACCAGAAAAGTCCAGATGTTGGAGCGCTCAAAGCAGGAGTCCTCATCGGATTCCCAAAATAACAATAAGTTCTGGAGAAACCGAAATGACGATAATCTCAAAGGCAGAAATTCCGACGATTCTGAATCTTTTAATGCTTCGGCTAACCGAAATAAGCAAGGGTTGAGCGGGCCTAATGCCAACCAGCCTCGGAAGCCAGTGTTCGGAGAGGGAGGAGAATCTCCACTAAAAGAGAAGCTGGATAAGGTCTATTCCTTCAGAAGGGACAAAATCCGTAAAATATTCAAAGACACCCTGAGGAACGGTCTACAACTGCCAGAGTCAAAAAGACTGCAGGAAGCGAATATGACCGACGACCCCAAATACCGCCCCTATCACAGAGTGATAGGTCATGCCATTGAGGACTGCTTCGTCTTCAAAGATTGGGTCGAAAAGCAATACAAGGCAGGAGAGATAGAATTGTCTAAAGGCGTGTTAACAAACAGTCCAGCTGCGACCGCTAATTTCATACAAACGGAGACCGAAGTTCTTCGTGAAACTAATTCTCTCAGACATCTGCCTTCCGCCAATTTCATACAAACGGAGACCGAAGTTCTTCGTGAAACTAATTCTCTCAGACATCTGCCTTTCTCTGAAAACAGCTGACCACCATGTCATTAAACTGGGAATAATCGACCTCTAAGTCGTTAAACTGGGAATGTAAAAATGTGTAAATAAAACAAGAATAAAAAAAAATAAAATGATGAAAAGCCGAAATGATGGGGCAACTCGCAATAAAAATCAGCGAGTAAAAATAAAGATGAAAATAAATAGCCGAAATGATGGGGCGACCGCGAATAAATAGCCGAAATGATAGGGTAATCGCGACCTTCGCGATAAGAAAAGCTGAAATGATAGAGCAATCGTGGTAAAAAAACAAAAAACAAAAAAAAAAAAACAAAACAACGGCGAATGATGAGTCGCTCCTGGTACCATATTCCAGTGCAGCGATACAGATGCCAGCCAAATTCCAAATCCCATACCCCAATGGTGAATGATGAGTCGCTCCTGGTACCATATTCCAGTGCAGCGATGCAAACGCCAGCCAAATTCCAAATCCCATACCCTAACGGCGAATGATGAGTCGCTCCTGGTACCATATTCCAGTGCAGCGATGCAGACGCCAGCCAAATTCCAAATCCCATACCCCAACGGCGAATGATGAGTCGCTCCTGGTACCATATTCCAGTGCAGCGATGCAGACGGCAACAAATTCCCGAAATTTTTTCGGCCCTACGGTGTGGATCATACATCCTGCAAAACCGTATACAATCTACGGGCGTAAAACAATCCCAATCACTCCCGAGTCCTACCGGTGAGACTACATTCAAAGTCCAAAAAAACGGTATGTCCACAAGAAAAATAGGCACGGATGAAAACCCGAAAGGGCTCCGTGAGTAAAAACAGCAGGACTGCCGGCGAATTTGTGAAAACCCGAAAGGGCGCAAACTCGTAAAAAAGAGATGAAATGCACTCGCAAAGTCCACTCGACTTTGTGAGGAGAAAATTCCCGCGTAAGTTCCTTACGACTCATAAAGGAGCAGCACACTTAGGAGTCCCCACGATTCCTAAGGAGAAAATACACCTACGAGATCCTTTCGACTCGTAGGGAGAAAATGCTTTTATGGAACCCTTACGGCCCATAAAATTGAAAAGCCTTAGGTGATAGGGATCCAAACCTGTCTCCTAAGCCACCAATTCCCAAATCCTCCCGTGGCAAATGATGATTCGCTCCAGGTACCATATTCCAGTGTAGCGATGCTGATGTCAACCCCAAATCAAATCAAACCAACAACCTCTACGGCGGAATCATGCTCCGTCCCAGAATTTACCCCGTGTCGAAATCATGCTTCGCCTCGGGATATCTACCTTCCCCGTCGGAATTATGCTCCGCCTCGGAATCAAATCAACCAACCAGCTCTGCGTCGGAATCATGCTTCGTCTCAGAATGTGCACCCCGTGTCAAAATCATGCTTCGCCTCGGTGTATCTGCCTTCCCTGTAAGAATTATGCTTCAGCTCGGAATCAACCAACGACCTCCTCATCGGAATTATGCTCCGCCTCGGAATCAAGTCAACCAGTAAGCTCTGCGTCGGAATCATACTTCGTTTCAGAATGTGCACCCTATGTCGAAATCATTCTTCGCCTCGGTGTACCTGCCTTCCCTGTCGGAATTATGCTCCTCCTCGGAATCAAGTCAACCAGCAAGCTCTGCGTCGGAATCATGCTTCGTCTCAGAATGTGCACCTCGTGTCGAAATCATGCTTCGCCTCAGTGTACCTGCCTTCCCTGTCAAAATTATGCTTTGTCTCGGAATCAATTCGGCCAACAAGCTCTGCGACGGAATCATGCTCCGTCTCAGAATGTATCCCGTGTCGAAATCATGCTTCGCCTCGGAGTATTTTCTTTCCCTGTCGGAAGTATGCTTCACCTGGAAATCAACCTCTGCATCGAAATTATGCTTCGGTCAGAATGTCTGCCGCCCATCGGAATGATGCTCCGATCCTTGGAATCATGCTCTGTGCTTCGGAATGATGCTCCGATCCTTGGAATCATGCTTCGCTCTTCGGGATGATGCTCCGATCCTTGGAATCATACTCCGCTGTTCGGAATGATGCTCCGATCCTTGGAATCATGCTCCGCTCTTCGGAATGATGCTCCGATCCTTGGAATCATGCTCCGAATCTTCGGAATGATGCTCCGATCTTTGAAATCATGCTCCGCGCTTCGGAATGATGCTCCGATCCCCGGAATCATGCTCCGCGCTTCGGAATGATGCTCCGATCCTTGGAATTATGCTCCGCAAATCGGAATGATGCTCCGATCCCCGGGAATCATGCTCCCCGAGGGATACTCTGTAAGTCCATGCTACCTCTCCCGGTACTTACGGGCTTGCGGAATTTGATGAAAAACAATTTTCTAGAGGAGGTAACATAGACTCAAAACGGATCTTTGTTAAACTATCTACCTAACAACCTAACTAGGAGTTGTTAACTACTCGGTTAGGGGGTAATACCTTTCTTTTCTTGAACTCCTTCGTCTTCAAGCCTCGATGATGTACGGATCGGCTTCACCCCGTCGTCTCCTTGCGCCGAAGATCGATCCACCCGAAAGCTTCTACCTTTGGCTTCTTCTTCGAACTTTGAAGAAACTAGTTCACTCGGTTTGCTAAACCTTGTGAACTAGAGTGAGTAGAGGAGAGTGTGTTGGGATTTTTCTCTATGGTTTTTGCTTCTCAACACATGAGACAAGTGAACCATAGACTAGAGAAAGAGAGAGAGCAAGAGGAAGAGGGTAAGAGCTCAAGCCAAGAGAGAGAAAGGAAATGAGAGAATGAGCAAGACTTTTCTCTCTTGGCTCTCATAATCCAAAACCATTATAACCAATAATAGCAATCAAGTATTAGTGATGGTTTAAGTCAAAATAGCCATATCATTTCATGCACTCATTTTGCACAAGATAAACAAGCAAGCAAAAATCTTTGCCATGAAATGATAGCTATTGTCATGATGATGGTCAACTAGTCCAACCTAGTCAACCGGTCAACAAAGTCAACAACTCAACAAAGTCAACCCTTCAACAACCATGTCACTATAATACTTAATTAATATTATTGTTAATCATATATCATATTCTCATTAGGGTTTAGCAAAAAGTCAATGGTCAACAGTCAACAGTCAACAACCCTAATGAGAATCCTCTGCCTCTGTCTCTCTGTCAACTGTGCATACACACCCGCATCCGCGTTCCGAGGAACACGAATACATACGAGATAAAATCAATCCCAAAACGTACACTAGGATCTGGCTTAAACCAAAGCCCGCTAGTGTTAACTGTCCGGACACTAAACGTGCACAAGTGCACGGATGTGACCGAACCCTGTCGCAAAACCATGCGACTTGTCGCAAAACCATGCGACCTCTACTCTTTTGCCTAAAGGCGAATAGCTTTCTGTGTGGGACTCTAAAGACTCGACACTACGCTGGCAGTGGGTTTAACCACAGACCGCAAGCGGCACTAGCTGTGCGTAACGGTCCCCAGGTAGATGCCGACAAGAAGACTGACGAGGTGAAACCCATCTGAACTCCTACTGAGCCTGAATATGACAGTCTCCGTACAGTCCGGTCTGTTCGTCTGATACATCGCATGGTGGTCCTAGGGGGCGGTAAACGTCAGTCCCCTAATAGCGGTACAAGTTGTGTCGGAGTGAAGCCCAAAACACTCTGAGATAACACTGGAAGCTTACCAGTATATCTCGCTTGCCCTGGCCAGGGACTACTCGTGTAATGGCTCTCCTAGACACAGCGCGATGTCAACCCCCAATACCGGGAGAGACGAATCCTGTCTAACCGTCACTGCCTCCAAGTGCTTCGGGACTGCACCCAACTACTACCTGTTTGCACGACTCCTTTGAGCCATGGTAGGGTAGTAATCAAAGTACAGTGGGAACACACTCGAGGCGAAGTGACAATGTCAAGTCAACGGACTAAGCTGTACTCATGTCACCTGGGAACTGATAACTGACGATAGGTATAATACCAACCAATCAGTTCCCAACGAGTCCTGTCCAGTGTACTCGTAACCTAACGAGCACCCGCATACTATCTCAAGTACGACGTACCGACGGCTGTGGGACAGACCGTCTCCCCTGCTGGGATGAGAAGCGCATACGCTAGTCTACTCCGGAGTATCGATGCCCTGTCTCGATAGTCCTGCGACTAGGGACCTGTATAAGGATGTGCTTATGGATTACCCAGCCCCAACGAGTGTGACTGCCATCACAACGCAGGTAATCAAGCAAACATCCTAAGGGCTCCACTAATGCGTATAGGTGATATAATAAAATAAACACATGTACACATTAAAGTAGAAACAAACCAAGTAGCATACTACCATTTTGAGCAAGATTGTCAATACAAGGTGAATATCCCAAGCTTCCATTAAGTAATATACATACTAGTATGATACAGTAATGGCCTCTAAGGCATATACACTAACATACTCCGACCCTGGAATTATGGTCCGCGAATCAGAATGATGCTCCGATCCCCGGGAATCATGCTCCCCGGGATGACTCCGCCCCCAGAATGATGTTCCACCTCAAAGTTCAGCTTCAAGATCCATCAATTTTATGCACACAACTTAAATGTGCGGTGTGCATTTATTGATGGGGGGCACTTTGTTGGGGTCAAAATTTGCACCCCCGGTTGACCGAGTCAAAGTCAAGGTCAACCCCAAGCCAGGTGGGCCCAAGCCCAGGTCAAGCGGGCCCATGCCCAAGTCGAGCCCGCGGCCAGCCTCCTCCATGCCAAAATATAGATCATGTAATAAATAATTTTTATTTAATTTTTTATGCATGAATGTGTGCAAAATGGGCATAAAGCCAAATTTTTGTAAAGCCCATGGCTTATGTGCAAAAAAAAATGGCACATGAGCCATGGGATGGGCAAAATGCCATTTTGTAAAGCCCAATGGGCTATATGTAAATATGTAAGCCTATATAAGGCAACATGATGAAAATATCTAATATACTTTTTTCATTCCCCTCAAAAATCTAGGGTTTGTGCCTCTTTCCCCTTTCTGAAGGTTCTAAACCTTCTTTCTTTTGAAATTAAATCAAGAGTTTTACTTTTCCTTTTCCAAAACTAAATAGTTTTTCACCACAAAACCCACAAAGGGAAGCTTAGATCTCCCATCAGATCTCAAAAGGAAGAGATTTTTAAAATCTCACATCTCTTGATCTTCAAGATCCTGCCAACAGAGGAGGAAGAAGGAGGCCCATATCCGAAAACCCCAATTTTGGGAAGACCTAGGGCTCCAAAGAAAACCCCTTTCATCAACTCCAAAACATCTTAGGAGTTTAAATCCACCCTAAATCCTCTTTTGGGATTTTAAATCCTATTTCTGGGGTAAAATCCCCTTTTCCTCGCCGGCGCCTAGCGCCCCAAGCGCCCAGCGCCCACGTACCGGGCACGTGGTGCGCCTAGCGCTCGAGCGCCCAGCGTCCACGTGTCGGACACGTGGTGCGCTAGCGCTTAAGCGCACATCGCTCAGGTGCCTAGCGCTCAAGCGTCCAGTGCCCACGTGTCGGACACTAAGCGCACAGCGCTCAAGCGCACGGTGCCTAAGCGCACAGCGCTCAAGCGCACGACGCCTAAGCGCACAGCGCTCAAGCGCACAGCGCCCACGTGTCGGACACGTGGTGTGCTAGCGCTTAAGCGCACAACGCCTAAGCGCACAACGCCTAAGCGCACAGCGCTCAAGCGTACAGCGCCCACGTGTCGGACACGTGGTCCGCTGGGCGCTTGAGCACACGGCGCCTAAGCGCCCAGCGCCCACGTGTCGGACACGTGGTGCGCACGTGAGGCGCTGGCCCCACACTTCCTTTGGCCGCTTTTCCCCTTTTTGTATATATATATATGTATACATGTATATATATATATAGATACTCACACACTCCACAACACCGTCCCTCTAAAAAATTTTTGGGCCGGGTGATTTGTACGAAAAAGTATGTTTTTGTAGTTAACCACAATCAGAACGGTGTCGCATGTAGCTAGACCGAGATGAGTAGGGGTCGTCCTCTGGAAACGTTGAATATTTTACTCTTACTTTAGATGTGTTGAAAAAGAGAGGAGGAATAAAGAATTTTGTGAAAAGTTTCTAGATCTACGTTAAGCGCTAATGCAAAAATATAGATCTAGGTTATTTTAAAGATATAGTTAATATAATAAGAGGGCTTGTAGGGTTCGTTAGGATTTAGTAGTTATGAACGATTAATTGAAGTTACCCTTTTTATCCTTTAATAGATTTAAAACTAGAACGACGGTGATGCGTGTAGATTAGGGTTTCTGGAGGGAAAAGGAATCCCACTCTTAACCCTTATCTCGACACGGAACTCCGTTCAAATCTAGCCTTTACCAAAACAATCATTAATCTATCTTTAATCGCGGTCGGAACTAACAAAGAATTGTTAGCGCGCCCGATTAGGATGGTAATGATTCTTTTGATAAAGTTCATAAACTTTATAGGACTTAAAAAGGGTTTAGGGATGTTCATCATTCATTAGCCTACCCTAATCCTACGAACCCTAACAAGCGGAGAATTACTCGCGCATGTTGGGAGAAAAAGAGATGGAAAGAAGTTGCATAATTAAACTAAGAAGAAATAGAATAAGAAAAAGAATGCTACCTTTATTAATCAACAATTTTCATTACACTTGAATCCTTAGAAAATGATTACAAATCTAGTTGCTTCTCGATCTCTTCTAGGGAGGTAGATGAACTGTTGATGACCAGCCTGGATGCGTGAGCCGTCTTAGACTTCATGATCGCGTCGGTTTTGATAAATTTTCCAAGAGGCTCTCGGTCCCTTTTTATAGTCCAAAGCCAGAAACATTTGCTTCCAAATTAGGGAAATAGTAGTAGAGATTTTCCCCCTAAAAACGCAGCTTCAATATCCTCCATCATGCCGCGGATCCGCGGCCCAAGGGGGCTAAGGCCGCGGATCCGCGGCCGTTTAATCACGACCCTTGATCAAATTTTGGGATGTTTCTCTATGTTACATGTGAACTTCTATGGAACTTTTGTATCTTTGAAATCTTCTCGTGGTTGCTGCCAGACTTGGTCTCCAAGTTTTGATTCATTAATTAAGCAAGTCTTCTTCAACAACTTGATTTCCTTGATTCTAGTCTTGAAAAATTCTGCACAACTTGGAAAAATTCTGCATAACAACTCAAATAATATTTAGTAGACTTTGTTCTACTAGGATTTGGTCAATGATATTATTTGCATACAATTTCCTACCAAATGCTAATTATAATATATCAACACATGGAAAATAGTATTTTTACACATAAACCCTCATATGTATGATATATTATAATAAAGTCCTTTTTTAATATGAAAATGGTAGGAAAAATGTAATAACAAATTTGCATTTTAAGGTATCCTCTACTATCCCGAGTTTCAAGACGTGTGTAAGTGCATATAGTAGGGTATCAACATTCAAATGTTTGGCTTCCAGAATAGAAACTATTTTTCAGACTTATTTTTGTCCTCAGATTAGTGACTTCCTTCATCTTACTAACCCTTGGGACAACAGCTCATAACTACTTATTACTAGTTCGTTTAAGAAAACTTCTAATTTTCTTGGTTTTCTTAAACTATTCCTATGTTTTGGATATAATTTTTCACATTCTACTCTTTTATTATAAATTTTTTTTAATGCCTAGTGTCAAAGATAATTCAGTGAATACAAACCTCCCCCTAAACCTGTTTTCAGCAGTGTGCTCACTGATATAGCCTTTTGAGAACATGGACCTGTATACTAGGAGAGAGATACAAGGGGTAAAATAATAGTTAAATGAAAACTACCCCCAAACTTGATCTTTGACACGCACAGATATTCAATTAAATCCATTTTTTTACTCACCTCCATTCTTAAAATGAGAAAATGTTATAAAAACATGGAGATGAGACGGAGGAATTTTAGTTTTGATAAAGCGGCTCCTGTAAAAATAGGAGCTCCTCCGCGGGGTCAGCAGAAAAATACGGTTTTAATCTATGCCCATTTACTTTAAAAATTGAACCGTTTTTCAAATTTTCGATTTCAACTGCCCCGTGCGGGTGTACATACCGCACCACAAAAGGTCCTTTCCAACGAGATTTAAGCTTACCCGGATGAAGATGGAGACGTGAATCGTAAAGAAGGACTTGTTGTCCCGATGTGAAGGTTTTTCTAAAAAGATTTTTATCGTGGAACACTTTAGTCCTGTTCTTTACTATCATCGCATTATCGTAAGCTTCATCGCGGAGTTCGCTTAGCTCATTCAACTGCAGCTTCCGATAGCTGCCTGCATGATCAAGACCAAAATTAAGCTCTTTAATAGCCCACATTGCCTTATGTTCAATCTCGACAGGAAGGTGGCATGCCTTCCCAAACACAAGGCGGTATGGAGATATACCAAGATCGGTCTTATAAGCGGTGCAGAATGCCCAAAGAGTATCCGTCAATTTGGTTGACCAATCTTTACGGTTCTTAGAAACCGTCTTCTCCAAGATTTGTTTGATCTGCCTATTTGAGATCTCAGCCTGCCCGCTCGTTTGGGGATGATAGGGCGTAGAAAGATTGTGAGTGATTGAATATTTCCGCATCAAGGCCTCGAAAGACCTATTGCAGAAATGTGTCCCGTTGTCGCTAATTATAGCGCGAGGGTGTCCGAATCGCGAAAATATATTATCTTTAAGGAACTTAATGACAACTTTGTTGTCATTAGTGCGACACGGTATAGCTTCCACCCATTTCGAGACATAATCAACCGCTAACAAGATATATAAATTCCCAAAGGAGTTGGGAAAAGAGCCCATAAAATCAATACCCCACACATCGAATATTTCCACAACCAATATAGGTTGGAGCGGCATCTCGTTCCTTCGTGAAATTCGACCCAAATGCTGACATCGCGGACAAGTTTTGCAATGTTCAAATGCATCTTTAAATAATGTTGGCCAATAAAAACCACATTGCAAAACTTTCTCCACCGTTTTTTAAGGTCCAAGATGACCGCCGCATGCCTGATCATGGCAAAATGATAACACTTGAATTCATCGTTAGGGACACACCTGCGAATAATTTGATCGGAACAATACTTGAATAGATAAGGTTCATCCCAGTAAAAATATTTTACTTGGGATAGAAATCGAAGTTTGTCTTGTTTCGACCAATCACTAGGAATAAGTCCCGTCGCAAGATAGTTCACGATATCCACGAACCAAGGTTCGTAGGATACGGTCAAGAGCTGTTCGTCAGGAAATGAGTCATTTATCGGCACGGTCAAAGTTGGCGAAGAAGTGATGCGTGAAAGATGGTCGGCTACAACGTTTTCACATCCACTCTTGTCTCGGATGACAAGATCAAATTCTTGTAACAATAGGATTCAACGTATTAGCCTGGCCTTCGCATCCTTCTTCGATAAAAGATGTCGTAGGGCGGAGTGATCTGTGTAAACCACAATAGGCGAGCCAATGAAGTAGGGCCTGAATTTCTCTAATGCAAATACAACTGCCAAGAGTTCTTTCTCGGTAGTTGTGTAATTTATTTATGCATCATTTAAGGTCCTACTTGCATAGTAAATTACATGTGGCATCTTATCAATGTGCTGTCCTAAGACAGCACCAATAGCAAAATCTGATGCATCACACATAAGCTCGAACGGGTGGTTCCAATCCGGAGATGATAGAACGGGGGCTGTAGTGAGCGATCTTTTAAGTGATTCAAAAGCAGCCTCACAATCCGAATCGAAGTGAAATGTAGTATCCTTGGCCAATAGAAGGGTTAAGGGTCTAGCAATTTTGCTAAAGTCCTTAATGAATCTCCTATAAAATCCTGCATGGCCAAGGAAGGATCGTATATCTTTGACGCATTTGGGACGAGAGAGGTTATGAATGACATCTATTTTAGCTCTGTCAACCTCAATGCCTTTTCGTGAAATTATATGTCCAAGTACAATACCTTCTTGGACCATAAAATGGCATTTTTCCCAGTTCAAAGTCAAGTTCTTATCCTTACAACGGGTAAGAACCGCGTCAAGATTACGAAGGCAGTCCTCAAAGGAGTCCCCAAAAATGGAGAAATCGTCCACAAAAATTTCCAGAAAATTTTCCACCATATCTGAAAATATCCCCATTATGCACCGCTGAAATGTAGCGGGAGCGTTGCATAACCCAAAGGGCATTCGTCTATAAGAAAAAGTTCCGAAAGGACAAGTAAAAGTGGTTTTTATCTTGATCCTTTTCGGCGATGGGGACCTGATTATAGCCAGAGTATCCGTCCAAGAAACAGTAGTAATCGTGTCCAGCTAATCGTTCTAACATCTGGTCAATAAAAGGTAGAGGGAAGTGATCTTTCCTCGTCGCGGCATTGAGTTTCCTGTAATCAATACATACACGCCACCCAGTTTGGGTGCGTGTTTGGATTAACTCATTAGCTTCATTAGTGATGACCGTGATGCCAGACTTTTTAGGGACCACATGAATTGGAGTTACCCATTGGCTATCAGGTATAGGGTAAATTATTCCACTATCAAGGCACTTGCCGATTTCTTTCTTTACCGCCTCCTTCATAACGGGATTTAACCGTCTTTGTGGGTCTCGGGTTGGTTT
The DNA here is from genome assembly GCA_030015575.1 of Agapanthus africanus. Lineage (NCBI taxonomy): Eukaryota > Viridiplantae > Streptophyta > Magnoliopsida > Asparagales > Amaryllidaceae > Agapanthus > Agapanthus africanus. The sequence goes on along the minus strand of JASDDO010000026.1, from coordinate 176,702,453 downwards.
GGCTTCATCCATCAGATGTATGTGATGTTCTACAATTAAGGGACTAATCCCTTTGCTGTCGGCCATTGTCTAACCAAATGCTTGCCGATTCGATCTCAACACTGCCAAAAGTGTGTTCTCTTGCTCAAAGGCTAGAGAAGCGGATATAATCACTGGCAAAGTCTCATTCTCTCATAAATATGCATATTTAAGATGAGAAGGTAGCGGTTTGAGATCAAGAATAGGCGGAGAGACAATAGAAGGTGGGGTAAGGGAATGATATTCGGACTCCCAAAGAGGTTCAAAACTTGGATAAGATATTGTCTCGGAAAGTGCTGCTGACTTTTGCAACGAGTCAACGGGTTCAATCTCAAGGTCGGACTCATTGAACATATCCTCACTATGAAGTGGTGCAAGATCAAACGATGTCTCATTAGTGTTGTCGAGAACATCAAAGCAAAGTTCCTCATCCATGCAGCTTTCGGAAGCTATCTCGTGGATGGAACAAACATCCAGCAAATGAGCAGAAGGTTCTGATGGCTGACTTCCAAGCTTGTAAATATTAAGCTCAATTGTCATTTTCCCGAAGGATAAGTTCATAGAACCGTTACGATAATTAATTACAGCGTTAGAAGTTGCTAGGAAGGGTCGACCAAGTATTACCGGGATTTGATTGCGTGGGTTTGCCACAGGTTGTGTATCTAAAACAATAAAGTCCACGGGAAATATGAATTCCCCGACTTTAATCAACACATCCTCTAGTTCGTCCCGAGGTTTGGTGATAGATCGGTCTGCCATCTGGAGAGTACAATGGGCGGGTTTTAACTCTCCAATTCCTAACTGCTCGTATACCGAATAAGGAAGAAAGTTAACGCTAGTGCCAAGATCGAGTAAAGCACGATTAATATTTTTACCCCCAATAGAAATAGAGATTGTAGGATAGCCGGAGTCCTTACGTTTCTTTGGTATTTGTTGGGTAAAAGCTGTGCTAACATTACTCGTCATGAAAACCTTCTTAGGCACTTGAGTTTTTCTCTTCCTAGTGCACAAGTCTTTAAGGATTCTTGCATAAGATGGGACTTGTTGAATATCATCTAGGAGAGGAATATTCACGCTAACTTGCTTAAATATTTCCACAATCTTCTCCATTTGCGGGTTAGGTCTGTTGGCCCTTAATCTGTTTGGAAATGGAGCTCGATCAATAAGTTTTGGGTCCAACGTTTGTGGAGAAGACTGTAGGGACGGATTCGATCCCAAAATTGGAGTGGGAATCGACTTAGATAGATTTGGCGAAATGTTCGAGCCTTGGGGAAAACGGAGAATAGGCTCGGATGAAGGTGGGGGACTAGACGAATTAGGGGAAGAAGAAGAAGCCGGGGTATCAATGGTGTCACTAACATCAAATTGCTCACCCACTCGGTTATTCAACACTCTCCCCGATCTCAACGTAGTAATGGCATTCACATTATGATTTTGTGAATGGCCAGGATTCGGTAGGGGTTGAGATGGGAGTTTCCCTTTTTCTCTCGCACTCATTGAGGCGTTTAACTGTGCGATTTGGTTTTCTAATGAGTTAATACTCTCACCATGGGAGGCGGAGTTTTTCGTTACGGTATCAATAGAAGACTTCATCTCAGCCGACAATTGCATGGAATGTTTCATGAACATATCCAAAGTTTATGCAAGTGAAGAGTTGTCAGTACCGGCCACTTGTGATGTAGAAGTGTTGGCCGGATTTTGGAAATTTTATGACTGAAAGGGGGGGCTGATTCTGTGGTTGTGGTTGCTGTGGAGGAGGTCTTTGATAGTTGCTTTGTTGGTTTTGATTCCAAGAAAAGTTAGGATGATTCCTCCATCCTTGATTGTACGTGGAAGAATAAGGGTCGTTTCTAGGTCGCTGCTGAAAAACAGCATTAGTTTGAAACGATGCGTTCATAGGACATTCTTCCGTTAAGTATGAAGGATCCGAACAGCAACCACAGACGGTCTTAAGAAGCGTGACCTGATTTAGGGAGAATGATGAGAACTTGTTCTCAATAGCATCGAGTTTCTTCTGTATCGCTGCCATTTCGGCTTTTACTGCGATAGAAACATCGAGCTGATGAATACTTCCCTTAGAAGAAGGTGGTCTTACGCTTTCCCACTGCAAAGTGTGTTCAGCAAGGTCTTCCAGATATTTCCAAGCTTCACCATCGTCTTTAGACATGAAATTGCATTGATAATTTGTTTCAAACATCTGCTTTGTCGCTGGATTAATGCCTTCATATATTATTCGGCATAAATCCCATCTATTGATTCCATGATGAGGACATTGGACAAGCAGATCTTTGAAACGTTCAAAGCACTTCCAAAATGGTTCATTGGAAGCTGGGTGAACTGGTTGATCTCGCTTCTAACACGGGCAGTCTTATGGTTTGGGTAAAACTTCTTAAGAAATGCTATGACGAATTCATCCCAATTAGTGATAGAGTGTGCGGCATTATTATAAAGCCATTTTTCTGCCAAGTCGCACAGTGTGAATGGGAGAAGACGCAAGCGTATAGCATCGACAGTCAACTGTGAAGTACCCATCATTGCGCATACGTTTTCGAATTTGGTGATGAAAATGTACGCGTCTTCCGACTCAAGCCCGTGAAATTTGGGCAGCAGATTGATGTAGTGGGGTTTAATTTCGAAATTATCCCCGTTAGCTGGTGGAATGGATAGACAAGTAGGAAGGGGACCACAGATAGGATAGCATCTCTCTTGGAGAGAGATGCGGGGTAGATTCTGCACACCTACGGGCGGTGGTAGCGTGGTGTTATAATCTGATGGAGTGCCGTCCATCTTGGTCGTGGTGTGTGGTGGGGGAAAAGAAGATGAAGAAGTACCGACTTCGGCGTCGATAGCAGGAACGCGGACAAGACGGGCACTAAGATCCCGTGTCCAGCCGAGCATGCACTAAGCGGGTTTAGTGCAAGTGGCAGCGTGTGTGTGATTTAAAATTGGTCTGTTTTGAAAAAAGTGGGACTCAAGACAAATCACTTTAAAATGCACAAGCAACCCTAGAACTAAGGTCACCTAAGTCCAGTCTCTAGACCGCTCCTAGACTTCCAAAGGACAAGTCGCAGGATCAATCCTCTACCGCCTCCGTACTACCCTTGTAGCCAGATAAGTGCCAGGTAAATGGGAAGGAACCACAGTAGCGGGCCTAATTAAAAACCACTAGCCTTTTGTCACACTTACCTAGGCACTACAAAAGTAATGCGGATAAACGATAAATTACCTACGACTTTCCGCTGTCCTTATTGAGCGCGACAGTCCTTAGAGTCTGGTCTAGATATTTTTTAAATTAATGAAGGGTTGATGCAGATGCTCGGTTCGTGATTTGTGGGACTTAGGAAGGGTGATGAAATCCCCACCTAATCTGGATTTGGTCTTTGCCCCTTAAAGTCCGGATTAAAATATGCAAAACAAAACCAATCACAAAACTTTTGCAATAAGATTTGTGAGCGGCGCTATTTTGCAAAGAATCCTGCAGAAGATAGATTTTATTGGATTTAAGAGGAGAGAGAAGGAGTTAAGAAAGATACCAGAGAGTTTTTTTTAGCCCTAACTCCTCTAAACCACCGCGTTTCCGTCGCAGGAAGTACCTTTGTGCTGAGGTTCCTCCGCGAGGTGGAGGGAACAGTTGATGAAAATTTTTCTGTGGCCCTCTGTGCTCTTCTGGATCTCGATGAATGTCTCTGGCTTCTGTTTTCCTCAATTCTGTGACTCCAGATCTCCTTGCAAAATTCACGCACAAATCGTTAAATATGCAATTTGCAGTTTTGTGTTAATAATGATATGAATCGTCTAAGAATTCAACACAAATAGTAAGAATAAAAAATTGCGCACGTATCCCCGACAACGGCGCCATTTGATTTGTACGAAAAAAGTGTGTTTTTGTAGTTATCCGCAATCAGAACGGTGTCGCATCTAGCTAGACCAAGATGAGTACGGGTCGTCCTCTGGGAAACGTTGAATCTTTTACTCTTACTTTAGTTGTGTTGAAAAAGAGAGGAGGAATAAAGAATTTTGTGAAAAGTTTCTAGATCTACGTTAAGCGCTAATGCAAAAATATAGATCTAGGTTATTTTAAAGATGTAGTTAATATAATAAGAGGGCTTGTAGGGTTCGTTAGGATTTAGTAGTTATGAACGATTAATTAAAAGTTACCATTTTTATCCTTTAATAGATTTAAAACTAGAACGACGGTGATGCGTGTAGATTAGGGTTTCTGGAGGGAAAAGAAATCCCACTCTTAACCCTTATCTCGACACGGAACTCCGTTCAAATCTAGCCTTTACCAAAACAATCATTAATCTATCTCTAATCGCGGTCGGAACTAACAATGAATTGTTAGCGCGCCCGATTAGGATGTTAATGATTCTTTTGATAAAGTTCATAAACTTTATAGGACTTAAAAAGGGTTTAGGGATGTTCATCATTCATTAGCCTACCCTAATCCTACGAACCCTAACAAGAGGAGAATTACTCGCGCATGTTGGGAGAAAAAGAGATGGAAAGAAGTTGCATAATTAAACTAAGAAGAAATAGAATAAGAAAAAGAAAGCTATCTTTATTAATCAACAATTTTCATTACACTTGAATCCTTAGAAAATGATTACAAATCTAGTTGTTTCTCGATCTCTTCTAGGGAGGTAGATGAACTGTTGATGACCAGCCTGGATGCGTGAGCCGTCTTGGACTTCGTGATCGCGTCGGCTTTGATAAATTTTCCAAGAGGCTCTCGGTCCCTTTTTATAGTCCAAAGCCAGAAACATTTGCTTCCAAATTAGGGAAATAGTAGTAGAGATTTTCCCCCAAAAAACACAGCTTCAATATCCTCCATCATGTCGTGGATCCGCGACCCAAGGGGGCTAAGGCCGCGGATCCGCGGCCGTTTAATCATGACCCTTGATCAAATTTTGGGATGTTTCTCTATGTGACATGTGAACTTCTATGGAACTTTTGTATCTTTGAAATCTTCTCGTGGTTGCTGCCAGACTTGGTCTCCAAGTTTTGATTCCTTAATTAGGCAAGTCTTCTTCAACAACTTGATTTCCTTGATTCTAGTCTTGAAAAATTCTGCACAACTTGGAAAAATTCTGCACAACAACTCAAATAATATTTAGTAGACTTTGTTCTACTAGGATTTGGTCAATGATATTATTTGCATACAATTTCCTACCAAATGCTAATTATAATATATCAACACATGGAAAATAGTATTTTTACACATAAACCCTCATATGTATGATATATTATAATAAAGTCCTTTTTTAATATGAAAATGGTAGGAAAAATGTAATAGCAAATGTGCAGTTTTATCAACTGAACACCGGGGAGCTGCCTCGACCCCGCAAGGGGGCTGCTAGCCCCCTTGACCCCCAGCCCGCTATCCGGAGCCCCCTTGACCCCCAGCCTACTATCCGGGTAGCGGGACCCCCGTAAAAACTCTGCGGGCCCCCCGATATATCCAAAACCCCTCCAAAACACAACACTGCACATTGAGCTCGTATGACCAGTTTAACCCGTCAATCGGAGGTTCCCTCGCCCCAAAGGCGAGGGGTAATTAACGGCAGCTTTGTCCGCGGCTGCCGGAGATTCGGATCTCCACAATCAATAAACCCCTGCCTACCCTAGGCAGGGGGAATCTGTACTGCGCCTGACAAGCACGCGCGCATTCCCATCTCAATGGGGTGACGAAAAACACCCTACATTCCCGTGCCGCCCAAACGAAGAAAGTGCATGCTGATGCATCTTCTTCGGGTATGTTCATTACCAAGAACTGTTTCTCAGTATTCTCTACGTCCTGGGTATGAGATACCGGATCAGGATCCCATATATGTAATCTGTTACATGGGCTACAGATAGGTAGAGAACTGGGAATGGGTGATAAGTTTCAAGAGTTGGATATGGTGCAAGTGTTGCAGCCAAGCTTGTTGGCAGTTATCACCCTGTATTACCAAATACATTGATTCTGAGCAAATGTTATTAGATACCGAATATGATATACAACATCATATCAGTCTCTTTATTATGTAAAGAAGGATATAATTTTGTATTGCTGGATAATGTTTTGAACATTTCATATATCAAGAGTTGATCAGATCAGGCACGTTATCTAATGGCATATACGTTCTAAATCAAACTACAGCTCTTAACGTACAGAACACACACAAGAGGAAAAATTCAGAAATGAACGAATCCTTCTTGAGGCATTATAGACTAGGTCATATCAATGCGACATAACTAGATAAGTTACATTTAGATGCATATTTAAATCAGTTTGAATTTACATCTTGTGAAACTTGCCAGTCATGTCAGAAAGATAAGATGACCATAGCTCAGTTTATTGGAAACAGAGAAACAGTCAGTGAACTCGTGGGATTGATACATGGTGAGGTATGTAAGTCCCCTGTCTATACATGCCAGGATTGGTTCTTTGTAACTTCATTACATTCACTGATGATCTCTCAAGATTCGGACATATGTTCCTGTTGAAACACAAGTCTGAAGCTTTTGAGAAATTCAAAGAATATAAGTTAGAAGTAGAGAACCAAAACGGGTATAATTATTATGTCCTCTGATGTGATCAGGGAGGAGAATAATTGAGCACGGGATTCCAAACGAGAATGAGATTCTCTCTCAGCATTACTCCTCCGTATACACCACAGCACGTCGGTGTATCGGGGCAGAGCAATCGCACCCTATGAGATATGGTGCGCTCTATGATGAGTACTATTGAGTTGCCTATATCCTTTTGGGGGTTATGCACTTAAAAAGCTGCATATCAATTGAATAGGGTTCCAACCAAATCAGAAGCCTACCACTCCATATGAGATATGGAATGGGAAGAGCCCATGTCTTAAGCAAGTTAAGATTTGGGGTTGTCCGGCCTATGTCTAAAAGCAAAATCCGGACAAGCTCGAGGCAAGGTCAGTTCTGTGGAAGTTTGTTTGATATCCCAAGCATTCACAAGGGAATATCTTCTACCACACCGAGGAACAAAAGGTGTTTTGTTTCTCGGCATGCCACCTTTTCTAGAAAAGGAATTTCTTGTGAAGAAATTAGTGGTCATGAGGTAGAAATGGAAGGAGCTACAGCTATACAAATTACAGGTGATGATTTGGTAGAACCGGAGGATTCAATAGTTCCCGATGAACCTCAGCCTCTCCGCCGATCTGGTAGGGTTCCTCATCCACCTGAGAGATACTTCGGTTTTCTTTATGACAATGGGAGCGAGGATTGCATCATGAGATGATGATCCAACTAGTTTCGAGCAGGCCATCAGGAGTGGGGACTCTGTGAGAATGGCTGGATGCTAAGCGATCTGAGATGGAATCCATATACACCAACAAATAATGGACTTTGGTTGCTTTATCTGAAGGGTTAAATCCCCATCAGGAGCAAGTATATCTTGAGAAGATTACTTGGTATAGATGGAAAAGTTGAGACTTGTTGAAAAGGGTTCTCGTCGTCAATCAGGTGTGGTTTATGATGAAACCTTTTCTCCAGTAGCTATTCTTAAGTCCATCCGGATCCTACTTGCCATTGCTACATACCATGACTACGATATCTGGCGGTTGGATGTCATGACTGCTTTTCTAAATGGTGATTTAGAAGAGAGCGTCTATAAGTTCTCTACTACCCTTTTGTGGATTAAGTAATTCTAAGACTAAATGATTTTGTCATGGCATATAAGCTTGTAGAAGCTTGTAGATCTTTGACTAAGTCTTCAAGTTTTGTTTTACCTAAGATATTTGTTAACCCTACCAATTAACCTAGCCTTGGTTAAGTCTCTACAAAGGTTAAGCATATGATACTTAACTCACCCATGGTTGCTTCACTCTCTCATGAATTCATTCTTCTTCTTCTTCCTCAAAGCTTTCTAGCTTCAATAGAGATGTGAGAAAAAATGTGAGAAAATCAATTCTAAAGTGAGCCAACTTCCTACTTCATCATCCTCTACTACTTGCCCTTTAGTATAGGGTGTTTGCTTCACTAATTCTACATTTAGTGAAGGGGTAGCTTGGGTTAGTGTCTCTTCGACGTAGATCATCTTCGGCCTCGAAGACTTCGAAGCAAGCTTGTTTTATTCTTCTTGTGGAGACTCTCTAGAGTCCGGGACTTCATGATCGCAGTGAAGGGACTACTACACGGAGCTAATGAAGTGAAGGACTGGTCTACAAAGGTTGTATTCCTTGTTCACTTTACTTGCAAAGTAGTTTGCATTTCATTGCATCAGATTTCTAGTTAACGATTCTATGTTAGGGTTGGCTAGAACGGCTAAAATTTTAATATGACATGGACGATGCCTCCCGAAACCTTGCTGCCGTGCTAGGCAACCCTACAATTATGGCGATCACACTTGTGAGAATTAGGTTGTCTATAAGAAAATCCTTAAATGCCCCTAGTCATGGGAATATCGAACCGGGTATTGATATTCCAGAGTAGACTAGTGTATACGTTTCTTGACCCTGACGAGGGACGATGACCTATCTCACAGCCATTGGTGTCAGTTAGTCACCAAAGATAGTATACAAGAGCTCATTGGGTTATGAGTTACATTGGACAGACTTACCGGGAATATGCTAGATGGTATTATACCTATTGTCAGATAGCAGTTCTCAGGTGACATGAGTATAGGTTAGTCTGTCGACCTGAGATCATCATTTTTCGAATGTGAGTACCCATTGTTCTTTGATTACTACCCTACCACGGTTCAAACGATTCGTGTAAACAGGTTTTAGTTGGGTACAGTCCCGAGCCATATGGAGGCAGTTAGTGGATCATCAGGGATTCGTCTCCCCCGGTATTGGGGGTAGATGTCGTGCTATGCACGGGTGGACATCACTAGAAATTTGTATCCAAGGTGGACGAGATTTACTGATTTGGATCAGTAGTTTTTCAGTGGGTGATGGGCTTCACACAATACGAATTATCCCGTATTAGGGGTATGACTTTATCCAACCCCGTAGACCTGATATGCGATATTCTTAGGCGAACAGATCGGACTGTACGGAGATTGTCACAAACAGGCTCAGTAGGGGTACGGATGAGTTTGCTCATCGGCTTTCTTTTTGCTCAATACCTGGGTAGCCGTTACGTACAGCTAGTGCCGCTGACATAATTGTGGTTAAACCCATTGTCAGTGTATTGACGAGTCTTTGGAGTCCCACAAAGAGGGTTTTTCCGGTTCAGGAAAAATGATGTAGTGGCCATTTATTGATACGTGCAGGGTTCCGATTAGATATGTGTGCTAGCCACACGAACTTTAATCGGGCGGATGATAGTACTAACCGGCTTAAGATTAAACCGGATTATAAATCAAGTTTTGATTTAATAATTTACTTATATATATATATATTTTTGATATGTATATTATAGTATTATGTTCATTATATTTTTCTATCTCTTGGGTATTCGTATTTTGATACAAATACGGATATGTATTTACGGGGACGTATTCTTATATTCATACAAGAATATTTCTAGAAGGATGACACCTCATTTCTAGGAATTTCTTTTTAAAGAAATTGTGAAATGAGGTAGAGGAGAGAAATGGTGGAGGGTATGGGCAAATGAATTGTTAATACATTTTCTCATACTATTCAAGCATGGTTGCATTTTTAAATTGGTAGAATATTTTTGACAAAAGAATGATTGCATGCTTGAATTTGTTATGAGAATTATTCATTCTACCATTTAGCTTATCTCTCCTCAAATGGCTCATTCCTCTTCTTCATCTTCTACCATTATCATGAGTTGAGAAACAAGAAGATTAAGAGAGAAAAATTAGTAGAACACTCACACTATATTACTAAGCATCCTAGATTAGCATCCTAGGATCTTTAGTTACTTCATTGATGAAGTTGAATCTTAAACTTGGTTCCCTCGGATGGATCATCTTCGACAAAAGAGGACCGGCTTGCTAGCGCGATCATGGAGTCTCGAGGAGCTAAGGAAGAGGAATGAAGACAAAGGACACGACTGCAAAAGTTGTAACCCTAACCGAGTAGCTAAATCCTTGTCTTGGTGCTTTTCTAGTTTAAGTGTTTGGTGTAGATTCTAGGGTTATGTTTCTAGTGCCATAAAAATTTTCGTTTTTGGATTCCGCATTGGTCGCTGGTTAGTAGCGAGGACACTAAGAACTTTCAATCGATACGTATATTGGGGGATGTATTCCATATTTATATGAAATACCTTATAGAAGGAGGACACCTCATTTGTGAATATTCATTGATGAGTATTCAAGGAAATGAGGTAGAGGGTGAGGTGGCCTTTGTGTATGGTTGAGGATATGTAAAGAGGGATGGGCTTCAATTGTTTATTGCAAAATGGCTGTGAGATATTTTTCTTTTATGGTTGAAAAAATAATGAAGCCATTCCATTTTCATTCATTCAAACATACACACACACCCTCTTCTTTTCTCCTCCTTCTTCCTCTTGAGTGAGGATGCTCTCTTGAGCATGAAAAATGAGAGATATTTATAGTGGAAACATCCTACATCCCCATACTCCATTTCTAGCAAGCTTGGAGTATCAGTTGCTTCACTTGATGAAGCTGAAGCTTGGATCGGTTTCTCTCTGGTGGATCATCTTCATTAAGGGCGGTCGCCTCTCAAGCATCTTCTCGACAGCCTACGAGAAGTTTGGAGGGGTTTTCCATAATTGGGTGGACACGCATCAAAGGTTGTAATCTCTAAACCCTACATGTTTAGCTTTCTAGTTTAGTGTTTGGAACGATCGCTAGGGATTAGTTTCAAGTGCTCGCTGTAAAATTTTTCTTTTTCGATTCCCTATCGGCCGTGGTTGTAGCAGCAAGAGTACTAGGAACTTTCAATGGTATCAGAGCCACTCAAACACTAGAACTAGTTGTAGACGATATTCAAGTTTCGAAGCCGAAAATTTTCATATTTTCAAACCCTAAAAACCATGTTTCTGTCTCGTTTTTCAAAAGTCATATAATTTTTTTAAAGTATTGCAGAGAATAGTTTGTGCTTATTTATGAACCCCAAATGAAAATGAGCCAAATCAAAGCCACTTCGGCTTCCCGAAAATTCGTTTTGGTCAATTCTGGCGGCCCGAATGTCTCTGTATGGTCTCTTCTTCTTTTAGTGTCTTGGGTTTTGGGAATTGGGATTTTTAGCCTACTTTGTTTTTACCCAAATTTTGGTTTGTTCTGTTTATTCATTTGGGCAGTCACGAAAAACTTTCGGTCGAAACTTTAGCATCATTTATGATCCTCTTGTTTTTATGTGTTGTTTAATGTCTTCTAATTGCTATATGCTCGATTAGACGGGGTTGCACACTCGTTACTTATTGTTATGATATATATATATATATATATATATATATATCTTATGATGATTTAGCCAGATTGTCCTGTTGGATAGCCCTTTGTGTGATTTGATTGTACAGTTGTGATTTATATTGTTGTATGCATTTGTTTGGGATGAGCCCCAACTTTTGGCCGCCGTTTACATATTATGTATATTCTTTTTGGGGCTCGACCAGGATACGGTCGATGTCACTACTGAATATATATTTCATTTCTGTACTAGAATTAACCCAAGAGAAGTGCTCAAGTAGCCGGGTTCTAGAGTAGGGTAGGTGGCCGTCTCATGGTGTTTGAGACCGGGCCGCCTTGCTCTAGAATTGGTGGGTTGCTCTCCGCACTTGTAGGGGTTATATGATTAACCCGCAGAGGAGTGCCCAAGTTACCGGATTCTAGAAAATGACGGGTGACCGACTCATGGTGTTGATGGTGGGTTACCCAGTTTCTAAAATTGGAACGTGGCTTGCCGCACTCGTAGGGGTCTAGGATCGATGTTGTATAGGCTATCCATACGACCGGGGAACGCCGCGTCACATTTGCGGCTCAGATGAAATGCGAGGGTCCTAGTTTATCCGCTATTCCATTTTGTTGTTCGCATGCTTGTGATGGTTATTATTTGCCTGTGATGTTATTACTTGCCTGCGTTGATATATATATATTAGATGTTTCTATATGTTTTGATTTCGTGCTAGCCCTATCCCCGTCCTGCTGTAAGTTAAGTAACCTTATGGTGAAGACCTGGGACCCTGTGTCGAATGCGGATGGCATATAAAAGCATGCTATTTTGGTTGTTTCTGGTGTGGATTAAAAACTTGTTTGATGGGACGACGTATATGTTTAATGTAAGGAAAACAAATCTAAATGATGTTGTTGGAACCAAATTTTAAAACTTATAATTATATTCTTTTGCTTTTCATAGAGTTATTAGGTTAGGAATATCCTTCACCTCATTCAATGTGGAAAGAGCCTTGATCACTTCACGGAGGTTCGCTTTTAAGCAAAAGTTTATGATACTATAAACCACTCAGTTTTCTTCAAAACCACTTGTTTTAAAAGCGGAGCTTAAACCACTCCTTTTCAAAACCACTCGAATTCCTTCAACGATATCAAGTTTATTGCGTTCAAGGTTTTTCACCAAAAACCAGCCGTAGCCCTCCGTCGTTTTAGATAGGCAGCACCTAGTATTTATGCTATGTTTGTTGGAATGCGTCAAGTCATAGCGTATGGTAGCTAAGTGATACTTATCTATTGCATAGTGATACGATTGATCGGGACAGTCGCACAGGTTCATTGGTATGTCCTAAGGGCTTGTGCAGGTGGGTTCGAGTTAATCAAGATGATGACGGATAGAACTTGACTATCCGCTAATGATTTGTTGGCATACGTTAAGGTCATAGGTTGTTAAGGGTAAAAATGATATCGAGAGTTTCAAATATAAAGGAAACTTTCCAAGTTTGTGAATACCTTCTGAAGTGTGGTAATTTTGTTCGGCTTCCGTCAAGGTTATCACACAATGATAGTTGGGTCCTGATTCCTACTGATGAGTAGATATTGCTCCTTAGGAGATTTTCACTTCATAATTAGCTAACCTATTAGGTGTTTAGAAAGTGCTAACGAGATTATGGCTCTACAGAAACAGGGTTATTTGATTAGGTCCATGCGAAAGCACGGGGGACCTCGCACGGAGTACCAACATTGGCTTGGCTGAACGGTTAGCGAACTTGTAAGGCGTATATGATCCCGACTGGTTTTCCTTTTAGGGTTTGAAGGAAAATTCAAGGAAATAGTGGGAAACCTGATTAGATAAAGTGATTAACCAATATAATCTTGATAGAGTGCACGCTGAGTGTTTCTTTTATCTCTCTGGTTTATGACCCATGACTTATCTTAAACTAAAACTCATAAACCAAGTTAACCGAACTTTCTTACACATTTTGGTTTTGAATTGTCATGATTCACGACAAAGTCACATATGTCCCTGCCGCTTCTACCATCCCTTTGCTTTCTCCAGAACATTCTGTATCACTACGATGCTCCATATTGTTCGGAAAGTTCATCATATGGTTACATACGAACTCGAAGAAGTTACTTCAGTCGAGGATGGCCACTGCTTCTGGAGAATGGAATTGTATTATTCGGTTGTATCTTCCCTTTACCTTCTCTCATGTTGTGAGAGCTCCTTGTATTAGGAGAGTACACATATTACTCTTATTGGATAGTTTTCTTCCAAACCTTAAGTTGGTGCCGAAATGTAGGGAAAGAAGAAAACCAATTAGCCAAAATATGGTGTACAGAAGGTAAGATGTAAGACATATAAAGGGGTTGAAGTGAGGGCAAAAGAAGTTGCGATAACTGTCATGAATCTGGATAGCGAATGAGGCATTACTAGGAATATCCGGCCACCCTAGAAACATTTTCATGTTTCAGTTTTTCTGTGCAGTTGTTACTGAGAGTTGTTTTTCCAATTAATTCTGACTCTAGGGTATGTATGTACCGGATTTGGATCTCACATCTGTACAGCGTTATAGATGCTGAGTAGGAGTAGAATATTAGGAAATGGGCGATTTGATTCTCAATATCAAAATTCATAGCAATTGGCGATATTGGATTAAATCATCTGGTTTTGCCTATCGGCAAATATTTGGTTTTGAATAACTGTTGTTATGCACCAATTTTTAAAATGATATATCTGTATCTTTATTTTATAAAATAAGATATAAATTTTGAAAATTGCGTTATAAACATTTCCTTTATCAGTTGAGGATGAGCTTAGGTGCATTGAATAACAGTGTAGACATTTTTAATCAAAATACAGTTTTCAACTTACTACAAATAGAATTTGAGTTAGTATAATCTTGGGACTTATACATGGTGTATGTTTTCCGGTGTCCTTTAAGACAAGAAGTTGGTAATCTTACTTTATTCGGTTTACTTATGAGTTCTCTAGTTTTAGATATGTATTCGTTGACATGCAAGGTCCAAAAATGTTGAGAAGTTTATAGGTATAAAAATAAAGTAGGGAACCATACGTTGGAAGTATCAAGATTTTTCGATGTGGTTGAAAATGTAGATACTTTTTCTAGGTATCTCGTCTTAGTAATTTTGAGAACTTGATTCTATCACAGGTTACTCATCCATGGGTGTGTTCCTTGGTGAATAATGTTGTATGTCCTTTTCCCGTTTAGCTGATATGCACAGGAAACAGCTGCATGATGTTTCCCCAATAAAAGAGCAAAACTCTGTTGGATTTTATGAGGCAGCGCCTCACGTGCTCTCCACGAGGGCATTAGTGCCAGAGCTAATTTTATATGATTAAATTCTATGGTAGTGCCGCACGTGTTCCTCATGTGGGCGCCAATGTGCAAAGCATAAGATGGCTTATTATATAAGAGTTAGACTCTTATATGGCGCCACACGTGCTTCTCACACGGGCGCCAATATGCAAAGTACATAAATACCTATCATAAGAATTAAATTCTTAAAGTGGCGCCCACGTGCACAACATGTGAGCCCCAACGCCTAAGTCAAGATCGGTAGAATTAAATTATTTCCCTAAAGTCTGGGATATTCTCTGTTAAACAGAGTCGTTGATCAAAGATCCAAAAATGATGATAATGAGATTAAATTCTATTAGGAGAAATATCTCCCAAATCTTTCTAAATGAGAAAGATATTCTCGGTTGGATCAAAGATCCAATGATAGAATTAAATTCTATTTTTGGGAATATACTTCCCCAACCTTTCTAAATAAAGAAAGATTATGCTCTGTTAAATAGAGCACTCTTGGATAAAAAATTCAACGGTGATTATAAAACCACCAATTAAATCATCAGATAGAATAAAATTCTATCTTAGGAAAGTATTTCCTAATCTTGTTAAACAAATAAGAAATATTCTCTGTAAAACAGAGAACCCTTGGATTAAAAATCCAAT
Organism: Agapanthus africanus; assembly: GCA_030015575.1. Taxonomy (NCBI): domain Eukaryota; kingdom Viridiplantae; phylum Streptophyta; class Magnoliopsida; order Asparagales; family Amaryllidaceae; genus Agapanthus; species Agapanthus africanus. Next base: position 176,687,177 of record JASDDO010000026.1, on the reverse strand, counting down.
GGTGACTAAAAATCATCATTTTAATAGAATAAAATTCTATATATGGGAAAATATTCCCCCAATCTTATTAAAACAAGAAAACATATTCTGTAAAATAGAACTTCTTGGATTAAAGATCCAACGGTAGGTAAAATTCCCTAAACCAATTGGAATCTCTCAATGAGAGATTTTCTCAAAACTAGTTAATAATTTGCCTCCACTATATAAAGCACCCGGACTTTGAATCTCAAAAAAGAGGGACACACATAGAGAGAGAGAGAGAGACGAAGAGACCATAGATAGAAAGAATAGAGAATTCAATTCTCAAAGAAGAAGATCTTCCTTCTCAAAACCCTAGGTAAAGGATAAGAGATCAAAATATCTTCTCTACGTGTGATATCACATCTAAGGGTTTAACCCTTTTAAAAAGAACTTAGTTCTTTTTCTGTATCTGAGATCCACAAGACAAGTCTCCCACAAGTTGAGAGTTTAATTCTCATCGGGAAGATCTTATTCTTGAGAATCAAAGATTGATGGAAGAACAAAGAAGAACATGAAGAAGATGGAGTCCATAATACTCCGAGAACTTAGTTTCTTCAAAACAAGAACATAGTTCTTTAAAGAACCCGATCCAAGATTCTCAAAATAGTGATCTTGGTGATCCTTAATGGTCAAAACACCATTGAAAGAGGAAAAATAGAGTTCATAATACTTCAGGAACTTAGTTCCTTCAAATCAAAAGCTTAGTTCTTAAAGAACATAATACCAGATTATCAAAATAATGATCTTGGTGATCGTTAATGGTCAAAATAATATTAACAGAGATTTAAGTTCTCTAAAAATATCAACAGAGATTAAATCTCCATATAAACCAGCGCCTCACGTGCTTCCCACGTGGGCGCCCTTTTAACAGCGCCTCACGTGCTTCCCACGTGGGCGCCCTTTTAACAGCGCCTAGCTCCTCACGTGAAAAACACGCGGGCGCCCAAAATAGAAGGCCAGCGCCTCACGTGAAACACACGTGGGCGCTGAATAAAAGTGTTTAGCACTCCATATACAGCCGAAGACAGCTAAGTGCTTAGCACTGATTGGGCAGCGCCCAGCGCCTCATGTGCTCCTCACGTGGGCGCCAAAAAAATAATAAGAGTGCTTAGCACTCCAAAAACAACCAAAACGGCTGAGTGCTTAGCACCGATTGGGCAGCGCCTGGTGCTTCATGTGTTTCCCACGTGGGCGCCACAAAAATAATCAGAGTGTCTAGCACTCCATAAATAGCTAAAATGGTTGAGTGTAAATAGCATTTGCTCCTAAATTCAGGAAAAACGATCCATCCCGGTTCGTCTCTGTTTTTGGCGGTGAACACATGACATTTGAATCCGGTTCCATCTAAATTAGTGCCTTTGATTCTATATGGACATAGATTGGTTGCATATCTTGATGTTGTTAAGATATGGAGTTATCCGGTTACTTTTTAAGCAGAATCCGGAAAAACTCAAGGCACGCTTCGATAATGGTAGTTTGCGGATCATCCCAAGCATTTTCTAGGGCTTTGCTTCTACCATTTTCAAGATCAAAAATTGGTTTGTTCTTGATTTGCTACCTTTTTATAAAAGGAATCTTTTTGCAAAAGAAACTAGTGGGAGTAAAAAATTGGATTATCCAAAGCATTTTCTAGGACTAAGACCAAATTGGCTAAGTCTCTTGGAACTGAGCCCAAATGCTCTGGATCTTAATAAAATTTAAGGATCCTTAAAATATTGCTATGTTGATTTTAGTCTCAAATAAGACTAATGTATCATTAGTTAAAAATAAATTAGGCCCAAATGCTCATATGTTTAAGTTGATCTTAATCTCAAACTAGAGTAACGGTCCTTAAACCAAACAAAATATTTCTGAACTATAGGAATATACAACCTAAGTTCAAAACCCCGTCAAGAAAATCCTTGACCCAAATCCAAATCTAAAATATACGGATTTGGACTAACCCGCGCCTTACGGGCGACGACATAAATAGTCTCCGTATACAATCCACAGGCAACCCAAAATAAAACAAACAACACACGACACGAAGTGAACTGATGGAGCAGAAGAAAGTGGTTATCTCATTGTGGTAACATAATTAACTGCAGGGGTTTGCGCCTGCAAAGAAGAGCGTCCCCATAATCAAAAACCCCTCACAAATGAGGGGGAATCTGATAAAGTCATGCTACAACGGTCGCATCTGTCTAAACCTCCGATATATGGTGCCATAAATCAACTTGGTATCTTCGGAGAGGTGGATGGATAACTCCAAATAGCATCTGCCTCCAAATTCAGGAAAGACGATCCATCCCAGTTCGTCTCTGTTTTCGGCAGTGAACATATTCTGGCACGCCCAGTGGGACCTTTTCCTCTTTCCACTCCATATTTCATGTGTCGTGTTTCACGAACAAAATCGCGGTTCGCAATGGTTGCCCTTGGTTCGAGGTACTAAAATTTGGTGTCTTGCTCCTGTGCAGAGAAAATTGATGGATTCCAACTGCACCTCTTGCAACAACGACTCTCGCTCCACCCCAGCTGGAGGAGTGACATACGGGCCCAACGCGGCCTCTATATTTTCAATTCCGGAGGGGCAAGTAACACAAGCCACTACTGGGTTGTTCTTTGGGACCATGCTACCACCGATGAGTTTCGGTGCCTCAGCACCGCAAGAGGAAGCTCCCAGGAGGTCGGTCTTCGATCGAATGGCGACCACAACGGCTCCTCTCAATGGGCCGTCCGAAGCTGACGTCTCAGTCTTCAACAAGCTGGACAAGAACCTAAACGGGCCCGCAAAGAGGCTCGTGATACCTGAAGGGGCTGCCCCAAAACGGATAGCCCTCCCAACTCCTTTTATGGGCGAAGCCATCAAAGGCACTTCCCATACCAGAAAGTCGGTCTTTGAAAGATTGGCCGACCCTTCTCAAACCCTGCCAAGGATGTCGGCCTTCACCAGGTTGATGCCAACAACATCCCCTCAGCAAAGCCGGGGGCACGAAGAAGCCGCTCCGAAAACTGAGGTGGTATCGTCTGTAAGACACGGTCGACGTCGCCACTGGCTCCGAGTGAGAAAAGCCGGGGGCAACTCCCCCTCTGGACTTACCCCACCAGCTCCAAAGGTGGAAGTTGATGCTGCTGTTCCAACTGGGAACAACTTTGATCTAGTTAGGAGGGTACGCAAGAACTCTTCAACGGCGGTGCTAAAGAAATCACCCCGCCTGTAAAAGCCACAGTGCAGGTAAAGACAGAGTAGCCCCATCAGCGGCTCTACTTGCAAATTCACAGGGTTTGGCAGAAAGTCGAGGACTCTGTGATAAAAAAAGATTACTCTCCTCAGCTGAAGAAATCGAAGGCACAGCAAGAAAAATGCTATCTCTCCGTCATACAACGAGGGACTCCCTTTACACAGGTGCAACGTCTCCTTCAACTTCGACCTCCCATAAAAGGATGAGGCCGAAGAAAATCCCACCACCGGCGGCAAATTCCAAAGGTGATGGACTCAAACGCTCTAAGTCCAGGGGCATGATCGTACATACGGTCTACATGGCTTCCGGGAAAGAAGAAAGCCATACTTCGGCGAGTCACCGACCGCAAACTCGGTCGCTGACTAAGGATCAGGAGCAACAACAGAAGCTCCAGGAAATGCTGACCAAAATAGCAGCGCTTACTGGATAGAAAGAAAGTCCGGACAATAAGGCCGAACAGCGCCATGAGCAGGAGACCGATACAGATTTCCTGCGAAGGGTGCTCAAAATAAAAGACAAAGAAGTTGCTGAGCAAGCTGCTAACATAAAGCAGATGTCGCTCTTGTTCCAGGATATGGTTAGAATGATGATCCAACCAGAGCCCCCAGCCGAGGATCTGTCGATAATCATCGAGGATGACAGAGGGGAAATATCAAATTCTCTTCCGGCCTTATCAGCATCCAAGAAGGAAACGATCTCCAAGGCTGCTCTTGATGATTATCTAGCTCAACAAATAAGAGCTCATCAAGAAAATGAAGCGGCTGGCCAAATCGTCAGAACTGGGAGACTGTATCCAGGATGGTATGATCAAATCAAGTATCCGCCGGTATATATGATCCCCAAGTTTCATGTACATAAAGGGACATGCAACCCCCATCAGCACGTCGCACAGTTCAGAGCTCTGTGTGGCAACACTGGAGGCGACGACAAACTGTTACTTCGCCAGTTCGTTGGTAGTATGTCATAAACGGCCTTTGAATAGTACTCGGAGCTCCCAAATGACTCCGTAAAGACATTCATAGAGATGGAACTGCTGTTCACACAGCGGTTCGCCAGTGCGAGCGAACAGACTCCAATTACGGCGTTAATCAATGCTAGGGTAAAGCCGGGAGAAACCTGGGTCCAATATGCGATCCGGTGGCGGAACCTGTGGTCAAAGTGTGAACAACGCATTGAAGAATCCTCTACCATGGGCATATTCATTGGGACCCTTGATCCTCAAACGACGGTGTCCCAGTTCATGACATTCTTCAAATCGACGACTTTCCAAGCTCTGATCAATAAGCTGGCCCAAATGGACCAGATGGGCCACGAGCCTTCCTCTTCAAATAAGGACCCTCGAAATAGCAAGGGTAAAGGAAAAGCGGCCTTCGTTTCCAATACGCAACAACAACCGAGTGATCCAAAACCGGCTGCTCGCCAAAACAACGCGCGTTCGCGCCCATCATTGGAGGAAAGACTAGGACGTGCTTACTCGTTTCCCCATAATAAAACGAGGAGACTGTTCGAGCAGTGCGTAACAAACTCATCATATTGCCAGACCCACGGCGTCCATCGCAACCCGACGACGTCAATAATCCCAACTACTGCTCCTATTACAGAATGGTGAGCCATCCAATTGAGAATTGCTACGTCTTCAAGAACTGGGTCAAGGACCAGTAACAATAGGGGAAGTTCACGCTATCTGAGAACTGGAGGGTAAACCCACCACAGAAGCACACTCCCAAAAAGGTAGATACACTGAGGGCATCATGCTCGCTCGTGGAAGAGACTCCATGGGAAGTCGTTCTTTCAGCTAAAACCAAAAGAATGCTGAAAGATCTACAGGTATGTCCAGCAGCCAGATGGAAAAGCTCACTTGAACATGAAATCATCAAAGGGATGCGGAAACCGCGTCCCATACCGAAAGTTGTTGACAAAGGGAAAAACCTCCAAGTCGAGCCTTCGAAGTCTTCAAAGAAAAAGAAGAAGACCAAGAAGCCTGTGTAGCCTGCCGAGTATGACGACAAGCGTACAGACCTACAAAAGTACATTGACACGGTGGAGGAGTACAACCAGAAGGCGCGGACACCGGTCACGCTCGAAGAGTTCCTCAAGCATATTCTTGAGAATGAAGATAGTGGCTACGTTGGGGAAAATGACTCATCAGGTGATACCGGGGACTGTGTAGTAAGTTGCCATATGATCTCCCATTCACTGTTAAATGACAAAGAAACTCTCTCGGCGTCAGAGAACAACGCGGAGGAACTGAGGGTAGAGTCGACGCTAAAATCCTCGGAACTTCAGGAAGATCCGATCGATAGGCTGTTAAAAGAAGCCTTTCATAAAAGCAAACTTGACCGAGAACGCGAGACAACCATATACGAAAAGGCCAAGCGTCAGCGTCAGGATGAAGAAGCTGCGGCAAGGATGAGTCGTAAGGTACTCCCACCAAACCAAAACACACCTGCTACAAATAAAAGCAAGATCAAAATAGAGAAGCGTTTCGCCAAAACCATATCAATGGGGATGAAGCTGCTACCTCTCGTAGGAAACACTCCCGGGGTCATATGCCTTAACAGAGATGATTTACATTCAAACTACTGCCTATATCATTGGAGGGTTACCCACCCCACCGAGGAATGCAATACCTTCAAGAAGTGGTGGCAAGGATACATTGGCCATAAAAAATACTTCAAGAGGATGAAGAGCGAAGCTCGTCGATGGCAAAAAGGTGTGACAGATACGTGTGAAAAAATGACTGGCAACTATCATATGGTTGATACCAGTCCGGAAGGAGAAAAACCCTAAGTTCTTATTTTCGGGAGCGATTCTGAGGATGGAATATCTCTCAGCCCTCTCTTCAAAGACTCCACCTCCGAAAAAGAAGAGGGGGAGAAGAACTGCGAAAATATTCAGCTGTGTAACCGCACGCTGCCTGAAAAGAATCTCAAACCTACAAACAAAGGTTCGAGCAAAATGGATAAAGGGAAAGAAAAAATCCCTGAGGAAATTACCCTCGACGATGGAGTTGTCAAAGAGCTCGCAGTAAAGGACCTGCCTAAGAAAAATAAGGTTGATTACAATGTCCTAGCACATCTAAGGAAAATACCCTCACAGTTGAGCATATTGAATGCTCTCCTCCTGTCCAAAGAGGCATGAGAGTCTCTGATCAAGGCATTGAAAGAGCTCGATCAGTTCCAAACTTTCCTTGCAAAAGAGAAGATGAAGGATGAGCTAGCAGAGGTCCACACGGCTGACATTATATTTAGCGATGAGGATCTCCTCTTCAGTACGTGCGAACATAATCTCCTGTTGTACGTCACCGGGTACTGCCATAATATCAAGATAGGAAAATCCTTGTCGACAACGGATCCTCCGTCAACCTTCTCAATGTGAGAGTGCTGAAGGAGATTTGCATGAACGTTCAGCACCTGTCCCGAGATAAAATTACCGTCTCCGGGTTCGACTCACAGTCGTCACGGACGCTCGGGTCCGTAATATTGACGCTGCGCTTCGGGTTGCTTGTCACTGACATCAAATTTCATTTTATTGACGCCAAAACTTGCTATAATGTTTTGCTCGGTAGGCCTTGGTTACATGAGTACAACGCCATCCCTTCTATACAACATCAGTATATGAAGTATTTCAAGGCGGCTTGGAATACACCGTCACAGGGGAGCTAAATTCGTTCTCCGTAAACGAGATCCGGAAATATGAAGACGCAAAGTACTTCCTACCAGACTTCGAAAATACAGAAAGGTGTCATAAGCCGGAGGATAAACAGAAGTCTGTAGCCACTATCCCGATCTTTGGGAGCGATATCGAGGAAGACGAAGAAATAGTCTACTCGGGGCAACCCCAGAAAGAAAACAATAAGCCCGGACCATCTACTCCTATTCTGGTCTTTGGTAGCAACTCTGAGGACGAGGCCGACGCAGTGTTCTCCATCCGCTCGTCAGCGCAAACCCTTGCCGGAGCATATCTGAGTCTGCAAATTACAATGGCTCGGCCTCGGCATTACAAGGAACTTGATGCATTCAATACATACAACGTAGAAGAACTATAGACTTTCTATGTCCCTCCCAGGCGAAGAGGTGAAAAGACGATCCTCTTCTACCAATCTATGGAGAATAAACTAGAAAAAGAAGTCTGGCATGGTGCCGATTTTGTACTCGACAGGCTTCAACCAATTCGTCTGCTAAGATACTACGCGGAGGAATTGAAAAAGCTGTTAAGATGCCAAGGTGTACCCCTTGAACAAGCTGTTCAGCAAGCCTAATTCTACAAAAAGATTTGGGATATTCCCAGGACTCAGCGAAAGATTCCCAATGGGAAGATAGAGACAACTGGGCTCGGATACGTTCGGTCTAAGAAACGGGAGCAATACCACATCTGCTGCGTCATAAACAACTTCAGCAAAGGGGAAAACGCTCTTCCGAATGGCCGTGACGTTGAAACAGAGCAAAATCCCGCTCTAAGAACGTTAAGTCTGTCACTCAAAGAACAAATAGAAAAGCTAATAAAAGAAGCTTGTCAAAAGAGCCGTGACAATCACAGTCGTGAAATTGTCGTTTATGAAAAGGCCAGGACGCAGCGCTTCAATCAGCAATCTGCGGAGAAGGAATACTATAATACTCTTCATCCCCGGCCTACTGTATGTCCTCGCGAAAGGGGAAAATCCCGAAATAGAGGCAAAAACAGAGCAAAGAACGCAAACAACGTTCTAAAACAACAAAGTGGATCCAAGAAGCTGTGCAATCGAGAAAAGGTCGATTGGAATCCATCCTTTATAAAGAAGATGGGCCGGGAATACTCTTTCCCTCAAGACAAGACAAGAAAATACCCAATCTTGTCATGAAGTACCAAATGATGAAACTTTCGGAGTCTCGGCATCCCGAACAAATAAATGAGGTCCATCATCCGGATTATTGCTCCTATCTCCGAGTAATAGATCATCCCCTTGAATACCGTTTCACCTACAAAGACTGGGTAGAAGATCAGTATAAGTAAGGCGGGTTCACTTTATCCGACAGCTGGAGGGTAACCCCGCTGCAAAAGCATAAACCAAAGAGGATCTATACCATGAGGATTGGACCAGCTCAACCACAAAAAGGGAAGCAGACTCGTACGTTCTATATATGATAACACTCTCAAAAGAGGGAAGACACGAGATTATGGATGACCTCCATATGTGCTTCGCAAATGAAGACGAGGACGAGATGATCTGAGAGTTTCCACCAGCACCAAAAGAGATGGAAGATGGGATACACACCACGACGGACAACTTAAGAAAAAATGACTTAGGGATAGAAAATGATCCGAGGCCGACATTCGTCGGTGAGATACTATCTGAAAAATAGGTAGCCACGTTAAAGGACATGCTCATGCAATATAAAGACTGTTTCGCATGGAACTATTCTGAAATGCCAGGTCTAGATCCAAAGGTGGAAGTACATAAACTGGCCATATCGCCGGACATAAAGCCAGTCAAACAGGAGCTAAGAAGAATACGGCTTGAACTTGAGATGAGTATCAACGCTGAAGTCAAAAAACTAATCGACTCTGGCTTCATCTAAGAAGTTCAATATCCTGACTGGATCGCTAACATCATTCTAGTGATGAAGAAAAATAGAACGGTGCGCATCTGCGTGAACTTTCGGGACCTTAACAAAGCTTGCTCGAAGGATGATTTCCTAGTACCTGTTACCGAGCTAATGATCGATAACTACCCATGAGGTCTTCTCCTTCATGGATGGATCTTCAGGATACAATTAAATAAAAATGTATCCTGAAGACCAAAAGCATACCGCCTTTCGGACTCCGCTGGGTATATTCTGCTATAAGGTGATGCCCTTCGGTTTAAAGAACAACGACGCTACCTACCAAAGGGCCATGACAAAGATCTTCGATGATTTCATACACAAGATCGTCGGATGCTATATCGATGACCTTGTGGTAAAAAGCAAATCCCACAAGGAACATTGGGAATATCTAAAATTAGTGTTCCGACGTCTTTGGAAGTATAATATGAAGATGAATCCTCTAAAATGCGCGTTTGGAGTCTCTTCAGGAAAATTCCTAGGATTCATCATACGTCACCGGGGTATCGAAATCAACCCTTCAAACATCAAGGCGATTATTGAATGCCCACGCTAAGAACTCTCAAACAATTATGATATTTTCAAGGAAAGCTCGCATATATCCGGCGGTTCATACCCAACCTCTCCGAAAAATGACATCCCTATAGTCATCTGATGAAGGAGAGGATCCCGTTCGTCTGGGATCAAAAGTGCCAAAATTCTCTAGACGAAATCAAGCAATACCTGCAAAATCCACCGGTATTGACCGCTCTGGTTAAGGGAAAGCCCCTTATCTTATATACAATATCCTTTGAGGGTTCTCTAGGCGCACTATGGGCATAAGAGAATGATCAGGGAAAGGAAAGAGCTTTGTACTATCCAAGTCGAGTTCTCCTCGGGGAAGAAAACAACTACACTCCCATCGAAAAACATTTCCTGGCTCTGATCTTCGCAATAACGAAATTCAGACATTATGCCATGGCACATGAGGTTTATCTCATATCAAAGGTAGATCCTCTCAAATATCTGATGTCAAGGGCCATACTAACAGGAATGCTTCCCAAATGGGCTCTCCTCCTGATGGAGTTCTTGATAACGTATCGACCCCTCAAAATAGTGAAAGGCCAGTCCATTTCCGACTTTCTCGCGGAGCATCCGATACCAGCCGACTCCCCTTTAAATTGTGACTTGACGGATGTACACGGGTTCGACACAATCGAAGAAGAGAAGGGAGAAAATGATTCCCAATGGGAACTCTACTTTGATAGAGCATCTTCTATGAAGAGGCAACAGCAAAACACCACCATAATCAAAGCCGGGGTAAGCCTTATCTTCGTGATTCCACAAAGAGGGATAATGCGCTTCGCCCTTTCCTTAATGGAGCCAAGAACAAACAACGAAGCTGAATACGAAGTTTTGATAGTGGGTCTAGAGATCGCTATCGACATGGGAATCAAAGACCTCCTGTTATGCCCCGCTTCCCAGTATACGGGCATAGGATGCGACGAGGCCGCTACGTATTTACTCAGAAGTAAACACGCTAAGCGTATCTAAGCAATATAAGTAAAATGTACAAGAGACAATATCAATGGATATAATTGAATATCAACTTTATTTATTAAACATTCTTTTTAGAATACAACTGAAAAGTAAATACATGGAATGGAAAGCAATGCCTAAACAGTGTCATAACAGAAATGGAAAATACAGAATGTAAATGTGTACAATGAATCTAAAGCTCTGGGTCGAAAGCTAGCTGGTCCAAATATTCGCTGGTGGGCTCGATCTCCAGTGAGTCTGAATCACCTGACGACATTCCAAAGAAGAAGAAAGAGAATGTCGCCAGCGAACAAATCGCTCGGTAAGTCCCAAAGATGACGGAGAAGTAGAATAAACAGAGAGAGAGTATAACTATTATAATGTTGTTTGTTATGTTAACGTAGTTGTTTGTAGCTTGGTACAGAAGATGTCAGTGTATACGAGAGGAGTCTCATTAGACCAGAGACTACCGGTATATGGAGTACAAGGCTCCGTCGATAATACCATGGAATAACGACATGGATGTAATTACGTCTTAAGTGACCACCTCGTACAACTTTTAACATATTCCGTACCAGTCTACCCCTTTATAACCCAGTAGCGTTTATAGTATTGATTGTATGGAATGTATTGTGTTGTAAATTGAATTGTATATTGTATATAGATGGATGACTTGCCGAAACTATAATATCAGTAATGGAACAGATATAATGGATGAACATGTAGATGGAATATATCCATGGTTCGGTTCAGTTGATATAGATCGATTAGATTGAATAGACGGATTCATAGATCCATGTTGTATTGAAGTTTGATACTTGAATCATATTCAAGTCAGATTGATTATATTGAGACTCAGTCTGAGTCAGACAATTAGAAAAGAAATTGAAGTCCTGAATCATGTTTTGGTGCTATCGGTAACTACTGCACATGGACGGCAGGATTTGTGTCTTTTTCAAAGATAATTACCGTGTTGATAACATCGTTTGTTAAGTTGTCTACCTTAAATAGGCAAGCACCCATATTTCCGGCTCCCTGAGGCTCAAGAGACTGATCCCGTTTAAACCTATGTTTACTAGGGTCGTTATTGTAATTTAGTATAATTTGAGGGGGTTTTATGTAAAAATAATTTTGTATAATTTTCTAAATACACCTCAAGTATTTTATTATCGTCTTTAGAGTTTTCATGGATGTATATTTTATCAATGTGACATTTCTAGTGAATAAAACCTAATTTCATAATTATGGTATTTATTTATAATATTGGACTTGTATGATATTTTCTTGTAAAAAGGATGTTTTTCTTGAATTTTGGAAATGTGGAATATTATAAATATTAAAATAGATATTTTGATATTAATTACATATATATATATATATATTTATTAAAAATATAAGTTTTATTTATAATAGAAATCACATTTTCTAAAGAAAATTGTATTTTTAAATCTTTCGATGCCGTATGCTCCTTGCGGAGGTCTGCATCTCGCACTATTAAGCCCGAGGATGTGCGATAATCCGCACCATCCCGAACTGGTTCCCCAAAATGGGTTGTAGCGGCACATTGCAAAGATTTGTTAAAAATACACATCTTGTAGAAAAAGGTTTTTATAAGTCGGAGGTAGTTATGTGTAAAATCGTATTTTTCCCAAATTTATGTTCCCAAATTTCATCGTGCTATGTTACATATGAGTGTTTTGAGAAGGTAGGTCATTACCTCGTGAGTTTTTTCTAAGGTAATACGGTTTAAAAAGTTTAAGCATGTCGAAATGAAACATAAGGGTATTTTAATGTAAGAGTGGAATAAAACTTTCTACGATTATTATTTTGATGTCAAACTTGTTCTATTATCTTTGTTAATGATTACATAACAATATATCAAAAGTTGTAGGTTTGTTATTAAGAAAAAGTTGTATTTTTAAAAGAAAAGATAATCGGAAGCCGGATAACTCCGCTTCCGACACATTTTAGAATGAAGGGTTTAGGAATAGCAAAAGAGAGAAAGAAGGGGGACTTACTGGATTAGTTTCAAGAGAAGAGGAAGAGGAAGATTGGGGAAATACCGGTGTGTCGTTTCATCGCCGGAAACTTCTCGGATCGTCGTCGGAAGTTCGTGGGAGTTTCTCCCATTGCTAACTCCACTTGCACACAAAAAGTCCAGAGAATTTTCTTGAGAGTTTGGGCAGAGATTTGAGAGTGAGGAGGGATGATTTTAGGTGTGGTATTTATAGGAAAAATTAGGGTTTAGAGATGTGAAAGGGTGTGATAAAAATTGTATTTAATTTTACATTAAAAAATTAAAAGGGAGTATTTTAATTCTCTGTTTAATTGCAGAGAATTTAAATAGTGCAGGAGAGTGGGGTAGTCCAAAGGGTGCAGGGGAAAGAAGAAAAAATGGGATCGGGCCGAGTTGAACCGACGGCGCCGGCCGAGTCAACCGTTCTACCGGCTCGTGTCGGCCGAGTCGGGGTCCATCTTCTTGCCACGGGTCCCTGACACTTCGTCTTGACTCGTGGACCAGTTTGTTTATTCTGTAACTTACCCTATTACGTGTAGTGCACGTGTAGACTCTTGGGCTTCTAAAACATTAAAAGAATTTAAAATAAAAATAATGTGTGGTCGATGGGATTTGAACTCTGGTGCTTTGGTTCAGCAGTGCAAGGTATTACCAATGAGCTACAAGCTCCTTCTTACTGTTCAAAAACAAAACAAACTTATAACTTGTGCTCATGCAAAAGTACATCTTTCTATATTTTTGAAAAAAAATTGTACATAAAGTTTAGGGTTGTTACATTCTACCCTCCTTATAAAAATTTTGTCCTCAAAATTTGTAAAAGAAAAGTGTAATGGATTCAAGGAAAGTTTGGTGATAGAATTATTGGTAGTGTATGAAAAATATGTGAAAGAACGAAAGAATGCGAAGGTTTTAGTAAGATTGTAAAAGAGGTGAGGGAATTTTAGATTAGGACAGATTCAAAATATATGAAATTGGAAGATTCAAGGAATATGAATTGTAAAGAATGTTTTCAGTTGCTGGTTCTTGTGTTATATTGCTTAGGTTGTCCATGCAGAACGGAACTGCATGGTAGGGTTCCATACAGCTCTGACCTGCATGGGCCGCCAACAAAACCTGTCACGCCCTGCTTCCTAGTATACGGGCAGAGGACGTGACGAGGCCACTACGTATTTACTCCGAAGTAAACACGCTAAGCGTATCTAAGCAATATAAGTAAAATGCACAAGAGACAATGTCAATGGATATAATTGGATATCAAATTTATTTATTAAACATTCTTTTTACAATACAACTGAAAAGTAAATACATGGAATGGAAAGCAATGCCTAAATAGTGGCATAACAGAAATTGACAATACAGAATGTAAATGTGTACAATGAATTTAAAGCTCTGGGTTGAAAGCTAGCTGGTCCAAATATTCGCTGGTGGGCTCGATCTTCAGTGAGTCCGAATCACCTGATGACATTCCAAAGAAGAAGAAAGAGAATGTTGTCAGCGAACAAATCGCTCGGTAAGTCCCAAAGATGTGGGAGAAGTAGAATAAACAGAGAGAGTATAACTATTATAATGTTGTTTGTTATGTTAACGTAGTTGTTTGTAACTTGGTACAGAAAATGCCAGTGTATACGAGAGGAGTCTCATCAGACCAGAGACTACGGTATATGGAGTACAAGGCTCTGTCGATAATACCATGGAACAACGGCATGGATGTAATTACGTTTAAGTGACCATCTCGTGCCACTTTAACATATTCCGTACCAGTCTACCCCTTTATAACCCCGTAATGTTTATAGTATTGATTGTACGGAATGTATTGTGTTGTAAATTGAATTGTATATTGTATATAGATGGATGACTTGCCGAAACCATGATATCAGTAATGGAACATATATAATGGATGAACATGTAGATGGAATATATCCATGGTTCGGTTCGGTCGATATAGATTGATTAAATTGAATAGACGGATTCATAGATCCATGTTGTATTGAAGTTTGATACTTGAATCATATTCAAGTCAGATTGATTATATTGAGACTCAGTCTGAGTCAGACAATTAGAAAAGAAATTGAAGTCCTGAATCATGTTTTGGTGCTATCGGTAACTACTGCACATGGACGGCAGGATTTGTGTCTTTTTCAAAGATAATTACCGTGTTGATAACACCGTTTGTTAAGTTATCTATCTTAGATAGGCAAGCACCCATATCTCCGGTTCCCTGAGGCTCAAGAGACTGGTCCCGCTTAAACCTATGTTTACTAGGGTCCTTATTGTAATTTAGTATAACTTGAGGGGGTTTTATGTAAAAATAATTTTGTATAATTTTCTAAATACACCTCAAGTATTTTATTATCGTCTTTAGAGTTTTCATGGATATATATTTTATCAATGTGACATTTCTAGTGAATAAAACCTAATTTCATAATATATGGTATTTATTTATAATATTGGACTTGTATGGTATTTTCTTGTAAATGTGATGTTTTTCTTGAATTTTGGAAATGTGGAATATTATAAATATTAAAAATAGATATTTTGATATTAATTACATATATATATATTTATTAAAAATATAAGTTTTATTTATAATAGAAATCACATTTTCTAAAGAAAATTGTATTTTTAAATCTTTCGAGACCGTATGCTCCTTGCGGAGGTCTGCATCTCGCACTACTAAGCCCGAGGATGTGCGATAATCCGCACCATCCCGAACTGGTTCCCTAAAATGGGTTGTAGCGGCACATTGCAAAGATTTGTTAAAAATACACATTTTGTAGAAAAAGGTTTTTATAAGTCGGAGGTAGTTATGTGTAAAATCGTATTTTTCATAAATTTATGTTCCCAAATTTCATCATGCTATGTTACATATGAGTGTTGTGAGGAGGTAGGTCATTACCTCGTGCGTTTTTTCTCAGGTAATACGGTTTAAAAAGTTCAAGCATGTCGAAATAAAACATAAGGGTATTTTAATGTAAGAGTGGAATAAAACTTTCTACGATTATTATTTTGGTGTCAAACTTGTTCTATTGTCTTTGTTAATGATTACATAATAATATATCAAAAGTTGTAGATTTGTTATTATGAAAAAGTTGTATTTTTAACAGAAAAGATAATCGGAAGCCGGATAACTCCGCTTCCGACACATTTTAAGAATGAAGGGTTTCGGAATAGCAAAAGAGAGAAAGAAGGGGGACTTACTGGATTAGTGTCAAGAGAAGAGGAATAGAAAGATTGGGGAAACATCGGTACGTCATTTCGTCGCCGGAAACTCCTCGGATCGTCTTCGGAAGTTCGCCGGAGCTTCGCCTTTTGCTAACTCTACTTGCACACAAAAAGTCTTGAGAATTTTCTTGAGTGTTTGGGCAGAGATTTGAGAGTGAGGAGGGGTGATTTTAGGTGGGTATTTATAAGAAAAATTAGGGTTTAGGGATGTGAAAGGGTGTGATAAAAATTGTATTTAATTTTGCATTAAAAAAATTAAAAGGGGGTATTTTAATTCTCTGTTTAATTGCAGAGAATTTAAATAGTGCAGGGGGTGGGGTAGTCCAAAGGGTGCAGGGAAAATAAGAAAAAATGGGATCGGGCCGATTGACCCGGCGGCATCGGCCGAGTCAACCGTTCCGCCGGCCTGAGTCGGCCGAGTCGGGGTCCATCTTCTTGCCACTATCCCCGACGCTTCTTCTTGACTCGTGGACCGGTTTGTTTATTCTGTAACTTACCTTATTACGTGTAGTACATGTGTAGACTCTTGGGCTTCTAAATGA
This sequence comes from Agapanthus africanus, assembly GCA_030015575.1. Taxonomy (NCBI): domain Eukaryota; kingdom Viridiplantae; phylum Streptophyta; class Magnoliopsida; order Asparagales; family Amaryllidaceae; genus Agapanthus; species Agapanthus africanus. The sequence continues at coordinate 176,671,054 of JASDDO010000026.1, read as the reverse complement.
TTAAAAGAATTGAAAATAAAATTAATGTGTGGTTGATGGGATTTGAACTCTGGTGCTTTGGTTCAGCAGTGCAAGGTATTACCAATGAGCTACAAGCTCCTTCTTACTGTTCAAAAACAAAACAAACTTATAACTTGTGCTCAAGCAAAAGTATAACTTTCTGTATTTTTGAAAAAAAATTGTACAAAAAATTTAGGATTGTTACACCTCTTCATATATGGAGACTCCCAGTTGATCGTTAGCCAAGTAAATGGTGACTATCAAACATGCAACCCAGAGCTGATAAAGTATGGCGAAAGAGTGCAGCAACTACTGACACAAATCCTTTCCTACACCCTGGAGAGTATACCGCGTGCAGAAAATAGCAAGGCGGATGCGTTGGCCAAGTTAGCTAAAGAACTGGATGATGAAGACATCGATGATGTAAAGATCATTATGCAAAGCCGTAGGGTTATTGCGCCAACAGATATATCTTCGGAAGTCCTAATAGATCCATCCGAAGGAAAAGAAGTGACCGAACAAGTAGCTCTTCAAATAAAGGACGAAGGAAAAGTCAAAGATTGGAGGGAAGTCTTCATAGACTACTTCAAATCCCAACGAACGCCGAAAAATGCGTCGTCTAGACACCAGCTCAAGAAACGAGCTTTGTCTTTCGCCTTCGTCAATGATACTCTATATAAGAGATCGTTCGACTGTCTGCGGTTAAGATGCCTGGGATCAGAAGAAGCGAAGAGAGTCGTCCAAGAAACTCACGATGGACTCTGTGGTTCTCATCAAGCTGGACCAAAGATGAAACTGAAGATAAAAAGAATGGATTACTATTAGCCCACGATGATTCAGGACTGCCTCGAATATGCGAAGCAGTATCACTCCTGCCAAATTCATGGGGACTTCATCCATCAGCATCCAAATCCGCTACACCCAACAGTGGCAAGCTGGCCGTTCGAAATGTGGGGAACCGACATAATTGACCCCATTGAACTGGCATCGTCCAGAGGACATCGGTTCATACTGGTAATGACCGACTACTCTTCTAAGTGGGCAGAAGCAGTACCACTAAGGGAGGTGAAGACGGAGAATATCCTCCATTTCTTCAGAACACATGTTATCTATCAATTCGGCACTTCGCGACGAATCATCTCGGATAATGGGCTATCCTACAGAAGCTATAAAATCAGCCACTTCGCACAACAACATAAAATAGATTGGAGATACTCTTTAGTCTATAATTCTCGCGCCAACAGTCTAGCTGAAGCTTTCAACAAGACCTTGACAAAAATTATAAAGAAAACAGTGTCCAGAAACAAAAAAGACTGGCATGAAAGGTTGCACGAAACTCTCTGGGCATACCGAACAACTTTCAAAACGGTTACGAATACAACACCATATATGTTGGCATTCGGCACGGAAGTAGTGCTTCCCTTGGAAGTGGAACTCCCCTTTTTACGAGTAGCGGTTCGGTACGAGCAGACAGATGAAGAAAATGCTCATTTTCGGCTTGAGGAGCTCAACGCCCTCGACGAAACTCTCCTTATAGCACAGCAAAATCTGAAGGCTTATAAGGCAAGGATGGCACGGTCATACGAAAAACTGACCAGGCCGAGAACATTCCGCCAAGGCGAACTCATGCTAGTCGTGAAAAGACCCATGATCCCCAATCGTGCAAAACGAGAGAAATTCGAGCCGAACTATGAAGGCCTGTACATCATAGACAAAGTCTACCAAGGTGGAGCCTATCTGCTCATGGATATGCATGGCGAAAGACCCTTCCAGCCAATAAACGTCCGATTCCTCAAAAAATACCATGCTTGACGAGTCATGACTTAGGTCAATGATATATGATGACGCTCGTGTCTGCTCGCTATCTTCCCGAGTCAGAACTCTGAGAATAGTATACAAAAAGGCTCCGTCGCTCCAAAAATGACGACAATGGACCGAGAAGTCCTTAAACTAACAATCCGCCTAAAAAACGGCGACAACGGATCGAGAAGTCCTTAAACTAACAACCCGCCTCAAAACGGACCGAAAAGTCCCGAAACTAAAATCCGCCTCAATCATGGCGATAATGGACCGAAAAGTCCCTAAACTAAAATTCGCCTCAAACATGGCGATAATGGACCGGAACGTCCCTAAACTAGCGCGTCATCTCAAATACGGCGATATGATTTCTTGAGAGCTATATTGCAATCAATGTCTTAGTAGCAAAGATTGCAACTCAAGTCCCACTGGCCACACAGCTACTCCAGCGATGAAGCCACTCCTAAGTCCTACCGACAAATTGATGGGCACCTTTGGTGAAACTACTCTCGGGTATTCCGTCGTTTAAAAAAAAGGAGGTATATTCACAAACGAAATGGGCATGGATGAAAACCCGAAAAGGCGCCATGAGTAAAAACAGCAGGACTGCCGGCGAGCTTGTGAAAACCCGGAAGGGCGCAATCTTGTAAAAAAAATACCCTTATGAGATCCTCACGACTCGTAAGAAGTATTTCCCCCTATGAGACCCTCATGGCTCGTGGGATCTGAAAGCCTTAAGATATAGGGATCTGAGCCTGTTCTTAAGCCGTCATATCCCTCAAGTTGCCCTACAGGCGGTCCAATATTGACCCTTGTATACAATACATAGTCACGAATAAATATTCCCTCACCAAGTTCTACCAATGGCGAGAAATGTCCCCATACGGTGAGTGACACTTGTAAGTCCTCACGACTTATAAGGAGAAAACACTCTTGTAAGATCCTTATGACTTACAAGAGAAAATGCACTTAGGAATTCTCACGACACCTAAGGAGAAAATACATTTACGAGATCCTCATGTCTCGTAGGGAGAAATACCTTTATGAGACCCTTACGGCTCATAAAGTCAAAAAGCCTTAGTCGACAGGATCCTAACCCTGTTTGCTAAGCCACATTTGTTCAAATCGACGAAGGCAAATGATAATTCGCTCCTGATAATATTCCAGTGGTAGCAATGCCGATGCCTAAACAGGTGTCAAACTCCGAGTCCATTTACGGCAAATGATGATCCGCTCCTAGTAATATTCCAGTGGTAGCGATGCTGATGCCAAGATTGGGATCAGATTTTAAATCTTAAACAAATAGCTGAAATGATTGGGCACCGCGATAAAAAACCGAAATGATTGGGCAATTGCGACTTTCGCGACATAAAAGCTTGACAGATAGAGCATCGCGGAAAGAAATAAAAAAAATTAAAATGAAACTTTTCTGCCCTGCAAGTATATCCATATTGACTCTTGTATACGGTCCATGGGCACAAACGAAAGAAAGGGAACCATATTTTCCCATTAGGCTCCATCAAAGTGAGGGCCGGATCTCGACGGCAACATCTACAGTCTAGAGATCATCCCGACGTCCTTCTCATTACGACAGAATGTAGATGCAATGTCAACAAAGCTCCAAAGAGCCAAAACAAAAATGGAGTAATGGTAAAATCCCAACTCCAAGTCTTGACGGTTCCTATATAACCTAGAGACTATCCCTGTGTCCCCTCCTCATTCCAGCAGGGGCAGACACAACAATCAAATAAAAATGAAGTGACGGCAAAATCCTAACTTCAGATCTTAATGGCAACATCTACAGCCTAATGATCAGCTCGACATACTTCTCATGCCAGCAGGATGCAAATGCAACGTCAATAAAGTCCCAAGGGTCAAAGCAAAAATGGAGTAACAGCAAATCCTAACTCCAAGTCTCGACGGCACATATACAACCTAGAGATTATCACAGCGTTCACTCTCATTTCAGCGGGATGTGGACGCAACTATCAAATGAAATTGGAGCCATGGCATATTCCTAGCTCCGGACTTCAATTGCAATACATACAGTATACAGGTCCTACAGATGTCTACCCTACTTCAGCAAAGGAACGGCACGGCATCGTCAAAGCAAAAATGAAGTGACGGCATATTCCCAGCTTCGGGTCTCGACAACAACTCATATAAAGCCTAAAAGACCATCGGAGATCATCCTACACCAGAGCGGAGTGGTTATGACTCATCGGGGCTCCAAATTGAGCCTAACCTTAAGTAAAAAGCGTCTTGGAAAATTCCTAACGTTTTCTCTTCCGACGATAATATGACCTAAGGAGATTACTTGAAGTCGTCTTATCCAGCCCCCGAAGGGATCAAAGATACGACAGTCGCGGGACTACTCGAACAGCGGCTTAAAGACTGCATATCGAGGAATACATCAGCCAACGCGACGGTACTATAGACTAAGACCCTGGTACCACAAACCTAACGGACCCCTGTCGTAAAGAATGGGGGTTATCTGAATATAACGTTAGGACAAGTTTGCCTGTAAACCCAAGAGAGGTAAACTACAAACTCCGAAATGAGTACATAAAACTAAAAACTCCAAAACGAGTGAATGAACTACAAACTCCGAAATGAGTACATAAAATAGAAACTCCGAAATGAGTGAATAAACTACAAACTCCGAAACGAGTAAATAAACTACAGACTCTAAAATGAGTATATAAACTACTCCGCGCCAGATCAAGACGTCAAGAAACAGAAAGGCGACTCATAGGCTTCGGGGCTCAAAACTACTTTTCTTAAGGATTGGGATCTGAATTTAAAAAAAAGGGACATGCCATCCAGAAACCAGCCATACGCTATGCATTACTTCACTTACAGATATGCCACCATGAGCAAGGTGGTAAGGGGAAGCATTTTTTCACATCAGTCCAGTGTTCACCTATGTCTAGATGCATGCATCAGAAACTTCTAAGGTTAAAATGCAAAGTATATGTGCAGAAGAAAGATGCCCATATGGATACGTGCTGGGGTGAAATGTTTAGTGGTCAACAAATTTTTATTTATTTATTTATTTTATTCCACGGAAAAAAGATCACTAAATATGGGATCAGTGATACAGGAATTAACAAAACAATAAATAAGATTATCTAACTCCTTCTCTGCCTGCTCCACCATGTCGAAGCGGCGATCCTCGTGAGGAGTCACTCCCCATTGGTCAGTGCCGTGCCCATCAGCGAAGGCAGACATGACGATCCGCTGAGCCCGCACTTGACTTATCAACTGAACAGAACGGTCCTTCAGAGGTTGGGTAATCAAATGTGTTTCATAAAAGTACTCGATCTTGTCATCCGCTGCGTCAAGTATCGCAGGAGTCATCTCCGTTGAATGAGGGGGATGTCAGCAAGCACAGACAGAAAGATCATCCGGAGCCAAATGGAGCCGATAAGAAGAGGAGAGCCTCTATGACCCAGAAGCTCGTATATCATAGTGTCGCATTGGTCATCTGTAAGGACGGGATCCACTAAACATGCAGCAAAACGAGGGACAATTCTCTTGATTGGTACCTCCGACGGTTGCCGACGAGCATGCGGACGATTGCAAGCCATAACTCATGGTTTGTTAAAAATAGTTCTCTCCTTATGAAGGAGGAAAACATAGCTTCAAATTATAAAGAGAAGCATTCAAGTCTAGGTACAGAAAATGTTGTGCATAGTGGAGCTATTTCTAAGTCCTGACAAAAGGGCATGGGAAAATAAAAAGTTGACTTATGGGAATCAGAGTGAGAAGGTGAAACGATTCCCTCAGCAGCACCTCATGTACATGACACGTGAGCGCCAGCGTCAATTCTTTGCAGGATTAGAACCTGTAGCGGCGCCTCATGTGCATAACATGTGAGCGTCGGCGTTAGCTCAGGATTAAATCTTGTAACAGCACCTCATGCGCATGACACGTGAGCGTCGGCACTAGTTTTCCTATATATATATATAAACACTTCACGTGAGGCACATATGAGCATTGGCATAAAGTGAAGGGAGAGTTTTGACATTCATATTTCGAAGAAATTTATACATTGGCAAAAAAAAAGGTTTTACAACAGCAAGACGCTAAATTCCGGACACGAATTCATGAACTTAAAGGCAAGTTTGAGTAAAGTGCTTATAGTTTCATTGACCATCTTCTTATGCATTTTCTCACGAATGCAAGTGTCGGGACCCCCGCTGATATCATCCATCCTCTGGTACGCGGATATTATTGAAAGGTTCCTTAGCACCCTCGCTACGTTTTCTAAGGCATCAAGCATGCAATTTAAAAAAAGCTAGAGTGCTAAGAAACCAAAAAAGAGGATCTAACTATAGGATTAGGGTAAAAGCTAATATGTAAACATCTTTACACTAAGTGAACAAGGAATACAACCTTTGTAGACCGGTCCTTCACTTCAATAACTCCGTATAGTAGTCCCTTCGCTCCAAGTAGTCATCTCCCGGACTCTCGTTATGCTCCACAAGGCAAAAGAAATAAGCTTACTTGAAGTCTTCGAGGCCGAAGATGATCTACGTCGAGAAATCTTCAACTCAAGCTACCTCTTCACTAATTGAGAATTAGTGAAGCAAACAACCTATACTAAATGGCTAGTGTAGTGTAGGTTGATGAAGTAGGATTTTTGCTCACTTTAAAATAATTTTTCTCACTATATTTCTTCACCTTAAGAAAACCTAGAGAGCTTTCTTGAGATAAATAGGAAGATGAAGTGAAGAATGAAAAATGAGAGAGTCAAAGCAACCATCGGTGAGATAATATCATATATTATCCATGTAGAGACTTCACCATGGCTAAAGATAATGGTTGGGTTAATAAATATCTTAAGTGAGACAAAATTAGTGGACTAAATCAAGATTACCACAAGCTTCTCTTCCAACCATGCTTAATTTCCACCTAATTTTGAATTAGTTTAAATAAATAATAACCCTTTAATTATCTATGGAATAGTGTGAGTCTCATACGCCCATGTAGTATGTATCATCAAATATGATACAAAAATAAATACATTAACATATATCACACATATATTAAATGTATAATGAGAAAAACATTTTCTTAAGTGAGCTAATATTAGTTAATGTATATTAATATATCAAATATATAATCACGCATTAAATTATTAAATCAACACTTGATTTAATAACCCGGCTGTATCGCATACAACCGACTAATATCATTTATATGCATATCACATATACATATAACATATTATTGAATCAACCCTTGATTCAACAATCCAGTTATATCACATATAACCTATATCGCGATATTGGAATACTGTATCACATACACGTATTAATCTCGGTCCCGCACATATCACATATGTGCCCTACTTCATTTCGCATGAGCTAGGAAACCTCTGTGTAGGACTCTAATGACTCGTTGATACGCCGGCAGTAGGTGATGATCATATCAGTCACCCACAAGCCATCAGCAATACTAGCTGGACGTAACGGCTACACGGGTATTGAGCTCAGAAGATCAACAAGCATGCTTGTCCATACTCCTGTGAATCCAACAACAACACTACTGTACAGTCCGGTCTCTTCGTCTGATATGTCCCATATCTAGTCTAGGGGTGGTAAACGTCAGACTCCAGTAACTTGATAAGTCATGTCGATGTAAGGCTCATAACGGGTCGAGAAACTACTGATAACACTTACCAGTAAATCTCCATATCAGCCCTGGCCAGGGACTTCCTGTTATGGCTAATCGAGCACAGCGCAACATCAACTCCCAATACCGGGAGAGATGAAACCCCTCCTATCGCTCATTGCCTCCCTGTGACTCGGTACTGTACCCCAAAACTAGCGTTTTGCATGCTCTCTTAAACGTGGTTAGGTAGAAATCAAAGCACAGCGGGAATCACACAAGACTCTATGACGATCTCGGGTCTATAGACTAACCTGTACTAGTGCCGCCAGAGAACTGCTATCTGACGTTAGGTATAACACCATCTAGGAGTTCTCGGCGAGTCCTGTTCAGTGTACCCAGTCTCCACTGAGCACCCGTATACCATCTTTGATGTCAAACAGCAATGGATATGGGATCATCCATCGCCCATCAAATGGGTCAAGAAGCGTATACGCTAGTCTACTCTGGAATATCGATGCCCCGTCTCGATACACCCTCGACTAGGAACAATTAAACGATGAACTCGTGGACTACCCTGGCCCTACTAGTATAATCTGCATCATAGTCCTGGTAGTCAAATACACATCCTAAGGACTTTATCAACATGTAAGAGCAAGACAGTATCATAATACTAGTCTACATGTTAAGATAAAGAGTAACCAGATATCATACTATCATGTCCAGCAAGAAAGTCCTCCCTATATATGTCCAAGCATCCATTGTAATATACAATCATGTACAACAATGGCCTCTAGGGCATACATACAACTAATAATTATCGCTTTCTGTCGGAAGATGCAATGCAAAACAGCGACAAGATCATCTCTCTGCTTCTTTGAGATGAGGCCCATCAGATATACTGAATGCATCTTGTCTTCAGCATCATCAAGTGCCTCGAGCAGCATAGCCTTATCAAGCTCAGGAACTGCTTCCCAAATCGACCCAACGATAATCTTCAAAAGAGCAGAACGGCGGGGGAGCAATCGACCGTTGTAATCGTTAAAGCGGCACATCACCTTAGCGCATTGGGCGTCAGTAAACTCTTAGCTTTGACAGCGGCCTTGGATGCGGATATCCTTATAAGAGATAATCTCTTCAAGATCATAAAGCTGAGAAGCCATAGTATCTAAGAAAACCTAGTAAGGGATTAGCAATCAAAATACCAAAATCATTACGATCTAGAAGAAAGACAATGGGCCCCACAAAATCAAGGTAATGCCCCATCAATGATGAGGCATGCATTCATTGAAAGAATCCAAAAGGATTCTCATTTAATGAAAAATTTCATTGAACAGTGAAGTTCAAGACTCCTAACGGCCTCGAAGAACGTGTTCTACAACAGATTCAAATCTACAAAAGGAACCCTAAAAAGAAAATAAGAAGAGGGAATAAAATTCCCAAAAGAATTTTCAAAAGAAAATTTCTCAGTGCTAAGCTCTGTAGAACAAACCAGATAGAATTCCTCCGATAGTAGGATTAAATCTAAAAAATCCCCATGGGAAATATATTGGAATTAAATTCCAGAGAAACCTTCAGAGATCAAAGTCGCTAACAGGGTAAAACCCTAAGATCTCTAAGACCCATGGTCTACCCAAATAATTTTTTTTAAGATCTCTAAGAGATCATTCCAAGAAAAGAGCAAAGTTCTGTTAATGGGTAAAAATCCAAAACAAAAAGGAAGTTTTTTTTATGGGTTGAAATTTGGTCATGATTCTTACCAAGATTTTTTGACAGAGTTCAACTTTAAGAGTTTCTTGGGGCAGAGATCTAAGCTCTGAAAAGAGAATTAAATTCTCAAGGAAGAAGAAAAAAGATGATGGAACGACTATCATCTTAAGGGCCAAATGCCCTATTTATAAGATGTGAAGGGACGGTTCAACTCCATAGAAGATCAAACGGTGGAAAAGGTGACACCATTGCACCCACGTGTAAGTCACGTAAGAACAACGGTGGGGGCATTTATTTCCCCAATAAAAGATCAAAGCGAGGTTGGATTTAATGAGGCAGTGCCTCACGTGCTCTCCATGAGAGCGCCAGTGCCTGAACCAATCTTATAGGATTAAATCCTATGGTGGCGCCGCATGTGTTCCTCACATGGGCGCCAATGTGCAAAGCACGGGAGGTCTTATTATATAAGAGTTAGACTCTTATATGGCACCGCACGTGCTCCTCATACCAGCGCCAATGTGCAAAGCACATAAGTACCTATCATAAGAATTAAATTCATAAAGTGGCGTCCACGTGCACAACACGTGAGCGCCGGTGCCCAAGTCAAGATCAGTAGAATTAAATTATTTCCCTAAAGTCTGGGATATTCTCTGTTAAACAGAGTCATTGGATCAAAGATCCAATGGCGATGATAATGGGATTAAATTCTATTAGGAGAAAATATCTCCCAAATCTTTTTAAATGAGAAAGATATTCTCGGTTGGATCAAAGATCCAATGATAGAATTAAATTCTATTTTTGGGAATATACTTTTCCAATCTTATTAAACAAAGAAAGATTATGCTCTGTTAAATATAGCACTCATGGATTAAAGATTAAACGGTGATTATAAAACCATTAATTAAATCATTTGATAGATTCTATCTTAGAAAAATATTTCCTAATCTTGTTAAACAAACAAGAAATATTCTCTGTAAAACAGAGAACTCTTAGATTAAAAATTCAATGGTGACTAAAAATCACCATTTTAATAGAATAAAATTCTATATATGAGAAAATATTCCCCCAATCTTGTTAAAACAAGAAAACATATTCTGTAAAACAGAACTCGGATCAAAGATCCAACGGTGGGTAAAATTTGCCAAACCAATTGAAATCTCTCAATGAGAGATTTTCTCAAAGCTAATTAATAATTTGCCTCCACTATATAAAGGACCCGAGACTTTGAGTCTCAAAAAAGAGGGACACACATAGGGAGAGAGGAAGAGACCATAGATAGAAATAACAGAGAATTCAATTCTCAGAGAAGAAGATCTTCCTTCTCAAAACCCTAGGTAAAGATAAGAGATCAAAATATCTTCTCTACATATGATATCACATCTAAGGGTTTAACCCTTTTAAAAATAACTTAGTTTTCTCTCTGGATCTGAGATCCACAAGACAAGTCTCCCACAAGTTGAGAGTTTAATTCTCATCGGGAAGATCTTGTTCTTGAGAACCAAAGATTCAGGAAAGAACAAAAAAGAACATGAAGAAGATGGAGTCCATAATACTCCGGGAACTTAGTTCTTTCAAAACAAGAACTTAGTTCTTTAAATAACCCGAACCAGGATTCTCAAAATAGTGGTCTTGGTGATCCTTAATGGTCAAAATACCATTGAAAGAGGAAAACATAGAGTTCATAATACTCCAGGAACTTAGTTCTTTCAAATCAAGAACTTAGTTCTTAAAGAATATGATCCCAGATCCTCAACATAATGATCTTGTGATCGTTAATGGTCAAAATACTATTAACAAAGATTAAAGTTCTCTAAAAACATCAACAGAAATTAAATCTCCATATAAACCAGCGCCTCACGTGCTTCCTACGTGGACGCCCTTTTAACAGCGCCTAACGCCTCACGTGAAAAATGCGCACAGAAGGCCAGCGCCTCACGTGAAATACACGTCGGCGCTGAATAAAAGTGCTTAGCACTCCACATACAGCCGAAGACAGCTAAGTTCTTAACACTAATTGGGCAGCGCCCAGCGCCTCATGTGCTCTTTACGCGGGTGCCAAAAAAATAATAAGAGTGCTTAGCATTCCATAAACAGCCAAAACGGCTGAGTGCTTAGCACCGATTGGGCAGCGCCCAGCGCTTCACGTGTTTCCTATGTGGGCGCCACAAAAATAATCAGAGTGTCTAGCACCCCATAAATAGCCAAAATGGTTGAGTGCAAATAGCATCTGCTCCAAATTCAGGCAAGACGATCCATCCCGGTTCGTCTCTGTTTTCGGCGGTGAACACATGACATTTGAATCCAGTTCCATTTAAATTAGTGCCTTTGATTCTATATGGACATAGATTGGTTGCATATCTTGATGTTGTTAAGATATGGAGTTATCAGGTTACTTTTTAAAAGCGAAATCCGGAAAAACTCAAGGCACGCTTCGATAATGGCAGTTTGCGGATTATCCCAAGCATTTTCTAGGGCTTTGCTTCTACCATTTTCAAGATCAAAAATTGGTTTGTTCTTGACTTGCTACCTTTTTTATAAGAGGAATCTTTTTGCAAAAGAAACTAGTGGGAGTATGGTAGAACTGGAAGTGATTCCAGAACCACAAACGGTTACTGAAAATTTAGTAGAATCTAAGGATTCAATTAGACTTGAAAAACCATTAGCCACTCCGCAGATTTTAGTTGGTGACCTCTTCCACCTGAGAGATACTTCGTTTTCTCGTAGAGGTTGATAGGGAGGTCAGCATCATAGTGATGATACCCCTACTAGTTATCAGCAGGTCATAGGAAGTGGTGACTTCTAGATGACCAGATGCAATATATCCAACATGCATTCTATGCACTCCAGCAAATTATAGATTTTGGATTTTGCTGGGTTCTCCTGAATGGGTAAAACCCATTAGGAGCAAGTAGATCTTTCGAGATTTGTACAGGTGGAAAGGTTTTAATCTAATAAGGTTAGACTTGTTGTAAATATTTTTATCAAATACCCCCAGTGGATTATTATGAAACTTTTACTTCAATGTCTACGCTAAAGTCCATACGTATATGACTTAATACTGCTGCTGTTTTTGACTATGATATCTGGCAGGTGGATGACTATAACTTCTTTCTAAATGTGAATTTGGAAGTGCACGTATATATGGCTCTACCAGAGGGTTATCGTAGTTAGTGGGAGCAGTTGAAGGTATGCGACTTGCTTATGTCTATTCGTAGACTAAAGCATGCATAGCAAAGACGGATCATCTGTTTTGATATGACACTTAAGATGATTGAATTCATTAAAACAACAGATGAACCTAGTAAGAAGGATGCAGAGAGTTATGTCCTCGGATTTGGATGGCATACTTCTGATAGGAAGTGATGTTCCTATACTTTAATCGGTCAAACTTTAGTTGTCACAGGTGTTTCTTCACATATGATTTGAATAAAATATGAAGAATTATGGTGGCTATATTTATGGTTTTAGATCTATATTTGGGAAAGGTTTCAATCCGGGTACTTAGACACCATTATAAAAGTGTTTTACAATTCTGGCATGGTGGTGTACCCGCAGGTGATGGAGCCACCCTCTCGAAAGAGATATCTTCTAGACAGATGATGATAGGGACTTACATGAATGACATATCACTTACTTAGGCAATTAGTCATTCATGTGATGTCATGTACCAGACCAGAAGTTGCTTTTACACTTGCTGATATATCTGGGATTTTGGTGACTAGATCTATATCGATAGATTTAGATTTGGGAAGTGTCCCAATTTGGGTACTTGGACACCATTCTAAAGTAGTTTAGAATGGATGACTCCTGGCGTGGTAGTATACCCGCAGGTAATGGAGTCACCCTCTCTAAAGAGATTTCTTCAGACTGATGAGGAGAGAGACTCGCATGAATGCCATATCATTTGCTTAGGCAATTGAGTCAATCATGCAATGTCTTGTACCAAACCAGATGTTGATTCTATAATTTCTGTAGTAAGCAGATATTAATCCAATCCTGGAGAAATAAAGGGAAGCAGTTAAGAACATAAGAAGATGTTCTTAGTATATGGTAATGACCGCTTCCTTCATAAGGCGGTTATCGGTTCAGACTTCCAAGGTGACCTGGATGATAGTACCGTCAGTGTTTTAAGTTTACCCTCTTCTAAGAAGTAGTATATTGGATACGGTTCCAATAGGGATAGTGAGGTAGACATGGTGTAGGATGCTGGTTATGACTCAACAGAGAATACAACCCAAAAAGTTTGTTGGATAAACTTGTTCATTTATAAACTTTTTCCCATCAAGTATCAAGACAAATTCTTGAGGTGGGGTATCGCTAGTTCGGGAGATTGTTGATCTCTATGAAAATGAGATATAGAGAGAGGAAGTTGGAACAATGTAGCGAATCCACTCACTGAGGTTATTTCTTGAACACGGATGTTTCACAAATATGGTTTACGAAACTGATTTATAGAGAAGTTGGGTATTCGATAGCAAACAAGCTATAGGTATAGACACCACAATAATTGGCCTTAAGTGCAAGTGGGAGATTTTTGGATATAGTGCCCTCAAGAAAATTATTGTAATTCCAGGTAGGCGATTATGATAATTGAGGGAGGACCTATACAGGAAGAACGATCTTACTCAAAATGATAGTATGCTATCTGGTTTGTCTTTATCATTGATGCGTATATGTTTTACTTCTTATTACGTATCGCTAACACATAATGATGAAGCCCGTAGGATTCTTGCTTGACTACCGGAATTATGATGGTGATCATATACGTGAGAGCTGGTTAGTCCATAAGGACATCCATAAATGTCCCTAGTCGAGGGAGTATTGAGACCGTGCATTGATATTCCGGAGTAAACAAGTGTATAGGTTTTTAGACCCCGACAAGGGAAGGTGACCGGTCTCACCAACCATTGGTTTTTTATCACTTAAGATGGTATACAGGTGCTCACTGGAGGCGAGTACACCAGACGGACTTACCGAGAACTTCTAGATGGTATTATACCTATCGTCAGATAGCAGTTCTCTAGCGGCATGAGTACATGTTAGTCTTTTGACCTGAGATCGTCATTTGTCTCGTGTGAGTTCCCACTGTACTTAAACTACTACCCTATCACGACTCAAAGAAGTCATGCTAACAGGTTTTAGTAGGGTACAGTTCCGAGCCACATAAAGACAGTGAGCGATTGTCAAGAATTCGTCTCTCCTGGTATTAGGAGTCGATGTCGCGCTGGGTTTGGTTGGTCATCACCCTAAATCCGTGGCCACGGTGGATGAGATTTACTGATAGGAGTTCAGTAATTTCTCGGTTGGTGATGAGCTTGACTCCGACACAACTTATTGGGTTTTTAGGGGTTTGACGTTATCCACCCCTAGACCCGGTATGCGATACTCTTAGATGAAGAGACTGGAGTGTATGGAGATTATCATATTCAGGCTCGGTAGGGTACGGACGGACTTGATTGTTGACCTCCCTTTCGATAGATACCTGGTAGCCGTTACGTACATCTAGTGCCATTAAAGTGGTTGTGGTTTTGGATTTATCTAGTAAATTACTGCCAACGTATTGTCGAATCTTTAAAGTCCCACATAGAGAGTTTTTCCGATTCAGGAGATATGATGTAGAGGTCGTATATTGATACGTGCAGGGGTCCGATTAAATATGTGTATTGGCTACATGGACTTTAATCGGACATTTGATAATACTAGCTGACCTAGGATTAAGCCGGATTATTAAATCAAGTTTATATATATATATATATATATATATTCTCTAGTATTATTGTTCACTATTCATTTTCTCTCTTTTGGCTATTCGTATTTTAATATGGATACGCATATATATAGCAATACGTATACCGAGGGATGTAATCCGTATTTATACAGAGTACCTTCTAGAAGGAGGACACCTCATTTGTGAATATTCATTTATGAATATTCAAGGAAATGAGGTGGAGGGTGAGGTTGCCTTTGAGTATAGTTGATGACATGTAGAGAGGGATGAGCTTCAATTGTTTATTGCAAAATGGTTGTGAGATATTTTTCTTTTATGTTTGAAAAAATAATGAAGCCATTCCACTCTCATTTATTCAAACACACACACACACACACACACACACACACACACACTCTCTCTCTCTCTCTCTCTCTCTCTCTCTCTCGCCCCCCCTCTTCTCCTCCTTCTTCCTCTTGAGTGAGGATGCTCTCTTGAGCATGAAAAACGAGTGATATTTATAGTGGAAACTACATCCCTGCACTCCATTTCTAGCAAACTTGAAGTGTCGGTTGCTTCACTAGGTGAAGCTGAAGGTTGGATCGGTTTCCCTCGGGTGGATCATTTTCGGCTTGGGCGGTCGCCTCTCAAGCTTGTTCCTGATAGCCTACGAGGAATTTGGAGGGGTCTTCCATGATTCGGTGGACATGCATCAAAGATTGTAATATCTAAACCTTGGATGCTTAGCTTTATAGTTTAGTGTTTGGAACGATCTCTGGGGATTAGTTTCTTGTGCTCCCCGTAAAATTTTAGTTTTTCAATTCTGCATCGGTCGCAGTTGTAGAAGCAAGGGCACTAGGAAATTTCATCCTTTTCAAAGCTACTTGAGTTCCTTCAACGATATCAAGTTCATTACGTTAAAGGTTTTTCGCCGAATACCAGCCGTAGCACTCCGTCATTTCTGATAGGTAGCGCCTTATATTCGTGGTATGTTTGTTGGCATCCATCAAGGCATAGTGTACGGTAGATATGTGTTACTTTTTTGCAACACAGAAATGCATTAATTTAGGACAGTCGTACGACCTTATTGGCATCTGTCAAGGGTGAGTATGGGTGGATCTAAATTAATCAGGACAATGACAGTAGAATTTGACTTACAACTTATGATTTGTTGGAATCTGTCAATTTCATAAGACGCTTGGGGCAAAAACCATATCAGGAGTTTCAAATATAAGGGAAAATTTCCAAGTTTGCACATACCTTCTGGAGTGTGGTAATTTTGGTCGGCTTCCGTCAAGATTATCACACGATGATAGTTGGGTTCCGATTCTCACTAATGAGTAGGTATTACTTGAGAGATTTTCCCTTCACAATTAGCTAATCTATTAGGTGTCTAGAAAGTGTTAAGGAGGTTACGCTTTTGCGGAAACAGGGTAATTAAATTGGGTCCGTGCAAAAGCAGGAGGGACCTCCCTCGGAGTACTGACACTGGCCTGGTTGAACGGTTAGCGAAATTGTAAGGTGTACATGATCCCGACTAGTTCTCCTTTTAGGGTTTGAAGGAGAATTCAAGGAAACAGTAGGAGCCATCCTGATTAGATAAAATGATTAACCAATCTAATCTTGATAGAGTGTTCACTGAGTGTTTTTTTTCTCTCTCTCTCGTTATGTGACCATGACTTATCTTAAACTAAAACTCATAAACCAAGTTAACCGAACCTTCTTACACACTTTGGTTTTGGATTTTCATGATTCATGACAAAGTCACATATTTCCCTGTCACTCCTACCATCTTTTTCTTTCTCCAGAACACTCCGTATCACTACGATGATCCATATTTCTTGGAACGACCATCGTATAATTACATACGAACTTGAAGAAGTTACTTAAGTCGAGGATGGCCACCGGTTCTGGAGAAATTAAATAGGATTATTCGGTTATCTCTTCCCTTTACCTTCTCTTAGGTTGTGTGAGATCCTTGTATTAAGAAAGTACACAGGTTATGCATGTTGGACAGTCTTCTTCCAAACCTTAGGCTAGTGCTGATAGGTACGGAAAGAAGAAAAACAACTAGTCTAAGTTGGTGTACAGAAGATAAGATATAGAGACATATAAAGGGTTAAGTGAGGGCAAAAGAAATTGCAATTAATTTCATAAATCTGGAAAGTGGAAGTGGCATTACCAGGAATACCCGGCCACCCCTTGAAACATTTATGTTTCGGTTTTTCTATGTACTTGTAATTGAAAAATGTTTTCCTAATTAATTCTGACTTCACGGTGTGTACATACTAGATTAGAATCTCATATTTGTATGGTGTTATGATTCTAATAAGGAGTAGAATATTAGGAAATGAGTGATTTGATTCTCAATATCGTAATTCATAGCAATTGGGTGTATTGGATTAAATCGTTTAGATTTGCTTAACGGCAAATATTTGGTTTCGAATAACCGTTGTTGTGCACCAATTTTTAAAATTGAATATCCATATATTTATTTTATAAAGTAAGATATAAACTTTTAAAATTGTTTTTCAAACATTTGCCTTTATCAATTGAGGATAAGCTAAGGTGTATTGAATAACGGTGTAAGACATTTTTAACCAAACTATAGTTTTCAACCTATAACACACGGAGTTCGAGTTATTGAACTCTTGGAGTTTATACATGAAAATGTATGTTGTCCAGTGTCCTTTAAGACAACGGGTTGGTAATTTTACATCATTCGTTTTACCTATGAGTTCTCTGGTTTTAGACACGCGTTCGTTGAAATACAAGGTCCAAAGATTTTAAGAAGTTTATCGGTATAAGATTGAAGTAGAGAACCAAATGTTGGAAGTATCAGGATTCTTCGAAGTGATCGAAGATGCAGACACTTATGCTAGGTATTCCGCCGTAGTAATATTGAGAAATTGATTCTCTCATAGGTTACACATCCGTGGGTGTGCTCCTTGGTGAATAATATTGTATGGCCTTTTTCCATTTGGGATATGCACTAGAAATAGCTGCATAACTTTTGAATCTGTCTCCATCTAAATTAGTTACTTTGATTCTATATGGATATAGATTGGTTGCATATCTTGAGCTTGTTAAGATATGGAGTTATCTGGATTCTATTTAAAAGCAGAATCCAGACAAACTCAAGGTACACTTCAGTAATGGCAGTTTGTAGATTATCCCAAGCATTTATTAGGGTTTTGCTTCTACCATTTTCAAGATCAAAAATTGGTTTGTTCTTGATTTGCCACCTTTTTTTTATAAAAATGATATTTTTGCAAAAGAAACTAGTGGAAGTATGGTAGAACTGGAAGTGATTCCAGAACCACAAACGGTTATTGCAAATTTAGTAGAACCTAAGAATTCAATTAGACTCAACAAATCTTAACCACTCTGCTGATTTAGTAGGTGACCTCAGCTACCCAAGAGATACTTTAGTTTTCTCGTAGAGGGTGACAGGGAGGTCAGCATCATGGCGATGATGACCCTATTAGTTATTAGCAGGCCATGGAAAGTGGTGATTTTTGGATGATGGCTGGATGCTTTATATTCAAGTTGGACTCTACTCAGTTCAGCAAATTATGGAATTTGCTGGGTGCTCCTAAAGGCGTAAAACCCATTAGGAGAAAGTAAATCTTTCGAGATCAGTGCAGGTGGAAATGTGGTAACCTAATAAGGCTAGACTTATAGTAAATATTTTCATCAAATACCCGGTGTGGATTGTGATGAAACCTTTATTTCAATGTCTACGCTGAAGTCTATACAGATACGACCTGTCACTATTGCTATTCAGGAGAATGAGATCTGGCAAGAGGATGATTATAACGTCATTCTAAATGAGGATTTAGAAGTACATGTGTATATGACTATGCCGGAGGGTTATCATAGTCTGTGGGAGTAGCGGAAGGTATGCAAGTTGCTTATATCTATTCGTAGACTAAAGCATGCATAGCTGAAACAGATCATCTATTTTGATGTGAGAGTCAAGTTGATTGACTTCATCAAAACAACATATAAACCTAGTAAGAAGGATGTTGGGAGTACTGTCCTGTGATTTGGATGACATACTCCTGATAGGAAGTGATGTTCCTATACTACAATAGTTCAAACTTTGATTGTCATAGGTGTTTCTCTACATAGGATATGGATAAGATATCAGGGATTCTGGTGACTAGATCTATATCGATAGATTTAAATTTGGGAAGTGTCCCAATTCTGGTACTTGGAAACCATTCTAAAGTAGTTTATCTGCAGGTGATGGTGTCACCCTCTCTACAGTGATACCTTCTAGACTGATGAGGAGAGGGACTCACTTGAATGGCATGTCAACTACTTAGGCAATTGAGCCAATCATGCGATATCATGTACCAAACTAAATGTTGCTTTTGCACTTGCTGTAGTAAGCAGATATTAATCCAATTCTGGAGAAACAAAGGGAAGAAGTTAAGAATATAAGTGGTTGTTCTTAGTATATGGTAACGGTAGCCTCCTTCAGAAGACGGTTATCGGTTCATGCTTCCAAGGTGACCTGGATGACAGAGATGCTGTCAGAGTTTTGAATTTACCCTCTTCTGAGGAGCAGTATATTGGATAGGTTTCCAATAAGGATACAGAGGTAGATATGGTGCAGAATGCTCATTATGACTCAACGGAGGATACAGACCAAGAAATTTGTTGGATAAAGTTGTTCATTTATGAACTTGGTCCTATCAAGTATCCAGACAAATTCTTGTGGCAGGATATTGCTCATTTTGGGAGATTGTTGATCTCCAAGAAATTGAGATATAGAGAGAGGAAGTTGGAATATTGTAGTGAATCCACTCACTGAGGTTATTTGTCGAACACAGATGTTTCTCAAACACGGTTTGTGAAACTGATTAGTAGAGAAGTTAGGTATTTGGTAGCATACAAACTGTGGGTATATGGTACAACAATAATTGGCCTTAAGTGCAAGTGGTAGATTATTGGATATAGTGCCTTCAAGGCAATTATTGTAATTGCAGGTATGCAATTATGATAATTGAGGGAGGACCAATGCAGGTAGAATGGTCTTACTCGAAATGATAGTATTTTATCTGGCATGTCTTTATCATTGATGTGTATACATTTTACTTGTTATTACATATCGCTAATGCATAATGATGAAGCCCGTAGGATTCATGCTTGACTACCAGTATTATGATGGCGATCATATATGCGAGAGCTGGTTGGTCTATAGCACATCCTTAAATTTAGGTCGAGGGAGTATCGATACTGGACATCGATATTCCGGAGTAAACTAGTGTATACATTTCTAGACCTTGACGAGAGGCGGTGGCCGGTCTTATAAGCCATTGGTGTTTTGCCACTTAAGATAGTATACAGGTGCTCACTGGAGGTGAGTGCACAGGATGGACTCTCCGATAACTTTTAGACGGTACTATACCTATCGTCAGATATCTGTTCTCTAGTGGCATGAGTACATGTTTGTTCTTTGACCTGAGATCATCATTTGTCTCGTGTGAGTTCCCACTATGCTTTGATTACTACCCTACCACGGTTCAAAGGAGTCGTGCAAACAGGTTTTAGTTGGATACAGTCCCGAGCCATATGGAGGCAGTGAGCGATTGTCAGTGATTTCTCTCTCCTGGTATTAGGAGTCGATGTCATGCTGTGTTCGGTTGGCCATCACCCTAAATTCGTGGCCACGTCGGACGAGATTTACTGATAGGAGTTTAGTAGTTTCTCGGTTGGTGATGAGTTTGATGTTGGCATGACTTATCTGGTTATTAGGGTTCAAACGTTATCCACCATCTAGACCCGGTATGTGATACTCTTAGACGAAGAGACCGGATATATGGAGATTTTCACATTCAGGCTCAGTAGGGTATGGAGGACTTGATTGTCGACCTCCTTTTCGGCTACTTGGGTAGCCGTTACGTACAGCTAGTGCCGCTGACGTGCTTGTTGTTTTGGATTTATCCAGTAAATCACTTCCAGCATATTGTCGAGTCTTTAGAGTCCCACAAAGAAGGTTTTCCTGGTTCAGAACATACTATCACGACCGGAAATGGCACGTGACTGGCACTTGAATCGTGTGAAGTCTATAGGACCCCACCTAATTCAAGTAAGCCAAAAGCCCAGAAATCTAAACCTTTTAGGGAAAATAATGGAGGTGAAGTTTTGAAATAAGGTTTAACGAAATCAGGTTCCTTCTTTAAATACATAAGTAATATAATATGAAAACAGTGTTTTGTAACTAATTGAAAACACTTTTCGCCATTGAAAATTTCGGCAAAACCTCCTTTGTTTATTTTAACCCGAAAACGGTACAAGGAATATAATAAAAGGCATCCCCAAGAGGAGCTAGCTCTTCGCCAAATGGTGGAACAACCACACAAGATCAAATGAATATACAATGCCGAAGGGCGAGGATCAAGACTCAGAAAGAAATTAAAGAACTCAACATCATCAAGGAAGCCAGAAAACCATAATAATACAAGCGCGCGACTCTAAGGTCGAAATAATAAACAACTGGTTTTCTAAGTCTATCAAATAATACAAGTCTGGTTGATGGAGCTTACTAGATACACTGAAATAAATAAAAGTACAACGGTGGTCACGATGCAAGTGAACCCACCCACCGAAACAATCACCCGAAAGAAAGTGAAGTGCCAGCAAGCCGCTACGGAACCTGTACGGCAAAACCTGCAAGAAATTGTGGCACAACGGGGGTGAGTTGCCAAATCGTGAATAGAAAACATCACCGAGCAGAAATCGAAAGTATGACTATCTCCTAGGTCATACAGTAATGTCCTCATAATATAACCTGAAACATCTAATAGTGGCAATGGTAATCATCTAAACATAAGCATAATACCAAGTGCTCGTGTCAGTGCCTCGGGTAGCAACACGTCACATATATGATGTACGAATGGATTAAGAATGAAAGCAGAATACATCTTGTACGAGAAAACTGTTTTCTTATCTCAGTAAGATTTTAGTGTAAAAACCGAAGTATCACCAATGAAGTCAACAGAAAATCCGTGTCAAGCATCAACACAAAATATATATCCCAATATCTCAATATCTCAATGTCTCAATATCTCAATATGTAAATATCTCGGGCTCCGTCAGTCCGGATCGGCCCATATCATCAAATCTCACGACTACGTTGGTATCATCCGGATATCCGCCGTGTCATAAATAACTGGTCGGTAGTTCTCCCCTGCCGGGCTCAACGCCATCATCTGCGACCATCTTACCCCGGGGTACCGTACCGGGTCTACCATGCACCCGCAGACGGTTCCTCCTCCTCCTCGAATCGGGTGTATGATATCGCTCAAGAACCGAGAAAACACATGGTGGACGCCATACACATCATATCACGAGAAAACTGCAACTTTCATTTTTAAAATGATGCCGAGTTTATGAAAGTCTTGCGGTTTTCTCCCAAATCCAGAAATCTCGTAGAAAGTCCGAAATCCCAAAATTGATAGTCAATAAGAAGTGAATATCGGCATAAAGCCCACAATATTGCATAACAAAAAGAATATATAAATTGCATGGGGTATCTACGCAAGGAATGCAATATCTAAATTAGCACATGAGAGCAAGCATACTAATAATATGTTGAAACTACCAGCTAGCCGGTTATACCAATAAAGTAATGTTTTCTAAAGTGTACGTAACATGGCAATTACCGATGATGTGTGTGAGCCGGCAAGCAAGTGTACGTGGAACATACGCATCATCGGTAAGGGTGCTGGTGCCCTAACAGACAGGGTTCATAATAGACAAAGAAAACATATGTAATAAATATGCAATGCAATGAGAGTAGCATAAATAAAACAAAAAGATGAATAGTAAAAGTAACCTTATTGAATATACCTATCAGCATACGAGTCATACGGTTTTAGTGTTTTTGAAATGGCATGAATCGTGGTTTTTAGAAAAGTAAAGGCTACAGGGTTTTGAGAAAAGATACGTCCTTGGAAACAAATCCGTAGTATCCCTCGGCTGTCTTTAAAAATACTCACGACTCGTTAGTTTGAAAATAGGTATGACTCGAGCCTAGTCTAGCATCTACTTAAACAACTAAGAGGCTATCTAAGAAACTAGCCGGAAGGAGAAGAAAATCTAAGTATATAAACTGAGTCGATATATCCAGTAGTCGGTGATCCAGCCTCATAACGTCACGTACTGTATAATATATAGTATAGCATCCTCGAGTCAAGAGTGCGGATCAATAGTCATATATATATACCTCTTACGGTAAAATCCATCGTACGGCATCCCAAAATCGGGGTACGGGTCAAATATCACATACACTTCATTATTCATATGGTATCATTATCGTAAAATCATGAATTAGGGTTACCGTTCTAAAGTCTAGTACATTCCAATATCATCAAACATATAACCTCGTGTATACGAAAACACATCGCCCATCGATCCACTATAATATCATGTCGTATATCATATCACGACCCAATCACATATCCGATCTCATGGCATCATACCCGATCATATCGACTCACCTCCAAGTATCATATACTGGGCTCAACATCCGTGTATTTGTATATGTTTATACACACACACACACACACACATACACACACACACCAAACCATCTACACACACACACACACACACACATATATACATATAAACATATACACCCAAACATATCACGTGTGTGCATGTGTGTGTGTATCAACCTTTACTCTAGGGTTTCGCCGCTAAGAACTAAACTAAAAGCACTTTCTTGCTAAGTATTCACGTCTCACAATAACACACACACACACACACACATATAATATTCGCATCCTACCCTAAGAAAGTGCGGGGGTGCTATACGCCATCCACCCGACTTCCCCCATAGATATGCATCTACTCACCTGATCCTTGCTTGCCGAAGTCAATTACGCCATGGTCTTCCTTGTTGTTCAAAGTCCACAAGATGGTATCTACATATATAAACACATAATATTATAAACAAAAATCGCGCACGAAAACCAAAATGGCACACGAATCACACATAGGTTAAAACCTATGGTCTACGCATGTAAGAATAACCAAACAACTCCTGATATCAACGTACAAACGTCAAGTGACCGAGACAAAACACAATATCCATAGTTCAAATCATTAAAAATCATAAAAAAAAAAAACAGAAACTCAAGAAAAATGGTTCCAGATTTAGTCTCAGGTAAAATTAGGCTAAACAAACAATTACAGAGGCCAGATTATGAGGTAACTGAGCTAGAGACCTAACCTTGATACCATTACCCACAATTTTCCCGGTGACATCAACCCAAAATCCAGCCTGGCCGGTTTTACCTGCTTGGTTTGGGTTCGTCTTCTCAGGGTGGTCTTCTATTGTTTAATCTAGGTCAATAAAGTTGCTTGTTTTTCCCGTAAAGGTCTCAGGTCACTCCAGATTTCCTGTAGGCATCACAAGCTACAAAACCGACACGGAAAGTTTCTAAAGTCCACGTCTTGGGTTCTCAAATTCACTTGGTCTAGGATTTTAACACTAAAGGGGCTGTAGTCACTAATTACACCTTAATTGCGCCATCACAACTCAAGGATCCCCTAAGTCTCATCTAGAAAATTTCAAAGCTCACAAATCCTCACTTAATCAATTCTAAACTAAAATAGAAGCTAAAGAAACTCAATTACTACACTAATGGTGAAAGAAATACCTCATTTAGCAACTCAAGAAAATTCTTGAGTTGTCCCAAGTGTTCAAAATCTCAACTTGTTTGGTCCACCATGCTTGTAGTGAGCTTGTGCATATATTTAATGAAGGGAATATAAGGTTTTGATGTGTATTTGTGGGGTGTTGTGAGGAGGTAGAGGAGGTAGAGGGAGAGGGCAACCATGAAGGGGAGGAGAAGAAGAATGATGAAAAATGAAGTGAAGAAACAATGAGCCATGGTCAAAGAGACCCCTCACCCTCTCTCTTGCCCATACCTCCTTGCCATGCCACAATTTCTTTATTCTTTTTCTTTTCTCCCTTTTTTAAAACAAAAACCTTAGTAAAAAAATCAATATGAGCCATGGTTCTAGACACAAAGAATAACAAGTGGTTGCAACATGATTTGTTGCATGACATGCACAAAACACAATCAATGCATAATTAAGTACGAATCGAGTTTAGTAATACTAACTTATATACAATTAATTGTATATTAAATTGTAAAATTCCCAATCTTCATAAATTCTTTTAAAATCAATAATTAATATAAATTTCCAAATATTTCCCAATTTATCGGTATATAATTATACCATATCATTAAAACTAATCTCCATACTTTAAAATATTCATAATATTTATTACTTAAATTGTTTAACTTCCCAAAATAATATTTTATTTTTCTGAAATGTTACGGTCTTCCCCCCTTAAATAAATTCGGTCCCCGAATTTAAATTAAAACTCCCCCAAATACTAAAAAATTTCAGCAAAACACTCAAGTCTTCGAGGCTCCGACATCATAAATACCTAAAACACATTTTAGCGCAATGCATGCACATGAAAAACGAGTATATAACTCAAAACCAAAACTACGTCAAGCATCACGCAATCATCGGAGTCTTGGTGAAGATACCAATGTCAAAGTCCAATACTGTAACATTTCAGAAAAATAAAATATTATTTTTGGAAATTTTACAATTAAATAATAAATATATTGAATATTTTAATATTGCGGTATAATTAAATACCGATAAATTGGGGAAAATTTTGGAAAATTACAGAAATTACTGAAATGAGGGTGCTTTATTCGATTTAAATAAATTATGAAATTTTATGATTTATTATACACTATTTTAGTGCTAATCGTGATTAAAGATCGTTAATCGCGCATTAAGCTTGTTTTATACAAAACATGCACCATGTCATTTTAACACTTGTTACATTTTTATCATGGATTTTTCTCTTTATCATGCATGGTTTTGATTTTAAAAAGAGAAGAGAATAGAAAGAAAATAAAATAAAAGAAAAGAAAAAGGAAAACATAAAAAAATGAGGGATGGGCATGAGAGAGAGAGAGAGAGAGAGAGAGAGAGAGGGTGAGGGGTCAAACCTAGGTCATGGCACTTGCTCCCTTCATTGTTTCCTTCGTCTCCTTTCTCTCTCTCACCCTCATGGAAGCACCCATCTCCCTCTTCATCAAAACCCTCAAAAACACCCTCATTCACTCATCAAAACACCATCTCTTTTTCACAAAAATATGCACAAGCTCACAAGCTACACTTTGGACCAAGAAAGCAAGGATTTTGGACACTTGGGGCAACTCAAGAAAATTATTGAGTTGCCAAATGAGGTATTCTCTTAACCATTAGCATAGTATTTCCATTGCTTTTACATCCATGTTTGATAAAAACCGATTTAGTATCGTTTAGTGAGGTTTGGAAATTTCTAGTTAGGGCTTGAGGAATTCTGTCACGACCCGAAAGTACGGAACGTTACTGGCACTTAAATTACGAGACGTCTAAAGGCGTAACGTAACCTAAGTCAGCCAAAGCCCAGAAAAATCTAAACCAAAATCAAAAGAGAGTGAAGGAAAACCTTTAATGAAAACGGTTTTTAAATCGATTAAGTTGCATAGAACCCCTTTTTAAAAACATCAAAAATTCCCGAAAATTTCGGCAGAGTCTCCACTGTATTTTCTATCCCCCAAAATGGGTACAACAAGATATATATAACCTGTAATCATAAATGGCATCCCCAAGCGGGAGCTAGCTCTTCGCCCAAGGCGGATCACAACCACATGCAATATATAAGTAATATCAAGAAAAGTGCATAAAAGAAACGCAAAATATCAGAAAACACAACGCCGGCTCAAGTGAGCTCGACCCAAAAGAAACCACAATATACAAATCTCTCAGTCTCATCATTAGGTCGCATATACAATATAAAGTGGTAGATGGAGAATACTAGATACAATGATGGAGAAAAAAGAAATAAAGTGTGCTCGCAACCCACCTACGGGCGATGTCGCGAGTCTGAGCAAAAAGAGCTGATGATAAGATAGCCCGCCGCTACAAGGATGACGGGTCCGACCTGCAAGACACTGTGGCACAACGGGGGTGAGTTGCCAGCTCGTGAGTAGAATATAATATCTAATAAGGCAATCGTAAGAATGTACGCAAATGCGTCACAGCATGTATGTTCAGATGTGATTTAATACCTCTAGTATGCATGAACATGTATGCAATGTTATTACTAAATCTTTAAGTGTTTTAAATGCTAAGAGTTCTGCATTCTTAACTTTAGAAAAAGAATATCTGTATAATAGCTAAATACCATCAAGAAATCATCTGAAATCCGTGTCAAGCATTGACACCAAATATGAAATATCTGTCTCAATATCTCACTGTATCAATGTCTCAAATATCGGGCTCCGTCAGTCCGGATCGGCCCATATCATCAAATCTCACGACAACGGTCGGTATCCTCCGGATATCCGCTGCGCCAGACATCACCGGTAGGTAGTCTTCCCCTGCCAGGCTCATCGTCTACAACTCGATCTTCTTGCCCCGGGATACCATACCGGGCCCACCATGTACCCGAGACGGTTCATCCACTCCTCGAATCGGGTCTCGAAATCCAACAGAAAACATGAAAACTCATGGTGGACGACACATACATCACGAGAAAACCGCAACTTTGTTTTAAAAATGATAAATATAAGCTTTTGTTAAATTCTTGCGGTTTTCCCCAAAAATCCAGAAATCGCAGCAATACTGAAATCCTCAAGAAAATCATAATACCCAACATGTTGTATGTGATAAATGTCTATGATATCAAGGTATGCGATGTGATTTGTGGCTAGAAATCTATGTAAGTATGATGATGATGCAAGGTATATACATGCTATGCGATTTCATATATCATGTATGATGCAAATGGTGACACTAAGCTAAACAAGTTCTATGGTGCTCGTGGCATGGCAATTACCAAAGGCGTGTGTGTCACATGAATAGTGCGCGTACAACAGATGCCAATGGTAATGGTGTTCGTGTCCTACGAAGTGTTATCGCATATGTGCATATGAATAACCATGCAATCTAGCATACTATTAACTATAAGGGTATGAAGTGTAAATAAAGGGGTAAGCTAACTAACAATATAAATCTTGTAAGAAATAGGGTAATCCTAACTAGGGGCGTCTCGCGCCATCCAGACGATTCCCCTATAGATGAATACATCTACTCACCTGAATGCCTCGCTAATCCGATCCGACCACCGCCTTGCCTTTACGCGCCGTGTCCGATGTTTCCCCGACCGATCCTAGCATTGCATAACACACAATATAAGATTACATACCCCTAAAACGACACCAAGTCAATATAAAAAGATCGACGCTCTTGAATTAAACATAACGTGCACTCGGTGCGCGGAAAACACACGAAAATCGCTAAATCCTTAACTAGAATCGTCATTTCGGGGAAGTCGACAGAACTAAAACCCGACTAGACAAAACCCCGCATTCGCGCACTCTAATAGTCGTAAATGATGCTAATTATATTGCTAATATAACGCAATTAGATCACATCCTAATTTTAATAAAAATCTAGCAAGCAAAAAGCATACCGATTCGATGCAAATATCGCAATTTCATCGATCTAGCGAGCGCAACATCGCACAATTCACCACTCTAACTAATTAGATAACCAAACCCTAACTTAACTCCAACAACTATGCTACAAACCCTAATTCAAAATCAAATCCCTTTCTTGAATTTCCTAAACAAACAATTACTACTAAATTAACACTTCAAATTTTAATTTTAGCACATTTAAACTACAAGTTAACAAATAGTTTAGAAATTTCACCTCACAAGTGGAACCTTAGCATGCTCAAGCCACCAAAGATGCCTCCTTTCATCAAGTTTTGAACTAATTTGGCTTGAGGAGAGAGTGGATTAGGGTTTTGCTTTGAATGGGAGAATGAATTTGTGGATTTTTAATGAATTTTGACATGAAAATGTAGCAAAAGAAGTGAGGAAATGATGGGGTTTGCTTCAGATTTGGCTCGGCCAGCAGGTGGGGGAGGCAAGTGGGGGTTTATTGTAGAAGTTTCTAGGTCAAATAACCCCTTATGTTCTCATTAAATGCTTTTCACATCAACTTTTTACAAAAAAACCCCATTTTACATCATTTTTTCCATAAATTTCACACCATAAAACCAAAATCTTGCAAGTCATGATACAATTTTATTAACACCATATTTTAGCTTATAAAGATTCCTAATTATGAAATTTACCTAATTAAATTTGTATTTATCACTAATTTAATGTATTTTTAAAAGCTTAAAATAATAAAAAAATAATTAATTACGAATTTTTTTTTATTTAACTAGAAAATTATAAGTGACATTTTAGTGACAAAATTATAGTAATATCTTATCTAAATTTTGTATAATTAGGTCTACAATGAAAAATACCTATTTTGACTTTTTACGGAAAAAGTCGAAAAATGAGTCGATTACCGAAAAACTGCCTAAACGATTTTCGAAAGGTTACAAATTCTTGAGTTGTGATGTGTAACTGAGGCTTATAGTGACCTTAAACCCCAGTAATGATTATACTTTGGACCTAAAACAGAGACTTAAACCCCGGAATACGAACTTAGAAAACCCGATATCGGAAAATTGTGGATTCTGTGAGGGTATAATGAAATCTGCTAACACCCGGGTGACCTGAAATTTTTTTAGCGAACACAGAGAGATGTGCAGGTGATTTAGAGCATACCTTAAAGACCCGAGACTCCATCTCTACCTTTGGGCCGCAGATTTATTCCATCTGGCCTCAATTTGCGGCCAAGGTGGGTTGTATTTGGTTCGTGTTTCGTCTATAGATCCATCTCCAATAAATTAGACCCCTCCTTTATGCAAAATTGGCTAGTTTTGCCTAGAGTAAAATCTGGGACTATTTTCATGAGTTGCTGTTTTGATTCGGGGTTATATTTTTCGTATTTTGGATTCTGGATTTTAGTATTTGTGTTTTATCTCGATCACTTGACGTTTTTACGTCTATATCGAGTGTTATTTGGTGGTTTTGAAAGCGTAGTCCGTAGGTTCTAATCTATAGGCTTTTAGCGTGTCATTTGGGTTTTGAATTGGATTTTAATGCGACACGATACGTTATGATGTGTAGGTACCCCCACGAGGACTTCGAGACGACAAGCAAGCGCGTGGCGACGTCGGCAACGGCAAGCGAAGAGCAAGGTGAGTAGATTTATATCTATGGGGGAAGTCGGGTAGATGGCGTATAGCACCCCCGCAGTTCGCAGTGTAGTTGATCATATGTTATATATTTACAGATATGTTGTGAATTTGGATGATAGTGTCGTGGTTGATTTCTTAGTCGCGAACCATAGAATAGGTTTGCACACATGAACACACACCCTTGCATGCATTATGATTATTACTTGTGCGTATATGGGGAAACGTATACACACACACAGGTATGGGACTAGGTATATATATATATATATATATATATATATATATATATATATATATATGTACACCTATACATGGATAATGAGGATAGTGGATGATATTTGGAGATGAGTCGATGAGATTGGGCATGATGCCACGAGATCGGTGATATGTTTTGATTTCGTATTATGAGATACGACATGAGATTATAGCAGGACTTTAGGCGTGTGTTTTCATACACGTGTATATATATATATATATATATATATATATATATATATATATATAGTATCAGTTGGTATTAGACTTAGATCAGCACCCCAGTTTATGAGATATGATGATAAGGATACCAGATAAATGATGAGATGAATGCGATATTTCGACCCGTACCCAGATTTCGGATGCCGTACGACGGATTTACGTACGAGCTATATATTGATGATAAATCCGCACCCTTGACTCGAGGATGTCATATTGTATATTGTATCATATGTGATACTATTGAGGCGGGATCACCGACTATTATATTTATATGTATATCGACTCAGATTTAGGTGGTTTCCCTTACCTTTTCGATTAGACTGTTCGTTTAGTTCTGTAGTACTTATAGATGTTAGACTAGACTCGAGTCATACCTATTTCAAAACTAACGAATAGTGAGTATTTATAAGCCAAGCCAAGGGATTCTACGGATATTTTCAAAAGACGCATCATTTCTTAAAAACACCGTAGCCCTTATTTTTCTAAACACCACGATTCGTCTTATTTCAAATGGAAAAACCGTATGACATTTATATATTGATGTAGACTATTCACTGTTGTGTTTATTATTCATTTTCCGCATATTCTTGCTATTCGCATCGCGTTGCATGTTTAAATGTGTTTATTGTTATATTAAACCCATGCTGTCAGGACACCAGCACCATTATCGATGATGCGTATGTTCCACGCGCACCTGCTTGCCGGCTCATACATTCATCATCGATAATTGTCATGTCACTACACAGTAAGATTGTTGCATCAGGATATGACTCGTTGCATGACAAACTTGCATACATACTTATTTGCACGTACATAGATGATTCTGGCTTGATTTTGGAGATTTGGGAACCGCAAGATATATTTTAAAACTGGATTCATTTTACAAGAGCGGTTTTCCCTCGATATGTGCATATTACTATTCCAGGTTGCATGATATACGGATATGCTTACATTCTGTTATATGTCGCATACATTATGCTTTATGATTATACGCATTGAGATATGTTGTTTCCATAATATTTCTGGATTTGAGAACCGTGGGTATTTTAAAGGAAAGTATGTACTGTTTTAAAAACCCGGTTTCTCTTGATATGGTATTTCAACAGCCACCATGAGTTTTATCGGTTCTGATATATGTATATACCCCATGCGAGGAGCGTCGTGGGCCGTGTTCGGGTACATGGTGGGGCCCGGTATGGTACCCTGGGGCAAGAAAAGGATGCTGTGTATACAGATGGTGATCCTGGCAAAGGGACTACTACCTACCGGTGATAGCATTTGGGCTCGGTGGATATCCGGAGGATACCGACCGGAGTCGAGAGATGATACGGGCCGATCCGGACTGACGGAGCCCGATATATGAGGATTTACGTGCCGATGCTGGGCACAGGTTTCATGATGTTTTCGAGTGTCGATGCTAGACACTCAGGTTCCATGATTTTGATGTGTCGCGAGGGACACACGTTGATTTATATCCTCATACTTTCATGCATATGCTTTATGATATTTACTTGCATGATGTTTTGTGTCATTGGTTGACCCATGAACGAGATCCACACGCATACAGGCATTGATTACATAGTTGGATGATATCCACATACTTAGACTTCATGATATAGTTGACACTGATTTCATGATGATTACATTGATCATACTTCATATTTATGATATGTTGCTACCTGAGGCACTGACACGAGCACTTGGTATTACACTTATGTATAAATGTTTACGCTTACCACCTTATCATGCTTCAGACTTTATCATATTGAGGATATATATTATTACTGATCGTTTGACCTAGGATTGAGTCATACATACGATTTTCTGCTCTGTGATGTTTTCTACTCACGAGTTGGCAACTACCCCCGTTGTGCTACAGTTTCTTGCAGGTTTTGTCGTACAGGTTCTTGCGGCTTTCTGGCACCCTGCTTCCTTTCTGGGTGATTGCTTTGGTAGGTGGGTTCACTTGTATCGTGACCACCATTGTACTTATTTATTTTTAGTTGTATCTAGTAAAATTCCATCAACCAGACTTGTATTTATTTCAGACTTAGAAAACCAGTTGTATATTCTTTCGACCGTAGAGTCGCGCTTGTATTATTAGTATGGTTTTCTTGATGATTTTGAGTTTCCTTTTGAGTTTTGATTCTCGCCCTTCGGCGTTGTATATTATATTGCTGGCGTGGTTGTGACCGTCGATTGACGAAGAGCTAGCTCCCGCTTGGGGATGCCTTTTATCATTTATGTATATATTATTCATGTTGTACCCCGTTCGGGGCCGGTTTTTACAAAGGAAACTCTGCCGAAATTTTCAGAAAAGACTTGGGATTTTAAAAACGCATAATTCGGCTTATGCTATTAGAACCACTTCTTTAAAACTAGTTTTCCTTCATTTATTATTTAAAATGGTTTTAGATTTCTGGGCTTTTGGCTTACTTGAATTAGATGGGGTCCTATAGACTTCATATGATTCAAGGGCCAGTCACATGCTATTTCGGGTCGTGACAAAGTTGGTATCAAAGCGCTAGGTTAACCTTGGTTCGAGTCTATGTTTGACACTGCGGAGTCTAGGGCGTATATATTCGGAACTTAGGCTTGACCTTACGGAACTTATACTTAGTAGAGAGGGTATTAGACCCGAACTTTCGTCGCGTAGGTTGACCTTGGTTGATGGAGTAGGTGACTTAAGGAGAGTGACGTACGGTGTATATGTTCCGCGGCATACTTACGATACGCTACTCTGCTTAAGGAGCCTTAGGATGTACATTTCCTTGCACAACATTATATTCATTCATGATCTATCCTCATCGATATCGGTTTATGGTTTTGCTGCCATGATTGCACGGGCAGAGAGAGCTATGGCTAGAGTTGCATCAGCACGAGCTCGTCACGGACGAGGACTGACCACGGCATGAATCCAGGGACTTACGATTTTATAGACTCATCATTTTATTGTGTTTTCGCGCCATAAGCGTTTGATGGATCGCTTTTACGAGATTTCACGGACGTGCAGATCAGCACCATAGGATTGAGCCACCGATAAAGGCCAGCCAGAATGTGATGACCGTCAATGCACAGATTATTTGATGATTGAGGCACTATTCAGCGTACGGACAAATGAGCCAGTCGTTGCTACGAATGATGAGATATCGCCCCAGATATTTAAAGCTACTGCAGCACGAGTTTGTACTTAGAGATATGATAGAAGATCGCTAGTCACCCATGGAGGAAGGACTAGGACATGTGATTCGTTGCCTACCCGATGCGAGGTCATCAGATTGATTGATT
Source organism: Agapanthus africanus (assembly GCA_030015575.1). Classification (NCBI taxonomy): domain Eukaryota; kingdom Viridiplantae; phylum Streptophyta; class Magnoliopsida; order Asparagales; family Amaryllidaceae; genus Agapanthus; species Agapanthus africanus. Next base: position 176,637,248 of record JASDDO010000026.1, on the reverse strand, counting down.
CCAGCTAGAGACGACTTCACGCAGATACGTTGGGAGTCGATAGAGACGATCGAATGTCAGAAGCCCTTTTTCCAAGTTTAAAGTATTTGGAGAAAAATGCAAGTAATTCCGTGGACCCTCTAGAAGAATGAAACCCTAACTCGACATAATGACCATGAGAACGCCTTTAAACCTTAGGGTTTGCGGCAGTTCCGCGGTGCCATTAGTGAGGCTTGAGTTTGCCCTTCTACGGTTGGTCCATAGGTGTTGTGGCATGTACTCGATATTATTAAACTGTACTCAAGATGTTGAGCTCTTGGGGGATTATAAGGTTTTGACGAATCGATCGAAAGGTTCGACATCATTCGGATATCATGTGATGGGATACATTGCTTGGGAGACTCCAGATACAAGTATAGCCGTTGGAGCGCAGTCTATGCAATCACGAAGAGACGAGTCCGAAGCAGTCGACATTAGAGAAAAGTGGAGTAAGAGGTTCGTACGAGATTTCGACGAGATGACGTTCCCCTCCGCCGACATCAGAGATATGATACACATACAGAGGCGTTGTATATGAAAATATCTTCCAGAAGGAGTCGCGATGAGTATGCAACTGTTCCGGAACAAGATACAGATTTAGTAAAAGATGATAACTTCCGGGCAGTTCAGCAGAAACAAGATTTGGGAGAGACCTCGACAGGACCTTTCTGGAATACTATACGAAAATACTTGGACCCAGGAGCGGTCATATTCCGCACACCCAGCAGTCCAGAGTTCGGTATCGTCGACGAGACATGTTATGAGTGACCATGATAGTTGGCCAGAGATCTTTAGAGGATGTGCCAGAGCGGGACTGTTTCCGTCGTCATTCCATATTGGGCCGTTGAGCCGAGGAGCTATATATCTAGCAATTCGCAGTGAGAGACAAGAGCCTAAAAGCACCAGGCACCAAACCATGAACAGGAGGCAAGTAGATATCTTGATCTGCTAGCTTTGGATGCACTGACACCTTCTAGACTTTGAAGGAGGACATATCGACGGCGGTATTTATGATTTGTGATTTAGTGATTCGATTATCATGTATCCGTCATTTTTGGATTTCGGTATTTAGGACGATTTGTTTGCATGATTGAGATTTTTGTACACTACGGTTGCACTTGACTTCGATTTGATGTCATTCGAGAGGTTGATTTTGATTTCATGCCTATGATATGCATATGATTTGACTTGTGCTTTCGCCATAGTTTTCATGCACTTTTAGTGTTTTGATTTGATTTGTGCACGCTGATGCACATGGTTGTGAGATTATATACCGCGGTATACCTGATTTGGATTGAGGTTTATTGTATATTGTAAAAATTTTGTAATAAATAATTTTGTTGCATTTTCTTTTAGTTTATTTTATGGATAAATGTAAGAAAAATGGGCATAAAGCCAAATTTTTGTAAAGCCCATGGCTTATGTGCAAAAAGAAATGGCACATGAGCCATGGGATAGGCAAAATGCCATTTTGTGAAGCCCAAGGGGCTATGTGTAAAGTGTATGGCCTATAAAGGCAAAGATAATGGAAATATCTAAAAAACTTTTTCTCTCTCTAAAAATTTTCCTGATCTGAGATCTTTCCTTCTTCTTCAAGGTTCCAAAACCTTCTTCTTTCTCTTGAATTAAATCAAGAGTTTTACTCTTCTTTTTATAAAACAGATTAGTTTTTCACCATAAAACCCACAAAGGGGAACTTGGATCTATCATTAGATCTCAAAAAGAAGAGATTTTTAGATCTCACATCTCTTGAGCCAGCCAACAGAGGAGGAAGAAGAACCCATTTCCCCAACCAAAATATTCTTCTTTTTTTCAGGAGTTTAACTCCACTAATTTCTCTTTCGAGAGTTTTTGGGGTAAAAGCCCTCTTTTTCTCTCCAGCGCACTGCGCCCGAGCACAAAGCGCCCACGTGCCGACACGTGGCGCGCGTGCTTGCGCTCCGGCGCACTGCGCCCGAGCGCTAAGCGTCCACGTGCCGACACGTGGCGCGCGCGCTTGCGCTCCAGCGCGCAGCGTTCATGCGCAAAGCGCCCACGTGCCGACACGTGGCGCGCGCGCTTGCTCTCCAGTGCGCTTGCGCTCCAGCGCGCAGCGTTCATGCGCAAAGCGCCCACGTGCCGACACGTGGCGCGCGCGCTTGCGCTCCAGCGCTTGCGCTCCAGCGCTTGCGCTCATGCGCAAAGCGCCCACGTGCCGACACGTGGCGCGCTTGCGCCTGAGCGCACAGCACCTAAGCGCACAGCGCCCAAGGTGCTGCCCCACGCATCCTTTGGATGCCTTTTCTTTTTTTATATAACATATGCATACACATGTATAGATACGCACACACTCCACAATACTGTCCTCCTCAAAATTTTTTGGGCCGGGGCGCTGCCCCGCACCCCGCAAGGGGGCTGCTCGCCCCCTTGACCCCTAGCCCGCTATCCGAGTAGCGGGACCCCCGTAAAAAACTCTGCGTGGCTCCCGATATATCCAAAACCCCCTTTCAAAACAAAACACATGTACACTGCACATTGAGTTCGCATGACCAGTTTAACCCGTCAATCGGAGCTTCCTTAGCTCCAAAGGCGAGAGGTAATTAACGGCAGCTTAGTCCGCGGCTGCCGGAGATTCGGATCCCCACAATCATTAAAACCCGGCCTACCCTAGGCAGGGCGAATCTGTAGTACGCCTGATAAGCGCGCGCGTATTCCCATCTCAATAGGATGACGAAAAACACCCTACAGATTCTGGCACGCCCGGTGGGACCTTTCTTTCCTCCCATATTTCAGGTTAAACGTTCATGCAAACTCAATCAATATACATATCGGTTTCCTATACTGAAATGAGGTTCTTTTTTTTCCATGCAGCAATCAACCTTCGACGACAATGTCTCCCCAGACGAATTCAGCTTCCAACATGACCCCGATTCCGTACGTGGTCAAGATCAACGCTCGGGTGGTTCTCCCCGCAAGCCTCAGTCGACAATGGGAGGAACCACCCCGCCAGTTTGGCTCTGTCATCATCTACCCTGCCGGAAGCGCTCATCTGGCGGAGATCCCAGCGGAACAGGTGGCCAAGCCGGTCTCACGGGGCAGGAGGCTGAATGTCGTGATCGCCAAGGCACCACAACCGAAACTTAAGACTGTATCTGAACGATTCTCTGGTGCTCCAGCGGGGTGCAAGAACTTCGGTACAAAGGGCAAAATCAAATGTTACGTACGAGCTCAGGCGATGACCCCAACAAATGCACAATCAGGCGTATTTCCAAGGCCCTCCATCAACCGGTCTGCGGCGTCTTCCCAAAGAGCCAAAGTCTGCCAGGCGCTTAGAACAGAAAAGTTAAGACAGAAGCGGCTCAGGTATCGAGCCAACAAAAGGGCCAAGACGTCAGCCAAATGGAATCGTGTGAAGTTCCATGTGCAGGGTTGTCCCGCGACGATGGCTGAGTCGGACGTAAGAATCAACAATTCCTTCGAGCCTCTGAAGTGGGTTCAGAAAAACGCCATGATCGCCAGAATCAAGAAGACAACGGTCCGAACAGTGCTACAAAGAGACGTGTCCCGGCCCCAACAGAAAAAGCATGACACTGTCTCTTCAAGGGTCTATCAGGCGCTCTGTGCCGCATGAAAGCAGTGGGGCAAATCCAAAAAAGAAGTTCCAGCACCATTCAAGAACCTGGTTAGGCCAGTCGCCTTCAATCGACTACCAGCTACCGAAGTAAGGGGGTCAAGACAGCGATCCGTGAAATCAGCCGCCAACGATAGAAAGACGGCCAGATATATCATCCATACGGTCTATATGGCGGGCGGGCGCCCCAGCAACAACCTTCGCAGCAAAAGCAAGGACGGGGCCACCACATCCCAAGCCCAATCTATCCTGAATGTGGTTGCCGCCGCCCAAGAACAGCCGCCCCCGCTAGATGAAGAAAACCCTCTCGATGAGGATGATAGGCAGAAAGACCCCTCGGTCCATGCAGAGTCAAGCTCGGACAGCGAGGAAGAGCCGACTTTCCACCCCAGGACTGCGGAGCAAGAGCTGCTTCAAGAGCTTCGAAAACAGCTCAGGAGCAAAGATAAAGAGATGGCCAAGCTCTATTCGAAGATTGACGACTTAACGAACGTGGTGATGCAGCTTACGGCTCAAATTGCTCGAGCGCCTCCCAATCAGGCACAAGCCGCTACGAATCAGCCGGGTGATGACAATCCGAGGCAACCGATGCCGGTTCCTTTGGGACCGAGACTGGTCGAGCCACATGAAAGCCGGCCACACTCCGCTTCTGGGGACGCCTTGGCCCCAGATAGCACTATCCCGCTAACACAGGACCGGATAATGGATTTGGTCACCAGCAAGGTTAAAACATTGGTGGCCGAAGCTGAAGCTCAGAAAGAAATCGGCAGTAGTGGGCGGCCATATCCCGCGCAGTACGATCTGATTGAGTTCCCGGGCGGCTACATCATTCCTAAGTTCGGAAGATTTGATGGAACGGGGAATGCAAATCAGCACGTTGCCCACTTCAAAGCATCGTGCGGAAATACAGGTGGCAATGACGCGCTCCTTCTTCCTCAATTTGTCAACAGCCTGACCGGTGTCGCTTTCGACTGGTACGCGAGCATACCAGACGGGTCCGTCATTACCTATGCCCAAATAGAGTCTCTGTTCCAGCAAAGATTCATGAGCGTCAGTGATAAAATCTCCATTGCCGACCTTGTGAGGACCAAGCCGAGGAAGAATGAAAGCAACACTGACTTTATCGCTCGATGGCGTAATCTCACAGTCAAGTGCGAACCGCCGCTGGAGCAAGACCAGTCCGTCAGCCTTCTCATTGGGAACCTCAGCAATTGGATGGTCCCATTCTTGTGTACAGCGGGCTTCAAGACATTTCAGGAGCTAACCAAGAAAGTTCAAATGCTGGAACGCTCGAAGCAAGAGTCCCCGCCGGACTCTCAGAGAGACAAAACCTGGAAAAGCAAACGGGATGACAACCGTAGAAGTGGGAGTTCCAACAGTACCAATGTCTTCAATACGTCCGAAAATGAAGAAAAGCGAAGGGGGGGCGAATCCAAAACCAACCGGTCTCGAAAGCCATTGCTGGGAGGAGATGGGACTTCCCTAGAGGAGAAAAAGAACAAGGTTTACTCTTTCAGAAGGGACAAGGTCCGCAAGATATTTAAAGATGCCTTGAACAACGGCCTACAATTGCCGGAGTCGAAAAGACCCCAAGAAGCAAAAATGACCGACAATCCTCTGTATTGCCCGTACCACCGAGTAGTGAGCCATGCGATCGAGGATTGCTATATCTTCAAAGACTGGGTCGAGAAGCAGTACAGGGCTGGAGAGATCGAGCTGTCCAAAAGCGTGTTGGTGAACAATCAAGTTGCAACCGCCAACTTTATACAGACAAAAATTGAAGCCTTCTGGGAGTAAACAGCCGAACCCGCTACCCTGAGAAATGAGGCCGACTCGCCGCAGCCTCCATGGAGTACGCACATATCTAATAAGACGAAGAAGATGATAAAGCTACTTCGGAAAGAACCCAGGATGGAATGGGAAGGGCAGAAGAAGCCTACCAGTCCAGCTGCCAATGCAGCTCCATCAGGCTCAAAATCCAAGAAGCTCAAGAAGAAGAAAAATGCAGCTCGGCGCGAAAAAGAGTCTGCAGGGAGATCGACCATTCAAAAATATATCGATTCCCTTGAAGAATATAAACAAAAGGAAAGAACATTGATTCAATTGAATGAGTTCTTCCCTGTACAAGCGGCTGAAATTCTGGAGGAGTTAGAAGAAGACTCCAATGAAGAGATCCCAGTAGTGACCTGCTACGCCATCCATCTTGGAAGCGACTCGGAAGAGGAGCTTTGTTTTCCCAAAGAGGATAAGGAGCTCGCCACAACGACCAATCAAATCCAGCTCAGAAGCGGCAGGGCTCTACCGCCAAATCAGGGCAACGCCCCAAAAGGGAAGGAAAAACAAGTCGCTAATGAAGAAGAGGGCAGAGAACCTGCTGATGAAAACATAAGTCCTTCCTCGGTGGACTATAATGTCTTGGCACATCTCCGGAAGCTTCCGTCTCTCCTGAGCATCTACGACGCCTTGGTCCTATCTAAAGAGCTCAGAGATGTTCTCATCCATGCTCTACAAAACCCCGAGCGGTACCAGGCTCACTTTGCGGAAATTAATATGAAAGAAGCCCAGCACGCTTTGTATGCCGCCACAGTCACATTTAAGGATGAAGACTTGCTACTGGGAATGGCTGAGCATAATCGGCCGCTTTACGTGACCGGGTACAGCGACGGAGATAGAATTAATCGCATATTGATTGATCCGGGGTCCTCAGTGAACATCATGAACTTGCGAACTCTGAAGAGTTTGTCAATGGACGTCCGACACCTGTCAAGGAAAAGGATTGTCATTCAAGGCTTCAACCAAAATTGTCAGCAAGTTCTGGGGTCCATAGCTCTACCAATCAAATTCGGGGATCTGCAAACTGAAGCTAAGATATACGTGATCGACGCCGACACGTCTTATAAGATTCTCTTAGGGCGGCCGTGGCTCCACGATTACGGAATCATTCCGTCAACTCTCCATCAATGCATGAAGTATACTAAAAATGGCGAAGAAAGACGCATTGACGGAGACATCCAGCCGTTCGGTGTGCATGAAGTCCGGTATGAAGATTCTCGGTACTTTATGAACCACCAAAATGCTAAGCCACAACTGACTGAGGATAGACCGGCCCCAAGACTCAAAAGCAAATCTGCGCCGGCTATCACTTTCAAAAGCAAAAACGCCCAAGTACGCCCGCATTTCGGTAGCGACACTGATGAGTCCGACGCTGGAAGCCCGTCCTTCCGTAAAACTCGCCCACGTTTCGGCAGCGATACGGACGAATCTGTTACTAAAGACCCATCTAGCAGCAAAGTCCGCCCTCATCTTGGTAGCGACACTGAAGAGTCGGAGGAAGAGGACCTGCCGTGCAACAGCGATGCAGATTGGACCCCTATGCAACAAGAGAAACTACAAGAGACCTTTGAAGTTGCAGAAGGGTCCATAGCCATCACAAGGGTACCGAGCAGATGTGCAAAGAGCTCGATGCGTTATCAGTCTCCACCGTGGACCAGCTGAAAACTTTCTACGTTCCCGGAAGGAAAAGTGGACAGAAGGGCATCCTGTTTTATGGGTCAAACCCCGTTGTGCACCCGGACGATCTTTCTGTCGTGTGCCTTCCCTATGAGAGAGGCATAAGAGCCGTTCTCAATCCCAGATACTATGCGCCCGAGATGCGGGAACACTTTAAAAAGTGCGGATGCCGGTTATATCAAACGGAGTCCGAAGCAAAGTTTTACGAAGGGCTATGGCATCCACCCCAAGTCCGAGCACTCATCGATGGACGAATTCTAGATAGACGGGGCATAGGCTACATTCAACCTAATTCCAAAGCGTGCTACATGATCCATGTTGGTGAGGCCCGCGAAAGATCAAATGATGATGACGAGATAGCTGAGCCAGAAGAAGCTCCTCAAGAGCTCGAAGATGGCGGACAAGCAACCTTTGATGAGCTAACCGAGATTGACTTAGGAACGTCCGATAATCCAAGGCCGACCTATATCAGCTTACTCTTGTTGGAGGAAATGAAAGAGCAGATAATTGCCCTGCTGCGTGAGTTCGTCGACTGCTTCGTGTGGACGTACAAAGAAATGCCTCGCCTTTCCCCTGAGGTGGCCGTGCATAAGCTGGCTATATCTCCTGATGCTAAGCCAGTCAAACAAGCTCCTCGAAGAATGAGAAGGGAGTTGGAAGAAAAGGTCATCGAGGAAACCAAGAAACTCATCGATGCCGGCTTCATCAGGGAAGAGAAATACGCGGACTGGATCGCATGCATAGTCCCAATGAAGAAGAAAAATGGGCAGATCCGAGTTTGTGTCGATTTCAGGGATCTCAACAAGGCATGTCCTAAAGACGACTTTCCGCTGCCGGTCATGGAAATGATGGTCGATGACACCTCAAATTACGAGTTGTTCACCTTTATGGATGGCTCGTCTGGATATAATCAGATCAAGATGTCGCCTGAGGATGAGAAACACACAGCATTTCGAACCCCGATCGGAATATATTGCTACAAAGTAATGCCGTTCGGACTGAAGAACGCAGGTGCTACATATCAAAGGGCAATGACTAATATCTTTGATGACCTAATCCATAAAGTCGTCGAATGCTATGTTGATGATCTGGTCGTCAAAACTAAAGCCAAGGCTGACCACATCCAAGATCTTAGGACCGTTCTCACCAGACTGAGGGAATACGATCTGAAGATGAATCCTCTGAAATGTGCTTTTGGCGTGTTATCGGGAAAATTCCTGGGCTCCATAGTCCGACATCGAGGGATCGAAGTTGACCCATCAAAGATAAAGGCCATCATGGAGATGCCCCCTCCGAAAAGTCTGACGCAGCTAAGATCTTTTCAAGGCAAGCTTGCTTATATAAGGAGGTTTATCTCAAATTTATCGGGGAAATGTAGGACCTTCTCAAAGCTCATGAAGAAAGGAGCTCCTTTTATCTGGGATGCCGAATGTCAAGCAGCGTTCGAAAGCATCAAACAATACTTATTGCATCCTGCAGTGCTGGCCGCTCCCATTCCAAATAAACTGCTGATTCTCTACACTGCCGCGCTAGATGAGTCACTCGGTGCGCTCCTTGCCCAGAATAATGAGGAGGGAAAAGAAAATGCCCTCTACTACCTCAGTCGAGCTCTAGTCGGGGCGGAATACAACTACTCCCCAATCGAAAAGCAATGCCTGGCTCTAATATTTGCTGTGAAGAAGCTGAGGCACTACTTGCTCGCTCATCGGGTTATGCTGATCTCCAAGGTCGACCCGCTCAAACACTTTATGACCAAAGCAAGCCTAGCCGGCAGAATGGCAAGATGGGCTGTCATGCTACTTGAGTTTGACATAGTTTATGCCCCTCAGAAAGCAGTAAAGGGGCAAGCTCTTGCAGACTTTCTCGCTGCTCATCCCATACCAGAAGGGTCGCCGCTAAATTGTGAGTTACCCGACGAACAAGTACTGCACCTCGAGAAAGATGAGCCATGTTGGGAGCTCTACTTCGATGGGGCCTCATCAATAAGGAGCTCCGGCAGATCAAGCGTCCCGGAAGTAAAAGCGGGGATAGGATTGGTATTCATCACGCCATCAATGGGAACCCTACGGCATTCTTTCGCTCTCACCGAGCCTCGAACGAACAACGAAGCTGAGTATGAAGCTCTGATAGCTGGTTTGGAGCTCGCCATAGAAATGGAAATCCGTCGGCTACGGGTTTACGGTGACTCCCAGCTTGTCGTCAACCAGGTAAGCGGCAATTATAAGATATACAAACCCGAATTAGCTCGGTACAGAGGCCGAGTGGTGGAACTCATGAAACGGTTCACTCATATCGAACTAACGAGAGTCCCTAGAGCGTTGAACGGAAAGGCTGATGTACTTGCTCGCTTGGCCAAGGAGCTGGCTGATCCTGACATGGACGAAATTCTGATCACAGTCAGGAGCCGGCAAATTCTACCCCCAGTCTCTCTACGAGAAGAGGAAAGCGCGGAACAGAAGAGCAGTCCTGTGGAAGAAGCTTCGATCATCCAAGACGAGCCCGATTGGAGAAAACCCTTCATAGAGTACCTCCGATACGATAAGCTGCCCAAAGAAAAATCTGCGAGGATTCACCTAAAGAAAAGAGCTCTCCGATACGTGTTTGTAAATGACACGCTATACCGCAGGTCATATGACCAACTCTGGCTCAGGTGTCTGTCATTGGCCAAAGCCCAAAAGGTCATGAAAGATGTTCACTCGGGCGTTTGCGGTGCTCACCAATCCGGCCCCAAGATGCGACTTCAAATCAAACGGCTTGGGTATTACTGGCCCACCATGATACGGGATTGCGGAGAACATGCAAAGAAATGCCAGATCTGCCAAATCCATGGTGATTTCATTCACAAGCATCCCAATCCGCTGCATCCTACGGTGGCGTCGTGGCCCTTCGAAGTCTGGGGAACCGACATTGTTGGCCCAATTGATCCTCCATCATCTAAAGGCTACCGGTTCATACTGGCCGCGACAGACTACTTCTCCAGATGGGCTGAAGCTGTCCCGCTAAAAGAAGTCAAGACAAAAGATATTCTGACATTCTTCCAGCATAATATTCTATACCGCTTTGGTACACCAAGAAGAATCATTTCTGACAACGGGCCTTCTTTCAAGAGCTTCAATGTCTCAAGGTTCGCTACGCAGCACAAGATAGACTGTAGATATTCCTCCATCTATAATCCAAGAGCCAATGGGCTAGCAGAAGCCTTCAATAAGACTCTATGCAAGCTCCTGAGGAAAAATGCTTCAGCCAACAAGAGAGACTGGAATCTCAAACTTCATGAAGCGTTGTGGGCATATCGTACCACGCACCATACTCCAACTCAGTCCACTCCATACTCATTGCTCTTCGGAGTGGAGGCGGTCCTCCCCCTCGAAGACGAAGTTCCAAGCTTAAGAATGGCCGTTCAGCACGAGTTGACGGAGGAGGAAAATGTGCTCCTTCGACTTGAAGAACTCGATGCCCTCGAAGAAAAGAGGCTCGCGGTGCAGCAAAATCTGGAGCTATACCGAGCCCAAATGTCACGGGCCTATGACAAGATAACCCGTCTCCGCGCTTTCAAGAAAGGTGAATTGGTGTTGGTCCTCAAAAGACCGATCATCCCCAATCGACATGCCAAGGGAAAATTCGAGCAGAACTGGGAAGGACCATACGTCATCGAGAAAGTATTCGACGGAGGATCCTACCAACTAATAAGTGCCGAGGGAGAAAGGCCCATGCCACCCATCAATGGCCGATATCTCAAGAAATACTATACATGAATGCTCCAAGTCGTAAGCGAATTGAGCACATCAGCCCTACGGTCTGGATCAGACATCCTGCAAAACCGTATACAATCCACGGGCGTAAATGACCCCTATTTCTCCCAAATCCTGCCGGTGAGACTACTTTTAAAGTCCCACCAGCAGCAAAAAAAAAAGAAAAAGAAAGAAAAAAAAGAAGAAGAAATAAACGGTATGTCCACAAGCAAAACGGGCACGGATGAAAACCCGAAAGGGCTCCGTGAGTAAAAACAGCAGGACTACCGGCGAGTCTGTGAAAACCCGAAAGGGTGCAAACTCGTGAAAAGAGATGAAATACACTCGCAAAGTCTTCTCGACCTTGTGAGGAGAAAACCCCTGCGTGAGATCCTTACGACTCACAATGGAGCAACACACTTAGGAATCCTCACGATTCCTAAGGAGAAAATACACCTGCGGGATCCTTACGAGTCGTAGGGAGAAAATGCTTTATGGGACCCTCACGGCCCATAAAATTGAAAAGCCTTAGGTGATAGGGACCCAAACCTGTCTCCTAAGACATCGTTCCCCAACGGGAAACAGCAAATGATGAGTCGCTCCTGGCATTTCGCTTCAGTGTTAGCGGTGCCGATGCCGACCAAAAACCCAAATCCCAAGTCCTCCCAAGGCAAATGATGAGTTGCTCCTGGCATTATTCCAGTGCAGCAATGCTGATGCCAAATAAGATCCAAATTCCAAGTCCCCAACCCTAAAGTGGCGAATGATGAGTCGCTCCTGGCATTATTCCAGTGTAGCGATGCAGACGCCAACCAAATTCCAAATCCCATACCCCAACGGCGAATGATGAGTCGCTCCTGGTACCACATTCCAGACCAGCGATGCAGACGCCAACAAAGCCCTGAAATTTTTCCGGCCCTACGGTCTGGATCATACATCCTGCAAAACCGTATACAATCCACGGACGTAAAACAATCCCAACCTCTCCCAAGTCCTACCGGTGAGACCACATTCAAAGTCCCAAAAAAAAAACTCCCGGAGCAAATGATGAGTTGCTCCTGGCATTATTCCAGTGCAGCAATGCAGATGCCAAACAAAAACCAAAATCCCAAAATCCTCTAAATGATAGATGATGATTTGCTCCTGGTACCATATTCCAGTATAGCGATGCTGATGTCAACCTAAATCAAAATCAACAAGTCAACTTTCACTCCGACACCGCAAAAAGCGGAGCAAGTCAGAATCCAATCTCGACACCGCAAGAAGCGGAGCAAGTCAAGTCTACCCCTGACACTGCAAGAAGCAGAGCAAGTCAAATCAAGCATCGACCGTCCAAGTCGTAAAAAGGGCAGCATCGACCGTCCACGTCGCTAAAAGGGCAGCATCGACCGTCTAAGTCGCAAAAAGGGCAGAACCGACCGTCCATGTCGGAAAAAGGGCAGAACCGACCGTCCAAGTCGCTAAAATGGCAGCATCGACCGTCCAAGTCGTTAAAATGGCAGCACCAACCGTCCACGTCGCTAAAAGGGCAGCACCGACCGTCCTGGTCGCAAAAAGGGCAGCGCAGGATTCCTACAAGCGGGAACCAGATCACTCCGGGCCAGAGAAAACGTCTATCACGTACACTCCGTCTCGGAGACATGTCAAGCAACGACCGTCCATGTCGTAAAAAGGCAGTGCCAGCTTCCCAAAAAGCGGGAACCAAATCAAGTCGCCTCCACGTGAAAGAAGATCCATCAATTTCATGCACACGACCCACATATGTGGTGTGCATTTATTGATGGGGGGCAATTTGTTGGGGTAAAAATTTACACCCCGGTTGACCAAGTCAAAATCAAAGTCAACCCCAAGCCAAGTAGGCCCAAGCCCAGATCCAGTGGGCCCATGCCCGGGTCGAGCCAGAACATGAAGCGGCCGGCCTCTCCCCATGCTAAGATAAAAATTTTGTAATAAATAATTTTGTTGCATTTTCTTTTAGTTTATTTTATGGATAAATGTAAGAAAAATGGGCATAAAGCCAAATTTTTGTAAAGCCCATGGCTTATGTGCAAAAAGAAATGGCACATGAGCCATGGGATAGGCAAAATTCCATTTTGTGAAGCCCAAGGGGCTATGTGTAAAGTGTATGGCCTATAAAGGCAAAGATAATGGAAATATCTAAAAAACTTTTTCTCTCTCTAAAAATTTTCCAGATCTGAGATCTTTACTTCTTCTTCAAGGTTCCAAAACCTTCTTCTTTCTCTTGAATTAAATCAAGAGTTTTACTCTTCTTTTTATAAAACAAATTAGTTTTTCACCATAAAAACCACAAAGGGGAACTTGGATCTATCATTAGATCTCAAAAAGAAGAGATTTTTAGATCTCACATCTCTTGAGCCAGCCAACAGAGGAGGAAGAAGAAGAACCCATTTCCCCAACCAAAATATTCTTCTTTTTTTCAGGAGTTTAACTCCACTAATTTCTCTTTCGAGAGTTTTTGGGGCTAAAAGCCCTCTTTTTCTCTCCAGCGCACTGCGCCTGAGCGCAAAGCGCCCACGTGCCGACACGTGGCGCGCGCGCTTGCGCTCCAGCACACTGCGCCCGAGCGCTGAGCGCCCACGTGCCGACACGTGGCGCGCGCGCTTGCGCTCCAGCGCGCAGCACTCATGCGCAAAGCGCCCATGTGCCGACACGTGGCGCGCGTGCTTGCGCTCCAGCGCGCAGCGTTCATGCGCAAAGCGCCCACGTGCCGACACGTGGCGCGCGCGCTTGCGCTCCAGTGCTCCAGCGCGCAGCGCTCATGCGCAAAGCGCCCACGTGCCGACACGTGGCGCGCGCGCTTGCGCTCCAGTGCTCCAGCGCGCAGCGCTCATGCGCAAAGCGCCCACGTGCCGACACGTGGCGCGCTTGCGCCTGAGCGCACAGCACCTAAGCGCACAGCGCCCAAGGTGCTGCCCCACGCATCCTTTGGATGCCTTTTCTTTTTTTATATAACATATGCATACACATGTATAGATACGCACACACTCCACAATACTGTCCTCCTCAAAAAAAATTAGGCCAGGGCGCTGCCCCGCACCCCGCAAGGGGGCTGCTAGCCCCCTTGACCCCTAGCCCGCTATCCGGGTAGCGGGACCCTCGTAAAAAACTCTGCGTGGCTCCCGATATATCCAAAACCCCCTTTCAAAACAAAACACATGTATACTGCACATTGAGTTCGCATGACCAGTTTAACCCGTCAATCGAAGGTTCCTTCGCTCCAAAGGCGAGGGGTAATTAACGGCAGCTTAGTCCGCGGCTGCCGGAGATTCGGATCCCCACAATCATTAAAACCTGGCCTACCCTAGGCAGGGCGAATCTGTAGTACGCCTGATAAGCGCGCGCGTATTCCCATCTCAATGGGGTGACGAAAAACACCCTACAATGGCATATTCATTCTTAATCAGAATACAGTCCTGAATATACAAAACACACACAAGAGGAAAAGTTCAGAAATGAACGAATCCTACTTGTGGCATTGTAGACTTGGTCATATCAATGCAACACGACTAGCTAAGTTGCATAAAGATGGTTATTTGAATCCGTTCGAATTATCATCTAATGATACTTGCCATTCATGTCTCAAAGGAAAAATGACCAAAGCTCCGTTTAGTGGACACGGAGAAAGAGTTACCGAACTCTTAGGACTGGTACATAGTGATGTATGCGGTCCCATGTCTACGCATGCCAGGAACGGTTCTTCCTACTTCATTACATTCACTGACGATCTCTCAAGATTCGGATTTGTGTTCCTGATGAAACACAAGTCTGAAGCTTTTGAGAAATTCAGAGAATATAAGCACGAAGTAGAGAATCAAACGGGCAAAAGTATTAAGATTCTTCGATCTGATCGAGGAGGTGAATACTTAAGCAGTGAGTTCCTAAATTATCTAAAAGAGAATGGGATTCTCTCTCAGCTTACTCCTCCTTATACACCACAGCACAACGGTGTATCTGAGCGAAGAAATCGCACCCTATTAGATATGGTGCGCTCGATGATGAGTACAGCTGAGTTACCTATTTCTTTTTGGTGGTATGCGCTTGAGACAGCCATAGACCTGTTGAATAGAGTTCCTACCAAATCTGTGCCTACCACTCCATATGAGATATGGAAAGGGAAGAGACCACATCTTAATTACATTAAGATATGGGGTTGTCCGGCCTATGTCAAAAGACAAAATCCGGACAAACTCGAGGCAAGATCTGTCTTATGTAAGTTTGTAGGATATCCCAAAAAATCACAAGGGTATATCTTCTACCACCCCGAGGAACAAAAGGTGTTTGTTTCTCGACATGCCACTTTCTTAGAAAATGGTTTTCTTATGAAACAGAACAGTAGCATTGAGGTAGAACTGGAAGAGGTTCCAGCAGAACAAACTACAACAGATGATTTAGTGGAACCAGAGGATTCAGTAGTACCCGACGAACCCCAGCCTCTCCGCCGATCTAGTAGGGTTTCTCGTCCACCTGAGAGATACTACGGTTTTCTCATTGATGGTGGAAGCGAGGATTGCATCATGGATGATGATGACCCAACTAGTTTCGAGCAGGCCATCACGAGTCGTGACTCTGTGAAATGGCTGAATGCAATGCGATCTGAGATGGAATCCATGTACACCAATAAAGTATGGATTTTGGAAAATGCTCCTGAAGGGGTAAAACCCATTGGGAGCAAGTGGATTTTTAAAAAGAAATTTGGTGTAGATGGAAAAGTTGAGACTTTCAAAGCTAGACTTGTAGCAAAGGGTTTTCGTCAACGACCAGGTATGGATTATGACGAAACCTTTTCTCCAGTGGCTATGCTTAAGTCCATCCGGATCTTACTTGCCATTGCTGCATACCATGACTACGAAATCTGGCAAATGGATGTTAAGACCGCCTTTCTAAATGGTGATTTAGAAGAGTGCGTGTACATGACTCAGCCAGAGGGCTTCGTAGATAGTGGGAGCAGCGGAAAGGTGTGCAAGCTGCTTAAATCCATTTATGGATTAAAGCAAGCATCGCGGAGTTGGAACATCTGTTTTGATGTTGTAGTCAAAGAGTTTGACTTCATCAAAAATATAGATGAACCTTGTATCTATAAGAAGGTAGCAGAGGGTAAGGTAGTCTTCCTCGTATTGTACGTGGATGACATGCTCTTGATAGGAAATGATATTCCTATGCTGCAATCAGTCAAGCTCTTCTTATCACGGAGATTCTCAATGAAAGATCTAGGTGATGCCTCCTGCATATTGGGAATCATGATCTATAGAGATAGATCTAAACGGATACTGGGATTGTCCCAATCCAGGTACATTGACACCATACTAAAGAGGTTTAGTATGGAAGAATCCAAGCGTGGGAACCAAGCCACGATCTCTGGACTCACTCTCTCCAAAGAGATGTCTCCCAAGACTGATTTGGAGAGAGCTCGCATGCAAGGGATACCCTATGCTTCGGCAGTAGGCTCTATCATGTATGCGATGCTATGTACCAGACCCGATGTAGCATACTCACTAAGTGTAGTGAGTCGGTATCAAGCAGATCCTGGAGAGAGTCATTGGACAGCAGTGAAGAACATTCTTAAGTACTTACGAAGGACTAAGGAGATGTTCTTGGTGTATGGTAACGGAGAACTCCAGGTGGAGTCCTTTACTGATTCCAGCTTCCAAAGTGATAAGGACGACTCTAAGTCGCATTCGGGTTTTGTCTTTACCCTCAATGGAGGGGCAGTATGTTGGAAGAGTTCCAAACAGGATACCGTTGCAGACTCAACGATGGAGGCTGAATACATCGCTGCCAACGATGCTGCCAAAGAGGCTGTCTGGATCAAGAAGTTCATTAGTGAACTTGGTGTGGTTCCATCCATTGAGCATCCAATACCTCTGTATTGCGATAACAATGGAGCTGTGGCGTTAGCCAAGGAACCCAGGTCCCATCAAAAGTCCAGACATATTCTGAGGCGATATCACCTGATCAGGGAGATAGTTGATCGCCGGGAGATCGAGGTCAGGAGAGTAGATACGAAGGACAACACTGCGGATCCATTCACGAAGGCTATTCCCCAGATACAGTTTGAGAGATTATTCGGGATGCTAGGTATGAGATACTACAGCAGCTGGCCTTAGTGCAAGTGGGAGATTGTTAGTTATGTATATGCCCTAGAGGCCATTGTTGTACATATGATGTATATTATAATGGACGCTTGGATATATATAAAGAAGACTTTCTTGCTCGTCATGATAGTATGCTATATGGTTTCACTTTATCTTAACATGTTGACTTGTATTGGTTTACTGTTTTACTCTCACATGTTGATAAAGCCCTTAGGATTTGTACTCGACTACTGGGACTATGATGAGATCATACTAGTGGGGCCACGGTAGTCGATGAGTACATCCTATAACTGTTCCTAGTCGAGGGTATATCGAGACAGGGCATTGATTGATGTCAAAAATATAATTACCGCAATCAGAAACGGCGTCGCTTCGCAGCTAGCCGGTGAGTACGGGTCGATCCACAGAGACGGGTAAATTCCTTTTATGTGTTTTAACGAGTTGATTCAATTTGTCGTTTTGATTGGTTTATAAAAATCTAAAAAACTGGATCTAATTAATCTAATTAAGAATCTTGCTAGGGTTAGGCTTAGGGAAAGTTTTGGAGATTAATATTTACTTCACCGCATTCAATGCCATCTTTTTTAGATCTATTAGATGTTAAGTTAATTATTAATAAAGTGGATACGAATCTTTTGGGAAGATGTTTCTTCCTCTAGATTCGTATCCTTCCTTTGTTGATAATCACCTTAACCCCCACGGAAAACGCGCGCAACCGGCCCTTTATACTACGGTTCATCGTTACCTCGATGGGTAGGATGCCACAGGGAGCGGTTGTGCTCATATGCGTGGAGTTCTAATTCATTAGGTTAAAGTGGCATTGAAAGGGGTGAGAGATCTCATCTCTCAACCCTTTCCCTAAGGCTAACCCTAACAAGCGAGGAGACTACTCGCTCATTAGGGGATGAGAAAACATTATAATTAAAAGAAAAGAAATAAAATACTTACTAGGTTGACGGCTCCCTCCAAACAAGAAGAACAGATCTGAATTTTGCTCTCAGAAATTCTGAATTTTATTGATCGAAAAGAGGCATAGGGTTTTACAATTTTAGATTACAATTTATAAGTAAACAGGAGAATTAGGGTTTCAGAGTCTCGCACATGCGCAATTACTGATTTGCCCCCTAAGAATCCCAACACCCACACCGACACGGCAACAGAAGAAAAATCCACCGACACGTGTATTAGACGGCCGCGGATCCGCGGCATTGGTAGGCTTGGGCCGCGGATCCGCGGCCCTTTGGTGGTCTTGGGCTGCCAAACTTTTGGGCTTTCTTCAGGGGATCTTGGGCTCTGTATTTTTATATGTATTTTCTCTGTTGGGCTTCTGGGCCTTCTCCAGATCTTCAGTGAAAACTTGTTCGTGTCTTTTGACCGTTCACTTGACATTTTGGACCTTGTACTGTTCTCCATCTAGGCTTGACTAGGATCCGTCTAATAGTTGGTCAAAAGTCCCTTTTTCTGTTGTTTTGTGTCTTTTTCACTGTATTTGCTCCAGAAACCTGTATCCTGTAATATGCAACAAACGTGCGTCAAGAGTACCTGTTTATTTATAAAAAGGATAAGAATAAGGGAATGATAAATGCAATATTATGGTCTGAACAAATACCCCCAAACTTACCTTTTGCTCGTCCTCGAGCAAACTTATTAATTATTCACTAAAATCCTAACCACACTTTCGCAGGGAAACGCGATTGCACTGAGCACGTGCAACAAGCCGTTAAACCTCTAGGTGTCCCTAGTAGGAGGAGTATTGTCTCTTGAGGGTTTTCAGCGGATTACACCAACAAAATCCTATCAACTCGGCCCATTGACTTTTGTTCTCCAATTAGGTTTTCCAACAAGGAATTCTATTATCTTATACTTGTAAATTATCCACCCATATTCTTCACACTTCCTCATTATTTAACTTAAGATTATATATATCCTGTGAACTTACTTAGCTTTCGGCATCTCTTAAGTTTTCCTTCTAGGGTTCCATCTCCACCTAAGAATTTCTATCAACCCTATTAAAGATACAAGTTCTATTCTTCACTCCTCTCTCTTATCTAAATTCCAATCACATACCCCTGCGTGTGTATATAGATCACCCCTACACTTGGAAATTCAAATCAAGCAATCGTACTCTCGTCCATTGTCCAAAGCACTTATTAGTGAATTTGTAAATGAAATTTGCTTACACATCCTTCATGCGACCGTTAATACTTCTTGAGGTACCAACAACCGATTACAAGATGCGTTAGCACTTTAAAGCGTACTTCCTAGTTTTGCAACACCCAAGGCTTTAGCAGTGACTCCCAAACCAGTTGGTCTAAGGCACTAGGTGATGAAGCACCCTCGCTAAATATTTTTCTATTTTTACAGCCTTAAGTAATCACAAAAACCAGTGTCCATTTTTTTCTTTATTCACTTTTTGTTCTAAGGACTTTAGACAAGAGCATTTCAAGGTCTCTTCTACTATTCCAAGTTTCAAGGTGTGTGATTGTGCAATTTATAGGGCATACATTTTCAGAATCTAGACTTAAGCTAGGAACTATTTTTCAAACTTATACTTTAATTAGAACATCAATACTCTTCCATTGTTTCGACTTAGCCCAAGAAGTGGACCCAAAATTTGCCTATTTCTAAATAAACTACAAGGCATATACTTTCTACTGTTAAACTTTAAGGAAGGTTATTTTTAGGGTTTTTAATTTACGAAGTCTAAGATCTAGTTGTTCCTAACCAGTTAACCTATTTGTCAAACTCAAGTCAAATAAGCCAAAATTGAATACAATAATTTTTATAATTTTTCAAAATTTTCAAATTTTTATGGATTTTCAAATAAATATGCAAATGCAAAAATATGTACAAATGAATGCGAAGGAAGAAGACGTACCGAGCGTACCCCCAAACTTGAACTTGACAGTGTCCTCACTGTCATGCTAAACCAAGAGGGTCAAACTACCGATACTCCCCTGTTTATTTATTTATAGTTTTTTTTTATTGTTATGAAAAACAAAAATATATACAAAAAGACCCTCCCCCAAACTTCATTTAAACTATGTTAGACATTACTGCCAAACTTTGCATCGGCCAAAAGTCAACACCAACCAGTTGAAAAATTTATCAGTAAAGAATATTGGTTGGTGGAAAAATAAGTTGTGGTGGTCCCCAAAGAATTGGGGAAGATGGAAGTAGTGGTATGGGAGGTGTGGAGGTAAATATACAGGTGTTGGTGACGCATCGAAACGAGAATGTAAATGATCAGCAATCAGTGGAGTGTTGGCATTCTCGTACCTTATTAAAAGAAATGGGGGTATTTCAACTTCTAAGGGAGGATGTTGGCTCACCACAATACCCCCAAGATGTTCCTGTGGGTCCTCTATTGACATGGCATCTTCCATCAATTGTGTATTATATTCAATCATGAGGGAACTTATCTCCTCGACGTCCGCCATAGTACAACTGAAAACTTGCCGCCTATCTTGTAAGACTTTTAAAATAGCGTTCTCTTGCTCGAAGGCTAGAGAGGCTGATATGATAATGGGAAAAGTCTCATTCTCACCTACGTAGGTATATCTAAGGTAAGACGGCAAGGGCGTGAGTTCGAATTTCTGAGGCGAAAGAATCATTGCGGAATCTACCTCGAACTCAAAGGACTCTAACACAGGTTCGAAATCACTGCAAACAACCGATTCGGATGGTTCGACTGACTCATCCAAAAATTCAAACGACTCATATTCGGGCTGTGAGTCGTCATCATCCAAAAAAGTGAAACATTCATAATCAACATCGGTTGTGTCAAAGGTAGTAGGCTCAAGGAGGGACGCACTAGTGGCGTCAAAACTGTTTTCATCAAATAGAAATCTTTCAAGCTCGCAGTCCTCCTGCGTGATTTCGTGAATAGAGCAAACTTCTCGTGTACTAGTTTTAGGCACGGGGGGCAGACTTCCCATCTTATAAATATTGAACTCACTCGACCTCTTTCCGAAGGATAGAGTCATGGAGCCATTGCGACAATTTATTACGGCATTGGAAGTGGCCAAAAATGGTCGACCAAGAATCACCGGAATTTGGTTTCTTGGGTTAGCAACAGGTTGTGTATCCATAACGATAAAATCAACATGGAATATGAATTCCCCGACTTTGATCAACACATCCTCTAGTTGACCCCTTGGATAGGTGATTGATCGATCAGCCATTTGGAGAGTGCAACGAGTGGGTTTCAACTCTCCAACCCCTAATTGTTCGTACACGGAGTAAGGAATCAGGTTAACACTAGACCCAAGATCTAAAAGTGCTCGATTAATTTTTTTATCCCCAATTGTGATTGAAATAGTAGGACAGCCGGGTTCCTTTCGTTTCTGGGGTAAGGTTTGATGGTGGTTAATAGCATTGCTCACTGCACTAGCCACTAGCACTTTCTTGGGTACTTGAGATGCCTTTCTCTTTGAGGTGCACAAGCCCTTTAAGATTTTCGCGTATGAAGGGACTTGTTGGATAGCATCCAAGAGAGGTATATTTATGCTAACCTGCTTAAATATCTCCACAATCTTCTCCACTTGTGTATTTGGTTTATTAGGACTCAACCTGCTTGGGAATGGAGCATTCTGAAAATTTGTTGAGTCAAAAGTCTGTGGAGTAGAATGTGGAGTAGGAACGGATCCCGGTGTAGATGTGTTCGTGTTGTGAGAAATGGGTCCGTTCGAGTCAGAAGAAGTAGAGCCGTGTGAAGGGTGGAGAATAGGCTCTAAAGAAAAAGGTGAAGAAGGAAGTGAAGAAAATGAAGAAGGGGAAGAAGAAGAAGAAGGACCACCGGCGGGGATGTCATCACTGGTTCCCACATTATTTTGCAACTCTCTTCCGGATCTCAACGTGGTCACCGCATTTACATTGTGATAGTGATATGCGTTTTGTGCGTGACCGGGATTGGGCAATGGTTGAGATGGAAGCTTTCCCTTTTCTCTCTCGCTCAACGCAGCAGTTAATTGTGCAATTTGTGCCTCAATAGATTTGATACTTTGATCGTGTGAGGCATTGTTATTCATTAAAGATTGAACATAACTTTCAAATCTTGCTGCGGATTTTGTAGATTGCTTGAGAAATGCATCTAGACTTTTCTCGAGCGAGCTAACCTTATCATCATTTGGTTGAACTAAGTTGTTCGTTTGATTTGTATAAGGTTGTTGTTGGAAAGGTTGCTGGTTTTGAGTTTGTGAAGGTGCTTGTTGTTGTTTTGGAGGAGCTCTTTGAAAATTGTTATTCCCTTGGAACTGTTGATTTGGGTGACTTCTCCACCCCTGATTGTATGCCGAAGAGTACGGATCGTTTCTTTGTCGTTGCTGGAATGCAGCATTGACTTGATCCTGTCCTTGAATAGGTGCATTATAAGGACACTCTTCGGTTAGATGTGATGGGTTCGAACAACAAGCACAAACAGTTCGTGTGGGTAGAGTAGGGGCAGGAGAAGTCGATGAGATTTTTGTCTCAATGGCTTCTAGCTTTTTCATAAGTGAGGCCATCTCGGCCTTCATAGCTATCGACATATCTATTTGATGTATGCCTACCCTAGATTGACCAACTGAAGAAGATGATGTGGTCTTGGTACTCTCCTACTGAATTGTTTGCTCACTTAGGTCCTCAAGAAACTGCCAAGCTTCGTCGCTAGACTTGGAGAGAAAATGACCTTGACATATTGTTTCTAGCAACTGCTTCGTTGCTGCGTTCAATCCCTCGTATAAAGTTTGGCAAAGTTGCCAATTTTCTATCCCATGATGAGGGCATTGAACAAGTAGGTCTTTAAAAATCTCGAAGCACTTCCAGAATGGTTCAGACGGAAGCTGTGAAAATTGTATAATCTCGTTTCGGATTCTAGCAGTTTTATGATGAGGGTAGAACTTTTTCAGAAAAGCTCTCACAAACTCGTCCCAATTTCTAATGGAATGTGATGCGGTGCTGTATAGCCACTTCTCGGCTAGGTCACATAAGGTAAAAGGAATGACCCTTAGCCTTATTGCGTCATCACTTAATTGGGTTGTCTTCATCATGGCGCAAACGTTTTGGAATTTATTAATGAAAATATATGCATCTTCGGATTCCAAACCATGAAACTTAGGCAGCATATTGATGAAGTGTGGTTTTATTTCAAAATTATCCCCA
Source organism: Agapanthus africanus (assembly GCA_030015575.1). Taxonomy (NCBI): domain Eukaryota; kingdom Viridiplantae; phylum Streptophyta; class Magnoliopsida; order Asparagales; family Amaryllidaceae; genus Agapanthus; species Agapanthus africanus. The sequence goes on along the minus strand of JASDDO010000026.1, from coordinate 176,614,125 downwards.
TTCGCCGGTGGGGGTGAAAGACATGTAGGTAAGGAAGTGCGGACGGGGTAGAAGAGATCCTGGAGCGCGACTCGTGCGGGCGCTACAACAGGCGGAAGATTCGGGTTATTCGCACCTGGCGGAGGTGGAATCATTCCCGTCGGTAAGGTATAGTTGGGGTCGTATCCTGACATACCTTCGAAAGAAGAATTTGAGGGTGGAGGTAAAGAAATGGAGGGAACGTCGACGAAGGGTTCGTTGGTCGGTACCAACGAAACACGGACTAATCGGGCGTTAGTATCCCTAGTCCAAGATGACATACACTAAAGGGTAGTGCAGTCAGAAAAAAATAGAAAAACAGAATGTGGGGTAAAGATAACGTCAATGAGAAGAAGTGAGTGGAAGTGAGTTGCAAGTTTTCTTAGCGGCAAGTTGCAAGTTTTGAAAAGATTTTTCTTTATTTTTTTTATATTGGAAAGTTTTGCGAGACGGTTTTAGAAAATGGGACTCGTGACACAAATGTATCAACCACACATGCACAATCAGGCCTAAATCTAGGGTTGCCTAGGTCTGCTAGACAGCTCCTAACTAGGGCTAGAGATAGGACCTCAAACCGCCTCTTCACGGACAAATACGGCCAGGTAAATGGGAAGGAACCACCACTACAGTGGGCCTAATTAATAACCACTAGCCTAGACACCGCAAAGTCGGTTAGGATAAACGGCCGATGCCTATACTAGTCCTTTTCCTATTGAGCTCGATGTCCTTAGGTCTGAGTCTAATCTTTTTTAATTAATTGTGGTCGATGCAGAATGCTTTAGGTGTTTTCTGGGGTCCTGGGTAGGGTGATGAAATCCCCACCCAATCTGAGTTTGGTCAATTAGCCCCTTAGAGTCCGGTTAAATTATGCAAAACAAATAAAATTTCACTTGCAATCAAAAAAATTTTTTAGCGCGGCGCAAAGAAACCTGCAGAAAATCTGTTATTTAGAAGGGAGAGAAAGACTCTTTACGCAAAGAATTCCTGCAGAAATTTTTTTACAGAGAGATATATTGTAGGTCGCAGCGGGGAGGAAAAGAGAACAAACAGTGCAAATCTGATGCGCTGACGTGGCAGATCGGCGGCGGTTCCGCGGACTGGGGCCCTCTTTTGCGGCGGAAGCGCGGTGGGAAAGTGGGGTCAGGCTCTGGAAAAAATTCTGCTGTTCTGTGCTTATAATTCTTCTCTGTTCTTATGTACCAAATTTTTATTTTCCCTCTGTAAAATTCCAGATCCTCAATTCTTCGCTGTTCCTGCATGATTCAAAAGATACACCCTTCAAACAGATCAAATTTGATAAATTTTTTTTTATTTTTTAAATTTTCAGATTTTTATAATTTTTAAAATTTATATCAACCCGAAAATTCACAAAAAGAAAGATTACGCCGTCCCCGGCAACGGCGCCATTTGATTGATGTCAAAAATATAATTACCGCAATCAGAAACGGCGTCGCTTCGCAGCTAGCCGGTGAGTACGGGTCGATCCACAGAGACGGGTAAATTCCTTTTATGTGTTTTAACGAGTTGATTCAATTTGTCGTTTTGATTGGTTTATAAAAATCTAAAAAACTGGATCTAATTAATCTAATTAAGAATCTTGCTAGGGTTAGGCTTAGGGGAAGGTTTGGAGATTAATATTTCCTTCACCGCTTTCAATGCCATCTTTTTTAGATCTATTAGATGTTAAGTTAATTATTAATAAAGTGGATACGAATCTTTTGGGAAGATGTTTCTTCCTCTAGATTCGTATCCTTCCTTTGTTGATAATCACCCTAACCCCCACGGAAAACGCGCGCAACCGGCCCTTTATACTACGGTTCATCGTTACCTCGATGGGTAGGATGCCGCAGGGAGCGGTTGTGATCGTATGCGTGGAGTTCTAATTCATTAGGTTAAAGTGGCATTGAAAGGGGTGAGAGATCTCATCTCTCAACCCTTTCCCTAAGGCTAACCCTAACAAGCGAGGAGACTACTCGCTCATTAGGGGATGAGAAAACATTATAATTAAAAGAACAGAAATAAAATACTTACTAGGTTGACGGCTCCCTCCAAACAAGAAGAACAGATCTGAATTTTGCTCTCAGAAATTCTGAATTTTATTGATTGAAAAGAGGCATAGGGTTTTACAATTTTAGATTACAATTTATAAGTAAACAGGAGAATTAGGGTTTCAGAGTCTTGCACATGCGCAATTACTGATTTGCCCCCTAAGAATCCCAACACCCACACCGACACGGCAACAGAAGAAAAATCCACCGACACGTGTATTAGACGGCCGCGGATCCGCGGCATTGGTAGGCTTGGGCCGCGGATCCGCGGCCCTTTGGTGGTCTTGGGCTGCCAAACTTTTGGGCTTTCTTCAGGGGATCTTGGGCTCTGTATTTTTATATGTATTTTCTCTGTTGGGCTTCTGGGTCTTCTCCAGATCTTCAGTGAAAACTTGTTCGTGTCTTTTGACCGTTCACTTGACATTTTGGACCTTGTATTTTTCTCCGTCTAGGCTTGACTAGGATCCGTCTAATAGTTGGTCAAAAGTCCCTTTTTCTGTTGTTTTGTGTCTTTTTCACTGTATTTGCTCCAGAAACCTGTATCCTGTAATATGCAACAAACGTGCGTCAAGAGTACCTGTTTATTTATAAAAAGGATAAGAATAGGGGAATGATAAATGCAATATTATGGTCTGAACAGGCATCGATACGCCAGAGTAGACTAGCGTATACGCATCTTGACCCATATGATGGGCGATGGATGATCCCATATCCATCGGTGTCTTGACATCAGAGATGGTGTACGGGTACTCAGTGGAGACTGGGTACACTGGACGGACTCGCCGAGAACTCCCGATGGTGTTATACCACACGTCAGATGGCAGTTCTCCGGTGACACTTGTACAGGGTAGTCTGTAGACCCGAGATCGTCATGGAGTCTTGTGTGATTCCCACTGTGCTTTGATTTCCACCTTACCACGTCCAAGAGGGCGTGCAAAACGGTGGCTTTTGGGTACAGTCCCGAATCACATGGAGGCAATGAGCGATAGGAGGGGATTCGTCTCTCCCGGTATAGGGAGTTGATGTTGTGCTGTGTTCGATTGGCTATAACTGGAAGTCCCTGGCCAGGGCTGATATAGAGATTTACTGGTAAGTGTTACTAGTAGTTTCTCGACCCGTTATGAGCCATACATCGATACGACTTATCGGTTACTGGGGTCTGACGTATACCACCCCTAGACTTGATATGCGACATATCAGACGAACAGACCGGACTGTACGGGAGTGTTATTGGTTGGATTCACAGGAGAACGCACAGGCTAGCTTGTTGATCTTCTGATCGCTCAATACCTGGGTGGCTGTTACGTTTAGCTGACCGCTTGCAGCTTGTGGGTGTTTGATATGATCATCACCTGCTGCCGACGTATTGACGATTCTTTAGAGTCCTACACAGAGGTTTCTTGGCTCAGGCGAAACGGAGTAGAGGCACATATGTGATATGTGCAGAACCGAGAATAATGCGATATGGGATACCGTATTATATTCTCAGGATATTTAGATATGAACCGGGTCATCGGATCAAATGTTGATTCGATGAATCGGTACATGATATATTAGTCGGTAATATTCGATATAGCCGGATCGTCGGATCAAGTGTTGATTCGATGATTTAATATATAATAATATATATGATATATTATTACATTATCTAATATTGGCTCGCTTTATTATTTCATTTTCTCACTGGATGATACATTAATATATATGCGATATATGTTAATTGTATTATTTTCTTTTGTTGCAAATATATAATATATATGTGATATATATTATTGTGACATGATATGATTAATTGTTAAACATGTTTAAGGATGATTAATTGAGGTTAGGGTTTGTTTTGGGTTAGATGCTTCATGCATCTTCTAGAAGCTTTTTCTTTTGTAATTCTTAAGATATTTTAGGATGACACATTCTTAACCCAACCAAACCCTAACTCTAGTTTATTCTCTACTAAATCCTAGCCACTCATCCTTGACCATGGTTTATAATCAATCATATACTCTTTCTTTCTATTCATCACAAAAGAAAATAATTCATTATCTTTTCCATTATCATCTTCTTCTCTCTTGAAGAAAGCTTGCTAGATTTTCTTTATGTGATGAAATAATATGAGAAAATGATTTAAAAAGAAAGCAAAAATACTACTCTCTCATCCTCATCTCATCTAGCCCATGAGATTAGTGTGTTCATCTCTTTAGAGTGAGAAAGCTTGAGTTTTTGCAACTTCGAGGTAGATCATCGGAGATTTGGAACACTTCAAGCTAGCATGGATCGTTCGAGTCGTGGAGCCTCTCATGAGTCCGGGAGATCGTGGATCGCGGCAAAGGGACTTCTACTCGGAGCTTGTGAAGCGAAGGAGCGGACTACAAAGGTTGTAATCCCTCACACTTAGATAAAAGTTATCATCTTGCATGTTAAACCCTAATAATCTAGCAAAGATCCCGGCTTTGGGTTGTTCGGCACGTCTAAAATTTTATCCGGGCATGTTTGATGCCTTATGAACCTTCACAAGAGTGCCTAGGAACCCTACATCCTCCGCTCCGAAACACCATTGTGCTGTGGTGTATAAGGAGGAGTAAGCTGAGAGAGAATACCATTCTCTTTTAAGTAATCTAGGAATTCCGTGTTTAAGTACTCCGCTCCTCTATCAGACCGGAGGATCTTGATACTTTTGCCAATCTGGTTCTCTACTTCCTTTCTGAATTCCTTGAATTTCTCAAAAGCTTCAGATTTGTGTTTCATCAGATACACATATCCGAACCTAGAGAGATCGTCAGTGAATGTGATGAAGTAGGAGAACCCACCCCTTGCATGTGTAGACATCGGACCACATACATTACTGTGTATGAGTCCCAAGAGCTCTGCTGCCCTTTCTCCATGTCCGGTGAACGGAGATTTGGTCATCTTCCCTTTGAGACAAGACTGACAAGTTTCATAAGATGAAAACTCGAACGCATTCAAGAGTCCATCTTTATGCAACTTACTCAGTCTTTTCTCTCCGATATGACCAAGTCTACAATGCCACAAGTAGGATTCATTCGTATCTGAATTCTTCCTCTTGCGTGTGTTTTGTATATTGAGAACTGTATTCTGATTTAGAACGTAGATACCATTACACAGTGTACCCTCTGCAACTAGTACCTTATGAAGGTAAATGTTCATGATATTCTTTTCAAGAACAAAGTTATATCCATCTTTATCGAGTAAAGAAACTGATATGATGTTGCAAACCATGGAGGGTACATAGTAGCAATCGTTCAAAATCATAGTCTTGCCATTTGGCAATACTAGGTGATATTCACCGACGGCTGCCGCATTAACTTGTGCTCCGTTCGCTACTCTGAGCGACATATCACCCGGTGCAACTTTCCTACTTTTTCTCAGTCCCTGCAATAAATTACAGATATGAGATCCTGATCCGGTATCAAGTACCCAGGAGGTAGGGCTGACCGTAAAACAGTTCTCAATTACAAGAACACCTGAAGTAGATGCAAAACCATGCTTCTTCTTCAACAGGGTATCCTGGAAATCCATACAATCCCCTTTCCCATTCTCATACTCATGACTGTTGTCACAAGTTAGAGCTGAACCAACTTTCCCCAGTTCCGAATAAGAATTCGGATCGGTCAAGCGATACATTTTATTATCTTGATTAGGGCGTGAAAAGGTTGCTGCCTGGAGAGAGAGAAAAGAAACACTCAGCGTATGCTCTTGCAAGATTAGATTGGTTTATTAATTTATCTAACCAGGATGTCTCCCACTGTTTACTCAAATTCTTCTTAAAACCTTTTTAAAAGAAGAACTAGCCGGGTTTTAATTCACGTCACAATACTTGCTTAACCTTTCAGCCAGGCTAGTGTCGGTACTTCGAGGGAGGTTTTCCAACGCTTTCGCGAAGTTCCTTAATTCAAGAACCTCTTTTCCCTGGGGGCGTAGCCCCGCTAACACCTTTCTAGACACCTACTAGGTTTATAGCATTGATTGTTAAGTGAAAGTAATCTCCCGAGAGTAATCCAACTCATCAGTGGGATCGGGATCCAACTATCATTGTGTGATGACCTAGATGGAATCCACTCTAGTCACTACACTCCAGAAGGTATGCTAAATCTGCAAGTTTCAGTTCTTTTGAAACTCCCGATGTGGTTTTTGCCCCTAGGACCCAAGTGACCTTGACGAATAATCAACAAATCAAAAGGTCCTAGTCAAGTTCAACCCGTCGTTATCCAGGATTGCATTAGACCCGCCCGCATGATCCTTGACGAATAATCAACAAAATCATGTGACCGTTCTAACCAATCGCATCTATCAGTGCAACAGAGAGTTATTACTCAGCTACCGTTCACTGTGTCTTGACGAATAATCAACAAACACAGCACGAATACTAAGTATTAATTTTCTGAAACGACGGAGGGCTACGGCTGAGTTTTTGGCGAAAAACCCTTTAACGTAATGAACTTGATGTGGTTGGAGGAACATGATAGACCTTTTGAAAAATATAGTGGCGAAAACTTTTGCTAAAGAGGTCACTCCCTGTGAAGGGATCTCGGCTCTTTCCTCGTCGAATGAGGTGCAGGATATTCCAAACTGAATACCTCGATGCAAAGCAAGAATAATCGACTATAGTGAAGTTATTACCCTGACGCAAACTTTTGTCCAAGGGGTCACTCCCGATGAAGGGATCTCGGCCCTTGCCTCGTCGACTGAGGTGCTGGGCATTCACAACCGAATACCGCGATGCAAAACAAAAATTGAACGTCCTTGCAATAACAGCTTTTTGAAAAATTGTTCCAACAACGTCTTTTAGGTTTATTTTCTTGCATTAGTTCTTTTAATGCGTCCCATCATTTAAATCTTACCATTGCAGAAAACAACCAAAATATGACGTACGCTTATGCCATTCGCATTCGCCACTGGGCCCCGTCATCACCCGTTAGGTTACTTAACTAACGACAGAGCGGGGGCTGGGCTAGCGCGGCTGTAAAACATAAGCAACGCCTAAATAGTTATTGTACATAGATATACTGCAATGATAGCCAATCCAGATCACAGATGAACACTTTGGATATACTAGGAACCCGCGATTCGTTCAAGCCTGCAACGAAAAGCGGATTACACGGTCGCGATGAATAGCCAATACCCCACCCAAGACCCCTACGGGTGCGGCAAACTACCCGCCAAGCACCCGAAGCGAAGCAACCTCCCTCAACGCCGTGAGTAGGCCACTCGGCACTTCGAGATACCCGGTAGTTTGTGCACTCCCTCCATGGGTCTATCCTAGGAGCAAAAATAGTAAAAAGAATTATACAATGACGGCTACAACCCCGACCCGGTTGTGCGGCTAAACAAATAATATTACATCAATTTACAAATTTATTACATGAATGAAAGAAAAAGAAACTCTCATCTCACATCCACCCCGGCTATTCATCCGCGACAATCCAACGAGTTCATATACACAAACCATCAACAACACAGATCACAGATATGTATAACCCCGACTAATCGACATATAGCGATTAGCCGACGTTCAATACATATGAACATCACAGATATAACCTTTGTAGTCAAAGTATATTGAAGTTCGGAAAAATACGGATTTATAGGTCCCCAAAAACAAATTTCTATTCTGAAAAATCTGGGCACATATAAACCATCTTAAAAATCCTAAAACCAAGTCAGAAATACACTGCACCAAAATCGACCCAGTGACTCACCAAGATGGCCGCGGTTCCGCGGCAATAGCTTGCTATTGCCGCGGAAACGCGGCTCTTTGGTCGAGTTGCTGGCTCGTTTTTGGTGGCTTTCTTCTAAAAACCCTGAGATGATTTTTGGAGTATGACAAATTTTGTTTTGACCAGAAAAAAATTTAACAGAAACTCAGGTTTTTCGTAACTCGGTTTTTCGATTTTTCTGTTTCGAACTTCGATACACTTCACTACCTAACTAGTTTATGTTTAGTTAGGCTCTGATACCACTGTTAGGTCCACGTTACCTCTCCCGGTACTTTCGGGGTTGCGGAAACGGTAAAACAAAAATTTTTCTGGACTTGGTAACATGGACCGTAAAAGCCGGATCTTTGCTAAACAATACACTAGCATCCTAACATGAGATGTTATCTACTCGGTTAGGGGTTATACCGCAACTTGAACTCCTTCTCTTCTTGTTGTTCTTCTCTTTGCTTGCTCAATGGTTGATCCAGACTTTGGTCACCTCCGCGGCCTCCTTGAGTCGAAGACGATCCACCCGAGAGATGTACACCGAGCTCCACCTCGAGCCGAGGTAACTAGGGCAAGGAGATTGCTAATCTAGAAGCCCTAGGTTGTGTAGAAGTGGTAGATGAATGGTTTTGTCTTTGTGGGATCTTTATCTCTCAACACATGAGATCAAAAGATAAATCAAGAGGAGGAAGAAGGAGGAGCTAGCTAGCAACCATGGAGCTTCTCATTTCAAGAGAGAGAATGAGAATGAGCAAATGAAAAGCTTAACCAAGAGAAAACCCAATCATGGTTGCAATAAAGCAAAATCATTATCATTACTAATCACATCAAGATAAAGGTGATGGCTACAAATGACATGACCATTATCATAACCAAAAAGAAAAAGAAAAAGAAAACCAAAGAATACTTTAGATCTTTCAAGAAGATCCTAGTCAACTTTGGTCAAATGGTCAACAAAGTCAAGATGGTCAAATGGTCAATGTAATTAGCCATAACATAATTATCAATGAAAGGATTAGTAAATAATGTCCCCGGCTCATAATGGTTTTGACCAAACGAACTGTCAAAACCCTAATGAGTCCGCCTCAAAATGGTTTTGACCGAATCAACTGTCAAAACCCTAATGAGACACCTCCTCCTTCATCACTCCGAAAACTGTGCATACACACCTGCATCCGCATTCCGCAGAATGCGGATGCGCAGAAGACAAAACAAAACCATCCGTGCAATACTAGGATCCGGCTTAAACCAAAGCCCACTAGTACTGCCTGCCCGAACACCATACGCACACAAGTGTACGTAAGTGATCGCAGCCCTGCCGTAAAACCATACGGCCTCTACACGTTTCGCTCAGTGTAGGGAAACTCTCTGTGTGGGACTCTAAAGACTCGACACTACGCTGGCAGTGGGTTTAACCACAGACCGCAAGCGGCACTAGCTGTACGTAACGGTCCCCAGGTAGATGTCGATAAGAAGGCCGATGAGGTAAACCCATCTGAACTCCTACTGAGTCTGTATGTGACAATCTCCGTACAGTCCGGTCTGTTCGTCTGATACATCGCATGTCAGGCCTAGGGGGGCGGCAAGCGTCAGACCCCTAATAGCGGTACAAGTCATGTCGGAGTGAAGCCCAGAACACCCTGAGATAACACTGGAACCTACCAGTATATCTCGCTTGCCCTGGCCAGGGACTACTTGTGTAATGGCTCTCCTAGACACAGCGCGATGTCAACCCCCAATACCGGGAGAGACGAATCCTGTCTAACCATCACTGCCTCTAAGTGCTTCGGGGCTGCTCCCAACTACTACCTGTTTGCACGACTCAGTAGAGCCGTGGTTGGGTAGCAATCAAAGAACAGTGGGAACACACTCGAGGCGAAGTGACAGTGTCAAGTCAGCGGACTAAGCTGTACTCATGTCACCTGGGAACTGATAACCGACGATAGGTATAATACCAACCATCAGTTCCCGACGAGTCCTGTCCAGTGTACTCGTAACCCAACGAGCACCCGCATACTATCTCAAGTACGACGTACCGAAGGCTGTGGGACAGACCGTCTCCCGTACTGGGATGAGAATCGCATACGCTAGTCTACTCCGGAGTATCGATGCCCTATCTCGATACTCCCACGACTAGGGACGTGTATAAAGATGTGCTTGTAGATTACCCAGCCCCCACGAGTGTGATCGCCATCACAACGCCGGTAATCAAGCAAAGATCCAAAGGGCTCTACTAATGCGTATAGGTGATATAATAAATAAACACACAAGTACACATTAAAGCAGAGACAAACCAAGTAGCATACTACTAAATTGAGCAAGATTGTCTGTACAACTGTGAATATCCCAAGCTTCCGTCAAGTAATATACATACTAGTATGATACAGTAATGGCCTCTAGGGAATATACACTAACAAACCCTATCATGGATTAACCCTCATTAACCCTAGTTGCATTTGTAACCTAGCATGATACATTTAACATATATCACATATATATCAATATATCCAAAGTGAGAAAAGAAATCATAAGTGAGCTAATACTAGTTAATGTAATGTAATATATCAAATATATAATTATATATTAGATTATCAAATCAAATCTTGATTTAATAATCCATCTATATTACCTATAACCGACTAATATCATATGAATCAACTTATCGAATCAACACATGATCTGATAACCAGCCAATATCATATATAACCAACCGATATCTCATATCACGATAATAGAATACGGTATCTCATATCGTATCAATCTCGGTCCTGCACATATCACATATGTGCTCCTACTCCGTTTCGCTTGAGCCAGGAAACCCCTGTGTAGGACTCTAAAGACTCGTCAATACGCTGGCAGTAGGTGAAGATCATATCAAACACCCACAAGCCGTAAGCGGTCTGCTAAACGTAGCGTCCACCCGGGTATTAAGCGATCAGAAGATCAACAAACAAGCATGCTCACACTCCTGTGAATCCAATCAGTAACACTACCGTACAGTCCGGTCTCTTCGTCTAATATGTCGCATATCTCGTGTAGGGGTGGTATACGTCAGACCCCAGTAACCCGATAAGTCGTGTCGATATTTGGCTCATAACGGGTCGAGAAACTACTGATAACACTTACCAATATATCTCTGAAGAAGCATTGGCCAAGGACTTCCTGTTATAGCCAATCGAGCACAGCGCAACATCAACTCCTAATATCGGGAGAGACGAAACCCCTCCTATTCCTCATTGCCTCCATGTGACTCGGGACTGTACCAAAAAGCCGCTGTTTTGCACGTTATCTTGAACGTGGTAATGTGGAAATCAAAGCACAGTGGGAATCACACAAGACTCTATGACGATCTCAGGTCTACAGACTAACCTGTACCAGTGTCACTAGAGAACTTCCACCTGACGTTAGGTATAATACCATCTTGGAGTTCTCGGCGAGTCCGTTCAGTGTACCCAGTCTCTACTGAGCACCCGTATACTGTCTCTGATGTTAAACACTAATGGATATGGGATCATCAATCGCCCATCTACATGGGTCGAGAAGCTATACGCTAGTCTACACTGGTATATCGATGCCCTGTCTCGATACACCCATGACTAGGAACATTTGAAGGATGTACTTAGCAACTACACTGCCCCCACTAGTATGATCTGCATCATAATCCTGGTAGTCAAGTACTCATCCTAAGGGCTTTATCAATATGTAACAGAGAGAAAATCAGAGTATATGTTAAGTTAAAGAGCAACCAGATAGCATACTATCATGTCGATCAAGAAAGTCCTCCATATATATGTCCAAGCATCCACTACAATATACATCGTATGTACAGTAATGGCCTCTAGGGCATACATATAACTAACAATCTCCCACTTGCACTAGGGTCATCTGTTGTAGTATCTGTTAGTGTATATTCCCTAGGGGTCATTATTGTATCATACTAGCTTGTATATTACTTAATGGAAGCTTGGGATATTCACAGTTATATTAACAGTCTTGCTAAACATGGTAATCTGCTACTTGGTTTGAATATATCTTAATGTGTGTTTATGTTAGCATATCGAGAATACATATTGATAGAGCCCTTTGGATCTTGCTTGACTACCAGCGTTGTGATGGCAGTCACAGTAGTGGGGGCTGGGTAGTCTACAAGCACATCCTTTTTCAGGTCCCTAGTCGTAGGATTATCGAGACATGGCATCGATACTCCGGAGTAGACTAGTGTGTAGGCTTCTTATCCCAACAGGGGAATTGGTCTGTCTTACAGCCATTAGTACGTTGTACTGGAGATAGTATACTTGTGCTCGTTGGGTTACGGGTACACCGGACAGGACTCGCAGGGAACTGTTGGTTGGTACTATACCCGTCGTCAGTTAACAGTTCCCAGGTGACATGAGTACAATGTAGTCCGCAGACTTGACACTGCTGCTTCGTCTCGAGTGTGTTCCTACTATTCTTAGATTGCTATCTTACTATGGCTTAAAGGAGTTGTGCAAACAGGTAGAAGTTGGGTGCAGTCCCAAAGCACTTGGAGGCAGTGGCGGTTAGATAGGATTCGTCTCTCCCGGTATTGGGAGTTGATATCGCGCTGTGTTTGGAGAGCCATTACGCAAAGTCCCTGGCCAGGGCAAACGAGATTTACTGGTAGGATTTTTTGTAGCTTCTCAATATGTAATGGGCTTCGCTACGACACGACTTATACCGCTTTTAGGGGACCGACGCTTGCCGCCCCCTAGGCCCGATAAGCGATAGTCGTAGACGAACAGACCGGACTGTACGGAGATTGTCACATCAGGCTCAGTAGGAGTTCGGATGGGTTTCCTCATCGGCATTCTTATCGACATCTACCTGGGGACCGTTACGTACAGCTAGTACCGCTTACGGCCTGTGGTTAAACCCACTGCCAGCGTAAGTATCGAGTCTTTAGAGTCCCACACAGAGAGTTTCCCTGCTTCAGGCAAAACGATATAGAGGTCGTATGGTTTTACGACAGGGTTCGGACACATACGTGTTTTTATGCACGTACGATATTCGGACAGTTTTTACTAGAGGGCTTTAGTTTAAGCCAGATTCTAGTATTGGATTATTAGATTTATACAGTCTCAGTATTTCCGTGTTTTCATGGATGGTAGGGGCATTCTCGTAATTAGTCGAGAAGCTTCTAGAAGATTGATGAGTTGGAGGCTTAGGTGGAATTTGCTTTAAATGGATTAGTGACTCATGGTGTGATTCATCAAATTAGTTTATGAAGCATTTATTACTTAATGACTCATGAGATGATTCACCCAAAGAGAGTTAATGAAGCAAGGTTGATATTATTATTATGTTATTCATTTTAATAATTACCATGCTTCATATATATTCTAAAATGAGTTATAATTCATTATCATTCTCACTCACACCTTCTCTCTCCTCAAGAACTAACCCTAACCTCTCATGTGTTGAGATCCAAGGGTTAGCAATACTAATAGATCCCTAATCCTCTTCTATATCCTCTAGGTTGCTTTGATTAGCACTCATAGTCACCTAGTTACCTCAAGTGAGAGGTTAAAACTTGGAGAAGTAGCTCTCGGGTGGATCTTCTATCACATCGAGGACGCCGGCGAGGAAGTGATCAACGAGAACAAGAAGGACTTGATTCAGTAGGTATAATCATCTTTCATAGTAGCTAATCACTTCTATGTAGTTGTTAGTTATGGTTTAGCAAAGATCCGTAAAGTTAGTCGATGTTAGTTTAAACAAAATGATTGTTTTACCTATTCCGCCACCCCACATCATGTGGGGTATCTAACGTCGACTTACAGTGGTATCAGAGCCTCGCTAAACCATAACTAACTTGTTAGCAAAGTTGTTAGAAATTCGATCGCAAAACGAAACCGAAAATACGACGTTTTCACCATATTTCTGCCGATTTTAAAGCGGGGTCTAAAAATTTTTCAGGGACCCTTAAAAATACAAGCAGGGAATTTTAAGAATTATGAAGAAATTTGGGACTGTGACTCGACCATAGCGCCGCGGAACCGCCGCCGATCCAAGCGATCCGCCGCTGATCCGCGGCCTGGTTGACTCCGAGTCAACCCTAATTTGCTCAGTTATTCTTCTGTGTTGATGTTGTGTTTTCTGGGATGATTTGTTTCTGCTCAGGTTTGATGTGCACTGAGAATTGTTTGGAGTAGAATCATTTGTGTTTTCTTGATCGAAATTCTAAGATGTTTGGCTAACTTGATTATATCTGTGATGTGTTTAATGTGTTCGTAAACCTCCCCTAACTGCTAGTATGTCGGTTAGCAAGGGGTTGCACATTTCTGTAATGGTTTTTACTGGTTTGTGAATGTGGACTTGTTCGATTGTCGTGAATGGATAGCCGGGGATGTGAAACGAGTGTTTCTTTCATTCAAATGTAAATTGTAATTTGTTGTAATATTCTTTTGCGGGGCACATCCGGGTTGAGGTTGTACCCACCGTTGTATTATTTCATTTACTGTTTTCTGCTCCTAGGATAGACCCAAGTTGGGGTACACAAACTACCGGGTACTTTGAAGTGTTTAGTGGCCTACTCACGTTGTTGAGGGAGACCGCTTCACTTCGGATACTAGGCGGGTAGTTTTCCGTACCCGTAGGGGTCTAGGGTGGGGTTTTGGCTATTCATCGCGACTGTGTAATCCGTCTTTCTTTGCAGGCTCAAAAGGAATGCGGATTCGTAGAAAATCCAATATGTTCATTTGTGATCTGGAATGTCTATTATTGCGTCTGACGAATGTACAATATCTATATATGATAGCTATTAGACGTCACTTATGTTTTACACCCGTGCTAGCCCATCCCCCGCTCTGTCGTTAGTTAAGTAACCTAACGGGGCCAGTGGCGAATGCGGATGGCATAAGAGGACGTTGTATTTTCATTGTTTTCTGCAATGATAGGTTAATGATGGGACGCATTATATTAATGCAAAGAAAACAAACCAAAGTTGAATCGTTGGAACAGTTTAAAAGAAACCACTCCGTTATTTTAAAACAGAAGATATTTTTTAATTGCGGAGCTTTAGCCACTCCATTTAAAAGCTATCAGGTTCCTTCGATCATATCAAGTTCACTACGTTCACGGTTTCGCCAAAACCATTCGTAGCCCTCCGTCATTTCATTTGGGTATTCAGTAGTATTCAAGCTATATTTGTTTGGCACTTAGCCAAGACATAGTGTTTGGTAGCTGCTGGGTATTTATTTGTTGCATAGATAGATGAGTTGGTTTGGGACAGTCGTACTATCATTTGGCCAACGTCAGGGGTATATACGGATGGGTTCAAATTAACAAGATAATGACGGGTAGAACTTGACATGTGACTTATGATTTGTTGGCCCTTAGTCAAGGTCATAAGTGCATGGGGCAAAAATCCACATCGGGAGTTTCTAAAGAAACTGAAACTTGCTAGTGTTGTATACCATTTGGAGTTTGATAATGTTGGTAGGATTCCTTCAGCATTATCACACGATGATATTTGGATCCCGATCCTACTGTGAGTATCCGCTACTCATCAGGAGATTCGTCACTTAACGATCAATGCTATAAACCAAGTAGGTGTCGAGAAAGGTGTCAGCGGGGCTACGCCCCCAGAGAAAAGAGGTTATTTAATTAAGGAATTTCGCAAAAGCATCGTAAAACCTCCCTCGAAGTACCAACACTGGCCTGGCTGAACGGTTAAGCAAGTATTGTACGGTGAGAATAGTCCTGACTAGTTCTTCCTTTTTGGTTTGAGGAGGGGTTCGAGAAACAGTGGGAGCAATCTGTTCATATCAGTTTTTTGCATTTTTATACAGCCCAATTTTTATCACATTGCTTATCGGTAGGTACTCTTGAGCCGTGTTTGCTAGTCAAATTGCAGGATACATATTCTCGGCTCTAAACGGTGAAATTCATAGAAAAGCACGACAAAATCCGGATTACTACCAACCATAAATAAAACACGGGTCTCCGCTCTCTATCCGTATGTTGCCGCACACTAGTTTAAGAGACAAAATGGCAAATCAATGTCATTTTCATGCACAAAGCTCAATGGCAACACAAGATCCAACATATCTACGTGGAGCTCGAGGAAATCATGGTAAAAGATCCACATCACATCACCTTTTTGATCAACAGAAATTCTGGAAAAATCGTGAAGAAAATCTGAGAAATAACATATACCAGACTCATGGGCAAAGCAGACCAGGGAAGTACACAAGAGCCCATGACCCAACTCCCCTATAGGGCCGTGGATCCACGGCCAATAGAGGGTCTAGGCCGCGGATCCGCGGCCGTACTGGCTTGTTAGCTGATGAGTTTTCAAGGGTTGTTTGGTTTTTTTATGTTGATCCAGAATGTTGCCCTAGAATTTCTGTTTCCTGCCTATAAATAGTCCAGAACTTGCCAAAGCCAAGGGTCCATAATCTTGTATTTAGAATTTTAGAATACATGTGTTGTTCTTCTTCCTCTTCTCATCTCTTCTCTATTAAAAACTTGTAGTGAGCTTTTGTGAGTGAAGAATGAATAAAAGAGTTCTCTTTGTTATCATGCTCGTCTTGTTCTTTTTATAATTGCTTGTAATTTTCTTTTGCTAATCTAGTTGTTCTTATTTGTTGTTTGTTTCTTTCTTGTTCTCTTTTCCTTTATCCTTAAACAACCATGATGCTTACGCTTGATCCTTACCGAGGTGAGGTCGCAAATAGCTAGTTGTAATCCTCTAACCTTTTTCTTTCTATCTTTCTCCTTTGTTTTATTTTCTTTTCCTTATAATGGGTGAGTAGTTTTCATACTTGTTAGGGTAGGATAAGGAAAGTTTGAGAGAAGGAAATCTCTCTCACTCTTTTCTTGCCCAACATCTTAATTCGTACTCCCGTTAATTGCACCACAATCCGCTCCCTACGGCACCCTATCCTACATGATAGCGGTGATTCCTTAGTGAGACCGGTTGTTGTTGAATTAACCGGAGGTTAAGAGTAAGAGCCAAGAACGGACGGACAAGCACCAAAAGGAAGAACTTATGCGTTGGAAAGCCTAACTTATACTCGCAAGTTCCTTCCTAGTCGTTCTAATCCCCGTTGTTGTCGATTACCGTAACACCGATATTAAGAGTGGCAACGAAAGAAGTGAGCGACTCCTAACTAAAACTAACATAATCCTAACCCTAACAAGCTCTCTTTATATACCATTTTAGCACAAAGTTAATCTAAAAACAAACCTGGACATTTGGACTTAACTCGTTAAAGCACATAGAAAAAGATTCCCATCTCCCTGCGGACGACCCATACTCAACCGGCTAGCTACAAGCGAAACCATCTAGATTGCGGTAACAAACTTAGCACGCAAAAACTCTACCAATCAAATGGCGCCGTTGCCGGGGAGACGGTAGTTTATTTCTTTGTGTAATTTCCGGTTAATTTGTGAATATAATCATAACCGAAAAACAAAAAAAATACATTGTACAAAAAAAACCCATCTTGTTATTTTTGATTAGTTTTTGTGCAAGTGAGCAGGATAAAAAGACGGTCGAGTTCATTGCGAAAGACGTGGGAAGTTAGACCCATATCTCGCGGCTACACCGCGACGGATCAAGACGGAGCCAAAGGTCTACTGTAAAAATCTGGAGCAGATACAGTGAGCAAATCAAGATTCGGGAGCTCCAGACAAGAAGAGGACAACCATCTTAGCATACCACAAGAATTTCAAATCCCACATCCACCTTACTGCCACGGAACCGCAGCATAAGCAGGCTTAGGCCGCGGAACCGCGGCCACTTGGTGCTTTCATCATCTTAAAATCCCTGTGCGTGTTCTTTATCTCTCCCCCACTCCTCTGAACTCCACTGAATTGTGTTTTCTGCAACATTCTTTGCGCAAACTCTCTCCCCCCTTTCAATAAATTGTTTTTGTGCAGGATTCTTTACACCGTGCTAAAATAAAAATTGTTTGCAGTTGATTGTTACTGCTTTGCATATATTAATACGGACCTTAAGGGGCTTGAAACCAATTCAGATTGGGTGGGGATTTCATCACCATTCCCAGGACCCAAGAAATCATAAAGAGCATATGCATTGACCATTGATTAATTAAAAAATACTAGACTCAATCCTAAGGACTTCGCACTCAATAGGACAGAGGACTAGTTATAGGAATCGGCCGTTTATCCTATCCTGACTTTTGCGGTGTCTAGGCAAGTGTGTCCAGGGCAAGTGGTTACTTAATTAGGACCACTACTTACGTAATGGGGAGCCTCCCACTTACCTGGCAATTACCTGGCCGCAATTGTTGGAGAAGAGGCGGTTTGAGGTCCTATTTCTAGCCCTTTGGAACAGTTAGGAGCTGTCTAGCTGACCTAGGTGACCCTAGATCTAGGTGTGATTGTGCATATCTTGTTTGTGATTACTTGAAGCTGTAAGCCCATACATATTTCTGTAAAGCTCTTTCTAAAAAAAAGGAAAAAAAAAACCACAAAACCAAAAACATTTATAAAAACTTGCCCTTTGTCGCCAGAATCCATTTTTTACCCACCTCCTATCATATTTCTCCATTGACGTTTTCTTACCCTCACCTTCTTCGCTTTGACTATACTAAACTCATTTAGTGTATGTCCGCTTGGACTCGGGACACTAGCGCCCGCCTAGTCCGCGTTACGTTAGTCGCTACCGACTACGCGATCGACTCAGACGTCGAAACTCCGTCCATGCCTCTTTCACCCTTACCTTTGCCAGTCAACTCCGACGTTGACCGGAATTCTGTTCATACATCTTCACCTTCACCTTCACCATCACCAACCTCTTCTTCCGCGATGTCAGGATTTAATCCAAACATCTCTTTGACTCCCCCGGGATTGACTCCACCTCCTATGGAGGCAAACAACCCACCACCACCGCCTGTTGTAGCGCCGCAGCGAATCGTGCTCTAGGATCGTTTCTATCCCACCCGTTCTGCACTTCCCACCTGTCTTTCCCTTCCACCGACCAATGGGGATAATTTTGAAATTAAGCCCCACTTCATTAACATGCTTCCGAAATTTCATGGGCTTGAATCTGAAGATGCCTATATCTTCATCAACAAGATCCAAAATGTTTGTGCCATGATGAAAACCAGCCAGCTGTCGGAAGAAGCTATACGGCTACGGGTCATTCCATTCACTTTATGCGATCTTGCTGAAAATGGCTGTATAGCTCCGCTTCCCACTCCATAACCTGTTGGGACGAGTTTGTGAAAGTGTTTCTCAAGAAATTCTATCCGAATCATAAAACCGCAAGGATCCGTAACGAAATCAACCAATTCTCTCAGCTTCCTTCTGAACCCTTCTGGAAGTGCTTTGACCGGTATAAAGACCTTCTTGTTCAATGTCCTCACCATGGTATCGAGAAATGGCAACTATGCCAAACCTTATATGAGGGCCTGAACCCAGGAACCAAGCAGTTGTTGGAAACCATTTGTCAGGGCCACTTCCTATTGAAATCTGACAAGGAAGCGCGGCAATTCTTCGACGACCTTGCAGAACAAACGCTTCAATGGGAGAAAACTGGACCTACTACTTCTTCTTCTTCCTCCACTTCTACTGGTCAGTCTAGGGTAGGAATTCACCAACTCGATGTCTCTATTGCGATGAAAGCTGAAATGGCTGCAATAACAAGTAAACTTGAAGCGATAGAGAGCAAATTTTCATCTCCTGCTCCTGCCCCTGTTCTTCCCCTTCGTACCATTTGTGCTTGTTGTTCCGATCCTTCTCACTTAACCGAAGAGTGTCCTTACAATCCACCATCCTAAGGACAGGATCAGGTTAATGCTGTATTTCAGCAAAGACCGAGGAATGATCCATTCTCTTCCACCTACAATCCCAGTTGGAGGAACCACCCCAATTTCGCCTGGAGTCAGAATCAGCAACAATTCTAAGTCAACAATTTCCAGAGGCCTCCTCCTCCGCAACAACAAGCGCAACAACAAACTCAACAACAGTTTCAGCAGCCCTTCCAACCCCAACCTTTTCAAAATCAGATGAACAACTTTGCACCCAACAATTCTTTTCCACAAAACAACTTTGTTCCGTCAAACAACGATAAGGTTTCCTCGCTAGAACGAAGTCTGGAGGCATTCGTTAAACAATCGACACAATCCACCATCAACATCCAGTCGTCTATTCAGTCTTTGGTGCAGCACACTGCTACATACGGGCAAAGCATCAAGACCATCGAAGCCCAGATTGCACAGCTGAATGCGGAATTAAGAGAGCGGGAAAAGGGGAAGCTTCCATCTCAACCACTCCCAAATCCCGGTCACCCACATAATGTACATGTTGCTCTTGAACAACAGAACCATAATGTGAGTGCCGTGACTACATTGAGATCTGGAAGGATACTGCACAACAACATCGGCACAGCAATTGAGGATAATGACACCCCGGCCGCTTCTTCTTCTTCTTCTTCTTCGTCTTCTGAGCCTATTCTCCATTCTTCAAAAGGCTCTTCTTCTTCTTCTTCTTCTTCTTCTGCTCTGAACGGACCCACTTCTCACTCCACGAAAGCACCAGCTCTGGGATCCGTTCTAGCTCCACAATCTCCTCCACAAGCATTGGACTCGACCAATTTTAAAAACGTTCCATTTCCAAACCGGTTGAGATCCAATAAACAAAATCCACAAATGGAGAAGATTCTGGAGTTGTTTAAACAGGTTAACATCAACATTCCCCTTTTAGATGCTGTCCAACAAGTCCCGTCCTACGAAAAAATCTTAAAGGCCTTGTGCACGAAAAAGTGGAAGTCTCAGGTACCCAAGAAAGTTTTCTTGGCTAGTGCTGTGAGTGATGCTCTTACCCAATCTTTACCGCAAAAACGGAAGGACCTTGGCTGTCCTACGATTTCTATTACCATTGGGGATAAGAACATCAACCGCGCACTATTAGATCTTGGTTCCAGTGTTAACCTGCTTCCGTACTCAGTATATGAGCAATTAGGTGTAGGAGAGCTGAAACCCACACACTGTATTCTACAAATGGCCGACCGATCAATCACCCATCCTAGGGGTGAGCTAGAGGATGTGTTAATCAAGGTTGGGGACTTCATATTCCCTGTTGACTTCATTGTATTAGACACACAGCCTGTAGCTAATCCCCGGAATCAAATTCCAGTGATACTCGGTCACCCATTTCTTGCAACCTCAAATGCTGTGATCAATTGTCGCAATGGTTCGATGAACCTATCTTTTGGAAACATGGCAATTGAACTCAACATTCTTAGGTTGGGGAATCAGCCCTCCGAACCTAATGCTCATATACTAGACGTTTGCTCAATCCAGGAGATCACCCCAGAAGAGTGTGAATTCGAGGAGTTTTTGTTCGATCACGATAACCTTAACGCCACCAGTGCGTTCCTCTTCGAACCTGCTGCTGTTTCTGTGCCCGATAATGACTACGAGTGTTTCAGTTTCTCGAATGATCGTAGCCCCTCACCACCCGAGTTTGAATCCTTCGAATTTTCGGATGAGTTACCTGAACCATCCAACTCGGTCGCTTACACTCGTTTTGAACCTTTGCTGGAATCCTTTGAGTTCGAGACCTTATCACCAATCCTGCCTTCAATCGTTTCACCTCCAACGCTCGAACTCAAGCTTTTGTCGTCTCACCTTAAGTACGCTTACTTTGGTGAGAACGAGACCCTCCCTGTTATCATCTAGGCTTCTCTAGCTCCAGAGCAAGAGAAAGCCCTTCTTGCGGTCTTGCACAGCAATCGACAACCTTTTGGCTGGTCCATGGCGGTCATCAAGGGGATTAGTCCCCTGATCGTTGAACATCACATTCATCTGATGGATGATGCCAAACCAGCCAGGGATCCACAAAGGCGACTCAACCAAGTCATGAAAGAGGCTGTGAAAAAGGAAATCGTGAAGTGTTTGGATAGTGGTATCATTTACCCTATCTCTGATAGCCAGTGGGTTAGCCCCAATCATGTTGACCCTAAGAAATCAGGCATAACGGTCATCACAAACGAGGTGAACGAGTTAATCCCTACTCGCACCCAAACTGGGTGGCGAGTATGCATCGATTACAGAAAACTCAACGCCGCAACGTGGAAGGACCACTTTCCGGTACCTTTCATTGACCAAATGCTTGAACGATTGGCTGGACACGAGTACTACTGCTTTCTTGATGGTTACTCCGGCTATAATCAGATTCCCATCGCCGAAAAAGACCAGGACAAGATCACATTCACTTGTCCTTTCGGCACATTTGCATATCGACGCATGCCCTTTAGGTTATGCAATGCGCCCGCTACCTTCCAGCGGTGTATGATGGGAATCTTCTCAGACATGGTGGAGAAATTCCTGGAGATCTTCATGGACGATTTCTCTATCTTCGGCGATTCCTTTAACGAGTGTTTGCTGCATCTTGACGCTGTCCTTACCTGATGTAAGGACAAGAACCTCACTTTGAATTGGGAGAAGTGCCACTTCATGGTGCGCGAAGGTATTGTCTTAGGACATATCATTTCTCAAAATGGCATAGAGGTTGACAAAGCGATGATTGAGGTCATTTCCAATCTCCCTCCTCCCAGATGCGTCCGAGACATCCGAGCCTTCCTTGGCCATGCCGGTTTCTATAGACGGTTCATCAAGGACTTTAGCAAGATTGCTAGGCCCTTGACTCTTCTACTGCCCAAGGACACGCCATTCGACTTCAACTCGAGCTGTGTGACTGCGTTCGATTCATTAAAAAGCTCACTCACTTCTGCTCCCGTTCTTTCTTCACCTGACTGGACGCACCCATTTGAGATTATGTGCGATGCATCCGACTTTGCCATTGGTGCTGTCCTTGGACAACACATCAACAAGATGCCATACGCAATCTATTATGCTAGCCGAACCCTGAACGACGCCCAACTTAATTATACAACAACTGAGAAGGAATTCTTGGCTGTTGTATTTGCTTTAGAAAAGTTCAGGCCTTACCTCATCGGCTCTCCAGTCATTGTCTACACAGACCATTCTGCTCTGCGCTATCTTTTTGTGAAGAAAGATGCAAAATATCGGTTAATACGTTGGATCCTCTTGCTTCAAGAGTTTGACCTTGTCATCAAGGAGAAAAGAGGATGTGAAAACGTAGTCGCCGACCATCTCTCACGACTTCCTTCTTCGCCGTCGCCTTGACTTCCGATCAACGACGTTTTTCTGGATGAACAGCTGTTGACATTATCTCGCGAACCCTTGTTCGTAGATATTGTGAACTATTTGGCCACAGGGCTCTTACCGACTGAATGGTCAAGTCAGGACAGACTTCGATTTTTATCCCAAGTAAAACACTTTTACTGGGACGAACCCTATCTGTTCAAGTACTGTCCCGACCAGATTATTCGTCGGTGTGTCCCTGACGATGAATTCAAGAGTGTGCTGTCATTTTGCCACGATCAAGCATGTGGCGGGCATTTTGGCCTCAGGAAGACAGCTGCGAAGATCTTGCAATGTGGTTTCTACTGGCCACAACTCTTCAAAGATGCTCATGACTATTGCAAGACTTGCTCCCGGTGCCAACACTTCGGCCGGATATCCCGGAGGAACGAGATGCCGCTCCAACCAATCTTGGTTGTGGAGATTTTCGACGTTTGGGGCATAGATTTCATGGAGCCGTTTCCCAGCTCTTTCGGGAACTTGTACATTCTTCTCGCTGTTGATTACGTCTCTAAGTGGGTCGAGACTGTGCCCAGCCGGACTAACGACAACAAGGTTGTCGTTAGGTTTCTTAAAGAAAACATTTTCTCCCGGTTTGGGCACCCCCGAGCGATCATTAGCGACAATGGAACTCATTTCTGCAATAAGACTTTCGAGGCCTTGATGCGGAAATATTCCATTAATCATAAGCTATCTACGCCCTACCACCCCCAAACCTGTGGGCAAGCCAAAGTTTCAAATCGGCAAATCAAGCAGATACTGGAGAAGACGGTTTCCAAGAACCGAAAGGATTGGTCGTTGAAACTCACTGATGCCCTTTGGGTATTTCTAACGGCTTATAAGACCGATCTTGGCATGTCTCCCTATCGGCTTGTGTACGGAAAAGCTTGCCATCTCCCTGTCGAAATAGAGCATCGCGCATTTTGGGCGATAAAAGAACTGAATCTGTCATGACTCCGATGATTGCAGGATGCTTGACGAAGTTTTGATTTTGAGTTATCTGCTCATTGTTCATGCGCATGTATTGCGCTATGATGCGTCTTATATATTGATGATTTCGGAGCCCCGACGACTTGGAATTTTTGCTGAAATATTTTAGTATTTGAGGGGTTTAAATTTAAATTCGGGGACTGAATTTCTTTAAGGGGGGAAGATTGTAACATTTCAGAAAAATAAAATATTAGTTTTGGGAATTTTACAATTAAATAATAAATATATTGAATATTTTAATATTGCGGTATAATTAAATACCGATAAATTGGGGAAAAAATTGGAAAATTACAAAAATTACTGAAATGAGGGTGCTTTATTGGATTTAATCAAATTATGAAATTTTATGATTTATTATACACTATTTTAGTGCTAATCGCGATTAAAGATCACTAATCGCGTATTAAGCTTGTTTTGTGCAAAACATGTACCATGTCATTTTAACACTTGTTACATTTTTATCATGGATTTCTCTCTTTATCATGCATGGTTTTGATTTTAAAAAGAGAAGAGAATAGAATAGAAAGGAAAATAAAAGAAAAAGGAAAACATAAAAAAATGAGGGATGGGTATAAGAGAGAGGGGGGGTGAGGGGTAAAACCTAGGTCATGGCACTTGCTCCCTTCATTGGTTCCTTCATCTCCTTTCTCTCTCTCACCCCCCATGACAGCACCCATCTCCCTCTTAATCAAAACCCTCACAAACACCCTCATTTTCTCATCAAAACACCATCTCTTTTTCACAAAAAAATGTGCACAAGCCCACAAGCTACACTTTGGACCGAGAAAGCAAGGATTTTGGACACTTGGAGCAACTCAAGAAAATTCTCGAGTTGCCAAATGAGGTATTGTCTTAACCATTTGCATAGTATTTCCATTTCTTTTACATCCATGTTTGATTAGAACCGATTTAGTGTCGTTTAGTGAGATTTGGAAATTTCTAGTTAGGACTTGAGAAATTCTTGAGTTGTGATGTGTAACTGAGGCTTATAGTGACCTTAAACCCCAGTAATGATTATACTTTGGACTTTGGACCTAAAAAAGAGACTTAAACCCCGGAATACGAACTTAGAAAACCCGATATCGGAAAATTGTGGATTCTGTGAGGGTATAATGAAATCTGCTAACACCCGGGTTACCTGAAATTTTTTTAGCGAACACAGAGAGATGTGCAGGTGATTTAGAGCATACCCTAAAGACCCAAGACCCCACCTCCACCTTTGGGCCGCATATTTATTCCATCTGGTCGCAATTCGCTGCCAGGGTGGGTTGTATTTGGTTCGTGCTTCGTCTGTAGCTCCATCTCCAGTAAATTAGGCCCCTCCTGTATGCAAAATTGGCTAGTTTTGCCTAGAGTAAAATCTGGGACTATTTTCATGAGTTGTTGTTTTGATTCGGGATTATATTTTCGTATTTTGGATTCTGGATTTTATTATTTGTGTTTTACCTCGATCACTTGACGTTTGTACGTCTATATCGAGTGTTATTTGGTGGTTTTGAAGGCGTAGTCCGTAGGTTCTAACCTATATGCTTTTAGCGTGTTGTTTTGGTTTTGAATTGGATTTTAATGCGACACGATACATTATGATGTGTAGGTACCCCTATGAGGACTTCGAGATGACAAGAAAGCGCGTGGCGACGTCGACAAAAGCAAGCGAAGAGCAAGGTGAGTAGATTTATATCTACGGGGGAAGTCGGGTGGATGGCGTATAGCAACCCCGCAGTTCGTAGTGTAGTTGATGATATGTTATACATTTACAGATGTGTTGTGAATTTGGATGATAGTGTCATGGTTGATTTCTTAGTCGCGAACCATAGAATAGGTTTGCACACACGCACACACACCCTTGCATGCATTATGATTATTACTTGTGCGTATATGGGGATACGTATATATATATATATATATATATATATATATATATATATATATATATATATAGACACATACACACACACATAGGTATGGGACTAGGTATATATATATATGTATGTATGTATGTACATCTATACATGGATAATAAGGATAGTGGATGATATTTAGAGATGAGTCGATGAGATTGGGCATGATACCATGAGATCGGTGATATGTTTTGATTTTGTCTTATGAGATGCGGCATGAGATTATAGCGGGCCTTTAGGCGTGTGTTTATATATATATATATATGGTATCAGTTGGTATTAGACTTAGATCAGTACCCCAGTTCATGAGATATGATAATAAGGATACCAGATAAATGATGAGATGAATGTAGTATTACCTGTACCCAGATTTGGGATGCCGTACGACGGATTTACGTACGAGCTATATATTGATGATAGATCTGCACTCTTGACTCGATGATGTCATATTGTATATTGTATCATATGTGATACTATTGAGGCGGGATCACCGACTATTATATTTATATGTATATCGACTCATATTTAGGTGGTTTCCCTTACCCTTTCGGTTAGACTATTCGTTTAGTTCTGTAGTACTTATAGATGTTAGACTAGACTCGAGTCATACCTATTTCAAAACTAACGAATCATGAGTATTTTAAAGACAGGCCAAGGGATTCTATGGATATTTTCAAAAGACGCGTCCTTTCTTAAAAACACCGTAGCCCTTATTTTTCCAAACACCATGATTCGTCTCATTTCAAATGGCAAAACCGTATGACATTTATATATTGATGTAGATTCTTCACTGTTGTGTTTATTATTCATTTTCCTCATATTCTTGCTATTCGCATCGCGTTGCATGTTTAAATGTGTTTATTGTTATATTAAACCCATGCTGTCAGGACACCAGCACCATTATCGATGATGCATATGTTCCACGTACACCTGCTTGCCGGCTCACACACTTCATCATCGATAATTGCCATGTCACTACACAGTAGGATTGTTGCATCAGGATATGACTCGTCGCATGACATACTTGCATACATACGTATTTGCACGTACATAAATGATTCTGGCTTGATTTTGGAGATTTGGGAACCGCAAGATATATTTTAAAACTGGATTCATTTTACAAGAGCGGTTTTCTCTCGATATGTGCATATTACTGTTCCAGGTTGCATGATATATGGATATGTTTACATTCTGTTATATGTCGCATACATCATGCTTTATGATTATACGCATTGAGATATGTTGTTTCCATGATATTTCTGGATTTGAGAACCGTGGGTATTTCAAAGGAAAGTATGTACTGTTTTAAAAACCCGGTTTCTCTTGATATGGTATTTCAACAGCCATCATGAGTTTTATCGGTTCTGATATATATATATATATACCCCATGCGAGGAGCGTCGTGGGACGTGTGCGGGTACATGGTGGGGCCCGGTATGGTACCCCGGGGCAAGAAAGGGATGCTGTGTATACAGACGGTGAGCCTGGCAGAGGGACTACTACCTACCGGTGATAGCATTTGGGCTTGGCGGATATCCGGAGGATACCGACCGGAGTCGAGAGATGATACGGGCCGATCCGGACTGACGGAGCCCGATATATGAGGATTTACATGCCGATGCTGGGCACAGGTTTCATGATGTTTTCGAGTGTCGATGCTAGACACTCAGGTTCCATGATTTTGATGTGTCGCGAGGGACACACGTTGATTTATATCCTCATACTTTCATGTATATACTTTATGATATTTACTTGCATGATGTTTTATATCATTGGTTGACCCGTGGACGAGATCCACACGCATACAGGCATTGATTACATAGTTGGATGATATCCACATACTTAGATTTCATGATATAGTTGACACTGATTTCATGATGATTACATTGATCATACCTCATATTTATGATATGTTGCTACCTGAGGCACTGACACGAGCACTTAGTATTACACTTATGTATAGATGTTTACCTTTGCCACCTTATCATGCTTCAGACTTTATCATATTGAGGATATATATTATTATTGATCGTTTGACCTAGGATTGAGTCATACATACGATTTTCTGCTCTGTAATGTTTTCCACTCACGAGTTGGCAACTCACCCCCGTTGTGCCACAGTTTCTTGCAGGTTTTGCCGTACAGGTTCTTGCAGCTTTCTGGCACCCTGCGTCCTTTCTGGATGATTGCTTTGGTAGGTGGGTTCACTTGCATCGTGACCACCATTGTACTTATTTATTTTCAGTTGTATCTAGTAAAATTCCATCAACCAGACTTGTATTTATTTCAGACTTAGAAAACCAGTTGTATATTCTTTCGACCGTAGAGTCGCGCTTGTATTATTAGTATGGTTTTCTTGATGATTTTGAGTTTCCTTTTGAGTTTTGATTCTCGCCCTTCGGCGTTGTATATTATATTGCTGGCGTGGTTGTGACCGTCGATTGACGAAGAGCTAGCTCCCGCTTGGGGATTCCTTTTATCATTTATGTATATATTATTCATGTTGTACCCCGTTCGGGGCCGGTTTTTACAAAGGAAACTCTGCCGAAATTTTCAGAAAAGACTTGGTATTTTAAAAATGCATAATTCGGCTTATGCTATTAAAACCACTTCTTTAAAACTAGTTTTCCTTCATTTATTATTTAAAATGGTTTTAGATTTCTGGGCTTTTGGCTTACTTGAATTAGATGGGGTCCTATAGACTTCATATGATTCAAGGGCCAGTCATGTGCTATTTCGGGTCGTGACAAATACGAAAGCCAACATGATATACATCGAAACTATAACATTTACATAGTATGCATCGTTGTAAACTCATCAAAACATCTGAAAAGAAATGCATGCCAAACCTTTTTCAAGTCGTTGTGCGATGCGCGTATCATGACACAAGTAGCAGACGTTTATTGTAAGAAAAATAACTATATATATATATATCCTTTGTTTAACATATACGTCCCTCCGTTTTAAAAATAATTTAGAAGGGTTTTATTTGTAAATTGTTTTGTGTCATCTCGGACACATAGGAAAAATATTGAGACTGTTGCTCCTTTTGGAAATCCCGTCGATAACTATCGATGCATGCTACAACACCTAGGCACTGTTCTCAGAACATTCTTGCTCAGTTACTAAACCAAATAGTAAATATTATAAAACGTACTGCTCAAAGGAAATCATACTTAATAGTATATGTAATAATGTCGCGTGCGTCTAGTGCGCACAGAAATCGAAATCAATGAATGTTGCCATACATGTGCACAGAAATAAAATCTAAGTGCAACGGGTGTGCATGAAAACACCTGTCAAGGGCAACGGGTGTGCCTGACAACAATATCATGTGCATCTGATATGCATGAAGAATCCCGATTTAGTGCATCTGGTGTGCACCAAAATTGCATCTAGCGCCCCAAGTATGCGCAAGAATCCAAATAGAGTGCACAAGGTGCATGAAAACAAATATCGAATATCACAATCGAAATTGACAGTATACAACATACATCAATCCAAATCAGGTATACCGGGGTATATAAACTCATAAACGCGTGCATCTGCATGCACAAAAATCACATCAAGGTATGGAAAGCTCGTGTAATTTACACCAAATACATAAGTCAAAATCGTGTGCAACCCCTATGCATGAATTCAAAATCGAATATATCGGAGGGTATGAAATCAAAATCAGGTGTAATGGGTCTGCACAAAACGAAAATCGGTACAACTGATACATAGAAATACGAATCATGTGCAACTGTGGTGCACATAGGAAATATTAATCATATCTCATCAATGATGGCAATTCTGGCCCACGGAGTGTGCATAATACGACCGATCCTAGTCCAAGTCTTCTTGTGTAGTATTCCAGAAAGATTCTGTCTGGGTCTCTCCCAAATCCTATCTCTGCCGAACTGCCCGGAAGTTATCACCCTTTACTTAATCCATTTCTTGTTCCGGAACGTCTACATACTCATCACGACTTCTTCTGGAAGATATATCCATATTCAATGCCTCTGCATGCGTATCATATTTCTGATGTCAATGGAGTGGAACGTCATCTCGTCAAGATCTTATATGAACCTCTTACTCTACTTTTCTTCAACATGGACTAATTCGGAATCATCTCTTTATAGCTGTGTGGACTGCGCTACAAATGGTTGCACTCATATCTAGAGTCTTCTTTCCGAAGCTACGTACTCGGCATCTCAAATATCTTGTGGTAGGAATCTTTCCAATTACCTTCTTGGGAACTCGTTCATATTATCGGAGTGATGCGCTTACGCTCGTCCACTCTCAATCGACTCACAACGTGCCTGCGTGAGGTCCTCTTCCAGCTAAAGCTAGAAAATACAGCGAGCTTGCATCGGGGTATCCAAACGAACCACATGTCATAGTCATTCCTTCATGGGTGACTAGCGATCTTCTATCATATCCCTAAGTACAAACTCGTGCTGCAATAGCTTCAAACATCTGGAGCGACATCATGTCAGTCGCAGTAACAGCTGTCTCATCCGTCCGCACGATAGGAAATACCTCAATCATCAAGAATAAACGGTGTATTGACGGTCATCACATTCTGGCTGGCCTCTAGCGGTAGCCCGATCATCTGGTGATGATCTGATTGATCGCGTCAACGAGTGTAACGTTTTAAAAATAAATAAATAAATAATTAGATAAATAAAATCCTTCAGGTGAATTTTCTGATAATCGGTAAAATAAACCGTATTTTCCGTAAAACTTAACGATAATTATTTTTCAATATAGATTTAAATACGCCTATTTTAACTATATAATTACTAGTAAATGGTGTTTATTTAGTAGCTTATAAATTATTAGTTTATTAAAATATTTTCCGTAATTAATTAAATTCTAATATTAACATAAGCTTTAATTATACATTAAATTAGTGCAAATTACAAATTAGAAATGGGTTAATTTTTGAAAGTGAACCATGACAATTTAAAACAAGTGTGTAACATGCAAAATTCTATCTCAAATTTTTCCATGGTTCTAGACTTTTCTAGGATTGATTTAGAAAAGAAAATAAATAAAATAATTAATTAATGAAAAGACTTAAAGTATGGGTTTTATTCATGAAGTTTCTACACCATTCAACACTCATTTCACTCTTTCTCTTTTTCTCTCATAGTGTGGCCGAGCCTCCTCTATGGGCAGCCCCCATTTTTCCCACATCATTTTTGCATCAAAAAATCTCCAAAAATCCATCAAAAATCAATAAAAAAACATCACAAATTCCTAATTTAACCTATACCCACTATTCTTTGTTCATCTAGCATGGATCTTGGAGTAGGAAACCATTCTTTTGAAGGCAAGTTTTTATGTTTGGATCTCATATGTTGAGGTATAATCCTAAACCTTTTGGTTTGATTGTTAGTAAACTACTTAATTTAGCTTATTAAGTGTTTAATTAGGTTTTAAATTGGTTCTAATTGCTAAATTAAAATTTTAATAGAGGGTGTTAAAATAAAGTTAGGGTTTTTATTAATGGAGTAGGGTTATAATAAGTGGTTTAACATTTTAAGAAATGAAAAATCTAGTATAGTTGTTGTATTGTAAATTGTTGTTTCAAAATTGTTTAAATTAAAAAATTTTGAAAACTAGGTTTTTATAACACATATAAATAGGTGAGATAAAATTCAGGTGGGAATTTTTATCAATTGTTCATGGTTATAATGAGTGGATTAACACATAAAGACATGTAAAATCTAATCTAAATTGTTAAATTACTAATTGTTACATTTTAATTGTTCAAATTAAGCTATTGGTAAACTAGATTTTTATAAATCATGTATATTGGTGAGATAAAATTATGATGAGGGTTGCTATCATTAGATTATGGTGTTAATGAGGATATTAACATGTTAATTGAATGTGAAACATAATCTAGTTGCTAGTTGCTAGTTTTTACTTTAAAATTGTGATAAATATGCTAATTTTGCTAACTAGGTTTTTAGAAAATGGTTAAATAATTGGGATTAAAATCTAATTAGGGTTTCATGAAATTATTAACATTATAAATTTTAGTTTAATACTTTAGTTCATGCAAAAGCAAGCTTAGTTGTTGAATTGTGAATTTTGCTTTAAAATGAGTTAAAATTTGATATTTTTGCAAACTAGAATTTAGGATTTAATACAAATTGATGAGAATAAATTATAGAAATGGTTTATATAATCTAGTTATGATATTTAGTGAATATTATGACCATTAGTTTCGTTTAAACATCAAGTTTTAAAATGAAACGGTTAATTGACGCTTTCTAGGTTTTGCGAAATAGAACGATTTGATTGATTTTAAGGTTTTAATGATTTAAACCCTGTTTTATATTATAATTAATGAGTTTTGGAACTACGATTTGTACGTTTGTGTTTTATCTCGATCAATCGGCGTTTGTACGCCGATGTCGAGGGTTATTTGGTCATTTTGCATGAGCGGGTCATAGGTTTTAACCCATGCGCGTTCGTGCGCCATTTTGGTTTTATCCGTGATTTCGGTTTACGATGTTATATATGTTTGCGTATAGGTACCTCTCACTTCAGACGATGAAGAAGAGGATGGCGGCATCGACTTCGGCAGACAAGGACAAGGTGAGTAGATGTATATCTACGGGGGATGTCGGGTGGATGGCGTATAGCATCCCCGCAAACGTAGAATATGGATATTACGTACTGTTATTAGGAAGTCGGACGTGACCTTAGATTCTTGGCGAGTAGGGTCCTATTGAAGACTTTAGGTTGGACTAGACTGATTTAGAAAGACTTAACCAGAGGATGATTGCCTTGGAGGGAATTCAAAGGTTTCTTGTAGACACACGCACACGCGCACACCCAAACCTGACTTGGTGTGTGTGTGTGTGTGTATAGGGA
The DNA here is from genome assembly GCA_030015575.1 of Agapanthus africanus. Lineage (NCBI taxonomy): Eukaryota > Viridiplantae > Streptophyta > Magnoliopsida > Asparagales > Amaryllidaceae > Agapanthus > Agapanthus africanus. The sequence goes on along the minus strand of JASDDO010000026.1, from coordinate 176,581,414 downwards.
TGTGTGTAGGTATATATATATGTATATATATACATATATAGCATATACACATGATATGAGGGTATTATATGATACTTGGGGATGAGTCGATATGACTAGGCTTGATGCCGTGATTTATTGGATATATGATCGAGTTATGACATGAGATGTGTTATGATAGTAGCGTATCGTTGGGTAATGAGATTATATAAAATATATTTATATAAACGATAATATGTGTTGATGACATTGGAATGTACGAGACTCTAGAATAGAACCCGGATTGTAATATGTGACTTAATCACGATATGATATATGATATGATATTTTAGTGGATCATTTGACGATGTATATTTACACAGACGATGATATATGTTTGATGATATTGGGATGTATGCGATTATAGTACAGTACCCTTGATCATGATATTGTTTGATGATGATACTATACGAACGATGATGTATATATCTGATAGTCGACCCGTACCCCGAATTTGGGAAGCCGTACGATGGATTTTACCGTACGAAGCATAGATGTGATGATTGATCCGCACTCTTGACTCGAGGAAGTCGTACTACGTACGTGACGCTATTGAGGCTGGATCGCCGACTACTAGAGATATCGACTCAGACTTTAGGTGGATTCTTACTCCCTATCGACTAGTTTCTTTAGTTTAGTTCTTTAGTGGGTTAAATAGATACTAGTTTAGGCTCGAGTCATATAGTTTGTAGTTAGATATGTATATTCTAAATGTGCGATTAATACACATTCACCCTTATATTCAGATTGTAATTATCGCATTGCATGTTTATATATAAGTTTCTTTAGTTAATATGAAACTTTTCCTGTTAGGACACCAACACCATTACCGATGATGCGCATGATCCACGTACACTTATTTGCCGGTTCACACACATCATCATCGGTAATTGCCATGTCACGCACACTTTAGAACATATTATCTTTTTATTGATATATCAGCTAAATGCTAGTCCAATATAATATTGTGTGACTACTCTCATGTGCTAATTTAGACATTGCATTTATTACTTATACACTTCATGCATTCACATTTTCATATTATCATGCAGTATTGTGGGACTTATGCCGATACTCATTATTACTTACTCATGATTTTGGGATTTTGGATTTCTATGAGATTTCTGGATTTTGGGGAAAATCGCAAGAATATATATAAAAACTTCTCTCTCTCTCTCTCCCTCTCATTTTAAAATACAAGTAGCGGTTTTATCATGATTTATGTGTCGTCCACCATGAGATTTCATGTTTTCTGTTGGATTTCGAGACCCAAATCGAGGAGTGGATGAACCATCTTGGGTACATGGTGGGCCCGGTATGGTACCCCGGGGCAAGAAGCTCGAGTTGTAGACGATGAGCCTGGCAGGGGAAGACTACCTACCGGTGATGTCTGGCGCGTGGGATATCCGGAGGATACCGACTGTTGTCGTGATATTTGATGATATGGGCCGATCTGGACTGACGGAGCCTAAGATATTGAGACTATGAGATATTGAGACCATGAGGTATTGAGACTTTGAGATTTACATGTTTTGTGTCGATGCTTGACATGGAATCCATGGATTTCATTGATGATGTTTCAGATTACCATACAAGTTTTACTATGATACAAGTTAAAGACTTCTTATATAGATATATCTAGATTTCATGGTTGATTGTTTTACATTCATGATGCATGCATACTCATACACATGACATGTTACTACTTGGGGCATTGACACAAGCACTGAGCATTTCATTTACGCATAGATAATTACCCTGCCACTACTAGATGACTAGTGTTATATTAAGTATATTATTATGACCTAGGAGAGCGTCGTGCATGCGATTTCTACTCGCAGATTTCTTCTACTCACGAGTTGGCAACTTAACCCCGTTGTGCCAAATTTTCTTACAGGTTTCGATGTACAGGTTTCCTTGGCATCTTGTTGGCACACCATTTCATTCAGGGTGATTTGCATGGTAGGTCGGTTCACTTGTATCAGGACCGCCGTTGTACTTTTATCATTTTATTTATATCTTGTAAGCTCCATCAACCAGACTTGTATTAGTTGATAGATTTAGAAGACCAGTTGTTTTTATTTCGATCTTGGAGTCGCTCTTGTATTATTATGGTATTCTGGTGGATTGGTTTTCTTTAGAGTTTTGAGCCTCACCCTTCGGTGTTGTATATTTTAGTGGATTGTGTGGTTGTTTCCACTTTTTTGGTGTAGAGCTAGCTCCCGCTTGAGGATGCCTTTTTATTATTGCTTATATATATATTCTTATTTGTACCCGTTTGGGGCCAGTTTTTTACAAAGGAGACTCTGCCGAAATTTTTAAGAAATTTGATGTTGCTTTTAAAACATGCTTTCCTACACTTCTTCTTTTAAATGGTTTAGATTTCTGGGCTTCGGCTTACTTAGATTACGTTACGCCTTTAGACGTTTCATAATTTAAGTGTCGGTCATGTTCCATACCTTCGGGTCGTGACAACGAGAAAACATAGTAAAACAATATATCGAAACGCTCATGTAACCGAAAAACATCCTGGTCAGTCCTCGTCCATGACGAGCTCGTGCTGACCGCAACTCTAGCCGCCGCTCTCTCTCTCTCTCTCTCTCTCTCTGTGCCCATGTAACCGTGGTAACAGAAACCACAATCCGATATCGATGATGATAGATCATAGGAATGAATAGAAATACAATGTATAAGAAACGTGCATCCTAAGGCTTCTTAAGAGGAGTAGCTTATCGTAAGTATGCCGCGGAACATACACACAGTACGTCGCTCTACTTAAGTCACCTACTCTATCAACCAAGGTCAACCTACGCGACGAATGTTCGGGTCTAATACCCCCTCGGCCTAGTCTAAGTTCCGTAAGGTCAAGTCTAGGTTCCGAATATATATATATATATATATATATATATATATACGCCCTAGACTTCCGCATAGTCAAACCTAGACTCGAACCAAGGTTAAAGCTAACGCTCTGATACCAACTTTGTCACGACCCGAAATGGCACGTGACTGGCACTTGAATCGTGTGAAGTCTATAGGACCCCGCCTAATTCAAGTAAGCCGAAAGCCCAGAAATTTAAACCTTTTAGGGAAAATAGTGGATGTGAAGTTTTGAAATAAGGTTTAACAAAATCAGGTTCCTTCTTTAAATACATAAGTAATATATTATGAAAACAACGTTTTGTAACTAATTGAAAACACTTTTCGCTATTGAAAATTTCGGCAGCACCTCCTTTGTATATTTTAACCCGAAAACGGTACAAGCAATATAATAAAAGGCATCCCCAAGTGGGAGCTAGCTCTTCGCTAAATGGCGGAACAACCACGCAAGATCAAATGAATATATAACGCCGAAGGGCGAGGATCAAGACTCAGAAAGAAAGTAAAGAACACAACATCATCAAGGAAGCCAGAAAACCATAATAATACAAGCGCGCGACTCTAAGATCGAAAGAATAAACAACTGGTTTTCCAAGTCTATCAAATAATACAAGTCTGGTTGATGGAGCTTACTAGATACACTGAAATAAATAAAAGTACATCGGTGGTCACGATGCAAGTGAACCCACCCACCAAAACAATCACCCGAAAGAAAGTGAAGTGCTAGCAAGCCGTTACAGAACCTGTACGGCAAAACCTACAAGAAACTGTAGCACAACGGTGATGAGTTGCCAACTCGTGAGTAGAAGATATCACCGAGTAGAAATCGAAAGTATGACTATCTCCTAGGTCATACAGTAATGTCCTCATAATATAACCTGAAAAATCTAATAGTGGAAAGGGTAATCATCTAAACATAAGTGTACTACCAAGTGGTCGTGTCAGTGCCTCAGGTAGCAACACGTCACATATATGATGTACAAATGTATTAAGAATGAAAGCAGAATACATCTTGTACGAGAAAACTGTTTTCTTATCTCAATAAGATTTTAGTGTAAAAACCGAAGTATCACCAATGAAGTCTACAAAAAATCCGTGTCAAGTATCGACACAAAATATATATCCCAATATCTTAATGTCTCAATATCTCAATATCTCAATGTCTCAATATCTCAATATCTCGGGCTCCGTCAGTCCGGATCGGCCCATATCATCAAATCACACGACTACGTTAGTATCCTCCGGATATCCGCCGCGTCACAAATAACCGGTCGGTAGTGCTCCCCTGCTGGGCTCAACTCCATCATCTGCGGCCATCTTGCCCCGGGGTACCGTACCGGGTCCACCATGCACTCGCAAACGGTTCCTCTTCCTCCTCGAATCAGGTGTATGATACAGCTCAAGAACCGAGAAAACACATGGTGGACACCATACACATCATATCACGATAAAACTGCAACTTGCATTTTTAAAATGATAATGAGTTTATTAAATTCTTATGGTTTTCCCCCAAATCCAGAAATCTCGTAGAAAGTCCGAAATCCCAAAATCGATAGTCAATAAGCAGTGAATATTGCATAACAAAATGAATATATAAATTGCATAGGGTATCTACGCAAGGAATGCAATATCTAAATTAGCACATGAGAGCAAGCATACTAATAATATGTTGAAACAACCAGCTAGCCGGTTATACCAATAAAGTAATGTTTTCTAAAGTGTACGTAACATGACAATTATCGATGATGATGTGTGTGAGCCGGCAAGCAAGTGTACGTGGAACATACGCATCATCGGTAAGGGTGCTGGTGTCCTAACAGACAGGGTTTATAATAGACAAAGAAAACATATGTAATAAATATGCAATGCGATGAGAACAGCATAAATAAAACAGAAAGATGAATAGTAAAAGTAACCTTATAGAATATACCTATCAGCGTACGAGTCATACGGTTTTAGTGTTTTTGAAATGGCACAAATCATGGTTTTTAGAAAAGTAGGGGCTACGGGGTTTTGAGAAACGTCCTTGGAAACAAATCCGTAGTATCCCTCGGCTGTCTTTAAAAATACTCACGATTCGTTAGTTTAAAAATAGGTATGACTCGATCCTAGTCTAGCATCTACCTAAACAACTAAGAGGCTATCTAAGAAACTAGCCGGAAGGAGAAGAAAATCTAAATATATAAACCGAGTCGATATATCTATTAGTCGGCGATCCAGCCTCATAACGTCACGTACTGTATAATATATAGTACGTCATCCTCGAGTCAAGAGTGCGGATCAATGTCATATATATAACTCGTACGGTAAAATCCATTGTACGGCATCCCAAAATCGGGGTACGGGTCAAATATCACATACACCTCATTATTTATATGGCATCATTATCGTAAAATCATGAATTAGGGGTACCGTTCTAAAATCTAGTATATTCCACTATTATCAAACATATAACCTCGTGTGTACGAAAACACATCGCCCATTGATCCACTATAATATCATGTCGTATATCATATCACGACCCAATCACATATCCGATCTCATGACATCATGCCCGATCATATCGACTCACCTTCAAGTATTATATACCCGGCTCAAAATCCGTGTATACGTATACACACACACACACACACACACACACGCATCCACACACACACAGATATATATATATATACATACATACATATAAACATATACACCCAAACATATCATGTATGTACTTGTGTGTGTATCAACCTTTACTCTAGGGTTTCGCCACTAAGAACTAAACTAAAAGCACTTTCTTGCTAAGTATCCGCGTCTCACAATAACGCATATGTATATATAATATTCGCATCCTACCCTACGAAAGTGCGGGGGTGCTATACGCTATCCACCCGACTTCCCCAGTAGATATATATCTACTCACATGATCCTTGCTTGCCGAAGTCAATTACGCCACACTCTTCCTTGTTATTCAAATTCCACATGAGGGTATCTACATATATAAATACATAGCATCGTAAACAAAAATCGCGTACGAAAACCAAAACGGCACATGAATCACACATAGGTTAAAACCTATGATCTACGCATGCAAGAATAACCAAATAACTCCCGATATCGACGTACAAACGTCAAGTGACCGAGACAAAACACGATATCCAAAGTTCAAGTCATTAAAAGTCACAAAACAAAATAGAAACTCAAGAAAAATGGTTCCAGATTTAGTCTCAGGTAAAATTAGGCTAAACAAACAATTGCAGAGGCTAGATTATGAGGTAACTGAGCTACAGACCCAACCTTGACACCATTATCCACAATTTTCCCGGTGACATCAACCCAAAATCCGGCCTGGACAGTTTTACCTGCTTAGTTTGGGTTCATCTTCTCAGGGTGGTCTTCTAGTGTTTAATTTCGGTCAATAGAGTTATTTGTTTTTCCCGTAAAGGTCTCAGGTCACTCCAGATTTCCTGTGGGCATCACAAGCTACAAAACCAACTCGGAAAGTTTCTTAAGTCCAAGTCTTGGGTTCTCAAATTCACTTGGTCCAGGGTCTTAACACTAAAGGGGATGTAGTCACTAATTACACCTTAATTACGCCATCACAACTCAAGGATCCCCTAAGTCTCATCTAGAAAATTTCAAAGCTCACAAATCCTCACTTAATCAATTCTAAACTAAAATAGAAGCTAAAGGAACTCAATTACTACACTAATGGTGAAAGAAATACCTCATTTGGCAACTCAAGAAAATTCTTGAGTTGTCCCAAGTGTTCAAAATCTCAACTTGTTTAGTCCACCATACTTGTAGTGAGCTTGTGCACATATTTAATGAAGAGAATATAAGGTTTTGATTTGTATTTGGGGGGTGTTGTGAGGAAGTAGAGGAGGTGGAGGGAGAGGGCAGCCATGAAGGGGATGAGAAGAAGAATGATGAAAAATGAAGTGAAGAAACAATGAGCCATGGTCAAAGAGATCCCTCACCCTCTCTCTTACCCATACCTCCTTGCCATGCCACAATTTCTTTATTCTTTTTCTTTTCTCCCTTTTTTTTAAAAAAAAACCTTAGTAAAAAAATCAATATGAGCCAAGGTTCTAGACACAAAGAATAAAAAGTGGCTGCAACATGATTTATTGCATGACATGCACAATACACAATCAATGCATAATTAAGTACTAATCGAGTTTAGTAATACTAACTTATATACAATTAATTGTATACTAAATTGTAAAATTTTCAATCTTCATAAATTCTTTTAAAATCAATAATTAATATAAATTTCCAAATATTTCCCAATTTATCGGTATATAATTATACCATATCATTAAAACTAATCTACATACTTTAAAAATTCATAATATTTATTACTTAAATTGTTTAACTTCCCAAAATAATATTTTATTTTTCTGAAATGTTACAGATACTATGTAAAGGCTGGATATTGATACGAGCAGGGGTCCGATTAAATACATGTACTGGCTACATGGACTTTAATCGGACGGTTGATAATACTAGCCGGCTTAGGAGTAAGTCGGATTATTAAATGAAGTTTTAATTTTATATATATGATATATGTATTCTAGTACTATGTTCACTATTCATTTTCTCTCTCTTGATTATTCGTATTTTTATACGGATACACGTATATGTATTTCGATACGTATACCGGGTTGTATTCCGTATTTATACAGAATACTTCTAAAAGGAGAACATCTCATTATTTTGATTTTCTTTTTAGAAAATCAGTAGGAAATGGGGTGGAGGGTGAGATGGCTTTATGTATGGTTGAGGGCATGTAGAAAGGGATGGGCTTCTATTGTTTAACGCAATATTGTTGTGACATATTTTCTTATGGTTGTAAAAATAAGTGGAAGCCATTTCAACTCTCATTGATTCACGGATACACGCTTTCTCATCCTCTTCCTCCTTCTTCTTCATTGCTCTCTTGAGCTTTGTTTTAAAGTGAAACGATAGTAGGAAAATCCTACATCCTTACACTCTATTTCTAGCAAGCTTGGAGCATTGGTTGCTTCACTAGATGAAACTGATGCTTGGATCGATTTCTTTCTGGTGGATCATCTTCGGTAAGAGCGGTCACCTCTCAAGCTTGTTCGAGACGGCCTACGAGGAGTTTGAAGGGGTCTTCCAGGATTGGGTAGACACGCATCAAAAGTTGCAATCCCTAAACTTTCCATGCTTAGTTTTCTAGTTTAGTGTTTGGAACGATCTCTAGAGATTAGTTTCTAGTGCTCCCCGTAAAATTTTTGAGTTCGATTCCGCATCGGCCGTAGTTGTAGCGGCAAGGGCACTAGGAACTTTCACCCATTTAGCAAGCCTTCTTATTAGTATGGCCTTGACAATAGATATTTAAGGGGATCCACCTTTGATATGGGACTTCTTGCACAAAGAGGTGTCCTCACGTGGCTTTGGTTATCCTATCAGTTATTTGATTGTGGCGTCTATATGCTTTTCATATAGGCACTCACGTGTTTAGCACGTGAGGCTTTGTTTAGCCTATATGTTGTTTGATTGTAGCGCCTATATGCTTTGCATATAGGTGCTCACGTGTTTAACACGTGAGGTTTTGTTTAGCCTATCTATAGTTTGATTGCAGCGCCTATATGCTTTGCATATAGGCGCTCACGTGTTTAACACGTGAGGCTTTGTTTAGCTTATCTGTAGTTTGATTGCAGTGCCTATATACTTTGCATATAGGCGCTCACGTGTTTAACACGTGAGGCTTTATTTAGCCTATCTGTTGTTTGATTGCAGCGCTTATATGCTTTGCATATAGGCGCTCACGTATTTAACACGTGAGGCTTTGTTTAGTCTATCTGTTGTTTGATTGCAGCACCTATATGCTTTGCATATAGGCGCTCACGTGTTTAACACGTTCGACTTATTTAGCCTATCAGTAGTTTAATTGCAGCGCCTATATGCTTTGCATATAGGCACTCATGTATTTAACACATGAGGCTTATTTAGTGGGTAGTTTCCCCCTTTCTTTCTTTCATCTTCTTCTTTCTTTCTTTTTTATAAGGAAACAAATGCCTCCACATCGTTGCTCTCACGTGGTTTGCATGTGAGTGCAACGCTGTCCACTTTTACAGCCGCTAGATTGCCTAGCGGAACGGGGAGATGAACCATTCCTATCATGTCTTATAAATACGAGGGCTTGGCTCTTGAGATGGCCATTGTTTCTTCGTCTTCTTCCTTATCCTTTCTCTTGAGAATTTAATTCTCCTTTTAGAGCTCAGTTCTCTTCCCGTTGAAATTTCAGAGTTAAACTCTATTAAAAAAACTCTTTTGGGTAAAGATCTTGAACACCATTTATCTCTTAGGAATAAGAAACCCATTTTCTCTAATTTTTTCTAGATTTTGAATCCACCACAAGATCTTTGCTCTCTTCTGGAACCGAACTCTTAGAGATCCAAAAAGACATAATCTTTTGTGTAGTAAACCCCAATGTCTTCGAAGATCGGGCGTTACTCCTCTGATCTTTGAGGATCTTTTGGAATTTTAATTCCATTTTTTTGTTTCCCATCATGGGGGTTTCTGGAATTTAATTCCATTGCTTAAAAGGATTTTGATTCTCATTAAAGTGCTTAGCTCTGAAAGATCAAGAGGTCCTTTTGGGAATTTTATTCCCTGGTGTTCTTGAGTATATTTTCATCATAGGGTTTTACCCTTATTTTCAAAAATTTGAATTTGTTGGGTATTTTAACAGAACTCGTTTTTCTTTGAGGATGCCAAAAGTTGTTTAAACTCCAGTGTCTATTTAAGGAGAATCCTTTTTGATTCTCGCAATGATTATCTTGTCTCATCATTGGTGAGCCGCCATATTGATTTTGTGGGGTCCATTGGTTTTGCAGCCAGTGGTCCCATGAAACAAACATCACGTTTCATTTTATTTTATTATTTTTTATTATTATATATATATATATATTTTAAATGGGTTTTTCCTTGCCCCTCTTATTTCAGGAATGATGGCCTTACTTCCTGACTTCCCTTACAGTCTCAGAAGTCGCTTTTCCGCAATCGCCATCGGACGAGGAAGTTATGGCGATGATTAGGGCGCATGACAAGGACCATACGAGTCTTCTTTTGTGGGGGGCGTGGTACGGTCATATCATCAGGGGCCGTCGTAGCTTTACTTGTGAAGTGCCAACAGAACCTATCTACTCGATGTCATTGATAGAGCGTCCATGCACAGCTTATGCCGTGGAAGCGGTTAATTGGACCCCCATGGGCCGGCTTGAGCCGTCGACGACTGGGATACCGAATCAACCTACGATGGCCATTTATATCTTAGGGCGTCGGATATACCATGGCGAAGCTCAACCGTGGGGTCAGGTGTATAAGGTAGGCGTTACCCCGCGCCATCCAGTGGGCTACCTTTCTTGGGCTCGATACATTCTCTCCGCCCAACACGTACGGCTGCAGAAGGTTGGGTTGTACCAAGCAGTGTGTGCATCATTATTCTACTATCATGCCCCCCCACGTCTGGTGGGTCAAGGCTTTCTTGAACCAATGGAATCTTCCTACAAACACGTTCTTGCTAGGGGATCGCGAAGTCTCGATCTCACTTAAGGAGTTTCGCGACATTTCAGGATTGCCGATCAGGGGTGAGCATTATGAAGAGTTACTGCCTCCTGATGAGTACGTGTTTGCTACGGTGCCCGCTATGCTTGATGGCCTGACAACTGAGAATGTCGTTCGTCACAAGCACCCAAGTCTAATCAAGGCCCTGGGTATCTTTCAAAAACTTTTCGTGACATCGGAAGGGCAAGGTGTCACTTTTGACGCTTTCATTACCTGCTTTCTCCGCGAGAATCTTTTATCCAAGAAGGCTCCAAAATTCACGAAAATTGAAGACCTTTTTGGATTCGGGCTGAAGAAACTGCCGGCCAAAAAGGAAGACCTGCCACAGTTTTATATTCCAAACTCGTCGGCTGCAGCTTTCAATGCGATCACGGCCCCTGGTATGGACGAAGAAACTTTCATTATCGACTTTATCAGTCTCTGGCTCAGCTGGTTTGCCAAGCCGATGCATCGACGTTTCATGAGAGCCTCCGTCTTCTACCCTGCTCACCGCATATCTAAAGGGGAGCGATTAGCTGTTGGTGTTGCGGGATTATCGCATTTATATCACGGGCTAAGCATTGTTGCTAATACTTTGAGCTCGGGTGCGGATACTGTGAATTTGTCCCTCCACTACTTCACGTCGTGGATCGAGATGCACGTGTTAGGAGCGTTTGCTGGGCACCGGCGGCCAGATTTTTATGATTCATATACCTTCCCGCGGATCATGAGGTTGGTTGATGCTTCCGCTCCAGATCCGACCCAGTTAGGGGCTCTCCGCGTACTGCTCAATCCATACTCGAATGAAGGCGGAATGGTTTTTAGCGATCGAGTCCTCTCTGCTCCAGCAGGGCCCGTTCAGCAATTGTTTGATTTGTCGAAGGAGGGAGCACCATCTCTAAAGCCTAAGGAGATTATGCATCTGTACTCAATCAGGCCGGGTTATTTGGTGTTCCGCCGTTATAATACTGCCCTCTCTATGCGGTATAATCCGCATCGCTTCGCCCAGCAGTTAGGCTACAACCAGGGCGTTCTTTTCGAGGCATTTTTAGTTGAGCCTTCCCTCTCCCTGGAGGTTACTCGCGATGTCATTCACTATTTCATGCGGTTAAACACTAGCTCCTTCTTCATGATCCTGGAGCCCGACTATCTTCCAAGGCCTGTGGGGTCCTTCAAGGATTAGTATCTCCATCGGGTCGGCTCCGTCATTGCAGAGGAGAGACGGGTGCTTTTCGAGTGTAAAGCTCCCATTCCGGCTCATGTCACCAGCGCCTCATTGCGGCCGCGGTCGGTAGTTCTCCCTCCTGTGAGGGATAGCGGTTCGGTGCTTATCCCTAAACCCGTAGAAGTAGAATCAGCCCCTCGTACTACTGGTATGCCGCTACGTACTAGAGCCGAGGCAGAAGTTTCTGATAAAACACCAGTGGTGGTGTCACCAAAGGGTGATACTGAAGGAGAAGTTGGGCTGCGCCGTACCAAAGCACCAAAGAGGAGGAAGCGCTCCTCCGCTCACATTAGCACAGGCTCCAAAAGAAGAAAGAAATCGATCGCCGACCTACTCAACACTTTTCTTGAATCTAAGCCGTTTATTCAGGACGAGCCGATATCTACGCAGGAGCTGGACGATGGTCTTCTCTTTCCTGGTTCATCTGCCGAGGAGGCCGCACAGTTGACCGAGGCTTTAAAGCGTTCATAAGACGAGGCCAAAAATGTTCCCTCTCGAAGAGGAGAACTTCCTGCTGTTGTATTTCATGATGTCGATCCGGCTCCAGTCATGTTGCCGATAATTTCTTTGGCGCTAGAAGGGGAACGTGCTTTGAAACTGCCGGTATTGGACGCCTCCGAAGATGAAGCTACTTTGAAAGCGGATAGGGATCCATTTTCAATTGAAGCCCGACGAGCGCATCTGAACAAAAAAGCGCAGCGGCTCGAACAGAACATCCTTCAGGCTCGAACAGAACGTTTCAAGGATCTGTTAGTCCAATGTCCACATCACGGCATCCCGAGATGGGAATTGTGCCGAATCATTTATGAGGGCATTACTCCTTACACAAGACAGACCCTTGAATCCATGTGTCAAGGCAACTTTATGACTAAGAATGATGGGGAAGCCTTGGAATTCCTAGAAGATTTCGCTGAAAAATCTTTACAGTGGGAGGGTATGAGTCAATCGTCTAGGGATGGCAATGATATTTCCATAAGAGTTAGAGCTGACATTGCAGCTATACACAAGAAACTCGAGACTATGGAAAACAAATTTTTAGCCACCACCCTAAATCAAATGTCACTCTCCAAAACTGTATGTGGCTGCTGTTCTGATCCGTCTCACTTGACGGAAGAATGTCCGTTTCAAGGTCATGAGCATACCAATGCCGCATTTCAAAGACCTAGAAACGATCCATCTTCCTCCACATATGATCAGGGTTGGAGGAATCACCCTAACTTTGCTTGGAACCAATCCCAATCTCAAAACACGGTTCCAAACATGAATCATTTCCAAAGGGTCCCTCCACCACAACAGCAGCCACCACTTCAATTGAGTCAGCACCCCTTCCACGCATAAAACTTCCAAAATACGGCCAACACTTTTACACCATCTAGTCCTTTGCAATTGACCGGTACAGATAATACCTCTGCACTAGCACAAACCTTGGATACTTTCATGAAACAATCCATCCAAGGGACGGAAAGTTTGCAATCTTCCATCGAGAATGTAATGAAGATCATTGTCTCTCAAAATGAGAATATCAAATCGATGGAAGAACAAATTGCACAACTAAAAGCCGAAATGAGTGCAAGAGAGAAAGGGAAACATCCAGTTCAACCTTTACCCAATCCTGTCTATTCACATCTTGTGAATGCAACCACGTTGAGATCTGGAAAAGTGCTTGACAATCATGTTGGGGAAGAGTTTGATGACACCGATAAATCTATCAATGATACCCCGGCTGAGACCTTCCCTCATACACACACTTCCAATTCTGACCCCAGTTCTTCTACCCCACCACCTTCTTGCGAGCCTATTCTTCGTTTCTCACAAGGCTCGCCACTTCAGCCTACCTCTTCTACTCCTCCACGGACGATCCCCACTTCTATTCTGGGATCGGTTCCACACACACTTCCTTCTCCTATGATGGACCCAGCGCTTATTGCTAAAGCATCTTATCCTAATCGGTTAAGAGCTAACACACCAAGTCAACATATGGAGAAGATCACTGAGATGTTTAAACAGGTTAACATAAACATCCCTCTTCTAGATGCTATCCAACAAGTCCCCGCATATGCGAAAGTTCTTAAAGACTTGTGCCCTAGAAAGAGGAAGAAACAAATGCCCAAGAAGATATTCATGGCAAAGACTGTAGACACGGCTTTCCCCCAGCAATTACCAAGGAAACGTAAGGATCCTGGCTATCCTACGATTTCCATCTCTATTGGGGAAAAACACATTAACCGTGCTCTACTAGAACATGGGGCAAGTGTTAACCTGCTTCCTTTCTCAGTCTATGAGCAGTTAGGGATCGGAGAGTTGAAGCCATCTCCTTGCACTCTCCAGATGGCTGACCGATCAATCAACAAACTTAGGGGTGAACTGGAGGATGTGTTAATAAAAATCGGGGAATTTATATTCCCTATGGACTTTATTGTAATTGATACACAGCCTGTAGCGAACTCACGGAATCAAATTCCGGTGATTTTTGGTCGCCCCTTTTTGGCCACTTCCAACGCTATCATCAATTGTCGTAACGGTTCTATGACCCTATCCTTCGGGAAGAGGACAATTGAGATGAACATTTACAAGTTGGGAAGTGTACCCTCCGAACCTACTGCTCAGGTCTGTTCTGTCGACTTAATGGATGTCGACAGCAGCGAATTTGATGATCCTCATGATACTGATCTAGACATTTTTCATATGTTGTTGTTTGACCCAACTATGTATCTTACACATACGGACTCTTCCACCGAAATGTCCGGGTCAACAACCAACACTGATTATGAACTGTTTTTAGAGTCTGAAGATCACCCCGCACTTTGTGATGACATTATTCTTCGGGATATTGATGAAACTTCTGAGGAGATCTTCGCTGATGAACTCGCATTTCTGAATAACACGGGTGTTGAGATGAATCAGGTTCAAATCATTAAAATTGAACCTCCACCCCTTCTTCTGAATTGTAAGAAGAATGCGAGTAATCCATCATACTCACTGCATCGTCTCTCCAAAATGAGACACACACACATTCTTTTCTACCCCTTTCCCTTTCCACATTTCTTCTTCCACCAACCAGAGCACTGCATTGATAAAATTTTCGAATGGTTGGTGTTGATATTCGGTCTTTGCAAAGCTTGGCATCGACCAATAATTCTTGACCCCCTCATGAGACTTTCAAAAGATTAACATTGCATAACTCAAGTTTGGGGGGGTATATTTTTCTGGCTCTTGAAAACAAAATTTTTACACAAAATTATGAGCCAAAAATAAGTTTGGGGGAGGGTCTTCACTTAAATATTTTGCCCCCACTAATAAATTCCACCCAGTCTTACAGGTTTTTCGAGATTTAGCTGATGGCAATAGTGAGGACACTGTTGAAAACAAGTTTGGGGGAGGTTTGTGCTTATTTTCACATCATTTGCATATCATTTGCATAAGCACAAAACATTTTTTTAAAAACCTATAAAAATTTTAAAAAAATTCAAAAAAATAAAAATATTTTTGTACATAAATAAGATAATGAAAGTTTAGATAGTGAAAAATTACATCCATGAGATTAGAAAAATTTAAGAAAACTAAGAAAATTAGAAGTTTTCTTATACGAACTAGTAATAAGTAGTTATGAGCCGTTGTCCCAAGGGTTAGTAAGATGAAAGACGTCACTAATCTGAGGATAAAAATAAGTCTGAAAAATAGTTTCTATTCTGTAAGCCAAATATTTTGAACGTTGATACCCTGCTATTCGCACTTACACACGTCTTAAAGCCTGGGATAGCAGAGCATACCTTGAAATGCTCTTGTCTTAAAGCCAAAAGTATGAATGAAATAAAAAAAATAAAAAAATGAAGAAAATATAAAGTGGTGAGAAAAATGAACACTGGTTTTGTTATCACCAAGGGCAATAAAAAAATATATAGCGAGGGTGCCTTTTTCACCTAGTGCCCTAAGGCCAACTGGTCTGGGAGTCACTGCTATGCTTGAGGTGGTGCAAGACGAGGAAAATACACCAAATAAGCAAGCACAGGAGTAATCGGTTGGTTAGTACCTCAAGAAGTATTAATGGTCGCATGAAAGTGTGTGAGCAATCTCATCTAAATATTCATTAATTAAAAAGTACTGAGGCTGATGGGCAAGAGTATGATAGCTTGAATTGAATTCTCCGGGTGTAGGGATGTCCTTTATACATACGCAGTGTGATATGATCGATGTTTTGGAAGAAAGATAGGAATGAAAAATAAGACGATGTTTTATTGAGGAAGGACGTGATTTCTAACATTTTTTCATGACCATTAAGATAGGGCTCATGACAACCGAAAAGCTAGCTTAGTTGGAAACCCTAATTTTTAAGGCTTTTCTTTTACAATTCTTTTCTTTAAATGTAATATTCATGATTTTCCTTTTATTATTGGATTTTGTGGGTGCAATCCGCAGAAAACCCTCAGGAGACAACACTCCTCCTACTAGGGACACCTAGAGGTTTAAAGTCTTGTTGCATGTGCTCAGTGCAATCGTGTTGCCTACGAAAGTGTGCTAGTAAGTTTTTCTCTTTCTTTATTTTTCTCCTTATCTTTTTAATAAAACAGTTCGCTCGAGACGATCGAAATTAAGTTTGGGGGAATTTGATCAGTCGAAAATACTGCATCTTTTAACCGGCAATTTCCCTATCATTTGCACTCATTTAGAAGTGTACGGTATTCATATTTCACATATTAGCAAATCAGTCGTTAAATATCAGATTGCATGTGTTAGTCTCTAAAACCGGCACTATAAAGAAAATTGACAGCATTTCATGGCATCGCATCATCCCTATATTGTGCAACACTTGTCTCAAGATTTGTGCAGGAAAATGCAGGATCAAAAGAGGCTGATAAAATGCATCAACTCCAAGTTTTGAGATCTGGTAGCAATATAGAAGGAACAATAAAATTCAACATGTCAGATAAAGCCCTAAACTTCAGTTAAAAGCATCACCAGAAGTTTCAAAGCCCAAGCTTCCAACATGGCCGCGGAACCGCGGCCGGAGCCGGCTTGAGCCGCGGTTCCGCGGCCGTCTTGCCACTTCACCTCCTCAAATTCAGTGCATTATTTCTCTCTCAGGGCCAACACTACAGCAAGACATGTCAAATTCCAGAAGACTCCAGATACTTCTGCCAGATCAGCAAACTAGGGTTTCTAAGCTTAAACAACCATAGCTTAAAGCCTAAGCTAAACTCCTAACAAACTCTTTCTAGAAGCTCCTCAACAAACTTTTGGAGGGAATTGTAATTTCAAACCTAGACCTAGGATTTGGTTGTCTATAAATAGAAACCTAGACCTAGGGTTGAGGGATCCAATCATTGAATCTAGAATCTAGAATCTAGAACCATTCAATCTTTACTTTTTTATTTTTACCCCTTTTTCATCTTCTTCCACAAGTCTAGTGACAAGACTTGTGTGAAACCCTAACCCTAATTCCAATCCAAAAGCCAAGATCCCGAGTACCAAATCAAGCAAGAAGCCTTTCAACCTTTTATGAGCGGAGCCGATCTTCAACAGAGCAAGTGGTCCAAGCCGATCCACGACTCACGGAGAAAAGCGAAGCCAATTCAACAATCGAGTTCTTCCTCTTGTAGTTCTTGAGCGTCTGTAATGAAATTGTTGATATAAATAAAAGGTGAAATTCTTTTATCTTGTTTTCTTTAAATTCTTGCATCATGATTCGATCTCAATTTATAATTGTAGTTCTTGTTGTGATGTTTGAGTAATACTCCGCTCGTCGAGGAGTCGAGACGATCAATAGAATGATGATGTAACATATCTTAAAACGATTCTTGATTCCTACGAGTTTTGTAAACCCTAGCAAGTTCAAGAACCGACAACCTAGTTTCGTTGCGATGCTTTCTTGATTGTTATCGCTCGAAATTGGGGAGTTACGATCGTTTCTTGAAATTGTTAGAGGCTAGAATGTGAATGATATCGACGAAATAACAAGGGTTAAATGATGAAACCCTAGTTTCACGAGAAAGCCTTAACTCTCGTCGATCATCATCGATCTAGTATCAATTCTTCGAAGGACAAGAACACGATATCTTGAGATTACATCACGTCTATAGATCCGATCAATTCCTGCGAGCCTCATTTAGATTCTTGACATTTGGTTGGAAATATCATCGAAAACCAATTCTCGATTGTTTATCATTTTCTTGATTCTTGATTAGACTAGTGACACCTGAATCAATCGATAAAATCTTGAATCATGTTTTCTTTTCTTTTCGATTAACTTTTCAATTCAAACAAATCAAACATAAAAACGAATCGCACAATCCCTGTGGACGATCCGCACTCGCTTACGATCTACAACTGACACCATACTTGATTGCGGTCAAATATAATTCTTTGATTGTGAATTTTATTCAATTTTCTAAATACCGTCACAAAGAAACTTATTCGTTTTATTCGATTTACACAGTCTTGAATTTTATAACCAATCAAATGGCGCCGTTGCCGGGGATAGTGCGCTAATTGTTCGTATTTTGAAATTTGAGTTGAAAAGTTTATACCATCTATTTTTAGATCAAAACTTGCACAAACCCTAATACGTGTATTGTGATTTGATTGCGAGGAAATCTGGAATCATTGGAGCTTGGATAAAATTTTTGTGAAAATTCCAGAGAGCTAAGAGAACCAACATAAGCTCTATGTGAAAATTTGAAGCAGTGAACTGATCAAGTTGCGGCGATTCCGCGGTCTAAGTGCCCATATGCGGCGGAACCGCGGCACTGTAGAAGGATCTCTCTGAAATTTTTCCTCAGTAAGCTCTATCTTTCTTATCTCCTTCTCAAATCTGCTCCAATTAACACTTTGCTGCAGGTTTCTTTGCAAATAATCGCAACGCCGTGCAAAAAGCAAAATTAAATTGTGCGTGTTTTGATTTTGCGGTTGTTTGCATAATTAATACGGATAATTAAGGGGCACGCCAAATCCAGATTAGGTGGGGAGTTCATTACCCTTCCTAAGCCCCGAAAATCATAAACTTGCATCCGCATTTGCCCTCATTAATTAAAAGAAATCTAGAGATGATTCTAAGGACCGTCGCGCTCACTTAGGACAGAAGAAGGCCGTGGGTAATTCATTGCTTATCCGCGTTTTCTTATGGTGTCTAAGGCAAGTGTGTCGAAGGCTAGTGGTTATTAATTAGGCCCACTACTTACGTAGTGGAGTACCTTCCCACTTACCTGGCACTTACCTGGCCACAGGGGGACAAAGAGGCAGTGGAGGATTTATCCTGCGACTTGTCTTTTGGCAGTTAGGAGCGGTCTAGAGATTTGACCTAGGTGACCACTACATTCTAGGGTTTTTGCGTGTTGCATTTGTTGTGTTGTATCATTTTTTCAAAAATCCGTCCATTTTCAAAACAAACACCCGCATTCATCATTTCCCCTAATTATAAATTCACGATGCCACTTGTACTAACCCTTTTTAGTACAAGATAGGCTGGACAACAGGATTCTAGTGTCTGTTCAGTCCGCGTCTCCCGATCGACCCTAAAGTCGGTATTTCTACATTTACCCTTTCTTTACCCACCACCACTCCCACATCGATGGATCCGTCTCCATCGAACTTCTTTTCCACTACCCTGCCGTCGTCCGTTGGTGCGCAGAATCCACCTCGCATCTTTCTCCAAGAGAGGTGCTATCCTACTTGAGGTCCCCTTTCCACCTGTCTTTCCATTCCACCAGCCAACGGGAAAAATTTTCAGATTAAACCCCAATACATCAACCTTCTACCAAAATTTCACGGTCTCGAGTCTGAGGACGCATACGTGTTTATCACGAAATTTGAAAATGTATGCGCAATGATGGGTACCTCACAGTTGTCTGTGGATGCTTTACGTCTTCGTCTTCTCCCATTTACCTTGTGCGATTTAGCCGAGAAGTGGCTATATAACACTACCGCACATTCCATTTCAAATTGGGAAGACTTCGTCAAAGCATTCCTTAAGAAATTTTACCCACATCATAAAACAGCTCAAGTCCGTAGCGAAATCTATCAATTCACCCAGCTTCCAAATGAAATATTTTCAAAATGTCTTGAACGTTTCAAGGATCTGTTAGTCCAATGTCCACATCACGACATCCCGAGATGGGAATTGTGCCGAATCATTTATGAGGGCATTACTCCTTACACAAGACAGACCCTTGAATCCATGTGTCAAGGCAACTTTATGACTAAGAATGATGGGGAAGCCTGGGAATTCCTAGAAGATTTCGCCGAAAAATCTTTACAGTGGGAGGGTATGAGTCAATCGTCTAGGGATGGCAATGATATTTCCATAGGAGTTAAAGCTGACATTGCAGCTATACACAAGAAACTCGAGACTATGGAAAACAAATTTTTAGCCGCCACCCTAAATCAAATGTCACTCTCCAAAACTGTATGTGGCTGCTGTTCTGATCCGTCTCACTTGACAGAAGAATGTCCGTTTCAAGGTCATGAGCATACCAATGCCGCATTTCAAAGACCTAGAAACGATCCATCTTCCTCCACATATGATCAGGTTTGGAGGAATCACCCTAACTTTGCTTGGAACCAATCCCAATCTCAAAACACGGTTCCAAACATGAATCATTTCCAAAGGGTCCCTCCACCACAACAGCAGCCACCACTTCAATTGAGTCAGCACCCCTTCCACGCACAAAATTTCCAAAATACGGCCAACACTTTTACACCATCTAGTCCTTTGCAATTGACCGGCACAGATAATACCTCTGCACTAGCACAAACCTTGGATACTTTCATGAAACAATCCATCCAAGGGACGGCAAGTTTGCAATCTTCCATCGAGAATGTAATGAAGATCATTGTCTCTCAAAATGAGAATATCAAATCGATGGAAGAACAAATTGCATAACTAAAATCCGAAATGAGTGCAAGAGAGAAATGAAAACTTCCAGTTCAACCTTTACCCATTCCTGTCTATTCACATCTTGTGAATGCAACCACGTTGAGATCTGGAAGAGTGCTTGACAATCATGTTGGGAAAGAGTTTGATGACACCGATAAATCTATCAATGATACCCCGGCTGAGACCTTCCCTCACACACACACTTCCAATTCTGACCCCAGTTCTTCTACCCCACCACCTTCTTGCGAGCCTATTCTTCGTTTCTCACAAGGCTCGCCACTTCAGCCCACCTCTTCTACTCCTCCACGGACGATCCCCACTTCTATTCTGGGATCGGTTCCACATACACTTCCTTCTCCTATGATGGACCCAGCGCTTATTACTAAAGCACCTTATCCTAATCGGTTAAGGGCTAACACACCAAGTCCACATATGGAGAAGATCACTGAGATGTTTAAACAGGTTAACATAAACATCCCTCTTCTAGATGCTATCCAACAAGTCCCCGCATATGCGAAAGTTCTTAATGACTTGTGCACTAGAAAGAGGAAGAAACAAATGCCCAAGAAGATATTCATTGCAAAGACTGTAGACACGGCTTTCCCCCAGCAATAACCGAGGAAACGTAAGGATCCTGGCTATCCTACGATTTCCATCTCTATTGGGGAAAAACACATTAACCGTGCTCTACTAGACCTTGGGGCAAGTGTTAACCTGCTTCCTTTCTCAGTCTATGAGCAGTTAGGGATCGGAGAGTTGAAGCCATCTCCTTGCACTCTCCAGATGGCTGACCGATCAATCAACAAACCTAGGGGTGAACTGGAGGATGTGTTAATAAAAATCAGGGAATTTATATTCCTTGTGGACTTTATTGTAATTGATACACAGCCTGTAGCGAACTCACGGAATCAAATTCCGGTGATTTTAGGTCGCCCCTTTTTGGCCGCTTCCAACGCTATCATCAATTGTCGTAACGGTTCTATGACCCTATCCTTCGGGAAGAGGACAATTGAGATGAACATTTACAAGTTGGGAAGTGTACCCTTCGAACCTACTGCTCGGGTCTGTTCTGTCGACTTAATGGATGTCGACAGCAGCGAATTTGATGATCCTCATGATACTGATCTAGACTCTTTTCATATGTTGTTGTTTGACCCAACTATGTATCTTACACATACGGACTCTTCCACCGAAATGTCCGGGTCAACAACCAACACTGATTATGAACTGTTTTTAGAGTCTGAAGATCACCCCGCACTTTGTGATGACATTATTCTTCGGGGTATTGATGAAACTTTTGAGGAGATCTTGACTGATGAACTCGCATTTCTGAATAACACGGGTGTTGAGATGAATCAGGTTCCAATCATTAAAATTGAACCTCCACCCCTTCTTCTGACTTGTAAGAAGAATGCGAGTAATCCATCATACTCACTACATCGTCTCCCCAAAATGAGACACACACACATTCTTTTCCACCCCTTTCCCTTTCCATACTTCTTCTTCCACCAACCAGAGCACTGCATTGATAAATTTTTCGAATGGTTGGTGTTGATATTCGGTCTTTGCAAAGCTTGGCATCGACCAATAATTCTTGACCCCCTCATGAGATTTTCAAAAGATTAACATTGCATAACTCTAGTTTGGGGGGGGTATATTTTTCTGGCTCTTGAAAACAAAATTTTTACACAAAATTATGAGCCAAAAATAAATTTGGGGGAGGGTCTTCACTTAAATATTTTGCCCCCACTAATAAATTCCCCCAGGCTTACAGGTTTTTCGAGATTTAGCTGATGGCAACAGTGAGGACACTGTTGAAAACAAGTTTGGGGGAGGTTTGTGCTTATTTTCACATCATTTGCATATCATTTGCATAAGCACAAAACATTTTTTTAAAAACCTATAAAAATTTCAAAAAATTTCAAAAAAATAAAAATATTTTTGTACATAAATAAGATAATGAAAGTTTAGATATTGAAAAATTACATCCATGAGATTAGAAAAATTTAAGAAAACTAAGAAAATTAGAAGTTTTCTTATACGAACTAGTAATAAGTAGTTATGAGCCGTTGTCCCAAGGGTTAGTAAGATGAAAGACGTCACTAAGCTGAGGATAAAAATAAGTCTGAAAAATAGTTTCTATTCTGTAAGCCAAATATTTTGAACGTTGATACCCTACTATTCGCACTTACACACGTCTTAAAGCCTGGGATAGTAGAGGATATCTTGAAATGCTCTTGTCTTAAAGCCAAAAGTATGAAGGAAATAAAAAAATAAAAAAAATGAAGAAAATATAAAGTGGTGAGAAAAATGAACACTGGTTTTGTTATCACCAAGGGCAATAAAAAAATATATAGCGAGGGTGCCTTTTCACCTAGTGCCCTAAGGACAACTGGTCTGGGAGTCACTGCTATGCCTGAGGTGGTGCAAGACAAGGAAAATACACCAAGTAAGCAAGCACATGAGTAATCAGTCGGTTAGTACCTCAAGAAGTATTAACGGTCGCATGAAAGTGTGTGAGCAATCTCATCTAAATATTCATTAATTAAAAAGTACTGAGGCTGATGGGCAAGAGTATGATAGCTTGAATTGAATTCTCCGGGTGTAAGGATGTCCTTTACACACACGCAGGGTGATATGATCGATGTTTTGGAAGAAAGATAGGAATGAAAAATAAGACGATCTTTTATTGAGGGAGGACGTGATTTCTAACATTTTTTCCTGACCATTAAGATAGGGCTCATGACAACCGAAAAGCTAGCTTAGTTGGAAACCCTAATTTTCAAGGCTTTTCTTTTACAATTCTTTTCTTTAAATGTAATATTCATGATCTTCCTTTTATTATTGGATTTTGTGGGTGCAATCTGCAGAAAACCCTCAGGAGACAACACTCCTCCTACTAGGGACACCTAGAGATTTAAAGGTTTGTTGCACGTGCTCAGTGCAATCGTGTTTCCTACGAAAGTGTGCTAGTTAGTTTTTCTCTTTCTTTATTTTTCTCCTTATCTGTTTAATAAAACAGTTCGCTCGAGATGATCGAAATTAAGTTTGGGGGAATTTGATCAATCGAAAATACTGCATCTTTTAACTGGCAATTTCCCTATCATTTGCACTCATTTAGAAGTGTACGGTATTCATATTTCACATATTAGCAAATCAGTCGTTAAATATCAGATTGCATGTGTTAGACTCTAAAACCGGCACTATAAAGAAAATTGACAGCATTTCATGGCATCGTATCATCCCTATATTGTGCAACACTTGTCTCAAGATTTGTGCAGGAAAATGCAGGATCAAAAGAGGCTGATAAAATGCACCAACTCCAAGTTTTGAGATCTGGTAGAAATATAGAAGGAACAATAAAATTCAACATGTCAGATAAAGCCCTAAACTTCAGTTAAAAGCATCACCAGAAGTTTCAAAGCCCAAGCTTCCAACATGGCCGCGGAACCGCGGCCGGAGCCGGCTTGAGCCGCGGTTCCGCGGCCGTCTTGCCACTTCACCTCCTCAAATTCAGTGCATTATTTCTCTCTCAGGGCCAACACTACAGCAAGACATGTCAAATTCCAGAAGACTCCAGATACTTCTGCCAGATCAGCAAACTAGGGTTTCTAAGCTTAAACAACCCTAGCTTAAAGCCTAAGCTAAACTCCTAACAAACTCTTTCTAGAAGCTCCTCAACAAACTTTTGGAGGGAATTGTAATTTCAAACCTAGACCTAGGGTTTGGTTGTCTATAAATAGGAACCTAGACCTAGGGTTGAGGGATCCAATCATTGAATCTAGAATCTAGAATCTAGAACCATTCAATCTTTACTTTTTCCATTTTTACCCCTTTTTTCATCTTCTTCCACAAGTCTAGTGACAAGACTTGTGTGAAACCCTAACCCTAATTCCAATCCAAAAGCCAAGACCCCGAGTACCAAATCAAGCAAGAAGCCCTTCAACCTTTTATGAGCGGAGCCGATCTTCAACAGAGCAAGTGGTCCAAGCCGATCCACGACTCACGGAGAAAAGCGAAGCCAATTCAACATTCGAGTTCTTCCTCTTGTAGTTCTTGAGCGTCTGTAATGAAATTGTTGATATAAATAAAAGGTGAAATTCTTTTATCTTGTTTTCTTTAAATTCTTGCATCATGATTCGATCTCAATTTATAATTGTTGTTCTTGTTGTGATGTTTGAGTAATACTCCGCTCGTCGAGGAGTCGAGACGATCAATAGAATGATGATGTAACATATCTTAAAACGATTCTTGATTCCTACGAGTTTTGTAAACCCTACCAAGTTCAAGAATCGACAACCTAGTTTCGTTGCGATTCTTTCTTGATTGTTATCGCTCGAAATTGGGGAGTTACGATCGTTTCTTGAAATTGCTAGAGGCTAGAATGTGAATGATATCGACGAAAGAACAAGGGTTAAATGATGAAACCCTAGTTTCACGAGAAAGCCCTAACTCTCGTCGATCATCATCGATCTAGTATCAATTCTTCGAAGGACAAGAACACGATATCTTGAGATTACATCACGTCTATAGATCCGATCGATTCCTGCGAGCCTCATTTAGATTCTTGACATTTGGTTGGAAATATCATCGAAAACCAATTCTCGATTGTTTATCATTTTCTTGATTCTTGATTAGACTAGTGACACCTGAATCAATCGATAAAATCTTGAATCATATTTTCTTTTCTTTTCGATTAACTTTTTAATTCAAACAAATCAAACATAAAAACGAATCGTACAATCCCTGTGGACGATCCGCACTCGCTTACGATCTACAACTGACACCGTAGTTGATTACGGTCAAATATAATTCTTTGATTGTGAATTTTATTCAATTTTCTAAATACCGACACAAAGAAACTTATTCGTTTTATTCGATTTACACAGTCTTGAATTTTATAACCAATCACCGGTCATTGTAATCCACCTTGTTTTTCTTAGATGGGTCCTTGGCTGCGAGCTCTTCGACGACTCTATCATCGAGGGCAATTTCCTCAGGGACTTTCACCTTACCCTTGTCTCTTATGCTCGAACCTTTGTTTGTAGGCCTAAGGTTCTTCTCAGGCAGCGTACCCTGTCACACCCCGCTTCCCAGTATACGGGCAGAGGACGCAACGAGGCCACTACGTATTTACTCAGAAGTAAACACGCTAAGCATATCTAAGCAATATAAAATGTTATATACACAAGAGACAAGATATAAATGAACAACAACTTTATTTATTAACATTCTTTTTTTACAATACATCTGAAAAGTAAATATATGGAATGGAAAGCAATGCCTAAATAGTGGCATAATAGAAATGGAAAATACAGAATGTAAATGTGTACAAGTAACTAGAGCTCCGGGTCAAAGGCTAGCTGATCCAAGTCCTCGAAGGTGGGCTCGATTTCTTGAAGGTCTGAATCACCTGACGACATTCTAAAGAAAAGAAAGAGAATGTCGTCAGCGAATAAATCGCTTGGTAAGTCCCGTAAATAGACAAGAATGGAATAGACAGAATAGAGAGTATATTGTTATAATGTTTTATTTAATACTAACGCTGTTGTTTGTTGCTTGGTACAAAGAGGCCAGTGTATACGAGAGGAGTCTCACTAGACCAGAGACTACGGTATACAGAGAACAAGGAACCGTTCATCCATGGTACAACGGCAATTGAATTCAGGTTAGGTGTCTTTATGGTTGCTGTCTCGTGCCACTTCTAACACCTTCCGTACCAATCTACCCCTTAAACCCCGCGATATCTTGATTGTACTGTTTGTATTGTATTTTCTTGATTTATATAGATGGATGACTTGCCGGAACCATGATATCAGTAATGGAACGGATATAATGGATGAACATGTAGATGGAATATATCCATGGTTCGGTTCGGTCAATATAGATTGATTAGATTGAACAGATTGAATATATAGATTCATATTGAATTATAATTTATACTTGAATCATATTCAAGTCAGATTTATTATATCGAGACTCAGTCTGATTCAGACAATTAGAAATCCTGAATTATATTTTGGTGCTATCGGTAACTACTGCACATGGACGGCAGGTTTTGTGTCTTTTTCAAAGACAATTACCGTGTTGATAACACCGTTTGTTAAGTTGTCTACGTTAAATAGGCAAGCACCCATATCTCCGGCTCCCTGAGGCTCAAGAGACTGATCCCGCTTAAACCTATATTTACTAGGGTCCTTATTGTAATTTAGTATTACTTGAGGGGGTTTTATGTAAAAATAATTTTGATATATTTTCAAAATACACCTCAGGTATTTTATTATCTTTCTTAGAGTTTTCATTGATGTATATTTTATCAATGTGACATTTCTAGTGAATAAAACCTAATTTCATAATATATGGTATTTATTTGTAATATTGGAATTGTATGGTATTTTCTTGTAAATGATATGTTTTTCTTGAATTTTGGAAATGTGGAATATTATAAATATTAAAAAATAGATATTTAGATATTAATTACAAATATATATATATTTATTAAAAATATAAGTTTTATTTATAATAGAAATCATATTTTCTAAAGAAAATTGTATTTTAAATCTTTCGAGATCGTATGCTCCTTGCGGAGGTCTACATCTCACTCTACTAGGCCCGAGAATATGCGCTAATCCGGACCATACTGAACGGGTTCCCCAAAATGGGTTGTAGAGGCGCAATTGCAAAGATTTGTTACAATACATATCTTGTAGAAAAAGGTTTTTATAAGTCGTAGGTAGTTATGTGTAAAATCGTATTTTTCCCAAAACTATGTTCCCAAATTTCATCGTGCTATGTTAGATATGTGTGTTGAGAGGAGGTAGGTCATTACTTCGTGGGTTTTCTAAGGTAATACGGATGTTAAAGTTCAAGCATGTCGAAATGAAACATGAACGTATTTTAATGTAAAAGTGGAATAAAACTTGCTACGGTTATTATTTTTATGCCAAACTTGTTCTATTATCTTTTTTAATGTTTAATGGTCATGACATAAGAGTTTGGTATTATTGTGTTTAAGAAAAATAGATCTTTTTAAGGAAAAACCTAATCGTAAGTCGAATTAACTCCGCTTCTGTCGGGTTTTAGTTTTGAATATTTTTAGAATAGAGAAAAGAAGAAGAATTAAGGACTTACAGGTTATTAGACTAGAAGAGAGAAGGAGAAAGAGGTAGGAGGTGCCGGTGCATCGTTTCTTCGTCGGAATCTCCTCGGATAGTCGTCGGAAGTTCGTCGGAGCTTCGCCCTTTGCTAACTCCACTTGCACACAAAAAGTCTTGGGAATTTTCTTGAGAGTTTGGGCAGAGATTTGTGAGTGAGGGGGGTGATTTGAGGGTTGGTATTTATAGGAAAATCTAGTGTTTAGGGTAGTGAAAAAGTGTGATAAAAATTGTATTTAAATTTCCATTAAAAAGGATTAAAATGGGGTATTTTAATTGTCTGGTTAATTGCAGAGAATTTAAACAGTGCAGGGGGAGTGGGGTAGGCCAAAGGGTGAAGGGGGTTCAAGAAAAAAGTGGGATCGGACCGAGTTTACCCAGCGGCGCCGGCCGATTCAAGCGCTTCGCCGGCCCGAGTCGGGCGAGTCAGGGCTCGTCTTGCTGCCACGTGTCCCTGACGATTGGTCTAGCATTGTGGTCACGTTTTTTTATTCTGTAACTTACCCTATTACATATAGTGCACGTGTAGACTCTTGAGCTTCTAAAAGATTAAAAGAATTTAATTAAAAAAATGTGTGGTTGATGGGATTTGAACTCTGGTGCTTTAGTTCAGCAGTGTAAGGTCTTACCAATAAGCTACAAGCTCCTTCTTGCTGTTCAAAAGCAAATCAAACTTATAACTTGTGCTCAGACTCAAGTACCCCCTTCTGTATTTTTGAAAAAAATTGTACAGAAAGTTTAGGATTGTTACATTCTACCCTCCTTAAAAAAAATTCGTCCTCAAAATTTGTAAAAGAAAAGTGTAACGGATTCAAAGAAAGTTTGGTGGTATAACTATTGGTAGTGTATGAAAAATGTGTGAAGGAATGAAAGAATGTGAAAGGTTTGAAAAGAATTGTGGAAATTACCAGGGTTACCTTGGTCTACGGCCTCTGCTTCTTCGGACGCAAAACGAAAGCCTGACGCCGTGGTTCATTCTTCCTAGTCGGGGGCACATTTCTCTGTCCTTGGGGCATGATCCTCAGTGCCTGATGGAATTGGCGAGTAGTCTGTGCAGGTGGTGGAGCTGTGAGTGAAAGATGAGGTGCAGGAGCCTAGATAGCTAGCCGCTGCGGCTGGTTGATGGATGTGTGATCTGGGTTGCGTCTATAAGGACAGTTTCCAATTCCGTGATTGGATACGCCACAAACTAAGCACAGGCCTTTTGCGCGCCTACGGTCCTTCACCAAATGTCCATTCCTCTTGCAATAGAAGCAAAAATCTGGACTTGGCCGGTTAATTATTTCTTTCTGTCTCTTGGGTTTTGAAGGTTGTATAGGATAGGCTCCTCCTGCCATCTGGGTGGCTGAGCGCTTCATACCGGTTGCTTCTGCTTCTGGTCGGTTCAATAATATAGCAGTCTGCTGCTGCAGTCCTTCCAGGAGGCTGCGGATTGCCTCAAGCAGAACCGTCTGCTCGTTGATCGGAGCAGCGACAGCAGGTGTGAGTGGTAGTGGTGGGGGAGTGTTGTTGACATTCGTGGTGTTGTTGTTTGGGGAATCCATAACTTTGAAAGAAAAATTTGGTTTTAGGATAGATTCAAAGTATATGAAATTGTAAGATTCAAGGAATATTAATTGTAAAGAATGTTTTCAGTTGTTGGTTCTTGTGTTATATTGCTTAGGTTGTCCACGCAGAACTAAACTGCATGGTAGGGTTCCATACAGCTCTGACCTGCATGTGCTACCAACAAAACCTGTCACGCCTCGCTTTCCAGTATACAGGCAGAGGACGCGACGAGACCGCTACGTATTTACTCAGAAGTAAATATGCTAAGCGTATCTAAGCAATATAAAATGTAATGTACACAAGAGACAAGATATAAATGAACATCAACTTTATTTATTAACATTCTTTTTTTACAATACATCTGAAAAGTAAATACATGGAATGGAAAGCAATGTCTAAACAGTGGCATAACAGAAATGGAAAATACAGAATGTAAATGTGTATAAGTAACTAGAGATCCGAGTCGAAGGCTAGCTGATCCAAGTCCTCGAAGGTGGGCTCGATCTCCTGAAGGTCCGAATCACCTGACGACATTCCAAAGAAAAGAAAGAGAATGTCGTCAGCGAACAAATCACTCGGTAAGTCCCGTAAATAAATAAGAATGGAATAGACAGAATAGAGAGTATATTGTTATAATATTGTATTTAATAGTAACGCTGTTGTTTGTAGCTTGGTACAAAGAGGCCAGTGTATACGAGAGGAGTCTCACTAGACCATGGACTACGGTATACGGAGTACAAGGAACCGTTCAGCCCCGGTACAATGGCAATTGAATTCAGGTTAGGTGTCTTTATGATTGCTGTCTCGTGCCACTTCTAACACCTTCCATACCAATCTACCCCTTAAACCCCGCGACGTCTTGATTGTACTGTTTGTATTGTATTGTCTTGATTTATATAGATGGATGACTTGCCGGAACCATGATATCAGTAATAGAACGGATATAATGGATGAACATGTAGATGGAATATATCCATGGTTCGGTTCGGTCAATATAAATTGATTAGATTAAACATATTGAATATATAGATTCATATTGAATTGTAGCTTATACTTGAATCATATTCAAGTCAGATTTATTATATCGAGACTCGGTCTGAGTCAAACAATTAGAAACGAAATTGAATCCTGAATTATGTTTTGGAGCTATCGGTAACTGCTGTACATGGACGGCAGGATTTGTGTCTTTTTCAAAGACAATTACCGTGTTGATAACACCGTTTGTTAAGTTGTCTAACTTAAATAGGCAAGCACCCATATCTCTGGCTCCCTGAGGCTCAAGAGACTGGGCCCGCTTAAACCGATGTTTACTAGGGTCCTTATTGTAATTTAATATAACTTGAGGGGGTTTTATGTAAAAATAATTTTGATATATTTTCAAAATACACCTCAAATATTTTATTATCGTCTTTAGAGTTTTCATTGATGTATATTTTATCAATATGACATTTCTAGTGAATAAAACCTAATTTCATAATATATGGTATTTATTTGTAATATTGGAATTGTATGGTATTTTCTTGTAAATGATATGTTTTTTCTTGAATTTTGGAAATGTGGAATATTATAAATATTAAATATAGATATTTTGATATTAATTACATATATATTTATTTATTAAAAATATAAGTTATTTATAATAGAAATCACATTTTCTAAAGAAAATTGTATTTTAAATCTTTCGAGATCGTATGCTCCTTACGGAGGTCTGCATCTCACTCTACTAGGCCCGAAGATGTGCGATAATCCAGACCTTACTGAACGGGTTTCCCGAAATTGGTTGTAGAGGCGCAATTGCAACGATTTGTTACAATACACATCTTGTAGAAAGAGGTTTTTATAAGACGGAGGTAGTTATATGTAAAATCGTATTTTTCCCAAAACTATGTTCCCAAATTTCATCGTACTATGTTAGATATGTGTGTTGTGAGGAGGTAGGTCATTACCTTGTGAGTTTTCTAAGGTAATACGGTTGTTAAAGTTCAAGCATGTCGAAATGAAATATGAAGGTATTTTAATGTAAAAGTGGAATAAAACTTGCTACGGTTATTATTTTGATGCCAAACTTGTTCTATTATCTTCGTTAATGTTTAATGGTCATGACATAAGAGTTTAGTATTATTGTGTTTAAGAAAAATAGAACATTTTAAGGAAAAACCGAATCGGAAGTCGGATTAACTCCGCTTCCGTCGGGTTTTAGTTTTGAATATTTTTAGAATTGAGAAAAGAAGAAGAATTAAGGAATTACAGGTTATTAGACTATAGGAGAGATGGAGGAAGAGGTAGGAGGTGCCGGTGCGTCGTTTCGTCATCGGAATCTCCTCGGATCGTCGTCGGAAGTTCGTCGGAGCTTCACCCTTTGCTAACTCCACTTGCACACAAAAAGTCTTGGGAATTTTCTTGAGAATTTGGGTAGGGATTTATGAGTGAGGGGTTGATTTGAGGGGTGGTATTTATAGGAAAATCTAGGATTTAGGGCGGTGAAAGGGTGTGATAAAAATTGTATTTAAATTTTTATTAAAAAGGATTAAAAGGGGGTATTTTAATTCTCTGGTTAATTGCAGAGAATTTAAACAGTGTAGGGGGAGTGGAGTAGGCCAAAGGGTGCAGGGGGTTCAAGAAAAAAGTGGGATCAAACCGAGTTGACCCGGCGGCGCTGGCCGATTCAAGCGCTTTGCCGGCCCGATTCGGGCGAGTCGGGGCTCGTCTTGCTGCCACGTGTCCCTGACGATTGGTCTAGCATCGTGGCCACGTTTGATTATTCTGTAACTTACCCTATTATATGTAGTGCACGTATAGACTCTTGGGCTTCTAAAAGATTAAAAGAATTTAATTAAAAAAAGTGTGGCTGATGGGATTTGAACTCTGGTGCTTTAGTTCATAAGTGCAAGGTCTTACCAATGAGCTACAAGCTCCTTCTTGCATTTCAAAAGCAAATCAAACTTATAATTTGTGCTCGGGCTCAAGTATCCCTTTCTGTATTTTTGGAAAAAAAATGTACATAAAGTTTAGGGTTTTTACATATTACGCAGTTGAATGTTCTCATAGTTCTTCTTCTCCTCCGCTTTTCCGGAAGTGGATTCTTCGAAGAGAGAGCCGAGGGTTATTTCTTCCTCAGAATCGCTCCCTGTTTCCCCCCAAGAGAGCAGGAATCTGTTCAAAATTCAAATTTTGAACTTAGTCAGAGCCTCACGTGCAGAGCACGAGAGCGCCAACGCCATGAGCCAAAGACTCTAAGGCGGTGCCCCACGTGCAAAGAACGAGAGCGCTGGCCCCAGAACTAAAAGTTCTCTGCCGTTGGATCAAAAGATCCAATGGTGATTAAAAATCACCAAAATACAGAATTAAATTCTGATTGAGTAAATACTCCTTAAATCTTTCTAAACAAGAAAAATTGTGCTCTGTAAATCAGAGCACCGTTGGATCAAAGATCCAATGGTGATTAAAAAATCACCAAGATACAAAATAAGTTCTGTTTGGGGAAAATATTTTCCCAATCTTGTTAAAAACAAGAAAAATGTCTTCTGTAAAACAGAAGTCTTTGGATCAAAGATCCAACGGTGGATAAATTCCAAAAATCAATTAGGAAATCTCTGAATGAGAGATTTCCTTAACCGATTCAACGAATCAGCCTCCCCTATTTAAAGGACTCAAGAGTTCAAGTCTTGTACAGAAGAACCCCCCATAAACTTCAATCTCAAAGAGAAGATTAAGCTTTAAGAAGAAGAATTTTCTTCAAGGTAAATAACAATAAGTGAGATCATAGCATCTCCTCTATATTTGAGAGTTTAACTCTCACATCAGAAGAACTTACTTCTTTTTCCAGATCTCAGATCTATAAGACGAAGTCTTTCACAAGGAAGAACCGAATTCTCAGAGAATTGAATTAGGTAGAACAAAAAAACTCAGTGCTTAGCACTCAAATCTGGCGCTCAGCGCCGAGCGCTCTACGTGCTCCTCACGTGAGCGCTATTTAATAAGAAGTGCTTAGCACTCAAATCTGACGCTCAGCGCTGAGCGCTCCATGTGCTCCTCACGTGAGCGCTATTAATAAGAAGTGCTTAGCACTAAAATCTGGCGCTCAGCGCCAAGCGCTCCGCATGCTCCTCACGTTGGCGCTATTTAATAAGTAAGGCTTAAAACTCTAAGTCTGGCGCTCAGCGCCGAGCGCTCTACGTGCTCCTCATATGGGCGCTGTTCAATAAAGAGCGCTCAATACTCAAATGGTGGTGCTCAGCGCCAAGCGCTCCACGTGCCCTTCACATGGGCGCTGTTCAAAATAAAAGAGTGCTCAACACTCAAATGCTGGCGCTCAGCGCCAAGCGCCCCATGTGCCCCTCACGTGGGTGCTACTTAACATAGAGTACTCTGCACTCCTCAAGAAGAGCCTAGCGCCATGAAGAGTATTCAACACTCATAAAAAACAAAATGAAAGTGGGTGTCAGTATTCACATAAATGTTTAGCATTATGTGTACAGAGAAAGGACCGTGTCCTAACAAGTGTCTAACACTTTATAAAAAAAGGTAAATGACAAAGATTAAGTGGGCTGAGCTCAAGGTTGGCCAAACCCCAAAATCGACCGAGCCTATAGGTCTTCTTCTAAATTGGACTTAGTCCCAAACAAGGTTATCAAACCTTTGATGAATATTCATTGATTCAAGGGTACATCTTTCCACACCTCTGATACATATCGTTGTAATTCTTCAACGTCTTCAGAGAGGTGGAGGGTCCCAATAACCAATAATTCTTGGTATACCCCCCCAACCAACAACTCCATGGACCGCAACGTTCTTAAAAACTAAATTGTGGACCGCAACGTCCCTAAAAACTAAATTGCGGACCGCAATGTCCTTAAAACTAAACTCCATGGACCGCAACGTCCTTAAAACTAAATTGCCGACCGCAACGTCCCTAAAAACTAAATTCCACGGACTATAATGTTCTTAAACTTTGGACCGCAATGTCCTTAAAACTACAACTCCATGGACCGCAATGTCCTTAAAACTAAACTCCATGGACCGCAACGTCCTTAAAACTAAATTGCGGACCGCAACACTCCTAAAAACTAAATTCCACGGACTATGATATCCTTAAACTTTTGACCGCAATGTCCTTAAAACTAAACCCTTTGGACCGCAATGTCCTTAAAACTAAATTGCGGACCGCAACGTCCCTAAAAACTAAATCGCAGACCACAATGTCCCTATAAACTAAAGAAAATCCTGTTGAGTAAATCTTAGTCCAAAATTAGGCTAACGTATCCTCAACAAATGTTTGAGTTGATCTTAATCTAAAACAAGATTAACGATCCTTAAACCAACCTAAACCCAAATCTAAGAAAATACGGATTTGGACTAATCCACTTTTTTATTTCACGTGTCACATCACATAAAATAGTAGCGCTGGCACGTCACTCGGCTCCCCGGTTCACCCTACGGGCGACAACATAAATTAGTCTCCGTATAAAATCCACAGGAAACCGAAATAAAACAAACACAACACGATACGAAGTGAACATCTAGAGCAGGAGAAAATGGTTATCGCTATGCGGTAACGTAATTAACTGCAGGGGCCTGCACCTGCAGGGAAGAGCGTCCCCACAATCAAAAACCCTTCACAACGAGGGGGAATCTGACGAAGTCTGCTACAACGGCCGCATCCGTCTAAACTGTTAGTTATATGTATGCCCTAGAGGCCATTACTGTACATTGGATGTATATTGTAGTGGATGCTGGGACATATATAGGGAGGACTTTCTTGCTCGACATGATAGTATGCTATCTGGTTACCCTTTACTTTAACGTGTATGCTGATTGTCTCTCTGTTACATGTTGGTAAAGCCCTTAGGATCTATACTTGACTACCTGGACTATGATGTGGATCATACTAGTGGGGACATGGTAGTCCATAAGTACATCCTTCAAAGTCCCTAGTCGTGGGTGTATCGAGACGGGGCATCGATATACCAGAGTAGACTAGCGTATACCTTCTCGACCCATACAGATGGGCGATGGATGATCCCATATCCATTGGTGTTTGACATCAGAGGAGATATACGGGTGCTCAGTAGAGACTGGGTACACTGGACGGACTCGCCGAGAACTCCCAGATGGTATTATACCTCACGTCAGATGGCAGTTCTCTGGTGACACTGGTACAGAGTAGTCTGTTGACCCGAGATCGTCATAGAGTCTTGTGTGGTTCCCACTGTGCTTTGATTTCCATCTTACCACGTCCAAGAGGGCGTGCAAAACGGTGGTTTTTGGGTACAGTTCCGAGTCACATGGAGGCAATGAGCGATAGGAGGGGATTCGTCTCTCCCGGTATAGGGGGTTGATGTTGCGCTGTGTTCGATTGGCTATAACAGGAAATCCCTGGCCAGGGTTGCTGAGATTTACTGGTAAGTGTTACCAGTAGTTTCTCGAACAGTTATAGACCTCATATCGACACGACTTATTGAGCTATTAGGGTCTGACGTTTACCACCCCTAGGCGAGATATGCGACATATCAGACGATCAGACCGGACTGTACGGTAGTGTTACTGGTCGGATTCACTGGAGTGTGAGCGGGCTTGCTCGTCGATCTTCAGATCGCTCAATACCCGGGTGGCCGTTACGTTTAGCAGACCGCTTGCGGCTTGTGGGTGTTTGATATAATCATCATCTGCTGCCGGCGTATTGACGAGTCTTTAGAGTCCTACACAGAGGTTTCCTGGCTCAAGCGAAACGAAATAGGAGCGCATATGAGATATGTGCGGGACCGAGAATGATGCGTGTATGTGATACCGCATTCCATTCTTGCGATGAATGTATCGGAAAGGTTGTATGCGATATAACCTAGTTATCGATTCAAGCGTTGATTCGATAAGCCGATACATTGAATACTAGTCGGTTGTGTGCGACATGACCGGATCATTGAATCAAGTGATGATTTAATGATTTAATGCATAATTATATATTTGATATGTTACTTTGCACTAACTAGTATTGGTTCACTTTAAACGGATTTTCTCACTTGGTTTGTGCACATTGTATATGTGATATACTTTTGTACACTTGATTGTATCATGTTTGATGATACATGTTTAACTATAGTTAAGTGTAATGAATTAAGCCATGGTTAATCTAATGATTAGGGTTTTCTTTTTATTAATTATTTATTTATTTTGATTAGATAAGAAAAGAATGGTTGCTAATTTTGGAGTTTAGTTGAAACTTCATGAAGCTTTGACTTTGTAACCATTCTTGTCTTCATCTTAAACCCTAACCATTAAACTAACCTTAGTTAATTCTCTACACTTGACCATAGTTCTAATATGATAAGTATTCATATTCTTTTCTTTTTCTAATTAACTTATCTTATCATCTTTCTTCTTCTTCTTCCTTGAACTTCAAGAAGAAAGCTTACCTCATCAATGGTGATTGATGAATTAGAGTGAGAAATCCAATTCTAAAGTTAACCCAATTCCTATTTCTTCATACTCTACCTCTTGCCAAGTAGTAGAGTGTGTTTACTTCACAAGTTTCTTGACTTGGTGAAGTCGGAGCTTGATTTAGCGATGCCTCGACGTAGATCATCTTCGGCATGGACATCGGCGACCTAGCTTGCCCATTCTCCGACGAAGCCGATCCTAGAGCCCGGATTTGACTTGGACAGCGGAGAGGACTTCGTTGCGGAGCTATGGAGGTGGAGCACCGGATCTACAAAGGTTGTATTTCCATTTTCTCATTAGTTAAGTGTTAACTAGTTCAATGTTCGCCTAGACATCTAGTTATCGATCCATAGTTTAGGGTTTGTAGGCACCATAATTTTTGAAATTGCCATGGTTGATGGCTTGGGAGACCTCACTAGAGTGCCTAGGAACCCTACAGTGGTATCAGAGCCTAGCTAGAGCCTTAGGCGAAGTCTAGACGGAATTCGAAGTCCGAACGAACCCGAAATCCCAAACCAATCTTGCTCTCTGTACATTTTTGAAAACAGTGAGTTTTTCCAAATTAAAAATATGCAGAGAACTCAGCAGGGAATTCTAAGAATTACGGCTAAAAAATTTTTTGATGAACAGTTAAAACCGCGGCTGAAGCGCGGCATAAGACAGGTTTATGCGGCGGTTCAGCCGCACATTGATGACGTCAGCCCTAAATTTTTACACTGTAATTCATTGTTTCTGGTTCTGAGTTCTCTGGATGTTTTGAAATTTTATTCAAGAGTTGAATTTTCTGCAGTTGTTTTGGGGATTCGGTGTTTCGATCGGGGTATCAAATTTTGTCTATTTGGTTTTCCGGATAAATTTTAGAATATGTTAAAAAGTTCGACCGGATATAAATACCCAATTTTTCCCCTGTCGGGAAATTTCCAAGTGTTGGATTTTTCCGTAGTTTAACGACGTTCTAAGTAGTGCAAGTAACACGATGGTCCCTCTAGAAGACACAAACCTTAACTCGATTATGTGACCGTCTTGAACTGCCCTTTGAACCTTCGGGTTTGGGGCAGTACGGCGTGCCACATGTGAGGCGTTGGCTTGACCCTTCTATGGCTGGACCGTTGGTACTGAGGTACGAACTGAATGTTGTTAGACTTATTTCATGTGTTGATCTGTATCGGGAAAACTTGGGTGTTCGATTGTTCGATCGGAAAGTTTAACATTTTCTATTTATCTGGAATGGGATACAATAATTGGAATTCACAAGAAGTTATGAGATAACGGAATGAATATTATAAACATAGCAGTTTAGTCTTACTTGATCGGTTGCCACGGAATTTTGATGTGATCAAAAGTCCGTCGCAATCACGTAGCGTACGCGGATACTCGCCGGGTAAACTTAATAGACAGCCTCACCCCATTGCCCCGACCAAGTGACTGTAGGAGAACCCCGTCGCCGAAAGCATCCGTTCGGGTGCTCGCGGTAGCGGTGTTCCGCCTTGGTGCACTTCGTCGACGGTATCGGGGGTGCAGCCGTCTACTGAAGTTTGCGACGAGCATTCGATCAGTTTTTCGGGAATCTTGTTGAATTGCCCGACTCGATATTGAAAAGTGTTTTCGATAATGAGACTAAAATGCGGGGTTTATAATTGTTAGGCATGCGATGTCTAAGCAATTCATTTGGTCAGGCATGCGATGTCTGAGGTGGTTGCGGATTCCAACTGTTGTAGTTTTACACTTTCTTTTCTGTGACCGTAAGTGTAATATGTGATATCCCCGGTTTCGTTGCTATATGTCAACGACAATTGGGATGGACATATTTACTTACGTTGATGACATGTGATGTTATGTGTTGTTGGATATGTTATATTGGATCGTCGTGTTTGAATAGCCGGGGGTTTTTATGTGAGATGAGTGTTTTTCATTTTCATTCATGTAAAAACTTGTATGTAATATTCTTTTATTGGGGCGCTTCCAGGTTGCGGAAGTTGTCACCTCTTGTATATTATTTACTTTTCCGCACTAGGATAGACCCAAGGAGGAGGGCACAAGTAACCGGGTTCTGGAGTCCAGTGGGAGACCAACTCGAGGAGTCGAGTCCGGGTCTCCTAACTCTAGAATTGGTAGGGTTGCTTGCCGCTCTCGTAGGGGTCTAGGGGTCTGGGTTTGGCTATTCATCACAACCGTGGAATCCGTGTTTTATACTGGCTCGTATTGAAAACACGGACGTCCTAGTATATCCAATATTTCATATGTTTCTTCTGCTGCGATATCTGTGATGAGATCATGTGATGTTCTGTGATAGATACAGTATATAGTATATATGATATATTATATAGACGTTACTTATTTTTTACACCCGCGCTAGCCCTGCCCTGCTCTGCCGTTAGTTACCTAACCTAACGGTGCACGAGGGGACATCGAGGCGAATGCGGATGGCATAAGTGTACGTCGTATTTATCTGTGATGTTTAGGTACATTAAATGATGGGACTTCATTAATATGATTAATGAAATAAAAGAAACCTAAGATGTTGTAGAATCGAATTTCAAAATAAAACAGGTAGCTACAGTTCTTGCTTTGCACAGCGGTATATGTGATATATCCTGCACCTTATTCGATGAGGAAAGGACCGAGATCCCTTCACCGGGAGTGACTCCTTTAGAAATAACTGGCTGATGCTACACACTCGGTTTGTCTTTTGATTGCTTTTAAGTGTTTTTGCTTTGCACAGTGATATATATGATATATCCCGCACCTCATTCGACGAGGAAAGGACCGACGATCCCTTCACCGGGAATGACTCCTTTAGCAAAACTGGAAAAGCCTCAAAAACACTCCATTTCAAAATTCATTCGATCCTACAACGATATCAAGTTCATTACGCAATAGGTTTTCAGAAAAACCTGTCGTAGCCCTCCGTCATTTCAGATAAGTAGTAGTTAGTATTCATGCTGCGTTTGTTGGCCTTTGTCAAGGCGCAGTGTGCGGTAGCTAACTGGTGCTTATCTGCTTATGCATATGATGCAGATTGGATTAGGGTAGTCGTACGACCTTATTGGCCTTTGTCAAGGGCCGTGCGGGTGGGTTTATTTCGATCAAGAAATGACGGGTTGAACTTGACTAGCATCCTATGGTTTGTTGGCCTTTGTCAAGGTCATAGGAGGTTAGGGGCAAAATATTATCGGGAATTTCAAGTGTTGAAATTTGCAATGAGATTGCATACCTTCTATGAGATAGTTGGACCCCGATACCCGCTGCGAGTAAGAGTTACTCCTGGGAGAGTTTTATACATTACAATTAGCCGATCAAGTAGGTGTCTAGAAAGGTGTTAACGAGGTTACGCCTCTGGGAAAACGAGGTTCACATTAATTAGGTTCGTGCGAAAGCACGGGGGACCTCCCTCAAAGTACCGACACTGGCCTGGCTGAAAGATTGGCGAACTTGTAGTGTGTAATTAATCCCGGCTAGTCTTTCCTTTTAGGGTTTGAAGGAAGATTTGATAAAAAGCAGTGGGAGCCATCCTGATTAGATAAAATAATAACCAATCTATTCTTGACAGAGCGCACGCTGAGTGTTTTCTTCTCTCTCTCTCCAGGTAGCGACCATATCACGCCTTAATCAAGATAATAATACGGATTATTGACCGAACCCGCTTGTTATACTGAGCTGGGGAACGTTGGTCCCGCTCCAACTTATAATTGTTATAAGACAGAGCAGGAAATTGGGGAATACCAGATTTCCCGTGCCGCCCAAACGAAGAGAGTGCATGCTGATGCATCATCTTCGGGTGTGTTCGTTACAAAGAACTGTTTCTCAGTATCCTCTACGTCCTGGGTATGTGATACCAGATCAGGATCCCAGATATGTAATCTGTTACATAGGGCTACAGAAAGGTAGAGAACTGAGAACGGGTGATAAGTTTCATGAGGCAGAAAACGGGGCAAGTGTTGCAGCCAAGTCTGTCGGTCACTGTCACCCTGTATTACCAATACATTGATTCTGAACGAATGTTATTAGATACCGAACCTGATATACAAAATCATATCAGTCTCTTTATCAGTAAAGAAATGATAAAATTTTGTATTATTGGATAATGTTTTGAACATTTCCTATATCAAAAGTTGATCGGTTCAGGCACGTTATCTAAAAGCATTAATGTTCTAAATCAAACTACAGTTCTTACTATATGGAACACACACAAGAGGAAGAGTTCAGAAATGAACGAATTCTTCTTGAGGCATTGTAGACTAGGTCAGATCAATGTGACCCGACTAGCTAGAGTTACATAAAGATGCATATTTAAATTAGTTTGAATTTACATCTTGTGAAACTCGCCAGTCATGTCACAAAGATAAGATGACCATAGCTCCGTTTATTGGAAACAGAGAAAGAGTTAGTAAACTCTTGGGATGATACATGTTGATGTATGTAAGGTCCCCTGTCTACACATGCCACGATTGGTTCTTTATACTTCATTACGTTCTCTGATGATCTCTTTAGATTCAGACATATGTTCTTGTTGAAACACAAGTCCGAACCTTTTGAGATATTCACAGAATATAAGTTAGAAGTAGAGAACCAAAATACGGGTATAAGTATTATGTCCTTTGATGTGATCAAGGAGGAGAATACTTGAGCACGGAAATCCTGGACTATTTTAAAGGAGAATGAGATTCTCTCTCAGCATTACTCCTCCGTATACACCATAGCACGATGGTATATCGGGGCGGAGCAATCACACCCTATATGATAAGGTGTGCTCTATGATGAGTAATACTGAGTTACCTATTTCCTTTTGGGAGTTATGCACTTATGAAGCTGCATACCTATTGAATACGGCTCGAATCAAATCAGTTGCCTACCGCTTCATATGTGATATGGAATGGGAAGAACCCATGTCTTAAGTTAGTTAAGATTTGGGGATTGTCCGTCCTATGTCTAAAAGCAAAATCCGGACAAGCTCGAGGAAAGGTCTGTTATGTACAACTAGAAATGTTCCAGCTATACAAACTGCAGATGATGATTTGATAGAACCAAGGGATTCAGTAGATACCAACGAACCTCAGCCTCTCCGCCGATCTAGTAGGGTTCCTCACCCACCTGAGAGATACTTCGGTTTCTCTATGACAGTGGGAGCGAGGAATGCATCATGAGATGATGACCCAACTAGTTTCGAGCTGGCCATCAGGAGTAAGACTCTGTAAGAATGGCTGGATGCTTAGCGATCTGAGATGGAATCCTTATACACCAACAAAGTATGGACTTTGGTTGCTATATCTGAAGGGTTAAATCCCCATCAGGAGCAAGTATATCT
The DNA here is from genome assembly GCA_030015575.1 of Agapanthus africanus. Classification (NCBI taxonomy): domain Eukaryota; kingdom Viridiplantae; phylum Streptophyta; class Magnoliopsida; order Asparagales; family Amaryllidaceae; genus Agapanthus; species Agapanthus africanus. Next base: position 176,539,418 of record JASDDO010000026.1, on the reverse strand, counting down.
TGAGAAGATTACTTGGTGTACATCGAAAAGTTGAGACTTTCAAAGCTAGACTTGTTAAAAGTGTGCATCATTGACCAGGTGTGGATAACGATGAAACCTTTTTCAAGTAGCTATGCTTAAGTCCATCCAGATCCTACTTGCCACGGCTACATACCATGACTACGATATCTGGCGGTTGGGTGCCATGACTGCTTTTCTAAATATTGATTTAGAAGAGAACGTCTGTAAGTACACAGCCAGAGGGCTTCGTAGACAGTGGGAGCAGCGGAAACGTGTACAAGATGCTTTATAGGATAAAGCAGGCATCGCGGAGTTGGAACATCTGTTTTGATGAATTAGTCAAAGAGTTTGACATCATCAAAATGGTAGATGAACCTTGTATAAACAAAAAGGTAGTAGGGAGTATGGTGACGATCCTCGTAGAGTACGTGGATGACATACTCTTGATAGGGAAGGAGTTTCCTATGCTACGCTCGATCAATATCCGCTTATCACAATGATTCTCCACTTAGGATCAAAGTGATACCTACTAAATCCTGGATTTTGGATCTATGAGATAGATCTAAATGGATGTTAGAATTCTCACTAGATGTAGTGAGACGATATCAACCGATCCTGGGGAGAATCACTGGAAGGGTTCCAGGGTGATAAGGACGACTGAATGTCAGTCGCAGGCATTGTCTTTACCCTCGGTAAAGGGACGGTATGTTGGAAGAGTTCCAAGCTAGATACCGTGACATACTAGACGATAAAGGCTGGATACATCGCTACTTAAGATGCTACCCTAGAAGCTGTTTGGGTGTATATTGGTTCATGAGATGAACTATGTTCCTACCATTGTGAGACAATGGAGTTGTGGCTTATGCCAAGGAACGCCGGTCCTATCAGTGATCCAGACTTATTCTAAGGCAGTATCACTTGATCATGGAGATAGTTGTTCTCCAGGGAGATCGAGTTTTGGAGAGTAGACTTAGAGGACAACACAGCGGATCCACTCACAAAGGCCTGTTCCCAGAGAGAGACTTTTATGGGATGGTTGAGTATGAGATACTACAACCACTGCTACAGATGGCCCTAGTGCAAGTGGGAGATCGTTAGTTATATGTATGCCCTAGAGGCCATTACTGTACATTGGATGTATATTGTAGTGGATGCTGGGACATATATAGGGAGGACTTTCTTGCTCGACATGATAGTATGCTATCTGGTTACCCTTTACCTTAACGTGTATGCTGATTGTCTCTCTGTTACATGTTGGTAAAGCCCTTAGGATCTGTACTTGACTACCTGGACTATGATGCGGATCATACTAGTGGGGACATGGTAGTCCATAAGTACATCCTTCAAAGTCCCTAGTCGTGGGTGTATCGAGACGGGGCATCGATATACCAGAGTAGACTAGCGTATACCTTCTCGACCCATACAGATGGGCGATGGATGATCCCATATCCATTGGTGTTTGACATCAGAGGAGATATACGGGTGCTCAGTAGAGACTGGGTACACTGGACGGACTCGCCGAGAACTCCCAGATGGTATTATACCTCACGTCAGATGGCAGTTCTCTGGTGACACTGGTACAGAGTAGTCTGTTGACCCGAGATCGTCATAGAGTCTTGTGTGGTTCCCACTGTGCTTTGATTTCCATCTTACCACGTCCAAGAGGGCGTGCAAAACGGTGGTTTTTGGGTACAGTCCCGAGTCACATGGAGGCAATGAGCGATAGGAGGGGATTCGTCTCTCCCGGTATAGGGGGTTGATGTTGCGCTGTGTTCGATTGGCTATAACAGGAAATCCCTGGCCAGGGTTGCTGAGATTTACTGGTAAGTGTTACCAGTAGTTTCTCGAACAGTTATAGACCTCATATCGACACGACTTATTGAGCTATTGGGGTCTGACGTTTACCACCCCTAGGAGAGATATGCGACATATCAGACGATCAGACCGGACTGTACGGTAGTGTTACTGGTCGGATTCACTGGAGTGTGAGCGGGCTTGCTCGTCGATCTTCAGATCGCTCAATACCCGGGTGGCCGTTACGTTTAGCAGACCGCTTGCGGCTTGTGGGTGTTTGATATGATCATCATCTGCTGCCGGCGTATTGACGAGTCTTTAGAGTCCTACACAGAGGTTTCCTGGCTCAAGCGAAACGAAATAGGAGCGCATATGAGATATGTGCGGGACCGAGAATGATGCGTGTATGTGATACCGCATTCCATTCTTGCGATGAATGTATCGGAAAGGTTGTATGCGATATAACCTAGTTATTGATTCAAGCGTTGATTCGATAAGCCGATACATTGAATACTAGTCGGTTGTGTGCGACATGACCGGATCATTGAATCAAGTGATGATTTAATGATTTAATGCATAATTATATATTTGATATGTTACTTTGCACTAACTAGTATTGGTTCACTTTAAACGGATTTTCTCACTTGGTTTGTGCACATTGTATATGTGATATACTTTTGTACACTTGATTGTATCATGTTTGATGATACATGTTTAACTATAGTTAAGTGTAATGAATTAAGCCATGGTTAATCTAATGATTAGGGTTTTCTTTTTATTACTTATTAATTTATTTATTTATTTTGATTAGATAAGAAAAGAATGGTTGCTAATTTTGGAGTTTAGTTGAAACTTCATGAAGCTTTGACTTTGTAACCATTCTTGTCTTCATCTTAAACCCTAACCATTAAACTAACCTTAGTTAATTCTCTACACTTGACCATGGTTCTAATATGATAAGTATTCATATTCTTTTCTTTTTCTAATTAACTTATCTTATCATCTTTCTTCTTCTTCTTCCTTGAACTTCAAGAAGAAAGCTTACCTCATCAATGGTGATTGATGAATTAGAGTGAGAAATCCAATTCTAAAGTTAACCCAATTCCTATTTCTTCATCCTCTACCTCTTGCCAAGTAGTAGAGTGTGTTTACTTCACAACTTTCTTAACTTGGTGAAGTCGGAGCTTGATTTAGCGATGCCTCGACGTAGATCATCTTCGGCATGGACATCGGCGACCTAGCTTGCCCATTCTCCGACGAAGCCGATCCTAGAGCCCGGATTTGACTTGGACAGCGGAGAGGACTTCGTTGCGGAGCTATGGAGGTGGAGCACCGGATCTACAAAGGTTGTATTTCCATTTTCTCATTAGTTAAGTGTTAACTATTTCAATGTTCGCCTAGACATCTAGTTATCAATCCATAGTTTAGGGTTTGTAGGCACCATAATTTTTGAAATTGCCATGGTTGATGGCTTGGGAGACCTCACTAGAGTGCCTAGGAACCCTACATAAACGTCCGATACATAGTTCCATAAATCAACTTGGCATTTTCGGAGAGGTGGACGGATAAATCCAAATAGCATCCGCCCCCCAAAATTCAGGCCAGACGTCCCAACGTCCCGGTCGCGTCTTTCGGTGGCAAACAGATTCTGGGACGCCCGGTGGGACCTTTTTCTCTTTCCACTCCACACTTCGTGTGTCATGTTCGCGAACAAATCGCGGTATAATATGGTTGCCCCTGGATTCGAGGTACTAAGATTTGGTGTCTTACTCCGTGCAGAAGAGAAGATGGAGTCAATGGCTTCCAACTGCACCAACTGCAACAACAACTCCCGCTCCGTCCTCGCCGGAGGAGTGACCTATGGGCCCCAAGCGGCTTCCATCTTCGCAATGCCAGTGGAATAGGTGAAACAGGCCACCACTGGGTTGTTCTTCGGGACCATGCTCCCGCCAATGAGCTTCAACGCTCCGGCGCCGTCACAGGAAGCTCCAAAAAAGTCAGTCTTGGATCGGCTTACCACTACCACGGCCCCTCTCAACGGGTCGTCCAAGTCCAGCGCCTCGGTCTTTAACAGACTAGGACAAAGCTCAAGCGGGCCTATGAAGAAGCCTGCAATACCCGAATGAGCTATCCCGAAACGGATAGCCATTCCAGCTCCGGTAAACGAAGTCATCAGATAGGCTTCTCCTGCTAAGGGGCCGGTCTTCGCAAGACTGTCTGTTCCAACTCCCGATGTAGGTGGAGTCGTCCAAACTACTTCCCCTGCTCGAAAGTCGGTCTTCGACAGATTAGACATTCCCCCTCAACGGACGTCGGTCTTTGACAGGCTGGCACCAACAACCGCCTCTCCTTAAAGCAGGGGGCATGACAAAGCCACCCCCGTAACTGAGCCAATCCTGTCTGTATGACATGCTCGACGTCGCCACTGGCGCCGAGTGAGGAAAGATGGGGGCAGTTCCTCTTCTGGATTGACTCCACCAGCTCCGATGGTAGAAATTGACGCTGCTGTGCCAACTGGGAACAACTTTGGGCCGCTCAGGAGGGTGCGCAAGAATTCTCTAACTGCTGTATTGAGAAGGTCTCCTATACCTGTGCAGAGTGTTACTAAAGCAAAGCTGGAACAGCCCCCTCAGCGGCTGTCCTCCAAAATCTACAGGGTCTAGTGAAGAGTTCAAGACTCTGTGATCGACAAAGACTACTCCCGCCAACAGAAGAAAATGAAAATTTGGCAAGAGGCGGACCATCCCGCCGCCATGCTACGGAAGGTTTCGTCTATAGAAGTGCCTATTATAGCCCCCTCAACTTCGACCGCCCATAAAAGGAGAAAGACGGAGAAGATCCCTGTGTCTATGACAAATCTCAAGGGCACTGAACCTAAATGCCCTAAGTCTGGGGGCATGGTAGTGCACACCGTCTACATGGCTTCCGTAAAAGAGGAAAGCCGTACTTCTACGGGTCATTGACCACTCACACGATCTGTGACGAAAACCCAGGAGCAGCAACAAAAGTTCCAGGAGATGATGACAAAGATGGACGCACTCACTGGGCAGAAGGAAAGTCTAAAAGTATCGTCGGATCAACGCCAGGAACAGGAAACCGACGTTGAGTTCCTCCGAAGAATGCTCGAAAAGAAAGATAAAGAAGCCGCGGAACAAGCGGCTAACATAAAGCAAATGGCGCTCCTGTTCCAAGATATGGTGGGCATGATGATTCAACCGGACTCTCCAGCCGAAGATCCCCCAATAATCATTGAAGACGACAGAGGAGAGACATCAAACCCTCTTCCGGCTCTATCAGCAGCTAAGGAAGAGACAATCTCGAAAGCTGCGCTTGATGACTACATAGCTCAACAGATACGAGCTCATCAGGCAAATGAAGCTACTGGCCAAGTCGTCAGAACTGGGCGACCCTATCCAAGCTGGTACGATCAAATTAACTACCCGCCGGGATATATGATCCCTAAATTCCACGTGTATAAGGGGACAGGTGATCGCATGCTTTTGGCATGTCGGAATTCAAAGTTCTAAAGTTATAACTGCGATCACGACGGTGTCGCTTTGCAGCTAGCCGGTTGAGCACGGGTCGATCCACAGGGAGATGGTTGTATATCCATTTGTGTTTTAGACGAGTCAATAAAGAATGTATATGTGTATGTTCAGCTCTATCCTAAGTGTTCGTATTTATGTTCAAATAAGCTTGTTATGGTTAAGGTTGGTCAGTAGAGTTAGGATTAGTCTTGTGCTTATCTTTTGCCATTCTTAAAATGATGTTGGGATAATCGAAAGTAGTGGGGATTAGGAGGACATAGGAATGGGATTTGCGAGTTTAAGCGAGCTTTCCAACGCTAAATCCATTCCTAGTGCCCCTTGTCCGTCCGCTAAATACGCTTATCCCAACCCTCTGCCAAACACCCGCAACCATGTATCCAATTAAGTCACAACTACATGTCACGTTGTAGTGCGCTTAAAGGACTTCTCGACTTAGGTCGCAGCTATATGTCACGTATAGCGTGCCTAAGTGAGGGGGTTGCGTTTGTTTGGTTGGGGTTCGTTTCAAGATGTTTGGCGAAGAGAAGCACAAAGAATTTTTCCGTCCCTCATACCACCTTCCTTGGCCTTAACAAGTGAGAAATTATTCACACATTATAAAAGAAAATAAAACAAAACAAGAAGGAAGAAAAGAAGGAAAAGCAAAAATACGGTTTCATAAGCTAACTACTTGGGTCCTCACCTAAGCAAGGAACTCCGTCGAGTATCACGGCTTGAAAAATACGGATAAGAGAAGAAAAGAAAAGAGAACAAGCAAATAAATATCAACAACTACTTAATAACAAGAATAAAATTACACTAGAAATTATAAGACAATGCAAGAATTAAAAGATACAAGTTAAAAAATAACAAACCCTCATCTTCATTTCATCATCCACTCAATACTCTCACTACATTTTAATTGAGGAATACATGAAGAAGAAGAAGAAGAACTAAAGCTAAACTAAATCCTAACAAAAAGAAGCCTCTTAACTTGGCACAAAACTGGCCTATTTATAGGCTGAGTGCTGAAACCCTAGGGCAAGATTCTGAGCCCAAATGAAATGATCAAACTACCCCAAAATTCCGAGTTGACATTGAGTCAACTCGGCCGCGGATCTGCGGCCGAGTCGCCACTTTGGCCGCGGTTCCGCGGCTATTTTGAGGAGTTGGCTTGTCGTTTTTTTGTGGAGTTTCTTGTGTTACTCTCTTCTGTTATTCTACATGTTCCAAATTGTAAATTGAATCCACAATTTCTTCAGATCTGCAACAATCCAAATTGGCATCAAAAATAATTCTTTTGACCTCATCTCCCTCGAGCTCCGCGCACCCATTGATTCTTATGTTTCCACTCTCGTGCTCTGTGCTTGTCCGAGACACGAATGACCATTGTCATTTGTCTTGTCTCATGAACTGGTACGCGGCACTGGACGGATATGGATGACCGGAACCCGGCTTTTATCTGTTGGCAACAGATGTTCTGCATTTTAGCGTAATAGTGGAGATTTTGTATCATTTGCATTATTTTGGACTAGGAACCTATAGCCTGTAAATATATAGCAAACACGGATTAAAAGCACCTGCCTATAAACAAACGGGCATAAGAATGGGCGGTATTAAATGCAATATTCTGGTATGAACAACAGGCAACCCCCATCAACACGTCGCTCAGTTCAGAGCTCTCTACGGTAATACTGGAGGTGACGAAAAATTGCTACTTCGCCAGTTCGTCGGCAGCTTAGCGGAAACGGCATTTGAATGGTACTCGGAGCTTCCGAATGACTCCATCAAAAAATTCACAGAAATGGAGCTGCTATTCACCCAGCGTTTCACAAGTGCCAGCGAAGGCACTCCGATCACGGCGTTGATCAATACTAGAGTGAAGCCGGGAGAGACATGGGCTCAGTATGCAATCCGGTGGCGAAACCTATAGTCGAGATGCGAACAACGCATAGAAGAAGCTCCTGCCATGGGCATATTCAAGGGGACCCTGGATCCGCAGGTGACTATTTCCCAATTCATGATGTTCTTCAAGCCGACCACTTTTCAGGCCTTGATCGACAAGCTGGCCCAAATGGACCAGATGGGCCATAGACCGTCCTCCTCAAAGACGGATCCTCAGAATGAAAAAGGGAAAGGGAAAGTGACCTTCGTCACCAACGCTCAGCAACAACCGAGTGGCCCGAAGCCAGTCGCTCACCAAAACGATAAACAGTGATCGCTCGGAGAAAAGATGAGACGCCCTTACTCGTTCACTCGGGGTAAGACAAAGAGATTATTCGAGCTAGCACTGCGCAACAGGCTCATCACTCTGCCAGTGCCGAGACGCCCAACGCAATCAGGCGACGTTAACAGCCCCAATTACTGTCCTTACCACCGAATATCAGGTCACCCAATTGAAGATTGTTACATCTTCAAAAGTTGGATCGAGGACCAGTACCAACAGGGCAAGTTCACGCTATCCGAAAACTGGAGGGTGAACCCGCCACAACCGCACGCTCCTAAAAAGGTGGACACGCCGGGGGTATCATGCTCACTTATAGAGGAAGCCCCATAGGAGGTGGCCCTTTCAGCTAAGACTAAAAGAATACTGAAGGACCTTCAAGCATGTCCGGCGATTAGGTAGAAGATCCCGCTGGAGCCTGAAATTATTAAGGGGATACTGAAGCTGCGCCCAACGCTGAAAGTTGGTGATGGTGGACAGAACTTTCGAGCCAAACCTCCGAAGTCTTTAAAGAAAAAGAAGAAGACCAAGAAGCCCGCACAGCCTGACGACAAACGCACGGACCTGCAAAAGCGTATTAACGTGCTGGAAGAATATAACCAGAAGGCGCGAACCCCGGTCACACTCTAAGAGTTTCTCAAGCATATCCTTGAGGGCGGAAATAATGACACTGATGAAGGAGAAGACTCATCAGAAGAACCCGAGGATTATGTAGAAAATTGTCACATAGTCTCTCATTCGTCAGCAAATGACGAAGAAGCTCACTCGGCGTCAGAAGATAATATAGAGGAGCTGGGGGAGGATCGGTGCCAAAATCCTTAGAACCGTCAGACGAGATGATTGACATGCTGCTGAACGAAGCCCGTCAGAAGAGCAAAGCTGATCAAGAGCGTGAAATGACCATATTCAAAAGAGCCAGGCGTCGGCATCTAGCGAAAGAAGTCATGGTAGGAATGAGTTGCCAAGAACTCCAAACAGATCGAAGCACGCCCACGGTAGACAAAAGCAGGCTTAAGACGAGGAAACGACTCACTAAGGCCCTGTCAATGGGAATGAAGTTGCCACCTTTCAAAGAAAGCACTTAAGAAAGTACGTGCCCTTACGAACCAGATACACATCTTAACTACTGCTTATACCATCGAAGGATCATGCACCCTACCGAAGAATATAACGCCTTCAAGAAGTGGTGGCAGGAATACGTCACCCATAGACAACAATTCAAGCAAATAAAGCGCAAAGCTCGTAAGGAGAAGAGAAGCACGACAGATGGGCACAAAAGAACTGCCGGCATGTCACGTCCCGAAAGTACGGAACATGACCGGCACTTAAACTACGAAACGTCTCGAGGAGTACGTAATCTAAGTAAGCCGAAAACCCAGAAATCCAAACCAAGAAAAGTAGTAGAGTGAAGGAAAAATCAATATAAAACAAGTAGTTTTAATAGCATAAGCCGAATTATGCGTTTTAAAAACATCAAGTATTTTCTGAAAATTTCGGCAGAGTCTCCTTTGTAAATAATGGCCCCTAAACGGGATACAACATGAATAGTATACGAAATCAATAAAAGGCATCCCCAAGCGGGAGCTAGCTCTTCATCAATCGACGGTCACAACCACACAAGCAATATAATATACAACGCCAAGGGCGAGGATCAAAACTCAAAAGGAACTCAAAACAACAAGAAATCCACAGAAAAATAACGCGCGACTCTAAGGTCGAAAGAATAACATCACTGTCTCTAGCTCAAAATAAATACATGTTTGGTTGATGGAACTTCTAGATACAACCGAATAATAATATACAATGTATAATGATGGGTACGATACAAATAAACCCACCTACTAGCAAGTCACCCGAAAGAAGCAGTGCCAGCAAATTCGTAATGGAACCTGTACGGCAAAACCTGCAAGAACTGTGGCACAACGGGGGTGAGTTGCCAACTCGTGAATAGAATACATCTACGAACAGGAATCGCATGCATGATGCAATCCTAGGTCATACGATCATAATATATCCTCAAAATATAACCAGCAGCCTATAACCATGGCTAGGGTATACCACTAAACAACAGTAATACCAAGTGCCCGTGTCAGTGCCTCAGATAGCAATATATCATATGAATGATGTATGAATGCATGAAAACAGAGTACATATACTAAAGAAACTGCTTTCATAACTCAGTGAGACTTCTGTATTTTAAAAAAAATGAGGTATCATAAGGAAATCAGTATAAACCGTGTCTAGCATCGACACAAAAACATAAATCCACATATCTCAATATCTCAGGCTCCGGCTACCCGGACTGACCTGGATCATCAAATCTCAGTACCTCAATATCTCGAAATCTCAATGTATCAAATCTCAATATCTAGGGCGCCGTCAGTCCAGACCGGCCCCTACCATCCATCTCAAGACTACGAAGGTATCCTCCGGATATCCGACGCGTCGGTTAAAATCACCGGTCGGTAGTGCTTCCCTGCCAGGCTCAACGTCAACAACACAGCCTTCTTGTCCCGGGGTACCGCACCGGTCCCACCATGTACCCGAAACGGTTCATCCAACTCTTCGAATCGGGTCTCGAAATCCATCAGCAAACTCATGGTGGACGACTCATACATCATGGGAAAACCGCACTTTTCATTTAAAAGAGAGAGAAAAGAAGTTTATAAATGTTTTTTTTGCGGTTTTCCCCCCCAAATCCAGGAAATCTCATGAAAATCCAAATCCAAATCCTCAATAGCATGTAAACAGTGAATATAGGCATGAGAATCCATGAATGCGGCAAAACAGTGAATAATAACATGCATGAAGTGACAAGTAATGACTACAATATCTAAGCTAGCATAAAAGGCAAGTACACTAATATCATGTCAAACTACTAGCTAACAAGCTAAATCAAGCAATAATATTCTCTAAGTGTACGTGACATGGTAATTACCGATGAAGATGTGTGTGAGACGGCAAGTAAGTGTACATGGTACATACGCATCATCGGTAATGGTGCTGGTGTCCTAACAGCATGATATCAACAATAGAATATGAATCATAATATAAGCATGCGATGCGGAGCGAACAACAATAATGAGCGGGAGCTAAATACTAAACAACGGTGCCCTTTGAAATAACACGAATGGTGGGGTTTTGAAAATAAAGGCTACGGTGGTTTTAAGAAAGGATACGTCTTTTGATATATCCGTAGATCCCTTGACCTGTCTTTTTAAATACCCACGATCCGTTAGTTTTGAAATAGGTAGAAATCTAATCTAGTCTGACAACTACACTAAACTATACGGCTGAACTAAAGGTAAGGAAACCGCCTAGCATCTGAGTCGATACATATATGAATATATATTAGTCGGTGATCCCGCCTCGATACTATCAATCCGATACCATATCTATAATCAGATATTCCCAAGTCAAGAGTGCAGATCAATAATCAAAATATAGCTCGTACGTAAATCCGTCGTACGACATCCCAAATCTGGGTACGGGTCAATATCACATTCATCACATTGTTCATCTGGTATCCTCTTTATCAAAGATCATAATCTGGTGTACTGATCTACGTCTAGTACAATACTGATACCGCCTAAGTATGCATGCACGTGTGTGAAACACTACGTCAAAGGACCCGCTACAACGTCATGTCGTATCTCAAATACGAACCCTGCCATATCACCGATCTCACGGCCTCAAATCAAAACTCATCGACTCATCTCAAATCGAGTATATGAACACATAGTCCCATACCCATGTGAACACATAACTATAATCCTATATACGCACATGTAAAAGAAAGGATGTGTGCAAGTATGTGCGCGTGTGTGTATAGGTGCAACCCCTACTCTAGGGTTTCGCAACTACACTAAACCAATCGCAGAACACCAAAAGTCCATCTTTATCATCAATAATATCAATTCAACATATACTAAATATATGTGTGTATACGTATTCGTACATCACCCCGAACTGCGGGGGTGCTATACGCCATCCACCCGACTTCTCCCCGTAGATATAAATCTACTCACCTGGTCCTCGCTCGCCGGTGCCGACGTCGCCACGCGCTTGCTTGTCGTCTCGAAGTCTTCGTAAGGATACCTGCATATCATAACGCACCGTATCGCATTATAATCCGACTCATGACTAAAACGACACACGAATCCCATATAGGTCAAAACCTATGGCTGCTGTCACAAATCAACCCAAAAACCCTCGACGTCGGCGTACAAACGCCAAACCATCGAGAAAAACCCAAACACACTCATTTGCTTGATCACAAGCACTAATTATACTATAAAATAGGTTAAAATTCACAAAAACCCCAAACTCACTTTAAAAGCCATTTTTCCGAAAATCTAGCAAGCAAAAATTTACCGTTTTAGTACAAAACTTGATGTTTTAACTATTCTAATGGCCATAATACTTATTAAACATCTTAAATAAGTCATAAAAACCATTTCCATAATTTAATCTCATTAAATTTCATTAGCCCCAAAATTCTAGTTTACAAATTAGCCAATTTTAACAATTTTATAGAAAAAATGCACATACAACAATCTAGCTTGGATTTGCATGATCTAAAGCATTAAACTACATTTTATAATGTTAATGAACTCATGAAAAACCTAATTACATTTTTCTCTTAATCAAATTCATGGTTTACAAAAATCTAGTTTGCAATTTAAGCAATTTGGACAATTGAAATGTAGCAATCTTGCAATATAGCAAGTAGCTCAGCTTTAGCATTCCTAAAAATTTTAAACTACACCTTGCAAACCTTTACACATGATAAAAATCCTAACTTACTCTCAATTCCCTTTTCTTTAAATTTCAAACTTCAAATTTAGAACCCTAATTAAACACATAATAGCTAGATTCAAATAATTAAACAATAACTTAAGTAAAATGCTAAGATTATACCTCACTTAATTAGAGATCTAGCATGAAAATCTTGACCTCCAATTTGCTCTCTTTTCACCACAATCCATGCTAGAATAGGCCAAAAAGAAATGGGTAGAGATTGGATTTTGATTTTGTGATGTTATACTTTGATTTTTGATGAATTTGTGAGGATTTTTTTTGAAGAGAATGAGGGGAGAAACAAGGGGAGGGCTGCTGAATTTGGACAGCAGAAATGGGGAAAGGGAGAGAGAGAGAGTGGGTGTGGGTGCATGTGGAATTGTCAAAGTCAACCCAATATCCATACCTCTTTATAAAACAATTTCCTCACATGAATTAAAGCCAAAAGAGGGGGGGAAAGTGACTGTCCAGCAGAGGTGGGGCCGGCCAAAAGTGAGGGGTGAGGTTGTGAGAGAGTGAACAAAAAAAATTCTATGCAAAAAGACCCCCCTCAAGTTACCAAATTGCAAGTTTTCGCTAATTTCACCAAAAAAAAGTCTTTTTTCTTCAATAATTTCTAAACCGTTTTGGCAAACCATTTCATTTCAAAAACAATATGTTAAAATTTTATTTAATGTGTTATGATGCAAAAAAAAATTTTCAACTCATTCCGATTTGTAATTTTCCCTAATTAAATGTATTAGTGACGGCTTAAAAAAAATATTAAAATAAAAAAAATTTCAGAAAATTTGAAATTTCACAAGTGCCTCAGTAAACACTAAATACTAGCAATTACATAGCTAGAATATGTATATTTAATTTTATAATAAAGATATTTGTATTTTGACTTTTTACAAAAAAAACCCCTTATTTTACCGTTTTTTCTGAAATTTCACCGAAACGATTTTCAAAACGTTACAATCTACCCCCCTTAAAGAAATTCGGTCCCCGAATTTAAATTAAAAACTTCCCCAAATACTAAAACATCTATGCAAGACCATCAAGTCGTCGGGGCTCCGAAATCATAAATACATAAAACAAATCGTAGTGCAGCGCATGCGCATGAAAAATGAGCATATAACTCAAAATCAAAACTCCGTCAAGCATCCCACAATCATCGGAGTCATGGGGAAGACATCAATGTCAAGATCCAATACGAAAACCAAAATGATATACATCATTAAAGCATCTAGAAGCAATGCATGACAAACCTTTTTCAAATCATCGTGCGATGTTCGCAACACTGCACAGTGGCGGACGTCTATTGTAAGAAAATAACTGCATATATATATATATATATATATATATATATATATCCTTCGTTTAATATGCACGTCCCGCCATTTTGAAAGCAATTTAGAAGGGTTCCTTGTTTTAAACGTTTCGTGTCATGTCAGACACGTCGGTAAATACTGAGACTATAGCTCTTCTTTGGAAATCCCTTCGATAACTATCAATGCATGCAAAAATATACTCAGGTACTGTCCTGTGACTAGTCCTGCTCAGTACTAAACCAAATAGCAAACATCATAAAATATACTGCTCCAACATAAATCAGTCCCAAATATATATATGAATGCCATGTGCGTTTGGTGCGCACGGAAATCGAAATCCATGAATGTGCTATACATATGCACAGAAACAACATCTAAGTGCATCGGGTGTGCACGAAACATCTGTCAAGGGCAACAGGTTTGCCTGACAGAAAAACAGGTGCATCTGACATGCACGAAGAATCTCGATTTAGTGCATCGGGTGTGCACCAAAATCGTATCTCATAACATGCGCCCAACATGCGCGAAAATCCAAATCATGTGCATTCATCGTGCACGAAATCATGAAATCCAATATCAAGCGCCGAACATGCGCAAAATCCAATCAGGTGCAAAAGGTGCACAAAACAAATATCGAACATCACAATCGAAGTCGAAGTCCAGTGCATCTAAGTGCACAAAATGCGAATCACTGCACTGCAAGCATATGTGAACTATATCGAGTGCAAGAACCAAATCGTATGCGTATATACGCACAAATAACCTCAACTGTATGAAATCCATATAATCACAAACATGAGAAACCAAGGCACGAAAACTATCTCAAGTGCAACAACTGTGCAAAAATCGTAAATACTCAGTAGGTGCAACCATGGTGCATGAAAACAATATCATGAAACTCAATCATCAAAACCAAATCATGCGAATAGATCGCTCAAAATACCAAAAATCAAGTATGGCGGAATAGTCCCGCTCAAGCACATCCTCCAAGAATCTCTGGCCAATTGTCGTGGTCACTCATAGCACGTCTCATCGACGGTCCTGAACTCTGGCCTGCCGGTGTGCATAACATGACCACTCCTGGGTCCAAGTCTTCTCGTAATTCATCCCAGAAAAGTCCTGTCGAGATCTCTCCCAAATCTCGTCTCTGCCGAACTGTCCGGAATTCATCGTCCTTTACTATATCGGTTTCTTGTTCCGGAACGGCTGCATACTCATCGCGGCTCCTTCTGGAAGGTATATCCAAGTACAATGCCTCGGCATGCGTATCGCATCTCTGATGTCGGCGGAGTGGAACGTCATCTCATCAAGATCTCGTACGAACCTCTTACTCCACTTTCTCTAATGTCGACTGCTTCGGACTCGTCTCGTCGTGGCCGCATGGACTGAGCTCCAACGCTATCCTTGTAACTGGAGTCTCCCAAGAATGCATCTCACCACCTAGCATCCGAATGAAGTCGAACCATCCGATCGATTCGTCAAAACCGCATAATCCCCCAAGAGCTCAACATCTTGGGTACAGTTTAATAGTATCGAGTACGTACCACTGCATCGATGGTCCAGCCGTAGAAGGGCAAACCCAAGCCTCACTAATGGCGCCGCGGAACTGCCGCAAACCCTAAGGTTCAAAGGCTTTCACACGGTCATTAAGTCGAGTTAGGGTTTCATTCTTCTAGAGGGTCCATAGAATTGCCTACATGTCTTTCCGAATACTTTAAACTTGGAATAATAGGTTTCTGACATTCGATCGTCTCTGTCGACTCTCAACGTCTCCGCGTGAAGTCGTCTCTAGCTGGAATCAATCCATCTGATGACCTCGCATCGGGGTAGCAAACGAACCACATGTCCTAGTCATTCATCCTCGGTGACTAGCGACCTTCTCTCATCTCTTAGTACAACTCGTACTGCAATAGCTTCAACATCTGGGACGATATCTCGTCGTTCGCAGCAACAACTGGCTCACTCGTCTGCACACTGAACCGTGTCTTAATCATCATGAATAAGCAATACATCAACGGTCATCAAAATCTGGTTGGCCTCTATCAGTGGCTCAATCCTCTAGGACCGATGTGCACGTCTGAGTAATCTCATACAGCAATCCACCCAACACTCGTGGCGCGAAAACACAATAAAAAGACACATCCCTGCAATTGTGTGTCACCGGAATCACGCCCTGGTCAGTCCTCGTTCTTGACGAGCTCGTGCTGACCGCAACTCTAGCCGTAGCTCTCCCTGCCCGAAATCGTGGCAGCAAAACCATGACTGGTACCGATGAGGCTAGATCAGGAATGAATATAATACTGAACAAAGAAATGTACATCCTAAGGCTTCTTAAGTGGAATAGCGTATCGTAAGTATGCCGCGGAACATACCCACGGTACGTCACTCTACTTTAGTTACATATTCCATCAACCAAGGGTCATCCTACACTCCGAAGGTAAAAGCTAACGCTCTGATACCAACTTTGTCACGTCCCGAAAGTACGGAACATGACCGGCACTTAAACTACGAAACGTCTCGAGGCGTACGTAATCTAAGTAAGCCGAAAACCCAGAAATACAAACCAAGAAAAGTAGTAGAGTGAAGGAAAAACCAATTTAAAACAAGTAGTTTTAATAGCATAAGCTGAATTATGCGTTTTAAAAACATCAAATATTTTCTGAAAATTTCGGCAGAGTCTCCTTTGTAAATAATGGCCCCTAAACGGGATACAACATGAATAGTATACGAAATCAATAAAAGGCATCCCCAAGCGGGAGCTAGCTCTTCGTCAATCGACGGTCACAACCACACAAGCAATATAATATACAACACCAAGGGCGAGGATCAAAACTCAAAAGGAACTCAAAACAATAAGAAATCCACAGAAAAATAACGCGCGACTCTAAGGTCGAAAGAATAACATCACTGTCTCTAGCTCAAAATAAATACATGTTTGGTTGATGGAACTTCTAGATACAACCGAATAATAATATACAATGTATAATGATGGGTACGATACAAATAAACCCACCTACTAGCAAGTCACCCGAAAGAAGCAGTGCCAGCAAAGCCGTAATGGAACCTGTACGGCAAAACCTGCAAGAACTGTGGCACAACGGGGGTGAGTTGCCAACTCTTGAATAGAATACATCTACGAACAGGAATCGCATGCATGACGTAATCCTAGGTCATACGATCATAATATATCCTCAAAATATAACCAGCAGCCTATAACCATGGCTAGGGTATACCACTAAACAACAGTAATACCAAGTGCCCGTGTCAGTGCCTCAGATAGCAATATATCATATGGATGATGTATGAATGCATGAAAACAGAGTACATGTACTAAAGAAACTGCTTTCATAACTCAGTGAGATTTCTGTATTTTAAAAAAAAAATGAGGTATCATAAGGAAATCAGTATAAACCGTGTCTAGCATCGACACAAAAACATAAATCCACATATCTCAATATCTCAGGCTCCGGCTACCCGGACTGACCTGGATCATCAAATCTCAGTACCTCAATATCTCGAAATCTCAATGTATCAAATCTCAATATCTAGGGCACCGTCAGTCCAGACCGGCCCCTACCATCCATCTCAAGACTACGAAGGTATCCTCCGGATATCCGACGCGTCGGGTAAAATCACCGGTCGGTAGTGCTCCCCTGCCAGGCTCAACGTCAACAACACGGCCTTCTCGCCACGGGGTACCGCACCGGGCCCACCATGTACCCGAAACGGTTCATCCAACTCCTCGAATCGGGTCTCGAAATCCATCAGCAAACTCATGGTGGACGACTCATATATCATGGGAAAACCGCACTTTTCATTTAAAAGAGAGAGAAAAGAAGTTTATAAATGTTTTTTTTTGCGGTTTTCCCTCCCAAATCCAGGAAATCTCATGAAAATCCGAATCCAAATCCTCAATAGCATGTAAACAGTGAATATAGGCATGAGAATCCATGAATGCGGTATAACAGTGAATAATAACATGCATGAAGTGACAAGTAATGACTACAATATCTAAGCTGGCATAAAAGGCAAGTACAATAATATCATGTCAAACTACTAGCTAACAAGCTAAATCAAGCAATAATATTCTCTAAGTGTACGTGACATGGTAATTACCGATGAAGATGTGTGTGAGCCGGCAAGTAAGTATACGTGGTACATACGCATCATCGGTAATGGTGCTGGTGTCCTAACAGCATGATATCAACAATAGAATATGAATTATAATATAACCATGCGATGCGGAGCGAACAACAATAATGAGCGGGAGCTAAATACTAGACAATGGTGCCCTTTGAAATAACACGAATCGTGGGGATTTGAAAATAAGGGCTACGTTGGTTTTAAAAAAAGATACGTCTTTTGAAATATCCGTAGATCCCTTGACCTGTCTTTTTAAATACCCACGATCCGTTAGTTTTGAAATAGGTAGAAATCTAATCTAGTCTGACAACTACACTAAACTATACGGCTGAACTAAAGGTAAGGAAACCGCCTAGCATCTGAGTCGATACATATATGAATATATATTAATCGGTGATCCCGCCTCGATACTATCAATCCGATACCATATCTATAATCAGATATTCCCAAGTCAAGAGTGAGGATCAATCATCAATATATAGCTCGTACGTAAATCCGTCGTACGGCATCCCAAATCTGGGTACGGGTCAATATCACATTCATCACATTGTTCATCTGGTATCCTCTTTATCAAAGATCATAATCCGGGGTACTGATCTACGTCTAGTACAATACTGATACCGCCTAAGTATGCATGCACGTGTGTGAAACACTACGTCAAAGGACCCGCTACAACGTCATGTCGTATCTCAAATACGAACCCTGCCATATCACCGATCTCACGGCCTCAAATCAAAACTCATCGACTCATCTCAAATCCAGTATATGAACACATAGTCCCATACCCATGTGAACATATAACTATAATCCCATATACACACATGTAAAAGAAAGGATGTGTGCAAGTATGTGCGCGTGTGTGTGTATAGGTGCAACCCCTACTCTAGGGTTTCGCAACTACACTAAACCAATCACAGAACACCAAAAGTCCATCTTTATCATCAATAATATCAATTCAACATATACTAAATATATGTGTGTATACGTATTCGTATACATCACCACGAACTGCGGGGGTGCTATACGCCATCCAGCCGACTTCTCCCCGTAGATATAAATCTACTCACCTGGTCCTCGCTCGCCGGTGCCGACGTCGCCACGCGCTTGCTTGTCGTCTCGAAGTCTTCGTAAGGATACTTGCATATCATAACGCACCGTATCTCATTATAATCCGACTCATGACTAAAACGACACACGAATCCCATATAGGTCAAAACTTATGGCTGCTTTCACAAATCAACCCAAAAACCCTCGACGTCAGCGTACAAACGCCAAACCATCGAGAAAAACCCAAACACACTCATTTGCATGATCACAAGCACTAATTATACTATAAAATAGGTTAAAATTCACAAAAACCCCAAACTCACTTTAAAAGCCATTTTTCCGAAAATCTAGCAAGCAAAAATTTACCGTTATAGTACAAAACTTGATGTTTTAATTATTCTAATGGCCATAATACTTATTAAACATCTTAAATAAGTCATAAAAACCATTTCCATAATTTAATCTCATTAAATTTCATTAGCCCCAAAATTCTAGTTTACGAATTAGCCAATTTTAACAATTTTATAGCAAAAATGCAAATACAACAATCTAGCTTGGATTTGCATGATCTAAAGCATTAAACTACATTTTATAATGTTAATGAACTCATGAGAAACCTAATTACATTTTTCTCTTAATCAAATTCATGGTTTACAAAAATCTAGTTTGCAATTTAAGCAATTTTGACAATTGAAATGTAGCAATCTAGCAATATAGCAAGTAGCTCAGCTTTAGCATTCCTAAAAATGTTAAACTACACCTTGCAAACCTTTACACATGATAAAAACCCTAACTTACTCTCAATTCCCTTTTCTTTAAATTTCAAACTTCAAATTTAGAACCCTAATTAAACACATAATAGCTAGATTCAAATAATTAAACAATAACTTAAGTAAAATGCTAAGATTATACCTCACTTAATTAGAGATCTAGCATGAAAATCTTGGCCTCCAATTTGCTCTCTTTTCACCACAATCCATGCTAGAATAGGCCAAAAAGAAATGGGTAGAGATTAGATTTTGATTTTGTGAGGTTATACTTTGATTTTTGATGAATTTGTGAGGATTTTTTTTTGAAGAGAATGAGGGGAGAAACAAGGGGAGGGCTGCTGAATTTGGACAGCAGAAATGGGGAAAGGGAGAGAGAGAGAGTGGGTGTGGGTGCATGTGGAATTGTCAAAGTCAACCCAATATCCATACCTCTTTATAAAACAATTTCCTCACATGAATTAAAGCCAAAAGAGGGGGGGGGGGAAAGTGATTGTCCAGCAGAGGTGGGGCCGGCCAAAAGTGAGGGGTGAGGTTGTGAGAGAGTGAACAAAAAAAAATTCTATGCAAAAAGACCCCACTCAAGTTACCAAATTGCAAGTTTTCGCTAATTTCACCAAAAAAAGTCTTTTTTCTTCATTAATTTCTAAACCGTTTTGGCAAACCATTTCATTTCAAAAACAATATGTTAAAATTTTGTTTAATGTGTTATGATGTACAAAATTTGTTTCAACTCATTCCAATTTGTAATTTTCCCTAATTAAATGTATTAGTGACGGCTTAAAAATAATATTAAAATAAATTTTTTTTCAGAAAATTTGAAATTTCACCAGTGGCTCAATAAACACTAAATACTAGCAATTACATAGCTAGAATATGTATATTTAATTTTATAATAAAGATATTTGTATTTTGACTTTTTACAAAAAAAAACCCTTATTTTACCGTTTTTTCTGAAATTTCACCGAAACGATTTTTAAAACGTTACACGGCAACTGTCACATGGTTGATTCCGGGGGATCACAAGTTCTTACCTTTTGGAGTGATTCTTACGAAGAAATGGCCCTTAACCCCCTCTTTAAGGAATCCACCTCTGAAAAAGAAGAAGAGATGAAGAACTGCGAGAACATTCAGCTGCGTAATCATACGTTGCCTGAAAAGAATCTCGGACCTCCAAACAAAGGTTCGAACAGAAAAGACAAGGGAAAGGAGAAAATCCATGAGGAGATTGCCCTTGATGATGGGGTTGTCAAAGAGCTCGTAGCCAAGGACACGCCTAAGAAAAGCAAGGTGGATTACAATATCCTAGCGCATTTGAGGAAGTTACCCTCACAACTAAGCATACTGAATGCCCTCTTTCTATCTTAAGAAGCACGGGATTCCTTGGTCAAGGCGTTACAAGAGCCCGATCAGTTCCAGGCCTTCATCGCAGAGACGGAAATGCAAGATGAGCTGGCAGAAGTCCACACGGCTAACATTACATTTAACGACGAGGATCTTCTCCTTGGTACATGTGACCACAACCGTCCTTTATATGTCATTGGATACTGCCATGACATCAAAATAGGGAAAATACTTGTTGACAACGGGTCCACTGTTAATCTTCTCAACGTGCGGGTGCTAAAGAAATCTGCATGAGCGTTCAGTATTTAGCCCGAGATAAAATCACTATCTCTGGATTTGATTGGCAGTCGTCGCAGATGCTCGGGTCCGTGATACTAACATTGTGCTTTGGGCTTCTCGTCACAGAAATCAAATTTCATGTCATCGACGCTAGGACTTGCTACAACGCTCTACTTGGTCGGCCTTGATTATATAAATATAACGTCATCCCTTCTACACAACACCGATGTATGAAGTATTTCAAAGACGGCCTCGAGTACACCGTTACGGGAGAGCTAAACTCATTCTCTGTGAACGAAGTCCGAAAATATGAAGACGCCAAGTACTTCCTTCCAGACTTCGAAGACATGGAGATGTCTCATAAGCCGGAGCTTAAACAGAAGCCCATCACTCCCATTCCTACCTTTGGAAGCGATACCGAAGAGGATGAAGAAATAGTCTACTCGGGACAGCCTCAAAAGCGGAATGATAAACCCGGACCATCCGCTCCAATTTTGGTCTTTGGCAGCGACTCCGAAGATGAAACCAACGTCGTATTCTCTGTTCTCCCGTCGATGCAAACCTTCGTTGGAGTAGACCGGAGTTTGTAAATCACCATGGTTCCGTGGCGACACTACAGAGAGCTTGATGCGCTGGAGACATATAGAGTGCAAGAGTTGCTGACGTTTTACATCCCTCCCAGGCGAAGAGGTGAAAAGTCGATCTTATTCTATCGATCCACGGAGACTAAAGTCGAAAGAGAAGTTTGGCATGGTGCCGATCCTGCTCTCGACAGGATCCAACCCATTCGTCTGCCCAGGTATTACATCGAGGGATTGAAAAGGTTATTAAGATGCCAAGGCATACCATTCAAACAAACTCCTCGAAAAGCTTAATTCTACAACAGGATTTGGAACGTCCCCGGAACGCAGCGAAAATTGCCCAACGGAAAAATGGACACGATTGGGCTTGGATATTTCCAGTCCGAGAAACGGGAGAAATTCCATGACTGCCATATCATAAAGGACCTTGATGAAGAAGAGGATGCTCTTTTGAAAGACGTTGACGTTGAACCAGAACGAGGTCCTACCATAAAAGTGTCGAGTCCGTCATTTGAAGAACAGATAGACAAGCTAATAAGGGAAGCGAGTCAAAAGGTTCGGAATGACTACAGCCGCGAAATAGCCATTTACGAGAAAACCAAGACGCAACACCTCCTTTAGCAGGCTACGGAGGACGACTATGCCCTTCACCGTCAGCCCGCCATGCATTCCCAAGACAAGAAAAAGGTCCGACGCAGAGGCAAAAACAAGTCAAAAACAAAAAAAATGTTCGACAGTGGCAAAACGGATCCATAAGGCCACGTGGTCAAGAAAAGGTCAACCGGAATCCGTCTCTAACGAAAAAGATGGGTCGAGTATATTACTTCCTTCAAGACAAGACAAGGAAGATATTTGACCTCGTCATGAAAAATCAGATGATTACGCTCCCGGAGTCCAAGCACCCCGAACAAGAAAACGAGGTTCATCGCCCGAATTATTGCTCCTATCACCGAGCGATAGGACATCCTCTTGAAGACTGCTTCACCTTCAAAAACTTGGTCGAAGACCAATATCAACTTGGCAGGTTCTCTCTATCCAACAATTGGAGGGTAGCCCCACCGCAAAGGCATTTGCCAAAAGCAACGTATATGGCGAGAGTAGAACCAGATCAACATCGGTCTTGGAAATGATCTCGTACCTGTCACGTGATAACGTTGTA
Source organism: Agapanthus africanus (assembly GCA_030015575.1). Lineage (NCBI taxonomy): Eukaryota > Viridiplantae > Streptophyta > Magnoliopsida > Asparagales > Amaryllidaceae > Agapanthus > Agapanthus africanus. The sequence continues at coordinate 176,516,440 of JASDDO010000026.1, read as the reverse complement.
AGAAGAAGGAGTGCCCGAGAATATGGATGACCTCTCCTGGTGCTTCGAAAACGAGGATGAAGAGGAATTAATCTCAGAATTTCCACCAACGCTAAAAGAGTTGGAAAATGGAATACATACTACTGCGGACAACCTAAGGAAAATCGACTTGGGGACGGCAAACAACCCGCGGCCTACGTTCGTCAGCGAGCTGCTATCTAAAGAACAGGTGGCTACGCTAAAAGACGTGCTCATGAAGTATAAGGACTGTTTCGCATGGAACTATTCCGAGATACCGGGGCTATATCCGGAAATAGCCGTGCATAAATTGGCGATATCTCCGGACGTCAAGCCAGTTAAACAAGCACCAAGAAGAATGCGGCTCGAATTTGAAATGAGCATCAACGCCAAAGTTAAGAAGCTAATCGATTCCGGCTTCATCCAAGAAGTTCAATACCCCGACTGGATCGCCAACATTGTCCCAGTGATGAAGAAAAATGGGACGGTGTGCATCTGCGTGGACTTTTGGGATCTCAACAAAGCCTGTCCGAAGGATGATTTTCCCGTACCGGTTACCGAGCTGATGATAGAGAACACGTCCACTCACGAAGTCTTCTCCTGCATGGACGGCTCATCAGGATACAATCAAATAAAGATGCATCCCGAAGACCAGAAGCATACCGCTTTCCAGACTCCTCTGGGCATATTCTGCTACAAAGTGATTCCTTTCGGTCTGAAGAATGCCGGCGCTACTTATCAGAGGGCCATGACGAAGATTTTCGATGACCTCATACATGAAATCGTCGAATTCTATATTGATGACCTCGTGGTGAAAAGCAAATCATATGAGAAACACTGGGAGCATTTGAAAATAGTGTTCCAGCATCTTCGGAAATACAATCTGAAGATGAACCCTCTCAAATGCGCGTTTGGAGTTTCCTTGGGAAAGTTCCTGGGGTTCATCATCCGACACCGGGGCATCGAAATAGATCCATCATAGATCAAGGCGATTATGGAAATACCTTCGCCAAGAACTCTCAAGCAATTGCGATCTCTCCAAGGAAAGCTCATGTACATCCGGCGGTTCATAGCCAATCTCTCCGGAAAATACTGTCCCTACAGTCACCTGATGAAGAAAGGGGCCCCGTTCATTTGGGATCGTAAATGCCAGGGTGCACTCGACGAAATCAAGCAATACCTGCAGAATCCGCCGGTACTGACTGCTCCAGTCAAGGAAAAGCTCCTCATCCTATACACAACAGCCCTTGAAGGTTCTTTAGGCGCGCTATGGGCACAGGAGAATGATCAAGGGAAAGAGAGAGCCCTCTACTATTTGAGTCGGGTTCTCCTGGGGGCAGAAAACAACTACTTCCCTATCGAAAAACGCTGCCCGGCGTTAATCTTCACGATAACGAAGCTCAGACACTATGCGTTGGCGCATGAAGTCCATCTCATATCAAAGGTGGATCCTCTCAAGTATTTAATGTCAAGAGCCATACTAACGGGACAGCTCGATAAATGGGCCCTACTCTTAATGGAATTCTCGATAACATACCGACCTCTCAAGGCAGTGAAAGGCAAGGCCATCGCTGACTTCCTCGCTGAGCATCTGATACCTGCCGATTTACCCCTAAATTGTGAATTGCCGGACGAGCACGCATTTGACACGATCTACAGGGAGAGAAGAGGGGGTGATACCCGATGGGAACTCTACTTTGATGGGGCATCATCTATGAAGAAGCGACAGCACAACACCCCTATAATCAAATCTGGAGTAGGCCTTATCTTCGTGACTCCGCAAGGAGGGATGATGCGCTTTGCCTTTTCCTTAACAGAGCCGAGGACAAACAATGTAGCAAAATATGAGGCTTTAATAGCAGGTCTTGAGATCGCTGTCGACATGGAAATCGAAAACCTCCTTATATACGGAGACTCCTAGCTAGTCGTTAGTCAAGTAAACGGCGACTATCAAACGTGCAAACCAGAGTTGGTAAGTACGGCGAGAGAGTGCAACAATTGCTGACTCAAATCCCTTCCTACGTCCTAGAAATCATGCCGCGTACAGAAAATAGCAAGGCGGATGCATTAGCCAAACTCGCTAAAGAACTGGCTGACGAAAACCTCGATGACGTAAGGATCGTTGTACAAAGCCGTCGGGTTCTTGCACTAGCGGAAATATCTCCGGAGTCGTTTGAAGATAAGGAAGCGACCAAGCAAACGGCCCTACAAATAGAAAACCAAGAAAAGGCTAAGGATTAGAGAGAAGTCTTTATAGACTACTTCAAATCCCGTCAAACGCCGGAAGATGCATCTTCAAGACATCAGCTCATGAAACGAGCTCTGTCTTTCGCCTTCGTTAATGATACTCTATATAAGAGATCGTTCGACTCTCTGTAGCAAAGATGCCTGGGACCGGAAGAAGCAAAGAGAGTCATCCAAGAAACTCACGATGGACTCTGCGGTTCTCATCAAGCCGGGCCAAAGATGAAGCTGAAGATCAAAAGGATGGGCTACTATTGGCCCACGATGATCCAGGACAGCCTCGAATACACAAAGCAGTGCCACTCGCGCCAAATTCATGGAGACTTCATCCACCAGCATCCAAACCCGCTACACCCAACAGTGGCTAGCTGGTCGTTCGAAATGTGGGGAATCAATATAATCGGGCCCATCGAGCCAGTATTGTCCAAAAGACATCGGTTCATATTGGTGACAACCGATTACTTCTCTAAGTGGGCAGAAGCACTACCGCTAAGAGAAGTGAAGACAGAGAATATTCTCCATTTCTTCAAGACACATGTCATCTATCGTTTCGGCACTCCACGACGGATTATCTCCGACAACGTGCCGGCCTACAGAAATCACAGAATCAGCCGCTTCGCACAACAGCATAATATAGACTGAAGATACTCTTCGGTCTATAATACCCAAGTTAATGGTCTAGCTGAGGCTTTCAACAAAATCTTGATGAAGATCATAAAGAAGACGGTGTCCAAAAATAAAAAGGACTGGCACGAGAGACTGCATGAAGCTCTCTAGGCTTACCGGACCACGTTCAAAACGGCCACAAATACAACGCCATTTGCGTTGGTATTCGGCACGGAAGCAGTACTCTCCTTGGAGATAGAGCTACCCTCTCTACGAGTGGAGGTTCATTACGAGCTAACAGATGAAGAGAATACTCATCTTCGGCTTGAGGAGCTCGACGCCCTCGATGAAGCTCGTCTCATGGCGCAACAAAACCTAGAATCTTACAAAGCAAGGATGGCGCGCTCATATGAAAGACTGACTAGGTCGAGAACATTCCGCCAAGGCGAACTTGTGCTAGTCGTCAGAAGACCTATGATCCCTAATCGTGCCAAACGGGGGAAATTTGAGCCAAACTATAAGGGCCCGTACATCATAGACAAAGTCTACCAAGGTGGGTCTTACTTGCTCATAGATATGCATGGCGAAAGACCCTTCAGGCCAATAAACAGCCGGTTCCTGAAAAAATACTACGCCTGACGAGTCACGGCCTAGGTTAACGATAGATGACGACCCCTATGTCCGCTCACAATCTTCCCAAACCCAAATTCTATAAGTAGTATCCAACGAAAACTTGCCTCCAAATCGCTATGGACCGAAACGTCCTTAAACTAATAAGGGACCGAGACGTCCTAAAACTAGTTACGGGCTGAAACGTCCCTAAACTAACGACGGAATGAGACATCCTGAAACTAGTTACGGACCGCAACCTCTCTAAACTAACGACGGACTGAAACGTCCTGAAACTAGCTACGGACCGAAACGTCCCTAAACTAACGACGGACCGAAACGTCCTAAAACTAGCTACGGACCGAAACGTCCCTAAACTAACGACAGACCGAAACTTCCTGAAACCAGTTATGGACCGAAATGTCCCTAAACTAATAAGGGACCGAGATGTCCTGAAACCAGCTATGGACCGAAACGTCTGGAAACTAATAAGGGACCGAGATGTCATGAAACTAGCTACGGACCGAAATGTCCCTAAACTAACTGCGGACCATAACGACCTTAAACTACTACGGACCGCAGCATCCTTAGGCTAAGGTGGCAAAACTAAAATAAAATAAAATAAATAAATAAAAAGAAGATAAAAAGAGAGAAAAGAACGGTACGTCCACAAGCGAAATGGGCACGGATGAAAATCCGAAAGGGCTCCGTGAGTAAAAACAGAAGGGCTACCAGTGAGTTTGTGAAAACCCGAAAGGGCGCAAACTCGTAAAAAAATTCATGCACACTTGCAAGGTCCTCTCGACCTTGTAAAGAGAAAATACCTGCATGAGATCCTTATGATTCACAAGGGAGAAAAACACTTAGGGATCCCCATGATTCCTAAGGAGAAATTACACTTACGGGATTCTCACGACTCGTAAGGAGAATTCTCTTCTGAGACCCTCAAGGCTCATAAGATTCAAAAGCCTTAAGCTACAGGGATCTGAACCTGTTCTTAAGCCATCACATTTGCCAGACTGCCCTACAAACGGTCCAATATTGACCCTTGTATACAATCCACAGGCACAAATAAACGCTCCCTCACCAAGTCCCACCAACGACGAGGAATGTCCTCATGTGGTGAACGCTTGTAAGTCCTCTCGACTTATAAGGAGAAAACACTATTGTAAGATCCTTACGACTTATAAGAGAACACACACTTAAGAATCCTCACGATTCTTAAGGAGAAAACGCACATACGAGATCCTCACGACTCGTAGGGAGAAACACCTTTATGAGACCCTTACGGCTCATGAAGTCAAAAGCCTTAGTCGACAGGATTCCAACCCTGTTTGCTAAGCCTTCTTTGTTTAAATCGACAAAGACAAATGATGATTCGCTCCTGGCAATATCCCAGTTGTAGCGATGTTGATGCCTAAATCGGTATCAAATTCCAAGTCCTTTCCCGGCAAATGATGATTCGCTCCGGGCAATATTCCAGTCACAACGATGCTGATGCTAAGATTAGTATCAGATCTTGAGTTCCATACTCGCAGCAAAATTGGCGAGTCGAAAATGCATATGAAATAGCCGAAATGTTTTGGCAACTCGCAATAAGAATCGGCGAGTAAAATATATGCATATAAAAATAGCCGAAATGATTGGGCACCGTGAAAAATAGCCGAAATGATTGGGCAATCGCGACTTTCGCGATATAAAAAGCTGAAATGATAAAGCATCGCGGAAAGAAATAAAAAAATGAAAGAATGAAACTTTTGCCCTGCAGGTAAGTCCATACTGACCCCTGTATACAATCCATGGGCATAAACGAAAAGGGAGCGACATGTCCCAACAAACTCTATCAAAGGGAAAGTAAGATCTCGACAGCAACATCTGCATCCCAAAAGACCAACAACGGCGTTCCTCCTCATGCTAGCAGGGCACAGATGCGACACCACCAATCGGAACTACGGCAAAATCCCCAGTTTCAAGACTTTATGGTTCACAGACAACCTAGAGTCAGCCCCGACACCGCAGAAAGCAGAGCAAGTCAACCCAACACCGCAGAAAGTGGAGTACGTCATCCAATGACCCCGTCGCGGAAATACGTCAGCAAATGACCTCTGTCTCGGAAATACGTCAGCCAATGACCTCCGTCTCGGAAATACGTCAGCAAATGACCTCTGTCTCTGAAATACGTCAGCAAATGACCTCTGTCTCGGAAATACGTCAGCCAATGACCTCCGTCGCGGAAATACGTCAGCAAATGACCTCCGTCTCGGAAACACGTCAGCCTATGGCCTCCGTCTCGGAAATACGTCAGCCTATGGCCTCCGTCTCGGAAATACGTCAGCCAATGCCCTCCGTCTCGGAAACACATCAGCCAATGACCTCCGTCTCGGAAATACGTCAGTAAATGACCTACGTCTCAGAAACACGTCAGCCAGTGACCTCCGTCTCAGAAATACGTCAGCAAATGACCTCCGTCTCGGAAATACGTCAGCCAATGACTTACGTCTCGGAAACACGTCATCCAATGACCTCCGTCGCAGAAACAAGTCAGCCAATGACCCCCGTCTCGGAAATACGTTAGCAAATGACCTTCGTCTCGGAAACACGTCAGCCAATGACCTCCGTCTCGGAAATACGTCAGCAAATGACCTCCGTCTCGGAAACACATTAGCCAGTGACCTCCATCTCGAAAATACGTCAGCAAATGACCTCCGTCTCGGAAACACGTCAGCCAGTGACCTCCGTTTCGGGAACACGTCAGCCAGTGACCTCCGTCTCGGAAATACGTCAGCCAGTGACCTCCGTCTCGAAAACATGTCAGCCGACGACCTCCCCGTCAGAGAAATGTTTCGACTCGGAAATAAGTCAACTCACCAACCACTTACGAGTCCTCTCGACTTGTAGAGGAGAAAATTCTCTTGTGAGATCCTTACGACTCTAAAGAGAAAACGCACTTAGGAATCCTCATGAATCTTAAGGAGAAAGTACACCTACGGGATCCTCTCGACTCGTAGGGAGAAAAGACTTTATGAGACCCTCACGGCTCATAAAGTTGAAAAGTCTTAGGCAGCAGACCTGAACCTGCTTCCTAAGCCATCGCTACCCTACAAAGAGGTTAGGATGAATTGTTAACTACCTTCTACAGGCTACACTTGCCAAAGTTACATGCCACTGAAATGGAAGTGCTACTCAAGTGTACATAAACTACTTCGCGCCAAGTCAAAACAAAAAGGCATAACCCATGGACATCAGCCACATACTATGCAAGGCAACAAAGAGAACATTCGACTCGCATCCAATTAAGCTTTCGAAGCATACCCACTCATGTATACACGAAAAGGATTAATGCGTGAAATAAATGCATAGAAAGGAAAATTTTGTCATTCATACTTCAAAAAATTCTTACATTGATGAAGATAGTAAAACAAAAAAACATCATTAAAATGTTCATAATAATAAAACATTAAATCCTAGACATGGATTGAGGAAATCAAAAGTAAGGCCGTCTAAAATGCTTCTAGCCTTTCTGACCATTCTCATATGCATCTTCTCGCGAATACAAGCGTCAGGATTTTCACTGATATCATCCGCCCTTTGATAGGCAGAGATTATCATTGTCTGTTGGAAAACTTGATGCAAGATATCAACAAGAGTATCTCGCCGCCTCTTCGAGATCAAGCCTATCAGATACACTGAGTGTACCTTGTCTTCGGCGTTATCAAGCGCCTCCAGCGGCATGGCTTCATAAAATCCAGAAAGGGCTTTCCAAATCGCTCCCACGATGATCTTCAACAAAGCAGAACGACGGGGGAGTAGTCGACCGTTGTGTTCATCGAGGCGACGCATAACCTCAGCGCATTGAGCGTCCGTAAACTCCTGGTTTTGACAACGGCCTTGGACGCGAATGTCTTCATAGGAGATAATTTCATCAAGATCATACAAATAAACGGCCATAGTACCTGCGCGAAAAAGAACAAGGGTTAGATGTCAATGCTACAGTCCAAATTCTGATACTTGGTACTTTAAATTTGTACCACACTGCAATGCAGTGGAATGGGACCAAGGGGGACCCACAAAATCAAGGTGACGGCTCATCATTGATGAGAAAATCACTCATTAGAAAAGAAATCCTAAAAAAAAAGAGATCCTCATTTAATGAGAGACTCCTCGGGTCAAGGAGTTAAACTCCCTCGAGAGCAACGCTCTGCAAACAGGAGTGACATCTGTCAACTCTAATTATGAGGGAAATAAAATTCCAAGAGCTTTGCTCTGTGAAAATGATGGAATCATCCATCAAAATCCTAAAAAGCAAAGCTTTTACTGAGTTAAAAACTCCGAGATTTTTAAGATCTGCAAAACGAACTCTAAGAGTTCCTCATTAATGGGTTAAGAAACCCTAAAAAGAAGATTTTTTGATCGATGATCTAAGAAGAGCAAAGCTCTGTTTTCATTTAATGGGTTAAGAAACCCTAAAACACATCTTTAAGATCTGTGATCTGAGAAGAACAAAGCTCTGTTTAATGGGGTCGAACATGATTCTTACCAAAAATTTGAACAAAGCTCTAACTTAAAGGAAGTTCCTTGGGCAGAGATCTATGCTCTGAAGAGAGAATTAAATTCTCAGAAAAACAAGAAGGGGAGAAGATGAACAGCGGTCATCTCAAAGGTCCAAAGGCCCTATTTATAGGCGCTGGAAGTCGATCCAACTTCCAAGACAATCCAACGGTGGAAAGGCTGCCATCGCTGTACTCACGTGTGAGCCATATGAGCGCAACGGTGGGGGGGCATTTGTTTCCCCCCAAGAGAGCAGGAATTTGTTCAAAATTTTAAATTTGAACTGAGGAAGCGCCTCCCGTACAGAGCACAAGAGCGCTGGCGCCATGAGTCAAAGACTCTGAGGCAGAGCCCCACGTGCAAAGCATGAGAGCGCTAGAGCCAAGAAAGCTGGTGCCAGAACTAAACGTTCTCTGCCGTTGGATCAAATATCCAATGGTGATTAAAAATCACCAAAATACAGAATTAAATTCTGATTGAGAAAATACTCCTCAAATATTTCTAAACAAGAAAGATTGTGCTCTGTAAATCAGAGCACCGTTGGATCAAAGATCCAATGGTGATTAAAAAATCACCAAGATACAGAATAAGTTCTGTTTGGGGAAAATATTTTCCCAATCTTGTTAAAAACAAGAAAAATGTTTTCTGTAAAACAGAAGTACTTGGAACAAAAATCCAAAGGTGGATAAATTCCACAAATCAATTAGAAAATCTCTCGCTGGGAGATTTCCTTAACTGATTCAACGAATCAGCCTCCCCTATATAAAGGACTCAAGACTTCAAGTCTTATACAGAAGAACCCCTCCATAAACTTCGATCTCAAAGAGAAGAGCAAGTTTTAAGAATAAGAATTTTCTTCAAGGTAAATAACAATAAGTGAGATTATAGCATCTCCTATATATTTGAGAGTTTAACTCTCATATCAGAAGAGTTTAGTTCTTTTTCCAGATCTCAGATCTATAAGACGAAGTCTTTCACTAGGGGGAACCCAATTCTCAGAGAATTGAATTGGGTAGAACAAAAAAACTCAGTGCTTAGCACTCAAATCTGGCGCTCAGCGCTGAACGCTCCACGTGCTCCTCACGTGGGCGCTATTTAATAAGAAGTGCTTAGCACTCAAATCTGGCGCTCAGCGTTGAGCTCTCCACGTGTTCCTCACGTGGGTGCTATTTAATAAGAAGTGCTTAGCACTCAAATCTGGCGCTCAGCACCGAGCGCTCCACGTGCTCCTCACGTGAGCGCTATTTAATAAGTAAGGCTTAGTACTCCAAGTCTGGCGCTCAGCGCCGAGCGCTCCACGTGCTCCTCACGTGGGCGCTGCTCAATAAAGAGCACTCAACACTCAAATGCTGGCACTCAGTGCCAAGCGCTCCGCATGCCCTTCACGTGGGCGCTGCATAAAATAAAAGAGTGCTCAACACTCAAATGCTAGCGCTCAGCGCCAAGCGCCCCATATGCCCCTCATATGGGCGCTACTTAACATAGAGCGCTCTGCACTCCTCAAGAAGATCCTAGCACCATGAAGAGTGTTCAACACTCATAAAAAACAAAAAGAAAGTGGGTGTCAGTATTCACATAAATGTTTAGCATTATGTGTACAGAGAAAGGACTGTGTCCTAGCAAGTGTTTAACACTTTATAAAAAAAGGGGAAATGACAAAGATTAAGTTGGCTGAGCCCAAAGTTGGCCAAACCCTAAAATCGACCGAGCCCATAGGACTTCTTCTAAATTGGACTTAGTCCCAAACAAGGTTATCAAACCTTTGATGAATATTCATTGGTTCAAGGGTACATCTCTCCACACTTCTGATACATGTCGTTGTTATTCTTCAACGTCTTCAGAGAGGTAGAGGGTCCCAATAACCAATAATTCTTGGTATACCCCCCAAACCAAAAACTCTATGGAATGCAACGTCCTTAAAAACTAAATTGTGGACCGCAACATCCCTAAAAACTAAATTGCGGACCACAATGTTCTTAAAACTAAACTCCATGGACCGCAACTTCCTTAAAACTAAATTGCAAACCGCAACGTCCCTAAAAACTAAATTCCACGGATTATGATGTACTTAAACTTTGGACTGCAATGTCCTTAAAACTAAACTCCATAGACCGCAATGTCCTTAAAACTAAACTCCATGGACAACAACATCCTTAAAACTAAATTGCGGACCGCGACGTCCTTAAAAACTAAATTCCACGGATTATGATGTCCTTAAACTTTGGACCGCAATGGCCTTAAAACTAAACCCTTTGCACCGCAACGTCCTTAAAACTAAATTGTGGACCGCAACGTCCCTAAAAACTAAATTGCTGACCGCAATGTCCCTATAAACTAAAGAAAATCCTGTTGAGTTGATCTTAGTCTAAATTAGATTAACGTATCCTCAACAAACGTTTAAGTTGATCTTAATCTAAAACAAGAATAACGATCCTTAAACCAACACAAACCCAAATCTAAGAAAATACGGATTTGGACTAATCCACACCCTACGGGCGACAACACAAATTAGTCTCCGTATACAATCCATGGGCAACCGAAATGAAACAAATACAACACGACACGAAGTGAACATCTGGAGTAGGAGAAGGTGGTTATCGCTACGCGATAACGTAATTAACCGCAGGGGCTTGCGCCTGCAGGGAAGAACATCCCCACAATCAAAAACCCTTCACAACGAAGGGGAATCTGACGAAGTCCGCTACAACGGCCGCATCCGTCTAAACCTCCGATACATAGTGTCATAAATCAACTTGGCATCTTCGGAGAGGTGGGCGGATAAATCCAAATAGTATTTTCCCCCTAAAATTCAAGCCAGACGTCCCAACGTCCCAGTGCGTCTTTCGGCGGCGAACAATCCTGAATGTAAGAACATAGGATTTCCCTTTTGTCGAACTAATACCAACCATATGACAGTTGCCAGCCGTTCCTTAATGCTCAACTGTCATACTTCTTTGCTGTCGATGAGCTTTCTGCTTCTTCCACTTAAAGTGTTGTCGATGAGCAACGTATCCTTGCCACCACTTCTTGAAGGCATTGCACTCTTCGGTGGGGTGGGTGACTCTCCGATGATATAGGCAATAGTTCGGATGTGAAATCTCTCTATTGAGGCATGTGGCCCCGGGAATATTTCCCTTGAGAGATTGCAGCTTCATTCCCATTGATAGAGCTTTGGTGAACCGTTTCTCAGTCTTAAAACCGCTTTTGTTTGCCGCAGGTGTGCTTCGGTCTAGTTGGAGTACTTTGTGACTCTTCCTCACTGCGTCTTCTTCATCCTGACGCTGATGCTTGGCCTTTTCATATATGTCCGTTTCACGTTCTCGGCCAGCTCTGCTCTTTTGAAAAGCTTCGTTTAGCAGCCTGTCAATTAGGCCTTCTGGAAGCTCCGGGGATTTTAGCACCGACCCTACCCCCAGTTCCTCTGCGTTGCTTTCTAATGCCGAGGGAGTTTCTTTGTTATTTAACGACGAATGAGAAACCATGTGGAAACTTTCTACATAATCTTCGGTTTCTCCCGACGAGCCATTTCCCTCATCATCATCTCTATCTCCGTTCTTAAGTATATGGTTGAGAAACTCTTCGAGGGTGACTGGGGTCTATGCCTTTTAGTTGTCCTCCTCCAGCGCGTCGATATACTTTTGCAGGTCCGTGCGCTTGTCTTTAGGTTGCACGGGCTTCTTGGTCTTCTTCTTTCCCTTCAAAGACTCTAAAGGCTTGACCTGAGTGCTTTGCCCATCGTTAGCAGTTTTCGGTGTGGGACGTGGTTTTAGCATCCCCTCAATGATTTCAGGCTCCAGCGAGCTTTTCCACCTGATCGCCGGACATGCTTGAAGATCCTTCAACATTCTTTTGATTTTAGCAGAAAGGAAAACTTCCCACGGAGCTTCTTCAACAAATGAACATGATGTCCCGGGCGTATCCACCTTTTAAGGAGCATGCCTTTATGGCGGGTTCACCCTCCAGTTCTCTGACAGCGCGAATTTCCCTTGACGGTACTAGTTTTCGACCCAGTTCTTGAAGATGTAGCAATTCTCAATGGGGTGGCTCACCATTCGGTGATAGGAGCAGTAGTTGGGATTGCTGACGTCACCGGGCTGCGGTGGACGTTTTGGGTCCGGCAGAGTGATGAGTTTGTTGCGCATTGCCAGTTCAAACAGTCTCCTCGTTTTATCACGAGGAAACGAGTAAGCACGTCCTCTCTTCTCTTCCAGGGATTGGCACGGGCGCACGTTGTTTTAGCGAGCAACCGGTTTCGGGTCACTCGGTTGTTGTTGAGCGTTGGCAACGAAGGCAGCTTTTCCTTTACCTTTTGCATTCTGAGGGACCATTTTTTAAGAGGAAGGTCCGTGGCCCATATGGGCCAACTTGTCGATCAGAGCCTAGAAGGTGGTTGGCTTAAAAAATGTCATGAACTGGGACACAGTTGCTTGAGGATCCAAAGTCCCTATGAACATGCCCACGGCAGGAGCTTCTTCGATGCGTTGTTCGCATTTTGACCATAGGTTCCGCTACTGGATTCCGTATTGAACCCAGGTCTCTCTTGGCTTACCCCTGGCATTGATTAATGCCGTGATTGGGGTGCGCTCGCTTGCGCTGGCAAACCGCTGCGTGAGCAGCAATTCCATTTCTGTGAATATTTTGACGGAGTCATTTGAGACCTCCGAGTACCATTCAAACGCCGTTTCAGACAGGCTGTCAACGAACTGGCGAAACAGCAATTTGTCATCGCCTCCAGTATTGCCGCATAGAGCTCTGAACTGAGCGACGTGCTGATGAGGATTGCATGTCCCCTTATACACGTGGAACTTAGGGATCGTATATCCTGGCGGGTATTTGATTTGGTCATACCAGCCCGGATACAGTCGCCCAGTTCTGACGACTTGGCCAGCCGCTTCACATGCCTGATAAGCTCTTATTTGTTGAGCTATGTAATCATCAAGGGCAGATTTGGAGATCGTTTCCTCTCTGGCTGTTGATAAAGCTAGAAGAGGGTTTGATGTTTCCCTTCTGTTGTCCTCGATGATAATCGGCGGGTCTTCAGTTGGAGGTTCTGGCTGGATCATCATTCCAACCATATCTTGGAACAAAAATACCATCTGCTTCATATTAGCAGCCTGTTCTGCAGCCTCCTTATCCTTTCTTTCCAGCACCCTTCGCAGGAACTCTGTATCGGTCTCCTGCTCCCGGCGATGTTCAGATACTGATTCCGAGCTTTCTTTCTGCCCGGTGAGTACTGTCATTTTCCTCAGCATCTCCTGGAACTTTTGTTGCTGCTCCTGAGCGTTTGTCAACGACCGAGTTTGCGGTCGATAACCCACGAAAGTACGGATTTTCTCTTTCCCGGAAGCTATGTAGATCGTGTGTACAACTATGCCCCAAGGCTTGGGGCGTTTAGGTCCAGCGCCTTTAGAATTTGCCACAAGCAATGAGATTTTCTCCGGCCATCTCCTTTTGTGGGAGGTCGAGGTTGAAGGAGCCATTGTAACAGGCGCCTGTGTGAAAGAAGTCCCTCGCTGGATGGTGGAGGAATGATTTTCCTCTTGTCAAACCTTCATTTTCTTAGGTTGACGAGAGTGGTCTTTGTTGTTCACAGAGTCCTGGACTTTCCTCCAGACCCTATGGATTTGGGAGGAGAGCCGTTGAGGGGACTGCTCCGATTTTTCCTGCGTCATGTTTTCAGCAGGAAGTGGAGATTTCTTCAACACCGCGATTGGGGAGCTCTTTCGCACCCTTCTAAGCGGTTCAAAGCTGTTCCCGGTTTGAACAACAACGTCGACTTCCACCATTGGAGCCGGTGGGGTGTTCATATCATAATATTGCATTATTACATTCCCCATTCTTATGCATTTTACAATAAAACAGGTAGTTTTGACCCATGTCTGCTACATAGTACAGGTAACAGGTTCTTGGAGAGAAAACAGTGAAAAAGACAAAAGATGATACAAAAGAGGGACTTTTGACCAACAAATAGAAGGATCCTAGTCAAGCCTAGACGAAGAACAGTTCACAATGTACAAGGCAACGCAAGGTCCAAGATTACGAAGCGAACGGTTAAAAGTCCACTGCAAATTGTTCACTGGAGATCTGGAACAAACGTAGAAGCCATTTTGATAAAAAAAACCAAAGAATATAAAAGCCCAAGAATCTCAGAAGCAGTCCACAAAAATACATCAGAAAAGCCGACCAAGGGGCCGCGGAACAGCGGCCCTACCCCTACCCATGCCGCGGTTCCGCGGCCATCTTCTGCCCGTGTCGGTGGAATTTTGGAAGGCGGTGCGCGGATCGTTGAATAGGTCTTTTCTTAGGGGGTATTTTTGTAAAATCCGATGTGCAGGTCAATTGTAACCTAGGGTTTCTATGTCCTATAAATAGAAACCCAAATACCTCTTTTGGGGCATGCCTCTTTTCAATTCACAAATTCAGATCTGTACTGCGTTGATGTTTGGAGAGAGCCATCAATAAAAATTAGTAAGTTACTTTTATTTCTTTGCTTTAGTTCTCTTTTAATTTAGAATGCCTTTTAATCCCCTAATGAGCGAGTAGTCTCCTCGCTTGTTAGGGTTAGCCTTAGGGAAAGGTTTGAGAGATGAGATCTCTCACCCCTTTCTTACCCCTTCACACCTAAGAATTAGAACTCCATGCATACACGCACACACCGCTCCCTGCGGCACCTTACCCCTTGAGGTAAGGTGATACCGTAGTATAAAGGACCGGTTGCGCATGTTTTCCATGGAGGTTAGGGTAAGGATCGATAAAGGAAGGACAAGAACCTAGAGGAAGAAACACCTTCCCAAAAGATTCTAATCCACTTCATCAATAATTACAATAACATCCAATTGATCTAAAATAGGGTATTGAAAGCGGTGAGAAAACCTTTAATCTCTCAACTTCCCCTAAGCCTAACCCTAGCAAGACTTAGATCTAGATAATTTTTAGTATAACTTAATTTGGTAGTTTTTAGATTTAATAAATCAATCCGACACCCATCGGAATTAGCTCGTAAGAACATTTAGGAAAATTACAATATCCTTGTGGACCGACCCGTATTCACCGGCTAGCTACAAGCGACGCCGTTCTTGATTGCGGTAATATATTTTTGATCGTAAAATCTCTTTAATCAAACGGCGCCGTTGCTGGGGATCGCGTAAAATTTCCT
The DNA here is from genome assembly GCA_030015575.1 of Agapanthus africanus. Taxonomy (NCBI): domain Eukaryota; kingdom Viridiplantae; phylum Streptophyta; class Magnoliopsida; order Asparagales; family Amaryllidaceae; genus Agapanthus; species Agapanthus africanus. The sequence continues at coordinate 176,501,280 of JASDDO010000026.1, read as the reverse complement.
TTTTGTAATTTCGGGCTAATATAAAATATAAAAAATTTGAAAAATTTGAAAAAAATCAAAAATATAAAATTCTATCATCTTTTATTGTTTGAAGGGTTTCTCGTGTGAATCTTTGCAGGATTAACGGATCTGGAAATATTCTGAGGGCGAAACAGAAAAAGGTACATCAGAACAGAAGAGGATTGGAACAGAAGAGCTACAGAAATTTTTCAGAGGCCTAATCTCTCCTTCCCACCGCGAAACCGCAGCCTTGATACGCTCCAAACCGTGGAACCGCGGTCGTCTCTGGTTAACAGTGCGCGAATAAAATCCCTGTTTGTTTCTCTGTCCTTCCTCTGCCAATATCCATATATCTTTTTGTCAAATCTTCTGCAGGATTCTTTGCGCTAAAAATCTTCTTCCCCTTCCAATAATTGATTCTCTGCAGGATTCTTTGCGCCGCGCTAAATAACAAATTGATTGCAAGTGATTTACTGTTTTGCATATTTTAATCGGACCTTAAGGGGATTTTGACCAATTCAGATTGGGTGGGGATTTCATCACCCTTCCCAGGACCCCAGAAATCACATAAGGCATTTGCATTGACCAAATCTTTGATTAAAAATACTAGACTCAGCCCTAAGGACTTCGAGCTCAATAGGACAGAGGACTAGTTATAGGCATCGGCCGTTTATCCTAACCTGACTTTGCGGTGACTAGGCAAGTGTGTCAAGACTAGTGGTTTTTAATTAGGCCCACTACTGTGGTTCCTTCCCACTTACCTGGCACTTACCTGGCCGCAATTGGTGGTGAAGAGGCGGTTTGAGGTCCTATCTCTAGCCCTTTGGAACAGTTAGGAGCTGTCTAGCTGACCTAGGTGACCCTAGAGTTAGGTCTGATTGTGCATTTTTGGTTGATCGAAAGTGTGTCTTAGCCATTTATCAAAAATCTTTTTTGCAAACGGTTCCAAATAAAAAAAAAGGGAAAAAGAAAAAAAAATCTTTTATAAAAACTTGCAACTTGTCGCGTAAAATCTTTGCACCCCACCACCACTCACTTTCTTCTCATTGACGTTATCTTACCTCCACATTCTGTCTTTCAATTTTTTCTGACTACACTACCCATTTAGTGTATGTCATTTTGGACTAGGGACACTAGCGCCCGATTAGTCCGTGTTTCGTTGGTACCGACCGACGAACCTTTCGACACCGAAGTCGAAATTCCGTCCACTTCCTTACCTCCACCTTCAAATTCTTCTTCCGAAGGTATATCGGGATACAATCCTAACAACACCTTACCGACGAGATTGATTCCACCTCCGTTAGGTGCGAATAACCCGAATCACCCGCCTGTTGAAGCGCCCACACGAGTCGCGCTCCAGGATCTCTTCTACCCTGTCCGCACCTCTTTACCTACCTGTCTTTCACCCCCACCGGCAAATGGGGACAATTTTGAAATAAAACCCCACTTCATCAATATGCTGCCAAAATTTCATGGTTTGGAATCCGAAGATGCATATATCTTTATCAATAAATTCCAAAACGTTTGCGCCATGATGAAAACTACCCAATTAAGTGATGACGCTATAAGGCTAAGGGTCATTCCTTTCACCTTATGTGACTTAGCCGAGAAGTAGCTATACAGCACAGCATCACATTCAATTAGAAATTGGGACGAGTTTGTGAAAGCTTTTCTTAAAAAGTTCTATCCTCATCACAAAACTGCTAGAATCCGTAATGAGATTATACAATTTTCCCAGCTTCCTTCCGAACCATTTTGGAAGTGTTTTGAAAGATTTAAAGACCTACGCGTTCAATGCCCTCATCATGGGATCGAAAGTTGGCAACTTTGCTAAATATTATACGAGGGATTGAACCCGGCAATAAAGCAGTTGCTAAAAATCATTTGTCAAGGTCACTTTCTAACCAAATCTAGTGAGGAAGCGTGGCAGTTTCTCGAGGATCTTAGTGAACAAACAATTCAGTGGGAGAGCACAAAGACCACCTCATCTTCTTCTATTGGTCAATCTAGGGCAGGCATACATCAATTAGATATGTCGATTGTTATGAAGGCCGAGATGGCCGCACTTATGAAAAAGCTAGAAGCCATTGAGACCAAAATCTCATCGTCTTCTCTAGCCCCTGCTTTACCCCACGAACTGTTTGTGCTTGTTGTTCGGATCCATCACACCTTACCGAAGAGTGTCCTTACAATACACCTATTCAAGGACAAGATCAAGTCAATGCTTCCTTTCAGCAACGACAAAGAAATGATCCTTACTCTTCGACCTACAATCCGGGTTGGAGGAGCCACCCAAATTTTGCTTGGAATCAAAATCAGCAACTCCAAGGAAACAACAACTTTCAAAGGCCTCCTCCACAACAAGCACCCTAACAAACTCAAAACCAGCAACCTTTCCAACAACAACCTTATACAAACCAAACGAACAATTTGGTTCAACCAAATGATGATAAGGTTATCTCGCTAGAAAAAAGTCTAGATGCGTTTCTCAGGCAATCTACAGAATCCGCAGCAAGATTGGAAAATTGCGTCCAGTCTTTAGTGCACAACAATGCTTCACACGATTAAAGCATCAAATCTATTGAGGCACAAATTGCACAATTAACTGCTGCGTTGAGCGAGAGAGAAAAGTGAAAGCTTCCATCTCAACCATTGCAAAATCCCGGTCACACACAAAACGCATATCACAATCACAATGTAAATGCGGTGACCACGTTGAGATCCGGAAGAGTGTTGCAGAATAATGTGGGTATTAGTGATAACATCCCCGCCGGTGGTTCTTCTCCTTCTTCTCCATCTTCTTTTTCATCCTCATCTCCTCCGCTAGAGCCTATTCTTCATTCTTCAAAAGGCTCTTCTTCTTCTAATCCGAACGGACCCACTTCTCACTTCACGAACACACCCACACTGGGATCCATTCCAATTCCACATTCTACTCCACAGACATTGGGCTCAACAGATTTTCAAAATGCTCCATTTCCAAACAGGTTGAGTCCCAATAAACCAACTACACAAATGGAGAAGATTGTGGAGTTATTTAAACAGGTTAGCATAAATATAGCTCTCTTGGATGCAATCTAACAAGTCCCTTCATACACGAAAATCTTAAAGGGCTTAAGCACCTCAAAGAGAAAGTCTTCTCAAATACCCAAGAAAGTGCTAGTGGCTAGTGCAGTGAGCAATGCTATTAACCAACCTCAACCCTTACCCCAAAAACGAAAGGACCCCGGCTGTCCTACGATTTCAATAACAATTGGGGATAAGAGAATCAATCGAGCACTTTTAGATCTTGGGTCTAGTGTTAACCTGCTTCCCTACTCCGTGTACGAACAATTAGGGGTTGGAGAGTTGAAACCCACTCGTTGTACTCTCCAAATAGCTGATCGATCAATCACCTATCCTAGGGGTGAGCTAGAGGATGTGTTGATCAAAGTTAGGGATTTCATATTCCCCGTTGATTTTTTTGTTATGGAAACACAACCTGTTGCTAACTCACGGAACCAAATTCCGGTGATCCTCGGTCGACCATTTTTGGCCACTTCCAATGCCGTAATAAACTGTCGCAATGGCTCCATGACTCTATCCTTCGGGAAGACGTCTAGTGAGTTCAATATTTACAAGTTAGGAAGTCTGCCCCCCATGCCTAAAACTAATACACGAGAAGTTTGCTCTATTCACGAAATCACGCAGGAGGACTGTGAGCTTGAAAGATTTCTATTTGATGAAAACAGTTTTGACGCCACTAGTGCGTCCCTCCTTGAATCCAACACAGTTGACACAACCGATATTGATTATGAAAGTTTCACGTTTTCGGATGATTTTGACGACTCACTGCCAGAATATGAATCTTTTGAATTTTTGGATGAGTTAGTTGAACCATCCGAATCGGTTGTTTGTAGTGATTTCGAACCTGTGTTGGAGTCCTTTGAGTTCGAGGTAGATTCCCCAATTTTACCTATGATTCTTTCGCCTCCGAAACTCGAACTCATGCCCTTGCCGTCTCACCTTAAATATGCTTACATAGGTGAGAATGAGACCTTTCCCATTATCATATCGGCCTCTCTAGCCTTCGAGCAAGAGAACGCTCTTTTAATGGTCTTACAAGATAGACGGCAAGTTTTCGGCTGGACTATGGCGGACATCGAGGAGATTAGTTCCCTCATAATTGAATATCATATGCATATGATGGATGATGCCAAGTCGATAAAGGATCCACAGAAATATCTTGGGGATAGTGTGGTTAGTCAACCTCCTCCCTTAGAAGTTGAACCACCCCCATTTCTTTTAATAAGCTACAAGAATGCCAATATTCCACTGATTGCTGATCATTCACATTCTCGTTTTGATTCATCACCACCTCCTATCTATTCACTTCCACACTTTCCATACCACCACTTCTATCTTCCCCAATTCTTTTTGGATCGGTACAACATATTCTTCCACCAACCGATACTCTTTACAGATAAATTTTTCGACTTGTTGGTGTTGACGTTTGGTCTATGCAAAGTTTGGCAGTAATGTCTAACATTGTTTCACTGAAGTTTGGGGGGCCTTTCTGTATATATTTTTGTTTTTCTTTTAACAATAAAATAAAAAAAATTATAAATAAATAAACAGGGGAGTGCCGACATTTTGACCCTCTTGGTGTAGCATGACAGTGAGGACACTGTCAAGTTTAAGTTTGGGGGTATGCTCGGTACGTCTTTTTCCTTCGCATTCATTTGTACATATTTTTTGCATTTGCATACTTATTTGAAAACCCATAAAAATTGAAAATTTTCAAAAATTATAAAAATTAATGTATTCAATTTTGGCTTATTTGACTTAAGTTTGACAAATAGGTTACTTAGTTAGGAACAACTAAATCTTAGACTTAGTAAATTAAAAACCCTAAAAATAACCTTCCTTAAAGTTTAACGGTAGAAAGTGTATGTCTTTGTAGTTTATTTAGAAATAGGCAAATTTTGAGTTCAATTCTTGGGCTAAGTCAAAACAAGGGAAAAGTATTGATATTTTTATTAAAGTATAAGCTTGAAAAATAATTCCTAGCTTAAGTCTAGATTCTGAAAATGTATACCCTACAAATTGCACTAACACACACCTTGAAACTTGGAATAGTAGAGGAGACCTTGAAATGCTCTTGTCTAAAGTCTTTAGTACGAAGAAAATAAAAGAAAATAAAAGTGAATAAAGAAAAAAAAATGAACACTGGTTTTTGTGATTACTTAAGGCTGCAAAAATAGAAAAATATTTAGCAAGGGTGCTTCATCACCTAGTGCCTTAGACCAACTGGTTTAGGAGTCACTGCTAAAGTCTTGGGTGTTGCAAGACTAGGAATTACGCTTTAATGTGCAAACACATCTTGTAATCGGTCGTTGGTACCTCAAGAAGTATTAACGGTCACATGAAGGATGTGTAAGCAAAAATTCATTTAAAAATTCACCAATTAATAAGTGCTTTGGACAACGGAAAAGGGTATGATTGCTTGATTTGAATTTCCAAGTGTATGGGTGATTCATACACACATGTAGGTGTATGTGATTGGAGTTTAGATGAAAGAAAGGAGTGAAGAATAGAACTTGTATCTTTAATAGAGTTGATAAAAATTCCTAAGTGGAGATGGAACCCAAGAAGGAAGACTTAAGAGATGCCGAAAGCTAAGTAAGTCTATAGAACATATATAATCTTAAGTTAAATGATGAGGAAGTGTAAAGAATATGGGTGGATAATTTATGAGTCGAAGATAATAGAATTCGTTGTTATAAAACCTAATTGGGGAACAAAAGTCGATGGGCCTAATTGATAGGATTTTGTGGGTAGTATCCGCTGAAAACCCTCAGGAGACAACACACCTCCTACTAGGGACACCTAGAGGTTTAACGGCTTGTTACATGAGCTCAGTGCAATCGCGTTTCCCTACGAAAGTGCGGTTAGGTTTTTATCGAGAATAAAAATAAGTTTGCTCGAGGACGAGCAAAAGATAAGTTTGGGGGTATTTGTTCATATCATAATATTGCATTATTACATTCCCCATTCTTATGCATTTTACAATAAAACAGGTACTTTTGACCCATGTCTGCTACATAGTACAGGTAACAGGTTCTTGGAGCGAAAACAGTGAAAAAGATAAAAGATGATACAAAAGAGGGACTTTTGACCAACAAATAGAAGGATCCTAGTCAAGCCTAGACGAAGAACAGTTCACAATGTACAAGGCAACGAAAGGTCCAAGATTACGAAGCGAACGGTTAAAAGTCCACTGCAAATTGTTCACTGGAGATCTGGAACAAACGTAGAAGCCATTTTGATAAAAAAAACCAAAGAATATAAAAGCCTAAGAATCTCAGAAGCAGCCCACAAAAATACATCAGATGAGCCGACCAAGGGGCCGCGGAACCGCGGCCCTACCCCTACCCATGCCGCGGTTCCGCGGCCATCTTCTGCCCGTGTCGGTGGAATTTTGAAAGGCGGTGCGCGGATCGTTGAATAGGTCTTTTCTTAGGGGGTATTTTTGTAAAATCAGATGTGCGAGTCAATTGTAACCTAGGGTTTCTATGTCCTATAAATAGAAACCCAAATACCTCTTTTGGGGCATGCCTCTTTTCAATTCACAAATTCAGATCTATACTGCGTTGATGTTTGGAGAGAGCCATCAATAAAAATCAGTAAGTTACTTTTATTTCTTTGCTTTAGTTCTCTTTTAATTTAGAATGTCTTTTAATCCCCTAATCAGCGAGTAGTCTCCTCGCTTGTTAGGGTTAGCCTTAGGGAAAGGTTTGAGAGATGAGATCTCTCACCCCTTTCTTACTCCTTCACACCTAAGAATTAGAACTCCATGCATACACGCACACACCGCTCCCTGCGGCACCTTCCCCCTCGAGGTAACGGTGATACCGTAGTATAAAGGACCGGTTGCGCATGTTTTCCATGGAGGTTAGGGTAAGGATCGATAAATGAAGGACAAGAACCTAGAGGAAGAAACATCTTTCCAAAAGATTCTAATCCACTTCATCAATAATTACCATAACATCTAATTGATCTAAAATAGGGTATTGAAAGCGGTGAGGAAACCTTTAATCTCTCAACTTCCCCTAAGCCTAACCCTAGCAAGACTTAGATCTATATAATTTTTAGTATAACTTAATTTGGTAGTTTTTAGATTTAATAAATCAATCCGACACCCATCGGAATTAGCTCGTAAGAACATTTAGGAAAATTACAACATCCCTGTGGACCGACCCGTATTCACCGGCTATCTACAAGCGACGCCATTCTTGATTGCGGTAATATATTTTTGATCGTAAAATCTCTTTAATCATGGGGTGAGTCCAGAGGGGGAGTTGCGCCCAGCTCTTCTCACTCAGTGCCAGTGGCGACGTCGAGCGTGCCTTGCAGATGGGACCACCTCAGTTGTGGAAGCGGTTCCGTCATGCCCCTACTTTGGTGAGGGGCTACTGCTGGTGCCATCCTGTCGAAGACTGACGTCCGTTGAGAGAGAACAACCAATCTTTCGAAGGCCGATTTTCTGGTTGGGGAAGCACCTTTGACGACTTCACCTGCTGGAGGAGTTGGAATGACAATCCGTTTTGGGATAGGCCCCTTCAGGTCTCACGAGTCTCTTTGCAGGCTTACTTGAGCTTTGACTCATCCTGTTGAAGACTGAGGTGGCAGACTTGGACGACCCGTTGAGAGGGGCCGTGGTGGTTGCAAGTCGATCGAAGACCGACTTCTTTAGAGCTTCCTGTGGTGGCACTGGGGTGCTGAAACTCGCTGGTGGGAGCATGGTCCCGAGGAACAATCCAGTGGTGGCTTGAGTTACCTGCCCCACCGGCATTGAAAAGATGGAGGCCGCATTGGGCCCGTAAGTCACTCCTCCAGTTGGGACGGAGCGGGAGTTGCTGTTGCAGTTTGTGCAGCAGGAAGCCATTGACCTTTTTCCTTCTTCTTCTGCACAAGACTAAGACACCAAATCTTAATACCTCAAATCCAAGGGCAACCATAGAAAACCATGATTTTGTTCTCGAAACACGACATACGAAGTGTGGAGTGGAAAGAGGAATAAGTCCCACCGGGCGTGCCAGAATCTGTTTACCGCCGAAAACAGAGACGAACTGGGATGGATCGTCCTGCCTGAATTTGGGGGCAGATGCATTTTGGATTTATCCATCCACCTCTCTAAAGATGCCAAGTTGATTTATGGCACCGTATATCGGAAGTTTGGATGGATGCGGCCGTTGTAGTGTGACTTCGTCAGATTCCCCTCGTTTTGCGAGGGATTTTTGATTGTGGGGACGCTCTTCCCTGCAGGCACAAGCCTCTACAGTTAATTACATTACCGCATCGCGATAACCACTTTCTCCTGTTCCGGAAGTTCACTTCGTATCGTGTGTGTTTTTGTTTGTTTTGGTTTAGGTTGCCTGTGGATTGTATACGGAGACTAATCTATGCTGTCTCCCGTAGGGCGTGGATTAGTCCAAATCCGTATATCTTAGATTTGGGTTTGTTTTATTTAAGGATCGTTAATCTGATTTGAGATTAAGATCGACTTAAATGTATATGAGCGGTTGGGGCTCGGTCTGTCTTTTGTTAAGGATACGTTAGTCCAATTTGAGACTAAGATCTACTTAACAAAGTTTTAGGATCATTTTTGTTTCAGATCCAACAAGAGAGCATTTGGGCTCTGTTGTCTTAGTTTATGGACATTTTGGTCCATTATCGCCATTTTGGAGGCGAAGTTCTAGTTTGAGACATCTCGGTCCGTTGATCACCATTTTGAAGGTGATATTTTAGTTTAAGAATGTCTCGGTCCGTAGATCACCATTTTGGAGGTGAGGTTTTAGTTTAAGGATGTCTCGGTCCGTTGATCACCATTTTGGAGGTGAGGTTTTAGTTTAAGGAAGTCTCGGTCCATTGATCACCATTTTGGAGGTAAGATTTTAGTTTAAGGACGTCTCGGTCCATTATCCATCTTGCACGCACGTGTATTTGTTACGTGACGGGATGAACAACGATGTTGATATGGAATATGCTCAATTTGGGGTGCAGTCTGATTTGAGGTGTGCACGTCAATTTGGAAGTGCATCAACGAGTTGTTGGTTGTTGAGACCCGCCACCTCTCTGAAGATATTGAAGAATTACAATGACATATATCAGAGGTGTGGAGAGATGTACCCTTAAACCAAATCTCATATTTGAGGGAAAATATGGTGCTGCTGTAGACCTAAGAAATGTTAGTCATGTTTGAGACTAAAATTATCTTAGGAGATATATGATGAGTATCATTTGGGATATCATCAATGGGAGACTACTTGTCATTTTTGAGACTAAGGTCAATTTGGGAAAACATGAGCACAGGGACTCGGTTGTTTTAGTATCAAAGAGGTCCAACATCAGAAAACTTAGCCAATTTGGACTAAGATTGAGTCTCCAACAGTGCTAAGCACTGAGGAATACAGTGCTCACGTGTGTTTCACATGGGCACTGGATTAATATTAAACACTAGAGTTTTATGGAACTCATGAGACACACGTGAGGCACTCTAAATATGGGCACTGGACTAGTGTTAAACACTAGAGTTTTACGGCGCTCACGAGACATACGTGAGGCACACCAAATACGGGCACTGGACTTTAGGTTTTATCTCCCCCCTTTTTTATAGGTGCTGAGCACTTGGCTAGAGTTCTCGTGCAAAGCACGTAGGAGTCCCCTTTTTCTTTATTGATACTGGAGTACTGTAGTTTCCTCTTTCTTTTACTTGTTTTCCTCTTAAACACATCACGTGGTAAACACGTGAGGAAGTTTTGGTTATTTTTCCTTGTTCGTTTGAAGCACTCACGTGGAAACACGTGAGCCTTTGAAATAGTGCTAAGCACCAACGATTTGGCCTTGAAGATCTTGGATCACTATTTTTTTATTGAAGAACTAAGTTCTTTATATAGGGTTAAACTCTAATCTTTGGAGGAATTAAATTCCTATATGTTCCCATTCTTCTTCTCCCCTTAGTTCTTTTCCCCTAGGTTTTGAATCTTGCAGAGCAAAATCTCCCCTATGAGAATTAAATTCTCAACTTGTAGGGAAATCTCAACCAGAGGAAAGAACCGAGTTCTTATATGAAGGGTTAAACCCTTAGAGAGGCAATGGAGAGGTGTTTTCCTTTTACCTAGTGTTTCAAGAAAGCAAATCTTTTCTTTGAGAATTAAATTCTCATGTTCCTCGAAAGCTCACTGTATATTTTTTTAAACCTCTGGGAAGTTCTTTCTCTCTCTGCGTCTGTCTCCCTGAGACTTGAATCTCGAGTTCTTTATATAATGGAGAGAAGTTTGTTTAATTCTTAGAAAATCTCTCATTGAGAGATCCCAATTGATTTAATTGGTCTCAGAATTGATTTGGGGAATTTTACCCACCGTTGGATCTTTGATCCAAGGACTTCTGTTTTAAAAAAGATATTGTTCTTGTTTTTAACAAGATTGGGGATATTCTCCAGATTTGTACCAGAAAGAGTGTTTGTAGAATAACCATAATCAGAACGGTGTCGCATGTAGCTAGACCGAGATGAGTACGGGTCTTCCTCAGGGAAACGTTGAATCTTTTACTCTTACTTTAGATGTGTTGAAAAAGAGAGGAGGGATAAAGAATATTGTAGAATGGTTTCTAGATCTACGTTAAGCACTAATGCAAAATATAGATCTAGATTATTTATGGATGTAGTTAATATAAGAAGGGGCTTGTAGGGTTCGTTAGGATTTTGTAGTTATGGATGATTAATTAAAAATTACTCTTTTTATCCTTTACTAGATTTAAAACTAGAATGACGGTGATGCGTGTAGATTAGGATTTCTGGAGGGAAAAGGAATCCCACTCTTAACCCCTATCTCGACACGGAACTCTGTTCATATCTAGCCTTTACCAAAACAATCATTAATCTAATCTCTAATCGCGGTCACGGCTAACAATGAATTGGTAGCGCGCCCGATTAGGATGTTAATGATTCTTTTGATAAAGTTTATAAACTTTATAGGACTTAAAAAGAGTTTAGGGATTTTTATCATCCATTAGCTTACCCTAATCCTACGAACCCTAACAAACGGAGAATTACTCGCGCATGTTGGGAGAAAAAGAGATGGAGAGAAAATGCATAATTAAACTACGAAGAAATAGAATAAGAAAAAGAAAGCTACCTTTATTAATCAACAATATCCATTACACTTTGATTCTTTAGAAAATGATTACAAGTACTAGTTGCTTCTCGATCTTTTCTACGGAGGTAGATGAACCGTTGATGACCAGCCTGGATGCGTGAGCCGTCTTGGACTTCGTGATCGCGTCGGCTTGATAATTTTTCTAAGAGTCTCTCGGTCCTTATTTATAGTCCCAAAACCAGATCCCTTGCTTCCAAAATTGTAGTTCAACATTAAAGATTCACCCAAAAATCTCTCGGTTCCTAAATCATCTATCATGCGGGGGATCCGCGGCCAACAGGGGGTTCTGGCCGCGGATCCGCGGCCAGATGATCTGATCCATTGATTTTCTTTATGGGGTTTTTCTCTACTTGACACGTGGAGTTCTCTGGAATCTTTGGAACTTGGAAATCTTCTCATAGTTGCTGCCAGACTTGATTTCTAAGTTTTGATTTCTTAATTAGGCAGGTTTGCTTTAACAACTTGATTTCCTTGATTTTAGTCCTGAAAATTCTGCACACCTCAAATGATAATTAGTAGAGTTTGTTTTCTTAAGATTTGGTCAATGATATTTTTTGCATACATTTTCCTACCAAATGCTAATTATAATATATCAACACATGGAAAATAGTATTTTTACAGATAGACCCTCATATGTATGATATATTATAATAAATACCTTTTTTAATATAGAAATAGTAGGAAAAATGTAATAACAAATGTGCAGTTTAATCAACTGAACAAATACCCCCAAACTTATCTTTGATCGTCCCGAGCAAACTAGTTTATTCAAGAGAAGGAGAAAAAGGAAAGGAGAAAACTAAGCACACTTTCGTAGGCAAACACGATTGCACTGAGCACGTGTAACAAGCCGTTAAACCTCTAGGTGTCCCTAGTAGAAGGAGTGTTGTCTTCTGAGGGTTTTCAGCGGATTACACCCACAAAATCCTATAATAAAAGAGAGATGGTGAAATTTACATATAAAAATAAGAACCATAAAAGAAATACTTTGAAAATTTAGAGTTTCTAACTACACTAGCCTTTCGGTTGTCATGAGCCCTATCTTAATAGTCATGAAAAGATGTTAGAAATCACATTATCCCTCAATAAAAAATCGTCTTTATTCTTCATTCCTATCTTTCATCCAAACATCGATCATATAACCCTACGTGTGTGTAATTGACATCCCTGCACTCGGAGAATTCAATTCAAGCTATCATACTCTTGTCCATCTACCTCAGTACATTTTAATTTGATGAATATTTAGATTTGCTCACACATTTTCATGCGACCATTAATACTTCTTGAGGTACTAACTGACCGATTACTCATGTACTTGCTGATTAGGTGATAGTATTTTCCTCGTCTTGCACCACCTAAGGCTTAGCAGTGACTCCCAGACCAGTTGGTCTAAGGCACTAGGTGATGAAGCACCCTCGCTATATTTTTTTATTGCTGCCTTGGCGATAACAAAACCAGTGTTCATTTTTCTTTTCACCACTTTTATATTTTCTTCATTTATTATTTCCTTCATACTTTGGCTTTTAGACAAGAGCATTTCAAGGTATCCTCTACTATCTCGAGTTTCAAGACGTGTGTAAGTGCATACAGTAGGGTATCAACATTCAAAAGTTTGGCTTCCAGAATAGAAACTATTTTTCAGACTTATTTTTATCCACAGATTAGTGACTTCTTTTATCTTAGTAACCCTTGAGACAACAGCTCATAACTACTTATTACCAGTTCGTTTAAGAAAACTTCTAATTTTCTTGGTTTTCTTAAACTATTCCTATCTTTTGGATGTAATTTTTTCACTTTCTACTCTTTTGTTATATAAAAAAAAAATTGAATGCCCAGTGTCAAAGATAATTCAGTGAATACAAACCTCCCCCCCCCCAAACTTGTTTTCAGCAGTGTCCTCACTGATGTAGCCTTTTGAGAGCATGGACCTGTATACTAGGGGAGAGATACAAGGGGTAAAATAATAGTTAAATGAAAACTACCCCCAAACTTGTTCTTTGGCACGCACAGATATTCAATTAAATCCATTTTCACTCACCTCCATTCTTAAAATGAGAAAATGTTACCAAAACATGGAGGTGAGGCGGAGGAAATTCAGTTTTGATAAAGCGGCTCCTGTAAAACAGGAGCTCCTCCGCGGGGTCGGCAGAGAAATATGGTTTTAATCTATGCCCATTTACTTTAAAAATTGAACCGTTTTTCACATTTTCAACTTCTACTGCCCCGTGCGGGTGTACATACCGCACCACAAAAGGTCCTTTCCAACGAGATTTAAGTTTACCCGGATGAAGATGGAGACGGGAATCGTAAAGAAGGACTTGTTGCCCCGATGTGAAAGTTTTTCTAAAAAGATTTTTATCGTGGAACACTTTAGTCCTGTTCTTTACTATCACCGCATTATCGTAAGCTTCATCGCGAAGTTCGCTTAGCTCATTCAACTGCAGCTTCCGATAGCTGCCTGCATGATCAAGATCAAAATTAAGCTCTTTAATAGCCCACATTGCTTTATGTTCAATCTCGACAGGAAGGTGGTATGCCTTCCCAAACACAAGGCGGTATGGATACATACCAAGATCGATCTTATAAGCGGTGCGGAATGCCCAAAAAGCATCCGTCAATTTGGTTGACCAATCTTTACGGTTTTTAGAAACCGTCTTCTCCAAAATTTGTTTGATCTGCCTATTTGAGATCTCAGCCTGCCCGCTTATTTGGGGATGATAGGGCGTAGAAAGCTCGTGAGTGATTGAATATTTCCGCATCAATGTCTCGAAAGACCGATTACAGAAATGTGTCCCGTTGTCGCTAATTATAGCGCGAGGGTGTCCGAATCGCGAAAAGATATTTTCTTTAAGGAACTTGATGACAACTTTGTTGTCATTAGTGCGACACGGTATAGCTTCCACCCATTTCGAAACATAATCAACCGCTAAAAAGATATATAAATTCCCAAAGGAGTTGGGAAAAGGGCCCATAAAATCAATACCCTAAACATCGACTATTTCCACAACCAATATAGGTTGGAGCGGCATCTCGTTTCTTCATGAAATCCGACCCAAATGCTGACATCGCGGACAAGTTTTGCAATGTTCAAATGCATCTTTAAATAATGTTGGCCAATAAAATCCACATTACAAAACTTTTTCCGCCGTTTTTTGAGGACCAAAATGACCGCCGCATGCCTGATCATGACAAAATGATAACACACTCTTGAACTCATCGTTAGGGACACACCTATGAATGATTTGATCGAAACAATACTTAAACAGATAAGGTTCATCCCAGTAAAAATATTTTACTTGGGATAAAAATCGAAGTTTGTCTTATTTCGACCAATCGCTAGGAATAAGTCCCGTCGCAAGATAGTTCACGATATCCACGAACCAAGGTTCGTAGGATACAGTCAAGAGCTGTTCGTCAAGAAATGAGTCATTTATCGGCACAGTCAAAGTTGGCGAAGAAGTGATGCGTGAAAGATGGTCGGCTACAACGTTTTCACACCCACTCTTGTCTCGGATGACAAGATCAAATTCTTGTAACAATAGGATCCAACGTATTAGCCTGGCCTTAGCATCCTTCTTCGATAAAAGATGTCGTAGGGCGGAGTGATCAGTGTAAACCACAATTGGCGAGCCGATCAAGTAGGGCCTGAATTTCTCTAATGCAAATACAACTACCAAGAGTTCTTTCTCAGTAGTTGTGTAATTTATTTGTGCATCATTCAAGGTCCTACTTGCATAGTAAATTACATGTGGCATCTTATCAATGTGTTGTCCTAAGACAACACCAATAGCAAAATCTGATGCATCACACATAAGCTCGAACGGGTGGTTCCAATCCGGAGATGATAGAACGGGGGCTGTAGTGAGCGATCTTTTTAGCGATTCAAAAGCAGCCTCACAATCTGAATCGAAGTGAAATGTAGTATCCTTTGCCAATAGAAGGGTTAAGGGTCTAGCAATTTTGCTAAAGTCCTTAATGAATCTCCTATAAAATCCTGCATGGCCAAGGAAGGATCGTATATCTTTGACGCATTTGGGATGAGAGAGGTTATGAATGACATCTATTTTAGCTCTGTCAACCTCAATGCCTTTTCGTGAAATTATATGTCCAAGTACAATACCTTCTTGGACCATAAAATGGCATTTTTCCCAATTCAAAGTCAAGTTCTTATCCTTACAACGGGTAAGAACCGCGTCAAGATTACGAAGGCAGTCCTCAAAGGAGTCCCCAAAAATGGAGAAATCGTCCGTAAAAATTTCTAGAAAATTTTCCGCCATATCTGAAAATATCCCCATCATACACCGCTGAAATGTAGCGGGAGCGTTGCATAACCCAAAGGGCATGCGTCTATAAGCAAAAGTACCGAAAGGACAAGTAAATGTGGTTTTATCTTGATCCTTTTCGGCGATGGGGACCTGGTTATAGCCAGAGTATCCGTCCAAGAAACAGTAGTATTCGTGTCCAGCTAATCGTTCTAACATCTGGTCAATGAAAGGTAGAGGGAAGTGATCTTTCCTCGTCGCGGCATTGAGTTTCCTGTAATCAATACATACGCGCCACCCAGTTTGGGTGCGTGTTTGGATTAACTAATTAGCCTCATTAGTAATGACCGTGATGCCAGACTTTTTAGGGACCATATGAATTGGACTTACCCATTGGCTATCAGATATGGGGTAAATTATTCCACTATCAAGGCACGTGAAGATTTCTTTCTTTACCGCCTCCTTCATAACGGGATTTAACCGTCTTTGTGGGTCTCGGGTTGGTTTGGCTTCATCCATCAAATGTATGTGATGTTCAACAATTAAGGGACTAATCCCTTTGATGTCGGCCATTGTCCAACCAAATGCTTGCCGATTCGATCTCAACACTGCCAAAAGTGCGTTCTCTTGCTCTAAGGCTAGAGAAGATGATATAATCACTGGAAAAGTCTCATTCTGTCCTAAATATGCATATTTAAGATGAGAAGGTAGCGGTTTTAGATCAAGAATTGGCGGAGAGACAATAGAAGGTGGGGTAAGGGAATGATATTCGGACTCCCTAAGAGATTCAAAACTTGCATAAGATATTGACTCGGAAAGTGCTGCTGACTTTTGTAATGAGTCAACGGGTTCAAACTTAAGGACGGACTCATTGAACATATCCTCACTATGAAGTGGTGCAAGATCAAACGATGTCTCATTAGTGTTGTCGAGATCATCAAAGCAAAGTTCCTCATCCGTGCAGCATTCAGGAGCTATCTCGTGGATGGAACAAACATCTAGCAAATGAGCAGAAGGTTCCGATGGCTGACTTCCTAGCTTGTAAATATTAAGCTCAATTGTCATTTTCCCGAAGGATAAGTTCATAGAACCGTTACGACAATTAATTACAGCGTTAGAAGTTGCTAGGAAGGGTCGACCAAGTATCACCGGAATTTGATTGCGTGGGTTTGCCACAGGTTGTGTATCTAAAACAATAAAGTCCACGGAAAATATGAATTCCCTGACTTTAATTAACACATCCTCTAGTTCACCCCGAGGTTTGGTGATAGATCGGTCTGCCATCTGGAGAGTACAATGGGCGGGTTTTAACTCTCCAATTCCTAACTGCTCGTATACTGAATAAGGAAGCAAGTTAACGCTAGCGCCAAGATCGAGTAAAGCACGATTAATATTTTTACCCCCAATAGAAATAGAGATTGTAGGACAGCCGGGGTCCTTACGTTTCTTTGGTATTTGTTGGGTAAAAGCTGTGCTAAAATTACTCGTCATGAAAACCTTCTTAGGCACTTGAGTTTTTCTCTTCCTAGTGCACAAGTCTTTAAGGATTCTTGCATAAGATGGGACTTGTTGAATAGCATCTAGGAGAGGAATATTCATGCTAACTTTCTTAAACATTTCCATAATCTTCTCCATTTGCGGGTTAGGTCTGTTGGCCCTTAATCTGTTTGGAAATGGAGCTTGATCAATAAGTTTTGGGTCCAAAGTTTGTGGAGAAGACTGTGGTGACGGATTCGATCCTAAAATTGGAGTGGGAATCGACTTAGATAAATTTGGCGAAATGTTCGAGCCTTGGGGAAAACGGAGAATAGGCTCGGATGAAGGTGGGAGACTAGACAAATTAGGGGAAGAAGAAGAAGAAGCTGGGGTATCATTGGTGTCACTAACATCAAATTTCTCACCCACTCGGTTATTCAGCACTTTTCCCGATCTCAACGTAGTAACGACATTCACATTATGATTTTGTGAATAGCCAGGATTCTGTAGGGGTTGAGATGGGAGTTTCCCTTTCTCTCTCGCACTCATTGTGGCGTTCAACTGTGCAAGTTGGTTTTCTATTGATTTAATACTCTCACCATGGGAGGCGGAGTCTTTCTTTATGATATCAATATAAGACTTCATCTCAGCCGACAATTGCATGGAATGTTTCATGAACAAATCCAAAGTTTGTGCGAGTGAAGAGTTATCAGTACCGGCCACTTGTGGTGTAGAAGTGTTGGACGGATTTTGAAAATTTTATGACTGAAAGGGGAGCTGATTTTGTGGTTCTGGTTGCTGTGGAGGAGGTCTTTGATAATTGCTTTGTTGGTTTTGGTTCCAAGCAAAATTAGGATGATTCCTCCATCCTTGATTATACGTGGAAGAATAAGGATCGTTTCTAGGTCGCTGCTGAAAAGCAGCATTAGTTTGCTCGTGACCTTGAAACGGTGCATTCATAGGACATTCTTCCGTTAAGTGTGAAAGATCTGAACAGCAACCACAGACGGTTTTGGGAAGCGTAACCTGATTTAGGGAGACTGATGAGAATCTGTTCTCAATAGCATCGAGTTTCTTCTGTATCGCTGCCATTTCGGCTTTCACTGCGATGGAAACATCGAGCTGGTGAACACCTCCCCTAGATGAAGGTGGTCTTACGCTTTCCCACCGCAAAGTGTTTTCAGCGAGGTCTTCCAGATACTTCCAAGCTTCACCGTCATCTTTAGACATGAAATTGCATTGACACATTGTTTCAAGCATCTGCTTTGTCGCTGGATTAATGCCCTCATATATAATTCGGCATAAATCCCATCTATTGATTCCATGATGAGGACATTGGACAAGCAGATCCTTGAAACGTTCAATGCACTTCCAAAATGGTTCATTGGGAAGCTGGGTGAACTGGTTGATCTCGCTTCTAACACGGGAAGTCTTATGGTTTGGGTAAAACTTCTTAAAAAATACAATTACGAATTCATCCCAATTAGTGATAGAGTGTGCGGCAGTATTATAAAGCCATTTTTCTGCCAAGTCGCACAGTATGAATAAGAGAAGACGTAAGCGCATAGCATCCACAGTCAATTATGAAGTACCCATCATTGCGCATACGTTTTCGAATTTGATGATGAAAACGTACGCGTCTTCAGATTCAAGCCCATGAAATTTGGGCAAAAGATTGATGTAGTAGGGTTTAATTTCAAAATTATCCCCGTTAGCTGGTGAAATAGATAGACAAGTAGGAAGGGGACCATGTAGGGTGTTTTTCGTCACCCCATTGAGATGGGAATACGCGCGCGCTTGTCGGGCGTACTACAGATTCCCCCTGCCTAGGGTAGATAGGGGTTTATTGATTGTGGGGATCCGAATCTCCGGCAGCCGCGGACTAAGCTGCCGTTAATTACCCCTCGCCTTTGGGGCGAGGGAACCTCCGATTAACGGGTTAAACTGGTCATGCGAACTCAATGTGCAGTGTATGTGTGTGTTGTTTTGGAAGGGGGGTTTAGATATATCGGGAGCCACGCAAAGTTTTCACGGGGGTCCCGCTATCCGGATAGCGGGCTGGGGGTCAAGGGGGCTAGCAGCCCCCTTACGGGGTGCAGGGCAGCACCCCGTTAGAAATTTTTTTCTAACAGGGACAGTGTCGTGGAGTATGTGTGTATGTACATATGTATGCATATGTATATATATACATGTATATGTATAAAAAAAGGGGGAAAAGACATCCAAAGGATGCGTGGGGCCAGCGCCTGGGCGCTTGAGCGCAAGCGCGCCACGTGTCGGCACGTGGGCGCTTTATGCTCGAGCGCAGAGTGCTGGAGCGCAAGCGCGCCACGTGTCGGCACATGGGCGCTTTGCGCTCGGGCGCTGGGCGCTTGAACGCAAGCGCGCCACGTGTCGGCACGTGGGCGTTTTGCGCTCGAACGTAGATTGCTGGAGCGCAAGCGCGCCACGTGTCGGCACGTGGGCGCTTTGAGCTCGGGCGCTGGGCGCTTGAGCGCAAGCGCGCCACGTGTCGGCACGTGGGCGCTTTGCGCTCGAGCGCAGAGCGCTGGAGCGCAAGCGCGCCATGTGTCAGCACGTGGGCGCTTTGCGCTTCGAGCGCAGATTGCTGGAGCGCAAGCGCGCCACGTGTCGGCACGTGGGCGCTTTGTAGGTGGGCGCTGGGCACTTGAGCGCAAGCGCGCCACGTGTCGGCACGTGGGCGCTTTGCGCTCGAGCGTAGGGCGCTGGAGCGCAAGCGCGCCACGTATCGGCACGTGGGCGCTTTGCGCTCGAGCGCTAGTGCGCCGGCGAGGAAAAGGGGGGCTTTTAGCCCCGGAAATTCTCTAAAGAGAAAATAGGGTGGAGTTAAACTCCCAAGATGCTTTGGGTTGATAAAGGGGGTTCTTCTTCTTCCTCTTCTGTTGGCTGGATCTTGAAGATCAAGAGATATGAGATTTTTTTTAAAAATCTCTCCTTTTTGAGATCTAAATACAGATCTAAGTTCCCCTTTGTGGGTTTTGTGGTGAAAAACTATTTAGTTTGGGAAAAGGGAGATTAAAACTCTTGATTTAATTCACAAAAAAAGAGAAGGTTTTGGAACCTTGAAGAAGGAGAAATGATCTCAAATCTAAAATTTTTGGAGAGAGAAAAAGTTGTTGAGATATTTCATTATCCTTGCCTTTATAGGCTATACACTTTACATATAGCCCCTTGGGCTTTACAAAAATGGCATTTTAGCCATCTCATGGCTCATGTGCCATTTCTTTTTGAACATAAGGCATGAGCTTACAAAAATTTGGCTTTATCCCCATTTTGCATACATTCATGGATAAAAAATTACATAAAAAATTATTTATTACATGATCTATATTTTGGCACGGAGGAGGCTGGCACGGGCTTGACTTGGGCATGGGCCCGCTTGACCTGGGTTTGGGCCCACCTGGCTTGGGGTTGACCTTGACTTTGACTCGGTCAACCGGGGGTGCAAATTTTTACCCCAACAAAGTGCCCCCCATCAATAAATGCACACTACACATTTGAGTTGTGTGCATGAAATTGATGGATCTTGAAGCTGGACTTCGAGGTGGAACATCATTCCGGGGGCGGAGCATCCCTCGGGGAGCATGATTCCCGGGGATCGGAGCATCATTCCGATTTGCGGAGCATAATTCCAGGGATCAGAGCATCATTCTGATTCACGGAGCATAATTACAGGGTCGGAGTATCCCTCGGAGAGCATGATTCCCGGGGATCGGAGCATCATTCCGAAAGGCGGAGCATGATTCCAAGGATCGGAGCATCATTCCGAAGGGTGGAGCATAATTCCAGAGGTCGAAGTATCATTCCGAAGAGTGGCATGCATTCTGACCGAAGCATAATTTCGATGCAAGGGTTGATTCCCAGGCGAAGCATAATTCCGACAGGGAAGGAAAATACTCCGAGGCGAAGCATGATTTCGACACGGGGTACATTCTAAGACGGCGCATGATTCCGACGCAGAGCTTGTTGGCAGACTTAATTCCGAGATGAAGCATAATTTCGACAGGGAAGGCAGATATGCCGAGGCAAAGCATGATTTCTACACGGTGTACACTCTGAGACGAAGCATGATTCCGGCGCAGAGCTTGTTGGTCGACTTGATTCCGAGGCGGGGCTTAATTCCGACGAGGAGGTCGCTGGTTGATTCCGAGCCGAAGCATAATTCCGATAGGGAAGGCAGATACACCGAGGCGAAGCGTGATTTCGACACGGGGTGCACATTCTGAGACGAAGCATGATTCCGACGCAGAGCTTGCAGGTTGACTTGATTCCGAGGCGGAGCATAATTCCGATGAGGAGGTCGTTGGTTGATTCTGAGCAGAAGCATAATTCCGACAGGGAAGGCAGATACACCGAGGCGAAGCTTGATTTCGACACGGGGTAAATTCTGGGACGAAGCATGATTCCACAACAGAGGTTGTTGGTTTGATTTGATTTGGGTTGACATCAGCATTGCTACACTGGAATATGGTACCAGGAGCGAATCATCATTTGCCATGAGTGGATATGAGGATTTCGGTTTTGGTTTGGCATCTGCATTGCTCCACTGGAATAATGCCAGGAGCAACTCATCATTTGCCCCGGGAGGACTTGGGAACTGGTTTTTTTTGTTTAGCATCAGCATCGCTACACTGGAATATGGTACCAGGAGCGAATCATCATTTGCGTTTGTTTATCAGGAAGCGATGGCTTAGGAGACAGGTTTTAGGTCCCTATCACCTAAGACTTTTCAATTTTGTGAGCCGTAAGGGTCTCACAAAGCATTTTCTCCCTGCGGGTCGTAAGGATCCCGTAGGTGTATTTTCTCCTTAGGAGTCGTGAGGACCCCCAAGTGTGTTGCTCCTTTGTGAGTCGTACGGATCTCACGCGGGAATTTTCTCCTCACAAATTCAAGAGGACTTTGCGAGTGCATTTCATCTCTTTTTCATGAGTTTGCGCCCTTTCGGGTTTTCACAAACTCGCCGGCAGTCCTGTTGTTTTTACTCACGGAGCCCTTTCGGGTTTTCATCCGCGCCCATTTTTCTTGTGGACATACCTTCTTTTTTTTCTTCTTCTCTTTTTTTTTCTTTTTCCTTTTTTTTTTGAATCTTCCTTACCGGTGGGACTTTGAATGTGGTCTCGCCGGCAGGACTTGGGAGAGATTGGGATCGTTTTACGCTCGTGGATTGTATACGGTTTTGCAGGATGTATAATCCAGACCGTAGGGCCATAAAAATTTTGGGACTTTGTTGGCGTCTGCATCGCTGCACTGGAATATGGTATCAGGAGCGACTCATCATTCGCCACTTGGGGATTTAGATCTGGAATTTGGCTGGCGTCTGCATCGCTGCACTGGAATATGGTACCAGGAGAGACTCATCATTCGCCATTGGGGTATGGGATTTGGAATTTGGTTGGCGTCTGCATCGCTGCACTGGAATATGGTACCAGGAGCGACTCATCATTCGCCATTGGGGTATGGGATTTGGAATTTGGTTGGCGTCTGCATCGCTGCACTGGAATATGGTACCAGGAGCGACTCATCATTCGCCACTTGGGGATTTGAGTTTTGGTTGGCGTCTGCATCGCTGCACTGGAATATGGTACCAGGAGCGACTCATCATTCGCCACTTGGGGATTTGTGTTTTGGTTGGCGTCTGCATCGCTGCACTGGAATATGGTACCAGGAGCGACTCATCATTCGCCACTTGGGGATTAGGGAATCGATGGCTTAGGAGACAGGTTTAGATCCCTATCACCTAAGGCTTTTTAATTTTATGGGCCGTGAGGGTCCCATAAAAGCATTTTCTCCCTACGAGTCGTAAGGATCCCGTAGGTGCATTTTCTCCTTAGGAGTCGTGAGGACTCCCAAGTGTGTTTTTCCTTTGTGAGTCGTAAGGATCCCACAAAAGTTTGTTCTCCTCATGTATCGTGAGGACACATGAGTGGGTCTTCTCAATGGAGAATAATTCCAAAGGCGGAGACCAGCCACGTAACTGGTGATTACGGTGGGGTATGGGTATGATGAGAATTATTTAAGCCCGTGGATTATATACGGTAGTCAATTTGGGGACTGGCCGTAGGGCTGGGAGAATTTTGGAAATTGGATTTTGGTTGGCGTCTGCATCGCTGCACTGGAATATGGTACCAGGAGCGACTCATCATTCGCCTTTGTTTGTTTGTTTGTTTTTGTTTTTTTTTTTTTACCGCGATGGCTCTATCATTTCAGCTTTTCTTATCGCGAAGGTCGCGATTGCCCTATCATTTCGGCTATTTATTCGCGGTTGCCCAATCATTTCGGATTTATTTTCATTTTCATTTTTACTCACTGATTTTTATTGCTAGTTGCCCCATCATTTCGGTTTTTCTTTATTTTTCTTTTATTTACACATTTTTTGTTTATTTACATTTTTTTTACATTCCCAGTTTAACGACTTAGAGGTCGACTGTTCCCAGTTTAATGACGTGGTGGTCGATTGTTTTCAGAGAAAGGCAGATGTCTGAGAGAATGAGTTTCACGAAGAACTTCGGTCTCCGTTTGTATGAAATTGGCGGTCGCAGCTGGACTGTTTATTAACACTCCTTTAGACAGTTCTATCTCTCCTGTCTTGTATTGCTTTTCGACCCAATCTTTGAAGACGAAGCAGTCCTCAATGGCATGACCTATCACTCTGTGATAGGGGCAGTATTTGGGGTCGTCAGTCATATTCGCTTCCTGCGGTCTTTTTGACTCTGGCAGTTGTAGACCGTTCTTCAGGGCGTCTTTGAATATTTTACGGATTTTGTCCCTTCTGAAGGAATAGACCTTATCTAGCTTCTCTTTGAGTGGAGATTCTCCTCCCTCTCCGAACACTGGCTTCCGAGGCTGGTTGGCGCTAGGCTCGCTCATCCCTTGCTTATTTCGGTTAGCCGAAGTGTTGAAAGATTCAGAATCATCGGAGTTTCCGCCTTTGCGATTATTGTCCTTTCGGTTTCTCCAGGACCTATTGTTATTTTGGAAATCCGAGGAGGACTCCAGCTTTGAGCGCTTCAGCATCTGAACTTTCCTGGTCAGCTCTTGGAATGTTTTGAGACCCGCGGTGCATAGAAACGGGGCCATCCAATTGTTGAGATTTCCGACGAGGAGGCTGACAGATTGGTCCAGCTCTATCGGCGGTTCGCATTTAACAGAGAGATTGCACCATCGGGTTATAAAATCCGTGCTGCTTTCGTTGTTCTTGGGCTTTGTCCTTACGAGCTCGGCAATGGTGATCTTATCGCTGACGCTCATGAACCTTTGTCGAAACAAATATTCCATTTGGACGAAAGTTGTAACGGAGCCATCCGGTATGCTCACGTACCAGTCGAAAGCAACATCGGTCAAGCTATTAACGAACTGGCGGAGGAGAAGCGCATCGTTGCCCCCAGTGTTCCCGCATGAGGCTTTGAAGTGGGCGATGTGCTGATTCGCATTTCCCGTCCCATCGAATCTTCCGAATTTGGGGATGACATAGCCGCTAGGAAATTCTACCAAATCATACTGAGCAGGATATGGTCTCCCGCTACTGCTACCATCTTTTTGCGCTTCGGCTTCGGCTACCAATGTTTTGACTTTGCTGGCAACCAAATCCACGATTTGATCTTGAGTTAGCGGGCTACTGTCATCGGTAGCAAAGACATTTCCCGAGATAGGATGCGACTGACTTTCGTGCGGTCCGCCCACCCTTGGATTTGAGGGAATAGACGTCGGCTGCCTTGGGACACCGTTTCCCGGTTCACGATCAGAGCCCTGCGCTTGATTGGGCGGCTGAGAAGCAAGTTGGGCCGTAAGCTGTAAGACGACGTTCGTCAAGTCGTCAATTTTGGAGTAGAGTTTGGCCATCTCCTTGTCTTTGCTTCTGAGCTTTTTTCGGAGCTCTTGGAGAAGTTGTTGCTCCGCGTTCTTGGGACGGAAGATTGGCTCATCTTCGCTTTCCGAGCCCGACTCCTCATGGACCAAAGGGTCTTTCCGCCTATTATCCTCATCGAGAAGGTTTTCATCACCCAGCGGAGGCGGCTGTTCTTGGGAAGCGACAGCTATATTCACACCAGGTTGGATTTGAGATGTGGTGGCTCCATCCTTGCTTTTGTTGCGACGGTTGTCGCTTGGACGCGTGCCCACCATGTAGACGGTGTGGATAACACATTCAGCCATCCCCTCATCTTTGACGGGGTAACCCTGTTCTTCGAACCCCATGAGGTTCAGCCTAGCAGGAGCCCTAGCCTTTTTATTGGCTCTATATCTGAGCCTTTTCTGCCTTAGCTTCTCAATTTCAAGGGCTTGGCGGGCATCTATTTCCTGGGAAGCCACCGTGAGTCGATTAGCGGGGAGCTTAGAGAAGACACCCGATCGAGCAGTTGTCAGGGGCACCGCCGGAGCTTGCTCGAGATGCCTTGTTGTTTTGTTGGTGTTGATAGCCTTGCCCCCAACCAGGGCCAAGGAGAGCCACTTAAACACCGACTTGCGTTTGAGTTGGGGCGCCTTCGAGACCACCACATTTGGCCTCTTCCTCTTTGAGACCGGTTTGTCTGTTACCAGAGCTTGAGGTGCTGGGACGACGTTAGCTGACACGAACATAATAGAGCCAAATGGTAGCAGCTCCTCCTCCCATTGTCGCCCGAGACAGGCCGGAAGGACCGTCCTGGAGTCTATCTTCATCGTGTAGGAGATGGGAGCTGTATCGAGAGCTGAGTTCATCTTTGGAGACATTGTTGAAAAGTGATCGCTTGAAAACCTGCATGAAAGAGCATTATTTAGTATAAATACAGATATGTATATTGATTGAGTTCGCATGAACGTTTAACCCGAAATATGGGAGGAGAGATTTTTCCCACCGGGCGTGCCAGAACCTGTAGGGTGTTTTTCGTCATCCTATTGAGATGGGAATACGCGCGCGCTTGTCGGGCGTACTACAGATTCCCCCTGCCTAGGGTAGGCGGGGGTTTTTTGATTGTGGGGATCCGAATCTCCGGCAGCCGCGGACTAAGCTGCCGTTAATTACCCCTCGCCTTTAGGGCGAGGGAACCTCCGATTAACGGGTTGAACTGTTCATGCGAACTCAATGTGCAGTGTACGTGTGTGTTGTTTTGGAAGGGGGTTTGGATATATCGAGAGCCACGCAGAGTTTTCACGGGGGTCCCGCTATCCGGATAGCGGGCTGGGGGTCAAGGGGGCTAGCAGCCCCTTTGCGGGGTGCGGGGAAGCGCCCCGTTAGAAAAAAAATTTTCTAACAGGGACAGTGTCGTGGAGTATGTGTTTGTGTACATATGTATGCATATGTATATATATACATGTATATGTATAAAAACAGGGGGGAAAACATCCAAAGGATGCGTGGGGTAAGTGCCTGGGCGCTTGAGTGCAAGCGCGCCACGTGTCGGCACGTGGGCGCTTTGCGCTAGAGCGCAGAGTGCTGGAGCGCAAGCGTGCCACGTGTCGGCACGTGGGCGCTTTGGGCTCGGGCGCTGGGCGCTTGAGCGCAAGCGCGCCACGTATCGGCACGTGGGCGCTTTGCGCTCGAACGCAGAGTGCTGGAGCGCAAGCGCGCCACGTGTCGGCACGTGGGCGCTTTGCGCTCGGGCGCTGGGCGCTTGAGCGCAAGTGCGCCATGTGTCGGCACATGGGCTCTTTGCGCTCGAACGCAGAGTGTTGGAGCGCAAGGGCGCCACGTGTCGGCACGTGGGCGCTTTGCGCTCGAGCGCAGAGCGCTGGAGCACAAGCGCGCCACGTGTCGGCACGTGGACGCTTTGTGCTCGGGAGCTGGGCGCTTGAGCGCAAGCACGCCACGTGTCGGCACGTGGGCGCTTTGCGCTCGAACGCTAGCGCGCCGGCGAGGAAAAGGGGGGCTTTTAGCCACAGAAATTCTCTAAAGAGAAAATAGGGTGGAGTTAAACTCCTAAGATGCTTTGGATTGATAAAGGGGGTTCTTCTTCTTCCTCTTCTGTTGGCTGGATCTTGAAGATCAAGAGATATGAGATTTTTTTTAAAAATCTCTCCTTTTTGAGATCTAAATACAGATCCAAGTTCCCCTTTGTGGGTTTTGTGGTGAAAAACTATTTAGTTTTGGAAAAGGGAGATTAAAACTCTTGATTTAATTCATAAAAAAAGAGAAGGTTTTGGAACCTTGAAGAAGGAGAAAAGATCTCAGATCTAAAATTTTTGGAGAGAGAAAAAGTTGTTGAGATATTTCATTATCCTTGCCTTTATAGGCTATACACTTTACATATAGCCCCTTGGGCTTTACAAAAATGGCATTTTAGCCATCCCATGGCTCATGTGCCATTTCTTTTTGCAAATAAGCCATGGGCTTACAAAAATTTGGCTTTATGCCCATTTTGCATACATTCATAGATAAAAAATTACATAAAAAATTATTTATTACATGATCTATATTTTGGCACGGAGGAGGCTGGCCGCGGGCTCGACTTGGGCATGGGCCCGCTTGACTTGGGCTTGGGCCCACCTGGCTTGGGGTTGACCTTGACTTTGACTCGGTCAACCGGGGGTGCAAATTTTTACCCCAACAGACCACGGATAGGATAGCATCTCTCTTGGAGAGAGATGCGCAGTGGATTCTGCGCACCTACGGGCGGTGGCAGCGTGGTGTTATAATCTGATGGAGTGCCGTCCATCTCGGTCGTGGTGTGTGGTGGGGGAAAAGAAGATGAAGAAGTACCGACTTCGGAATCGATAGCAGGAACGCGGACAAGACGGGCACTAGGATCCCGTGTCCAGCCGAGCATGCACTAAGCGGGTTTAGTGCAAGTGGAAGCGTGTGTGTGATTTAAAATTAGTTTGTTTTGAAAAAAAAAGTGGGACTCAAGACAAATCACTCTAAAATGCACAAACAACCATAAAACTAAGGTTACTAGGTCCAGTCTTTAGACCGCTCCTAGACTTCCAAAGGACAAGCTGCAGGATTAATTCTCTACCACCTCTTTACTACCCTTGTAGCCAGGTAAGTGCCAGATGAGTGGGAGGCTCCCCACTATAAAAGTAGTGGTCATAATTAAGTAACCACTCGCCTCAGACACACTTGCCTAGACACCACAAAAGTAATGCGGAAAAGCGATAGATTACCCACGACCTTCCTCTGTCCTTATTGAGCGCGACAGTCCTTAGAGTCTGGTCTAGATATTTTTTAAATTAATGTAGGGTTGATGCAGATGCTCGGTTTGTGATTTGTGGGGCTTAGGAAGGGTGATGAAATCCCCACATAATCTGGATTTGGTCTTTGCCCCTTAAAGTCCATATTAAAATATGCAAAACAAAACCAATCACAAAACTTTTGCAAAAAGATTTTTGAGCGACGTTATTTTGCAAAGAATCCTGCAGAAAATAGATTTTATTGGATTTTAGAGGAGAGAGGAAGAGGTTAGAATCTTACCAGAGATGACTGAAGCCCTAGATCACCTACACTGCCGCGCTTCCGCCGCAGATGCACCTCCTTTGCCGCGGTTCCGCCGCAAGAGAAAGGGATCTTTTGATAAAATTTTCTCTGTTCCCTTCTGTGCTCCTCTGGATCTCTAAAAATGTCTCTGTCTCATGTTTCCACAAGTCTGTGACTCCAGATCTCCTTGCAGAAATTCACGCACAAATCGTTAAATATGCAATTTGCAGTTTTGTTTTAATTATGATATGTATCAAGTAAGAATTCAACACAAATAGTAAGAATAAAAAATTACGCACGTATCCCCGGCAACGGCGCCATTTGATTTATGTGAAAAAGTGTTTTTGTAGAATAACCGCAATCAATAACGGTGTCGCATGTAGCTAGACCGAGATGAGTACGGGTCGTCCTCAGGGAAACGTTGAATCTTTTACTCTTACTTTAGATGTGTTGAAAAAGAGAGGAGGGATAAAGAATATTGTAGAATGGTTTCTAGATCTACGTTAAGCACTAATGCAAAATATAGATCTAGATTATTTATGGATGTAGTTAATATAAGAAGGGGCTTGTAGGGTTCATTAGGATTTAGTAGTTGTGGATGATTAATTAAAAAATACTCTTTTTATCCTTTAATAGATTTAAAACTAGAACGACGGTGATGCGTGTAGATTAGGGTTTCTGGAGGGAAAAGGAATCCCACTCTTAACCCCTATCTCGACACGGAACTCCGTTCATATCTAGCCTTTACCAAAACAATCATTAATCTAATCTCTAATCGCGGTCGCGGCTAACAATGAATTGGTAGCGCGCCCGATTAGGATGTTAATGATTCTTTTGATAAAGTTTATAAACTTTATAGGACTTAAAAAGAGTTTAGGGATTTTTATCATCCATTAGACTACCCTAATCCTACGAACCCTAACAAGCGGAGAATTACTCACGCATGTTGGGAGAAAAAGAGATGGAGAGAAAATGCATAATTAAACTACGAAGAAATAGAATAAGAAAAAGAAAGCTACCTTTATTAATCAACAATATTCATTACACTTTGATTCCTTAGAAAATGATTACAAGTACTAGTTGCTAATCGATCTCTTCTAAGGAGGTAGATGAACCGTTGATGACCAGCCTGGATGCGTGAGCCGTCTTGGACTTCGTGATCGTGTCGGCTTGATAATTTTTCTAAGAGGCTCTCGGTCCTTATTTATAGTCCCAAAGCCAGATCCCTTGCTTCCAAAATTGTAGTTCAACAGTAAAGATTCCCCCAAAAATCTCTCGGCTCCTAAATCATCTATCATGCGGCGGATCCGCGGCCAACAGGGGGTTCTGGCCGCGGATCCGCGGCCAGATGATCTGATCCATTGATTTTCTTTATGGGGTTTTTCTCTACTTGACACGTGGAGTTCTCTGGAATCTTTGGAACTTGGAAATCTTCTCGTAGTTGCTGCCAGACTTGATTTCTAAGTTTTGATTTCTTAATTAGGCAGGTTTGCTTTAACAACTTGATTTCCTTGATTTTATTCCTGAAAATTCTGCACAACAACTCAAATGATAATTAGTAGAGTTTGTTTTCTTAAGATTTGGTCAATGATATTTTTTTGCATACATTTTCCTACCAAATGCTAATTATAATATATCAACACATGGAAAATAGTATTTTTACAGATAGACCCTCATATGTATGATATATTATAATAAAGACCTTTTTTAATATAGAAATAGTAGGAAAAATGTAATAACAAATGTGCAGTTTTATCAACTGAACATCTCCCATATATGGAATAAAATTCTATCTATTGGTGACATTTTAATCACCATTGGATTTTTACTCGAAGGGTGCTCAGTTTAACAGAATATAATCTTTCTCTGTTTAGAAAGATATAGAAAATATTTCAGATCTTTGTCTATTAACTTTCTGTTTAACAGAAAATATTCTTCCCAATAGAATTTAATTCTATGTTTAACCACCGTTAGATCCTTGATCCAACGGTTCATTAAGTAGAATTTAATTCTACGTAAGGAGGTGTCCTCACGTGTTTAGCATGTGAGGCTTTGTTTAGCCTATCTATTGTTTGATTGCGGCGCCTATATGCTTTGCATATAGGCGCTCACGTGTTTAACACGTGAGGATTTGTTTAGCCTATCTGTTGTTTGATTACAGTGCCTATATGCTTTGCATATAGGCGCTCACGTGTTTAACACGTGAGGCTTTGTTTAGCATATATGTAGTTTGATTGCAGTGCCTATATGATTTTCATATAGACGCTCACGTGTTTAACACGTGAGGCTTTTGTTTAGCCTATCTGTTGTTTGATTGAAGCGCCTATATGCTTTGCATATAGGCGCTCACATGTTTAACACGTGAAGCTTTGTTTAGCCTATCTGTTGCAGCGCCTATATGCTTTGCATATAGGCGCTCACGTGTTTAACATGTAAGACTTTGTTTAGCATATCAGTAGTTTGATTGCAGCGCCTATATGCTTTGCATATAGGCGCTCACGTGTTTAACACATGAGGCTTATTTAATGGGTAGTTTCCTCCTTTCTTTCTCTCATCTTCTTCTTTCTCTTTTTTATAAGGAAACAGTGATTAACCATTTTGATCTAGGTTAGAGTGCACACTGAGTGTTTCTTCTCTCTCTCTCTCTCTCTCTCTCTCTCTCTTTGGCAGCAACCATGGCCCGACCCTAGACTAAAACTCATGAACCAGGTTAAACCGAACCTTCTTAAAACACTTTGGCTTTTGGATTGTCATGGAGTCGCATATATCATTGCCACTTCTACATCACCTTTGCATTTCTCCAGAACACCCCGTATCACTACGAAGATCCATATTTATTGGATAATCCATCGTATAGTTACATACGAACTTGAAGGAACTTGTTCCAGTTCGAGGATGGATTCTGGTTCAGGAGAAATTGAATAGGATTATTCAGTTGTCTTTTCTCTTTACCCTCTCTCAGGTTGCGAGAGCTCCTAGGATTAGGAGAGTACACATATTGCGCTTATTGGATAGTCTTCTTCCAAACCATAAGCAGGTGCCGAAAGGTGGGGATGGGAGAAAACCAATTAGCCTAACTGTGGTGTGCAGAAGGTAATAAGTAAAGACATAGAAAGGGATTAGAATAAAGGCAAAAGGAAATTGCGACTGCTATCATTCACGACGAAACCGTGTATACCCCTGCCACTCCTACATCCAGTTTGAATTTCTCCAAAACACTTCGTATCACTACGAAGATCCATAATGCTTGGATATGACATCGTATAGTTACATACGAACTCGAAAGAACTTGTTCCAGTTCGAGGATGGATTCTGGTTCAGGAGAAATAGAATAGAATTATTCAGTTGTCTTTTCTCTTCACCTTCTCTCAGGTTGCGAGGGCTCCTGGTATTAGGTGTGTACACCTATTGGGCTTATTGGACAGTCTTCTTCCAAACCTTAGGCTGGTGTCGAAGCGTAGGGAAGGAAGAAAATCAATTAGCCTAAGTGTGGTGTATAGAAGGTAATAAGTAAAGACATTTAAAGGGATTAGAGTGAGGGAAAGAAAGTATATGGTTATTGTCATGAATCAGGATAGTGGAAGAGGAATTAATAGGAATACCCGGTTACCCCTTCAAAACATTTTCATGTTTCAGATTTAGTGTGCGATGTTAAGTGAAAACTGTTTTCCCAATTAGATTCTAACTCCAGGGTATGTATTTACCAGATTTGATTGTCACATCTGTATGGTGTTATAGATGTTGAGTGGAAGTAAGATATTAGGAATTGGGTGATAAGATCCTCAATACATATCAGAATGCTTTGTAATTGGTCATATTTGAGGAAATACCTGGGTTTTTCCTGACGAAAAATATTTGGTTTTGAATATCCGTTGTTATGCACTAATTTCAAACCGATATATCTGTACGTTTATTTTATAAAGTGAGATATAACTTTTTGATATTATGTCTATGACATTTACCTATATCAGTTGATAATTAGGTAAGGTGCATTCAACAGCGGTGTAATTCTTCTTAACCATAGCACAGTTTTCAACTTACGACGCACAAGGTTTGAATTATTGAACTCAAGGTACTTATACAAAATATTGTATGTTTTCCGATGTTCGTAAGGACAAAGGGGTTGGTACTCGTACTATATTCTGTTTACTCATGACTTCTCCAGTTCTAGACAAGTATTTCGTTGAAATACAAGGTCTAGATTTTGAGAAGTTATAGGTATAAGAATAAAGTAGAGAACCATATGTTGCAAGACAAAGGGTTGGTACTCGTACTATATTCTCTTTAGTTTTGACTTCTCTAGTTTTAGACAAGTATTTCGTTAAAATACAGGGTCTAAGTTTTGAGAAGTTATAGGTATAAGAATAAAGTAGAGAACCATTTGTTGGAAGTATCAGGATTCTTCGAGGTAGTCGAAAATGTAGATACTTGTGCTAGGTATTCCGTTGTAAGTAATGGTTTTGAGAACTTGCTTCTCTTTCAGGTTACTCATATGTGGATGCACTCCTAGATGAATGATGCTGCTTGGCCTCCTTCCAGTTGGATGATATGCACTGGAGACAGCTGCATGATTTTGAATCTGATTCCAATTAAATTAGTGCATTTGTTTCTATATTGGATATATAGAATGGATTCATATCTTAACGATATTAAGATATATGAAGTTGTCCGGCTGATACTTAAAACCAGAATCCGGATAAACTCTAGGCACGTTTTAGTAATGGCAGTTTGTGGGTTATCCCGGGCTTTGATGAGGGTTAACTTTTTACCGTCAGGAAAATCAATAGTTATATTGTTCTTGACTCGTCACAGTTTTAATAAAATGGATTCTTTTCAGAAAAAAGGAGTGGAAGTATTGTAGAACTGGAAGTGATTCCAAAATCATAAACGATTACTGAAAATTTAATAGAACCTAAAGATTCAATTGGATTCGACATTTCATTAGCCACTCCGCAGATTTGGTGGGTAACCTCAGGAACCCGAGAAGTACTTCGGTATCCTCAAAGACGGTGGCAGAGAGGTTTATGATTACCCAAACTTGCCAATGTTGTTGTTCTAGACTATGAGACCTGGCAGGAGGATGAGTATAACGTCGTTCTAAATTAGTTTTAGAAGTGCGCGTGTATATGACTCTGCCAGAGGGTTGTTGTAGTCAGTGGGAGCAGCAGAAGCATAGTAGGCAAATAGCTTATGTCTATTTATAGACTAAATCAGGTATAGCGCAAATAGATCATCTATTTTTAATGTGACAGTCATAGGTTTTGATTTCATCAGAATAGGAGATAGATCTGGTAAGAAGATAGCAGAGAGTGATGTCCAGGTATTTAGATGACATGCACTTGATAGGGAGGGATCTTCCTATACTACGATCGGTTATATACTGTGGTTGTCACAAGGTGTTTCTCCACATAGGATATAGATATAATATCAGGGATTCTGGTGACTAGATCTATGGTTTTAGATCTAGATTTGGGAAGTGTCCCAATTTGGGTACTTTGACATTATTCTAAAGTGTTTTAGAATGGACGACTCCTAGCGAGGTGGTAGTACCCGCAGGTGATGGAGTCACCCTTTCTAAAGGATATCTTTTAGACTGATGAGAAGAGGGGTTTGCATGATTGGCATATCACTTGCTTAGGCAATTAAGTCAATCATGAGATGTCAAGTACAACACCAAATATTGTTTTTGCACCGGCTGCAATAAGTTTATATTAATTCAATACTGGAAAAACGTTGGGAAGTAGTTATGAACATAAGTGGATGCTCTTGGGATATGGCAACAGCAGCCTCCTTTGGGAGACAGTTGTCATTTCAGACTTCCAAGGTGAGCTAGATGACAGAGTGGCTGTCAGAGTTATAGTTTTCCCTCTTTTGAGGGACGGTATGTTGGACAGGAGGTCCAAGCGGATACTGTGGAAGGCATGGCGCAGGATACTGATTAAATTCAGTGGATGATACAGTCTAAGAAGTTTGTTGGATTTGAAATTCATTTGTGAACTGGGTCCCATCAGATATCCAGACAAATTCTAAGACAGGTATTGCTCATTTCAGGAGATAGTCTTTCTCTGCGAAGTTGTGATATAGAGAGATATAGAAAGAAACATTGGGGTGGATCCACTCACTGAGGCTATTTCTCGAACACAATAGTTTCACAGACGAGCTTTGCGAAACTGATTAGTAGAGAAGTTGAGTGTTCGGTATCACACGAGCTGTGAGTATGCGAAACCTCATTAATTAGCCTTACGTGCAAGTGGGAGATTGTTGGCTATAGTGCCATCAAGTCAATTATTGTAATCGCAGGTACGCGGTTGCGATGATTGAGGGAGGACCTATACAGATAGAACAATCTTACTCAAGATGATAGTATGCTATCCGGTTTGTCTTTATCATCATGTACGTGCTTTATGTAGTATTACAGATCACTATTATATGTTGATAGAGCCTATAGGATTCTTGCTTGGCTACCAGCATTGTGATGGCGATCATATATGTGGGAGCTCGGATGTCTATAAGCACATCCTTAAATGTCCCTAGTCGTAGGAGTATCGAGACTGGGCATTGATACTCCAGAGTAGACTAGTGTATACTGATCGAGACCCCGACGAGGGGCGGTGGCCAGGTCTCACAAGCCATTGGTGTTAGATGGTTCACCTAAGATAGTATACAGGTGCTCACTGGGTTATGAGTGCACTGGACGGACTCGTCGGGAACTTGCTATTTGGTAATATACCTATTGTCAGATAGCAGTTCCCAGGTGACATGTGTGCAGGTTAGTCTGTCGACCTGAGATCGTCATTTGTCTCATGTGAGTTCCCACTGTGCTTTAATTACTACCCTACCACGGTTCAAAAGTGTCATGCAAATAAGTTTTAGTTGGATACAGTCCCGAGCCACATGGAGGCGGTGAGCGGATCGTCGGGGATTCGTCTCTCCCGGTATTGGGGGTTGATGTTGTTAGTTATATGTATGCCCTAGAGGCCATTGTTGTACATATGATGTATATTATAGTGGATGCTTGGATATATATAGAGAGGACTTTCTTGCTCGATATGATAGTATGCTATCTGGTTTCACTTTATCTTAACATGTTAACAAATACTGTTTTGTGATCACGTGTTGGTAAAGCCCTTAGGATATGTACTCGACTACTAGGACTATGATACAGATCATACTAGTGGGGCCAGGGTAGTCTACGAGTACATCCTATAACTGTTCCTAGTCGAGGGTGTATCGAGATAAGGCATCGATACTCCAGAGTAGGCTAGCGTATACGCATCTTGACCCATATGATGGGCGATGGATGATCGCATATCCATTGGTGTTGGACATCAAAGATGGTGTATGGGTGCTCAGTAGAGACTGGGTACACTGAACGGACTCGCCGAGAACTCCTGGATGGTATTATACCTATCGTCAGATAGCAGTTCTCCGGTGACACTGGTACAAGTTAGTCTGTAGACCCGAGATCGTCATAGAGTCTTGTGTGATTCCCACTGTGCTTTGATTTTCACCTTACCACATCCAAGAGGGCGTGCAAAACGGTGGCTTTTGGGTACAGTCCCGAATCACATTGAGGCAATGAGCGATAGGAGGGGTTTCGTCTCTCCCGGTATAGGGAGTTGATGTTGTGCTGTGTTCGATTGTCTATAACTGGAAGTCCCTGGCCAGGGCTGATATGGAGATTTACTGGTAAGTGTTATCAGTAGTTTTTCGACCCGTTATGATCCTTACATCGACACGACTTATCGGTTACTGGGGTCTGACGTTTACCACCCCTAGACTAGATATGCAACATATCAGACGAAGAGACCGGATTGTACGGTAGTGTTTACTGATTGGATTTGCAGGAGAATGCACAGGCTTGCTTGTTGATCTTCTGATTGCTTAATACACGGGTGGCTGTTACATTTAGCTGACCGCTTGCATCTTGTGGGTGTTTGATATGATCATCACCCACTGCCGGCGTATTGACGATTCTTTAGAGTCCTACACAGAGGTTTCCTGGCTCAGGCAAAACGGAGTAGGAGCAGATATGTGATATGTGCGGGACCGAGAATAATACGATATGAGATACCGTATTCTATTCTCGCAATATATGATATCGGCCGGGTATATGTGATATAGCCGGGTCATCGGATCAAGTGTTGATTCGATGAATTAGTACATGTTATATTAGTCGGTTATATGCTATATAATCGGATTGTCGGATCAAGTGTTGATTCGATAATTTAATGTATAATTATATATGTGATATATTACATTACATTAACTAATATAAGCTCGCTTTATTGATTCATTTTCTCACCGGGTAATACATTGATATATATGCGATATATGTTAATTGTATTATTTTCTTTTGTTACAAAAATATATTATATATGTGATATATAATATTGTAACAAGTTAGGGTTGCAAATGAAACATGATTTGTGGAGATTAAACAAGTTAGAGTTTGATTTGGGTTAGCATTTGGGTTAGCTTTTTTATGAAGCTTCTAGAAGCTTTATTTTGTTTTAAGCTTAGATATTTTGTATTGATATTTTGTGAAGATATTTCTTAACCCAACCCAAACCCTTTACCCTAGTTTATTCTCTATAAGGGTTAAGCCTTCATTCTTAACCATGGGTTGCAATTGTAACCATACACAATAATTCATTATTCATCACAAAAGCTTTCTTCTTCTTCTTCCTCCTTGAAAAAGCTTTCTAGCTTTTTGACTTGTGATGATTTAGTGTGTGAAATTGAAAACAAAAGAGAGCTAAATTCCTATCTCATCATCCTCATCTATTCTAACTACTTAGATTAGGGTGTTCACTTCACTAATACTTGATTAGAGAAGTGAGAGCTTGAGTTTGTGATTTTTCAAGGTAGATGATCTTCGAAAAGGAAGACTTTAAGCAAGCATGGATCATTCGGCTTGTGGAGCCTCTCTAGAGTCCGGAAGTTCATGGATCGCGGCGAAGGGAATACTACTCGGAGCTTATAAAGCGAAGGAATGGACTACAAAGGTTGTAATCCCTCTCTCTTAGATGTAAAGTTGTTTACTTGCTATGTTAACCCTAATTATCTAGCAAAGATCATCGCTTTAGGTTGTTCGGCACTTGAAAATTTTAAATTCAGCATGGTTGTTGCCTTATAGACCCTTGTGATAGTGCCTAGTAATCTTACAGATGTCGCGCAGTGCATGGGTGGCCATCATCAGAAATCCTTGGCCAAGGTAATCGAGAATTACTGATTTGGATCAGTAGTTTCTCAGAAGGTGATGGGCTTCATACCGACATGAAATGTCGCATTATTAGGGGTCTGACTTTATCCACCCCTAGACTCGATATGCGATACTCTTAGACGAACAGACCGGACTGGATAGATATTGTCACGGACAGGCTCAGTAGGGGTTCAGATGAGTTTGCTCGTCGGCCTCCC
Source organism: Agapanthus africanus (assembly GCA_030015575.1). Lineage (NCBI taxonomy): Eukaryota > Viridiplantae > Streptophyta > Magnoliopsida > Asparagales > Amaryllidaceae > Agapanthus > Agapanthus africanus. The sequence goes on along the minus strand of JASDDO010000026.1, from coordinate 176,463,513 downwards.
TTTCGTTCAATACCAGGGTAGCCGTTACGTACAGCTAGTGTCGCTGACGCGCTTGTGGTTAAACTCATTGCCAGCGTATTGACGAGTCTTTAGAGTCCCACACAGAGGGTTTCCCTACTTCGGCCGAAACGATATAGAAGCCGTATGGTTTTACGGCAGGGTTTGATCATATACGTGCACTTGTGCACATATCATGATTCAGACAGATAATACTAGTGGCTTTGGTTTAAACCGGATTCTAGTATTATATTGTTGGATTATTTTTCGTCTCATTGTATTCGTACTTTTCGGAATACGAATACGGGTGTGTATATACGGATGAGGGGTATTCTTGTAATTTATTACAAGGTGCTTCTAGAAGATGCCACCTCATTTAGTTTTAACCATTTAAGATTAAATGGTTAATGAGGTGGAGAGGATGAGGTGTTTATTGCATTTATTATGGCATGGCTTTATAGTGACTCATGGTTACTATTCTAGCATGCTTGGTTATTTGTTTGTTGTGAGATATTTTGAAGTCTTGAGATTTTTTTGACTTGAGATATTTTGTGTTGACTTAAGATATTTTAGAGACTTGAGATATTTATTGGATGGCTTCAATTATTGCTCACACATCTCACAACAAAAGACTTAGCCATTTTTCTTGAGTTGCATCTCACACTCATCCTCAAGTGTCTTCTTCTACCCTCACCCTTCAAGTCTTATGTATTGAAAAACCTAGGGTGTTATGAGACAAATTAATCCATCACCACACTCTACATCCTCTAGGCTATCTAGTTTAGCGATCTAGGTACCCTAGTTACCTCGGCTATTAAGGTAAGAGCTCGGAATACATTCTCGGGTGGATCATCTTCGATGGAGGGAGACCGGAGATCAAGCTGGATCATGGAGGCCTCTAGGAGCTAGGGATGATGGTTGAAGACCGAAGAACTCATGTCATTCGGTATTAACATTCCTAACTCTTTCTTGTTTGCTAGTTTAGGGTTAATGGTAGATCCGGGTAGCGAGTTGTGTTAGCACCAGTTTTGAAAATTTTTGTTCCGCAATCGGCCATAGTTTGATGGCCAGGACGCTTGCATAACCCAACAATCCTAGTCCGGTTGTATCCATCTTGCCATCGGGCTTCATCCATTGAGTCCCAGGTACATCCCAAATCCTTTTATAGAATTAGGCTTGTCAAACAGTTTGTTCGAAAGGTATACCTTGACGCTTTAATAGCTCCTTTAATCCCTTTGCATAATCCCTTAGCATGAAAATGGGCTGCGACTCATCAAGATTTGGATCAGCTCCATGCCAGATTTCTTTTTCTATCTTAATCTCCCTAGATTTGTAGAACAAGATCGTCTTTTCAACTCTATGCCTTGGAGGCACATAGAAGGTTTCCGGCTCTTGTACATTATAGGTACTGAGCAAGTCAAGTTCCTTACAGTGTCAAGACGGAGCCATCATAATATGTAGAATCTGGTCCTTTTCATCAATAGTCTGCATCGGTGGACGAGTAGAGAACGTTGCACCAGTCTCATCTTCGGAGTCGCTGCCAAAGACTAGGATAAGGGCCGATGGACTGGGTTTATCAATTTCCCTCTGAGGTTGTCTCGAGTACACTATTTGTTCTTCTTCTTCAGTATCGCTTCCAAAGACCGGGATAGTGGCTACTGATCTTTGTTTATTTTCCAATTTGCGGCATCTTTCGGTATCTTCAAAACCGGGCTGAAATTACTTTGCATCTTCATACTTTCGTAAATCATTTACTGAGAAGGGATTGAGCTCTCCCGTGACGGTGTACTCTTGGCCATCCTTAAAATACTTCATACACTGATGTTGTGTAGAAGGGATGACATTGTACTCGTGCAGCCAAGGCCTGCCGAGTAAAGCATTGTAACATGTTTTGATATCAATGACTTAGAACTTGATGTCAGTGATGAGCTGCCCGAACCAGAGCATCAATACTATGGACCCGAGCGTCCGTGACGACTACGAGTCGAACCCTGAGATGGTGATCTTGTCCCGGGAGAGGTGCTGAACATTCATCCATATCTCTTTCAGCACTCTCATATTGAGAAGGTTGACAGAAGATCCATTGCCGACAAGGATTTTTCCTATCTTGATGTCGTGACAGTATCCGGTAACATACAGCGATCGATTATTCTCGTATGTTCCAAGGAAGAGATCTTCCTCACTGAAAGTAATATCAGTGGTGTGGACTTCTACAAGTTCATCCTTTATTTTCTCTTCCGCGAAGAAGGCTTGAAACTGATCAGGTTCTTTTAAGGCCTTGATCAAAGAGTCTCGCACCTCTTTGGACAGGAGTAGAGCATCAAATATATTCAGCTTCAGGGGTATCATTCTCAAATGTGCAAGGAAGTAATATACCACCTTAGTTTTCTTGGGTAGGTTATTTGCGGCGAGCTCTATGGCGACTTCTTCATCGACCTCGATCTCTTTGGGCATTTTCCTTTCCCTTTATCTTGTTTCTTTGGACTATTGTGTTAGTTATATGTATGCTCTAGAGGCCATTAGTGTACATGTGATGTATATTATAGTGGATTCTTGGATATATATAGAGAGGACTTTCTTGCTCGACATGATAGTATGCTATCTGGTTGCTCTTTATCTTAACATGCCGACTTGTATATGTGATACTGTCTTGCTCTCACATGTTGATAAAGCCCTTAGCTTGTGTACTTGACTACCAGGACTATGATGGAGATCATACTAGTGGGGCCAAAGGTAGTCCACAAGTACACCCTAAAATTATTCCTAGTCGAGGGTGTATCGAGACAGGGCATCGATATTCCGGAGTAGAGTAGCGTATACGCATCTTGACCCATATGATGGGCGATGGATGATCCCACATCCATTGGTGTTTGACATCAAAGATGGTATACGGGTGCTCAGTGGAGACTGGATACACTGAACGAACTCGTCGAGAACTCCTAGTTGGTATTATACCTATCATCAGATAGCAGTTCTCCGGTGACACTGGTACAGGTTAGTCTGTAGACCCGAGATCGTCATAGAGTCTTGTGTGATTCCCACTGTGCTTTGATTTCCACCTTACCACGTTCAATAGAACGTGCAAAACGGTGGCTTTTAGGTACAGTCCCGAATCACATGGAGGCAATGAGCGATAGGAAGGGATTCGTCTCTCCCGGCATTGGGGGTTGATGTTGCGCTGTGCTCGATTGGCCATAACGACAAGTCCCTGGCCAGGGATGCTATGGAGATTTATTGATAAGTGTTATCAGTAGTTTCTCGACCCGTTATGAGCCTCACATTGGCACGACTTATCAGTTATTGGGGTCTGACGTTTACCACCCCTAGACTAGATATGCGACATATCATACGAAGAGACCGGACAGTACGGTAGTGTTACTAACAGGCTTTTGCAGGAGTTAGAGTGGGCTAGCTTGCTGATCTTCTGATCATTCAATACCCGGGTAGCCGTTACGTCCAGCTAATACTGCTGACGGCTTGTGGATGCTTGATGTGATCATCACCTATTGCCGGCGTATTGACGAGTCTTTAGAGTCCTACACAGAGGTTTCACTGGCTCAGGCAAAACGAAGTAAGAGCTCATATGTGATATGTGCGGGACCGGGATTAATACGAGTATATGATCCCGTATTCTATTCTCGTGATATAAAGTATCAATCGATTATATGAGATATAGCCGGGTTATCGAATCAAGTGTTGATTCGATAAGTTAATACAGTATCAGTCGGTTATATGAGATATAGCCGGATTATCGAATCAAGTGCTGATTCGATAAATTGATACAAATAATATTAGTCGGTCATATGAGATATAACTGGATTATTAAATCAAGTGTTGATTTAATGATTTAATGTATAATTATATATTTGATATATTAATTTACATTAACTAATATTAACTCACTTAAAAATTTCTTTTTCTCACATGTGCACACTTGATATATATGTGATATATATTAATTGTGTTTTATTTATGTGTCATGGTTGATGATACATGCAACATGGGTGTATGAGACCTACACCTTGATAATGATAATGAAGGGTTTATTTATTTAGAATAAAACAATTATTAGTTGGAAATTTGTCACATGGCATGAAGCTTCATGAAGCTTGGAGACCCATTGACTTAGTCCACTAGTTTTTTCTTATGCTAGATATTTGTTAACACAACCATTATCTAAACTCATGGTTAAGTCTCTACATGAGATATATTAGATATTTTCTCACCCATGGTTGCCATTCACTCTCTCTTCTATTATTTGCTTCTTCTTCCTCTTGAGATAAGAGATCTCTCTAGGTTTTGAGAGGAGAATAAATACTAGTGAGAAAAGTAATTCTAAAGTGAGCAAAAATCCTACTTCATCATACACTATTAGATTAGCACTTTAGTATAGGGTGTTAGCTTCACTAATCCCACATTAGTGAAGAAGGTAGCTTAAGTTTGTGACTTCTCGACGTAGATCATCTTCGGTTTTGAAGACATCAAGCAAGCATGCATCTTTCTTCTTGTAGAGCCATTCGAGAGTCCGCAAGATCGCAACTTGGAGCGAAGGGACTACTACAAGGAGCTAAAGAAGTGAAGGACCGAACTACAAAGGTTGTAATCCCTACTCACTTAGATGTAAAGTAGTTTACAATCCTAGAGTGGTATCAGAGACAAGCTAAAGATTTAGACAATGTTTGTAGAATAACGAAACCGAAAAAAATCTGAAACGCTGCAAACTAAAAACCTAGTTTCTGTCTTTTTTTAAAAGTCATCAAAAAAAATTTTAAGCAACTGCAGAATGTTATATGATATGTGACATGAACACTGAACAAATACAAGCTCATTTGGCCGGATTTGATCCGAGCACACACCCATAAAAACCGATCTGGACGGCCTAAAGAAGAGTTCTGGAGTTCGTATTTTTTAGGTGTTCTGGTCTCTGGGTTTTGGAGTTTTAGGTGTTGTTTGTTTTTACTAAATTTGCATGTGATGTTAACTTTCTGCAAAGGCAACTCGGAGTGTTTCGTAGTCATAATTCTAACACTTTTTCGGGTTATTTTAGACGGTGTTAAAAAGTTCGAACGGATATCAGATACCCACTTTAACCCTTGCCGGAAAATTTTCCAAGAGTTGGATTTTTTCCGTGTTTAAAACTTTCAGAAAATCATGCAAGCGATTATGTGGACCCTCTAGAAGAACGAAACCCTAACTTGATTCTGTGACCGTCAAAACCGCCACTAAACCCTAGGGTTTGTGGTAGTTCAGCAGTGCCACAGGTGAGGCATTGGTTGACCCTTCTACGGCTGGTTCATAGGAGTTGTGGCATGTTCTGGGGACTTTTTAAACTCCGCTCAAGTGTTGACCTTTTTGGAAAATTTTGGGTGTTTGTTGATTCGATCGGAATGTTTAACGTCGTCTAAATTTTTCTAGAATGTGATACAATATGTGGAATTTATATAGTTAGGCATGAAATCCAAAGTATGTGATATTTTGGGTTTATGATGTCTAAGGTAATTGTGGATTCCAAATATTGTAGTTTGACATTTTCTTTTCTGGGACCGTAAATGTAATATGTGGTGTATCACCGTTTTCATTGCTATATGTAAACGACAATTATGATACGCATATTTACTTACGTTGATGACATGTGATGTTATGTGTTGCTGTGATATGTTATATTGGATCGTCGTGTTTTGAATAACCGGGGGTTTTATGTGAGATGAGAGTTTTTATTTTCATTCATGTAAAATTCATTGTATGTAATATTCTTTTATTGGGGCACTTCCGGGTTGAGAATGATGTCACCATTGTTGTATATTATTTAGTTTTCCGCATTAGGATAGACCCAAGGAGGGGAGAACAAGTAACCGGGTTCTAGAGTCCAGTGAGAGACCATCTCGAGGAGTCGAGTCCGGGTCTCCTAATTCTAGAATTGGTAGGATTGCTTGCCGCTATTGTAGGGGTCTAGGGATGTGGGTTTGGCTATTCATCGCGACCGTGGAATCCGTGTTTTATACTGGCTTAAATTAAAACACGGTATTCCTAGTATATCCAATATTTCATATGTTATCTTCTGCTGCTGATATTCTGTGATGTGATCACTGTGGATTCTGAGACGAGTGGATATATATTATATATGAGATATATAATAGACATTGCTTATGTTTTTCACCCGCGCTAGTCCCATCCCGGTATGCCGTTAGTTAAGTAACCTAACGGTGCATAACGGGACATTGTGGCGAATGCGAATGGCATAAGCGTACGTTATGTTTTTGTTTCATTTTCTGTGATGCTTAGGAAGCTCTAAATGATGGAACTTTATTAATGAGATTAATGAAAAGAAAGAAACCTAAAAGATGTTGTAGAATCATATTTTCAAAAAGGGTAGCTCTAGTTTTTGCTTTGCATAGCGGTATTCCTTGTAGAATATCCAGCACCTCATTCGATGAGGAAAGAGCCGAGATCCCTTCACCGAGAGTGACCTCTTTAGCGAAACTAACAAATGCTACAACCCACTCGGTTTTGTCTTTTGATTGCTTCTTTTAGTTCTTGCTTTGCATAGCGGTATTTGTGAAATATCCTGCACCTTATTCGATAAGAAAATAGCCGAGATCCCTTCACCGAGAGTGACCTATTTAGTAAGACTAGTAAAAAGACTCAAAAACACTCCTTTTCAAAAATCACTTGTTTCTACAACTATATCAAGTTCATTACGCAAAAGGTTTTCTTAAAAACCTGTCGTAGCCCTCCGTCATTTCAGATAAGTACTACTTAGTATTCGTGCTACGTTTGTTGACTTTAGCCAAGGCGTAGTGTGCGGTAGCTAATTAGTGCTTATTTGCTGCATGTAATGCAATTGAGTTAGGGTAGTCGTACGACTTTGTTGACCTTAGCCAAGGGTTGTACGGGTGGGTTTAATTCAATCAAGAAATGACGGGTTGAACTTGGCTATGATTTGTTGACCGTAGCCAAGGTCATAAGTCGCTGGGGGTAAAAGCATTATCGGGAATTTCAAGTGTTGAAACTTGCAATGAGATTGCATACCTTCTATGAGATAGTTGGATCTCGATACCCACTGTGAGCAAAAGTTGCTCCCAGGAGAATTTTGCACTTTACAATTAGCTAACTCATTAGATGTCTAGAAAGATATCAACGGGGCTACGCCTCTGGGAAAATGAGGTTTATTTTAATTAGGTCCGTACGAAAGCACGAAGAACCTCCCTCAGAAGTATTGGCACTGGCCTGGCTGAACGGTTAGCGAAGTTGTAGAATGCAATTAATCCTGGCTGAATTTTCTTTTTAAGGTTTGAAGGAAAATTTGAAAATAGCAGTAGGAGACATCAATTAGATAAGATAAATAACCAATCTAATCTTTGAAAGAGCATACGCTAAGTGTTTTCTTCTCTCTCTCTCCAGGTAGAGACCATGGCAGGCCTTAATTAAGATAATAATATGGATGTATTAACCAAACCCGCTTTCTATGCTGAGCAGGGGAACGTTGGTTCCGCTCCAACTTATAATTATTATAAGTCCGAGCAGGAAGTAGAAAAATATCCGGATTTTCCACTCCACCCAAACGAAGAATGAGCATGTTGATGCATCTTCTTTGGGTGTGTTAGTTATCGAGAACTGTTTCTCGGTTCACTCTACATCCTGGGTATTAGATATCGGATCGGGATCCCACATATGTAATATGTTACACAGGCTAAGAAAAGGTAGAGAACTGGGAATAGGTGATCATTCCGTAAGAGTAGGGAATGGTGCAAATGTTGCAGCCAAAGCAGTTGGCGAATATCATCGTGTATTACCAAATGGTAATACATTGATTCTGAACGAATGCTATTACATACCGACCCGATATGCAATCTTATATCAATTTCTTTATTAAGTAAAGAATGATATAATTTTGTAGTACAGGATAATGTTATGAACATCTTCCTGAATCAAAAGTTGATTGGATCAGGCTTGTTAAATAATGGCATATACGTTATAGATCAAACCATAGTTCTTAATGTACAAAACACACACAAGAGGAAGAGTTCAGAAATGAACGAATCCTTCTTGTGGCATTGTAGACTAAGTCATATCAATGCGACACGACTAGCTAAGTTATATAAGGATGGATATTTGAATTCTTTCGAATTTTCATCTTATGACACTTGCTAGTTATGTCTCAAAGGCAAAATGACCAAAACTCTGTTTACTGGACACGGAGAAAGAGTTACGGAACTCTTGGGACTAATACATAGTGATGTATGCGGTCCCATGTCTACACATGCCAGGAATGGTTCCTCATACTTCATTACATTCACTGACGATCTCTCTAGATACGGACATATGTTCCTGATGAAACATAAGTCTGAAGCTTTTGAGAAATTCAAAGAATATAAGCACGAAGTCGAGAACCAAACGGGTAAAAGTATTAAAATCCTGCGATCTGATTGGGGAGGAGAATACTTAAGCAATGAGTTCCTAGACTATCTAAAAGAGAATAGGATTCTCTCTCAGCTTACTCCTCCATATACACCACAACATAACGGTGTATCGGAGCGGAGGAATCGCACCCTATTGGATATGGTGCGCTCTATGATGAGCACTGCCGAGTTACCTATTTCCTTTTGGGGTTATGCGCTAGAGACAGCCGCATACCTATTGAATAGAGTTCCAACCAAATCTGTACCTACAACTCCATATGAGATATGGAATAGGAAGAGACCATCTCTTAAGCGGGTTAAGATATGGGGTTGTTCGGCCTATGTCAAAAAGCAAAATCCAAATAAACTCGAGGCACGATCAGTTCTTTGCAAGTTTATGGGATATCCAAGCAATTCGTATGGATATCTACTCTACCACAGTGAACAACAAAAGTACCTTTTTAGAAAATGAATTTCTTGCAAAAGAAATTAGTGGCGAAGAGGTAGAGCTGGAAGAAGTTCCAGCGGCACAAACTACAACTGATGATTTATTGGAACCAGAGAATTCGATAGTTCCCAACGAACCCCAGCCTCTCCGCCGATCTAGTAGAGTACCTCATCCACCTGAGAGATACTACGATTTTCTCGTAGACGGTGGGAGCGAGAATTGCATCATGGTAGATGATGACCCAGCTAGCTTCGAGTAGCCCATCACGAGTGGGGACTCTATGAAATGGCTGGATGCAATGTGATCTGAGATGGAATCCATGTACACCAACAAAGTATGGACTTTGGAAGTTGCTCCTGAAGGGGTAAAACCCATCGGGAGAAAATGGATCTTTAAGAAGAAACTTGGTGTAGATGGAAAAGTTGAGACTTTCAAAGCTAGACTTGTTGCAAAAGGTTTTCGTCAACGACCAGGTGTGGACTATGATGAAACCTTTTCTCCAGTGGCTATGCTCAAGTCCATCCGGATCCTGCTTGCCATCGCTGCATACCATGACTACGAAATCTGGCAAATGGATGTTAAGACCGTCTTTCTAAATGGTGATTTAAAAGAGTGCGTGTACATGACTCAGCCAGAGGGCTTCGTAGACAGTGGGAGCAACGGGAAGGTGTGCAAGCTGCTTAAACCCATTTATGGGTTAAAGCAGGCATCGCGGAGTTAGAATGTCTGTTTTGATGTGGTAGTCAAAGAGTTTGACTTCATCAAAAACGTAGATGAACCTTGTATATACAAGAAGGTGGCAGAGAGTAAGGTCGTCTTCCTCATATTGTACGTGGATGATATACTCTTGATAAGAAATGATGTTCCTATACTGCAATCGGTCAAGCTCTTCTTATCACAAAGATTCTCAATGAAAGATCTAGGTGATGCCTCCTACATCTTGGGGATTAAGATCTATAGAGATAGATCTAAATGGATACTGGGATTGTCCCAATCCAGATACAATGACACCATACTAAAGAGGTTTAGTATGGAAGAATCCAAGCATGGGTTTTTACCCACGATCTCAGGACTCACTCTCTCCAAAAAGATGTCTCCCAAGACTGATTTGGAGAGAGCTCGCATGCAAGGGATACCCTATGCTTCGGCAGTAGGCTCTATCATGTACGCAATGCTATGTACCAGACCCGATGTAGCATACTCACTAAGTGTAGTGAGTAGGTATCAAGCAGATCCAGGAAAGAGTCACTGGACAGCTGTGAAGAGCATTCTCAAGTACTTGAGAAGGACTAAAGAGATTCTCTTGGTGTATGGTAACGGAGAACTCCAAGTGAAGTCCTTTACCGGTTAGAGCTTCCAGAGTGATAAGAATGACTCTAAATCAGTCTCGGGATTTGTCTTTACCCTCAATGGAGGGGTGGTTTGTTGGAAGAGTTCCAAAAAGGAAACCGTGGAAGACTCGACGATGGAGGCTGAATACATCGCTGCCAACAATGCTGCCAAAGAGGCTGTCTGGATGAAGAAGTTCATGACTGAACTTGGAGTGGTTCCGTCCATTATGCATCCAATATCTTTGTATTGCGATAACAATGGAGCAGTGGCCTTGGCCAAGGAGCCAGGTCCCATCAGCGATCCAGGCATATTCTGAGGCGGTATCACCTGATCCGTGAGATAGTTGATCGCCGGGAGATCGAGGTCAGGAGAGTTGACACGAAGGACAACACGGCGAATCCACTCACCAAGGCCATTCCCCAGATACAATTTAAGAGAATCTTCGAGATGTTGGGCATGAGATACTACAACAACTGATCTTAGTGCAAGTGGGAGATTGTTAGTTATGTGTATGCCCTAGAGGCCATTATTGTACATGTGATGTATATTATAGTGGATGCTTAGATATATATAGAGAGGACTTTCTTTCTCGACATGATAGTATACTATCTGGTTGCTCTTTATCTTAACATGTTGACTTGTATATGTAATGTTGTTTTGCTCTCACATGTTGATAAAGCCCTTAGGTTGTGTACTTAACTACTAGGACTATGATGGAGATCGTACTAGTGGGGCCAAGGGTAGTCCACAAGCATACCCTAAAATTGTTCCTAGTCGAGGGTGTATCGAGATAGGGCATCGATATTCCGGAGTAGACCAGCGTATACGCATCTTGACCCATATGATGGGCGATGGATGATCCTATATCCATTAGTGTTTGACATCAAAGATGGTATATGGGTGCTCAGTGGAGACTGGGTACACTGAACGGACTCGCCGAGAACTCCTAGTTGGTATTATACCTATCGTCAGATAGCAGTTCTCCGGTGAAACTGGTACAAGTTAGTCTGTAGACCCGAGATCGTCATAGAGTCTTGTGTGATTCCTACTGTGCTTTGATTGCCACCTTACCACGTTCAATAGAACGTGCAAAACGGTAGCTTTTGGGTAAAGTCCCAAATCACATGGAGGCAATGAGCGATAGGAGGGGATTCGTCTCTCCCGGTATTGGGGGTTGATGTTGCGCTGTGCTCGATTGGCCATAACGACAAGTCCCTGGCCAGGGCTGCTATGGAGATTTATTGATAAGTGTTCTCAGTAGTTTCTCGACCTGTTATGAGCCTCACATCGGCACGACTTATCAGTTATTGGGGTCTGACGTTTACCACCCCTAGACTAGATATGCGACATATCAGACGAAAAGACCGGACTGTACGGTAGTGTTACTAACAGGCTTTTGCAGGAGTTAGAGCGGGCTAGCTTGCTGATCTTCTGATCATTCAATACCCGGGTAGCCGTTACGTTCAGCTGGTACTGCTGACGGCTTGTGGGTGCTTGATGTGATCATCACCTACTGCCGGCGTATTGACGAGTCTTTAGAGTCCTACACAGAGGTTTCACTAGCTCAGGCAAAACGAAGTAGGAGCACATATGTGATATGTGCGGGACCGAGATTAATACGAGTATATGATACCGTATTCTATTCTCGTGATATAAAGTATCGATCGGTTATATGAGATATAGCCGGGTTATCGAATCAAGTGTTGATTCGATAAGTCGATACAATATCAGTCGGTTATATGAGATATAGCTGGGTTATCGAATCAAGTGCTGATTCGATAAATTGATACAAATAATATTTGTTGGTCATATGAGATATAACCGGATTATTAAATCAAGTGTTGATTTGATGATTTAATGTAATTATATATTTGATATATTAATTTACATTAACTAATATTAGCTCACTTAAGCATTTCTTTTTCTCACATGTGCACATTTGATATATATGTGATATATATTAATTGTGTTTTATTTATGTGTCATGGTTGATGATACATGCAACATGGGTGTATGAGACCTACACCTTGATAATGATAATGAAAGGTTTATTTATTTGGAATAAAACAATTATTAGTTAAAAATTTGTCACATGGCATGAAGCTTTATGAAGCTTGGAGACCCATTAACTTAGTCCACTAGTTTTGTCTTATACTAGATATTTATTAACCCAACCATTATCTAAACTCATGGTTAAGTCTCTACATGAGATATATTAGATATTTTCTCACCCATGGTTGCCATTCACTCTCTCCTCTATTATTTGCTTCTTCTTCCTCTTGAGATGAGAGAGCTCTCTAGATTAGCACTTTAGTATAAAGTGTTAGCTTCACTAATCCCACATTATTGAAGAGGGTAGCTTAGGTTTGTGACTCCTCGACGTAGATCATCTTCGGCTTTGAAGACTTCAAGCAAGTATGCATCTTTCTTCTTGTGGAGCCGTTCGAGAGTCCGCAAGATCGCAACTTGGAGTGAAGGGACTACTACAAGGAGCTAAAGAAGTGAAGGACCGGACTACAAAGGTTGTAATCCCTACTCACTTAGATGTAAAGTAGTTTACACATCGTATTGTCTAAATCTTTAGTTAATATTCTAGGGTTAGTATTGTTAAGCATGGAAAATTTTTGAAAATGGCATGGATGATGCCTCCTGAAACCTTGCTTTCGTGCCTAGCAATCCTAGACATTGTTTGCAGGTCCAAGGTTCTTTTCAGGTAAAGTACGGTTGCGCAGCTGTATTTTCCACCAATTTTTTTCTTCCTCTTCTTTTTTCAATGCGGAGCTTTTCAAGAGAGGGTTAAGGGGAATTTCATCCTCGGAATCACTCCCGAATGTGAGAATCTGAGAGCTTTCTCCTTTTAGGCCAGTATTGGTCACATGGCATCTGCCGGTTGCTTCTTTGTCTGCTGCAGTCTTGTCACTCTCGTATCGACGCGCGCGAGCCATGCACTTCTCCTTCTTGAAATGTCTTCTATGGGCAACATATCCTTACCAGCACTTCTTGAAGGCATTGCACTCATCAGTTGGATGGGTGAACCTTTGATGATATAGACAGTATTTTAGGTGTTCCTCTCCACTATTAAAGTACGGAACCCCAGGAGTATACATCATGAGAGACGGTATCTTTATTCCCAATGATAGGGCCTTGGCGAACTGCTTCTCAGCTTTGGTACTGCTTTTATTCATTGCAGGCATGATTTGGTCCGGTTAGAGAGCTTCATAACTCGTCCCTTTCGTCGCTTCTTTGATCAGAAGCTGTTGCCTGGCCTTTTCATATATGGCCATCCCACGCCTTTGATCATCTTTACTCTTTAGAAAAGCTTCTTTCAACAGCCTTTCGATTGGATCTTCTTCTTGCAGTTTCGGGATATCTGGTGTCGATTCTGCCCGCAGCTTGTCCATGTTTCTTTCTGACGCTAGCGGAGCCTCTTCATCATATATAAAGGAATAGGAGACCATGTGGCAGCTTTTCACACGTTCTTCCGTTCCTTTGGTTGAGTCGTTTTCTTCTTCGGCATCACTGTCATTGTCCTCAAGGATATGCTTGAGGAACTCTTCAAGTGTGACCAGTGTTCGCACTTTCTGATTATATTCTTCTAGCACGTCTATATATTTTTGCAGATCTGTGCGGCTGTCGACATATTCTGCGGGCTACACGGGCTTCTTGGTCTTCTTATTCTTCTTTTTGTTGGAAGACTTAGAAGGTTTGTCTTGGGGGATTTTCACCTTGTCAATGATTTTTGGCATAGGACGCGGCTTCAACATCCCTTCTATGATCTCGGACTCAAGCGGGCTTTTCCACCTGATTGTCGGGCATGCTTGTAGGTCTTTCAGCATTCTTTTGGTCTTTGCCGAAAGAACCACTTCCCATGGAGCTTCTTCCACGCATGAGCAGGATGCCCCCTATGTATCATCTTTCTTAGGGTCGTGCTTTTGTGGTGGATCTACCTTCCAATTATCTGACAGCGTAAACATGCCCTATTGATACTGTTCCTCGATCCAGTTCTTGAAGACGTAACAGTCTTTAATTGGATGGCTTACTACCCGATGATAGGGAAAGTAGCTTGGATTGTTGACATCACCAGCTTATGCTGGTCGCCGCAGCTCAGGCAGTGTTATCAAATTATTCCTTATGGCAAGTGATCAGTCGAAAATATTGCATTCTCAACACGACAATTTTCCTACTATTTCTAATCATCTAAAGGTGTTTTGTATAAATATAGCACATATTAGCAATTCGTCTGCAAAATATCAAAAAACATGTCTTATACATTATAACCGGCATTATGAGGGAAATTATGTGTTTATGACTACATGCATGATTTTGTATATCTCAACACTTTCATCAAGATTGTGTGCAGGAAATTCTTCAGGTCAAAGAACTGGAATCACAAAATTGCCGATAAAACGCAACAAGTCAAAGAAATAAAATCTGGTAGAGATTCAGAAAGGATAATAAGATTCCAGACATCAGAAGAAGACTCTAAAGCCAACACCAAAATATATCAGAAAAATGACGCAATGATCCCTCCAAACGGCCGTAGAACCGATCCAGCCCAATCCGCCGTGGATCCGCGGCCGAGTTGACTCATCGGTGGTTGACATTTTTCCCGAGGCCTCCTTATAACTTCCTAGCTTCTCCAAGACGCTTCGAATTGTGTAGATTTCTCCAGAAGCTTCCCTTCTAACAGCCAAGCTTCTCATGCAAGTTTGATACCTACCAAGCTTCTCATACAAGCTTCATAACAACCTAGCGTGGGAAGATGGAGGAAAAACTATAAAAGGATACCTAAGGCTTCATTAAAAAGGTTGTTGAACATTGAGCCAATTCACTACACAAGTTGAGTGACACAACTTGTGATCCAAAACCCTAATCCAAATCCAAATCCAAATCCAAAGCCAAATCAAGATTCATCGATAAGCAAATCAAGCAAGCCATCAACGATCCTTTATCGCGACGCCGGTCTTCATCAAGAGCAAGTGATCGCAACCATTCCACGACTCACGAAGATCGATGCGAAGCTAATTTCGACGGATCTAGTTACCTCCTCAAATCTTGTAACCTCAAATTAATTGAATGTGTACCTAGTCATCGATTAATAAAGGTGATAATTGTAATTCTTGCTTTCTTTACATTCTCGCATTATGAAAATTTATCGATTCTTGATTCTTTCATATTTCATGATCTGTGAGTGAAATCTCCGCTTGTAAAGGAATCGAGAGAATCGGTAGATCAAGTGATGATAAAATCCTAATACTAATCTTAAGTCTTATGAGATTTGTGAACTTTAGGAAAAAAAATTATCAATGACCTAATTTGGATCGAGATCGCATTCTTGCTAATTTCGTTGCAAATTAGGGATTAAATAATTGATGATTCTTTTTGCTAAAGGCTAGATCCGAATGATGATCAATGAAAAGACAAGGGATAGAGAAGGAGAAACCCTAGTTTCTTCAATAGATCCCTAATCTTCATTCATCACCATCGTCCTAGCTACAATTCATCAATAGATAAGATAAGTCACTGTTAAATTCATCATTCCTACTAATTCAATCGAATCCAACAAGCTATTCTTCATAATCTTGATAATCAAATTGATTTGTGTTAGTTATATGTATGCCCTAGAGGCCATTACTGTACATAGGATGTATATTGTAGTGGATGCTTGGACATATATAGGGAGGACTTTCTTGCTCAACATGATAGTATGCTATCTGGTTGATCTTTACCTTAACGTGTACACTGATTGTCTCTCTGTTACATATTGGTAAAGCCCTTAGGATGTGTACTTGACTACCTGGACTATGATGCGGATCATACTAGTGGGGACATGGTAGTCCATAAGTACATCCTTCAAAGTCCCTAGTCGTGGGTATATCGAGACGGGGCATCGATATACCAGAGTAGACTAGCGTATACCTTCTCGACCCATACAGATGGGCGATGGATGATCCCATATCCATTGGTGTTTGACATCAGAGATGATATACGGGTGCTCAGTGGAGACTGGGTACACTGGACGGACTCGCCGAGAACTCCCAGATGGTATTATACCTTACGTCAGATGGCAGTTCTCTGGTGACACTGGTACAGAGTAGTCTGTTAACCCGAGATCGTCATAGAGTCTTATGTGGTTCCCACTGTGCTTTGATTTCCATCTTACCACGTCCAAGAGGGCGTGCAAAACGGTGGTTTTTGGGTACAGTCCCGAGTCACATGGAGGCAATGAGCGATAGGAGGGGATTCGTCTCTCCCGGTATAGGGAGTTGATGTTGCGCTGTGTTCGATTGGCTATAACCGGAAATCCCTGGCCAGGGTTGCTGAGATTTACTGGTAAGTGTTACCTGTAGTTTCTCGAACTGTTATAGACCTCATATCGACACGACTTATCGAGCTATTGGGGTCTGACGTTTACCACCCCTAGGCGAGATATACGACATATCAGACGATCAGACCGGACTGTACGGTAAGTGTTACTGGTTGGATTCACAGGAGTGTGAGCGGGCTTGCTCGTCGATCTTCTGATCGCTCAATACCCGGGTGGCCGTTACGTTTAGCAGACCGCTTGCGGCTTGTGGGTGTTTGATATGATCATCGCCTACTGCCGGCGTATTGACGAGTCTTTAGAGTCCTACACAGAGGTTTCCTGGCTCAAGCGAAACAAAATAGGAGCGCATATGAGATATGTGCGGGACCGAGAATAATGCGTGTATGTGATACCGTATTCTATTCTCGCGATGAATGTATCGATTGGTTGTATGCGATATAACCTAGTTATCGAATCAACGATTGATTCGATAAGCCGATACATTGAATATTAGTCGGTTATATGCGATATGACCGGGTCGTTAAATCAAGTGTTGATTTAATGATTTAATGCATAATTATATATTTGATATATTACTTTGCATTAACTAGTATTGGTTCATTTTAAATGGATTTTCTCACTTGAAGTTCACAAGTTGTATATGTGATATACTTTTGTGCACTTGATTGTATCATGTTTGATGATACATGCTTACTTGAGTTTGTGTAAAGTTTAAACCTTGGTTAAGTAAATGGTTAGGGTTTTGTTTAATTTATTTATTCATTTATTGATTTGTTTATTTCATTTTGGCAAAAGGAAAATGGTGGCTAATTTTGTTTCTTTGTTGAAGTTTCATGAAGCTTTGAAATAGTCCACCATTTTTGTTTTATGCCTAACCTAACCATTCACCTAACTATAGTTTGCTCTCTACATATAACCATGGTTGGTTTATGATAAGTATTCTATGATTTTCTTTTTTAAAGAATAACTTATCATAATTCTTATCATATCATTTTCATCATCTTCTTCTTCTTCTTCACATGAAGAAAGCTTTCTACCAACAATGGTGAAATGTGAAAATGAGTGAGAAATCCAATTCTAAAGTGAACCCACCTCCTATTTCTTCATCCTCTACCTCTTGCCAAGTAGTATAGGGTGTTTTCTTCACAAGTTTCATGACTTGGTGAAGTGG
Source organism: Agapanthus africanus (assembly GCA_030015575.1). Classification (NCBI taxonomy): domain Eukaryota; kingdom Viridiplantae; phylum Streptophyta; class Magnoliopsida; order Asparagales; family Amaryllidaceae; genus Agapanthus; species Agapanthus africanus. Next base: position 176,445,838 of record JASDDO010000026.1, on the reverse strand, counting down.
GAGCTTGATCTAGTGATGCCTCGACGTAGATCATCTTCGGCACGAAGCCGACGACCTTGCCCGCCCATTTCTCCGATGAAGCCGACGCTAGAGCCCGGGATTTGTTATGGACAGCGAGAAGACTTCATTGCGGAGCTATGGAAGTGGAGGACCGGATCTACAAAGGTTGTATTTCCGTTCTTTTAGTTAAATTGTTAACTAGTTGCATTTGTTTCGCCTAAAATTCTAGTTAACGATCTAGTCTAGGGTTTCTCGGCACCGTAAAGTTTGAAATTGGCATGGTTGATGCCATGTGAGACCTCTTGAGAGTGCCTAGGAACCCTACAATTTGGACATCTTCTTGATTCTTGATTCTAGATCTATTTTCTTTATGTTTCTTGAAATTAAATCTCACAAATCTTGAATCATCTTCTTTTATATTTTCTTTTCGACTCAACTAAAACAAATTCGAACAAGTACACACATCTCAGTAGACGATCCGTATTCATTAGCGCACTACATCGACACCGTTAATTGATTGCAGTATAAATTTTTTTGGTTGTGAGACATTTTACTTAACAAAATAAAGATGATCAATCAAATGGCGCAGTTGCCAGGGATCGTGTGCTAGTTGTTCGTTTTTGTTATTTGAGTTGAAAATTTTATTATTCCATCAGAATTTCTTAGATCAAAATCGCATCAAGTGCTTAACGATTAGTTGTGAATTTTTCAAGGGAATCTGGAATTATTGGAGCAGTGAGATTACGATTCTGGAGCATTCAAGAAGTCCAGAGGACTGAAAGGAGCATCTGTACAAAATTTTGTGCAGAGAACTGTTCAACAGAGCGCGGAACCGCGGCACATTGCAGCAGTTGGCGGCGGATCCGCGGTGTTCTTGGTGCTTCAGAGCTTCATTTTTCTCAAGTATATTTCTGACTTTCTTATCTCCTCCCTGCTCTGTCCATTAACCAATTTCTACAGGATTCTTTGCAAAAATTCGTAGCGCCGCAAAAAGAAAAATTTGTTGCGTGTTTGATCTTTGTTGTTTGCATATTTTAACACGGAAATTAAGGGGCAAAGACCAAATTCAGATTAGGTGGGAAGTTCATTACCCTTTCTAAGCGCCAAAAATCATAAAACTAGCATCCGCATCACCCTTCATTAACTAAAAAATATCTAGACAAGACTCTAAGGACCGTCGCGCTCACTTAGGACAGAAGGAGGTTGTGGGTAATCTACTATTTATCCACATTTCTTTTGTGGTGTCTAAGGCAAGTGTGTCTAAGGTAAGTGGTTACTTAATTAGGCCCACTACTTACGTAGTGGAGAACCTCCCACTTACCTGGCACTTACCTGGCCACAAAAGGGATAAAGAGGCAGTAGAGAATTTATCCTGCAATTTGTCTTCTGGAAGTCTAGGAGCGGTCTAGAGACTTGACCTAGGTGACCATTAGATCTAGGGTTGCTTGTGCATATTTTGTGATTTGATTTTTCAAAAATCCGTATTTTTTCAAAACAAACACCAAATCCATCTTTTCTCTAATTATCACTTACGCTGCTACTTGTGCTAAACCATTTAGTGCATGCTTGGCTGGACACGGGATTCTAGTGCCCGTCTTGTCCACGTTCCTCCTATCGACTCCGAAGTCGGTATTTTTACATCTTATTTTTCTTCACCCACTTCCACACCCACTTCGATGGACGGATCTCCATCGAACTTCTTTAACACTACTCTGCCACCGTCCGTAGGTGCGCAGAATCCGCCCTGCATCTCTCTCCAGGAGAGATGCTACCCTATTCGTGGTCCTCTTTCTACATGTTATTCTATTCCACCAGCCAATGGGGACAATTTTGAAATCAAACCTCAATACATCAATCTTTTACCCAAATTTCACGGTCTCGAGTCTGAAGGCGCATACGTCTTTATTACCAAATTTGAAAACATATGTGCTATGATAGGTACTTCACAGCTTTCTGTGGATGCTATGAGATTACGTCTTCTCCCGTTCACTTTGTGCGATTTAGCCGAGAAATGGCTTTATAACACAGCCGCACATTCTATTTCAAACTAGGATGAATTCGTCGTAGCTTTCCTAAAGAAATTCTACCCCAATCATAAGACAGCTCGAGTCCGTAGCGAAATAAATCAATTTACCCAGCTTCCTAATGAACCATTTTCGAAATGTTTTGAATGCTTCAAGGATCTGTTAGTTCAATGTCCTCATCACGGAATCTACCGATGGGATCTGTGCAGAATCATATATGAGGGCATTAATCCTACAACAAAACAGAATCTTGAATCCATGTGTCAAGTCAACTTCATGTCTAAAGATGATGGTGAAGCCTGGAGATTTGAGAGAGTGTAAGTCAACCATCGTCTAAGGGTAGTATCCATCAACTGGATGTTTCCATAGGAGTTAGAGCTGAAATGGCAGCAATGCAAAAGAAACTCGAAGCTATGGAACAAAAAATTTTATTAGCCTCCCTAAATCCAATGACACACCCCAAAACTGTCTGTGGATGTTGTTCTGATCCATCACATCTGACAGAAAATGTCCATTGAATTCTCCGTTTCAAGGTCAAGAGCATACTAAAGCTGCTTTCCAGCAAAGACCGAGAAACGATCCGTATTCTTCCACTTATAATCAGGGTTGGAGGAATCACCCTAATTTTGCTTGGAACCAACACCAAACTTAAAACACGGTTCCAAACCAAAACAACTTTCAAAGGGTCCCTCCACAACAACAGCAACCACTACAACTGACTCAGCACCCCTATCAATCACAAAACTTTCAAAATCCTGTCTACACTTCTGCACCGTATAATTCTTTGCAATTGACCGGTACTGATGACTCCTCTTCACTCGCACAAACCATGAATTTGATTCTGAAAATTTTCATGCAAGTTTCGGCTGAGCTTAAGTCTTATGTCGATGATATAAAGAAAAACTCCGCCTCCCAAGCTGAGAGTATAAAATCGATGGAAGCCCAAATTGCACGAATAAATGCCGAAATGAGTACTAGAGAGAAAGGGAAACTTCCGTCTCAACCCCTACCGAATCCTGGACATTCACAACACTACAATGTGAATGCAATTACAACGTTGAGATCCGGAAGAGTGCTGAATAATCAAGTCGGTGAAGAGATTGATAATCATGATGAATTAATCAATAACACCCCGGTTTTCACTTCCACTTTTCCTTCCACATCCACTTCTACTTCTGACCCTTATTCTTCTACCACACCACCTTCTTGCGAGCCTATTCTTCGTTTTCCTCAAGGCTCGAACCCTCAGCAAACCTCTTCTAGTCCACCAAAGATGATCCCCACTCCTATTCTGGGATCAGTTCCACACATACCACCTTCTCCAATGTTGGACCCAGCTATTATTGCTAAAGCTCCTTATCCAAATCGGTTAAGGGGGAACAAATCGAGCTCACATATGGAGAAGATTCTGGAAATGTTTAAACAGGTTAATATCAACATCCCTCTCCTATATGCTATACAACAAGTTCCGTCTTATGCGAAAATTTTAAAGGACTTGTGCACTAGAAAGAGGAAGACTCAAGTGCCCAAAAAGGTATTCATGACTAATAATGTTAGCACAGCTTTTACCCTACAGTTACCAAAGAAACGTAAGGACCCTGGATGTCCTACAATCTCGATTTCTATTGGGAGTAAAAACATTAACCGTGCTTTACTTGACCTTGGCGCAAGTGTTAACCTGCTTCCATATTCTGTCTACGAGCAGTTAGGGATTGGAGAGTTGAAACCAGCTCATTGTACTCTCCAAATGGCAGACCGATCAATCACCAACCTAGGGGTGAACTTGAGGATGTGTTGATAAAAGTCGGGGAATTTATATTCCCTGTGGACTTTATTGTTCTCGATACACAGCCTGTAGCGAACCCACGGAACCAAATTCCGTTGATTCTTGGTCGACCCTTCCTAGCCACTTCTAATGCTGTCATTAATTGTCAAAACGGTTCTATGAACCTATATTTTGGAAAAATGGCAATTGAGCTTAACATCTATAAGATTGGAAGTCAGCCGTCTGAACAGTCTACTCACATTCTTGATGTTTGTTCTGTCCACGAGATAGCTCTTGAAAGCTGCAAGGTTGATGAACTTTGCTTTGAAGATCTCGACGACATTAGCACATCAATGTTTGATCTTGCACACAATAGTGAGGACACTTTTGACGAGTCCATTCCTGAGTCTGAAACTTTGGACTCATCATTTTCCGAGTCTGTATCCTTTGCAGGTTATGAGCTTCTTCGTGAATCTGAATGCCATTCTCTTACCCCACCTTCTATTGTTTCTCCGCCGACATTAGATCTCAAATTATTACCTTCTTATCTTAAATATGCATATTTAGGTGAGAATGAGTCTTTACCTGTGATCATATCAGCTTCTCTAGCCTTAGAGCAAGAGAACGCTCTTTTGACGGTCTTGAGATCTAATAGGCAGGCCTTTGGTTGGACAATGGCTGACATTAAAGGGATTAGTTCCTTAATTGTTGAACATCATATACATCTGATGGATGAAGCCAAGCCAACCCGAGAACCACAAAGACGGTTGAACCCCGTTATGAAGGAGGTGGTAAAGAAAGAAATCTTCAAATGCCTTGACAGTGGTATTATTTACCCAATCTCTGATAGCCAATGGGTAAGTCCAATTCATGTAGTCCCTAAGAAATATTGCATCACGGTCATAAAAAATGAGGCTAATGAGTTAATCCAAACACACGCTCAAACTGGGTGGCATGTATGTATTGATTATAGAAAACTCAATGCCGCAACGAGGAAAGACCACTTTCCTCTACCTTTTATTGACCAGATGTTAGAATGCTTAGCTGGACGGGAATATTATTGCTTCATGGACGGATACTCTGGCTATAATCAGGTCCTTATTGCCAAAAAGGATCAAGACAAAACCACATTTACTTGTCCTTTTGGTACTTTTTGCTTATAGACGCATGCCATTTGGGTAATGCAATGCTCCCGCTACATTTCAGTGGTGTATGATGGGGATATTCTCGGACATGGTCGAGAATTTTCTGGAGATTTTCATGGACGATTTCTTGATATTTGGAGATTCTTTTGATGACTGCCTATCTCATCTTGATGCAGTTCTTACTCGTTGTAAAGAGAAGAACTTAACCTTAAATTGGGGAAAATGTCATTTCATGGTCCAAGAGGGAATAATTTCACGAAAAGGCATTGAGTTTGACAAAGCTAAAATAGATGTCATCTATAACCTTCCTCATCCCAAATGCGTCAAAGGTATACGATCTTTTCTTGGCCATGCAGGATTTTACAGGAGATTCATTAAGGATTTTAGCAAAATTGCTAGACCCTTAACTCTTCTCTTGGCCAAGGACACAACCTTTCACTTTGACTTGGATTGTGAGGCTGCATTTGACTCACTTAAAAACTCCCTCACTACAGCCCCCGTTCTATCATCTCCTGATTGGAACCACCCGTTTGAGCTTATGTGTGATGCATCAAATTTTGCAGTTGGTACAGTCTTAGGACAGCACATTGAAAAGATGCCACACGTAATTTATTATGAAAGTAAGACCCTGAATGATACTCAAATTAATTATACAACCACCGAAAAAGAACTTTTGGCAGTTGTATTTGCATTAGAAAAATTCAGGCCTTACTTGATTGGCTCACCAATTGTTGTATACACTGATCACTCCGCCTTAAAACATCTTTTGGTGAAGAAAGATGCTAAAGGTAGGTTAATACGTTGGATCCTTCTATTACAAGAATTTGATCTCGTCATTCGAGATAAGAAAGGATGTGAAAACGTTGTAGCCGACCATCTTTCGCGCATCTCTTCTTCACCCGTGACCCTGCCAATTAATGACTCTTTTCCGGACGAACAATTCTTGAACGTATCCGACGAACCTTGGTTCATGGATATTGTGAATTATCTTGCTACGGGACTTATTCCCCGTGAATGGTCGAAACAGGACAAATATCGATTTCTTTCCCAAGCAAAACACTTTTACTGGGATGAACCCTATTTGTTTAAGTATTGTCCTGACCAGATCATTCGCAGATGTGTCCCGAATGATGAATTCAAGAGTGTTCTATCTTTCTGTCATAATCAGGCATGTGGAGGTCACTTTGGTCCTCGAAAGACGGCGGAGAAGGTTTTGCAATGCGGTTTTTACTGGCCGACATTATTCAAGGATGCATTTGATCATTGCAAAACCTGTACACAATGTCAACACACGGGTAGGATTTCTCGGAGAAATGAGATGCCACTTCAACCGATCCTGGTGGTTGAAATTTTTTACGTTTGGGGTATTGATTTTATGGGTCCTTTTCCTAACTCCTTTGGGAATTTGTACATATTGATTACGGTTGATTACGTCTCGAAATGGGTGGAAGCTGTTCCTTGTCGAAATAATGACAAAAAGGTTGTCATTAAGTTCCTTAAAGAAAATATCTTTTCGTGATTTGGACACCCCCGCGCTATCATTAGCGATAACGGGACACATTTCTGTAATCGGTCTTTCGAGACTTTGATGTGGAAATATGCAATCAACCACAAACTTTCCACACCCTATCATCCCCAAACAAGCGGGCAAGCTGAGGTTTCAAACAAACAAATCAAACAAATTTTGGAGAAAACTGTTTCTAAAAACCGAAAAGATTGGTCAACCAAATTGACGGATGCTCTTTGGGCATTTCGTATCGCATATAAAACCGATCTTGGTATGTCTCCTTATCGTCTAGTGTTTGGTAAGGCTTGCCACCTTCCGATCGAGATTGAACACAAAGCAATGTGAGCCATTAAAGAACTAAACTTTGACTTAAATCAAGCCTGCAACTTTTGGAAGCTGCAATTAAACGAGCTAAGCGAACTCCGCGATGAAGCTTACGATAATGATATAATTGTAAAGAACCGGACTAAGGTATTTCACGATAAAAACATTTTGAGAAAAACTTTTACACCTGGACAATAAGTCCTTCTTTATGATTCACGTCTCCATCTTCATGCAGGTAAGCTAAAATCTCGGTGGAAAGGACCTTTTGTTGTGCTGTATGTATACCCGCACGGGGCAGTTGAGGTTGAAAATGTTAAAAACGGTACAAATTTCAAAGTGAATGGACATAGATTAAAACCGTATTTTTCTACTGACCCCACGGAGGAGCTCCTGTTTTTACAGGAGCCATTTTATCTTGACTAAAATTCCTCCGTCTCATCTCCATATCTTGAAAAATACTGTATCATCTTTAGAATGGAGGTGAGTGAAAAGAATAAGTTTGAGGGAGATTTTCATGTTCGTATATTATTACCCCCGTTAATAAATTTCCTCCCAAGTCTACAGGTTTCTGAGATTTAACAGATGGCAACAGTGAGAACGTTGTTGTAAACAGGTTTGGGTGAGGTTTGTGCTTATTTACGCATCATTTTGCATCATACCTTGCATAAGCACAAAACATATAAAAAAATATTTAATATTTAATTTTATAATAAAAGATTAGAAAGTGAAAAATTACATCCAAAAAATTAGAAAAATTTAAGAAAACCTAGAAAGTTATAAGTTTTCTTAAACGAACTAGTAATAAGTAGTTATGAGCCGTTGTCCCAAGGGTTAGTAAGATGAAAGAAGTCACTAATCTAAGGATAAAAATAAGTCTGAAAAATAGTTCCTATTCTGGAAGCCAAACATTTGAATATTGATACCCTACTATACACACTTACACACGTCTTGAAACTCGGGATAGTAGAGGATACCTTGAAACGCTCTTGTCTGAAAGCCAAAGTACGAAAATAAAAAAATGAAGAATAAAATATAAAATGGTGTAGAAAAATGAACACTGGTTTTGTTATCACCAAGGCAGCAATAAAAAAATTTAGCGAGGGTGCTTCATCACCTAGTGCCTTAGACCAACTGGTTTGGGAGTCACTGCTAAGCCTTAGGTGTTGCAAAACAAGGAAAATGCTACTTACGCCTAATCAGCGAGCACATGAGTAATCGGTCGGTTAGTACCTCAAGAAGTAATAACGGTCGCATGAAAAATGTGTGAACAAATCCATCTAAATATTCACCGACTAAAAAGTACTGAGATAGATGGACAAGAGTATGATAGCTTGAATTGAATTCTCCGAGTGTAGGGATGTCTTGTACACACACGTAGGGGTATATAATTAGTGTTTGGAAGAAAGGTAGGAATGAAGAATAAAGACGATGTTTTATTGAGAGATGATGTGATTTCTAACATTTTTTCATGACTATTAAGATAGGGCTCATGACAACAGAAAAGCTAGTATAGTTGAAAACTCTAATTTTCAAAATCTTTCTTTTACAATTCTTATCTTTATATGTAACTTTCACAGTCTTCCTTTTATTATAGGATTTTGTGGGTGCAATCCGCTGAAAACCCTCAGGAGACAACACTCCTCCTACTAGGGACACCTAGAGGTTTAAAGGCTTGTTGCACATGCTCAGTGCAATCGTGTTGCCTACGAAAGTGTGCTAGTTAGTTTTTCTTTACGAAAGTGTGCTAGTTAGTTTTTCTTTTTCTTAAATAAAATTTTCTCGTTCTCTTGAATAAAAGATGTTTGCTCGAGACGACCAAAATTAAGTTTGGAGGAATTTGATCAGTCGAAAATATTGCATTCTCAACACGACGATTCCCCTACTCTTTCTAATCATCTAAAGGTGTTTTGTATAAATATAGCACATATTAGCAATTCGTCTGCAAAATACCAAATAATATGTGCTATACATTATAACCGGCATTATGAGGGAAATTGTGTGTTTATGACTACATGCATGATTTTGTATATCTCAACACTTTCATCAAGATTGTGTGCAGGAAATTCTTCAGGTCAAAGAACTGGAATCGCAAAATTGCCGATAAAACGCAGCAAGTCAAAAAAATAAAATCTGGTAGAGATTCAGAAAGGATAATAAGATTTCAGACATCAGAAGAAGACTCCAAAGCCAACACCAAAATATATCAGAAAAATGACGCAATGATCCCTCCAAACGGCCGCGGAACCGCGGCCGATCCAGCCCGATCCGCCGCGGATCCGCGGCCGAGCTGACTCATCGGCAGTTGACATTTTTCCCGAGGCCTCCTTATAACTTCCTAGCTTCTCCAAGACGCTTCGAATCGTGTAGATTTCTCCAGAAGCTTCCCTTCTAACAGCCAAGCTTCTTGTGCAAGTTTGATACCTACCAAGCTTCTCATGCAAGCTTCATAACAACCTAGCTTTTAGGGGAAGATGGGAGAAAAACTATAAAAGGATACCTAAGGCTTCATTAAAAAGGTTGTTGAACATTGAGCCAATTCACTACACAAGTTGAGTGACACAACTTGTGATCCAAAACCCAAACCCAAATCCAAATCCAAAGCCAAATCAAGATTCATTGAGAAGAAAATCAAGCAAGCCATCAACGAATCTTTATCGCGACACCGGTCTTCATCAAGAGCAAGTGATCGCAACTGTTCCACGACTCACGAAGATTGATGCGAAGCTAATTTCGACGGATCTAGTTACCTCCACAAAACTTGTAACCTCGAATTGAGTGAATGTGTACCTAGTCATCGATTAATAAAGGTGATAATTGTAATTCTTGCTTTCTTTATATTCTTGCATTATGAAAATTTATCGATTCTTGATTCTTTCATATTTCATGATGTGTGAGTGAAATCTCCGCTTGTAAAGGAATCGAGAGAATCGGTAGATCAAGTGATGATAAAATCCTAATACTAATCTTAAGTCTTATGAGATTTGTGAACTTTAGGAAAAAGAATTATCAATGACCTAATTTGGATCGAGATCACATACTTGCTAATTTCGTTGCAAATTAGGGATTAAATAATTGATGATTCTTTTTGCTAAAGGCTAAATCCGAATGATGATCAATGAAAAGACAAGGGATAGAGAAGGAGAAACCCTAGTTTCTTCAATAGATCCCTAATCTTCATTCATCACCATCGTCCTAGCTACAATTCATCAATAGAGAAAATAAGTCATTGTTAGATTCATCATTCCTACTAATTCAATCGAATCCTACAAGCTATTCTTCATAATCTTGATAATCAAATTGATTTGGATATCTTCTTGATTCTTGATTCTTGATTCTAGATCTATTTTCTTTATGTTTCTTGAAATTAAATCTAACAAATCTTGAATCATCTTCTTTTATATTTTCTTTTCGATTCAACTAAAACAAATTCGAACAAGTACACACATCTCAGTGGACGATCCGTATTCATTAACGCACTATATCGACACCGTTAATTGATTGCGGTATAAATTTCTTTGGTTGTGATACATTTTACTTAACACAATAAAGATGATCAATCAGCAAGCTCAAATAGTCTTTTCATCTTATTGTGAAAGAAAGAATACGCGCGTCCTATTCTTTCTTCTATGGTAGGGCCAGTGCGGTTGTTTTGGCGAGCGGCTGCTTTTGGACCGTTCTGCCGTTGTTGTGTATTAGCGACAAAGGCCGCCTTTCCCTTGCCTTTACTGTTTCGGGAATCTCCACCTGAAGCAGAAGGGCTATAGCTCATCTAATCCATCTGGGCTAATTTATCGATGAGCGTCTGGAATGTAGTAAGCTTGAAGAAGGTCATAAAATGGAACACGGTCGACTGAGTATCGATGGTGCCTATGAACATTCTCACAGCCGGAGCTTCCTCAATACGCTTTTCATATTTGGACCACAAGTTTCGCCATCAGATCGCATATTGAACCCATGTCTCGCCTGATTTGACCCTTGAGTCGATCAATGCGGTGATTGAAGTGTGTTCACTTGCGCTGGCGAATCTTTGATTGAGCAGCAGTTCCATCTTAGAAAATGTCTTGACGGGATCATTTGGGAGCTCCGAATACCATTCAAAAGTCATCTCTGATAGACTTCCGACGAATTGGCGAAGCAACATCTTATCATCACCCCCAGTGTTGCCACACAGGGCTTTAAACAGTGCAACGTGCTGGTGAGGGTTACATGTTCCTTTATATATATGGAAATTTAGGATCATATATCCCGGAGTGTATTTCATCTGGTCATACCATGCTGGATATAGTTGACCGGTCTTGATCAGCTGATTCGCTACTTCATCTGCCTGGTAAGCGTTGATCTGTTGGGAGATGTAATCATCCAACGTCACCTTCAAGATCGTTTCTTCTTTAGCCATTGATAGGGCTTGGGGAGGACTTGAAGTTTCCCCTTTATTATCATCAACAATCACCGATGGTTCTTCGGCCGACAGTTCTGGCAGCATTCCAGCCATGTCCTGACCAGGAGAGCCATCTGCTTCATATCAGCAGCTTGCTCCACCGCTTCCTTATCTGTAACATTTCAAAAAAAAATAAAATATTATTTTTGGGAATTTCCGTAATTTAATATTAATTTTTAATGAATATTTTATTAGTCGGTATAATTAAATACCGATAAATGGTGAAAATTTTGGGAAAAACTTATCGAAATTCTAAAATAGGTTATTTTGTGGAAATATGCCATTTTACCGTTTTGATGATGAATTATATGCTATATTGGTGTTAATCGCGATTAAAAATCGCGAATTGGATTTTTTGACTTTTGTGCAAAATGTGCACATATCATTTTTTACACTTGTTGCACTTGTTTCATGTTTTGGACTTATGGTGGCCTAGGGTTGAACCATGTTTAGATGACCATGGTGGGTTTAAACCATTTAGCTAGTTAAGTGGGATAATCAGGGTTTAGGTTTTGTTCATGGTGATTAGTGATGGGAGTTAACCTCATTTCATTTCAAAACTTTTTGTGTGCCTCTTAAACACTTATTGCAACTCCTTCTCATCTCACATTTCTCCCTCTCTCACTCACACCACACCTTTATACATCAGCTAAGGCAACATCAGCAGTTGCTACACCCTTCAATACAACAGCCACACAAACACCACATCAGCCCCCATATCAACTACTTCAGCTGCAGCCACCCTAGCCACTAGCATCAGCTGCAACACCCTAGCCCCTAGCACCATAGCCAACACCTACATCAGCAGCTTCAGCCCAGAAAATCAGCATCAGCTGCTGCTAAAAGCAACAGTCACATCAACTGCTGCAACAGCAGCTAATGAGACACCTTAGCCCCAAATCTGCTCAACACCAGCTGCAACCCCATCATAATAACACCCACCAGCCTTTAACCCATAGCACAACACCAACCACAACAAAATCCTCAGCAACAGCAACAAACTGCTGTTAAAAACAGCTTCAGCCCAATTTCTTCACATCAGCTGCTACATCAGCAACCCAACACTATAAACACACCAACACAACACAGCAACTTCAATAACCACAACACCAAAACCACAGCCACACACATGCAGCTGTTGCTGCAATGCAGCAACAGAAAATTTCAAGCAGCAGCAGCAGCCAGAAACCAACAACAGCAACAAAGGGAGCAGACCAGCTGAAGGAACAGCACCCCACCAGCAACCACACACCCCTCTCCATCTTGATCTTCCCTTCTCCTTCATTCCAGGACTCCCTTGAGGTATAACCTTGCAACCCAAACTCCTTTTTGTCAAGTTATGGTTAGTTAGCTGAAAATTTACTGTTATATCGGTAATCTAGTGCTAGTTTAGGGATTTTGAGTGAGATTTGGCCAAGAGATGGTTTGATTGCTAGGGTAACCTTATTAGGTGTATTTGAGACCATTGTAACCAAGATTACCCCAGATTCCAGTGTCACACCTGAAAGTTTAGAATCGGTATAATTTAGCGTTTTTTTCGATTTTATGACCTTTCTGAGACCTGCTTTCACCCGGGATCTCCTAGAGTAAAATTGCCTTGGCAGTAAGCTGTGCAGGCACCCTGGAACCACAGTCCTATTTCATGTAAATTTGACCCCCTGTATGTCTAGTTTTGACTGTTTCCAGTTAGGGAAAAATCTGGGTTGTTTTTCATGAGTTAGCGTATGATTTACGACCTGTTTTCCGTATGGATTTTTGGTATTCGATGATTCGTTCTGTCGGGTGGCGTTTGGACGTCAACGACAGTGGTGATTGGCTGTGTTTGCACACAAGGTCACAGGTTTTTACCTATGGGCGTAGTGTGCACCATTTTGGCTTCCGACATGGTTTTCATATATTTTAGCATGTGATATTCTTGTAGGTACTCACGTGACGTCGAAGCGTTGGAGATTCAAATGGCGACATCGGCACCGGCACGCATATAACAAAGTGAGTAGATTTATATCTACGGGGAGAAGTCGGGTGGATGGCGTATAGCACCCCTGCAGTCCGAGGTGATGTATACGGATGTGTATACACACCTACAAATATTATATGTTGTTCGGGAAATTATTGATGTTTAGGATGGATAATTGGTGGACTTGGATAATTTAGGTTACGAAACCCTAGGTAGTGGGTGCACTACACATACATACATACATATTCATACTTGCATACATTCTTATTTCATATGAGATTATGGGATTCTATATAGATATGTGGTCACATGGGTTTGGGATTATGTGTTCATTGCGGATTTGAGGATGATACTTAGGATTGATGTGAGTCGATGGGTTTGATATGAGATTATGATGTCGGTGATATGATAAAATTCATAATTGAGATACATCTTGATGCTTTAGCGGATTTTGGGAATGTTGATGCCATAGGAATGGTGACACATATATTAAGTGATCGACATGTGATTAGGTTATGAGATATGATATAATGTGATATGACAGTATATTTGTGATAGGCCGCCTTGGGCGATGTATACTCTTTGTGATGATATATGATGATAATATTAATTTATACTAGACTGTCGATCAGTAGTCAGAACTTTATTATAGTGATGACGTTAGCATAGTACTAGATGTAGGTCAGTACCCAGATTGTAATATTTGATAAAGAGAATACTTGATGAATGATATGACGAATGTGATATTGACCCGTACCCAGATTTGGGGAGGCCATACGACGGATTTACGTACGAGCTATAATTTGATGTTTGATCCGCACTCTTGATTTGGGAATGACTGATTATAGAGATATGTTATCGAATGTGATATTATTGAGGCGGGATCACCGACTATATATATATGTATCGACTCAGAGGTTAGGCGGTTTCCCTTACCTACTGTTAGCTTTAGCTCAGCCTTAGTGGTGTAGCTATAGGACTCTTATGACATTAGATGCAGTTTAGCTATCTTTGTGTTTAGCATTCAGCTCCCGCACATTATCATTGTTGCTCTGCATCGTATACTGTTGTGATTCATATTTCATTATTGATATCCTGCTGTTAGGACACCAGCACCATTACCGATGATACGTATGTACCACGTACACTTATTTGCCGGCTCACACACATCTTCATCGGTAATTACCATGTCACGAACACTTAGAAAATATTATCGCTTGATTTAGCTTGTTAGCTAGTAGTGACATGATATTAGTATGCTTGCCTTATATGCCAGCTTGACATTGTAGTTATTACCTGTCACTTCATGCATACTGATGTTCATTATATGCCGCATTCATGGATTCTCATGCTTATATTCATGGTTTTACATGCTATTGATGATTCGGATTTCCATGATGTTTTCTGGATTTGGGGGAAAACCGCAAAACTTGTATAAACTGCTTTCTCTCTTTTTAAAATAAAAGTGCGGTCTTCCCATGATGTATGAGTCGTCCACCATGAGTTTGCTGATGGATTTCGAGACCCGATTCGAGGAGTGGAGGAACCGTTTCGGGTACATGGTGGGCCCGGTGTGGTACCCCGGGGCAAGAGGATCGCAGATGATGGCGTTGAGCCTGGCAGGAGAGCACGACCGACCGGTGATATTACCCGACACGTCGGATATCCGGAGGATACCGTCATAGTCATGAGATGGATGGTAGGGGCCGATCTGGACTGACGGCGCCCTGGATATTATGATTGAGACATTGAGATTTGAGGTACAGAGATTATGATACAGAGATATCGGGATATTGAGATTTATGTTTTGTGCCGATGCTGGGCACAGGTTTCATGATGTTTTCCATGATTTTTGACTATATCCTCATATTTACATGCATGATTGCATTGATCATACTTCATTGTATATATAACAGGGTATGAGGGCGCTGTTATAGATACCCTTACACCAATATTAGTGGAATGGGACGCTAATATATGTGTATTGATATCATTTTAAAAACTTCATCATACTTTTCATGCATTCATACATCATTCATATGATATATTGCCACCTGATGCACTGACACAGGCACATGGGTTTACACTCGGGTTAGATGTTTATACTAGTCATGGTTAGAGATTGCTGGTTATATATTGAGGATTATATATATTATGATCGTATGACCTAGGATTGCGTCATACATGTGATTTTCTGTTCGTAGATCTTTTTCTACTCACGAGTTGGCAACTCACCCCCATTGTGCCCCAGTTTCTTGCAGGTGTTGCCGTACAGGTTTCATTACGGCTCTGTGGGCACTGTTCCTTCGGGTGACTTACTAGTAGGTGGGTTTATTTGTATCATACCCATCATTATATATTGTATATTATATTTCAGTTGTATCTAGAGGTTCCATCAACCAAACTTGTACTTATTTGAGATAGAGACCAGTGATATTTATTCTTTCGACCTTAGAGTCGTGTGTTATATTTCCATGGGTTCTTGCTGGTTGAGTTTCATTTCTGTTGCGATCCTCGCCTTTAGGCGTTGTATATTATATTGCTTACAGGTTGTTTGATATGGTTCTTCCTACTCTCTACTACTTCTCTTGGTTTGGATTTCTGGGTTCGGCTTACTTAGCATACGTACGCCTTGAGACGTTCGTAGTCTAAGTGCCGGTTATGTTCCGTACTTTCGAGTCGTGACATTATCCTTCTTTTCCAGCATTTGTCTCAGGAAATCGGTATCGGTCTCCTGTTCTTGCTGCTCTTCTAGGTCCTTGTTTAGACCTTCTTTAGAGCTAGTGAGCACTGCCACCTTGGCAAGCATGTCCTGGAGCTTTTCTTGTTGCTCCTGGGCCTTCGTCAATGACCGAGAATGCGGTCTGTGATTGATGGAAGTTCGACTCTCGTCTTTGTTGCCAGCCATATAGATTGTGTGAACCATCATGCCCCCAGGCTTAGGGCGCTTGGAACTTTGGCCTTTGGATTTTTCCTCAGGCCCTCGAACCTTTTCTTGCCTTGCTTTTTGTGGGAAGCCATTGTAGGAGGAACCGTCATGATAAGAACCACCTTGTGAGAATTCCCCCGCTGAATAGCAGAGGAGTTGTCATTATCTTATCAACCCTTGAAATTTTTCGGTTGACAAAAGTAATTGTCATCAATGACAGATTCTTGGACTTTTTTCCAAACTCTGTGAATTGTCAAAATGAGCTGCTTATATGAGTGCTCCAGCTTCGGCTGATTTGGTGTCTTTGGAAGAGGCGGCGATTTCTTCAACACCACGGTAGGCGAGTTACAGATAAACTTTCTAAGCGGTTCAAAGTTGCTCCCAGTTAGAACAGCAATATTGATAGTCACCACAAGAGCTGGCGGAGTTAGTCTAGAAGGAGAACTGCCCCGGCTTTCTTCACTCGATGCCAATGGCGACGTCGAGCGTGTCTCGTAGCAGGAACCTCCTTAGTATTGGAGGCTTTCCTATTATTCCCCCTGCGTCTTTTAGGGATTTCGCCAAGTGTCAGCCTGTGAAATACCTACGCCTTCGGTTGAGCAGGAGTAGGGGAGGTCAGTCTGTTGAAAACAGACTGACTTGGGGGTGAAGCACTCTTAATTGCTTCAAGCAGAGCAGGAGCTGGGATAGCCAGTTGCTTAAGGACAGTCCTCTTTGGGATCGTGGGCTTCTTAGTGGGGCTCACTGAGCATTTCTTCGGCCTATTGAAGACTGAAACTTTGGAGATGGTAGGCTTATTAGCAGGGCTTGCAGAGGTGGTTAGCCGATCGATGACCGACTTTCTTGGAACTTCTTTCTTTGGCGTTAGGGCACCAAAGTTTGGAGATGGGAGCATGGTCCCAAAGAACAATCCGCTAGTCATTTGGATGACATGCTCAGCCGGAATGGAGAAGATTGAGGCCGCATTTGGCCCATAGATGACCCCTACCGATGCAGTGGAGTTTGCATGAGACTTATTGTTGCAGTTAGTGCAGCTGAAATCCATTGATCTGCATGGAGGTGAAACACCAACTTTTAGTATCCCAAATTCCAAGAGCAACTATAAACATAGTGAACTATGATTTCTTTCGCGAAACACGACACACGAAGTGTGGAGTGGAAAGAGGAAAATATCCCAACGGGCGTACCATAATCTGTTTACCGCTGAAAACAAAGACGAACTCGGATAGAACGTCTTGCCTGAATTTAGGGGCAGATTGTCACGCTCCGCTTCCCAGAGTGCGCTAAGATCGGCACGTGACGGAGCCAACCATGCTACCTGTGAATAGGAAACATCCCTCCACAGTCACATTACGACTGTCTAGAGATATCAAGAACAGTAGAAATAAAATAAACTATCTAGTACATGTCCATGAGCCAGAATAAACGAGTCATGAAATAAAATGCGGAAGCAATAGATACGGGCTCACATCAGGAATGAAAATGCTGAAAGAAAACTAAAATACTAACAGGTCCTCACTGCTCGGCCTGCTGACTAAAATACTCCTGCTCGGCCATCGGCAAAGGTAGAGGGTCTGGGCCATGCAAAACCCAGACGTCAGTACGCCATAATATCAACAATAATATAATCAGGGGTAGCAAGACATGCAGGCACGAGTATGAACAGTAATAAAGGTATAACAGTAACATAAATATGGAACAGTGAAGGGTAAAAACACATATGACGTGCAGTGAGTAATCTGAACTAAAATACTGGGTTAACTACTCTCAATTCTGTGAAATCAATTTAACGAATCGTCGATGTAACTCAAGAGTATCCCGTACGTGCCCGGGACCACGGTCCAGATTCTCGGGCTGAAACCGAGACATGCCGCTAGGCACTAAAACAGGAAATATGTACAGATGAATGATGTCAGAAGTAGCATCCCAAGGCTGGCCTAGCCCAAAAAACTGATCAGTATAAGCAAGCGAACTGTTGAGTTATAAGTCAGGTTTCATCATTGATTTCCCCATACCCCTAAGTTATGTGTTCAAGTCAGGTATTGATAAATCTGAAGCTAATGCCAACACAGGATCAAGCAGGAACAGGTTTGTCTATACAGACAACAGGATATGTCCATCGGGACAACATGTCAGGATTGTCAGCATTAGAAACAGGATCAGGTAACATGTCAAGTAGTGATATATCAGGTCGTGTCAGTGAACGTGTATCAAGTCATGTCAAGTAGTGAAGTATCAGGTCATGTCAAGTAGTGCACAGGTATCAACTCATGTCAAGTAGCAGTATGTCAGGTCATGTCAGGTAGTGTACAAGTACCAAGTCATGTCAAGTAATGCACGGGTATCAAGCGGAAGCTCATAATAAAACTGTAACAGCTACGGATGCACAACAAAAGCACGGATGCACAAATATTTATCAGTGGTTATCACATTACTATGTAGAGTGCACAATATCAAGTATGGAGTACTAATATAACAATAAAATGAAATAATGTAACATGGTATGCGAATAGGTATAAAATCAATGGTATGGATACACAATTATCGGTTAGGGTTACATTTACAGTTCCAAGGCTAAGTGGGATGCACATTATTAAGCATGGGGTGTTACTACAATAATAACATGAATTAATATGATCTATAGATGCAGTTATATATTTTTTAAATGATATGGATGCAAACGGGTATCCGAAAATGGTAAAACTTAATATGGATGTATAATGTGATAAACGGGTAATATTTTACTCATATGGATGCATAATAATATACCTAGCATTTAGCAAGATGAATTAGCATGCGACTAGATATGTAAATAGTGATATGGATGCACACGGATGTCCGAAGACAGTAAAATAGTAAAATGGTAATGTGGGATGCATAATTAAACAATAGGTAATGTTATTATTCACATGTGTGCAATATATTGTAGTATAGCATGTAGCAAGATTAACTTGCCTCGATGGATCACAATATGGATACGCACGGCAACGTCCAATGTCGGTAAAAGTCTCGATGCATGCGCACACGTACAGAACAGAACCAGGAAATCCAAGAATGTGACCACGCAGGTAGAGGACGTCCACAGGGTTGCTCGGATCGTCAGCAGCGAGCACGGCTCCGGCGGGTGATCACCGGAAAAGAAACGAAAATTCAAGAAAAGAGAGAAGAAGGAGAAAGGAGGAGAGGTTGCTTTTGGGGTTAGGGGTCAACAAAAACAGAGGGGTGACGATGATGAAGCAACGTCAGCGAGGGTGTCGCCGGCGATGACCGGGGGAACAAGAAACAAAAAGAAGAAAAGGAAGAAGAGCTAGGGTTTTGGTGCACAGGTGATTGGCTCAGGGGTCAGAGAAAGGTGCAAGGAGGTGATAACGAGGTTTTCAGGCCAGGCAAGGTGAAGCAAGTGGCTGCTAGGTTTTCTCGTCGGGGTGTGCAGGGGAGGAGCTCGGGGAAGAAGGTAGTGGTGTCAGGTGTGATGAGGGAGAGGAAGAGGAGGTCGTGGTGATGGGAACGGTGACGACGGGGGTCGGAGCTCCGGCGATGTGAGGGTGGCGACAATGGCGGTGATGGTTTTTCATGGGTTGGCCTGGGGTTGTCAGGGTTCTTGTTTCCCCCAATCAGAGCAAAGCTCTGTTTGAATTTCAAAAATTCAAAAATTGAAGCAACGCTTCAGATCCCTTGCACTGCGCGCAACGCGCCACGTGTCAAAAGCAGACGCGCCAGCACAGCGCCCAAGGCAGCGCACCCAATCAGAGCAAGGCTCTATTTAAAATAAAAATAAAGGAAGCAACGCTTCAGATGATTTGCGCTCTGCGCTGCGCGACACGTGGCAGCGCAGATGCGCTAGCGCAGTTGCGCTGCGCGATACGTGGCAGCGCAGTTGCGCTAGCTCTGCGCTGCGCGACACGTGGCAGCGCAATTGCGTTAGCGCTCTGCGCTGCGCGACACATGTCAAGCGCAGGTGCGCTAGCGCCAGCTGTGCCAGCACTAAAACAGAATTAAAATTCCAGAAAGATCTTTCTAATATTATTAAAACAATAAGATTCTGTTCTGTAAAACAGAAGCTCTTGGATGAAAGATCCAACGGTGGGGAAAATCCCTAAATCACTCAGAGAAAGATCTCTTTAACTGATTTAACAAATCAAATGGCACTATAAAAAGGCCCTAGACTCCAAGTCTAAAACACATTGAAACACACAGAGAATTTACAGAGCTCTTCTAAGAACTTTGAGAAGAATTCAGAAAGAAAGAAAGAAAAAGGTAAAACCTTTAGAAAAAGAAGAATTTTCTTCTAAAAATATCAATGATCTAAGAACAAGATCAAAGATCTTCGGTAAAAAATGATAATATTAATAAAAAGAAGTAATTTACTTCTTTACTAGATCATTTGATCTACATAAAGGCATTGCCTTTTGATGAACCATTGGTTCTGGAATCTTAAAAGATTCTTTTCTTTAATCCAAAATTGGATCAAAATATTGACCAGTGCCCTGCACTTGTAAAATTTGCACTGTTGCGCTCTTGGGTTGGCGCAAGCCACCAGAGAGTGCCACGTGTCAGCCCCAGAACAAACTGCGCTTTGCGCTTTAAAAAACAGAGCACTGCTCTCTAAAAATTGGCGCAAGTCACCAGAGCGCGCCACGTGTCAGCGGCGAAACAGCGCAGCGCAGTGCGCTTGCGCTCACTAGAGCGTGACACGTGTCACCTCCACCTGCGCTTGCGCCTTGTGCTGGTGCAAAGCGCCTGACAAGCCACGTGGCGCTTTGTCAGGCTAATTAATGCACTGCATTATTAAAAAGAAGGGACAGAGCCTAACTAAAAAGGCCTAACAGGCCTAATCAAAAATGCAATGCATTATTAAAAAGAGGCAGAGCTCAAACAAAGGTCTGTCAGACCAAAACAAATGTTGTGCATCATTTAAAAAAGGGCAGAGCCCAAATAAAGGTCTAATAGACCAAACAAAATTAAACAGGGGCAGAGCCCTAGTAAAGGCCTAACAGGCCAAATGCAAATAAAATGTTGAATATTTTCAACTGGACTTAGCACAATTATGGTCGTAAGTCCTCAAATTAAAATTGACTGAGCACGACTGCTCTCTTAAATCAATTTACACCCGGTTCAAGGGTACATCTCTGAACTCCTCTGATATTTGTCGTTGTAATCCTTCAACGTCGTCAGAGAGGTGACGGGTCCCGACAACCACACAACAATACGGACTGTGGGGTCCTTAAACTCATGGACTTATGCGTCCATAAACCAACAATACGGACTGTGGGGTCCTTAAACTCATGGACTTATGCGTCCATAAACCAACAATACGGACTGTGGGATCCTTAAACTCATGGACTTATGCGTCCTTAACCTAATAATACGGACTGTGGGGTCCTTAAACTCATGGACTTATGCGTCCTTAAACCAACAATACAGACTGTGAGGTCCTTAAACTCATGGACTAATGCGTCCTTAAACCAATATCCGTCCCCAAAATGGGAATGTTGGACCAGCATGTCCCTAAACTGGCGATGGACCACCATGTCCCTAAACTGGCAATGGACCACCATGTCCCTAAACTGGAACAATAGAGCCTAAATGCTCTTTTGTCGGATCTAAACGATCCTGTTAAATTGATCTTAGTCTCAAATCAGACTAACATATCCTTAACAAACGTTTAAGTTGATCTTAGTCTCAAATATGGCTAACGTATCCTTAAACCAAAACCCCAAACCCAAATCTAAGAAAATACGGATTTGGACTAATCCACGTCCTACGGGAGACAACATAAATTAGTCTCCGTATACAATCCACGGGCAACCACAAACAAAACAAACACCCACGACACGAAGTGATCAGCTGGAGAAGGAGAAAGTTGTTGCCGCGATGCGGTAGCGTAATTAACTGCAGGGGCTTGCGCCTGCAGGGAAGAGCGTCCCCACAATCAAAAACCCCTCGAACGAGGGGGAATCTGACGAAGTCTCCTACATCAGACGCATCCGTTTAAACCCTCGATACACGGTGCCATAAATCAACTTGGCATCTTCGGAGAGGTGGACGGATAGCACCTATTAGCATATGCCCCGAATCTCAGGCGAGACGCAAAGTCTCACGCGTCTTTCGGAGGGGAACAGATTCTGGCACGCCTGGTGGGACCTTTTCCTCTTTCCACTCCACACTTCGTGTGTCGTCTTCGCGAATGAATCGCGGTTTGTTAATGGTTGCCCTAGGGTTTCAAGTTACTAAGATTTGGTCTCTTTCTTGGCGTAGAAATCAAACAGCAATGGCGTCTAACTGCTCGAGCTGCTCCAAATGCAAATGCAAGCGACGCTCCGCCTCACCTGGAGGTGTAGCCTATAGGCCTCAAGCGGCCTCCATCCTTGCTATGCCGGTAGAACAAGTGACTCAGGCTACTACCGGTCTGTTCTTCGGGACCATGCTCCCGCCAGCAAGCTTCACCATCCTAGTGCCCGTACCGGAAGCGCAAAAGAAGTCGGTCTTCGATCGACTTGCTACTACCACTGCCCCTCTCAACGGGTCGTCCAACTCCAACTCCTCGGTCTTCACCAGACTGAGCCTGAACTCCGAAGGGCCCGCCAAGAAGCCCATGATACCTAAGGTGGCCATCCCAAAGAAGATAGCTGCTCCGGAAGTCGTCAAGGTGACTTCTCCTCCCAGAGGGTCGATCTTCGCGAGACTGACTGCTCCCGTTCCCGCTCCCACTCAGAAATCTGTTTTTGACCGGTTGGACGTAGCTTCTCAACGAACATCAGTCTTCAAGAGGCTGACACCGGCAGCAGCCCCTCCCCAGAACAGGGGGCAAGACGAAGCCGTCGCTGAACCAATCCCAACAACCCGTCACGCCCGACGTCGCCACTGGCGCTGGATAAGGAAGACTGGGGGCAACTCCCCCTCTGGGCCAACGCCACCAGCTCCAACGGTGGAAGTTAATGCTGCTGTTCCAACTGGGAACAGCTTTGAGTTGCTGAACAAGGTACGCAGAAATTCGCCAACAGCGGTGCTTAAAAGATCTCTTCCACCGGTAGAGACCGTCGTGGAAGCAGGACCAGAAAAGGCGGAGCAGTCTCCTCAACGGCTGTCTTCTAGAATCTACAAGACTTGGCGACGAGTCCGAGAATCGGTGATTGATCCGAATTTCTCTCACCAGCATAAGAAGTCGAAGGTCCGACAGGAGGAAGACCGCCCCGTTAAGCAAAGGAAAACGACGGCCACCTGGGTGCCCAAAGCAACGGCCCCCTCAACTTCGATGGCCCACAAAAGAAGAAAGCCGGAGAAAATCCCCACGCCTGCGACGAATGTCTAAGGTAATGAGCCCAAACGCCCTAAGTCTGGGGGCATTGTGGTACACACCGTCTATATGGCGTCTGGGAAAGAGGACAGTCGTATATCCACAGGTCATAGACCGCTTACGCGATCGGTGACTAAAGCTCAGGAGCGGCAGCAGAAGCTCCAGGAAATGATGACCGCGATGGCCGCACTCACTGGGCCAAAAGAAAGCCTAGAAGCGTCCTCGGATCAGCGCCAGGAGCAAGAAACCGACGCCGAATTCCTTCGCAGGATACTGGAAAAGAAGGACAAAGAGGCCGCAAAACAAGCAGCCAATATAAAACGAATGGCCCTTCTGTTCCAGGACATGGTGGGTATGATGATCCAGCAAGATCCTCCTGCTGAAGATCCTCCGATCGTCCTTAAAGATGACAGAGGAGAAACGTCGAATCCTCCACCGGCTCTGTCAGCAGCCAAGGAGGAGACAATTTCCAAAGCTGCCCTAGATGAATATATAGCTCAGCAGATAAGGGTTCACCAGGAAACTGAGACGGCCGGTCAAGTTATTAAAACGGGACGACCATATCCGAGCTGGTACGATCAGATCAAATACCCGCCGGGCTACACGATCCCAAAATTTCATGTCTACAAGGGGACAGGCAATCCCCATCAACATGTAGCCCAGTTCAGGGATCTTCGTGGTAACACCGGCGGTGATGATAAACTGTTACTTCGCCAGTTCATCGGTAGCCTATCGGAGACGGCATTTGAATGGTATTCCAAACTCCCGAATGACTCCGTCAAGACCTTCGCTAAGATGGAGCTGTTGTTTACTCAGCGATTTGCGAGCGCCAGCGAACGTACTCCAATAACAGCTTTGATCAACGCAAGAGTAAAGCCGGGCGAAACGTGGATTCAATATGCAATCCGATGGTGGAATATGTGGTCGAAGTGCGAACAGCGCATCGAGGAAGCGCCAGCGGTGGGCATGTTCGTGGGCACCCTAGATCCTCATGCAACTATCTCACAGTTCATGATGTTCTTTAAACCAACCACGTTCCAAGCCTTGATCGACAAGCTAGCCCAGATGGACCAGATGGGTCACAGACCGTCTCCTCCAAAGCCGGACTCTCGAAATAAGAAGGGAAAAGGGAAAGCGATCGTTGTCGCCAACGCTCAACAACAGCCGAGCAACTTGAAGCCGGTTGTCCGTCAAAACAATATGCGTCTACACCTATCCCTCGAGGAGAGGCTCGGACGTCCTTACTCGTTTCCTCGGAATAAAACGAGAAGACTGTTTGAGCTGTCATTGCGTAACAAACTCATTAATCTGCCAGAGTCAAGACGTCCGTCGCAGCCAAACGACGTCAATGATCCCAATTACTGCCCCTACCATCGAGTATTGGGTCATCCGATCGAAGACTGCTACGTCTTCAAAAACTGGATTGAAGATCAATACCAACAAGGAAGGTTCGCATTATCCGAAAAATGGAAGGTGAACCCGCCGCAGCCTCATACCTCTAAAAAGGTGAATATGCCGGGGGCAACGTGCTCCCTTGTTGAAGAAGCTCCATGGGAGGTTGTGCTATCAGCCAAAACCAAAAGGATGCTGAATGATCTCAAGACATGCCCGACAATCAAGTGGAAGAACCTGCTAGAACCCCAGATCATCGAAGGGATGCTAAAGCCGCGCCCAACTCCAAAGATCGGTGGTGATGGCCCAAGCACTCACACCCAGCCGTCAAAATCTTCAAGGAATAAGAAGAAGAGATCCAAAAAGCCCGTGAAGCCTGACGACAAGCACACGGACTTACAGAAATAGATTGACGCGCTGGAGGAATATAATCAGAAGGCACGGACTCCCATCACGCTCCAAGAGTTCCTCAACCACGTCTTTCAGGAGGAAGATGATGGAGAAAGCTCATCGAATGAATCTGAGGGTTGCATAGCAAGTTGTCATATGATCTCCCACTCGTTTACTGATGATGAGAAAACTCCTTGCACTGAGAAGCTGGGGGAAGATCTTAAGCCGGAACTTCTGGGGCCATCGGATGAAGCAATTGATGCATTCCTCAACAAAGCTCTGTTGAAAAGTAAAGCTGATCGGGAACGCGAGACGGTCATATTTGAAAAGGCCAAGCGACGGCGACTAGACGAAAGAGTTGAGACACTCCCGTCAAATCAAAAGACATCCGTTGTAGATAAAAACAAATTCAAGACGAGGAAAAGGTTTGCTAAAGCCATATCAATGGGGATGAAGCTACCACCCTCTGAAGGAAACACTTCCAGTGAAGTAGAGATGCACCCTTCCAACTGCTTGTATCATCGAAAGATTTCGCACCCCACCGAAGAGTGCAAAGCTTTCAATAGATGGTAGCAGGGGTATGTCGCTCACCGGCAACATGTTAAGCGGGAGAAGCGCAGAACTCGTCGGTAACGGAGAAATACGACTGAGGAGCTTAGAAGAACTACCGGCGATTGTCGCATGGTTAACGCCGGGGAAGCGCAAATTCTCACATTCGGGAGAGACTCTGATGAGTAAATGGCCCTTAGCCCTCTCTTTAAAGAGTCCACCTCGGGAAAAGAGAAAGAGCCAAAGGCCTGCGAAAATATCCAGTTGCGTAATCGTACGCTACCCGAAAAGAATCTCGGACCTACGAACAGGAAAGATAAGGGAAAAGAAAAGGTCTCTGAGGATATCGCCCTAGATGACCAAGTCATGAAAGAGCTGACAGCCAAGGACCCGCCAAAGAAAAATAAGGTGGACTACAACGTTCTGGCACACTTGAGGAAGATACCCTTGTAAGTCCACGTTGCCCACCCCGGTGCTTACGGGGAGGCGGAAACGTTATGAAAAATTTGATTTTTACAACACTAGGCAGCATGGACTACACAAAAGGAGGGATCTTTGCTAAACATAAACTAACTACCAAGCTAAAAGAGTTAGCTACTCGGTTAAAGAGTTATACCTAGGTCTTGAAGTCCTTCTCTTCTTGCTCCTTGGAGTGTGATGAACGGATCGTCCTCGTCGCCTTCTTTTGCCGAAGAAAGATCCACCCGAGGGCCTCTACCTTTGGCTCCTACCTCAAACTAGAAGTAACTAAGGTGCTTGGTGTGCTAAACCTAGAACCTTAGAAAGAGTAGAGAGAGTAATTTTAAAGGTTTTATCTCAAGCTCAATGGTTCTCAACTCATGAGAGGGGAGAGCTAGAGAGAGGGGAAGAGGATGAGAGAGAATGAGAATGATAGAATGAGAAGATAATGACAACCTTCTCACATATATGTGTGAATTATGATAATTAAAAAATTAGCTAAAGATAATTGTGATGGTTAACTTGAAATGACCATTATCATTTCACATTAATTACTTTTGCAAGAATCAAAGAGCATCTTTCATATGAAATGATGATGGTCAATATGTCAACATAGGTCAACAAGTCAACCATAGTCAAATGGTCAACAACCCTAACCATAACACAATTATAATTAACTAATATTAATTAATCATATTTCACACATAAACATTAGGGTTAAGAAAAAGACAATGGTCATCAACCCTAATGAAAGTCCTCTGCCTCTGTCTCAGTCAACTGTGCATACACACCCGTATCCGTGTTCCGAGGAACACGAATACAATGAGATAAAACCAATCCCGAAATATATACTAGGATCTGGCTTAAACCAAAGCCCACTAGTATAAGCTGTCCGGACACCAAACGTGCACAAGTGCGCGGATGTGAACGAACCCTGTCGCAAAACCATGCGACCTCTACTCGTTTTGCCTAAAGGCGAATAACCCTCTGTGTGGGACTCTAAAGACTCGACACTACGCTGGCAGTGGGTTTAACCACAGACCGCAAGCGGCACTAGCTGTACGTAACGATCCCCAGGTAGATGCCGATAAGAAGACTGACGAGGTAAACCCATCTGAACTCTTACTGAGCCTGAATGTGACAGTCTCCGTACAGTCCGGTCTGTTCGTCTAACAGTATCGCATGGCGGGCCTACGGGGGCGGTAAACGTCAGTCCCCTAATAGCGGTACAAGTCGTGTCGGAGTGTAGCCCAGAACACCTAAGATAACACTGGAAACCTACCAGTCTATCTCGCTTGCCCTGGCCAGGGACTTTGTGTAATGGCTCTCCTAGACACAGCGCGATATCAACCCCCAATACCGGGAGAGACGAATCCTGTCTAACCGTCACCGTCTCTAAGTGCTTCGGGACTGTACCCAAAAACTACCTTTTTGCACGACTCCTTTGAGCCGTGATAGGGTAGTAATCAAAGAACAGTGGGAACACACTCGAGGCGAAGTGCCAGTGTCAAGTCAACGGACTAAGCTGTATTCATGTCACCTGGGAACTGATAACTGACGATAGGTATAATCCCAACCAACAGTTCCCAACGAGTCCTGTCCAGTGTACTCGTAACCTAACGAGCACCCGCATACTATCTCAAGTACGACGTACTGACGGCTGTGGGACAGACCGTCTCCCAAGCTGGGATGAGAAGCGCATACGCTAGTCTACTCCGGAGTATCGATGCATCGATAGTCCTACGACTAGGGACCTGCATAAGGATGTGCTTGTGGATTACCCAGCCCCCACGAGTGTGACTGCTATCACAACGCTGGTAATCAAGCAAAGATCCTAAGGGCTCCACTAATGTGCAAAGGCGATATGCTATAAGAAACACATGCATACATTAAAGAAGAAACAAACCAAGTAGCATACTACTATTTTGAGCAAGATTGTTAATACAAGGTGAATATCCCAAGCTTCCATTAAGTAATATACAAACTAGTATGATACAATAATGGCCTCTAGGGCATATACACTAACAATCTCCCACTTGCACTAAGGCCATATACTGGCGTATCGAAGACCTATCATCTCGATCAGCCGCTCGAACTGAGTCTGGGGTAAGGCCTTCGTGAATGGATCAGCAGTGTTATCTTCCGTAGCAACTCTCCGAACCTCGATCTCCTGGGACCCACGATCTCCCTGATCAGGTGATACCGCCTCAAGATGTGTCTGGACTTCTGATGGGACCTGGGTTCCTTCGCTAAAGCTATAGCCCCGTTGTTGTCGCAATACAGAGGTACTGGATCAACAATGGATGGAACCACCTGAAGTTCTGTCAAGAACTTCCTTATCCAGAAGGCTTCTTTTGCGGCATCTGCAGCAGCGATATATTCCGCTTCCATCGTCGAGTCAGCAACATTTTCCTGTTTGGAACTCTTCCAACACACCACCCCTCCATTGAGGGTAAAGACATAACCTGACATGGACTTGGAATCATCCTTGTCACTCTGGAAGCTGGAGTCAGCAAAGGCCTCGATCTGGAGGTCTTTTCCGCCATACACCAAGAACATCTCTATAGTCTTTCTTAGGTACTTGAGAATGTTCTTTACCGCTATCCAGTGTTTCTCCCCAGGGTTTGACTGATACCGGCTTACCACACTCAGTGCATAAGCTACATCTGGTCTGGTACACAACATCGCATACATTATAGAGCCTACCGCAGAAGCGTAGGGTATAACAGACATGCGATCCCTTTCCAAATCAGTCTTGAGAGACATCTCTTTGGAGAGGGTGATCCCGTGACAAGCCGGTAGATTACCGCGTTTGGAATCTTCCATACTGAATCTTTTCAGTATGGTGTCGATGTACCTGGACTGTGAAAGTCTTAATATCCTCTTGGATCTATCACGATAGATCCGGATCCCCAGAATGTAAGAGGCATCACCCAAGTCTTTCATGGAGAACCTGTGTGACAAGAACCCTTTGACAGATTGTAGCATAGGAATGTCATTTCCTATCAAGAGAATGTCATCCACGTATTAAACGAGGAATACAACAGTTCTTGCTACAAATCTACTATAGATGCATGGTTCATCTGGATATTTTATAAAGTCAAATTCTTTGACCGTCTCATCAAAACAGATGTTCCAACTCTGCGATGCCTGCTTTAGTCCATAGATGGACTTAAGCAACATGCACACCTTTTCGCTGCTCCCACTCTGAATGAAACCCCCTGGCTGGTCCATATAGACACACTCCTCTAAATTTACATTTAGAAAAGCGGTCTTTACGTCCATTTGCCAAATCTCATAATCGTGGAAGGCAGCAATGGCAAGAAGGATCCGAATGGATTTCAGCATAGCCACTGGAGAAAAGGTTTCGTCATAGTCCAAACCAGGTCTTTGACGGAAACCCTTTGCAACAAGTCTAGCTTTATAGGTCTCAACCTGTCCATCTACACCAATCTTCCTTTTGAAGATCCACTTGCATCCTACGGGTTTTACCCCATCTGGAGAAACGTCCAACGTCCATACTTTGTTGGTGTACATGGACTCCATTTCGGTCCGCATTGCATCCAGCCATTTTACCGAGTCAACGCTCTGAATGGCCTGCTGGAAGCTAGTCGGTTCATCACTATCAATGATGCAATCCTCTCTATCCCCGTCTATGAGAAAACTATAGTATCTCTCGGGCGGATGAGACTGCCTACTACTTCTGCAGAGCGGCGCAAGAATGTCATGATCTTTCGAACCCTCTGGTTCTACTAAGCTTTCAGTAATAGCTCGTGGTTCTGGAATTTCTTCCAGTTCTATTGTGCTCCCACTTATCTGATTTTCCAAAAACTGAGTTTCCAAGAAGTGGGCATGACGAGAAACAAAAACCTTTTGTTCCTCTTCGCAATAGAAGAAATATCCCTTGGAGTTCTTTGGATATCCCATAAACTTGCACTGTACTGAGCGTGCCTCGAGTTTTTCCGCATGCTGCTTTTTGACAAAAGCTGGATATCCCCATGTCTTAATGTGATTAAGATAGGGTCTCTTCCCACACTACATCTAATATGGTGTAGTAGGCACAGTCTTAGTTGGAACTCGGTTCAAAAGGTATGCAGCTGATTCTACTGCATATCCCCAGAATGATCGCTGTAACTCAGCACTACTCATCATGGAACGTACCATATCCAATAAGGTGCGGTTCCGTCTCTCCGATTCACCGTTATGTTGCGGAGTGTATGGAGGAGTAAGCTGAGAGAGAATTCCATTCTCTTTTAGGTAATCCAGGAACTCGGCACTCAAGTATTCACCACATCGATCAGATCTCGGTGTCTTGATACTTTTGCCTGTTTGTTTTTCTACTTCATTCTTATATTCCTGGAATTTTCCAAAGGCTTCGGATTTATGTTTCATTAAGAAGACATATCCGTACCTTGAAAAGTCATCCGTAAAAGTAATGAAGTAAGAATAACCGCTTCGCGCATGCGTAGACATTGGACCGCACACGTCGCTGTGTACGAGTCCCAAAAGCTCGCTTGCTCTTACTCCGTGTCCAGTGAACGGAGTCTTTGTCATCTTTCCTTTGAGACAGGATTGACAAGTTGCATATGATTGATATTCGAACGGATCCAAATATCCTTCTGTATATAACTTCGTCAACCTTCTCTCATTGATGTGACCCAGTCTACAATGCCATAAGAAAGCCTGATTGATTTCCGAAGACTTTCTTTTGTGTGTATTCTGGATATTGAAAATCTGTGGTTGGTTTAATACGTATATACCATTACTTAATGTACCTGACCCAATCAGAACTTGATTAAGGTGAATGTTTACAACATTACTTACAAATGCAAATTCATAACCTTCTTTAGATATTAAAGATACAGAAATGATATTACAAGTTGCATTGGGTACAAAATAACAATTACGTAAAACCAAAACATGTCTATCTAACATTCCCAGGTGATAGTCCCCCACGGCCTCAGCATCCATGCTAGCTCCGTTTGCAACTCTGAGGGTCATATCACCTGCCCTCAAAACCCTATGCTTTCTCAATGCCTGCAAAGAATTACAGATATGAGATACTGACCCGGTATCTAATACCCAGGAAGTAGAGTTTATTGATAGACAGTTTTCAATAACATACACACCTGAAGCTGAAGCCGCAACTTGTTTCAGATCCTGGGTTCTGGCCTTCCAAGCCCTGCAATCTTTCTTCCAGTGTCAACTCTTGTGACAGTAAAAGCACTCTTCCTTCCCCACAAGCTTCCCCGCTACCTTTGTTGCTTTTGTCTTTCCCTTCGTATCCACTTTACTAACACCGCCCCTTGGTTTGGCGGGGGTTTTCTTCTTCTTTCCCTTGGCTTTCGCCTTGGACCTAGAAGAGGAAGATCCTTCTACAAACAAAGTGGATGTTTCCCTACCTTTCTGTAGGGTGCCCTCTGCACTCCTCAGCATGTTGAGGAGTTCTAAAAGTTCAACTTCCTTTTCTTGCAAATTGAAGTTCAGGATAAACTGGGCGTAAGTGGAAGGAAGGGACTGGAGAATCAAGTCCGTATAGAGCTCATTCTCCAACATGGTCCCAAGGTCCGCGAGCTCCTCTATGTAGCCAATCATCTTAAGCACGTGTTCCGCTACCGATGATCCGACGGCCAATCTCGCCGAAAACAGCTTTTTCGACACTTCGTATCTGGCGATACGGGATTGCTCTCCGTACAGTTCTTTTGTATGGAGAAATATGGATTCAAGGTCCATATTCTCGTGCCTCCCCTGATGTTCATTGTCCATAGAGCCAAGCACGAGGCACTTGGCCTTCGCGCGGTCGATTTCCCAGGTCTTACGGATTTCCCTATCCGCGACGCTGGTTTTGGGACCTGGGACAGGAGGAGCTTTGGTGGTAAGGAAATACCCCAACTTGTCATAAGTGATTGCTATTTTGACATTCCTGAGCCAATCTTTGTACTTTGGCCCTGTCGGTATGTTTTTATCTAGTAGTAACTTAAGTCCAGTCATGATGTTTGGTCGCTGCAATTAGGAGAGAGAGAAGAAACACTTTAGCATGATGCTCTTGCAAGTTTAGAGTGGTTTTTAATTTGTCTAAACAGGATGGCTCCCACTGTCTCTCGAATCCCTCCTCAAACCATAAAGGAAGAACTAGTCGGGATCAATCTCACCGTACAATACTTACTTAACCGTTCAGCCAGGCCAGTGTCGGTACTTCGAGGGAGGTTTTCCAACGCTTTCGCGAAGTTCCTTAATTAAGTAACCTCTTTTCCCTGTGGGCGTAGCCCCGCTAACACCTTTCTAGACACCTACTTGGTTTATAGCATTGATCGTTAAGTGAGAAAGTTCCGGAGGAGTAGCATATACTCACAGTAGGATCGGGATCCAAATATCATCGCGTGACAAAACTGAAGGAATCCTACCAGAATCATCACACTCCAAATGGTATGCAGCGCTAGCAAGTTTCAGTTTCTTTAGAAACTCCCGATGTGGATTTTTGCCCCATGCTCTTATGACCTTGACTTTGGCCAACATATCATAAGTCACATGTCAAGTTCTACCCGTCATTCTCCAGGTTAATTTGAACCCACCCGTATCTACCCTTGACTTTGGCCAACATGGCAGTACGACTGTCCCAAACCAACACATTTATCTATGCTGCACATGAATACCCAATGGCTACCAATCACTATGCCTTGACTTTGGCCAACATACATAGCTTGAATACTATTGACCATTCATGTGAAATGACGGAGGGCTACGAATGGTTTTGGCAAAACCGTGAACATAGTGAACTTGATATAATCGAAGGAACGAGATAGCTTTCAAAAGGAGTGGTTCAAGCTCCGCATTTAAAAATTGGTTTTGAAAAGAACCGAGTGGTTTTGAAAGTGTTCCAACGACTTTTACTTGGTTTATTTTTCTTGCATTAATTTTAATGCATCCCATCAATTAATCCTACCATTGCAGAAAACAACGAAAATATGACGTACGCTTATGCCATCCGCATGCGCCACAGGGTCCCGTCATCACCCGTTAGGTTACTTAACTAACGACAGAGCGGGGGCTGGACTAGCGCGGATGCAAAACATAAGCAACGCCTAAATAGATATCATATATATAGATATATACATTCGTCACATGCAATGATAGCTATTCCAGATCACAGATGAATACATTGGATATACTAGGAATCCACACTCCGTACGAGCCTGTAACGAAGAACGGATTACGCAGTCGCGATGAATAGCCAAACCCCACCCTAGACCCCTACGGGTGTGGCAAACTACCCGTCAAGTACCCGAAGCGAAGCAACCTCCCTCAACACCGTGAGTAGGCCACTCAGCACTTCGAGATACCCGGTAGTTTGTGCATCCCACCTTGGGTCTATCCTAGGAGCAAAAACAGTAAAAGAAATTATACAATGACGCCTACAATCCCAACCCGGTTGTGCGGCCATACAAATAATATTACATCAATTTACATATTACAAGAATTGAAAGAATAAGAAAACTCTCATATTACAACCCCCCGGCTATTCATCCGCGACAATCCAACGAATTCATATACACAAACCATCAACATTACAGATCACAGATATGTATAACCCCCACTAATCGACGTATAGAGATTAGCAGACGTTCAATACATATATCACATCACAGATATAACCCATTAGCCAAAGTGTAAAGAAGTTCGATCAAAATACGGATTTGTGACCACCCCAAAAACTAACTAGTTCTCTGGATATTCTGGGAAGAAACAAACCATCTCAAAAATCACAAAACACCATCAGAAGAAAACTGCAGGAGAAACGGTCCACGGCCGAGTCAACTCGGCCGCGGTTCCGCGGCAGGAGCAAGCTCTTGCCGCGGATCCGCGGTGAGTTGGTCGACTCACTGGATCATTTTTCTTGCCTGTTCTAACAAAAGCCTGAGCCGATTTTTAGTACATGATTTATTATTTTTGGAGCAGAAATAAAAATTGGCAGAAACTTAGGTTTTAGAAAACATGTTTTGCAATTTTTTCCGATCGAAGTTCTAGATACTTTGCTAACTTGCTAGTTTGTTTTTAGCTAGGCTCTGATACAACTATAAGTCCACGTTGCCCACCCCGGTGCTTACGGGGAGGCGGAAACGTTATGAAAAATTCGATTTTTACAACACTAGGCAGCATGGACTACACAAAAGGAGGGATCTTTGCTAAACATAAACTAACTACCAAGCTAAAAGAGTTAGCTACTCGGTTAAAGAGTTATACCTAGGTCTTGAAGTCCTTCTCTTCTTGCTCCTTGGAGTGTGATGAACGGATCGTCCTCGTCTCCTTCTCTTGCCGAAGAAAGATCCACCCGAGGGCCTCTACCTTTGGCTCCTACCTCAAACTAGAAGTAACTAAGGTGCTTGGTGTGCTAAACCTAGAACCTTAGAAAGTGTAGAGAGAGTAATTTTGAAGGTTTTATCTCAAGCTCAATGGTTCTCAACTCATGAGAGGGGAGAGCTAGAGAGAGAGGAAGAGGATGAGAGAGAATGAGAATGATAAAATGAGAAGATAATGACAACCTTCTCACATATATGTGTGAATTATGATAATTAAAAAATTAGCTAAAGATAATTGTGATGGTTAACTTGAAATGACCATTATCATTTCACATTAATTACTTTTGCAAGAATCAAAGAGCATCTTTCATATGAAATGATGATGGTCAACATGTCAACATAGGTCAACAAGTCAACCATAGTCAAATGGTCAACAACCCTAACCATAACACAATTATAATTAACTAATATTAATTAATCATATTTCACACATAAACATTAGGGTTAAGAAAAAGAAAATGGTCATCAACCATAATGAAAGTCCTCTGCCTCTGCCTCTGCCTCTGCCTCAGTCAACTGTGCATACACACCCGTATCCGTGTTCCGAGGAACACGAATACAATGAGATAAAACCAATCCCGAAACATATACTAGGATCTGGCTTAAACCAAAGCCCGCTAGTATAAGCTGTCCGGACACCAAACGTGCACAAGTGCGCGGATGTGAACGAACCCTGTCACAAAACCATGCGACCTCTACTCGTTTTGCCTAAAGGCGAATAACCCTCTGTGTGGGACTCTAAAGACTCGACACTACGCTGGCAGTGGGTTTAACCACAGACCGCAAGCGGCACTAGCTGTACGTAACGGTCCCCAGGTAGATGCCGATAAGAAGACTGACGAGATAAACCCATCTGAACTCCTACTGAGCCTGAATGTGACAGTCTCCGTACAGTCCGGTCTGTTCTTCTAAGAGTATCGGATGGCGGGCCTAGGGGGCGGTAAACGTCAGTCCCCTAATAGCGGTACAAGTCGTGTCGGAGTGTAGCCCAGAACACCTGAGATAACACTGGAAACCTACCAGTCTATCTCGCTTGCCCTGGCCAGGGACTTTGTGTAATGGCTCTCCTAGACACAGCGCGATATCAACCCCCAATACCGGGAGAGACGAATCCTGTCTAACCGTCACTGCCTCCAAGTGCTTCGGGACTGCACCCAAAAACTACCTTTTTGCACGACTCTTTTGAGCCGTGGTAGGGTAGTAATCAAAGAACAGTGGGAACACACTCGAGGCAAAGTGACAGTGTCAAGTCAACGGACTAAGCTGTACTCATGTCACCTGGGAACTGATAACTGACGATAGGTATAATACCAACCAACAGTTCCCGACGAGTCCTGTCCAGTGTACTCGTAACCTAACGAGCACCCGCATACTATCTCAAGTACGACGTACTGACGGCTGTGGGACAGACCGTCTCCCAAGCTGGGATGAGAAGCGCATACGCTAGTCTACTCCGGAGTATCGATGCCCTGTCTCGATAGTCCTATGACTAGGGACCTGCATAAGGATGTGCTTGTGGATTACCCAGCCCCCACGAGTGTGACTGCCATCATAACGCTGGTAATCAAGCAAAGATCCTAAGGGCTCCTCTAATGTGCAAAGGCGATATGCTATAAGAAACACATGCACACATTAAAGCAGAAACAAACCAAGTAGCATACTACTATTTTGAGCAAGATTATCAATACAAGGTGAATATCCCAAGCTTCCATTAAGTAATATACAAACTAGTATGATACAATAATGGCCTCTAGGGCATATACACTAACAACCCTCACAACTCAGCATTCTTGATGCCCTTCTGCTATCCAAAGAAGCGAGGGATTCATTGATCAAGGCGCTCCAAGAGCCAGAACAATTCCAAGCTTTTCTCGCCGAAGAAAAGATGAAGGACGAGTTGGAAGAAGTGCACACAGCCGATGTCACTTTCGGTGATGAAGACTTGCTCCTTGGGACGTGGGAACACAACCGTCCCCTCTATGTCTCAGGGTACTGCCATGATATAAAGATAGGCAAGATCTTGGTTGACAATGGGTCTTCCGTCAATCTTCTCAATGTACGGGTATTGAAAGAAATCTGCATGAGAGTCCAGCACCTCGCTCGGGATAAGATTACCATCTCCGGGTTTGACTCTCAATCATCACGGACTCTCGGGTCAGTGATATTGACGCTACGCTTTGGGATACTCGTCACGGACATTAAATTCCACGTCATAGACGCCAATACATGCTATAATGCTTTGCTCGGCCGACCCTGGTTACACGAGTACAACATCATCCCTTCTACACAACATCAGTGTATGAAGTACTTTAAGGACGGTCTAGAGTATACCGTGACAGGAGAGCTAAACCCGTTCTCCGTGAACGAAGTCCGCAAGTACGAAGATGCAAAATACTTCTTACCTGATTTCGAAGACACGGAGAGGTGTCACAAGCCGGAGAACAAAGCTACCGCCACCTTCCCTGTCTTCGAGAGTGATACTGAGGAAGAGGTGTTGGAGATAGTTCCCTCAGAGTCAATTATTGGATCACAGGCACGTGATTGCAATGATTGAGGGAGGACCTATCCTGGTAGGACAGTCTTACTCGAGATGGTAGTATGCTATCTGGTTTATCTTTATCATCGTGTACTGCTTTAGGTGACCTGACATGTCGCTATTACACGTTGATAGAGCCCCTAGGATTCTTGCTTGACCACCAGCAATATGAGGGCGATCATATAAGTGGGAGCTGGGGTCTATAAGCACATCCTTAAAAGGTCCTTAGTCGTGGGAGTTTCGAGACCGGGCATCGATACTCCAGAGTAGACTAGTGTATACAGTCGAGACCCCGACGAGGGGCGGTGGCCGGTCTCACAAGCCATTGGTGTCAGTTGGATCACCTAAGATGTATACAGGTGCTCATTGGGTTATGAGTACACCGGACAGGACTCGCCGGGAACATGCTAGTTGGTCTTATACCTGACGTCAGATAGCAGTTCCCTGGTGACATATGTACAGGTTAGTTCATCGACATGGGGATCGTCATTTGTCTCGTGTGAGTTCCCACTGTACTTTGATTACTACCCTACCACGCTCAAAGGAGACATGCAAACAGGTTTTAGTTGGGTACAGTCCCGAGCCACATGGAGGCAGTGAGCGGATCTTCAGGGGTTCGTCTCTCCCGGTATTGGGGGTGAGGTCGTGCTGTGTCTAGGAGAGCCATTACACAAAGCCCTCGGCCGAGGCAGGAGATTTACTGGTAGGTATTCCAGTAGTATCTCAGGGTGTTCTGGGCTACACTCCGACACGACTTGTACCGCTTTTGGGGGTCTGACTTTACCAACCCCCTAGGCCCGCCATGCGATGCTCATAGACGAACGGACCGGACTGTATGGATATTGTCACTGACAGGCTCAGTAGGGTGTCAGGATGAGTTCGCTCATCAACGTCCCTTTTGGTCAATACCTGGTAGCCCGTTACGTATTGGCTTATACCTCTGACGTGCTAGTGGTTAAATCTATAACCAAGGTGTTGACGAGTCTTTAGAGTCCCCCACATTCAGTTGCTCAAGTTTTCAGGCGAAACGCTGTAGAGGCCGTATGGAGATATGGCAGGGTTCAATCAGATATGTGCGGTATTGCATTGATCAGGATCGGACGGATAATACTAGCCGGCTTTGGTTTAAGCCGGATCTTAGTATAGTACAGTGTAGAGTTTGTCTTATTGCATTTGTATTTCTGTCGGAATACAGATGCGGGTGTGTATGCACAGTAGCGGGGTTTTCCTGTAATTTATTACGGGACCAGTTTTCTGGAGTTGCCAGTTTGCTTTCCGTTTCGGCCATTTTCATTTGTATCTTTCAATGGCCGAAGATTGGTGGAGGAGGGCTTATTTGCATTTGTGCAAATAAGCAATTTGGAAGGGGGTCTTTGCATATTCTTGTATCATGATAATTCCTCCACCATTTGACTTCTTCTTCTTCTCATCATGGCTTGACTTTTGAGTCATCATGGTTGTTGATGATTAGCTTGTTGGAGTGTTAGTTTTGGTGCAATCATGGTTGTTGATGATTGGTTGATGGAGTGTGAGTTTTAGTGGGTGATCATTTTCTTTTTCATGATAACCTTTTTCTCTCTCTTGTTTATTGGCTCACACTCATTCCTTTGATACTCACTCCACTCTAATTCCCAAAATGCATGGCCGGCCAAGCTCCTTGAGGGCTATCCAAAATTCTAGTGGTGGGGTTTTTGTGCTTTTGCTTTGGTAAAAATCCCACAAGATCAATCTCCATTAGCTTGTATCATCCCTCCACCAAAAGGCAACCTCCATGAACCCCATGAGACACATAGTTCTCTACACGATTCTACAGCAAACCTTGGGCACGTCGACTCGCCAACTTCGTGCCCGAGTTGCCTCGGTATAGAGGTGGGAGCCCGTAAAAGAAGCAGGCGACGTGGTGCCCTTCCGGCGAGGAGGTGGAGACCGGACATTCCGCGGGAGATCGGGACGACGGCGAGAAGACCGGAGGACACGGATCGCTCGGTATATCTCTCTTCCCCATCTAGTAGTTAGCTAGGACTAGTTAATGGTACGATCCGGGTTTTAGTGCGCGGTGGTGCCAGTTTGAAAAATTAAAGTTAACCATCGCTTCCGCATTTGGCCTCGGGATGGAAGCCGGGGCGCCGCCGTGCACTTACTGTGGTATCAGAGCCTCGCCATTAACATAGTCTAGCTTTGTCTAATGTGTTTTACATTTCCGATCGAACAATTTTCCAAAAACCGTATTTTTCTTCACATCAGTTTCTGTCAAAATTTTTTGAAGTCCAAAAATTTTTCAAGTTGTTTCAGAATGATGTGTAGGACATTCTAAGAGTTCTGTGAAAATTTGGGCTCGTGAACAGTCCAAACCACCGCGGAACCGCGGCCAAACCCATGCTTGGGCCGCGGTTCCGCCGCGACTTGAACTGTTCAGTTCCCCAAAATTCTACAGAATGCTCCTGAGTGGAAAATAGGTTTTCTGGAATGTTATTTTTTGGGCCCAGATTTCTTGATGTGCTACAGTAGTACTTGGGGGCCCACTTGGTAAAATTTGATCGATCGGATATTTTAAACACATTGGTTCACAGTATTTACATTATATCTGCGACCGTGAATGTCACTTGATCGGTAAATCCTGTCTAACTGCTATAGCCCGGTTAGACGGATTTGTGAACGTGACATTCACGTTGATGTTCTGTGTATTGCTGTGATGTTGCGGATTGGTCGTGGAGGATAGCCTGGATGCAATGCTAGTACAGTTTTGTTGTATTATGTACATTTGATATTGCGGGGCGAGCGTCCGACATGTGGACTACCGCCACTGCCTGTTTGTATTATTATTTTGGGGCACGACCAGGTTGCGGTCGATGTACCCGTTGTATGTATATTTTACTTTCTGTACTAGGATTGCCCCGCGGAGGGGTGCACGGATAGCCGGATTCTAGAGGGCAACAAGCCCGCATCTCATGGCATTGAGACGGAGGGGGCTTTACTCTAGAATTGGCGAGCTATTCGCCGCACTCGTAGGGGGTACAGGTTGACCCAGGAGGGGTGCCCAAGTTGCCGGATTCCGTGAAGTGCTGGGCGGTCCATTCACGTTGCTGAAGGGGGCTGCCTTGCTTCACGTTTTGGCGGGTAAGTTGCCGCGCCCGTAGGGGTCTAGGATTTCATTGCACAAGCTATCCACACGACCAGGGGAACGTCGGGTTTCAGTAGTGGCTCTGTGAAACCCGGGGATCCCAGATATCTGTATTGTTCTGTGATGCTGTACATTTCTGTGATGTTGCATTTTTATCACGCCTTGAGCGAAATATTATATATATATACTAGTAGATGTTGTATATGTTTTGCATCCGCGCTAGTCCAGTCCCCGCTCTGTCGTTAGTTAGCTAACCTAACGGGTAATAACGGGACCCAGTGGCGAATGCGGATGGCATATACGTACATCAGTATATTTTCGTTCTTTGTGGTGTGATCAATTGATGGGACTGCATTGATTCGGATCGAAGCAAGTAAAACAAACATATTCTGATGTTGTTGGAACACTTTTCAAAAAGCTGTTATTGCAAGAACTTTCACTTTTGTTTTGCACCGTGGTATTCAGTTGGAATATCCTGCTCCTCAGTCGACGAGGCAAGGGCCGAGATCCCTTCACCGGGAGTGACCTCTTGGACAAAAGTTTGCGTCAGGGAAATAACTTCACTATAGCCGATTACTTTTGCTTTGCATCGTGGTATTCAGTTGGAATATCCTGCACCTCATTCTACGGGGAAAGAGCCGAGATCCCTTCACCGGGAGTGACCTCTTTAGCAAAGGTTTTCGTCACTATATTTTCATAAAAGCTATCCAGTTCCTTCAACGATATCAAGTTCATTACGTTAAAGGTTTTCGCCAGAAACCATTCGTAGCCCTCCGTCGTTTCAGACGGGTAGCACGTAGTATTCATGCTATGTTTGTTGACCTTCGTTAAGGCATAGTATATGGTAGCTGCTTGTTGCCTTTCTGTTGCATAGATAGATGCGTTGGTTTGGGACAGTCATATAGCCTTGTTGACCTTCGTCAAGGGCTTGTACGGGTGGGTTCAAATTAACCTGGACAATGACGGGTGGAACTTGACATGTGACTTATGATTTGTTGACCTTCGTCAAGGTCATAAGAGCATGGGGCAAAAATCACATCGGGAGTTTCTAAAGAAACTGAAACTTGCCAGATATGCGCATACCTTCTGGAGTGTGATAACATGAGCGGATTCCGTCACATTATCATGCGATGATAGTTGGATCCCGATTCCCACTGATGAGTTGGTTTACTCCTCGGGTGATCCCGACTAATTCTTCTTTCGGGTTTGGAGAAGAATTAGAGGTTACAGTGGGAGGTTTCCAGATTAGATAAATTGGTAACAATTCTGATCTAGGTTAGAGTGCACGCTGAGTGTTTCTTTTCTCTCTCTCTTTGGCAGCGACCATTGACCCGACCCTAGACTATGACTCAGTGACCAAAATTAATCGAACCTTCTTAACACTGGCTTTTGGATTATCAGAGTTGCAGACCTCATTGCCACTCCTAGTTTTACCCTTTTCTCCAGGACACCCCGTATTACTACAAATGTCCACTTCCATTGGACAAAACCATCGTATGGTTAATACGAACTCGAAGGAATTTATTCGAGAATGGTTTCCGGTTCTGGAGAAAACGGATAGGACTATTCAGTTGTCTTTTCATTTTACCTTCTCTCAGGTTGCGAGTACCCCTTAGATTAGGGGATAGTACACCTATTACGCAAATTGGATTGTCTTCTTCCAAACCGTAGGCAGGTGCCGACCGGTAGGGAATGAAGAAAACCAATTAGCCTAACGATGGTGTAAAGAAGGTATTATGTAAAGACAAAGAAAGGGATTAGAAGGAGGGCAAAGTAAATTGCGACTGCTATTCACGACCAAACCAAGTATTTCATTACCACTCCCATTTCACCTTTGTATTTCTCCAGGACACTCCGTATCACTACGAAGATCCACAGTTTATTGGATATTCCATCGTATGGTTATATACGAACTCGAAA
Organism: Agapanthus africanus; assembly: GCA_030015575.1. Lineage (NCBI taxonomy): Eukaryota > Viridiplantae > Streptophyta > Magnoliopsida > Asparagales > Amaryllidaceae > Agapanthus > Agapanthus africanus. The sequence goes on along the minus strand of JASDDO010000026.1, from coordinate 176,403,728 downwards.
GGAACTTGTTCCAGTTCGGGGATGGATTCTGGTTCAGGAGAAATAGGAATAAGGTTTATTCGGTTGTCTTTTATCTTCACCTTCTCTCGCATTGTGAGTGCTCCTAGGATCAGGACAGTACACCCATTATGCTTATTGGATAGTCTTCTTCCAAACCATAGGCTGGTGCCGAAAGGTAGAGAAGGAAGAAAACCATTTGGCCTAAAGGGGTGTGCAGAAGGTAATGACTAAAGACATATAAAGGGATTTGGAGAGGTGGAAAAGAATTACACGGTTATAGTTGTGAATCTGGATAATGGAAGAGGCATTACTAGGAATACCAGGATACCCCATCGAAACATTTCAATGTTTCAGTTTCACTGTGTACAGTTAAAGGAAAACTGATTTCCCGATTAGATACTTACTCCAGGGTATGTATTTACCAGGTATGATTCTCACATCTGTATGGTTTTACAGATGATGAGTGGGAGTAAGTTATTGGGAATTGGGTGATCATCCTCATTATATCGGGATTCGTTGTAATCGGTGATATTTGAGGAAGTCACCTGGACTGTTTGCCGGTCAGCAAATATTTGGTTTTGAATATCCGCTGTTATGCACCAATTTCAAATTGATATATCTATACGTCTATTTTTATAGAGTTAGACATATCTTTTTGAAATTATTTCTGTGACATTTACCTATATCAGTGGATGGTTAGGTAAGGAGCATTAATGTCACGACACGAAAGTACGGAACATGACCGGCACTTAAACTACGAACGTCTCGAGGCGTACGTAATCTAAGTAAACCGAAAACCCAAAAATCCAAACCAAGAAAAGTAGTAGAGTGAAGGAAAACCAATTTAAAATCAAGTAGTTTTAATAGCATAAGCCGAGTTATGCGGTTTTAAAAACATCAAATATTTCCTGAAAATTTCGGCAGAGTCTCATTTGCAAATACTGGCTCCCAAACGGGATACAACATGAATAGTATACAAAATCAATAAAAAGGCATCCCCAAGCGGGAGCTAGCTCTTCGTCAATCGACGGTCACAACCACACAAGCAATATAATATACAACGCCAACGGCGAGGATTAAAATTCAAAGGAAACTCAAAACCACAAGAAAACCACAGAAATATAACATTCGACTCTAAGGTCGAAGGAATAACATCACCGGTCTCTATCTCAAAATAAATACATGTTTGGTTGATGGAACTTCTAGATACAACAGAGTAATAATATACAAGTTATATAATGGAGGGTACGATACAAGTAAACCCACCTACTAGCAAATCACCCGAAGGAAACTATGCCCGCAAGCCGTAAAGAAACCTGTACGGCAAACCTGCAAGGAACTGGGTCACAACGGGGGTGAGTTGCCAACTCGTGAATAGAAAAACATCTACGGAAAGAAATCGCATAAATAACGCAATCTAGGTCAATGATCATAATATAAATCCTCAATTATATATATAATAACATGCAACCTATAACAAGGCTAGGGTAAATATCTAACCCGAGTGTAATCTCATGTGCCCGTGTCAGTGCCTCAGGTAGCAATATATCATATGAATGAGGTATGAATGCATGAAAACAGAATACATGTAAATGAAGAAACTGTCTTCATAATTTAGTGAGATTTCCTTTGTATTTTTAAATGAGATATCATAAATGAAATCAGCATAAAACAGTGCCTAGCATCGGTACAAAACGTAATCCCAATATCTCGATATCTCTGTATCACAGTCTCTGTAGCTCAATATCTCAAAATCTCAATGTCTCAAACACAATATCTAGGGCGCTGTCAGTCCAGACCGGCCCCTACCCTCCATCTCAAGACCACGACGGTATCCTCCGGATATCCGACGCGTCGGGTAATATCACCGGTAGGTAGTGCTCCCCTGCCAGGCTCACATCGTCATCATCACGCGCTTCTTGCCCCGGGATACCTTACCGGGTCCACCATGTACCCGAAACGGTTCATCCGTCTCCTCGAATCGGGTCTCGAAATCCATCAGCAAACTCATGGTGGACGACTCATACATCATGGGAAAAACAGCACTTTTTATTTAAAAAGAGAGAAATCAGTTTATATAAGTTTTGCGGTTCCCCCCCCCCCAAATCCAGAAAATCTCATGGAAATCCGAATCCAAATCATCAATAGTATGTAAAACCATGAATATAGGCATAACAATGAATAACAGTATGCATGAAGTGGCAAGTAATAACTACAATGTTAAGCTGGCATATAAGGCAGGTACACTAATATCATGTCAAATTACTAACTAACAAGCTAAGTCAAGCAATAATATTTTCTAAGGTGTACGTGACATGGCAATTACCGATGAAGATGTGTGTGAGCCGGCAAGTAAGTGTACGTGGTACATACGCATCATCGGTAATGGTGCTGGTGTCCTAACAATATGATATCAACATTGCAATAAGAAATTATAACATAAGTGTTCGATGCGAAGCGAACCACAATAATAAGCGGGAGCTGAATACAAGACGCAACTGTAACTAACCTGCATTAATCTAATATAAGTCCTACAAATGGTTCCTTTTGAAATAACACGAACCATGGGGTTTTGAAAATAGGGGCTACGGTGTTTTTATGAAAAGATACGTCTTTTGAAATATCCGTAGGATCCCTTGGGCTGTCTTTTAAAATAACCACGATTCGTTGGTTTTTGAAATAGGTAAGAATCGAATCTAATCTAACAACTAAACTAAACTAAAGGGCTAAGCTAACAAGCTGGACTACAGGTAAGGAAACCGCCTAACATCTGAGTCGATCCATATATATACCTGTATATATATTAGTCAGTGATCTCGCCTCAATAATATCATATCCGATACCATATCTACAATCAGACATCCCAAGTCAAGAGTGCGGATCGATCATCAAGATATAGCTCGTACGTAAATCCCTCGTACGGCATCCCCAAATCTGGGCACGGGTCAATATCATATTCCTCACACCATTCCTCTGGTATCCTCTTTATTCAAGATCATAGTCTAGGGTACTGACCTATGTCTAGTACAATACTAATATCCTCAATATACTCATGATCTGACTACAGATCGACAATCTCGTACAAACCGATACCGTCAGCACATAGCATCATCAAGGGTATACATCGCCCGATATGGCCTAATATCAATATCCTAGCATATCATATCTCATATCACGATCACATGTCGACCATTTTGATTATAGCACTATTCACCCGTATCGTCGTTCAAAGACCCGCTATAATATCAGGACGTATCTCAAATACGAATCCTGCCATATCACCGATATCACAACCTCAACACAAATCTTATCGACTCATCTCAAACCCAAGTATCATCCTCAAATCCGTATGTGAACACATAGTCCCATACCCATGTGAACACATAACTATATATATATATATATATATTCCCGTAAACACAAATGGAAGAAGAATCTATGCAAGTATGGGTGGGTGTGTGCATGTATGGTGCGACCACTACTCTAGGGTTTCGCGATACTAAACCATCCATATTTATCATCAATAAACTCAAACAAAATATAATCAATAAATGTGTGTATACGTATTCGTATACATCACCACGAACTGCGGGGGTGCTATACGCCATCCACCCGACTTCTCCCCGTAGATATAAATCTACTCACCTGGTCCTCGCTCGCCGGTGCCGACGTCGCCACGCGCTTGCTTGTCGTCTCGAAGTCCACATGGGGTACCTACATATCATAACGCACCGTATCGCATTAAAATCCGACTCAAAAACCCTCGACGTCGGCGTACAAACGCCAAACCATCGAGAAAGCTCTCAACACACTCATTTGTACAATTACAAGCACTAATTATAATATAAAATAGCTTAAAATTCACAAAAAACCCAATTTCACTTAAAAAGTCATTTTCCCGAAAATCTAGCAAGCACAAATCACCGTTTTAGTACAAAACTCGATGTATAAACGAATCTAGCGGCCACAATATTCACTAAATATCTTAAATAAGTCATAAAAACAATTCGCATAATTTAATCTCATTAAATTCCAAAAACCCTAAAATTCTAGTTTACAAAATATCTAAATTTTAACAATTTCATTGCAAAAATGCACAAACTACAATCTAGCTTAGATTTGCATGATCTAAAGCATTAAAGTACACTTAATAATGTTAATGAAGTCATGAAAAACCTAATTAGATTTTTAGTCTAACATTTGCAATAAATTTTCAAAACCTAGTTTGCATAAAATTCCAATTTTAACAATTACAAGCATCAATCAGTAAACTAGCAACTAGGTTAGTTTTAGCATCACATTAACATGTTAATCCCCACATCAAGATCAATACCCAATGAAGAAAACCCTAATTTGATTTACAAACCCCTTTTCTTGAATTTTCCAACCAAGCAATTAAACCTAATTAAACACCTAATTAGCTTCAAATGAGGTATGATAGCAACAATTAAGTAACTAAGCAACAAACAAACCATGGAACAAGGATTTATACCTCACAAAACTTGAATCAACATCCAACCTAGCCTCACAAACTTGCTTCTTGCTCCAAGATCCACACTAGAATAGGTCAAGGAAAAATGGGTAAGAGTTGGATTTGGGTTTTAGCTTGATTTGTGATGGAATTTTGGAGGTTTTTGATAGGTTTTTGATGAGGAAATGAGAGGAGAAAATTGGGGGGCTGCACTTGGGGAGGGCTCGGCCAGAAATGGGGGAAGGATGGGAGTGAAGTGTGTGGGTGTGGAGAGAAAAATCAAGTCAAAGAAAGTCCAAGTCAACCCAACCAATACTTATATATATTACCCTTTCTTCTCATTTCTTTTCATTTCATTTCTTTTCTTTTAGCCATTCAAGTGGGAAAATGAGGGGGCACTTGGGGCTGATGATTTGGAGAGGGGAGAGAGGGTGTGGGTGAGTGTGGGTGAGGGAAAAAGATAAATGTATTACCCCCAATTCCCATTAACACTAATTTCACCGAAAAAAAACCTTTTTCTTCGATATTTTCTAAACCGTTTTGGCAAACCATTTCATTTCAAAAATCATATGATAAAATTTTGTTTAATGTGTTATGATACATAAAATTTGTTTCAACTCATTCCAATTTGTAATTTTCCCTAATTAAATGTATTAGTGACGGCTTAAAATAATATTAAAATAATTAATTTCGGAAAAAATTTCAGAAAATTTGAAATTTCACCAGTGACTCAATAAACACCAAATACTAGTAAATTCATAGCTAGAATATGTATATTTAATTTAATAATAAAGATATTTGTATTTTGACTTTTAACAGAAAACCTCCTTATTTTACCGTTTTTTCGAAATTTTACCGAAACGATTTTCAAAAAGTTACAATCTTCCCCCCTTTAAGAAATTCGGTCCCCGAATTTAAATTCAACTCCCCCTAAATACAAAAACATCTAACCATAACCATCAGGTCGTGGGGCTCCGAAATCATAAGTACATAAAACGCATCATAGCGCAATACATGCGCATGGGTAATGAGCAGATAACTCAAAATCAAAACTCCGTCAAGCATCCCGCAATCATCGGAGTCACGGTAAGGACACAATGTCAAATCTAATACCAAAACCAATATGATATAACTCAAAACTATACACGTAAATATCAAATCTATATATGCAATTATCTGAAGGAAATGCATGTCAAATCTCTTAAAGTTGCTGTGCGATGCACATAACACTGCACAGTGGCGGACGTCTATCATAAGAAAATAACCATATACATATATACCTTTGTTTGAAATGTACGTTCCGCCGTTTTGGGAAACAATTTAGAAGGGTTTTGCTTGTTTTAAACGTTTCGCGTCATATCAGACACGTAGGTAAATACTGAGACTATAGCTCTTTTTTTTTTTAAATTCCCTTCAATATCTATCAATGCATGCAAAATACATTCAGGTACTGTCCTCTGACTAGTCCTGCTTAGTACGAAAACACTTAGCAAATATCATAAAAACGTACTGCTCTATAAAAAAAATCAATCCCAAAATACGCGTATGAATACTACGTGCGTCTGGTGCGCACGGAAATCAAAATCCATATATGTGCCATACATATGCACAGAAACAACATCTAAGTGCATCGGGTGTGCATGAAACATCTGTCATAGGCAACATGTGTGCCTGACAGCAAAATCAGGTGCATCTGACATGCACGAAAAATCTCGATTTAGTGCATCTGGTGTGCACCAAAATCACATCTCAAAACATGCGCTCAACATGTGCGAAAATCCAAGGCAGGTGCATCCATCATGCACGAAATCATGAAATCCAATATCAAGCGCCGAACATGCGCAAAATCAAATCAGGTGCACAAGGTGCACAAAACAAATATCGAGTATCACAATCGAAATCGAAGTCCAGTGCATCTAAGTGCACAAAATGCGTATCACTGCACTGCAAGCGTATGTGAATCATACCGAGTGTAAAAACCAAATCGTATGTATATATACGCACAATCAACTCAACTGTATGAAATCCATATAATCACAAACATGAGGAACCAAGGCACGCAAACTATCTCAAGTGCAACAACTGTGCAAAAATCGTGAATACTCAGTAGGTGCAACCATGGTCCGTGGAAACAAATATCACGAAGCTCCATCATCAAAATCAATCATGCAAATAGATCGCTCAAAATACCAAAATCAAGTATGGCGGACTAGTCCCACTCAAGCACATCCTCCAAGAATCTCTGGCCAACTGTCGTGGTCACTCATAGCATGTCTCATCGACGAACCTGAGCTCTGGCCTGCTGGTGTGCGTAACATGACCACTCCTGGGTCCAAGTCTTCTTGTAATTCATTCCAGAAAGGTCCTGTCGAGATCTCTCCCAAATCTCGTCTCTGCCGAACTGTCCGGAAGTCATCGTCCCTTACTAGATCTGTTCTCGTTCCGGAACGGCTGCATACTCCTCGCGACTCCTTCTGGAAGGTATATCCAAGTACAATGCCTTGGCATGCGTATCGCATCTCTGATGTCGGCGGAGTGGAACGTCGTTTCATCTAGATCTGGTACGAACCTCTTACTTCACATTTCTCTAATGTCGACCGCTTCGGACTCGTCTCGTCGTGGCTGCATGGACTGAGCTCTAACGGCTATCCTTATATCTGGAGTCTCCCAAGAATGCATCTCACCACCTAGCATCCGAATTAAGTCGAGCCATCCGATCAAGTCGTCAAAACCTCATAATCCCCCAAGAGCTCAACATCTTGGACACAGTTTAATAGTATCGGGTACATACCACAGCATCGGTGGTCCAGCCGTAGAAGGGCAAACCGAAGCCTCACTAATTGCGCCGTAGAACTGCCGCAAACCCGAAGGTTCAAAGGCTTTCACACGGTCATTAAGTCGAGTTAGGGTTTCATTCTTCTAGAGGGTCCATAGAATTGCCTGCATGCCCTTCCGAATACTTTAAACTTGGAATAATAGGTTTCTGACATTCGATCGTCTCTGTCGACTCCCAACGTCTCCGCGTGAAGTCGTCTCTAGCTGGAAACAAACTATCTGATGACCTCGCATCGGGGTAGGTGAACGATCCACCTGTCCTAATCATTCATCCTCGATGACTGGCGACCTTCTATCATTGGCTCAATCCTCTGGTGCCGATCTGCCCGTCCGAGTAATCTCATACAGCGATCCATCAACGCTCGTGGCGCGAAAACACAATAAAAAGACACATCTCTGCAATCGTGTGTCGCCGGAATCACGCCCTGGTCAGTCCTCGTTCGTAACGAGCTCGTGCTGACCGCAACTCTAGCCGTAGCTCTCCCTGCCCGTAATTGTTGCAGCAAAACCATAACTGGTACCGATGAGGCTAGATCAGGAATGAATATAATACTGAACAAAGAAATGTACATCCTAAGGCTTCTTAAGTGGAGTAGCGTATCGTAAGTATGCCACGGAACATACCCACGGTACGTCACTCTACTTTAGTCACCTATTCCATCAACCAAGGGCCATCCTACGCTCCGAAAGTAAAACCTAACGCTCTGATACCAACTTTGTCACGTCCCGAAAGTATGGAACATGACCGGCACTTAAACTACGAACGTCTCGAGGCGTACGTAATCTAAGTAAACCGAAAACCCAGAAATCCAAACCAAGAAAAGTAGTAGAGTGAAGGAAAACCAATTTAAAATCAAGTAGTTTTAATAGCATAAGCCGAGTTATGCGGTTTTAAAAACATCAAATATTTCCTGAAAATTTCGGCAGAGTCTCCTTTGCAAATACTGGCTCCCAAACGGGATACAACATGAATAGTATACGAAATCAATAAAAAGGGCATTCCCAAGCGGGAGCTAGCTCTTCGTCAATCGACGGTCACAACCACACAAGCAATATAATATACAACGCCAACGGCGAGGATTAAAATTCAAAGGAAACTCAAAACCACAAGAAAACCACAGAAATATAACGCGCGACTCTAAGGTCGAAGGAATAACATCACCGATCTCTATCTCAAAATAAATACATGTTTGGTTGATGGAACTTCTAGATACAACAGAATAATAATATACAAGTTATATAATGGGGGGTACGATACAAGTAAACCCACCTACTAGCAAATCACCCGAAGGAAACTATGCCCGCAAGCCGTAAAGAAACCTGTACGGCAAACCTGCAAGGAACTGGGGCACAACGGGGGTGAGTTGCCAACTCGTGAATAGAAAAACATCTACGGAAAGAAATCGCATAAATAACGCAACCTAGGTCAATGATCATAATATAAATCCTCAATTATATATATAATAACATGCAACCTATAACAAGGCTAGGGTAAATATCTAACCCGAGTGTAATCTCATGTGCCCGTGTCAGTGCCTCAGGTAGCAATATATCATATGAATGAGGTATGAATGCATGAAAACAGAATACATGTAAATGAAGAAACTGTTTTCATAATTTAGTGAGATTTCCTTTGTATTTTTAAATGAGATATCATAAATGAAATCAGCATAAAACAGTGCCTAGCATCGGCACAAAACGTAATCCCAATATCTCGATATCTCTGTATCACAGTCTCTGTACCTCAATATCTCGAAATCTCAATGTCTCAAACACAATATCTAGGGCGCCGTCAGTCCAGACCGGCCCCTACCCTCCATCTCAAGACCACGACGGTATCCTCCGGATATCCGACGCGTCGGGTAATATCACTGGTAGGTAGTGCTCCTTGCCAGGCTCACATCGTCATCATCACGCGCTTCTTGCCCCGGGGTACCTTACCGGGTCCACCATGTACCCGAAACGGTTCATCCGTCTCCTCGAATCGGGTCTCGAAATCCATCAGCAAACTCATGGTGGAAGACTCATACATCATGGGAAAAACCGCACTTTTTATTTAAAAAGAGAGAAATTAGTTTATATAAATTTTGCGGTTCCCCCCCCCCCCAAATCCAGAAAATCTCATGGAAATCCGAATCCAAATCATCAATAGCATGTAAAACCATGAATATAGGCATAACAATGAATAACAGTATGCATGAAGTGGCAAGTAATAACTACAATATTAAGCTGGCATATAAGGCAGGTACACTAATATCATGTCAAATTACTAACTAACAAGCTAAGTCAAGCAATAATATTTTCTAAGGTGTACGTGACATGGCAATTACTGATGAAGATGTGTGTGAGCCGGCAAGTAAGTGTACGTGGTACATACGCATCATCGGTAATGGTGCTGGTGTCCTAACAATATGATATCAACATTGCAATAAGAAATTATAACATAAGTGTGCGATGCGAAGCGAACCACAATAATAAGCGGGAGCTGAATACAAGACGCAACTGTAACTAACCTGCATTAATCTAATATAAGTCCTACAAATGGTGCCTTTTGAAATAACACGAACCATGGGGTTTTGAAAATAGGGGCTACGGTGTTTTTATGAAAAGATACGTCTTTTGAAATATCCGTAGGATCCCTTGGGCTGTCTTTTAAAATAACCACGATTCATTGGTTTTTGAAATAGGTAAGAATCGAATCTAATCTAACAACTAAACTAAACTAAAGGGCTAAGCTAACAAGCTGGACTACAGGTAAGGAAACCGCCTAACATCTGAGTCGATCCATATACATACCTGTATATATATTAGTCAGTGATCCCGCCTCAATAATATCATATCCGATACCATATCTACAATCAGACATCCCAAGTCAAGAGTGCGGATCGATCATCAAGATATAGCTCGTACGTAAATCCCTCGTACGGCATCCCCAAATCTGGGTACGGGTCAATATCATATCCTCACACCATTCCTCTGGTATCCTCTTTATTCAAGATCATAGTCTAGGGTACTGACCTATGTCTAGTACAATACTAATATCCTCAATATACTCATGATCTGACTACAGATCGACAATCTCGTACAAACCGATACCGTCAGCACATAGCATCATCAAGGGTATACATCACCCGATACGGCCTAATATCAATATCCTAGCATATCATATCTCATATCACGATCACATGTCGACCATTTTGATTATAGCACTATTCACCCGTATCGTCGTTCAAAGACCCACTATAATATCAGAACGTATCTCAAATACGAATCCTGCCATATCACCGATATCACAACCTCAACACAAATCTTATCGACTCATCTCAAACCCAAGTATCATCCTCAAATCCGTATGTGAACACATAGTCCCATACCCATGTGAACACATAACTATATATATATATATATATATATATATATATATATTCCCGTAAACACAAATGGAAGAAGAATGTATGCAAGTATGGGTGGGTGTGTGCATGTATGGTGCGACCACTACTCTAGGGTTTCGCGATACTAAACCATCCATATTTATCATCAATAAACTCAAACAAAATATAATCAATAAATGTGTGTATACGTATTCGTATACATCACCACGAACTGCGGGGATGCTATACGCCATCCACCCGACTTCTCCCCGTAGATATAAATCTACTCACCTGGTCCTCGCTCGCCGGTGCCGACGTCGCCACGCGCTTGCTTGTCGTCTCGAAGTCCACATGGGGTACCTGCATATCATAACGCACCGTATCGCATTAAAATCCGACTCAAAAACCCTCGACGTCGGCGTACAAACGCCAAACCATCGAGAAAGCTCTCAACACACTCATTTGTACAATTACAAGCACTAATTATAATATAAAATAGCTTACAATTCACAAAAACCCCCAATTTCACTTAAAAAGTCATTTTCCCGAAAATCTAGCAAGCACACATCACCGTTTTAGTACAAAACTCGATGTATAAACGAATCTAGCGGCCACAATATTCACTAAATATCTTAAATAAGTCATAAAAACAATTCCCATAATTTAATCTCATTAAATTCCAAAAACCTTAAAATTCTAGTTTACAAAATATCTAAATTTTAACAATTTCATTGCAAAAATGCACAAACTACAATCTAGCTTAGATTTGCATGATCTAAAGCATTAAACTACACTTAATAATGTTAATGAAGTCATTAAAAACCTAATTAGATTTTTAATATAACATTTGCAATAAATTTTCAAAACCTAGTTTGCATAAAATTCCAATTTTAACAATTACAAGCATCAATTAGTAAACTAGCAACTAGGTTAGTTTTAGCATCACATTAACATGTTAATCCCCACATCAAGATCAATACCCAATGAAGAAAACCCTAATTTGATTTACAAACCCCTTTTCTTGAATTTTCCAACCAAGCAATTAAACCTAATTAAACACCTAATTAGCTTCAAATGAGGTATGATAGCAACAATTAAGTAACTAAGCAACAAACAAACCATGGAACAAGGATTTATACCTCACAAAACTTGAATCAACATCCAACCTAGCCTCACAAACTTGCTTCTTGCTCCAAGATCCACACTAGAATAGGTCAAGGAAAAATGGGTAAGAGTTGGATTTGGGTTTTAGCTTGATTTGTGATGGAATTTTGGAGATTTTTGATAGGTTTTTGATGAGGAAATGAGAGGAGAAAATTGGGGGGCTGCACTTGGGGAGGGCTCGGCCAGAAATGGGGGAAGGATGGGAGTGAAGTGTGTGGGTGTGGGGACAAAAGTCAAGTCAAAGAAAGTCCAAGTCAACCCAACCAATACTTATATATATTACCCTTTCTTCTCATTTCTTTTCATTTCATTTCTTTTAGCCATTCAAGTGGGAAAATGAGGGGGCACTTGAGGCTGCTGATTTGGAGAGGGGAGAGAGGGTGTGGGTGAGTGTGGGTGAGGGAAAAAGATAAATGTATTACCCCCAATTCCCATTAACACTAATTTCAGCGAAAAAACCTTTTTCTTCGATATTTTCTTAACCGTTTTGGCAAACCATTTCATTTCAAAAACCATATGATAAAATTTTGTTTAATGTGTTATGATACACAAAATTTGTTTCAACTCATTCCAATTTGTAATTTTCCCTAATTAAATGTATTAGTGACGGCTTAAAATAATATTTAAATAATTAATTTCGGAAAAATTTTCAGAAAATTTGAAATTTCACAAGTGACTCAATAAACACCAAATACTAGCAAATACATAGCTAGAATATGTATATTTAATTTTATAATAAAGATATTTGTATTTTGACTTTTAACAAAAAACCCCCTTATTTTACCGTTTTTTCGAAATTTCACCGAAACGATTTTCAAAACGTTACAATTAAACAGCGGTGTAATTCTTCTTAACCATAAGTACAGTTTTCAACCTACGACACACAGTGAATAAGTTATCAGACTCAAGGGACTTATACAGAGTATTGTATGTTGTCCAGGGTCCATCAGGACAGAGGGGTTGGTCCTCGTACTATATTCGGTTTACTTATGACTTCTCTAGTTTTTAGACAGGTGTTTCGTGGAAACACGGGGTCCGAATTTTGAGAAGTTATAGGTATAAGAATAGAGTAGAGAACCAGGTGTTGCGAGTATCGGGATTCTTCAAGGTGATCGAAGATGTAGATACTTGTGTGTGGTATTCAGTTGATAGTAATGACTAAGAGAACTTGCTTCTCTTTCAGGTTACTCATAAATTGGAAGCATTCCTAAGTTGAGTAACGTTGATCGGCCTCCATCCATTTAGTTAACATGCACTGGAGATAGCTGCATGATTTGAATCTGGTTCAATTAAATCAGTGCCTCTAGTTCTATATTGGATATAGAACAGTTCATATCTTAACGATGTTAAGGTACGGGGAGTTGTCCGGGTTATGCTTAAAACCAGACTCTGGATAACTCAAGGCACGTTTCTGTAATGGCTGTTTTTGGGTTGACCCAGGCTATGACGAGGGTTGACTTTCTACCATCTGGAAGATCAATAGTGATATTATTCTAGACTCGCCACAGTTTTAAATAAAATGGATTTTTTCAGAAAACAGTAGTGGGAGTATGGTAGAACTGGAAGTGATTCCAGAACCACAAACGATTACTGAAGATTTCATAGGAACCTAAAGATTCAATCTGGCTTGACATTCCGTTGGCCACTCCGCAGATGTGGTGGGTAACTTCAGGCACCCGAGAGGTACTCCGGTAGCCTCAAGGACGGTGACAGGGAAGTTCTTGTTTACCCACACTTGCCATTGCTGTTGTTCCAGACTGTGAGACCCGGCAGGAGGATGAGTATAGCATCGTTCTAAACTTGCTTTAGAAGTGTACGTGTATATGACTCTGCCAGAGGGTTGTCGTAGTCAGTGGGAGCAGCGGAAGCATTGGTGGACAGGAAGCTTATGTCTATTTATAGACTAAAGCAGATATAGCGGAGATAGATCATCAATTTCTGATGTGACAGTCATAGGCTTGACTTCATCAGAATAGGGGATGGATCTGTTAAAAAGGTAGCAGGGTGTGATGTCCTGGTATTTGATGACATACACAGAGTAGGAAGTGATATTCCTATACTACGATCGGTTATACTTTGGTCGTCACACAGTGGTTTCTCCTCATGGGACTTGGACATTATATCGGACATACTGGTTACTAGATCTATGGTTTTAGATCTAGATTTGAGTGGTTTCCCAATTAAGGGTACTTAGACAGCATTCTAAGAGTATTTAGAATGGACGACTCCTGGCACGGTAGTGTACCTGCAGGTGATGGAGTCACCCTCTCTAAAGGTGTCTTACAGACTAAAGGGGAGAGGGATGTGCATGATTGGCAGATCACTTGCTTAAGCAATTGAGTCAATCATGAGATGTCAAGTACCACACCAGATGTTGTTCTTGCACTAGATGCAATAAGTTGATGTTGATCCAATCCTAGAGAAACAGTCGGAAGCAGTTTTAGAACATAAGTGGATGTTCTAGGGATATGATAACGACAGCCTCATTCGGAAGACAGTTATCATTCCAGGCTTCCAAGGTGACATGGATGACAAGGAGGTTGTCAGAGTTATAGTTTTCCTTCTGACGAGGGGCAGTATTTTGGACAGGTGGTCCAAGGCAATACTGAGGGAGGCATGGCGCAGGATACTGATTAAGTTCAGTTGACGATACAGTCTAAGAAGTTTGGATTTGGAGTTCATTTATGAGCTAGGTCCCATCAGACATCCAGACATTCTAAGACAGGTATTGCTCATTTCGGGAGATGGCTTTCTCCGCGAACTTGAGATATAGAGAGACATAGAAAGAAACATCAAGGCGGATCCACTCACTAAGGCTATTCCTCGAACGCAATAGTTTCGCAAACGGGCTTTGTGAGACTGACTAGTAGAGGAGTTGGGTGTTCGGTATCACACGGGCTGTGAGTATACGACATCGCAATAATTAGCCTTGAGTGCAAGTGGGAGATTGTTGGAGATAGTGCCCTCAGAGTCAATTATTGGATCACAGGCACGTGATTGCAATGATTGAGGGAGGACCTATCCCGGTAGGACAGTCTTACTCGAGATGATAGTATGCTATCTGGTTTATCTTTATCATCATGTACTGCTTTAGGTGACCTGACATGTCGCTATTACACGTTGATAGAGCCCCTAGGATTCTTGCTTGACCACCAGCAATATGAGGGCGATCAAATAAGTGGGAGCTGGGGTCTATAAGCACATCCTTAAAAGGTCCCTAGTCGTGGGAGTTTCGAGACAGGGCATCGATACTCCAGAGTAGACTAGTGTATACAGTCGAGACCCCGATGAGGGGCGGTGGCCGGTCTCACAAGCCATTGGTGTCAGTTGGATCACCTAAGATGTATACAGGTGCTCATTGGGTTATGAGTACACCGGACAGGACTCGCCGGGAACATGCTAGTTGGTCTTATACCTGACGTCAGATAGCAGTTCCCTGGTGACATGTGTACAGGTTAGTTCATCGACCTGGGGATCGTCATTTTTCTCGTGTGAGTTCCCACTATACTTTGATTACTACCCTACCACGCTCAAAGGAGACGTGCAAACAGGTTTTAGTTGGATACAGTCCCGAGCCACATGGAGGCAGTGAGCGGATCTTCAGGGGTTCGTCTCTCCCGGTATTAGGGGTGAGGTCGTGCTGTGTCTAGGAGAGCCATTACACAAAGCCCTCGGCCGAGGCAGGAGATTTACTGGTAGGTATTCCAGTAGTATCTCAGGGTGTTCTGGGCTACACTCCGACACGACTTGTACCGCTTTTGGGGGTCTGACTTTACCAACCCCCTAGGCCCGCCATGCGATGCTCATAGACGAACGGACCGGACTGTACGGATATTGTCACTGACAGGCTCAGTAGGGTGTCAGGATGAGTTCGCTCATCGACGTCCCTTTTGGTCAATACCTGGTAGCCCGTTACGTATTGGCTTATACCTCTGACGTGCTAGTGGTTAAATCCACAACCAAGGTGTTGATGAGTCTTTAGAGTCCCCCACATTCAGTTGCTCAAGTTTTCGGGCGAAACGCTGTAGAGGCCGTATGGAGATATGGCAGGGTTCGATCAGATATGTGCGGTATTGCACGGATCAGGATTGGACGGATAATACTAGCCGGCTTTGGTTTATGCCGGATCCTAGTATAGTACAGTGTAGAGTTTGTCTCATTGCATTTGTATTTCAGTCGGAATACAGATGCGGGTGTGTATGCACAGTAGCGGGGTTTTCCTGTAATTTATTACGGGACCAGTTTTCTGGAGTTGCCAGTTTGCTTTCCGTTTCGGCCATTTTCATTTGTATCTTTCAATGGCCGAAGATTGGTGGAGGAGGGGTTATTTGCATTTGTGCAAATAAGCAATTTGGAAGGGGGTCTTTGCATATTCTTGTATCATGATAATTCCTCCACCATTTGACTTCTTCTTCTTCTCATCATGGCTTGACTTTTGAGTCATCATGGTTGTTGATGATTAGCTTGTTGGAGTGTTGGTTTTGGTGCAATCATGGTTGTTGATGATTGGTTGATGGAGTGTGAGTTTTAGTGGGTGATCATTTCCTTTTTCATGATAACCCTTTTCTCTCTCTTGTTTATTGGCTCACACTCATTCCTTTGATACTCACTCCACTCTAATTCCCAAAATGCATGGCCGGCCAAGCTCCTTGAGGGCTGTCCAAAATTCTAGTGGTGGGGTTTTTGTGCTTTTGCTTTGGTAAAAATCCCATAAGATCAATCTCCATTAGCTTGTATCATCCCTCCACCAAAAGGCAACCTCCATGAACCCCATGAGACACATAGTTCTCTACACGATTCTACAGCAAACCTTGGGAACGTCGACTCGCCAACTTCATGCCCGAGTTGCCTCGGTATAGAGGTGGGAGCCCGTAAAAGAAGCAGGCGACGTGGTGCCCTTCCGGCGAGGAGGTGGAGACCGGACATTCCACGGGAGATCGGGACGACGGCGAGAAGACCGGAGGACACGGATCGCTCGGTATATCTCTCTTCCCCATCTAGTAGTTAGCTAGGACTAGTTAATGGTACGATCCGGGTTTTAGTGCGCGGTGGTGCCGGTTTGAAAAATTAAAGTTAACCATCGCTTCCGCATTTGGCCTCGGGATGGAGGCCGGGGCGCCGCCGTGCACTTACAAGAGGAAGAGATGGTTTATTCTGGTCCACCCTAACACAACAAACCAGGACCGTCCGCTACCATGTTGATCTTCGGCAGCGACTCAGAAGATGAGGTACATGCTATATTCTCTGCTCGGGCTCCAATACGAACGTTCGCTGATGAAGAGCAAAGTCTGCAAGTCACCATGGTTCCGCTTAAACATCATAAAGATCTGGACGCACTTGATACCTACAGGGTTGAAGAACTGCAGACGTTCTATGTCCCTCCCAGGCGAGAAGAGAAAAGGCGATCCTATTCTATCGTTTCGGGAAAACCAAAGTGGAGAAAGAAATCCGACACAGTGCAGATTCTACACTTGACAGGCTCCAGCCCATCCGTCTACCCAGGTATTATACGGACGGACTAAAGAGACTTTTGAGGCACCAAGGTGTACCCCTTAAACAAACTGCTCGAAAAGCTAAGTTCTATGACAGGATCTGGAATGTTCCCGGAACTCAGCGCAAGTTGCCCAATAGGAGAATGGAGGCAATCGGGCTTGGCTATGTTCGGTCTAAGAAACGGGAGTTACTCCGCGACTGCTACGTCGTGCATGACTTCAATGAAGAAGGGGACGCTCAATGGGAGGATGTTGACCCTAAGCCGGAAAAAGTCCCAGACGTAAAATTGCCCAGCCCGTCGTTCGAAGAACAAATGGACAAGCTTATAAGGCAAGCTGGTCAAAAGGTTAGAGACGACCATAATCGCGAAATGGCCCTTTACGAGAAAACCAAGACACAGCGCCTTCTTCAACAGGCCGTGGAAAATGAAAATGCCCCTCCCGTCAACCTGTTGTAAAAAAGGCCCGACACGGAGGCAGAAACAAGTTGAAGAGCGGAAAAGGCGTTCCACAGCGACAAAGTGGGACCAAGAAGTCACGCGAGCGGGAATCAAACGGTCCGGATCTATCTCTTATGAAGAAGATGAGTCGAGCGTACTCTTTTCCTCAAGACAGAACAAAGAAGATACTTGACTTCGCTATAAAACATCAAATGATTACGCTTCCGGAGTCTAAACACCCTGAGCAAGCAGGCGAAGTCTCACACCTGAACTATTGCTCTTATCACAGGGTAATAGGACACCCTCTCGAAGATTGCTTCACCTTTAAGAATTGGGTCGAAGATAAGTATCAGCTCGGCAAGTTCGCTCTATCTGACAGCTGGAGGGTAACGCCGCCACAGAAGCATGAACCCAAAGCCACGAGGGCAGAACCAGATCTACATCGGTCTTGGAAGCGAGCTCGTACTTGTCATATGATAACAATATCAAAAGAAGAGGCCGAGAATATGGATGACCTTCCCTGGTGCTTCGAAAACAGCGATGACGAGGTGATCTCAGAATTCCCACCAGCGCCAAGGGAGCTGGAAGATAGAATACATACCACTGCAGATAACCTCAAGAAAATTGATCTGGGGACGGCGAGTGACCCGCGACCGACCTTCATCAGTGAGTTGCTGTCTGAAGAAAGGGTGGTTGCGTTAAAAGACGTGCTTATGCAGCATAAGGATTGCTTCACGTGGAATTATTCCGAGATGCCGGGACTAGACCCAGAGATTGCCGTCCACAAACTGGACGTATCCCCGGACGTTAAGCCCGTCAAACAGGCTCCGAGAAGAATGGGGCTCGAGCTTGAGATGAGCATCAACGCCGAAGTCAAGAGCTGATCGACTCTGGGTTTATCCAGGAAGTTCAGTATCCCGATTGGATCGCCAACATCGTCCCGGTGATGAAGAAAAATGGGACGGTGCACATATGCGTGGACTTTCGGGATCTCAATAAAGCCTGCCCGAAGGACGATTTCCCAGTGCCAGTCACCGAGCTGATGATAGATAACACGTCCACTCACGAGGTTTTCTCCTTCATGGACGGCTCATCAGAATATAATCAGATAAAGATGCATCCCGAAGACCAGAAGCATACCGCTTTCCGGAACCCTTTGGGTATCTTCTGCTACAAGGTGATGCCCTTCGGTCTAAAGAACGCCGGTGCCACCTATCAAAGGGCCATGACAAAGATCTTCGATGACCTTATACATGAAATCGTCGAATGCTATATCAACGACCTCGTGGTTAAGAGCAAATCATACGAGGAGCATTTAGAGCATCTGAAGACCGTATTTCAACGCCTTCGACAATACAACTTGAAGATGAACCCCCTCAAGTGCACGTTCGGAGTTTCCTCAGGAAAATTCCTAGGATTCATCGTCCGACACCGAGGTATCGAGATAGATCCGTCAAAGATCAAGGCGATCATAGAATGCCCCCACCAAGGACTCTCAAGCAATTGCAATCTCTCCAAGGGAAGCTTGCGTACATTCGGCGTTTTATAGCCAATCTCTCTGGCAAGTGCCACCCTTACAGTCACCTGATGAAGAAGGGAACCCCTTTCGTTTGGGATCATAAATGCCAGAGCGCGCTGGACGAGATCAAGCAATACCTGCAGAATCCGCCAGTGTTGGCTGCTCCGGTTAAGGGAAGGCCTCTCATTCTTTATACAACCGCCATCGAAGGTTCCTTAGGCGCATTATGGGCACAAGAGAATGACCAAGGGAAAGAAAGTGCTCTTTATCACTTGAGTCGAGTTCTCCTGGGGGCAGAAAGCAACTACTCCCCCATCGAAAAACACTGCCTGGCGTTGATCTTCGCGGTAACAAAGCTCAGGCACTATGCGTTGGCGCACGAAGTCCGTCTCATTTCGAAGGTGGACCCTCTTAAATATTTAATGTCGAAGGCCATATTGACAGAGAGACTCGCTAAATGGGCCTTGCTCTTAATGGAGTTTTCAATAACCTATCAGCCTCTCAAAGCAGTGAAAGGCCAGGTCATCCCCGACTTCCTCGCTGAGCATCCGATACCGGCTGATTCCCCTCTGAATTGCGAACTGCCAGACGAACATGCGTTTGATGTAATCGACAGTAGTGATACCCGATGGGAACTATATTTTGATGGAGCGTCTTTCACGAAGAAGCGCAAACAAAGCACCCCTATAATCAAATCGAGGGTAGGCCTCATCCTCGTAACTCCACGAGGAGGGATAATGCGTTTTGCTTTCTCCTTAACAGAGACAAGGACGAACAATGAAGCCGAATACGAAACTTTGATAGTAGGCCTCGAGATCGCCATCGACATGGGAATTGAAAACCTCCTCATATACGGAGATTCTCAACTGGTCGTCGGTCAACTAAATGGCAACTACCAAACGTGCAAACCAGAGTTGGTGAAGTACGGCGAAAAGGTGCAACAACTGTTGACCCAAATTCCTTCCTACACTTTGGAAAGCATACCACGTGTAGAAAATAGCAAGGCGGACGCGTTAGCCAAGCTCGCTAAAGAACTGGCCGACGAGAACCTCGATGACGTAAGAATCATGGTACAAAGCCGTCGGGTGCTTGCCCCCGCCAAAATATCTCTGGAATCATCCGAAGAAAAGGGAGCGATTGAGCAAGTGGCTATGCAAATAAAAGACCAGGAAAAGGCTGAGGATTGAGAGAAGTCTTTATAGACAACTTCAAATCTCGTCGAACGCCTGAAGATGCGTCCTCAAGACATCAGCTCACGAAACGAGCTCTGTCTTTCGCCTTCGTCAATGATACTCTGTACAAGAGGTCGTCTGATTCTCTGTGGTTGAGATGCCTGGGACCTGAAGAGGCGAAAAGAGTCGTTCGAGAAGTTCATGACGGACTTTGCGGTTCTCACCAAGCAGGCCCGAAGATGAAGTTGAAGATTAAACAGATGGGCTACTATTGGCCCACGATGATTCAGGACTGCCTCGAATATGCGAAGCAATGCCACTCATGCCAGATTCATGGGGACTTCATTCATCAGCATCCAAATCCTCTACATCCAACGGTGGCTAGCTGGTCGTTCGAAATGTGGGGGACTGACGTAATCGGCCCCATCGAACCAGCATCGTCCAGGGGACATCGATTCATTTTGGCGATGACTGACTACTTCTCCAAATAGGCAGAAGCAATCCGCTAAGGGAAGTGAAGACGGAGAATATCCTCCATTTCTTCAAGACATACGTCATTTATCGGTTTAGAACTCCGTGACGGATCATCTCCGATAACGGGCCAGCCTACAGAAGTCACAAGATCAGTCGCTTCACGCAACAACACAACATAGACTGGAGATATTCCTCAGTTTATAATCCCCGAGCTAACGGTCTAGTTGAGGCTTTCAACAAGACCTTGACGAAGATCGTGAAGAAGACGGTGTCCCGAAATAAGAAGGACTGGCATGAGAGACTGCAAGAAGCTCTCTGGGCGTATCGAACTACGTTCAAGACGGACACGAACACAACGCCGTATGCGTTAGTCTTTGGTACAGAAGCAGTACTCCCCCTCGAAATAGAATTACCTTCTCTACGAGTGGCAGTCCACTACGAGCTGACGGACGAAGAAAATGCTCACCTTCGGCTTGAGGAGATTGATGCCCTTGATGAAACCCGGCTCATAGCGCAACAAAATCTGGAGGCTTATAAAGCAAAAATGACGCGCTCATATGAAAGATTAGCCAGACCGAGGACATTCCGCCAAGGCGAACTCGTGCTAGTGGTCAAAAGACCTATGATCCCCAATCGCGCCAAGCGGGGAAAATTCGAGCCGAACTATGAAGGCACGTACATCATAGACAAGGTCTACCAGGGTGGAGCCTATCTACTCATGGATATGCACGGTGAAAGGCCTTTTAGGCCAATAAACGGTCGCTTCCTGAAGAAATACTACGCCTAATGAGTTACGGCCTAGGTCAATGATGGATGACGACGACTATGTCCGCTCGCCATCTTCCTAAGCCCAAAACTCTATAAGTAGTAGCTGGGTAACGGACCGAAACGTCCTTAAACTAATGACGGACCACTATGTCCTAAAACTAGCCGTTGATCGAGATGTCGATAAACTATGGTGGATTGCAACATCCTAAAGCCGATACAAAAAAAAATTATATAAAAAACGGTATGTCCATAAGCAAAATGGGCACGGATGAAAACCCGAAAGGGCTCCGTGAGTAAAAACAGCGGAGCTACCGGCGAGTGTTTGTGAAAACCTGAAATGGCGCAACCTCGTTAAAAAAAAGAATAAAAAAAACTGTATGTCCATAAGCAAAATGGGCACGGATGAAAACCCGAAAGGGCTCCGTGAGTAAAAACAGCAGGGCTACCGGCGAGTGTTTGTGAAAACCCGAAAGGGTGCAACCTCGTTAAAAGACACTTACAGGGTCCTCTCGACCTTGTAAAGAGAAACCACCCGCGTGAGATCCTTACGACTCACAAGAGAGCAATATGCTTAGGGATCCCCACGATTCCTAAGGAGAAATTACACTTACGGGATCCTCATGACTCGTAAGGAGAACTCTCTTATGGGACCCTCACGGCTCATAAGATTTGAAAGTCTTAAGTTACAGAGACCTGAACCTGTTCTTAAGCAACCCCCACAACCTTCGATATTGCCCTACAAATGGCTCAATACTGACCCTTGTATACAATCCACGGGCGCGAATAAACATTTCCCTAACCAAGTCCCACCCCTGACTGGGGATATGTCCATATGGTGAACAACCCTTGTAAGTCCCCTCGATTTATAAGGAGAAAACCCTTTTGTAAGATCCTTACGACTTATAGGGGAACATACACTTAGGAATCCTCACGATTCCTAAGGATAAAACACACCTACGAGATCCTCACGACTCGCAGGGAGAAATACCTTTGTGAGACCCTTACGGCTCATGAAGTCAAAGCCTTAGTCAACAGGATCCTAACCCTGTTTACTAAGCCACCTTTGTTCGACATCGACAGAGGCAAATGATGATTCGCTCCTGGCAATATCCCAGTTGTAGCGGTGCTGATGCCGAAATCGGTGCCTAATCCTAAGCTTGCGGCCAAAAGACAGCAAGCCACATATGCATACGAAATAGCCGAAATGATGGGGCAACTTGCAACAAAATCAGCAAGTAAAGAAAATGTATGCATGCAAAAATAGCCGAAATGATTGGGCGACATGCAATAAAAAGCAGCGAGTAAAAATAAAATAAATAGCCGAAATGATTGGGCAACTCGCAATAAAAAGCAGCGAGTAAAAATAAAATAAATAGCCGAAATGATTGGGCACCGCGAAAAATAGCCGAAATGATTGGTCAATCGCGACTTTCACGATATAAAAGCTGAAATGATAGAGCATCGCGAAAAGAAATAAAATAAAATATATATAATGAAATTTTTGCCCTACAGGCGTGTTCCCCTCCAAAAGACGGCGGCGACATGAAGACGTCTTGCTTGAGATTCGAGGCAGATGCTATATGGTTCTATCCGTCCACCTCTCCGAAGATGCCAAGTTGATTTATGGCACCATGTATCGGAGGTTTAGACGGATGCGGCCGATATAGCAGACTTCGTCAGATTCCCCCTCGCTTGAGGGGTTTTTGATTGTGGGGACGCTCTTCCCTGCAGGCGCAAGCCCCTGCAGTTAATTACGCTACCGCATCGCGGTAACAACTTTCTCCTTCTTCAGAATTTCACTTCGTGTCGTGGGTGTTTGTTTTGTTTGTGGTTGCCCGTGGATTGTATACAGAGACTAGGTTATGCCGTCGCCCGTAGGACGTGGATTAGTCCAAATCCGTATTTACTTAGATTTGGGTTTGGTGTTTTAGTTTAAGGATACGTTAGCCGTATTGAGGCTAAAGTCAACTTAAACGTTCGTTAAGGATACGTTAGTCCTGTTTTGAGACTAAGATCAACTTAACGTGGTGATCCATTTAATATATGGCCGTCGGGACTCGTCACCTCTCTGACGTCGTTGAAGGATTACAACGATAGGTGTCAGAGGAGTTCAGAGATGTACCCTTGAACCAAAATCGATTTAGAGTTTTATAGCACATTTGAATGTTTAAGGATACGTTAGCCGTGTTTGGGGCTAAGATCAACTTAAACGGGACCGTTTAGATCCGGCAAAAGAGCATTTGGAGGCTCTATTGTTCCAGTTTAGGGACGTGGTGGTCCATCGCCAGTTTAGGGACGTGGTAGTCCATCATTAGTTTAGGGACGTTTCGGTCCGATATTAGTTTAAGGACGTTTCGGTCCGCTATTAGTTTAAGGACGTTTCGGTCCACGAGTTTAAGAACCCCGCAGTCCGTATTAATGTGTGGTCGTCGAGACCCGTCACCTCTCTGACGTCGTTGAAGGATTACAACGATGGGTGTCAAAGGAGTTCGAAGATGTACCCTCGAACCGAAAGTAAATTGATTTAGGAGAGCAATCTTGCTCAGTCCATTTAATTTGAGGACTTACGGCCACGATTGGGCTAAGTCCAATTGAAAAATGTTCGACACTTTTATTTGTTTTCGGCCTGTACTAGGTCTTGACCCATTTTTAAATAATGCATTGCATTATTTTCTATTTTTGGTTGTGCTCTGCCCATAAAGGATGCAGAGCATCAATTTATTTTGGGCTCTGCTCATTTATGAATGATGCAGAGCATCAATTTTACTTGGGCTCTGCCCTTTTATAAAAGATGCAGAGCATCAATTTTACCTAGGCTCTGCCCATTTATTGCTTTGCAATTTAATTAGGCCTACTAGGTCTTTTTGATTTGGGCCTGGCCCTTTAGGAAATGCATTGCATTTGTCAGGCGCTTTGCGCCAGTCAGAGAGCGCAAGCGCTTGTGGTGTTGACACCTGTCACGCAAGCGCAGTGCGCTGCGCCAATGCGCTGCGCTTGCGCTGCTGACACGTGGCGCGCTCTGGTGAGTTGCGCCAATTCCAGAGAGCAAGGCTCTATTTCAAAAGCGCATAGCGCAGATGGTTCAGATGCTGACACATGGCGCTCTCTGGAGGCTTGCGCCAATCCAGGAGCGCAACAGCGCAGTTTGCAAGTGCAAGCCACTATAATTTGAGAATCTTTTAGAACCAATGGTTCATGAAAAAGTGCAAAGCAATGTTTGTTTTCTTTGATTTAATTAGAATCAAAGAAAACAAGTATTTCTTGTTTTTCTTGTTTTAAAGAACCAGTGGTTCATAAAAAGTGCAAAGCACTGTTTATTATGTGAAGATCATTGATCTTGTTCTTAGATCAATGATCTATTGGAAGAAATTTCTTCTATTTTATGAAAGTTTTTACCTTTTTTCTTGAAATTTCTTCAGAGTTTTCTCTGTTTGAAGTTCTTGATTTCTCACCAATGTTCATCCTTTTGATTTGGGGTCTAGGGGCCTTTATATAGTGCCCATAAATTTGTTAAATTTGTTAAAGAGATCTTTTTCTGAGTGATTTGGGGAATTTTCCCCACCGTTGGATCTTTGATCCAAGGGCTTCTGTTTTACAGAAGAAAATCTTCTTGTTTTAATAAGAACAGAAAGATTTCTTTGAAATCTTCATTCTGTTTGGCGCAAATGCCCCAGCGCGTGACACGTGTCGCGCAGCGCACAGCGCAGCGCAACTGCGCTTGCGCTGACACGTGTCGTGTAGCACAGCGCAGCCCTTGCGCCACTGTGCTTGCGCAACTGCGCTTGCTGACACGTGTCGCACAGCGCAGCGCTTGCACAACTGAAGCGTTGCTTCCTTTAATTTTATTTTAAATAGAGCTTTGCTCTGATTGGGCGTGCTGCCTTGGGCGTTGCGCTGACGTATCAGCGCCTGACACGTGGCGCGTTGCGCCCGGGATTTGAAGCGTTGCTTCAAAATTTGAATTTTGAATTTCCAACAGAGCTTTGCTCTGATTGGGGGAAACAAATGCCCCCCCACCGTTGCGCTCATGTGGCGCGCACGTGAGTGCAGTGGTGGCAAGCTCCTGACCGTTGGATCAAGGGATGAGCTGAAGGGGCGCAAGCGCCTTATAAATAGGACCTATGGCCCTTAAAAAAAATCTTCACCATCTTTTTTAAGATTTTGATTTCAACAGAGCTTTGCTCTTGCTTAAGAACTTCAGAGCTTTGCTCATTTCCAAAGTTAGAAACTTTAGGTAAAATTAATCTAAATAAAACTAAATTAATTCAAACCAATCTTAAACCAAAGAACTTTGCTCTCACAAATCTTTTGATCTAAAGAAATCCCCATTGGGGTTTCATAAACAGAGCTTTGCTCTCAAAAACTTATAGATCTACAGAGATCTTGGTCATGGGTTCTAACCCATGAACAGAGCTTTGCTCTTGGATCAAATGTAGATCTTTTAGATCTGAAAAATGAAGAACTTATTATAAGTTTTCATGGATTTTTCAAGATTCCAAAAATTTTAATTCTTTTAAGTGTTAAAATTTTTTTGATGGATCTTTCCATTATTACCACAGAGCTATGCTCTTTTAAGGAATTTTATTCCTTTGAGACCAGAATTTGACAAGTGTCATTCTGTGACAGAGCTTTGCTATGAAAGAGGAGATTTTCTCCTTGTCTCTAGGGATTCCCCACTGATGAGAATATTCTCTTGGGGATCTTTTCTTTCACTGACAGTCTCACCCAACGATGAGGTTGTCTTATTAAATGAGGCATTTTCATCCAGATTTTGTAGGTCCCTATTTGGTCCCCTACCTACTGCACTGCAGTGTGGTGTGATTAATTTTAATTTAATTAATTTTTAAATTCAGTTAATTGAAAATTTTTAAACGCCAAGCGTTGGAATTGCAGCACTAACGGCTATTTCCTGTTCCTTTGCAGTGACCATGTCTCTTGATACCTCGTTCCCGTTCGCCCGCTCGGAGGAAGGGTTTCCTGAAGCGCCCTTGGACCATGAAGTTCTAGCCATAATTAAGGACCACGACCCGGAATGCAAAAGTCTCCACCTTTGTGGGTCGTGGTATAATCAGATTATTATGGGTCGACGGAGCTTCACCTGCGCAGTGCCGTCGGAACCCATCACGGCGATTCACTATGCTACCCCACCCTCAGTGCAGTATGCCATGGAGATGGTTGATTGGACCTCGAAGGGCTTTCTTCATCCCGCTATGGATGCGATTCCGGTCCAGCGTCCTATGGTTTTGGATATCCTAGGACGCCGTATCTGTCAGGGCGAGGCGCGACCTTGAGGGCAATCATATAACATTGGTCTGATCCCCCGCCATCCGATCGGTTATCTGCCGTGGGCCCGGTATATCCTGTCGACGAAGAAGTCGCAGTTGATAAGGTTAGGATTGTACACCGCGGTCTACGTCTCTCTCTTCCAGTATCCCACGCTCCCCACTTGGTGGTTCAAGGCTTTCTTGGAGCAGTGGAACATTCCTACCCACACTTTCCTTGCCATGGATCGGGAAGTGTCAATCTCTTTGGAGGAGTTCACGGAGGTATCCGGTTTACCAGTCATAGGGGAACACTATAAGGAGTTGCTCCCGACAGACGAGTACGTCTTCGGTGCTAAGCCAGTGGTAAGGGGGCTCACGCCGGAGAATGCTGTTCAACACCAATTCCCAAGCTTGATTAAAGTGTTGAGTATCTATGAGTCCCTTTTCATCGAACATGGGAGTCGAGGAGTTAACTTTGAGGATTTCATCGCTCGGTTCCTTCGCCCAAGCGTCCTCTCATCAGAAGCTACCAAGTTCGCTACCCTGGATGACCCTTTCGGTCTAGGTGTGGATAACCTGCCGGAGAAGGAAATAGACCAAAAGGGTTTTTTCCTTCCGGACTTCCCGACTATGTCTTTTGCAGAAATTGCGGTCCCTGGGATGGACGAGGAGGCCTTTTTCTTAGGATTTCTCGGGTTGTGGCTGAGTTGGTTTGCGATCCCAATGCACTCTCACCGTATGCGGCCCTCTGTCTTTTACCCATCCCACCGGATGGCCATCGGGGTAAAAGTGGCCATTGGGATCGCCGGCTTGGCACACTTATATCATGGCCTCAGTCGAGCAGCGGATGCTAATGAGCCCGGGGTACTGCACGTGGTCTTCCCGATGCACTACTTTGTATCGTGGCTCGAGCTACACACAGCGGGTGTCTTCGGCATGCACAAAAGGCCCTCGTTCTTCGACAAGTGTGGTTTCCCTCGCATTATATAGCTGATCGACGCATCAATTGTGACCCCATCACCACGGAACGCCAGGGGTTTACTCCTTCGCCCTCACACCGTTGGAGCCAGGATGTCCTTTGTTGACAAGGTATTGACCATTAGAAAGGCGTCCACCACTGCGGTGCGACCATTACAAGACTCCTTTAAGGATGGAGCCTCAGTTTTGACAGCCCGGGAGACCCTCCACTTGTATTCTATTAGACCAGGCTTCCTAGTCTTCAGGCAGAACGGTGCAGAAATTTTCATGAGATATAACCCGCATCGTTTCGCCCAACAACTGGGCTACGATCAAGGGGTACCTTTGGAAGCTTTCCTACTGGAACCTGCTGCCACCGAAGAAGGGATGGAGAACGCGCTGCATCATTTCATGCGCTTGAATACGGGTTCTCATTTTTTTATCAGTGCGCCGGCTTACGCTCCACGACTCCTCAACGTGTATAAAGAATGGTACAATCATGCGACGGGAGCCGTTATAAAGGAGGAAAGGCGATTGTTGGTCGACCGTAAGGGTACGCCTCAAGGTAGCGATCGCAACGCTCCTTTGGTGCCAAGGACCCCGGTAGTTCCCCCTTTGAAAGATGCTAGAGCCGGGCCACCCCGTGCGCAGAGTCCACCATGCGAGTTGCCGCTCCCTGATATTGCGGATGCACCACCAGCTCCCTGTGCTCCAGTGGAGACAGTGGTTGTAGTCTCGCCGGAGTCTGGCGTGGGTGCGGACATTGGGACCCGCCGCCCCAAGGTGGCTGCCAAGCGTAAGTCGATCCCGGGGGCACCTAGGATTGGTGAGCAAAAGAAGAAAAAGAAGTCGCTCTTCGCAGCTGATGTCGTGTTTGGTCAGGAACCCCATGCTCCCTATGCCGAGGGCCTGAGTGAATATGGGACTAACGAGGGATTAGTCATGCCGGATGACACGGATTTGGAGGCCGCCCTCAAAGCTTCGGAGCGGTTAGCGAGGAGTGACGCATGGCTGGCTAAGCTTGCGGCATCAGGTAATCACTAGTCGCATTTTCTATTGCATCATATCTTTATTATTGCCTTTGACTAACATTTTTCCTTCTTTTCTTCCAACAGGCATCACCACTGAAGAAGCCATTGCCGCTTCCCTCAAGACTTTCCAAGAGGAGGAACGTCTTAGAGCGTCCATGGGCCTTAGTAAGTTTCAATTCATCAAGTTTCCATTGCCTTTGTGTTATGGTCGATCTAACCTCTTTTTTTATCGCAGGAACCTCAATGCCGTTCCCGCCAAGCGACGCGGACATTCGTCCAGCTGCCGACGTTCCTGCTTCTTCGGGGCTACCGCGGGAGGTCCGTCTTGATGAGCCGATGAGAGATGCCTTAAAGGCTCTGGAGGCATCTCTGAACGAGGACGACGACGCTTTGATTAAGGAAGTGTCGAAGAGGTCTATCGCGATGGCCCGGGAGGAGAGGAAGCGGTCGAGGCGCGAAGCGAAGGCACGCAGGGCTGCCTTGGCCATTGGAACTGGCCCAAGCACCGTCCCTCGTGCTGATACTCCCTCAGAAGAGGCACCCGTCGCCTATCCACTGCTCGCAGATAGGTGGCGCGTGCAGTTCGGAGTGTCAACGATAAATCCACTTCAGGTAATATTTCTTTCAGAATCTTGTTGTAAGAATTATAGTGCCATCGGTTCTTACATGTTCTATCCTGCAGGGCCGAGTCCGACCGAGGGGGAAGCGGAGACCGTTGAACCCAAGGGAACAGAGGAGGCGGCACCTGCCGAACCCGAGCTGACGGTGGGCAACGTCGCTGGGGCTGCAGAGCCTGAGATGGAAGCTGAGGAATCTGTAGCCGAGAAGGTCATTGATGCCGAGCCTGAAGTGGCGGCAGATGAAATGATCATTATAACTGAGCCCAGGGTGGTGGCGGACGAGGCGCTTGAGGCCGGCGACCTTGTGGTGACGGTGGATGAGCTGATGGAGATCGCGGAGCCCGAAGAAGTAGCGGGTGAGATGGGTACGACTCTTGGGGAAGAGTTAGCCGCTCTCTCCCAAGAGTCCGGCAACGCTCCAATCATTGCCCTCCCCGCCTACGATCTTCCGCCATCTCCTGGCCGCGCAAGCATGACGACGGTCCCCATCGAGTCGGGTGATGAGGCCACGGGCGGTGGCCTCGTGTCGATGGAGGAGGGAGTCGCCTCCGTTTTATCCGGGAGCTCATCAGGTAAATCCCAAGTTGCTGTCTTTCTTTACCTTACAATCCTTTCTGACAAGTTCACCTTTTTTGTAACGCAGGTGCAGCCAGCGCCGATGCCCCACTACTCGAGGGAGCGCCTTCAACGACTGCCTTGGCGGTGGTTACCTCTCAACCCTCTCTCATACCATCGAAGATGTTGGAAGGTATGGGTTTGCAATTTATTAATCTTATCTTTCAAACGTATAATTTGTGTACTAAAGTCGTACTGCTATGTCTTTTCAGGAGTGCTCTTTGATCATCTATATCAAATGTTGCTCCCACACTTCTCCTTCCCATCTGAACTCGCCTCTCCTTCTGGTGGCGCTGGTGAGTATAGTTTCCATTGATATCTTTCTTTTTCATTGATGGAATTACTTCTAACTTTTTTCTTGTCCCGACTGCAGTACTACAAATCGAAGGAGGGGATGAAAGATCGGCTGTGCCACCGACCCTTCTGGCCTTGCCACTCGCCTCAGCTGGTACAGCGACTATCACATTGATAATTCCTCCTTTTTTTATTTCCTGAACTGTTATCTGATCATATCTTGTTTCTTTTCATCTGTTGTTCCGGTCTCGGCAGGTCCTTACCTGAGACGTCCATCTTCGAAAGGCGCCGCGAACAGCTTGCGTATGTTGAGCGACTACGTTGAGAAGCTCGACGTTGAGACCCCTACGCCTGCTGCGGATTTCGCTATGGCGGTTAACCCGATGTCGGTGATACTCGTGAATTTCCATGATGAGGGCATCATCGCATCTTGGGTTAACCATTGTATGGAGATCGAGGCTCGCCTGCATCAGCTGGAGTCGATGCGTCTCGCCCCCGAAACTTTAGCCGCGAGCAATGAAAGAGCAGCATGGATCACGGAAAGCGCTCTTACGTCTACCATTTGGAACAAGAAGCAGCTTTAAAGCTAAGGGAATGCCAAGAGACCTCGAGCGAGACGACCCGTCTGCGTGCTGAGGTTGAGGCGAATGCTGCCCAAGTGAAGGCTATCTTTGAGGGTCTCCTAGAGCGCATCTCCCATGGGCTAAACTTGAAGCGAAAGCTTGATGTAGCCGAGCGTGATACCCCAGGCCGCGAAGCTGCTCATCAGGCCGTCAGGGAGCAGCTTGCATCTGTCTTGCAGCAACGGGCCCAAGTAGAGGCGGAGCTGGCGGTGATGGCCGATCAGGAGAAAGTGGGGAAGGAAGTGCGTGAACAATTGCTAGAGCTATGCAAGACGCTTCCTTCCCAGTAATTCTCCTTGTATCTAGATACTTGTAAAATTTTTCTTTTTACATAATATGTATCCATTCTTCAATATTTTGTACGCTTCATCTTGTACTTGATTACATTCAATAAAGATACACATTTTTCTTTGCAATGTTTTGTACTATTTCTTTGCTTTTTCCTTTCTTATTATCAGCATGCTGTCACAATTAGCAGATAATAGAGTAAGCATCTTGATTTCTTCACGAGATAGCGATGGCTTAGGCCGCAGGTTCAGATCTGCCGCCTAAGACTTTTCAACTCTATGAGCCGTGAGGGTCTCATAGAGACTTTTCTCCCTACGGATCGAGAGGATCTCGTAGGTGGGGTTTTCTCCTTAGGAATCGTGAGGATTCCTAAGTGTGTTTTCCCTTATAAGTCGTAAGGATCTTATAAGAGAATTTTTTCCCCCTTACGGGTCGAGAGGACCCGTAAGCGGTTGTTTCCCTCCTTATCGAAACTCGACTTTAGAGAGTGAGACCCGTGAATAGTATGCAAGAGACCGTTTTAGACCGACTTGCAGGGTCCCATTGTTCAGGAAGCAAGTTTTTTATTCCCTGCTGCCTTAGGCTTCATCTTGCAAGTTGAGACGAATCGGGAATTTCCCGCGGAGACACTGGCTTCTCTGCGAGCCGACGCGAATCAGGAGGCTCTCGTCAAGGATGTTTGTTTCCCTGAGTTGAGATATTTGCTAAGGATTATTTGTTTCCCTGTTGTTGAAATGAATCGAGAATTTCCCACGGAGACACTGGTTCCTCTGCGAGTCGATGCGAATCAGGAGGCTTTCATCAAGGATGTTTGTTTCCCTGAGTTGAGGTATTTGCCAAGGATTATTTGTTTCCCTGGTGTTGAAACGAATCGAGAATTTCCCACGGAGACACTGGCTTCTTTGTGAGTCGATGCGAATCAGGAGGCTCTCGTCAAGGATGTTTGTTTCCCTGAGTTGAGGTATTTGCCAAGGATTATTTGTTTCCCTGGTGTTGAAATGAATCGAGAATTTCCCACGGAGACACTGGTTCCTCTGCGAGTCGATGCGAATCAGGAGGCTCTCATCAAGGATGTTTGTTTCCCTGAGTTGAGGTATTTGCCAAGGATTATTTGTTTCCCTGGTGTTGAAACGAATCGAGAATTTCCCACGGAGACACTGGCTTCTCTGCGAGTCGATGCGAATCAGGAGGCTCTCGTCAAGGATGTTTGTTTCTCTGAGTTGAGGTATTTGCCAAGGATTATTTGTTTCCCTGGTGTTGAAACGAATCGAGAATTTCCCATGGAGACACTGGTTCCTCTGCGAGTCGATGCGAATCAGGAGTCTCTCATCAAGGATGTTTGTTTCCCTGAGTTGAGGTATTTGCCAAGGATTATTTGTTTCCCTGGTGTTGAAACGAATCGAGAATTTCCCACGGAGACACTGGATTCTCTGTGAGTCGATGCGAATCAGGAGGCTCTCGTCAAGGATGTTTGTTTCCCTGAGTTGAAGGATTTGTCGAAGACACTGGTTTCTTCGGGGTTGGGATGGACCGTCGAGATTTGGCTTCGTTTTCTGGCGGAGCCTGTTGGGAAAGTACGGTTCCCTCTTTGTTTGTGCCCTTGAATTGTTTACAGGGATCGATGTGATCTCAACTGTAGGGTAAAGTTTTATTATCATCATTTTTTTCTATTTCCGCGATGCTCTATCATTTCAGCTTTTATATCGCGAGGGTCGCGATTGCCCAATCATTTCGGCTATTTTTCGCGGTGCCCCATCATTTCGGCTGTTTATTTTATTTTTACTCACTGCTTTTTATTGCAAGTTGCCCAATCATTTCGGCTATTTTGCATGCATACATTTTTACTTGCTGCTTTTTATTGCAAGTTGCCCCATCATTTCGGCTATTTCATATGCATGTGCGGCCTACTGGCTTTTCGCCGTAAACCTGAAATTAGACACCGATTTCGGCATCAGCACCGCTACAACTGGGATATTACCAGGAGCGAATCATCATTTGCCTCTGTCGATGTCGACCAAAGGTGGCTTAGCGAACAGGGTTAAGGTCCTGTCGACTAAGGCTTTTGACTTCATGAGCCGTAAGGGTCTCACAAAGTTATTTCTCCCTACAAATCGTGAGGATCTTGTAGATGTATTTTCTCCTTAGGAATCGTGAGGATTCCTAAGTGTTTGTTCCTCTGTAAGTCGTAAGGATCCTACAGGAGGGTTTTCTCCTCATAAATCGAGAGGATTTACAAGGGTTGTTCACCATGTGAACATATCCCCAGTCTCGGATGGGACTTGGTTAGGGAAATGTTTAGTCACACCGGTGGATTGTATACAAAGGGTCAGAATTGAACCACTTGTAGGGCAATATCGAGAGTTGTGGGGTTTGCTTAAGCACAGGTTTAGGTCTCTGTAACTTAAGACTTTCAAATCTTATGAGCCGTGAGGGTCCCATAAGAGAGTTCTCCTTACGAGTCGTGAAGATTTCGCAAGTGTATTTTCTCCTTAGGAATCATGGGGATCCCTAAGTGTGCCGTTCCCATGTGAGTCGTAAGGATCTCACGCGGGTGGTTTCTTCTTACAAGGTCGAGAGGACCCTATAAATGTCTTTTAACGAGGTTGCGCCCTTTCGATTTTTTTTTACAAACACTCGCCGGTAGTCCTGCTGTTTTTACTCACGGAGCCCTTTCGGGTTTTCATCCATGCCCATTTTGCTTATGGACATACCGTTTTTTTTTATTCTTTTTATTTTCTTCTTCTCTTTTTTTTTACGAGGTCGCGCCCTTTCGGGTTTTCACGAACACTCGCCGGTAGCCCTGCTGTTTTTACTTACGGAGCCCTTTCGGGTTTTCATCCGTGCCCATTTTGCTTATGGACATACCGTTTTTTTTTATTATATATATATATTTTTTATTTATTATCTTTTTTTCTATTCATCTCGTCAGCCTAAGGATGTTGCGGTAGTAGTTTAAGGACATTTCGGTCCGTTATTGAGAAGGCTGGCCACTGCTTATAAAGCTTGAGCTTAGGAAGATAGCGAGCGGACATAGTCGTCGTCATCTATCATTGACCTAGGCTGTGGCTCATTAAGTATAGTATTTCTTTAGGAATCTACCGTTTATTGGCCTGAAAGGCCTTTCACCGTGCATATCCATGAGTAGATAGGCCCCACCCTGGTAAACCTTATATATGATGTATGGGCCTTCATAGTTTGGCTCGAATTTTCCCCGCTTGGCGCGATTGGGGATCATAGGCTTTTTTACCACTAGCATGAGTTCGCCTTGGTGGAATGTCCTCGGTCAGGTCAATCTTTCATACGAGCGCGTCATCTTTGCTTTATAAACTTCCAGATTTTGTTGCACTATGAGCCGTGTTTCTTCAAGGGCATCAAGCTCCTCAAGCTGAAGGTTAGCATTTTCTTCGTTCGTCAACTCGTAGTGGACTGCCACTCGCAGAGAGGGTGACTCTATCTCGAGGGGGAGTACTGCTTCCGTACCGAATACCAACGCGTACGGCGTTGTGTTCGTGGCCGTCTTGAACGTAGTTCGGTACGCCCAAAGAGCCTCTTGCAGTCTCTCGTGCCAGTC
Source organism: Agapanthus africanus (assembly GCA_030015575.1). Lineage (NCBI taxonomy): Eukaryota > Viridiplantae > Streptophyta > Magnoliopsida > Asparagales > Amaryllidaceae > Agapanthus > Agapanthus africanus. Next base: position 176,368,759 of record JASDDO010000026.1, on the reverse strand, counting down.
TTTCTTATTTCGGGACACCGTCTTTTTTATGATCTTTATCAAGGTCTTGTTGAAGGCCTCGTCCAGACCGTTAGCTCGCAGATTATAAACCGAGGAATATCTCCAGTCTATATTGTGCTGCTGTGCGAAGCGACTGATCTTGTGGCTTCTGTAGGCTGGCCCGTTATCGGAGATGATCCGTCATGGAGTCCCAAACCGGTATATGATGTGCGTCTTGAAGATATGGAGGATATTCTCCGTCTTCACTTCCCTCAACGGTACTGCTTCTGCCCATTTGGAGAAGTAATCAGTTGTCTCCAGGATGAAGCGATGTCCTCTAGACGATGCTGGTTCGATAGGGCCGACTATGTCAGTTCCCCACATTTCGAATGGCCAGCTAGCCACTGTTGGATGGAGTGGATTTGGATGCTGGTGGATGAAATCCCCGTGGATTTGGCACGAGTGGCACTGCTTCGTATATTCGAGGCAATCCTGAATCATCGTGGGCCAGTAGTAGCCCATCTGTTTGATCTTCAACTTCATCTTCGGGCCTGCTTGGTGAGAACCACAGATTCCGTCATGAACTTCCTGAACGACTCTTTCTGCTTCGTCAGGGCCTAAGCATCTTAGCCACAGAGAATCGAATGACCTCTTGTACAGAGTATCATTGACGAAGGCGAAAGACAGAGCTCGTTTCATAAGCTGGTGTCTTGAGGACGCATCTTCGGGCATTCGATGGGACTTAAAGTAGTCTATGAAGACTTCCCTCCAGTCCTCAGCCTTTTCTCGTTCTTTTATTTGTAAGGTCGTCTGCTCAGTCGCTCCCTTTTCTTCGGATGAATCCGGAGATATTTCTGCTGGGGCGAGCACTCGACGGCTTTGTACCACAATTCTGACGTCATCGAGGTTCTCGTCAGCCAGTTCTTTAGCGAGCTTAACTAAAGCGTCCGCTTTGCTATTTTTCGCACGTGGTATGCTTTCCAAAGTATAGGAGGGAATTTGGGTCAACAGTTGTTGCACCTTTTCGCCGTACTTCACCAACTCCGGTTTGCACGTTTGGTAGTCGCCGTTTACTTGACTAACGACCAGTTGAGAATCTCCGTATATGAGGAGGTTGTCAATTCCCATGTCGATGGCGATCTCGAGGCCTGCTATCAAAGCTTCGTATTCGGCTTCATTATTCGTCCTCGGCTCTGTTAAGGAGAAAGCGAAGCGCATTATTCCTCCTTGTGGGGTCACGAAGATAAGGCCTACCCCCGATTTGATCATTGGCGTACTCTGTTTGCGCTTCTTCATGGAAGACGCTCCATCAAAATAGAGTTCCCATCGGGTATCGTTCCCATCGATAGCGTCAAACGCATGTTCGTCTGGCAACTCGCAATTCAGAGGAGAATCGGCAGGTATCGGATGCTCAGCGAGGAAGTCGGCGATGGCCTGGCCTTTCACTGCCTTGAGAGGTTGATAGGTTATCGAGAACTCCATCAAGAGCAGAGCCCATTTAGCGAGTCGTCCCGTCAATATGGCTTTTGACATTAAATATTTAAGAGGGTCCACCTTCGAGATGAGACAGACTTCGTGTGCCAATGCATAGTGCCTAAGCTTTGTTATCGCAAAGATCAACGCCAAGCAGTGTTTCTCAATGGGGGAATAATTGCTTTCTGCCCCCAGTAGAACTCGACTTAAGTAGTAGAGCGTTCTTTCTTTCCCCTGGTCATTCTCTTGCGCCCACAATGCGCCTAAAGAACCTTCGAGGGCGGTCGTGTAAAGAATGAGAGGCTTTCCCTTAACCGGAGCAGCCAACACTGGCGGGTTCTGCAGGTACTGTTTAATCTCGTCCAGCGCGCCCTGGCATTTTTGATCCCAGACGAATGGAGTCCCCTTCTTCATCATGTGACTGTAAGGGCGGCACTTGCCAGAGAGGTTGGCTATAAATCGCCGAATATATGCGAGCTTTCCTTGGAGAGACCGCAACTGTTTGAGAGTTCTCGGCGGAGGCATTTTCATGATCGCCTTAATCTTTGACGGATCTATCTCGATGCCTCGGTGTCGGACGATGAATCCCAGGAATTTGCCCGAGGAAACCCTGAACGCACACTTAAGAGGGTTCATCTTCAAGTTGTATTGTCGAAGGCGTTGAAATACAGTCTTTAGATGCTCGAGATGTTCCTCGTATGATTTGCTCTTAACTACGAGGTCGTCGATATAGCACTCGACGATTTCATGTATAAGGTCATCGAAGATCTTCATCATGGCCCTCTGATAGGTAGCACCGGCGTTCATTAGACCGAAGGGCATCACCTTGTAGCAAAATATTCCCAAAGGGGTCCTGAAGGCGGTGTGCTTCTGGTCTTCGGGATGCATCTTTATCTGATTATACCCTGATGAGCCGTCCATGAAGGAGAAAACCTCATGAGTGGACGTATTGTCTATCATTAGTTCGGTGACTGGTACCGGGAAATCATCCTTCGGGCAGGCTTTATTGAGATCCCGAAAGTCCACGCATATATGCACCGTCCCATTTTCCCATCACCGGGACGATGTTAGCGATCCATTCAGGATATTGAACCTCCTGGATAAAGCCAGAGTCGATTAACTTCTTGACCTCGGCGTTGATGCTCATCTCAAGCTCGAGCCGCATTCTCCTCGGCGCTTGTTTGACTGGCTTGACGTCCGGGGATATCGCTAATTTGTGCACAGCAATTTCTGGATCTAGTCCCGGCATTTCGGAATAGTTCCATGCGAAGCAATCTCTATGCTGTACAAGGACATCCTTTAATGCAGCCACCCTTTCTTCAGATAGTAGCTCGCTGACAAATGTCGGTCGCGGATCGTTCGCCGTCCCCAACTCAATTTTCTTGAGGTTATCTGCAGTGGTATGTATTCCATCCTCTAGTTCTTTCGGCGCTGGTGGAAATTCTGAGATTACCTCATCACGGCTGTTCTCGAAGCACCAGGGAAGATTATCCACGTTCTCGGGCTCTTCTTTTAATATTGTTATCGTGTGACAGGTGCGAATCCGCTTCCAATCCCAATGTGGAGTTGGCTCTGCTCTTGTGGCTTTGGGTTCGTGCTTCTGTGGCGGTGTCACCCTCCAGTTGTCAGACAGAGCGAACTTGCCGAGCTGGTACTGATCTTCAACCCAATTCTTGAAGATGAAGCAGTCTTCAAGAGGATGCCCAATTACTCGATGGTAAGAGCAATAATTTGGGTCAGAAACTTCACCTGCTCGTTCGGGGTTTTTGGACTCCGGCAGTGTAAGCATTTGATGTTTCAGAGCCAGATCAAGTATCTTCTTCGTCTTGTCCCGAGGAAACGAGTACGCTCGACCCATTTTCTTCATGAGGGATAGATCAATAACGCTCGACTCCCATTTGCGTGGCTTCTTAGCCCCGCTTTGTTGCTGTTGAGCGCCTTTTTGGCCTTTCGACTTGTTTCTGCCTCTGCGTCGAGCCTTTTTTATAACAGGTTGACAGGGGGCGGCATTTTCGTCTTTCACGGCCTGTTGAAGGAGGCGTTGCGTTTTGGCTTTCTCGTAGATTGCCATTTCACGATTGTGATCATCTCGGACTTTTTGACCAGCTTCCCTTATAAGCCTGTCCATTTGTTCTTCAAACGACGGATTGGGCACTTTTGCATCAGGAACTTTTACTGGTTCAGGAGTAGTGTCCTCCCGTTGAGCATCTGCTTCTTCATTGAAGTCATGCACGACGTAACAGTCGTGGAGTAGCTCTCGTTTCTTGGACCGAATGCATCCAAGCCCGATCGTTTCCATTCTTCCATTAGGCAACTTGTGTTGGGTTCCGGGGACGTTCCAAACCCTGTCATAGAATTTGGCTTTTCGAACGGTCTGTTTAAAGGGTATCCCTTGGCGCTTCAATAGCCTTTTCAAGCCTTCCGTATAATATCTGGGGAGACGGAGGGGCTGAAGCCTGTCAAGCGTAGGATCCACGCCATGCCAGATTTCTTTCTCCACTTTGGTTTCCACCGAGCGGTAGAATAGAATTGCCTTTTCGCCTTTTCTCCTGGGAGGGACATAAAATGTCCGCAGCTCCTCTACACTGTAGGTATCGAGCGCATCCAGTTCTTTATAATGTTTAAGCGGCACCATGGCGACTTGCAGACTTTGCTCTTCGTCAGCGGAGGCTCGTATTGATGGTCGAGCAGAGAACACAGCATGGACCTCATCCTCCGAATCACTACCAAAGATCAACGTAGGAGCAGATGGTCCCGGTTTGTTGTATTGGGGCTGTCCCGAATAAACTATTTCCTCTTCCTCCTCGGTGTCGCTGCCGAAGACAGGGATGGTAGCGTTAGTTTTATTCTCCGGCTTGTGACACCTTTCCGTGTCTTCGAAACTCGGTAAGAAGTATTTGGCATCTTCATATTTGCGAACTTCGTTCACGGAAAACGGATTCAGTTCTCCCGTCACGGTATACTCGAGACCATCCCTAAAATATTTCATACACTGATGCTGCGTAGAAGGGATGATGTTGTACTCGTGTAACCATGGTCGGCCGAGCAGAGCGTTGTAGCATGTCTTGGCATCTATGACGTGGAATTTAATGTCCGTGATGAGCAGCCCAAAGCGTAGCGTCGGTATCACAGATCCAAGAGTCTTTGATGATTGAGAGTCGAACCCGGAGATAGTGATCCTGTCTCGAGCGAGGTGTTGGACGCTCATGCAGATTTCCTTCAACACTCACACATTAAGGAGATTAACAGATGATCCGTTATCGATCAGGATTTTGCCGAACTTTATATCATGGCAGTATCCTGATACATAGAGGGGCGATTGTGTTCGCACGTCAAGGAGAAGGTCTTCATCGCCAAAAGTGACGTCTGCCGTGTGCACTTCCTCCAATTCATCTTTCATCTTTTCTTCGGCCAGGAAAGCTTGGAACTGCTCCGGGTCCTGTAGTGCCTTAATTAATGAATCTATCGCCTCCTTTGATAGTAAAAGGGCGTCAAGAATACTGAGCTGCGAGGGTAGCTTCCTCAGATGCGCTAAGACGTTATAATCCACCTTATTTTTCTTCGACGGGTCTTTAACAGTCAGCTCTTCCATGACTTGGTCGTCTAGGGTGATGTCCTCAGAGACCTTTTCTTTCCCTTTGTCTCTTTTGTTTGGGGGTCCGAGATTCTTTTCGGGCAACGTGCGATTACGCAGCCGGATATTTTCACAAATCTTCGGCTCTTCTTCTTTTCCCGAAGTGGACTCTTTAAAGAGGGGGCCAAGCTCCAGCTCCTCATCAGAATCGCTCCCGAACGTGAGCACTTGTGATTCCCCGGCGTCGATCATGCGACAATTGCCGGTAGTTCTATTAAGCCCTCCGGTCGTACCGTTTTTCTCTCGGCGGGTCTTGCGTTTTTCCCGCTTAAAATGCTGCCGGTGAGCAACATATCCTTGCCACAATCTATCGAAAGCTTTGCACTCTTCAGTGGGGTGCGAAATCTTCCGATGATACAAGCAATAAGTGGGGTGCATTTTCGCTTCACCAGTAACGCTCCCCTCAGAGGATGGTAGCTTCATACCCATTGACATGGCTCTAGCAAATCTCTTCCTCATCTTGAATTTGATTTTATCCGCAGTGGGTGTACTTTGCTCCAGTGGGAGTATCTCAATTCTTGCGTCAAGGCGTTGGTGTTTGGCCTTTTTGAATATGACCGCCTCGCGCTCCCAATCAGCTTTACTTTTTAAGAGAGCTTTATTGAGGAATGCGTCAATTACTTCATCCGATGGCCCCAAAATTTTTGGTTCAGGATCTGCCCCCGGCTTTTCAGTACAAGGAGTCTCCTCATCGTCCATGAACGAATGGGAAATCACATGACAGCTCGCCACGTATTCTTCAGATTCATCAGATGAACTTTCTCCTTCATCTTCCTCTTGAAAGACGTGATTGAGGAACTCTTGGAATGTAATGGGAGTCCGTGCCTTCTGGTTGTATTCCTCCAGCGCGTCAATTTGTTTTTGCAAGTCCGTGCGCTTGTCGCCAGGCTTCACGGGCTTCTTTGACTTCTTTTTCTTCTTCTTTGAAGATTTCGACGGCTGGTTATGAATGCTTGGGCCACATCCATCGATCTTTTGAGTCGGACGAGGCTTCAACATCCCTTCAATGATCTGCGGCTCCAACGGGTTCTTCCACTTGATCGCTGGGCATGTTTGAAGATCATTTAGCATCCTCTTCGTCTTAGCTGATAATACAACCTCCCAAGGAGCTTCTTCAACGACAGAGCATGTTGCCCCCGGCGTATTCATTCCCTTAGAGGTGTGGGGTTGCGGTGGATTCACCTTCCATTTATCGGACAATGCAAACTTGCCCTGTCGGTACTGGTCTTCAAGCCAATTTTTGAAGACGTAGCAATCCTCGATCGGATGACCCAGTACTCGATGATAAGGACAGTAGTTGGGCTCATTGACATCACTCGTTGCGAAGGACGTTTTGGATCCGGCAGATTTATGAGTCGGTTGCGCAACGCCAGCTCGAATAACCTTCTCGTTTTATTCCGAGGAAACGAGTAAGAACGTCCCATCCTCTCCTCAAGGGCTACGTACGGGCGCATATTATTTTGACGAACGACCGGCTTCGAGTTGTTCGGTTGCTGTTGCGCATTAGCGACAACGATTGCTTTCCCCTTTCCCTTCTCATTTCGGGAGTCTGGCTTTGGAAGAGGATCTTTATGGCCCATTTGATCCATTTGCGCCAGCTTGTCGATTAGTGCCTGGAAGGTGGTCGGCTTGAAGAACATCATAAATTGCGAGATGGTTGCTTGCGGATCAAGGGTTCCCACAAACATTCCCACTGCGGGAGCTTCTTCTATGCGCTGCTCGCATTTTGACCATAAATTGCGCCACCGTATAGCATATTGGACCCATGTCTCGCCCGGATTTACCCTGGAATTAATCAATGCCGTTATCGGGGTACGCTCGCTGGCACTCGCGAAACGTTGGGTAAATAGCAGTTCCATTTCAGCAAAGGTCTTGATAGAGTCATTCGGGAGCTCGGAATACCACTCGAACGCCGTATCTGACAAGCTGCCAACGAACTGACGGAGCAACAATTTATCATCCCCACTGGTGTTGCCGCAAAGCGCCCTGAACTGGGCGACATGCTGGTGGGAATTGCCAGTCCCCTTATACACAAGGAATTTTGGTATCGTATAACCTGGCGGGTACTTGATCTGGTCGTATCAGCCCGGATACGGTCGCCCCGTTTTTACCACCTGACCCGCTGTTTCAGACGCTTGATGAACCCGGATCTGCTGAGCTATATATTCGTCCAGGTCGGCTTTGGAGATTGCCTCCTCCTTGGCTGTTGACAGAGCCGGAGGAGGATTCGATGTTTCTCCCCTATCATCTTCAAGGATGATCGAGGGATCTTCAGCAGGTGGATCTTATTGAATCATCATACCCACCATGTCCTGGAACAGGAGGGCCATTTTCTTTATGCTGGCTGCTTGTTCCGCAGCTTCTTTATCCTTTTTCTCCAATATGCGACGAAAGAACTCAGCGTCAGTTTCCTGTTCCTGACGTTCATCCGAAGACATCTCAGGGGTTTCTTTTGGCCCAGTGAGTGCGGCCATCGCGGTCATCATCTCCTGGAGCTTTTGTTGTTGATCCTAAGCCTTGGTCACTGACCGTGTAAGCGGTCTATGACCTGTGGATGCACGGCTGTCCTCTTTTCCCGACGCCGTGTATACTGTATGAACTGTTATGCCCCCGGACTTAGGGCGTTTAGGTTCACCACCTTTGGCATTTACCGCGGGCGCAGAGGTTTTCTCCGGCCTTCTTCTTTTGTGGGCCGTTGAAGTGGTGGGGGCCCGTTGCAGTGGGCACCCTGGTGATTGTTGTCCTTTGCTGTTTAAGAGGACGATCCTTTTCTTTTTGCACCTTCGCCTTTTTCTGTTGACGAAAGTGATCTGGGTCAATCGCGGAGTCTTGAACTCTCGGCCAAACCTTGTATATTTTTTAGGACAGCCGTTGAGGGGGTTGTTCCTGCTTTGTCTCCGGAACTCTCTCCGCAGGTGGAGGAGATCTTTTTAGTGTAGCGGTTAGAGAGTTCTTACGTACCCTCCTCAACAGTTCAAAGCTGTTCCCAGTTGGAACAGCAGCGTTGACCTCTACCACTGGAGCAGGTGGAGTTAGCCCTGAGGGGGAGTTGCCCCCTGCCTTCCTCACTCGTCGCCAATGGCGACGTCGAGCATGACGAGCCGTTGGGACTGGCTCGGAGATAGAGACAGCTTCTTTTTGCCCCCTGTCTGAATGAGGTGCCGCTGGTGTTAACCTCTTAAAGACTGAAGTTGTTCTTTGAGGGGTAATATCCAATCTGTCAAAGAAAGATCCTCGTGCAGGGGTCGAAGTGGGAATAGTCAGCCTTGAAAAGACTGACTATTTGGCGGGAGAAGCCGCCTTGACGACTTCTGGAGCAGCGACTATTGCCTTCCTTGGGACAGTCACCTTAGGATTCACAGGCTTCTTGGCGGGCCCCTCAGAGTTTTGATCCAGCCTCACAAAGACAGAGGCTGTTGGCTTGGTAATGGAAGACCCGTTGACAGGGGCCATCGTAGCAGTGAGCCGGTCGAAGACCGACTTCTTGTTCTCTTCTGGTGCAGGTATTGGCATAGAGAAGCTTGTAGGTAGGATCATGGTCCCGAAAAACAGGCCGGTGGTGGCCTGGGTCACTTGTTCTACCGGCAAAGCGAAGAAGGAGGCCGCTTGGGGCCCATATGCTACACCTCCAAGTGAGGTGGAGCGTCCGTTGCAGTGGCACTTCGAGCAGTTGGTGCAGTTAGAGGCCATTGATGCTTGAGTTATGTGCCAGGAAAAAGACCAAATCTTAGTAACTTGAAATCCGAAAGCAACCATTAACAAACCGCGATTCGTTCGCGAATACGACACACGAAGTGTGGAGTGGAAAAAGGAAAAGGTCCCACCGGGCGTGCCAGAATTTGTTCCGCTCCGAAAGACGGCGGCCAAGACATTAGGACGTCTTGCCTGAGATTCGGGGCAGATGCTATATGGTTCTATCCGTCCACCTCTCCGAAGATGCCAAGTTGATTTATGGCACCGTGTATCAGAGGTTTAGACGGATGCGGCCGATGTTGTAGACTTCGTCAGATTCCCCCTCGCTTGAGGGGTTTTTGATTGTGGGGATGCTCTTCCCTGCAGGCGCAAACCCCTGCAGTTAATTACGCTACCGCATCGCGGTAACAACTTTCTCCTTCTCCAGAATTTCACTTCGTGTCGTGGGTGTTTGTTTTGTTTGTGGTTGCCCGTGGATTGTATACGGAGACTAGGTTATGCCGTCGCCCGTAGGACGTGGATTAGTCCAAATCCGTATTTACTTAGATTTGGGTTTGGTGTTTTAGTTTAAGGATACGTTAGCCGTATTGAGGCTAAAGTCAACTTAAACGTTCGTTAAGAATACGTTAGTCCTGTTTTGAGAGTAAGATCAACTTAACGTGGTGATCCATTTAATATATGGCCGTCGGGACTCGTCACCTCTCTGACGTCGTTGAAGGATTACAACGATAGGTGTCAGAGGAGTTCAGAGATGTACCCTTGAACCAAAGTCGATTTGGAGTTTTATAGCACATTTGAATGTTTAAAGATACGTTAGCCGTGTTTGGGGCTAAGATCAACTTAAACGGGACCGTTTAGATCCGGCAAAAGAGCATTTGGAGGCTATATTGTTCCAGTTTAGGGACGTGGTGGTCCATGTTCCAGTTTAAGGACGTGGTGGTCCATCGCTAGTTTAGGGACGTGGTGGTCCATCATTAGTTTAAGGATGTTTCGGTCCGATATTAGTTTAAGGACGTTTCGGTCCACGAGTTTAAGGACCCCACAGTCCGTATTAATGTGTGGTCGTCGGGACCCGTCACCTCTCTGACGTCGTTGAAGGATTACAACGATGGGTGTCAGAGGAGTTCGAAGATGTACCCTCGAACCGTAAGTAAATTGATTTAAGAGAGCAATCTTGCTCAGTCCATTTAATTTGAGGACTTACGGCCACGATTGGGCTAAGTCCAATTGAAAAATGTTCGACACTTTTATTTGTTTTCGGCCTATACTAGGGCTTGGCCCATTTTTAAATAATGCATTGCATTATTTTCTATTTTTGGTTTGGCTCTGCCCATAAAGGATGCAGAGCATCAATTTACTTTGGGCCCTGCTCATTTATGAATGATGCAGAGCATCAATTTTACTTGGGCTCTGCCCTTTTATAAAAGATGCAGAGCATCAATTTTACCTGGGCTCTGCCCATTTATTGCTTTGCAATTTAATTAGGCCTACTAGGTCTTTTTGATTTGGGCCTGGCCCTTTAGGAAATGCATTGCATTTGTCAGGCGCTTTGCGCCAGTCAGAGAGCGCAAGCGCTTGTGGTGTTGACACGTGTCACGCAAGTGCAGTGCGCTGCGCCAATGCGCTGCGCTTGCGCTGCTGACACGTGGCGCACTCTGGTGAGTTGCGCCAATTCCAGAGAGTAAGGCTCTATTTCAAAAGCGCATAGCGCAGATGGTTCAGATGCTGACACGTGGCGCTCTCTAGAGGCTTGCGCCAATCCGGGAGCGCAACAGCGCAGTTTGCAAGTGCAAGGCACTATAATTTGAGAATCTTTTAGAACCAATGGTTCATGAAAAAGTGCAAAGCACTGTTTGTTTTCTTTGATTTAATTAGAATCAAAGAAAACAAGTATTTCTTGTTTTTCTTGTTTTAAAGAACCAGTGGTTCATAAAATGTGCAAAGCACTGTTTATTATGTAAAGATCATTGATCTTGTTCTTAGATCAATGATCTATTAGAAGAAATTTCTTCTATTTTATGAAGGTTTTTACCTTTTTTCTTGAAATTTCTTCAGAGTTATCTCTGTTTGAAGTTCTTGATTTCTCACCAATGTTCATCCTTTTGATTTGGGGTCTAGGGGCCTTTATATAGTGCCCATAAATTTGTTAAATTTGTTAAAGAGATCTTTCTCTGAGTGATTTTGGGAATTTTCCCCACCGTTGGATCTTTGATCCAAGGGCTTCTGTTTTACAGAAGAAAATCTTCTTGTTTTAATAAGAACAGAAAGATTTCTTTGAAATCTTCATTCTGTTTGGCGCAACAGCCCCAGCGCACAGCGCAGCGCACAGCACAGCGCAACTGCGCTGACACGTGTCGCGCGGCGCACAGCGCAGCGCAACTGCGCTGACACGTGTCGCACAGTGCAGCGCAACTGCGCTTGCGCTGACACGTGTCGCGCAGCGCAGCGCTTGCGCCACTGTGCTTACGCAACTGCGCTTGCTGACACGTGTCGCACAGCGCAGCGCTTGCGCAACTGAAGCGTTGCTTCCTTTAATTTTATTTTAAATAGAGCTTTGCTCTGATTGGGCGCGCTGCCTTGGCCGTTGCGCTGACGTATCAGCGCCTGACACGTGGCGCGTTGCGCCCGAGGTTTGAAGCGTTGCTTCAAAATTTGAATTTTGAATTTCCAACAGAGCTTTGCTCGGATTGGGGGAAACAAGACGATATCACAACAATCCCTGTATACAATCCAGGGGCACAAACACAGAAGGAAACATATCTTCCCTCCCCATGCTCCATCAGAAAACGGAGCCGAGTCTTGACAGCAACTCATATAAAGCCCGAAAGACGATCGGAGATCATCTCACCCCAGCGTGGAGTGATCACCACTTCAACGTTCGTCTATACACAACAGACAAAATGTCACCACAGATTCTTGATTCGCGTCGACCCGTAGAGAAACCAGTGTCTTTGCAGGAATACCCCGATTCGTTTCAACCCCGAGGAAACCAGCGTCCTCGGCAAAATACTTCGTCTCAGGGAAACCAGTGTCCTTGACGAGAGCATCTCGATTCGCGTCGACCCGCAGAGAAACCAGTGTCTTTGCAGGAATACCTCGATTCGTTTCAACCCCGAGGAAACCAGCGTCCTCGGCAAAATACTTCGACTCAGGGAAACCAGTGTCCTTGACGAGAGCATCTCGATTCGCGTCGACCCGCAGAGAAACCAGTGTCTTTGCAGGAGTACCTCGACTCATCTCAACCCCAGGGAAATCAGTGTCCTTGGCAACCTCCTCAACTCAGGGAAACTAGCGTCCTTGATGAGAGCTTCTAGATTCACGTCGACCCGCAGAGAAAGCGGTGTCTTTGCAGGAAAACCTCGATTCGTTTCAACCCCGAGGAAACCAGCGTCACTTCGACTCAGGGAAACCAGTGTCCTTGACGAGAGCATCTCGATTCGCGTCGACCCGCAGAGAAACCAGTGTCTTTGCAGGAGTACCTCGACTCGTTTCAACCCCAGGAAAATCAGTGTCCTTGGCAACTTCCTCGACTCAGGGAAACTAGCGTCCTTAATGAGAGCTTCTTGATTCGCGTCGGCCCGCAGAGAAACCAGTGTCTTTGTAGGAGCACATCGATTCGTTTCAACCTCGAGGAAACCAGTGTCCTCGGCCAAATACTTCGACTCAGGGAAACTAGCATCCTTGATGAAAGCTTCTTGATTCGCATCGTCCCGCAGAGAAACCAGTGTCTTTGCAGGAATACCCCGATTCGTTTCAACCCCAGGAAAATCGGTGTCCTTGGCAAATACCCCGACTCAGGGAAATTAGTGTCCTTGACGAGAGCTGCTCGATTCTTCTCGACTCGTGAGGAAATTAGTGTCTTCGTGAGGACTTCCCGATTCGTCTCGACTTGCAAGATAAAGCCTTAGGCAGCAGGGATTAAAAAACTTGTTTCCTAAGCACTGGGACCCTGCAAGTCAGTCTAAAACGGTCTCTTGCATACTATCCACGAGTCTCACTCTCCAAAGTCGAATCTCAACAAGGAGGGAAACAACCGCTTACGAGTTCTCTCGACTCGTAAGAGGGAAAATTCTCTTATAAGATCCTTACGACTTATAAGAGAAAACGCACTTAGGAATCCTCACAATTCCTAAGGAGAAAATACACCTACGAGATCCTCTCGATCCGTAGGGAGAAAAGTCTTTATGAGACCATCACGGCTCATAGAGTTGAAAAGTCTTAGGCAGCAGACCTGAACCTGAGGCCTAAGCCATCGCTACCTCTTGAAGAAGCCAAGACAGGATGGTCGCTCTATCATCTGTCAACCATGTTTACTACGGCAACATACTGATAATAAAAGAAGGAATAAAGCGCAGAGATGACACGAGACATTGCAAAAAAAATGTGTATCTTTATTCATGAATTCAATCAAGTACAAGGTGAATCGTATAAAAGAATAAAGAATGGATACATTTTATTCAAAGAATACAAGTGTATAATTGATACAAAAAGCAGCTAAGGAGAAGGAAGCGTCTTAAATAGCCCCATCAATTGCTCCCGCACTACCTTTAATGCCTTTTCCTGATCAGCCGCCACCGCCAATTCGGCTTCCACTTGAGCCCGCTGATGTAGGAAGGTTGAGAGCTGCTCCTCAACTGCTTGCTGAGCTGCGTTGCGACCTTGGGAATCACGCTCAGCAACATCAAGCTTCTGCTTCAGTGCTACCCCATCAGAAATACTTTGCAGAAGGCCCTCGAAGATAGCCTTCACCCGGGCAGCGTTCGCATCAACTTCAGCACGTAGGCGAGCAGTCTCGCTTGAAGACTCTTGGCATTCCCTCAGCCTTAAAGCTGCTTCTTGTTCCAAATGGTGGAAGTAAGAAGCGCTTTGCTCGATCCATGCCTCCCGTTGAGTACTCGCGGCCAAAATCTCAGGGGCAGGACGCATCGACTCCAGCTGATGCAGGCGGGCCTCGATTTCCCTGCAGTGATTAACCCAAGACTCGGCGACGCCTTCATTATGAAAATTTACAAGCGTCGCCAGCATCGGATTAACCTCCGCAGCGAAATCTGCAGCAGATGGGGGAACGTCCGCGTCAAGCTCTTCAACATATCCGCTCAGCATTCCCAAACTCATCGCAGCATTCTTTGAAGACGGACGTCTCAAGAAGGGGCCTGCCGGCATTATGATGCGGGAATAAAGAGGGACTGGAATCGGAACGATAGCTGCAAAACAAAACACAGTCAAATGACGGTTCAAGAAAAATAGAAGAGTCATCAATAGGGGAATTTACTATACCAGCTGCAGCAGACGGCAAAGCCGGGAGGACCGGTGGCGCAACCGATCTTGCATCTCCTCCTTCGATTTGTAGCACTGCAATCAGGGCAAGGAAAAATCAGAAACAAGTCCATTGTTGGAAAAATAAAGAGTATTAATTGAAAATTATACTCACCGGCGCCACTGGAGGAAGCGAGCTCCAACGGGAAGGAGAAGTGTGGGCGCAGCACCTGATAGAGGTGATCAAAAAGCACTCCTGCAAAGACGTAATAGTACAACATTAGTACATAAATTATGCGGCCGAAAGATAAAAATAATGGGTTATAAATCCATACCTTCCAACATTTGCGATGGCACGAGAGAAGGTAGAGAGGTAGCCACCGTCAAGGCAGTAACTGACGGCGCTCCCTCGAGCAAAGAAGCATCAGCACTGGCCGCACCTGCGTTAAAAACAAGGATAAACCTGTCAGGAAGGATTGCAAGATAAAAAGAAGGACGGTAACCCGAAATTTACCTGATGATGATCCGGCCGAAACGGCGATGTTTCCCTCCATTGACATGAGACCACCTCCCGACGCCTCATCGCCAGACTCTACGGGAGCCGTCGTCGTGCTCGCGAGGCCAGGAGATGGCGGAGGACCGTAGACGGGGAGGGCAATGATTGGAGCATTGCCAGACTCTTGAGAAAGAGCGGCTGGCTTGTCCTCGGGAGTCATACCCGTCTCACCTGCTACTCCCTCGGGCTCGGCGGTCGCTGCTGTCTCGTCCGCCGTCGCCATGGGGTCGTCGGTCTCAGGCGCTCCGTCCGCTGCTGCCCTAGGCTCGGTTATAGCAGCCGTCTCATTTGCCGCTACCTCGGGCTCGGCATCGACAACCTTCTCTGGCACAGTTTCCTTATCCCCTAGCTTGGATCCAACAACCCCGGCTACGTCGCCCACCGTTGCTTCGGGATCAGCTGCCGCCTTCTCCACCGTCCCCTCAGGATCGACGGTTTCCGCCGCTCCCTCAGTTGGACTTAGCTCTGCAGGATGAGATATATAAGAACCGATAGGTTTATAATTCTTACAACAAAAGTCTTGAAAAACAGATTACCTGAGGTGGATTGATCATTGACCCCCTGAGCTGCATGCACCGCCCGCCTATGGGCAGTGGACAGGGCGACCGGAGACTCTTCTGGAGGAGTAGCAGCAGGAGGAACGGCACTTGAGCTCGCCCCCACGGCCAAAGCGGCTCTGCGTTCCTTCGCTTCATGCCTCAAATGCTTCCTCTCCTCCCGGGCCGTTATGACAGACCTCTTGGAAGCCTCCTTCAACGAGGCGCCGTCATCCGCATTCAGAATTGCCTCCAGATCCTTCAAAGCATCCATCATCGGCTTTTTGAGTCGGGTCTCTTGCGGTAATTCCAGAGAGGCCGGGACATCGATAGCTGGCCCGGGGAGAGTCCCCGCATCGGCTTGAGCAGTAGATCCCACGGTCCCATCAATAAGACAAAGAAAAGGTTAAGTTGGCCATAAAAAGGAGAACAAAAACTCAGTCAGCTGAAATGTACCAACGCCGGATAAGGCGCGTTTCCTTTCCTCCTCCTGGAAGGTCTTCAGGGAAGCAGCAATGGCTTCTTCGGTAGAAACGCCTGTTTAAAAAGGGGGAAAGCATTAGTCAAAGACAATAATAAAAATACGATGCAATAACGAAGAATGCAACTAATGATTACCTGATTGAGCGAGTTTAGCCAACCAAGCTTCGAGCCTTGCCGTTCGCTCAGAAGCCGCGATGGCGGCCTCCACATCGGTGTCTGCCGGATCTACAAAGAAGCCCTCGTTACTTCCATACTCACTCAGGCCTTTGGGGAGAGGGGCCTGAGGCTCTAAGCCAAGAATAGCATCGAGAGAGAGGATCGACTTCTTCTTCCTTTTCTGCACGCGGGCCCCGGGTGCACCCAAGATCAACTTGCGCTTTGCGGGCACCTTAGGACGGCGAGTCCCGTTGTCCGGGCCCACACCAGACTCAGGCGAAACTACGTTCACCGTCTCCAATGGAGCACGGGGCGCTGGCGGCACGTCCACAGCATCACGAGGCAATCCGCGTGGAGGGCTCAACACGTGCGGTGGCCCGGCTCCAGCATCTTTCAGCGGAGGAACGACCGGGGTCCTTGGCTTCAGGGGAGCCTTGCGGTCGCTGCCGGGAGGCGCACCCTTGCGGTCAACCAACATGCGCTTCTCCTCACGGATAACTGCACCCATTGCATGCGCGTACCAAGCCACGTACGAGTGGAGGACCCGGGGGACGCAGCTCGGCTCGCTGATAAAAAAGTGAGAGCCCGTATTCAACCGCATAAAATGGTGCATCGCGCTCCGTATCCCCTCCATGCTGGCCGCGGGCTCTTCCAAGAACGCCTCCAGCGGGACCCCCTGGTTATAGCTTGATTGTTGGGCGAACCGGTAGGGGTTGTACCTCATAAAAAGCGCCATCTCGTTCTGCCTGAACACCAGGTAGCCCGGCCGAATGGAGTAGAGGTGAAGAATCTCCCGGGCTTTCAGTACGGAGGCCCTGTCCTTGAAGCCGTCACGAAGCGCCACCACCGCCTTGGAGGTTTTTGAGCCGATGGTCACGACTTTATCCATAAAAGAAATCCTCGCTCCGACCAGGTGTGGACGAAGGAGCAACCCCCTAGCCTCCCGCGGAGGCGGATTCACGATCGAGGCGCCGATCAGCCGCATGACTCTTGGGAGTCTACACCTCTCAAAAAACGAAGGGCTCTTATGGATGCCGAATACCCCGTTGACATGCATTTCCATCCACGAAGTGAAGTAGTGCATCGAGAAATTGGAAGGCTGCACCCCAGGTTCATTAGCGTCTGCCGCCACGCTGAGTCCATTATATAGGTGACCCAACCCGGCGATTCCTATTGACAACTGTAGGCCAGCCACCATCCGATGCGCTGGGTAGAAAACGGACGGCCGCATGTAGCGCGGGTGCATAGGGATCGCGAGCTGCACAGCCACAATCCCAGAAACCCTAAAAAAGGTCTCCTCATCAATGCCCGGAGCGGCGATTTCTGATAAGAGCATGATGGCGGCATCGGGGAGATAGAAATCCTTTTGATCGTCTTCCGATACTGGTCGACGATCTAAGCCGAAGCCGAAAGGGTCATCAAGCTTGGCGAACTTTTCACTCCGCTCCGATAGAATCTCCGATCGAAGGAAGTGGGCGATAAAATCTGCAAAACTAACTCCCCGGACTCCTGATTCCAAATAGAGACCTTCGTATATGTTCAGCACCTTCACCAAGACCGGAAACTGGTGCTGAATAGCATTCTCCGGCGTCAAATCAAATACCGGCGGCTTGGTGGCGAAGATGTACTCGTCAGGAGGAAGCAGCTCCTCGTAATGCTCCCCCCTCACCGGCAAGCCCAAGATCTCAGCGAACTCTTCCAGGGAGATGGAGACCTCCCTGTCCGTCATAAGGAAGGTGTGGGTGGGGATGTTCCATTGTTCTATGAAGGCCTTAACCCACCACGTTGGAGGAGCGGGGTACTCAAACAGTGAGACGTAGACTGCGGAGTACAGACCGATCTTCATCAGATGCGTCCTCTTCACTGATAGGATATATCTGGCCCACTGCAGATATCCGGCCGGTTGTCGTGGGGTCAATCCAATATTGTATGCCTGTCCCCAAGGGCGTGCCTCACCTGACATATACGCCGCCCCAAGATGTCTACGGCTGGCGGCGGCTGCACGGGAATGGCAGCGATCGAAGGCTGGAGAAGATCCTCCGAATTCCAGTTCTTGACCTCCACGGCATACTTCACCGGGGGTTCATCCGCATAGGGGATCGACGAGATGGGCTTAGACGGTATCGCGGAACCGAAGCTTCGGCGACCCTTGATGATCTCATTATACCACCAGCCCCACAGGTGAAGGTTCTTGTGCTCGGGGTCATGATCCTTAATTAGAGCGAGCACCTCCCAGTCCATCGGCGCCTCGGGAAATCCTTCCTCTGAGCGAACGAATGGGAAAGACAGATCAGCAGACATGATTGCCTACAAATAACAATGAAATTCAACCGTCAGTGTCATAATTTAATTTTAAAAGCCTGACGCTTGATACTACACTGCAATGCAGTGTAGGGGGACCCACAAAATCTAGATGACAATGCATCAGTGGATAAGACAGCCCCATCATTGGATGAGACTGTCAATTAATGAGGAGATCTCCAAAAGAATATTCTCATTAATTATAAATCCCTAGAGATAAGGAGAAAATCTCCTCTTTCAGCGCAAAGCTCTGTCACAGAGTGACACTTGTCAAACTCTGGTCTCAGGGGCAATAAAATATTCCTCAAAAGATTAAAAGAGCCTAGCTCTGTGATAATGATGGAAAAATCCATCAAAGGAAAATTAATTCTTAAAAAAATTAATTAAAAAAATTTAAAAAAAATTGGGATCTTGAAGATCCAAGAAAACTCTTAAGAGTTCATCATCTTTGGATCAAAAGATCTTTATTTTTTGTCCATGAGCAAAGCTCTGTTCATGGGTTAAAAACCCTGGAACAAGATCTCTTTAGATCTATGGATTCTTGATAGCAAGGCTTTGTTGGTGAAACCCCAAAGGGGTTTTCTTTAGATCAAAGATCTATGAGAGCAAGGCTCTGAGATTCTGAAAATTAGAAAGCTTGAAGATGGTGAACATCTGTTGAGGACCAAGGGTCCTATTTATAGGCGCTTGCGCCCCTTCAACTCCTGAGTTGATCCGATGGTTGGGATCTTGCCACCGTTGCACTCACGTGTGCGCCGCGTGAGCACAACGGTGGGGGGCATTTGTTTCCCCAATCAAAGCAAAACTCTGTTTGAATTTCAAAAATTCAAAAATTGAAGCAACGCTTCAGATCCCTTGCGCTACGCACAACGCGCCACGTGTCAAAAGCAGACACGCCAGCGCAGCGCCCAAGGCAGCGCGCCCAATCAGAGCAAGGCTCTATTTAAAATAGAAATAAAGGAAGAAACGCTTCAGATGATTTGCGCTCTGCGCTGCGCGACACGTGGCAGCGCAGTTGCGCTGCGCTCTGCGCTGTGCTCTGCGCTGCGCGACACGTGGCAGCGCAGTTGCGCTGCGCTCTGCGCTGCGCGACACGTGTCAAGCGCAGGTGCGCTGGCGCCAGCTATGCCAACACTAAAACAGAATTAAAATTCCAGAAAGATCTTTCTGATCTTATTAAAACAATAAGATCCTCTTCTGTAAAACAGAAGCCCTTGGATCAAAGATCCAACGGTGGGGAAAAATTCCTAAATAACTCAGAGAAAGATCTCTTTAACTGATTTAACAAATCAAATGGCACTATAAAAAGGCCCCTAAACTCCAAGTCTAAAACACATTGAAACACACAGAGAATTTACAGGGCTCTTCTAAGAACTTTGAGAAGAATTCAGAAAGAAAGAAAGAAAAAGGTAAAACCTTTAGAAAAAGAAGAATTTTCTTCTAAAAAGATCAATGATCTAAGAACAAGATCAAAGATCTTCAGTAAAAAATGATAATATTAATAAAAAGAAGTAATTTACTTCTTTACTAGATCATTTGATCTACATAAAGGCATTGCCTTTTGATGACCCATTAGTTCTGGAATCTTAAAAGATTCTTTTCTTTAATCCAAAATTGGATCAAAATATTGACCAGTGCCCTACACTTTTAAAATTTACACTGTTGCGCTCTTGGGTTGGCGCAAGCCACCAGAGAGCGCCACGTGTCAGCCCCAGAACAAACTGCGCTTTGCGCTTTAAAAAACAGAGCACTGCTCTTTAAAAATTGGCGCAAGTCACCAGAGCGCGCCACGTGTCAGCGGCGCAATAGCGCAGCGCACTGTCGCAGCACACTGCGCTTGCGCTCACCAGAGCGTGACACGTGTCACCTGCGCTTGCGCCTTGCGCTGGCGCAAAGCGCCTGACAAGCCACGTGGCGCTTTGTCGGGCTAATTAATGCACTGCATTATTAAAAAAAGGGACAGAGCCCAACTAAAAAGGCCTAACAGGCCTAATCAAAAATGCAATGCATTATTAAAAAGAAGCAGAGCTCAAACAAAGGTCTGTCATACCAAAACAGATGCTATGCATCATTTAAAAAAGGGCAGAGCCCAAATAAAGGTCTAATAGACCAAACAAAATTAAACAGGGGCAGAGCCCTAGTAAAGGCTTAACAGACCAAATGCAAATAAAATGTTGAACATTTTCAACTGGACTTAGCCCAATTCTGGCCGTAAGTCCTCAAATTAAAATTGACTGAGCACGACTGCTCTCTTAAATCAATTTATGCCCGGTTCAAGGGTACATCTCTGAACTCCTCTCATATTTGTCGTTGTAATCCTTCAACGTCGACAGAGAGGTGACGGGTCCCGACAACCACACAACAATACGGACTGTGGGGTCCTTAAACTCATGGACTTATGCGTCCTTAAACCAACAATACGGGCTGTGGGGTCCTTAAACTCATGGACTTATGCGTCCTTAAACTAATAATACGGACTGTGGGGTCCTTAAACTCATGGACTTGTGCGTCCTTAAACCAACAATACGGACTGTGAGGTCCTTAAACTCATGGACTAATGCTTCCTTAAACCAATATTCGTCCCCAAAATGGAAATGTTGGACCACCATGTCCCTAAACTGGCAATGGACCACCATGTCCCTAAACTGGCAATGGACCACCATGTCCCTAAACTGGAACAATAGAGCCCAAATGCTCTTTTGTCGGATCTAAACGATCCTGTTAAGTTGATCTTAGTCTCAAATCAGACTAACGTATTCTTAACAAACGTTTAAATTGATCTTAGTCTCAAATATGGCTAACGTATCCTTAAACCAAAACCCCAAACCCAAATCTAAGAAAATACGGATTTGGACTAATTCACGTCCTACGGGCGACAACATAAATTAGTCTCCGTATACAATCCACGGGCAACCACAAACAAAACAAACACCCACGACACGAAGTGACCAGCTGGAGAAGGAGAAAGTTGTTACCGCGATGCGGTAGCGTAATTAACTGCAGGGGCTTACGCCTGCAGGGAAGAGCGTCCCCAGAATCAAAAACCCCTCGAACGAGGGGGAATCTGATGAAGTCTGCTACATCAGACGCATCCGTTTAAACCCTCGATACACGGTGCCATAAATCAACTTGGTATCTTCGGAGAGGTCGACGGATAGCACCTATTAGCATCTGCCCCGAATCTCAGGCGAGACGCAAAGTCTTGCGCGTCTTTCGGAGGGGAACAGTTCTGTGCAGAGGCCAGGGAAGAAGGGAGGGGGGAGAAGAGAAGGAGAAGATGGGAGAATGTGTTGACGAGGGTGAGGGGATGCAGGCGACGACGGCGAGACGCGGCGACGGCGACGAAGAAAGGTAGGATTTTGGGTTTTGGCACGAGCACGAGGGCAAGAGAAGAGGAAGGTGGAGGTGTTGGCTGCGATGGCGACGAGGCTGTTGAGGGAGTCGGCGGTGACGGAAGGCGAGGGCAAGGCTCGGGAGTGGGTTAAGGTTTTCTCGAGCGGGGGCGAGGCGGCTGGGACGAAGGAGGAAGGAGAGAAGATGGGTTCGTGGGAAATAGGGTTTGTAAAAAAATAAATAAATAAATAAATAAATAATATATATATATATAATCTGTAGGGAGAGAGAGAAGAGAGATCGAGAGGAGAGAGAGATCGAGAGGAGAGAGGGAGAGAGAAATTTGTTTGTTTCCGTAAATCTTTTTGGTTATTTAAATTTTTAAACAGTTGCTAATATTAAATATAATATTATTTAAAATTCGATATTTTGACTAATACAAAAATAGTCCAAAACACGCCCGGGTCGGGTCTAAAAATCCAGTTTTAAAATATGAAAAATATACGTATCAACCAAAACCAAAACAGGATATCCGGGTAATGAAAATGCATACCCCCAAGAACGGATGCACGTAGCGTGCACGTAGCTATCCAAACGAGTCTGTTTCACTGAACGGGACGAGAACAAGATGCGCGGATGCTACCACAGGGTTCGGGGTATCAAGCAGGCCATGCAATGTATTTTTAGAATATTTTTTGTGACTTAAATGTTATATATAAAAATATGCAGATGCCAGATATAATGCGAGTATGCAATGTATAAATTAAAATGAAAGTGTATGAGTCTACGCAACAAGTCAGGATAGATCACAAACATGAATCAAGACATGTTTCAAGCATGCGGGTCGGGTAGAATGAAAATACAAATGTCAAAATACTATTCGCACCCAAAACACAGTAAATCAAGAAACTAGCATAAATAAAGAAATACTTGACTAGAACGGGTATAAATGAACTAGGGTATTACATTATACCCAACTACAAAAAGAATTTCGTCCTCGAAATTCCCAAGACAAGAAAAGATAAACAAACAAGAATCTATAAGAATAGGTGTGGAAACTTCTGTCGAATCTCGTCTTCTCGTTCCCAAGTCGATTCCCCGTGCAAGCGATTTCCCCAAGAAACAAGTACGAGAGGTATAACCTTGTTCTTAAGGACCTTTTCTTTTCGATCAACAATCGACATCGGTCATTCCTCAAAGGTCAAATCCTCTCTTACAGTCATCTCCGAATGATCCAGCATGTGTGTTTCAGCTCGAATATACTTGCGGAGTTGAGATACATGAAACACGTCATAATATTCACCAAAGATTGTGGTAAAGCCAATCGATAAGCCACTTCTCCAACGCTCCAAAATCTTGAAAGGCCCCACGTATCGAGGACTAAACTTGCCTCAACTCCCAAAACAAATCACTCCTCTGGTCGGTGATATCTTTAAGAACACAAAATCACCAACAGCGAACTCTAGAGGTCTTCTCGATGTGTCAGCCCAACTCTTCTGCCGATCTTGTGCTGCCTTCATATGATTTCGGATAGTATTAACTTTCTCCACTGTTTGCACGATCAAATCCAGCCCCAACAATCTTCGTTCTCCAACATCGTCCCAACAAACAGGTGAGCGACACTTGTGACCATACAATGCTTCGAATGGAGCCATCTGAATAGTCGCCTGAAAGCTGTTATTTTAAGAAAACTCCACCAAGTGTGGATGATCCTCCCATGAACCCTTGAAGTCCAACATGCAAGCTCTCAACATATCTTCAAGAGTTTGGATCGTTCTTTCCGACTGGCCATCTTTCTGAAGATGATAAGCGGTGCTAAATTTCAATCGTGTCCCTAAACTTTCCTGTAAACTCCTCCAAAAGCGTGATAAGAATCGGGTATCACGATTGGAAACGATGCTTATAGGTACCCCATGCAATCTCACAATCTCCTGCATATACTGTTCTGCTAACGCTCCGTTGACTGACCAACTCGAAATGGTATGAAATGAGCTGCTTTGGTCAATCGATCAACAATCACCCAAACTGCATTGTTTCCTTTTGAACTCCGTGGTAAAGCTATCACGAAATCCATGGTTATATGTTCCCACTTCCATTGAGGAATCGAAAGTGGTTGCAATAAACCAGCAACCCTTTGATGTTCAGCCTTAACTTGCTGATACACCAAGCACTTCGCTACAAAGCGAGCAATATCCCTTTTCATACCTTCCCACCAGAAATGATGTCTTAGATCGCGGTACATCTTCGTGCCTCCTGGATGTACGGAATATGCAGAACTGTGTGCCTCTTTCATAACTTCTTCGCGAATATCTCCTTTTGGTACACACAAACGGCTACCATATCGCAACGAACCATCTTCATGAATTAACAAGTCCGTATGAAGTCCAGCTTCAACCTGTTCTCGAAATTTCTGCAATCTTAGGTCCTGCGACTGTGCTGCTTTAATATTATCGATCAATGACGACTGTACTTGCAGCTGCATCAACTGTCCCTAAGAGTGCGGTAGCACGATCTCCAACTCGAATCTCCGAAAGTCTTCGATAAGCTCCTTCTGTGCAATCAACGTCCGAATTGCTAGCAACCGACTAAGCACATCCGGCACAACATTAACTTTCCCCGGATGGTACTTAAGATCAAGATTGTAATCAGCCATCAGCTCCAACCATCTACGCTGCCTCATGTTAAGCTCTTTCTGCGTGAACACGTACTTTAGTCTTTTGTGATCGGTGAATATTTCGACCCTTTTGCCCAATAAGTAGTGTCTCCAAATCTTCAAAGCGAAAATCAATGCTGCAAGCTCCAAATCATGAGTTGGGTAATTCTTCTCATGGGTCTTCAACTTTCTCGATGAATAAGCTATAACCTTCCCATGCTGCATCAAAACACATCCCAAACATTTCCCAGTTGCGTCACTGTGAATCACCAATCCTCCGGAACCGTCTGGTACGGTCAAAGTAGGAGTGGTTATCAACTGTTTCCCCCAATCAGAGCAAAGCTCTGCTGGAAATTCAAAATTCAAATTTTGAAGCAACGCTTCAAATTTCGGGCGCAACGCGCCACATGTCAGGCGCTGATACGTCAGTACAGCGCCCAAGAAGGCGCACCCAATCAGAGCAAAGCTCTATTTTAAGCAAAATTAAAGGAAGCAACGCTTCAGTTGCGCAAGCACTGCGCTGCGCGACACGTGTCAGTGCAGATGCGCTAGCGCAGCTGCGCTGCGCGACACGTGTCAGCGCAGATGCGCTAGCGCAGCTGCGCTGTGCGCTGCTTGACACGTGTCACGCGCTGGGGCGTTTGCGCCAAACAGAATTAAGATTTCAAAGAAATCTTTCTGTTCTTGTCAAAACAAGAAGATTTTCTTCTGTAAAACAGAAGCCCTTGGATCAAAGATCCAACGGTGGGGAAAATTCCCCAAATCACTCAGAGAAACATCTCTTTAACAAATTTAACTAATTTATGGGCACTATAAAAAGGACCCTAGACCTCAATTCAAAGGCATCAACACTTTTGAGAAATCAAGAGCTTCAAACAGAAAGAACTCTAAAAAAGTTTCAAGAAAAAGGTAAAAACCTTCAAAAATTAGAAGAAATTTCTTCTAATAGATCATTGATCTAAAAAGAAGATCAATGATCTTCACATAATAAATAGTGCTTTGCACTTTTATGAACCTTTGGTTCCTGAAATAAAAAGAAGAAAAAAACTTGCTTTTTTCTTTGATCTAAATTAGATCAAGGAAACGAATAGTGCTTTGCACTTCTTTTATGAACCATTGATTCTTGAATCTAAAAGATTCTTAAATCATAGTGCCTTGCACTTGCAAATTGCGCTGTTGCGCTCTTGGGAAAGCGCCACGTGTTAGCATCTGAACTATTTGCGCTATGCGCTTTGAGATAGAGCTTTGCTTTCTGTAATTGGCGCAACTCACCAGAGTGTGCCACGTGTCAGCAGCGCAAGCACAGCGCACTAGCGCAGCGCACTGCGCTTGCGCGACACGTGTCAGCAGCGCACTAGCGCAGCGCACTGCGTTTGCGCGACACGTGTCAACACTACAAGCACTTGTGCTCTCTGATTGGCGCAAAGCGCCTGATAAATGCAAGACATTTCTTAAAGGGCCAGGCCCAAATCGAAAAGACCAAACAGGCCTAAATGGGCAGAGCCCAAACAAAATAATAAAAATGCTATGCATTTTAAAAGGGGCAGAGCCCAAAAGTAGATGCTTTGCATCATTTATAAATGGGCAGAGCCCAAAGCACATTGATGCTCTGCATCCTTTCTGGGCAGAGCCCAAATAAAAAAAAAAAAGAAATGCAAGGCCAAATGCAAACAAAATGTGGACATTTTTAATTGGACTTAGCCCAATTTTGGTCGTAAGTCCTTAAATTAAATTGACTGAGCAAGATTGCTCTCTTAAATCAATTTACGACCGGTTATAGGGTACATCTCCGAACTCCTCTGACAGTTTCTCGTTGTAATCCTTCAACGACGTCAGAGAGGTGACGGGTCCCAACGACCACACATGAATACGGACTGCGGAGTCCTTAAACTCGTGGACCGAAACGTCCTTAAACTAAACTCATGGACCGAAACGTCCTTAAACTAATATCGGACCGAAACGTCCTTAAACTAATGTTGGACCGAAACGTCTTTAAACTAATGATGGACCGAAACGTCCTCAAACTGGCGATAGACCACCACGTCCTTAAACTGGAACATGGACCACCTTGTCCCTAAACTGGAACATGGATCACCACGTCCCTAAACTGGAACAATAGAGCCTCCAAATGCTCTTTTGCCGGATCTAAACGATCCCGTTTAAGTTAATCTTAGCCCCAAACACGGCTAACGTATCCTTAAACATTCAAATGGACTATAAAACTCCAAATTAACTTTGGTTCAAGGGTACATCTCTGAACTCCTCTGACATCTATCATTGTAATCCTTCAACGACGTCAGAGAGGTGATGAGTCCCGACGGCCATATATTAAATGGATCACCACGTTAAGTTGATCTTAGTCTCAAACAGGACTAACGTATCCTTAATGGACGTTTAAGTTGATCTTAGCCTCAACACGGCTAACGTATCCTTAAACTAAAACACCAAACCCAAATCTAAGTAAATACGGATTTGGACTAATCCACGTCCTACGGGCGACGGCATTACTCAGTCTCCGTATACAATCCACGAGCAACCACAAACAAAACAAACACACACGACACGAAGTGAAATTCTGGAGAAAGAGAAAGTGGCTACCGCGATGCGGTAGCGTAATTAACTGCAGGGGCTTGCGCCTGCAGGGAAAAGCGTCCCCATAATCAAAAACCTCTCTAGCGAGGGGGAATCTGACGAAGTATGCTACATCGGCCGCATCCGTCTAAACCTCCGATACACGGTGCCATAAATCAACTTGGCATCTTCGGAGAGGTGGACGGATAAAACCAAATAGCATCTGCCCCGAATCTCAGGCTAGACGTCCTCACATCGTCTCCGCCGCCATTCGGAGGGGAACAGATTCTGGCACGCCCGGTGGGACCTTTTTCTCTTTCCACTCCACACTTCATGTGTCGTATTCGCGAACCAATCGCGGTTTGTTAACGGTTGCCTTTGGATTTCAAGTTTACTAAGATTTGGTCTCTCGCTTGGTGCAGAAGAGGAATCAAGCATCGATGGCCTCAACTTGTTTGAAGTGCTCCAACTGCAACTGCAGCTCGCGTCCGGCCTCAACTGAGGGCATAACCTACGGGCCCCAAGCGGCCTCTCTGTTCACCATGCCCGTGGAGCAGATTACTCAAGCCACCACGGGGCTATTTTTCGGAACTATGCTTCCGCCAACAAGCTTCAGCACCCCTGTGCCCGTACAAGATGCTCCTAAGAAGTCGGTCTTCAATCGACTTTCAGTTACTGCGGCCCCTCTCAACGGGTCGCCCAACACCGGTGCCTCGGTCTTCTCCAGATTGGACCAAAACTCTCGCGGACCCGCAATGAAGCGTGCAGTCTCAGAAAAAGTTATTCCAAAAGGAGTACCCAAACCTGCTCTTGAAGTCGTCAAGGCGGCTTCTCCTACAAAGAGATCGGGCTTTACAAGATTGACCGTCCCAACTCCCACTCCTACTCTTGCTGCTCAAAAGACATCAGTCTTCAATAGGCTGACACCGGCAACCGCCCCACACCCGAATAGGGGGCAAGAAGAAGCTGTTTCTGTCTCTGAGCCAATACCGACGACTCGTCGCGCCCGACGACGCCACTGGCGCCGGGTAAGGAAGACTGGGGGCAACTCCCCTTCTGGGATAACTCCACCAGCTCCAAAGGCGGAAGTCAATGCTGCTGTTCCAACTGGGAACAGCTTTAAGCTGCTGAATAGGGTACGCAGGAACTCACCAACTGCGGTGCTCAGAAGATCTCCTCCACCGGTAGAGACTGCCGTGGAAACAGAAAAACTGGAGCAGCCTCCTCAATCGCTGTCCTCCAGGATCTACAAGACATGGTGACGAGTCCGAGAATCTGTCATTGATCCTAACTTCTCTCGCCAGCACAAGAAGTCAAAAGGCCAGCAGGAAGAAAATCCCCTGGTCAAGCAACGAAAGGCGACGACTGCTTGGGTGCCCAAAGAAACGGACCCCTTAACTTCTACGGCCCATAAAAGAAGAAGGCTGGAGAAAGTGCTGACGCCGATGACGAATATCAAAGGTGGTGAACCCAAACGCCCTAAGTCAGGGGGCATTGTGGTTCATACAGTCTACATGGCGTTTGGTAAAGAGGGCAGTCGCATATCTACGGGTCATCGACCAGTTACGCGATCCGTGACCAAAGCGCAGGAGCAACAGCAGAAGCTCCAAGAGATGATGAACGCTATGGCCGCACTTACTGGGCCAAAAGAAACCCCTGAAACGTCCTCGGATGAACGCCAGGAGGAAGAAACCGACGCCGAATTCCTTCGTCGAATATTGGAAAAGAAGGACAAAGAGGCTGCTGAACAAGCAGCCAACATACAGCGTATTGGCCTCCTGTTCCAAGACATGGTGGGGATGATGATCCAACAAGATCCTCCGGCCGAAGATCCCCCGATCATCCTTGAAGACGATAAAGGAGAGACGTCGAATCCTCCGCCAGCTCTGTCAGCAGCTAAAGAAGAGACAATCTCCAAAGCTGACTTGAACGAGTACATAGCCCAGCAAATACGGGTTCATCATGCGACTGAAGCAGCTGGCCAGGTCGTAAGAACAGGGCGTCCATATCCAAGTTGGTACGATCAAATCAAGTACCCGCCCGGTTACACAATTCCTAAGTTCCATGTCTACAAGGGGACTGGCAATCCCCACCAGCATGTTGCCCAGTTCAAGGCACTTTGCGGCAACACCGGCGGTGACGACAAGCTGCTGCTTCGCCAGTTTGTTGGAAGTTTATCAGATACGGTGTTCGAGTGGTACTCTGAGCTCCCGAACGACTCGATCAAGACCTTCGCGGAGATGGAGCTGTTGTTTACTCAACGTTTTGCAAGCGCCAGTTGTTCAGACCATAATATTACATTTTTCATTCCCCTATTCTTATCCGTTTTATAAATAAACAGGTACTCTTGACGCACTTTTGTTGCATGTTACAGGATACAGGGCTTGGATGCGAACACAGTGAAAAAGATGCAAGTTGTTACAAAAGAGAGACTTTTGACCCACAAGTAGAAGAATTCTAGTGACGAAGAACAAGTCACAAGTGTATAAGGCAATGCAGTCCAAAATACCAAACTGAACGGTCAAAAGATACGTACAAGTTTTCACTAAGGATCTGGAGAAAAACCAGAAGCCAAAAATAGAAAAGAAGTATAAAAGTAAATAGCCCAAGAAGCCCTGAATGAAGCCCAGAAGAATCATGCTCTAACTCCTTTCTTTGGCCGCGGAACCGCGGCCAAACCCAGCCTAGCGCCGCGGTTCCGCGGCCATCTGGAGCCCGTGTCGGTGGAATTTTGCCGTGTCGGTGTGTCGGTGCAGATGTTGGGATTTTTAGGGGCAAATCTGTAATTGCATATCTACGAGAGTCTGTAACCCTAGTTTTCATGTTTTCCTATAAATTGTATTCCCAGATCTGTAAAAACTCATGCCCCTTTTCAATAAATAAAATTCAGAATTTCTGGGAGTTATATTCAGATCTATTCTGTCTTCTTGCTTGGAGGGAGCCATCGAATTAGTAAGTAATTTTATTTCTGTTCCTTTAATTAAAATGTTTTCTCATCCCCTAATGAGCGAGTAATCTCATCACTTGTTAGGGTTAGCCTTAGGGAAAGGGTTGAGAGATGAGATCTCTCACCCCTTTCAATGCCACATTCACCTAATGAATTAGAACTCCTTGCATACGCGCACAACTGCTCCCTACGGCACCCTACCCCTCTAGGTAACGGTGAACCGTAGTATAAAGGGCCGGTTGCGCGCGTTTTCCATGGGGGTTAGGGTAATTATCAACAAAGGAAGGATACAAATCTAGAGGAAGAAACATCTTCCCAAAAGATTTGGATCCACTTTATTGATAATTACCGTAACATCTAATAGATCTAAAAAAGAAGGCATTGAAAGCGGTGAGGAAAACGTTAATCTCCAAAACTTCCCCTAAGCCTAACCCTAGCAAGACTTTAAATTAGATTAATTTAATTGATTGATAGATCTAGATTTTCATAAACCAACCAAAACAACACCTTGAATCAACTCGTTAAAACATATTAAAGAAATTTACCCATCTCTGTGGATCGATCCGTACTCACCGGCTAGCTGCAAAGTGATGCCGTTTCTGATTACGGTAAATACAATTTTTTTTGGATTAATCAAATGGCGCCGTTGCCGGGGATGGCGTAATATTTCTTTTTGTGAATTTTCGGGTTGATATAAATTTTTTTAAAAAAATTATAAAAATCTGAAAATATAAAAAATACAAAAATTATCAATTTTGATCTGTTTGAAGGGTGTATCTTTTGAATCTTGCAGGAACAGCGATGAATTGCGGATCTAGAAATTTACAGAGGGCCAATCAGAAAAGTACATATCAGAAAAGAAGGGAAAATTGATCACAGAACAGTACAAAAATTGTCAGACCCTGATCCCCTCAAAGGACCGCGTTTCCGCCGCATAAGGGGGCCCCACGCCGCGGTTCCGCGCCTCGTCTGCCACGTCAGCACACCAGATTTGCTCTGTTTGTTTCCTCATTCTCCCCTCTGTGACCTCCATATATCCACTGTAAAAAAAATTTCTGCAGGGTTCTTTGTGCTAAAAAGTCTTTCTCCCCCTTCTAAATAACAGATTTTCTGCAGATTTCTTTGCGCCGCGCTAAAAAAAATTGATTGCAAGTGAAATTTTATTTGTTTTGCATAATTTAACCGGACTCTAAGGGGCTAATTGACCAAACTCAGATTGGGTGGGGATTTCATCACCCTTCCCAGGACCCCAGAAAACACCTAAAGCATTTTGAATCGACCACAATTAATTAAAAAAGACTAGACTCAGACCTAAGGACATCGAGCTCAATAGGAAAAGGACTAGTATAGGCATCGACCGTTTATCCTAACCGACATTGCGGTGTCTAGGCTAGTGGTTATTAATTAGGCCCACTGTAGTGGTGGTTCTTTCCCACTTACCTGGCCGTACTTGTCGGTGAAGAGGTGGTTTGAGGTCCTATCTCTAGCCCTGGTTAGGAGCTGTCTAGCAGACCAAGGTGACCCTATATCTAGGCCTGATTGTGCATGTGTGGTTGATACATTTGTGTCACGAGTCCCTTTTCAATAACCTCTTTTGAAAAACTCTCACATAAAAAAAAAAGAAAAATCTTTTCAAACTTGCAACTTGTCGTTAAGAAAACTTGCAACTCACTTCCACTACTTCCCTCCATTGACGTTATCTTACCCCCACATTCTATTTTTCTATTTTTCTGACTACACTACCCCTTTTAGTGTATGTCACTTTGGACTAGGGATACTAACGCCCGATTAGTCCGTGTTTCGTTGGTACCGACCGACGAACCTTTCGACACCGAAGTCGACACTCCATCCACTTTCTTACCCTCAACTTCAAATTCTTTCACCGAAGGCATGTCGGGATTCGACCCCAACAATACCTTACCGACGGGAAGGATTCCACCTCCGTTAGGTGCGAATAACCCGAACCAGCTGCCTGTTGAAGCGCCCGCACGAGTTGCGCTCCAGGATCTCTTCTACCCCGTCCGCACGTCTTTACCTACATGTCTTTCACCCCCACCGGCAAATGGGGATAATTTTGAAATAAAACCACATTTCATCAATATGCTGCCAAAATTTCATGGTTTGGAATCTGAAGATGCATATATTTTTATTAATAAATTCCAAAATGTGTGCGCTATGATGAAAACAACCCAATTAAGTGATGACGCAATAAGGCTAAGGGTCATTCCTTTCACCTTATGTGACCTAGCCGAGAAGTGGCTATATAGCACCGCATCACATTCCATTAGAAATTGGGATGAGTTTGTGAGAGCTTTTCTGAAAAAGTTCTATCCTCATCACAAAACTGCTAGAATCCGTAATGAGATTATACAATTTTCAAAGCTTCCTTCCGAACCATTTTGGAAGTGTTTCGAGAGATTTAAAGACCTACTTGTTCAATGCCCTCATCATGGGATCGAAAGTTAGCAACTTTGCCAAACATTATACGAGGGATTGAACGCAGCAACGAAGCAGTTGCTAGAAACAATATGTCAAGGTCATTTTCTCTTCAAGTCTAGTGACGAAGCATGGCAGTTTCTTGAGGATCTTAGTGAGCAAACAATTCAGTGGGAGAGTACCAAGACCACAGCATCTTCTTCTGTTGGTCAATCTAGGGCAGGCATACATCAAATAGATATGTCGATTGCTATGAAGGCCGAGATGGCCTCACTTATGAAAAAGCTAGAAGCCATTGAGACCAAAATCTCATCGTCTTCTCCTGCCCCTACTCTACCCACACGAACTGTTTGTGCTTGTTGTTCTAATCCATCACATCTAACCGAAGAGTGTCCTTATAATGCACCTATTCAAGGACAGGATCAAGTCAATGCTGCATTTCAGCAACGACAAAGAAATGATCCGTACTCTTCGACATACAATCTGGGGTGGAGGAGTCACCCGAATTTCGCTTGAAACCAAAATCAACAAGTCCAAGGGAACAATAATTTTCAAAGACCTCCTCCACAACAACAACAAGCACCCTTACAAACTCAAAACCAGCAACCTTTCTAACAACAACCTTATACAAATCAAACGAACAATTTAGTTCAACCAAATGATGATAAGGTTAGCTCGCTCGAGAAAAGTCTAGATGCATTTCTCAAGCAATCTACAGAATCCACAGCAAGATTTGAAAGTTATGTTCAATCTTTAATGCATAACAATGCCTCACACGATCAAAGTATCAAATCTATTGAGGCACAAATTGCACAATTAACTGCTGCGTTGAGCGAGAGAGAAAAGGGAAAGCTTCCATCTCAACCATTGCCAAATCCCGGTCACCCACAAAACGCATATCACAATCACAATGTAAATGCGGTGACCACGTTGAGATCCGGAAGAGTGTTGCAAAATAATGTGGGAACTAGTGATGACATCCCCGCCAGTGGTTCTTCTTCTTCTTCTTCTTCCTCTCCATCGTCACCTTCCCCTTCTTCATTTTTTTCTTCACCTTTTTCTTTAGAGCCTATTCTCCACCCTTCACACGGCTCTACTTCTTCTAGCTCGAACGGATCCATTTCTCACAACACGAACACATCTACACCGGGATCCGTTCCTACTCCACATTCTACTCCACAGACATTTGACTCAACAAATTTTCCAAATGCACCATTTCCAAACAGGTTGAGTCCCAATAAACCAACTGCACAAGTGGAGAAGATTGTGGAGTTATTTAAGCAGGTTAGCATAAATATACCTCTCTTAGATGCAATCCAACAAGTCCCTTCATACGCGAAAATCTTAAAGGGCTTATGCACCTCAAAGAGAAAAGCATCTCAAGTACCCAAGAAAGTGCTAGTGGCTAGTGCAGTGAGCAATGCTATTAACCACCATCAAACCTTACCCCAAAAACGAAAGGACCCCGGCTGTCCTACGATTTCCATCACAATTGGGGATAAGAAAATTAATCGAGCGCTTTTAGATCTTGGGTCTAGTGTTAACCTGATTCCCTACTCCGTGTACGAACAATTAGGGGTTGGAGAGTTGAAACCCACTCGTTGCACTCTCCAAATGGCTGATCGATCAATCACCCATCCAAGGGGTCAACTAAAGGATGTGTTGATCAAAGTCGGGGAGTTCATATTCCCCGTTGATTTTATCGTTATGGATACACAACCTGTTGCTAACCCAAGAAACCAAATTCCGGTGATTCTCGGTCGACCATTTTTGGCCACTTCCAATGCTGTGATAAACTGTCGCAATGGCTCCATGACTTTATCCTTTGGGAAAATGTCTAGTGAGTTCAATATTTATAAGATGGGAAGTCTGCCCCCCGTACTTAAAAGTAGTACACGAGAAGTTTGCTCTATTCACGAAATCACGCAGGAGGACTGCGAGCTTAAAAGATTCTTGTTTGATGAAAACAGTTTTGACGCCACTAGTGCGTCCCTCCTTGAGCCTACCACCGTTGACACAACCGATATTGATTATGAATGTTTTACTTTTTCGGATGATGACGACTCACAGCCTGAATATGAGGCTTTTGAATTTTTGGATGAGTTAGTCGAGCCATCCGAATCGGTTGTTTGCAGTGATTTCGAACCTGTGTTGGAGTCCTTTGAGTTCGAGGTAGATTCCGAAATGATTCTTTCGCCTCCGAAACTCGAACTCACGCCCTTGCCGTCTCACCTTAGATTTGCTTACATAGGTGAGAATGAGACCTTTCCCATTATCATATCGGCCTCTCTAGCCCTCGAGCAAGAGAACGCCCTCTTAATGGTCTTACAAGATAGGCGGCAAGTTTTCGATTGGACTACGGCGGACATCGAGGAGATAAGTTCCCTCATAATTGAATATCATATACAATTGATGGATGGTGCCGAGTCAATAGAGGACCCACAGGAACATCTTGGGGATATTGTGGTGAGTCAACCTCCTTTAGAAGTTGAAATACCCCCATTTCTTTTAATAAGCTACGAGAATGCCAACATTCCACTGATTGCTGATCAGTTACATTCTCGTTTTGATGCATCACCATCGCCTGTATATTTACCTCCACACCTCCCATACCACTACTTCTATCTTCCCCAATTCTTTGTGGACCGCTACAATTTATTCTTCCACCAACCAATACTCTTTACCGATAAAATTTTCAACTGGTTGGTGTTGCTCTATGCAAAGTTTGGCAGTAATGTCTAACATAGTTTAAATGAAGTTTGGGGGAGGGCCTTTTTGTATATATTTTTGTTTTTCTTAACAATAAAAATTTCGTAAATAAATAAACAGGGAAGTGCCGGTATTTTGACCCTCTTAGTTTAGTATGACAGTGAGGACACTGTCAAGTTCAAATTTGGAGGTATGCTCGGTACGTCTTCATCCTTCGCATTCATTTGTACATATTTGCATACTTATTTGAAAACCCATAAAAATTGAAAAATTTAAAAAATTATAAAAATCAATGTATTCAATTTTGGTCTTATCTGACTTGAGTTGACTAATAGGTTAACTAGCTAGGAGCAACTAGATCTTAAACTTAGTAAATTAAAAAACCTAAAAATAACATCCCTTAAAGTTTAACGCTAGAAAGTATATGCCTTGTAATTTATTTAGAAATAGGTAAATTTTGGGTTCACTTCTTGGGTTAAGTCAAAATGAGGAAAAAGTATTGATGTTCTTATTAGAGTATGAGTTTGAAAAATAGTTCCTAACTTAAGTCTAGATTCTAAAAATGTATACCCTATAATTTGCACAAGCACACACCTTGAAACTTGGAATAGTAGAAGAGACCTTGAAAGGCTCTTGTCTAAAGTCCTTAGTACAATGAAAATAAAAAATAAAAAAAAATGTGAATAAAGAATAAAAAAATGGACACTGGTTTGTGTGATTACTTAAGGCTGTAAGAATAGAAAAAATATTTAGCGAGGGTGCTTCATCACCTAGTGCCTTGACCAACTGGTTTGGGAGTCACTGCTAAAAGCCTTGGGTATTGCAAAAATTAGGAAGTACGCTTTTAAAGTGCAAACACATTTTGTAATCGGTCGTTGGTACCTCAAGAAGTATTAACGGTCGCATGAAGGATGTGTAAGCAAAAATTCAATTAAAAATTCACGTATTAATAAGTACTTTGGACAATGGACAGGGGCATGATTGCTTGAATTGAATTTCCAAGTGTAAGGGTGATCTATACACACACGTAGGGGTATGTGATTGGAATTTAGATAAGAGAGAGGAATGAAAGATAAAATTTGTATCTTTAATAGAGTTGATAGAAAATTCCTAAGTAGAGATGAAACCCTAGAAGGAAGACTTAAGAGATGCCGAAAGCTAAGTAGGTCTACATAACATATATTATCTTAAGTTAAATAATGAGGAAGCGTGAAGAATATGGGTGGATAATTTACAAGAAGAAGATAATAGAATTCCTTGTTAGAAGATCTAATTGGAGAACAACAGTCAATGGGCCGAATTGATAGGATTTTATGGGTAGTATCCGCTGAAAACCCTCAGGAGACAACACTCCTCCTACTAGGGACACCTAGAGGTTTAACGGCTTGTTGCACGAGCTCAGTGCAATCGCGTTTCCCTGCGAAAGTGTGGTTAGGATTTTAGTAAATAAAAAATAAGTTTGCTCGAGGACGAGCAAAAGGTAAGTTTGGGGGTATTTGTTCAGACCATAATATTACATTTTTCATTCCCCTATTCTTATCCGTTTTATAAATAAACAGGTACTCTTGACGCACTTTTGTTGCATGTTACAGGATACAGGGCTTGGATGCGAACACAGTGAAAAAGATGCAAGTTGTTACAAAAGAGAGACTTTTGACCCACAAGTAGAAGAATTCTAGTGACGAAGAACAAGTCACAAGTGTATAAGGCAATGCAGTCCGAAATACCAAACTGAACGGTCAAAAGATACGTACAAGTTTTCACTGAGGATCTGGAGAAAAACCAGAAGCCAAAAATAGAAAAGAAGTATAAAAGTAAATAGCCCAAGAAGCCCTGAATGAAGCCCAGAAGAATCATGCTCTAACTCCTTTCTTTGGCCGCGGAACCGCGGCCAAACCCAGCCTGGCGCCGCGGTTCCGCGGCCATCTGGAGCCCGTGTCGGTGGAATTTTGCCGTGTCGGTGTGTCGGTGCAGATGTTGGGATTTTTAGGGGGCAAATCTGTAATTGCATATCTACAAGAGTCTGTAACCCTAGTTTTCATGTTTTCCTATAAATTGTATTCCCAGATCTGTAAAAACTCATGCCTCTTTTCAATAAATAAAATTCAGAATTTCTGGGAGTTATATTCAGATCTATTCTGTCTTCTTGCTTGGAGGGAGCCATCGAATTAGTAAGTAATTTTATTTCTGTTCCTTTAATTAAAATGTTTTCTCATCCCCTAATGAGCGAGTAATCTCCTCGCTTGTTAGGGTTAGCCTTAGGGAAAGGGTTGAGAGATGAGATCTCTCACCCCTTTCAATGCCACATTCACCTAATGAATTAGAACTCCTTGCATACGCCCACAACTGCTCCCTACGGCACCCTACTCCTCGAGGTAACGGTGAACCGTAGTATAAAGGGCCGGTTGCGCGCGTTTTCCATGGGGGTTAGGGTAATTATCAACAAAGGAAGGATACAAATCTAGAGGAAGAAACATCTTCCCAAAAGATTTGGATCCACTTTATTGATAATTACCGTAACATCTAATAGATCTAAAAAAGAAGGCATTGAAAGCGGTGAGGAAAACGTTAATCTCCAAAACTTCGCCTAAGCCTAACCCTAGCAAGACTTTAAATTAGATTAATTTAATTGATTGATAGATCTAGATTTTCATAAACCAACCAAAACAACACCTTGAATCAACTCGTTAAAACATATTAAAGAAATTTACCCATCTCTGTGGATCGACCCGTACTCACCGGCTAGCTGCAAAGTGACGCCGTTTCTGATTACGGTAAATACAATTTTTTTTGGATTAATCACCAGTGAACGTACCCCGATGACGGCACTGATTAACGCCGGGGTAAAGCCAGGCGAGACATGGGTCCAATATGCTATACGGTGGCGAAACTTATGGTCGAAGTGCGAGCAGCGCATTGAAGAAGCTCCCGCAGTAGGTATGTTTGTGGGAACCCTTGATCCGCAAGCAATCATCTCGCAATTTATGATGTTTTTCAAGCCGACTACCTTCCAGGTCTTGATTGACAAACTAGCGCAAATGGATCAGATGGGCCATAAACCCCCTCTTCCAAAGCCGGACTCCCGAAATGACAAGGGGAAGGGAAAAGCGATCGTTGTCGCTAATGCTCAACAACAACCGAGCGACTCGAAGCCGGTTGTTCGTCAAAGTAATACGCGTCCATACGTGGCCCTTGAGGAGAGGCTAGGACGTTCTTATTCCTTTCCCCGAGATAAGACGAGATAGTTATTCGAGCTGGCGTTGCTCAACCGACTCATAAACCTGCCGGATCCAAAACGTCCGTCGCAACCAAGTGATGTCAATGAGCCCAACTACTGTCCTTATCATCGAGTACTGGGCCATCCGATCGAAGATTGCTAGGTTTTCAAAAATTGGCTTGAAAACCAGTACCGACAGGGCAAATTCGCGTTATCTGACAAATGGAAGGTGAATCCCCCGCAGCCCCACACATCTAAGGGGACGAATACGCCGGGGGCAACATGCTCCGTCGTTGAAGAAGCTCCTTGGGAAGTTGTATTATCAACCAAGACAAAGATGATGCTAAACGATCTTCAGACATGCCCAATGATCAAGTGGAAGAACCCGTTGGAGCAGCAGATCATTGAAGGGATGTTGAAGCCTCGTCCAACTCAAAAGATCGATGGACATGGCCTGAGCATTCATAACCAGCCGTCGAAATCTTCAAAGAAGAAGAAAAAGAAGTCAAAGAAGCCCGTGAAGCCTGGCGACAAGCGTACGGACTTGCAAAAACAAATTGACACGCTGGAGGAATACAACCAGAAGGCACGGACTCCCATTACATTCCAAGAATTCCTCAATCACGTCTTTCAAGAGGAAGATGAGGGAGAAAGTTCATCTGATGATTCTGAGGAATGCGTGGCGAGCTGTCATGTGATTTCCCACTTGTTCATAGACGATGAGGAGACTTCTTGTACTGAAACGCTGGGGGCAGATCCCGAACCAAAAATTCTAGAGCCATCAGATGAAGTAATCGATGCATTCCTTAATGAAGCTCTCTTAAAAAGCAAAGCTGATCGGGAGCGCGAGGCGGTCATATTTGAAAGTGCCAAACGCCAGCGACTTGATGAAAGAGCTGAAACGATCCCGCTGGAGCAAAATGCCTTCAACATCGACAAAAGCCAATTCAAGATAAGGAAGAGGTTTGCTAAGGCCATATCAATGGGCATGAAGCAACCATCCTCCGAAGGAAAAATTACTGGTGAAGGGGAAATGTGTTAGTTATATGTATGCCCTAGAGGCCATTACTGTACATAGG
Organism: Agapanthus africanus; assembly: GCA_030015575.1. Taxonomy (NCBI): domain Eukaryota; kingdom Viridiplantae; phylum Streptophyta; class Magnoliopsida; order Asparagales; family Amaryllidaceae; genus Agapanthus; species Agapanthus africanus. Next base: position 176,329,747 of record JASDDO010000026.1, on the reverse strand, counting down.
ATGTATATTGTAGTGGATGCTGGGACATATATAGGGAGGACTTTCTTGCTCGACATGATAGTATGCTATCTGGTTGCTCTTTACCTTAACGTGTATACTGATTGTCTCTCTGTTACATGTTGGTAAAGCCCTTAGGATGTGTACTTGACTACCTAGACTATGATGCAGATCATACTAGTGGGGACAGATAGTCTATAAGTACATCCTTCAAAGTCCCTAGTCGTGGGTGTATCGAGACGGGGCATCGATATACCAGAGTAGACTAGCGTATTCCTTCTCGACCCATACAGATGGGCGAGGGATGATCCCATATCCTTTGGTGTTTGACATCAGAGATGATATACGGGTGCTCAGTGGAGACTGGGTACACTGGACGGACTCGCCGAGAACTCCCAGATGGTATTATACCTTACGTCAGATGGCAGTTCTCTGGTGACACTGGTACAGAGTAGTCTGTTGACCCGAGATCGTCATAGAGTCTTGTGTGGTTCCCACTGTGCTTTGATTTCCATCTTACCACGTCCAAGAGGGCGTGCAAAACGGTGGTTTTTGGGTACAGTCCCGAATCACATGGAGGCAATGAGCGATAGGAGGGGATTCATCTCTCCCGGTATAGGGGTTGATGTTGCGCTGTGTTCGATTGGCTATAACCGGAAATCCCTGGCCAGGGTTGCTGAGATTTACTGGTAAGTGTTACCAGTAGTTTCTCGAACTGTTATAGACCTCGTATCGACACGACTTATCAAGCTATTAGGGTCTGACGTTTACCACCCCTAGGCGAGATATGCGACATATCAGACGATCAGACCGGACTGTACGGTAAGAGTTACTGGTTGGATTCACAGGAGTGTGAGCGGGCTTGCTCGTCGATCTTCTGATCGCTCAATACCCGGGTGGCCGTTACGTTTAGCAAACCGCTTGCGGCTTGTGGGTGTTTGATAAGATCATCACCTGCTGCCGGCGTATTGACGAGTCTTTAGAGTCCTACACAGAGGTTTCCTGGCTCAAGCGAAACGAAATAGGAGCGCATATGAGATATGTGCGGGACCGAGAATAATGCGTGTATGTGATACCGTATTCTATTCTCGCGATGAATGTGTCGAATGGTTGTATGCAATATAACCTAGTTATCGAATCAAGGATTGATTCGATAAATCGATACATTGGATATTAGTCGGTTATATGCGATATGACCGGATCGTTAAATCAAGTGTTGATTTAATGATTTAATGTATAATTATATATTTGATATATTACTTTGCATTAACTAATATTGGTTCACTTTAAATGGATTTTCTCGCTCGGATGTGCACATTGTATATTCGATATAGTTTTGTGCACTTGATTGTATCATGTTTGATGATACATGTTTACTTGTGTTTGTGTGAAGATTGAACCATGGTTATATGAATGGTTAGGGTTATGATTATTTATTCATTCATTTATTTATTTATTAGTTTTGGAAAATAATAGCAAAAAAGAAAAATGGTGGCTTTCTTTGTTCTTTCTTGAAGCTTCATGAAGACTTTGACCAAGTGACCATTTTTGTCTCATGCTTAACCCTAACCATTCCACTCAACCATGATTCATTCTCTACACTTGACCATGGTTATATTATGATAAGTATTCATATTATTTTCTTTGAGGATAATACTTATCATAATATAATCTTCATCTTCTTCTTCTTCTTCACTTGAAGAAAACCTTTCTTCATCAATGGTGATTGATGAAAATGAGTGAGAAATCCAATTCTAAAGTCTACCCACTTCCTATTTCTTCATCCTCTACCTCTTGCCAAGTAGTAGAGTGTGTTTCCTTCACAAGTTTTCTTGACTTGGTGAAGTTGGAGCTTGATCTAGCGATGCCTCGACGTAGATCATCTTCGGCACGTCGTCGATGACCTAGCCCGCTTCTTCTCCGATGAAGCCGACGCTAGAGCCCGGGATTGCATGAGGACAGCGGAGAGGACTTCATCATGGAGCCATGAAGGTGGAGGACCGGATCTACAAAGGTTGTATTTCCGTATTCTTGTAGTTAAGTGTTAACTAGTTTGTTTTTCGCCTAAACTTCTAGCCAACGATCCGTATTAGGGTTTCTTGGCACCGTTAAAGTTTGAAATTGGCATGGTTGATACCTTGTGAGACCTCACTAGTGTGCCTAGGAACCCTACAGTGGTATCAGAGCCTAGCTAGAGCCTTAGGCGATGCGTAGACGCAATTTGAAGCCCGAACGAACCCGAAACCCTAACACAAACAGGCTCTCTGGACTTTTTCTAAAATCTGGAGTTTTTCGAAAATAAAAATATTCAGAAAAATCAGCAGGAAGATCTAAGGGTTACTGCAAAATTCGAGAGCCTAATTCCTTAATATAGCCGCGGATCCACGGCATGAGCATGCTCATGCGGCGGTTCCGCGGCCACTTTGTCTTTTTGTGCATCGAATTTTGCACCTTAATTCTTAGTTTTCAGTTCTGGTTTTCCTGGGAATTTCTAAAATTTATTCAAGAGTTGAATTTTCTGGGATTGTTTTGGGGATTCGGTGTTTCGATCGGAGTATCAGATTTTGTCTATGTGGCTTTCCGGATAATTTTTGAATATGTTAAAAAGTTCGACCGGATATAAATACCCAATTTTTCCCCTGTCGGGAAATTTCCATGTGTTGGATTTTTCCGTGGTTTAAAGACGTTCTAAGTAGTGCAAGTAACTCGATGGACCCTCTAGAAGACAACAAACCTTAACTCGATTATGTGACCGTCTTGAACTGCCCTTTGAACCTTCGGGTTTGGGGCAGTACGGCGTGCCACATGTGAGGCGTTGGCTTGACCCTTCTACGGCTGGACCGTTGGTACTGAGGCACGAACTGAATGTTTTTAGACTTGTTTCATGTGTTGATCTATATCGGGAAAACTTGGGTGTTTGACTGTTCGATCGAAAAGTTTAACATTTTCTATTTATCTGGAATGGGATACAATAATTGGAATTCACAAAAGTTATGAGATAACTGAATGAATGTTATAAATCTAGCGGTTTAGTCTCACTTGATCGGTTGCCACGGAATTTTGATGTGATCAAAAATCCGTCGCAATCACGTAGCGTACGTGGATACTCGCCGGGTAAACTTAATAGACAGCCTCACTCCATAGCCCCGACCAAGTGACTGTAGGAGAACCCCGTAGCCGAAAGCGTCCGTTCGGGTGCTCGCGGCAGCGGTGTTCCGCCTTGGTGCACTTTGTCGACGGTATTGGGGGTGCGGCCGTCTACTAAAGTTTGCGACGAGCATTCGATCAGGATGTCGGGAATCTTGTTGAATTGCCCGACTTGATATTGAAAAGTGTTTTCGATTTTGAGACTAAAATGCGGGGTTTATAATTGTTAGGCATGTGATGTCTAAGGTAATCATTTGATTAGGCATGCGATGTCTAAAGAGATTGCGGATTCCAACTGTTGTAGTTATACTCTTTCTTTTCTGTGACCGTAAGTGTAATATGTGATATCGCCGGTTTCGTTGCTATATGTCAACGACAATTAGGATACGCATGTTTACTTACGTTGATGACATGTGATGTTATGTGTTGCTGGATATGTTATATTGGATTGTTGTCTTTGAATAGCCGGGGGGTTTTATGTGAGATGAGTGTTTTTCATTTTCATTCATGTAAAAACTTGTATGTAATATTCTTTTATTTGGGGCACTTCCAGGTTGCGGAAGATGTCACCCTTTGTATATTATTTACTTTTCCGCACTAGGATAGACCCAAGGAGGGGAGCACAAGTAACCGGGTTCTGGGGTCCAGTGGGAGACCAACTCGAGGAGTCGAGTCCGGGTCTCCTAACTCTTGAATTGGTAGGGTTGCTTGCCGCTCTCGTAGGGGTCTAGGGGTGTGGGTTTGGCTATTCATCGCGACCGTGGAATCCGTGTTTTATACTGGCTCGTATTGAAAACACGGACGTCCTAGTATATCCAATATTTCATATGTTTCTTCTGCTGCGATATCTGTGATGTGATCATGTGATATGTTCTGTGATGGATACTTTATATAGTATATATGATATATTATATAGGCGTTACTTATGTTTTACACCCGCGCTAGCCCTGCCCCACTCTGCCGTTAATTACCTAACCTAACGGTGCACGAGGGGACATCGAGGCGAATGCGGATGGCATAAGTGTACGTCGTATTTATCTGTGATGTTTAGGTAATTTAAATGATGGGACTTCATTAATGTGATTAATGAAATAAAAGAAACCTTAGATGTTGTAGAATCGAATTTCAAAATAAAACAGGTAGCTACAGTTCTTGCTTTGCACAGCGGTATATATGATATATCCTGCACCTTATTCGATGAGGAAAGGACCGAGATCCCTTCACCGGGAGTGACTCCTTTAGCAATAACTGGCAAATGCTACACACTCGGTTTGTCTTTTGATTGCTTTTAAGAGTTTTTGCTTTGCACAGTGATATATTTGACATATCCCGCACCTCATTCGACGAGGAAAGGACCGACGATCCCTTCACCGGGAGTGACTCCTTTAGCAAAACTAGAAAAGCCTCAAAAACACTCCATTTTAAAATCATTTGATTCTATAACGATATCAAGTTCATTACGCAATAGGTTTTCAGAAAAACCTGTCGTAGCCCTTCGTCATTTCAGATAAGTACTAGTTAGTATTCTTGCTACGTTTGTTGACTATGTTAAAGCGTAGTGTGCGGTAGCTAATTAGTGCTTATCTGTATAAGCATATGATGTGATTGGATTAGGGTAGTCGTGCGACTTTGTTGACTATGTTAAGGGTCGTGCGGGTGGGTTTAATTCAATCGGGAAATGACGGGTTGAACTTGACTAGCACTTATGATTTGTTGACTATGTTAAGGTCATATAGCTGCTAGGGGCAAAATATTATCAGGAATTTCAAGTGTTGAAATTTGCAATGAGATTGCATACCTTCTATGAGATAGTTGGATCCCGATACCCACTGCGAGTAAGAGTTACTCCTGGGAGAGTTTTACACATTACAATTAGCCGATCAAGTAGGTGTCTAGAAAGGTGTCAACGGGGTTACGCCTCTGGGAAAATGAGGTTTACATTAATTAGGTTCGTGCGAAAGCACGGGGGACCTCCCTCAAAGTACCGACACTGGCCTGGCTGAAAGATTGGCGAACTTGTAGTGTGTAATTAATCCCGGCTAGTCTTTCCTTTTAGGGTTTGAAGGAAGATTTGATAAAAAGCAGTGGGAGCCATCCTGATTAGATAAAATAATAACCAATCTATTCTTGCAAGAGCGCACGCTGAGTGTTTTCTTCTCTCTCTCTCCTGGTAGCGACCATATCACGCCTTAATCAAGATAATAATACGGATATTTGACCGAACCCGCTTGTTATACTGAGCTGGGAACGTTGGTCCCGCTCCAACTTATAATTGTTATAAGACAGAGCAGGAAATTGGGGATTACCAGAATTCCCGTGCCGCCCAAACGAAGAGAGTGCATGCTGATGCATCATCTTCGGGTGTGTTCATTACAAAGAACTGTTTCTCTGTATCCTCTACGTCCTGGGTATGTGATACCAGATCAGGATCCCAGATATGTAATCTGTTCCATAGGGCTACAGAAAGGTAGAGAACTGAGAACGGGTGATAAGTTTCATGAGACAGAAAACGGAGCAAGTGTTGCAGCCAATTCTGTTGGTCACTGTCATCCTGTATTACCAATACATTGATTCTGAACAAATGCTATTAGATACCGAACCTGATATACAAAATCATATCAGTCTCTTTATTAGTAAAGAAATGATAAAATTTTGTATTGTTGGATAATGTTTTGAACATTTCCTATATCAAAAGTTGATCGGTTCAGGCACGTTATCTAAAAGCATTGATGTTCTAAATCAAACTACAGTTCTTAGTATACGGAACACACACAAGAGGAAGAGTTCAGAAATGAACGAATCCTTCTTAAGGCATTGTAGACTAGGTCATATCTATGCGACCCAACTGGCTGTAATTACATATAGATGCATATTTAAATCAGTTTGAATTTACATCTTGTGAAACTCGCTAGTCATGTCACAAAGATATAATGACACCAGCTCTGTTTATTGGAAACAGAGAAAGAGTTGATGAACTCTTGGGACTGATACATGATGATGTATGTAAGGTCTCCTGTCTACACATGCCAGGACTGGTTCTTTATACTTCATTACATTCTCTGATGATCTTTCGAGATTCAGACCTATGTTCCTGTTGAAACACAAGTCCGAACCTTTTGAGATATTCACAGAATATAAGCGAGAAGTAGAGAACCAGAATACGGGTATAAGTATTATGTCCTATGATGAGATCAAGGAGGAGAATACTTGAGCACGGAAATCCTGGATTATTCTAAAGGAGAATGAGATTCTCTCTCAGCATTACTCCTCCGTATACACCATAGCACGATGGTATATCGGGGTGGAGCAATCACACCCTATATGATAAGGTGTGCTCTATGATGAGTACTACTGAGTTACCTATTTCCTTTTAAGGAGTTATGCACTTGAGAAGCTGCATACCTATTGAATAGGGTTCAAATCAAATCAGTTGCCTACCACTTCATATGTAATATGGAAAGGGAAGAGCCCATATCTTAAGCTAGTTAAGATTTGGGATTGTCCGGCCTATGTCTAAAAGCAAAATCCGGACAAGCTTGAGGCAAGGTAAGTTATGTAGAACTGGAAGTGTTTCAGCTATACAAACTACAGCAAATGATTTGGTAGAACCGAAGGATTCAATAGTAACCAACGAACCTCAGCCTCTCCGCCGATCTAGTAGGGTTCCTCACCCACCTGAGAGATACTTCGGTTTCTCGATGACAGTGGGAGCGAGGATTGCATCATGAGATGATGACCCAACTAGTTTCGAGCTGGCCATCAGGAGTGGGACTCTGTAAGAATGGCTGGATTCTTAGCGATCAGAGATGGAATCCTTATACACCAACAAAGTATGGACTTTGGTTGCTATATCTGAAGGGTTAAATCCCCATCAGGAGCAAGTATATCTTGAGAAGATTACTTGGTGTATATGGAAAAGTTGAGACTTTCAAAGCTAGACTTGTTAAAGGTTTTCTTCATCGACCAGGCGTGGATTATGATGAAACCTTTTCTAAGTAGCTATGCTTAAGTCCATCCGGATCCTACTTGCCACGGCTACATACCATGACTACGATATCTGGCGGTTGGGTGCCATGACTGCTTTTCTAAATGATGTTTTAGAAGAGAACGTCTATAAGTACACAGCCAGAGGGCTTCGTAGACAGTGGGAACAGCGGAAACGTGTACAAGATGCTTTATAGGATAAAGCAGGTATCGCGGAGTTGGAACATCTGTTTTGATGTGTTAGTCAAAGAGTTTGACATCATCAAAATGGTAGATGAACCTTGTATAAACAAAAAGGTAGTAGGGAGTATAGTGTACATCCTCATAGAGTACGTGGATGACATACTCTTGATAGGGAAGGAGTTTCCTATGCTACGCTCGATCAATCTCCGCTTATCACAAGGATTCTCCATATAGGATCAAAGTGATACCTCCTAAATCCTGGGTTTTGGATCTATGAGATAGATCTAAATGGGTGTTAGGATACTCACTAGATGTAGTGAGAAGGTATCAATTGGTCCTGGGGAGAATCACTGGAAGGGTTCCAGGGTGATAAAGACGACTGAAAGTCAGTCACAGGCATTGTCTTTACCCTCAGTAAAGGGACGGTATGTTGGAAGAGTTCCAAGCTAGATACCGTGGCATACTAGACGATAAAGGCTCGGTACATCGCTATTTAAGATACTACCAAAGAGGCAGTCTGGATGTATATTTGTTCATGAGATGAACTTAGTTTCTCCCATTGTGTGACAATGGGGTTGTGGCTTATGCCAAGAAACGTCCGTCCCATCAGTGATCCAGACATATTCTAAGGCAGTGTCACCTGATCATGGAGATGTTTGATCTCAAAGGGATCGAGGTTAGGAGAGTAGACTCAGAGGACAACACGGCGGATCCACTCATGAAGGCCTATTCCCAGAGAGAGATTTTTATGGGATGGTTGAGTATGAGATACTACGACCACTGCTCCAGATGGCCCTAGTGCAAGTGGGAGATTGTTAGTTATATATATGCCCTAGAGGCCATTACTGTACATAGGATGTATATTGTAGTGGATGCTGGGACATATATAGGGAGGACTTTCTTGCTCGACATGATAGTATGCTATCTGGTTGCTCTTTACCTTAACGTGTATACTGATTGTCTCTCTATTACATGTTGGTAAAGCCCTTAGGATGTGTACTTGACTACCTGGACTATGATGCAGACTATACTAGTGGGGACAGATAGTCTATAAGTACATCCTTCAAAGTCCCTAGTCGTGGATGTATCGAGACGGGGCATCGATATACCAGAGTAGACTAGCGTATTCCTTCTCGACCCATACAGATGGGCGATGGATGATCCTATATCTATTGGTGTTTGACATCAGAGATGATATACGGGTGCTCAGTGGAGACTGGGTACACTGGACGGACTCGCCGAGAACTCCCAGATTGTATTATACCTTACGTCAGATGGCAGTTCTCTGGTGACACTGGTACAGAGTAGTCTGTTGACCCGAGATCGTCATAGAGTCTTGTGTGGTTCCCACTGTGCTTTGATTTCCATCTTACCATGTCCAAGAGGGCGTGCAGAACGGTGGTTTTTGGGTACAGTCCCGAATCACATGGAGGCAATGAGCGATAGGAGGGGATTCGTCTCTCCCGGTATAGGGGGTTGATGTTGCGCTGTGTTCGATTGGCTATAACCGGAAATCCCTGGCCAGGGTTGCTGAGATTTACTGGTAAGTGTTACCAGTAGTTTCTCGAACTGTTATAGACCTCGTATCGACACGACTTATCAAGCTATTAGGGTCTGACGTTTACCACCCCTAGGCGAGATATGCGACATATCAGACGATCAGACCGGACTGTACGGTAAGTGTTACTGGTTGGATTCACAGGAGTGTGAGCGGGCTTACTCGTCGATCTTCTGATCGCTCAATACCCGGGTGGCCGTTACGTTTAGCAGACCGCTTGCGGCTTATGGGTGTTTGATATGATCATCACCTGCTGCCGGCGTATTGACGAGTCTTTAGAGTCCTACACAGAGGTTTCCTGGCTCAAGCGAAACGAAATAGGAGCGCATATGAGATATGTGCGGGACCGAGGATAATGCGTGTATGTGATACCGTATTCTATTCTCGCGATGAATGTGTCGAATGGTTGTATGCGATATAACCTAGTTATCGAATCAAGGATTGATTCGATAAATCGATACATTGGATATTAGTCGGTTATATGCGATATGACCGGATCGTTAAATCAAGTGTTGATTTAATGATTTAATGTATAATTATATATTTGATATATTACTTTGCATTAACTAATATTGGTTCACTTTAAATGGATTTTCTCGCTCGGATGTGCACATTGTATATTCGATATAGTTTTGTGCACTTGATTGTATCATGTTTGATGATACATGTTTACTTGTGTTTGTGTGAAGATTGAACCATGGTTAAATGAATGGTTAGGGTTATGATTATTTATTCATTCATTTATTTATTTATTAGTTTTGGAAAATAATAGCAAAAGAGAAAAATGGTGGCTTTCTTTGTTCTTTCTTGAAGCTTCATGAAGACTTTGACCAAGTGACCATTTTTGTCTCATGCTTAACCCTAACCATTCCACTCAACCATGATTCATTCTCTACACTTGACCATGGTTATATTATGATAAGTATTCATATTATTTTCTTTGAGGATAATACTTATCATAATATAATCTTCATCTTCTTCTTCTTCTTCACTTGAAGAAAACCTTTCTTCATCAATGGTGATTGATGAAAATGAGTGAGAAATCCAATTCTAAAGTCTACCCACTTCCTATTTCTTCATCCTCTACCTCTTGCCAAGTAGTAGAGTGTGTTTCCTTCACAAGTTTTCTTGACTTGGTGAAGTTGGAGCTTGATCTAGCGATGCCTCGACGTAGATCATCTTCGGCACGTCGTCGATGACCTAGCCCGCTTCTTCTCCGATGAAGCCGACGCTAGAGCCCGGGATTGCATGAGGACAGCGGAGAGGACTTCATCATGGATCCATGAAGGTGGAGGACCGGATCTACAAAGGTTGTATTTCCGTATTCTTGTAGTTAAGTGTTAACTAGTTTGTTTTTCGCCTAAACTTCTAGCCAACGATCCGTATTAGGGTTTCTTGGCACCGTTAAAGTTTGAAATTGGCATGGTTGATGCCTTGTGAGACCTCACTAGTGTGCCTAGGAACCCTACAAAATGTACCCCTCCTATTTCATGTATCATCGGAAGATTTCGCACCCCACTGAAGAGTGCAAAGCTTTCGATAGATGGTGGCAAGGATATGTTGTTCACCGGCAGCATTTTAAGCGGGAAAAGCGCAGGACCCGCCGAGAGCAAAATGGTACGACCGAAGAGCTTAACAGAACCACCGGCAATTGCCGCATGGTCAACGCCGGAGGATCACAAGTACTCACATTCGGGAGCGATTCTGATGAGGAGCTGGCTCTTAGCCCCCTCTTTAAAGAGTCCACTGCGGGAAAAGAAGAAGAACCGAAGATTTGTGAAAATATTCGGCTGCGGAGTCGGACGCTGCCCGAAAAGAATCTCGGACCCTCAAACAAAAAAGATAAAGGGAAAGAAAAGGTCTCTGAGGATATCGCCCTAGACGACCAAGTCATGGAAGAGCTAACTGCCAAAGACCCGCCGAAGAAAAATAAGGTGGATTACAACGTCTTAGCGCATCTGAGGAAACTACCCTCGCAGCTCAGCATTCTTGACGCCCTTTTACTATCAAAGAAGGCGAGAGATTCGTTAATTAAGGCACTATAGGACCCGGAGCAGTTCCAAGCTTTCCTAGCCGAAGAAAAGATGAAAGATGAATTGGAGGAAGTGCACACGGCAGATGTCACTTTTGGCGACGAAGACCTTCTCCTTGGGACATGCGAACACAATCGCCCTCTTTACGTCTCAGGATACTGCCACGATATAAAGATAGGCAAAATCCTGATCGACAATGGATCGTCTGTTAACCTACTCAATGTGCGGGTGTTAAAGGAAATCTGCATGAGCGTCCAGCACCTCGCTCGGGACAAGATCACCATCTCCGGGTTCGACTCCTAATCGTCAAAGACTCTTGGATCTGTGATACTGACGCTATGCTTCGGGCTGCTCGTCACGGACATTAAATTCCATGTCATAGATGCCAGGACATGCTACAACGCTCTGCTCGGCTGACCATGGTTACACGAGTATAACATCATCCCTTCTACACAGCATCAGTGTATGAAATATTTTAGGGATGGTCTCGAGCATATCGTGACGGGAGAACTAAATCCGTTTTCCGTGAATGAAGTTCGCAAATATGAAGATGCCAAATATTTCTTGCTGAATTTTGAAGACACGGAAAGGTGTCGCAAGCCGGAGAATAAAACTAACGCTACCATCCCTGTCTTCGGCAGTGTTACCGAGGAGAAAGAGGAGATAGTTTATTCGGGTCCTCCCCAATACACCAAGCCGGAACCATCCGCTCCTACGTTGATCTTTGGTAGTGATTTGGAGGATGAGGTCCATGCTGTATTCTCTGCTCGACCTTCAATACGAGCTTCCGCTGACGAAGAGCAAAGTCTGCAAGTCGCTATGGTGCCGTTTAAACATTATAAAGAACTAGATGCGCTTGATACCGACAGTGTAGAGGACCTGCAGATGTTCTATGTCCCGCCCAGGCGAGAAGGCGAGGAGGCAATTCTATTCTACCGCTCTGAAGAAAACAAAGTGGGGAAAGAAATCTGGCATGGGGCAGATCCTACGCTGGACAGACTTTGACCCATCCGTATGCCCAGATATTATACAGAAGGCTTGAAGAAGCTGTTGAAGCGCCAAGGGATACCCTTCAAACAGACCGTTAGAAAGGCCAAATTCTATGACAGGGTCTGGAACGTCCCCGGGACTCGGCACAAGCTGCCTAATGGCAGGATGGAGACAATCGGGCTCGGATACATTCGCCCCAAGAAACGAGAGCTGATCCGCGACTGTTACGTCGTGCACGACTTCAATGAAGAAGCAGATGCTCAACGGGAGGACACTAATCCTGAACCAGTAAAAGTTCCTGATGCAAAAGTGCCCAGTCCGTCGTTCGAAGAACAAATGGACAGGCTTATAAGGGAAGCTGGTCAAAAAGTCCGAGATGATCACAACCGCGAGATGGCCATCTATGAGAAAGCCAAAATGCAACGCCTCCTTCAACAGGCCGTCAAAGATGAAAGTGCCGCCCCCTGCCAACCTGTTATAAAAAAGGCTCGACGCAAAGGCAGAAACAAATCAAAAGGCCAAAAAGGCGCTCAACAGCAACAAAGCGGAGGTAAGAGGCCACACAAGCGGGAGTCGAGCGTTATTGATCTATCCCTCACGAAGAAAATGGGTCGAGCGTACTCATTTACTCGGGACAAGACGAAGAAGATACTTGATCTTACTCTAAAAAATCAGATGCTTACACTGCCAGAGTCCAAGCACCCCGAACGAGCAGGCGATGTCTCTGACCCAAACTATTTCTCTTACCATCGAGTAATAGGGCATCCTCTTGAAGATTGCTTCACCTTCAAGAATTGGGTTGAAGATCAGTATCAGCTTGGCAAATTCGCTCTGTCTGACAACTGGAGGGTAGCGCTGCCACAGAAGCACGAACCCAAAGCCACGAGAACAGAACCAACCCCACATTGGGATTGAAAGCGGATTCGCACTTGTCACATGATAACAATATTAAAAGAAGGGCCCGAGAACATGGACAACCTTCCCTGGTGCTTCGAAAACAGCAATGATGAGGTGATCTCAGAATTTCCCCCAGCTCCGAAAGAGCTAGAGGATGGAATACATACCACTGCAGATAGCCTCAAGAAAATTGAGTTGGAGATGGCAAGTGACCTACGACCGACATTTGTCAGCGAGCTGCTGTCTGAAGAAAGGGTGACTGCGTTTAAAGACCTGCTTATACAGCACAAAGATTGCTTTGCATGGAACTACTCCGAAATGCCGGGACTAGATCCAGAAATTGCTGTGCACAAATTGGCAGTATCCCCGAACGTCAAGCCAGTCAAACAGGCACCAAGAAGAATGCGGCTCGAGCTTGAGATGAGTATCAACGCCGAGGTCAAAAAGCTGATCGACTCTGGCTTCATTCAGGAAGTCCAATACCCTGAATGGATCGCCAACATCGTCCCGGTGATGAAGAAAAATGGGATGGTGCGCATATGCGTGGATTTTCGGGATCTCAATAAAGCCTTCCCAAAGGATGATTTCCCGGTACCAGTCACCGAACTGATGATAGACAACACGTCCACTCATGAGGTTTTCTCCTTTATGGACGGCTCGTCAGGGTATAATCAGATAAAGATGCATCCCGAAGACCAGAAGCACACCGCCTTCAGGACTCCTTTGGGTATATTCTGTTACAAGGTGATGCCCTTCGGTTTAAAGAATGCCGGTGCCACCTATCAGAGGGCCATGACGAAGATCTTCGATGACCTTATACATGAAATCGTCGAATGTTATATTGATGACCTCGTGGTTAAGAGCAAATCGTATAAAGAACATCTCGAACACCTAAAAACTGTATTTCAACGCCTTCGGCAATATAACTTGAAGATGAACCCTCTCAAGTGTGCATTCGGAGTTTCTTCGGGCAAATTCCTGGGATTCATCGTCCGAAACCGAGGTATTGAAATAGATCCGTCAAAGATCAAGGCGATCATGGAAATGCCTCCGCCAAGGACTCTTAAGCAGCTGCGATCTCTCCAAGGGAAGCTCGCATATATACGGCGGTTTATAGCCAACCTCTCGGGCAAGTGTCGTCCTTACAGTCAACTGATGAAGAAGGGAACCCCGTTCGTCTGGGATCAAAAATGCCAAGGCGCGCTGGACAAGATTAAACAGTACCTGCAGAACCCGCCAGTGTTGGCTGCTCCGGTTAAGAGAAAGCCTCTCATTCTTTACACGACCGCCCTCGAAGGTTCTTTAGGCGCATTATGGGCGCAAGAGAACGACCAAGGGAAAGAAAGAGCACTATACTATTTAAGTCGAGTCCTACTGGGGGCAGAAAGCAATTATTCCCCCATTGAAAAACACTGCTTGGCGTTGATCTTCGCGATAACAAAGCTCAGGCACTATGCGTTGGCGCACGAGATCCGTCTCATTTCAAAGGTGGACCCCCTTAAGTATTTGACGTCAAAGGCCATATTGACGGGACGACTCGCTAAATGGGCCCTGCTCTTGATGGAGTTCTCGATAACGTATCAACCTCTCAAGGCAGTGAAAGGCCAGGCCATCGCCGACTTCCTCGCTGAGCATCCGATACCCGTCGATTCTCTTTTAAATTGCGATCTTCCAGACGAACATGCGTTTGATGCGATCGACGGCAGTGATACCCGATGGGAGCTTTATTTCGATGGGGCATCTTCCATGAAAAAGCGTAAACAAAGTACCCCTATAATCAAATCAGGGGTAGGCCTCATCTTCGTGACTCCACAAGGAGGGATAATGCGCTTCGCTTTCTCCTTAACAGAGCCGAGGACAAATAACGAAGCCGAATACGAAGCTTTGATAGCAAGCCTCGAGATCGCCATCGACATGGGAATTGAAAACCTCCTCATATACGGAGATTCTCAACCGGTCGTTAGTCAAGTAAACGGCGACTACCAAACGTGCAAACCGGAGTTGGTGAAGTACGGTGAAAAGGTGCAACAACTGTTGACATAAATTCCTTCCTATACTTTGGAAAGCATACCGCGCGCAGAAAACAGCAAAGCAGATGCATTGACCAAACTTGCTAAAGAACTGGCTGACGAAAACCTCGATGATGTTAGAATCGTGGTACAAAGCCGTCGGGTGCTAGCCCCAGCAGAAATATCTTCGGAATCATCCGAAGAGAAGGGGCGACTGAACAGACAACCTTGAAAATAGAAGACCGGAAAAAGGCTGAGGACTGGAGGGAAGTCTTCATAGACTACTTTAAGTCCCACCGAATGCTTGAAGAAGCGTCCACAAGACATCAGCTCATAAAACGAGCTCTGTCTTTCACCTTCGTCAATGATACTCTATACAAGAGGTCATTTGATTCCCTGTGGTTGAGATGTATGGGACCTGACGAAGCGAAAAGAGTCGTCCAGGAAGTTCATGATGGAATTTGCGGTTCTCATCAAGCAGGCCCGAAAATGAAGTTGAAGATCAAACGGATGGGATACTACTGGCCCACGATGATTCAGGATTGCCTCGAATATGCGAAGCAATGCCACTCATGCCAAATCCATGGGGACTTCATTCACCAACATCCAAATCTATTACATCCAACGGTGGCTAGCTGGCCGTTCGAACTGTGGGGAACTGACATAGTCGGCCCCATCGAACCAGCATCGTCCAAGGGACATCGTTTCATCCTGGCGACGACTGACTACTTCTCCAAATGGGCAGAAGCGGTACCATTAAGAGAGGTGAAGACAGAAAATATCCTCCACTTCTTCAAGACGCACGTCATATATCGGTTTGGAACGCCAAGACGGATCATCTCCGATAACGGACCAGATTACAGAAGCCACAAGATCAGTTGCTTCGCGCAACAACACAATATAGACTGGAGATATTCTTCAGTTTACAATCCGCGAGCTAATGGTCTAGCTGAAGCCTTCAACAAGACCCTGACGAAAATCATGAAAAAGACGGTGTCCCGAAATAAGAGAGACTGGCACGAGAGACTGCAAGAGGCTCTGTGGGCATATCGAACAACGTTCAAGACGGCCACCAACGCAACACCATACGCGTTGGTATTCGGTACAGAAGCAGTACTCCCCCTCGAAATAGAATTACCCTCTCTACGAATGGCAATCCACTACGAGCTAACAGATGAAGAAAACGCTCACCTTCGGCTTGAGGAGCTTGATGCTCTTGAAGAAACACGGCTCATAGCGCAACAAAATCTGGAAGCTTATAAAGCAAAGATGACGCGCTCATATGAAAGATTGACCCGACCGAGGATATTCCGCCAAGGCGAACTCGTGCTAGTGGTCAAAAGGCCTATGATCCCCAATCGCGCCAAGCGGGGAAAATTCGAGCCAAACTATGAAGGCCCGTACATCATAGATAAGGTCTACCAGGGTGGGGCCTATCTACTCATAGATATGCACGGTGAAAGGCCTTTCAGGCCAATAAACGGTCGCTTCCTAAAAAGATACTACGCTTAATGAGTCACTGCCTAGGTCAATGATAGATGACGACGACTATGTCCGCTCGCTATCTTCCTAAGCTCAAGCTTTATAAGCAGTAGCCAGCCTTCTCCATGACGGACCGAAATGTCCTTAAACTAATAGCGGACCGAAACGTCCTTAAACTACTACCGCAGCATTCTTAGGCTGACGGGATAAAAAAAATAAATAAAATATAATAAAAAAACGGTATGTCCATAAGCAAAAAGGGCACGGATGAAAACCCGAAAGGGCTCCGTGAGTAAAAACAGCAGGGCTACCGGCGAGTGTTCGTGAAAACCCGGAAGGGCGCGACCTCGTAAAAAAAAAGAAGAAGAAGAAGAAGAAAATTTAAAAAAACGGTATGTCCATGAGCAAAATGGGCACGGATGAAAACCCGAAAGGGCTCCGTGAGTAAAAACAGCAGGGCTACCGGCGAGTGTTTGTGAAAACCCGAAAGGGCGCAACCTCGTTAAAAGACACTTATAGGGTCCTCTCGACCTTGTAAGGAGAAACCACCCGCGTGAGATCCTTACGACTCACAAGGGAGCAACACACTTAGGGATCCCCACGATTCCTAAGGAGAAAATACACTTGCGAGATCCTCACGACTCGTAAGGAGAACTCTCTTATGGGACCCTCACGGCTCATAAAATTTGAAAGTCTTAAGTTACAGAGACCTAAACCTGTGCTTAAGCAACCCCCACAACTTTAGATATTGCCCTACAAGTGGTCCAATATTGGCCCTTGTATACAATCCACGGGCGCGAATAAACATTTCCCTAACTAAGTCCCATCCGAGGCTAGGGGTATGTTCGCATGGTGAATAACCCTTATAAATCCTCTCGATTTACAAGGAGAAAACCCTCCTGTAAGATCCTTACGACTTACAGAGGAACAAAACACTTAGGAATCCTCACGATTCCTAAGGAGAAAATACACCTACAAGATCCTCACGACTCGTAGGGAGAAATAACTTAGTGAGACCCTTACGGCTCATGAAGTCAAAGCCTTAGTCGACAGGACCCTAACCCTGGTCGCTAAGCCTCCTTTGTTCGACAACGACAGAGGCAAATGATGATTCGCTCCTGGTAATATCCCAGTTGTAGCGATGTTGATGCCGAAGTCGGTGTCCAATTTCAGGTTTACGGCGAAAAGCCCGTAGGCCGCACATGCGTACAAAATAGTCGAAATGGTGGGGCAACTTGCAATAAAAAGCAGCAAGTAAAATGTATGCATGCAAAATAGCCGAAATGATGGGGCAACTCGCAATAAAAAGTAGCGAGTAAAAAAATAAAATAAATAGCCGAAATGATTGGGCAATCGCGACCTTCGCGATATAAAAGCTGAAATGATAGAGCATCGCGGAAATAAAACAAAAAAGAGAGAATGATAAAACTTTGGCCTTAGAGTTGAGATCACATCGATCCCTGTATACAATCCAAGGGCGCAAACAAAGAGGGAACCTTACCTTCCCAACAGGCTCCGCCAGAAAACGAAGCCAGATCTCGACGATTCATCCCAACTCCGAAGAAACCAATGTCTTCGGCAAATACCTCAACTCACGGATACAAACACTCCTTGACGAGAGCCTCCTGATCCGCGTCGACTCGCAGAGCAACCAGTGCCTCCGTGGGAAATTCTCGACTCGTTTCAAACCCCAAGGAAACAAATAATCCTTGGCGCTGGGGAAACAAATAATCCCTAGCAAACACCTCAACTCACGGATACAAACACTCCTTGACGAGAGCCTCCTGATTCGCGTCGACTCGCAGAGCAACCAGTGCCTCCGTGGGAAATTCTCGACTCGTTTCAAACCCCAAGGAAACAAATAATCCTTGGCGCTGGGGAAACAAATAATCCCTAGCAAACACCTCAACTCACGGATACAAACACTCCTTGACGAGAGCCTCCTGATTCGCGTCGACTCGTAGAGCAACCAGTGCCTCCGTGGGAAATTCTCGACTCGTTTCAAACCCCAAGGAAACAAATAATCCTTGGCGCTAGGGAAACAAATAATCCCTAGCAAACACCTCAACTCACGGATACAAACACTCCTTGACGAGAGCCTCCTGATTCGCGTCGACTCGCAGAGCAACCAGTGCCTCCGTGGGAAATTCTCGACTCGTTTCAAACCCCAAGGAAACAAATAATCCTTGGCGCTGGGGAAACAAATAATCCCTAGCAAACACCTCAACTCACGGATACAAACACTCCTTGATGAGAGCCTCCTGATCCGCGTCGACTCGCAGAGCAACCAGTGCCTCCGTGGGAAATTCTCGACTCGTTTCAAACCCCAAGGAAACAAATAATCCTTGGCGCTAGGGAAACAAATAATCCCTAGCAAACACCTCAACTCACGGATACAAACACTCCTTAACGAGAGCCTCCTGATTCGCGTCGACTCGCAGAGCAACCAGTGCCTCCGTAGGAAATTCTCGACTCGTTTCAAACCCCAAGGAAACAAATAATCCTTGGCGCTAGGGAAACAAATAATCCCTAGCAAACATCTCAACTCACGGATACAAACACTCCTTGACGAGAGCCTCCTGATTCGCGTCGACTCGCAGAGCAACCAGTGCCTTCGTGGGAAATTCTCGACTCGTTTCAAACCCCAAGGAAACAAATAATCCTTAGCGCTAGGGAAATAAATAATCCCTAGCAAACACCTCAACTCACGGATACAAACACTCCTTGACGAGAGCCTCCTGATTCGCGTCGACTCGCAGAGCAACCAGTGCCTCCGTGGGAAATTCTCGACTCGTTTCAAACCCCAAGGAAACAAATAATCCTTGGCGCTAGGGAAACAAATAATCCCTAGCAAACACCTCAACTCATGGATACAAACACTCCTTGACGAGAGCCTCCTGGTTCGTGTCGGCTCACAGAGAAACCAGCGTCTCCGCAGGAAAACTCCCGACTCGTCTCAACTTGCAAGATGAAGCCTCAGGCAGCAGGGATTAAAAAACTTGCTTTCTGAACAATGGGACCCTGCAAGTCGATCTAAAACGGTCTCTTGCATACTATTCACGGGTCTCACTCTCCAAAGTCGAGTTTCGACAAGGAGGGAAACAACCGCTTACGGGTCCCCTCGACTCGTAAGAGGGAAAAATTCTCTTATAGGATCCTTATGACTTATAAGAGAAAACCACACTTAGGAATCCTCACGATTCCTAAGGAGAAACCCCACCTACGAGTTCCCCTCGATCCGTAGGGAGAAAAATCTCTATGAGACCCTTACGGCTAATAGAGTTGAAAAGTCTTAGGCAGCAGATCTGAACCTGCGGCCTAAGCCATCGCTATTTCTTGAGGTAGTCAGGATACTCGCTCTAATCATCCGTCAACTATGTTACTAAGGTGGTATGCTGATAATAAAAGAAAGAAAAGACAGAGAAAACGACACAAGACAAAAAAAATGTGTATCTTTTATTCATAAACTTGATTGGGTACAGGATACATTATGTTAAAGAATAAAAAATGTATATACACATTTTTTATCGACAAGTACAAACGATACAAAGAGGGATGGCTACTGAGGAGGAAGTGTCTTTAGTAAATTCACAAGCTTCTCTCGCACTTCCTTCAGCGCCTCCTCCTGGGTGGCTGCCGCGGCCACTTCCGCTTCCACCTGGGCTCGCTGCTGCAAGAAGGATGAAAGTTGCTCCTCCGCCGCCTTCTGAGCTGCTTCTTGGCTGGGTGCATCTCGCTCGACAACGTCAAGCTGTTGCCTCAATGATAACCCTTCGTAAAGACATTGCAGAAGGCCCTCAAAGATAACCTTCAGCCGTGCAGCATTGGCCTCCACCCGAGCATGCAGTTGGGCAGACTTGCTCGAAGTCTCACCGCGCTCCTTACACCTTGAAATGACTTCTTGTTCGAGATAGCGGAAGTAATAAGCGCTCTGCTTAATCCACGCTGCCCTTTGATTGCTGGCGACCAAGGTCTCGGGAGCGGGATGCAGCGACTCCAACTGATGCAGGCAGGCCTCGATCTCCCTGCAATGGTTAACCCAAGATGCGATAATACCCTCGTCATGAAAGTTCACGAGTATCACCAGCATCGGGTTAACCGCCGTAGCGAAGTCTGCGGCAGATGTAGGAGTTTCAACGTCGAGTTCCTCAACGTAGTCACTCAACATGCGCAGACTATTCGCGGCGCCTTTCGAAGACGGACGTCTCAGATAAGGACCCGCCGGCATTGTAATGCGAGGCTCGAAGGGCGCCGAGACCGGAACGACAGCTGAAAAGAAACAAGATGTGATCAGATAACAGTACAAGAAATAAAAAGGGGAGAGTTATCGATGTGATAGTCACCGTACCAGCTGAGACAGGTGGCAGGGCCGGAAGGGCCGGTGGCGCAGCCGATCTTTTATCCCCTCCTTCAATCTGTAGCACTGCAGTCGAGATGAGAGAAAAGGGTTTAGAAGTAACTCCAGTAATGAAAAAAGAAAGATATCAATGGAAATCATGCTCACCAGCGCCACCAGAGGAAGAAGCGAGTTCGGATGGGAAGAAGAAGTGTGGGAGCAACACTTGATATAGATGATCAAAGAGCACTCCTGAAAAGACATAACAGTGCGACTTTAGTACACAAATTATGCGTTTGGAAGATAAGATTAATAAATTGCAAACCCATACCTTCCAATATCTTCGACGGTATGAGAGAGAGTTGAGAGGTGACCACCGCCAAGACAGTCGTTGAGGGCGCTCCCTCGAGCAGTGGGGCATCAGCGCTGGCTGCACCTGCGTTACAAAAAAGGTGAACTTGTCAGAAAGGATTGTAAGGTAAAGAAAGACAGCAACTTAGGATTTACCTGATGAGCCGCCGGCCGAAACGGAGGCCACTCCCTCCTCTATCGACATGAGGCCGCCGCCCATGGCCTCATCACTCAACTCAATAGGGACCGTTGTCGTGCTCGCAAGACCTGGAGATGGCGGAAGATCGTAGGCGGGGAGGGCAATGATTGGAGCATTGCCGGACTCTTGGGAGAAAGCGGCTAACTCTTCCCCAAGAGTCATACCCATCTCACCCGCTACTTCTTCGGGCTCCGCGACCTCCATCAGCTCATCCGCCGTTACCGCAAGGTCGCCGGCCTCAAGCGCCTCGTCCGCCACCACCCTGGGCTCGATTGTAATGATCATTTCATCTGCCGCCACTTCAGGCTCGGCATCAATGACCTTCTCGGCTGCAGACTCCCCAACCTCCATCTCAGGCTCCGAAGCCTCAGCGACGTTGCCCACCGTCGGCTCAGGTTCGGCAGGCGCCGCCTCCTCTGTTTCCTTGGGTTCAACAGTCTCCGCCTCCCCCTCAGTCGGACTGGGCCCTGCGAGATAAAATATATAAGAACCGACAGCTTTATGAGTCTTATAACGAAATTCTGAAAGAAGTATTACCTGAGGTAGACTTGTCGTTAGCCTCTATATTGGCGCGGATCGCCTGTCTATGAGCTGTAGACAAGGCGACCGGCGACTCTTCTGACGGAGTCTCGGCCCGAGGAACGGTGTTGGGGCCCGCTCCAATGGCCAAAGCAGCCCTGCGTGCCTTTGCTTCGCGCCTTGACCGCTTCCTCTCCTCCCGGGCCGTCACGATGGACCTCTTCGACGCTTCCTTTATCGAAGCATCGTCGTCCTCATTTAAAGATACCTCCAGAGCCTTTAAGGCATCTCTCATCAGCTCTTCAAGACGAACCTCCTGCGGTGGCCCAGAGGAAGTGGGAATATCGGCAGCTAGCAGAACATTTGCGTCGCTTGGCGGGAACGACATTGAGGTTTCTGCAATAAAAAGGGAGAGGTTAGATTGACCATAACACAAGGAGAATAAAAACTTGATGAATCGAAACTTACTGAGGCCTAAAGACGCTCTAAGGCGTTCCTCCTCTTGGAAGGTCTTGAGTGAAGCGGCAATGGCTTCCTTATCAGTGATGCCTGTTGGAAGAAAAGAAAGAAAAACGTTAATCAAAGGCAATGAGGAGAATATGGTGCAATAAAGAAAATGCGACTAGTAGTTACCTGATTGCGCAAGCTCAGCTAGCCACGCGTCACGCTTTGCCAACCACGCTGAAGTTTCGAGAGCGGCTTCCAAGTCTGTATCATCTGGTGGGGGCATGACTAATCCCTCGTTAGTCCCATATTCGATCAGGCCCTCGGCATAGGGAGCATGGGGTTCCTGACCGAACACGACATCTGCAGCGAAGAGCGACTTCTTTTTTTTCTGCCCCCCGACCCTAGGCTCACGTGGGATTGACTTACGCTTAGCAGCCACCTTGGGACGGCGGGTCCCGATGTCCGCACCCACGCCAAACTCTGGCGAAACTACAACCACTGTCTCCACTGGAGCACAGGGCGTTGGGGATGCATCCGCAATATCAGGGAGCGGCAATCCGCGTGGAGGACTCTGCGCACGTGAAGGTCCGGCTCTGGCATGTTTTAAAGGGGGGATTACCGGGGTCCTTGGCACCAAAGGAGCGTTGCGATCGCTACCTGAAGGTGCACCCTTACGGTCGATCAGCAACCGCCTTTCCTCCTTTATGATCGCTCCCGTCGAATGACTGTACCATTCTGTGTATACCCTGAGGAGTCACGGGGCACAAGCCGGCTCACTGATAAAGAAGTGGGAGCCCGTGTTTAGACGCATGAAATGATGCAGCGCTCTCTCCATCCCTTCTTCGGTCGCAGCAGGTTTCGATAAGAAAGCCTCCAGCGGTACCCCTTGATTATAGCTCAGCTGCTGGGCGAAGCGATGCGGGTTATATCTCATGAAGATCGCCGCCCCGTTCTGCCTAAACACCAAGAAGCCCGGTCTGATGGAATATAAGTGAAGGGTCTCCCGGGCCGTTAAAACCGAAGCTCCATCCTTGAAGGTGTCTTGCAATGACCACACTGCAGTGGTAGACGCTTTTCCAATAGTCAACACCTTGTCAACGAAAGATACACCGGCTCCAACGGTGTGGGAGCGAAGGAGTAAACCCCTGGCATTTCGTGGCGATGGATTCACAATTGATGCGCCAATCAGCTGTATAATGCGAGGGAAGCTGCACCTTTCGTAGAACGAGGGCCTTTTATGCATGCTGAAAACACCCGATGTATGTAGCTCGAGCCACGACATAAAGTAGTGCATCGGGAAGACCACGTGCAATACTCCGGGTTCGTTAGCATCCGCTGCTCGGCTGAGGCCATGATATAGGTGTGCCAAGCCAGCGATCCCAACGGCTACCTTTACCCCGATAACCATCCGGTGGGCTGGGTAAAAGACAGAAGGCCGCATACGGTGAGAATGCATTGGAATCGCAAACCAACTCAACCATAGCCTGAGAAATCCTAAGAAAAAGGCCTCCTCATCCATTCCAGGGGCCGCAACTTCTGCAAGAGACATGGTCGGGAAGTTAGGAAGAAAAAAATCCTTTTGGCCTACTTCATTCGCCGGCAGGTTATCCAAACCTAAACCGAAAGGGTCCTCAAGGGTGGCAAACTTGGCAGCGTCTGCTGAGAGGACGTTTGGGTGAAGAAACTGAGCAATGAAATCCTTAAAGTTAACTCCTCGACTCCCATGTTCGACGAAAAGGGACTCATATATGTTGAACACTTTAATCAAGCTTGGGAACTGGTGTTGAACAGCATTCTCCGGCGTGAGCCCCCTTACCATCGGCTTAGCACCAAAGACGTACTCATTTGTCAGGAGCAACTCCTCATAATGTTCCCCCATGACTGGTAAACCGGATACCTCCGTGAACTCCTCCAAGGAGATTGACACTTCCCGATCCATGGCAAGGAAGTGTGGGTAGGAATATTTCACTGCTCCAAGAAAGCCTTGAACCACCAGGTGGGGAGCGTGGGATACTGGAAGAGAGAGACGTAGACCGTGGTGTACAGTCCTAACCTTATCAACTGCGACTTTTTCGTCGACAGGATGTACCGGGCCCATGGCAGATAGCCAATCGGGTGGCGGGGGATCAGACCAATGTTATATGATTGCCCCCAGGGTCTCGCCTCGCCCTGACAGATACGGCGTCCTAGGATATCCAAGACCATAGGACGCTGAACCGGGATGGCATCTATGGCGGGATGAAGAAAACCCGTCGATGTCCAATCCACCATCTCCACGGTATACTGCACCGAGGGTGGGGTAGCATAGTGAATCGCCGTGATGGGATCTGACGGCACCGCGCATGTGAAGCTCCGTCGGCCCATGATGATCTGATTATACCACAACCCCCAAAGGTGGAGACTCTTGTATTTCGGGTCGTATTCCTTAATCATGGCCAAGACGTCACGATCCAAGGGCGCTTCAGGAAACCCTTCCTCCGAGCGGACGAACGGGAATGAGGTGTCGAGAGACATGATCACTGCAAAAGAACAATTTAGCCGTTAGTGTTGTAATTCCAACGCTCTGCGTTTAAAAAAAATGCGTTAATTAATTAATTAAATTAAAAATTAATTTAATTAAAGTTAATTAATTACACCAACGGCAGTGCGGCGGATAGAAGACCGAAGGGGGGACCCACAAAATCTGGATGATAATATGTCAGTTAATAAGACAAGCTCATCATTGGATGAGATTGTTAGTTGGTCCCCAGGAAAACATTCCCATTAATAATAAAAAGAAAAGAAGAATCCCTAGAGACAAGGAGAAAATCTCCTCTTTCAGAACAAAGCTCTGTCACAGAGTGACACTTGTCAAACTCTGGTCTCAGGAGAATAAGATTCCTTAAAAGAGCCTAACTCTGTGATGATTTATTTAAAACTTCTAAAGAAATTAAAAAAAATTTTAAGACTCTTAGAAGTTCTTCACTTTTAGATCAAAAAGATCTATTTTTGGATCCACGAGCAAAACTCTGCTCATGGGTTAAAACCCATGAACAAGATCTCTGTAGATCTATGGATTCATGAGAGCAAAGCTCTATTGGTGAAACCCAAAGGGGATTTCTTTAGATCAGAAGATCTATGAGAGCAAAGCTCTATTGGTTAATTAAAATTAATTTAACTCAAGATTAATTTTACCTAAAGTTTTCTAACTTGGAAAATGAGAGTAAAGCTCTAAAGTTCTGGAAACGAGAGCAAAGCTCTGAAGTTCTAAGCAAGAGCAAAGCTTTGGAATCAAAATCTAGAAAATGGTGAAGTTTTCTAAAAGGGCCATAGGTCATATTTATAAGGCGCTTGCGCCCCTTCAGCTCACCCCTTGATCCAACGGTCAGGGGCTTGCCACCGCTGCACTCACATGCACACCACATGAGCGCAACGGTGGGGGGGCATTTGTTTTCCCCAATCAGAGCAAAGCTCTGCTGGAAATTCAAAATTCAAATTTTGAAGCAACGCTTCAAATCTCGGGCGCAACGCGCCACATGTCAGGCGCTGATACGTCAGCACAGCGCCCAAGAAGGCGCGCCCAATCAGAGCAAAGCTCTATTTTAAGCAAAATTAAAGGAAGCAACGCTTCAGTTGCGCAAGCACAGCGCTGCGCGACACGTGTCAGCGCAGATGCGCTAGCGCAGTTACGCTGCGCTGTACGCTGCTTGACACGTGTCACGCGCTGGGGCGTTTGCGCCAAACAGAATTAAGATTTCAAAGAAATCTTTCTGTTCTTGTCAAAACAAGAAGATTTTCTCCTGTAAAACAGAAGCCCTTGGATCAAAAATCCAACGGTGGGGAAAATTCCCCAAATCACTCAGAGAAAGATCTCTTTAACAAATTTAACTAATTTATGGGCACTATAAAAAGGACCCTAGACCTCAATTCAAAGGCATCAACACTTTTGAGAAATCAAGAGCTTCAAACAGAAAGAACTCTGAAAAAGTTTCAAGAAAAAGGTAAAAACCTACACAAATTAGAAGAAATTTCTTCTAATAGATCATTGATCTAAAAAGAAGATCAATGATCTTCACATAATAAATAGTGCTTTGCACTTTTATGAACCTTTGGTTCTTGAAATAAAAAGAAGAAAAAAACTTGCTTTTTTCTTTGATCTAAATTAGATCAAGGAAAGGAATAGTGCTTTGCACTTCTTTTATGAACCATTGGTTCTTGAATCTAAAAGATTCTTAAATCATAGTGCCTTACACTTGCAAATTGCGCTGTTGCGCTCTTGGGAAAGCGCCACGTGTTAGCATCTGAACTACTTGCGCTATGCACTTTGAGATAGAGCTTTGCTCTCTGTAATTGGCGCAACTCACCAGAGTGTGCCACGTGTCAGCAGCGCACTAGCGCAGCGCACTGCGCTTGCGCGACACGTGTCAACACTACAAGCATTTGCGCTCTCTGATTGGCGCAAAGTGCCTGATAAATGCAAGACATTTCTTAAAGGGCCAGGCCCAAATCGAAAAGACCAAACAGGCCTAAATGGGCGGAGCCCAAACAAAATAATAAAAATGCTATGCATTTTAAAAGGGGCAGAGCCCAAACAAAGTAGATTCTTTGCATCATTTATAAATGGGCAGAGCCCAAAGCACATTGTATAGGATTCCTAGGCACACTAATGAGGTCTCACAACAGATCAAACATGCCCAATTCAAATTTTTTCATGTGCCTACAAACCCTAATACGGATCGTTAACTAGATGATAAGGCGATGCAAGCAAGTAAACAACTTTATTGCTAAAGGAAAGTGACTACAACCTTTGTAGATCCGGTCCTCCACTTCCTAGGCTCCGTGATGACGTCCCTCCGCTGTACCTATCGGAATCCGGACTCTGGCGAAGGTTTCGTCGGAGAAATGATCGGGCTAGGTCGTCGACTTCGATGTCGAAGATGATCTACGTCGAGGCAACTCAAGATCAAGCTCCAACTTCACCAAGTCATGAAACTTGTGAATAAAACACCCTATACTACTTGGCAAGTGGTAGAGGATGAAGAAATAGGAAGTGGGTTCACTTTAGAATTGGATTTCTCACTCTTTTTCTCATTTCACCATTGAAGGAAGCAAAGGTTTTCTTCATCTTGAAGAAGAAGAAGAAGAAGAGAATATGATAAGAATATTGAAAATAAAAAACAAAGTGATTCTTATCATATAGCAACCATGGTTAAGTGTAGAGAATAAACTAGGGTTAGGTTTAATGGTTAGGTTAAGGCTAAGAAACAAAATGGTCAAAGCTTCAAAGCTTCATGAAGTTTCAAGAAAGAAACAAAGTTAGCCACCATTTTATTCTTGCCAAAATAAATGAATAAAAGAATAAATAAATAAGTAAAGATTACAAAACCCTAACCATTAACCTAAACAAGGTTTAAAGCATACACATACCCAAGTTTGCATATATCATCAAACATGATACAAACTAGTGCACAAAACTATATCATATATGCAATGTGCACTTCAAGTGAGAAAATCCATCTAAAGTGAACAAATATTAGTTAATGCAAAGTAATATATCAAATATATAATTATACATTAAATCATTAAATCAACACTTGATTTAACGATCCGGTCATATCGCATATGACCGACTAATATCCAATGTATCGACTTATCGAATCAATCCTCGATTAGATAACTAGGTTATATCACATACAACCATTCAATACATTCATCGCGAGAATAGAATACAGTATCATATACACGCATTATCCTCGGTCCCGCACATATCTCATATGCGCTCCTATTTCGTTTCGCTTGAGCCAGGAAACCTCTGTGTAGGACTCTAAAGACTCGTCAATACGCCGGTAGCAGATGATGATCATATCAAACACCCACAAGCCGCAAGCGGTCTGCTAAACGTAACGGCCACCCGGGTATTGAGCGATCAGAAGATCGACGAGCAAGCCCGCTCATACTCCTGTGAATCCAACCAGTAACACTTACCGTACAGTCCGGTCTGTTCGTCTGATATGTCGCATATCTCGCCTAGGGGTGGTAAACGTCAGACCCCAATAGCTCTATAAGTCATGCCGATATAAGCTCCATAACATGTGTGAAACTACTGATAACACTTACCAGTAGATCACTGCAACCCTGGCCAGGGATTTCCAGTTATGGCCAGTCGTGCATAGCGCAACATCAACCCCAATACCGGGAGAGACGAATCTCCTCCTATCGCTCATTGCCTCCATGTGAATCGGGACTGTACCTAAAAACCACCTGTTTGCACGACTCAGTAGAGCCGTAGTAGGGTGGAAATCAAAGCACAGTGGGAGACACACAAGACTCTATGACGACCTCGGGTCAACAGACTAAGTTGTACCAGTGTCACCAGAGAACTGCCATCTGACGTGAGGTATAATACCATCTGGGAGTTCTCGGCGAGTCCGTTCAGTGTACCCAGTCTCCACTGAGCACCCGCATACCATCTCCGATGTCAAACACCAATGGATATGGGATCATCCATCGCCCATCACATGGGTCGAGAAGATATACGCTAGTCTGCTCTGGAATATCGATACCCCATCTCGATATTCCCACAACTAGGAACATTGAAGGATGTACTCATTGACTACCCAGGCCCCACTAGTATGATCTACATCATAGTCTTGGAAGTCGAGTACACATCCTAAGGGCTTTATCAAGATGTAACAGAGAGACAGAAAGTATACATGTTAAGATAAAGAGCAACCAGATAGCGTACTATCATGTCGAGCAAGAAAGTGCTACCTATATATGTCCCAGCATCCACTACAATATACATCCAATGCACAGTAATGGCCTCTAGGGCATACATATAACTAACAATCTCCCACTTGCACTAGGGCCATCTGTAGCAGTAGTTGCAGTATCACATACTCAACCATCCCATATAAGTCTCTCTCTGGGAAAAAGCCTTTGTGAGTGGATCCGCTGTGTTGTCCTCTGAGTCTACTCTCCCAACCTCGATCACCCTGGAGATCATCTATCTCCATGATCAGGTGATGTTGCCTCAGAATATGTCTGGGTCACTGATGGGACCAGGGTTCCTGGGCCGAAGCTACACTTCCATTGTCATACAATGGTAGGAACCGAGTTAATCTCATGAACTAATATACACCCAGACAGCCTCTTTGGTAGTATCTTAAGTAGCGATGTATCCAGCCTTAATCGTCTAGTATGCCACGGTATCTAGCTTGGAACTCTTCCAACATACCGTCCCTCTACTGAGGGTAAAGACAATGCCTGCGACTAACATTCAGTCGTCCTTATCACTCTGGAACCTTTCCAGTGATTCACCTTTATCCTATTTGGAGAATCCTTGTGATAAGCGGAGATTGACCTAGCGTAGTATAGGAAACTCCTTCCCTATCAAGAGTATGTCATCTACGTACTCTACGAGGATCACCACCATACTCCCTACTACCTTTTTGTATATACAAGGTTCATCTACCATTTTGATGAAGTCAAACACTTTGACTATCACATCAAAACAGATGTTCCAACTCCGCGATGCCTGCTTTATTATGTAAAGCAACTTACACACGTTTCCGCTGCTCCCACTGTTTACGTAGCCCTCTGGCTGTATTCTTATAGACGTTCTCTTCTAAATCATTTTAGAAAAGCAGTCATGGCACCCAACCGCCAGATATCGTAGTCATGGTATGTAGCAATGGTAAGGAGGATCTGGATGGACTTAAGCATAGTCCCTGGAAAAGGTTTCATCATTATCCATGCCTGGTCGATGACGAACACCTTTAACAAGTTTAGCTTTGAAAGTCTCAACTTTTCCATCTACACCAAGTAATCTTCTCAAGATATACTTGCTCCTGATGAGGATTTAACCCTTCAGATATAGCAACCAAAGTCCATACTTTGTTGGTGTACATGGATTCCATCTCAGATCGCTAAGCATCCAGCCATTCTTACAAAGTCCTTACTCTCGATGGCCTGCTCGAAATTAGCTGGGTCATCATCTCATGATGCATTCCTCGCTCCCACTGTCATCGAGAAACCGAAGTATCTCTCTGGCGGATGAGGAACCCTACCAGATCGGCGGAGAGGCTGAGGTTCGTCGGAGACTATTGAATCCTCTGGTTCTGTCAAATCAGCTGCAGTTTTGTATGGTTGGAACCTTTCCAGTTCTACAGAACTGACCTTGCCTCGATCTTGTCCGGATTTTGCTTTTAGACATAGGCCGGTCAACCCCAAATCTTAACTAGCTTAAGACATGGGCTCTTCCCATACCATATCTCATATGGAGTGGTAGGCTGTGATCTGATTCGAACCCTATTCAATAGGTATGCAGCTTCTCAAGCGCATAACTCCCAAAAGGAAATAGGAAACTCAGTAGTACTCATCATAGAGCGCACCATATCATATAGGGTGTAATTGCTCCGCCCCGATATACCATCGTGCTATGGTGTATACGGAGGAGTAATGCTGAGAGAGAATCTCATTCTCCTTTAGAATAGTCAAGGAATTCCATGCACATGTATTCTCCTCCCTGATCTCATCATAGGACATAATACTTATACCCGTATTTTGGTTCTCTACTTCTAACTTATATTCTGTGAATATCTCAAAAGGTTCGGACTTGTGTTTCAACAGGAACATATGTCTGAATCTAAAGAGATCATCAGAGAATGTAATGAAGTACAAAGAACCGGTGTTGGCATGTGTAGACAGGGGACCTACATACATCAACATGTATCATCCCAAGAGTTCACTAACTCTTTCTCTGTTTCCAGTAAACAGAGCTATGGTCATCTTATCTCTGTGACATGATTGGAAAGTTTCACAAGATGTAAATTCAAACAGATTTAAATATGCATCTATGTGCAACTTAGCTAGTCGGGTCGCATTGATATGACCTAGTCTACAATACCTCAAGAAGGATCCGTTCATTTCTGAACTCTTCCTCTTTTGTGTGTTCCGTATACTAAGAACTGTAGTTTTATTTAGAACGTCAATGCTTTTAGATAACGTGCCTGAACCGATCAACTTTTGATATAGGAAATATTCAAAACATTATCCAACAATACAAAATTTTATCATTTCTTTACTAATAAAGAGACTGATATGATTTTGTATATCAGGTTCGGTATCTAATAACATTTGTTCAGAATCAATGTACTGGTAATACAGGGTGACAGTGACCAACAGACTTGGCTGCAACACTTGCCCCGTTCTCTGTCTCATGAAACTTATCACCCGTTCTCAGTTATCTGCCTTTCTGTAGCCCTATGTAACAGATTACATATCTGGGATCCTGATCCGGTATCAGATACCCAGGATGCAGAGGATACTGAGAAACAGTTCTGTATAATGAACACACCCGAAGGAGATGCATCATATGCACTTTCTTCGTTTGGGCGGCATACGAATTCTGGTATTCCCCCATTTCCTGCTCTGTCTTATAACAATTATAAGTTGGAGCGGGACCAACATTCCCCAGCTCAGTATAACAAGCGGGTTCGGTCAATAATCCGTATTATTATCTTGATTAAGGCGTGATATGGTCGCTACCTAGAGAGAGAGAGAAGAAAACACTCTGCGTGCGCTCTTGCAAGATTAGATTGGTTATTTATTTTATCTAATCAGGATGGCTCCCACTGTTTTTATCAAATCTTCCTTCAAACCCTAAAAGGAAAGACTAGCCGGGATTAATTACACTCTACAAGTTCGCCAATCTTTCAACCAGGCCAGTGTCGGTACTTTGAGGGAGGTTCCCCGTGCTTTCGCACGGACCTAATTACAGTAAACCTCGTTTTCCCAGAGGCGTAACCCCGTTGACACCTTTCTAAACACCTACTTGATCGGCTAATTGTAAAGTGCAAAACTCTCCCAGGAGTAACAATTACTCGCAGTGGGTATCGGGATCCAACTATCATATAGAAGGTATGCAATCTCATTGCAAATTTCAACACTTGAAACTCCCGATAAAGGTTTTTACCCCTAGCACCTATGACCTTGGCTAAGGTCAACAAATCATAAGCACAAGTCAAGTTCTACCCGTCATTTCGTGATTAGTTAGACCCACCCACATGACCCTTGGCTAAGGTCAACAAAGCCACATGACTGTCCTAACTAATCGCATCATATGCGGTGTAGGAAGACATCACTTAGCTACCGTACACTACGCCTCGGCTATGGTCGACAAATGTAGCACGAATACTAAGTACTCTACTTCCTAAAATGACGGAGGGTTGCGGATGGTTTTTAAGAAAACCTTTAACGCTTTGAACATGATCTCGTTGCGGAATCAAATGGTTTTTAAGTGGAATGTTTTTTAGGCTTTTCTAGTACCGCTGACGGCTTGTGGGTGCTTGATATGATCATCACCTACTGCCGGCGTATTGACGAGTCTTCAGAGTCCTACATAGAGGTTATACTGGCTCAGGCAAAATGAGATAGGAGCGCATATGTGATATGTGCGGGACCGAGAATAATGCGTGTATGTGATACCGTATTCTATTCTCGCGATGATTGTATCGATTGGTTGTATGCGATATAACCTAGTTATCGAATCAAGGATTGATTCGATAAGTCGATATATTGGATATTAGTCGGTTATATGCGATATGACCGGATCGTTAAATCAAGTGTTGATTTAATGATTTAATGTATAATTATATATTTGATATATTACTTTACATTAACTAGTATTGGTTCACTTAAGATTGATTTTCTCACTTGATGTGCATAAGTTGTATATGTGATATATTTTTGTGCACAAGTTTGTATCATGTTTGATGATACATGCAAACTTGGGTGTGTATGCTTTAAACCATAGTTTAGGTTAATGGTTAAGGTTTTATTTATCTATTTATTTAATTTGGCAAAAATAGAATGGTGGCTTGCTTTGTTTTATTCTTGAAGCTTCATGAAGCTTTGAAAGTCTTAACCATTTTGTTTTTTCCTTAACCTAACCATTACACTTAAACCCTAGTTTATTCTCTACATGAGTATACCTCACCCATGGTTGCATTATGATAACTCTTCACATGATTTTCTTTAATTGATAATTCATTTCTTTTCTTTCTTCTTCTTCTTCTTCTTGATGAAGAAAAGGAAAAGCTTACTAGAAAATTATCAAGTGAAGATCCAAGTGAGAAATCAAAATCTAAAGAGTACCCACTTCCTATCTCACCATCCTCTACTAGACTAGCCATTTAGTTTAGGGTGTTTGCTTCACTAATTCTATGGTTAGTGAGGTAGAAGCTTGAGTCTGTATTCTCTCGACGTAGATCATCTTCGGCATCGAAGACTTCAAGCGATCCCGTTGCAATTTCTCATGGAGCCGTCCGAGAGTCCGGGAGTTGGATGATCGCAGCGAAGGGACGTCGTCACGGAGCTTTGGAAGTAGAGGACCGGATCTACAAAGGTTGTAATCCCTTTCCTTTAGAGTAAAGTTGTTTACTTGCTATCTTTTTCGCATAATCTCTAGTTAACGATCTTGCTTAGGGTTGTTAAGCACCTTTTTTTTTAATCCGGCATGGTCGATGCCTTGTAGAGCCTCATTAGTGTGCCTAGTAACCCTACAGTGGTATCAGAGCCTAGCTAGAGCATTAGGCGATGTGTTAACGAAGTTAAAACCCCGATCGAACCCGATAACGTCAAATTATACCCCTCTCTGTACTTTTTCTAAAATCTGGGTTTTTCCAGAATTAAAAATACCTAAAAAATTCAGCAGGCTAATATAAGAATTATGGTGAAAAACGAGCCTCCAATTCCTCAACATGGCCGCGGAACCGCGGCAATAAGCCACCTTTGGCGGCGGTTCCACGGCAAGGTAAGGGTATTAGGGACGGATTTTTGCACAGTAATTCTTGTCTCTGTGGTTACTATTTTCTGGGTATTTTTAATCTGACTCAAGTGTTGAGTATTCTGGGGTTTATTTTGTAATCATCGATTCGATCGGGAATTTTAAATTTGTTATTGTTTTCTGGGTAATTTTAGAAAATGTTGAAAAATTCGACCGGATGTAAATACCCACTTTTTCCCCGGTCGGGAAATTTCCAAGTGTTGGATCTTTCCGTAGTTTAAGAACGTTCGAAATAGTGCAAGTAACGCGATGGACCCTCTAGAAGACAACAAACCTTAACTCGATTATGTGACCGTCTTGAACTGCCCTTTGAACCTTAGGGTTTGGGGCAGTACGGCGTGCCACATGTGAGGCGTTGGCTTGACCCTTCTACGGCTGGACCGTTGGTACTGTGGCATGAAGTGAATGTTTTTAAACTTATTTCATGTGTTGAGCTGTTTTCGGGAAAACTTGGGTGTTTGATTGTTCGATCGAAAAGTTTAACATTTTCTATTTATTTGGAATGTGATACAATATTTGGAATTCACAAGTAGTTATGAGATAACTAATATGAATGTTATAAACATAGCACTTTAGTCTCACTTGATCGGTTGCCACGGAATTTTGATGCGATCAAAAGTCCGTCGCAATCACGTAGCATACGCGGATACTCGCCGGATAAACTTAATAGACAGCCATGCCCCATAGCCCGGACCAAGTAACTGTAGGAGAACCCCGTCGCCGAAAGCATCCGTTCGAGTGCTTGCGGCAGCGGTGTTCCGCCTTAGTGTACTTCGTCGACGGCATCAAGGGGTGCGGCCGTCTACTAAAGTTTGCGACGAGCATTCGATCAGTTTTTCGGGAATCTTGTTGAATTGCCCGACTTGATATTGAAAAGAGTTTTCGATATGGAGACTAAAATGCGGGGTTTATAATAGTTAGGCATGCGATGTCTGACGAGGTTACGGATTCCAACTGTTGTAGTTTTACACTTTCTTTCCTGCGACCGTAAGTGTAATATGTGATATCGCCGGTTTCGTTGCTATATGTCAACGACAATTGGGATGCGCATATTTACTTACGTTGATGACATGTGATGTTATGTGTTGCTGGATATGTTATATTGGATCGTCGCGTTTTGAATAGCCGGGGGTTTTATGTGAGATGAGTGTTTTTCATTTTCATTCATGTAAAATTCATTGTATGTAATATTCTATTTTTGGGGCACTTTCAGGTTGCGGAAGATGTCACCGTTGATGTATATTATTTACTTTTCCGCACTAGGATAGACCCAAGGAGGAGAGCATAAGTAACCGGGTTCTAGGGTCCAGTGGGAGACCAACTCGAGGAGTCGAGTCCGGGTCTCCTAACTCTAGAATTGGTAGGGTTGCTTGCCGCTCTCGTAGGGGTCTAGGGGTGTGGGTTTGGCTATTCATCGCGACCGTGGAATCCGTGTTTTATAGAGGCTCAAAATAAAACACGGACGTCCTAGTATATCTAATATTTCATATGTTTCTTCTGCTGTGATATATGTGATGTGATCATTTGATGTGCTGTGATAGATACTATATATAGTATATATGATATATTATATAGACGTTACTTATGTTTTACACCCGTGCTAGCCCTTCCTCGCCCTGCCGTTAGTTACCTAACCTAACGGTGCACGAGGGGACATCGAGGCGAATGCGGATGGCATAAGTGTACGTCGTATTTATCTGTGATGTTTAGGTGCTTAAATGATGGGACTTCATTAATATGATTAATGAAAATAAAAGAAACCTAAAGATGTTGTGGAATCGAATTTTCAAAAACAGGTAGCTACAGTTCTTGCTTTGCATCGTGGTGTTCTTTGTAGAATATCCTGCACCTTATTCGATGAGGAAAGGGCGGAGATCCCTTCACCGAGAGTGACCCCTTTAGCAATAACTGGCAGATGCTACACACTCGGTTTGTCTTTTGATTGCTTCTATAGTTTCTGCTTTGCACAGTGATATATATGATATATCCCGCACCTCATTTGACGAGGAAAGGGCCGACGATCCCTTCACCGGGAGTGACCCCTTTAGCAAAACTAGAAAAGCTTCAAAAGCACTCCATTTTAAAATCATTTGATTCTACAACGATATCAAGTTCATTACGCAATAGGTTTTCAGAAAAACCTGTCGTAGCCCTCCGTCATTTCAGATAAGTCCTGCTTAGTATTCGTGCTGCGTTTGTTGACCTTGTCAAGGCGCAGTGTGCGGTAGCTGGCCAGTATTTATCTGTTTATGCATATGATGCAGATTGGGTTAGGGTAGTCGTACGGCCTTGTTGACCTTGTCAAGGGTCGTGCGCGTGGGTTTAATTCAATCAAGAAATGACGGGTTGAACTTGGCTTACGGTCTATGGTTTGTTGACCTTGTCAAGGTCATAGATCGTTTGGGGCAAAATTATCGGGAATTTCAAGTGTTGAAATTTGCAATGAGATTGCATACCTTCTATGAGATAGTTGGATCCCGATACCCACTGCGAGTAAGAGTTACTCCTGGGAGAGTTTTATACATT
Source organism: Agapanthus africanus (assembly GCA_030015575.1). Lineage (NCBI taxonomy): Eukaryota > Viridiplantae > Streptophyta > Magnoliopsida > Asparagales > Amaryllidaceae > Agapanthus > Agapanthus africanus. Next base: position 176,293,262 of record JASDDO010000026.1, on the reverse strand, counting down.
ACAATTAGCCGATCAAGTAGGTGTCTAGAAAGGTGTCAACGGGGTTACGCCTCTGGAAAAACGAGGTTTACATTAATTAGGTTCGTGCGAAAGCACAGGGGACCTCCCTCAAAGTACCGACACTGGCCTGGCTGAAAGATTGGCGAACTTGTAGCGTGTAATTAATCCCGGCTAGTCTTTCCTTTTAGGGTTTGAAGGAAGATTTGATAAAAACAGTGGGAGCCATCCTGATTAGATAAAATAATAACCAATCTGATCTTGCAAGAGTGCACGCAGAGTGTTTTCTTCTCTCTCTCTCTCCTGGTAGCGACCATATCACGCCTTAATCAAGATAATAATACGGATTATTAATCGAACCCGCTTGTTATACTGAGCTGGGGAACGTTGGTCCCGCTCCAACTTATAAATGTTATAAGACAGAGCAGGAAATTGGGGATTACCAGAATTCCCGTGCCGCCCAAACGAAGAAAATGCATACTGATGCATCATCTTCGGGTATGTTCATTACAAAGAACTGTTTCTCAATGTCCTTTACGTCCTGGGTATATGATACCGGATCAGGATCCCGTATATGTAATCTGTTACATGGGCTACAGATAGGTAAAGAACTGAGAACGGGTGATAAGTTTCATGAGATAGAAAACGGTGTAAATGTTGCAGCCAAGTCTGTTGGTCACTATCACCCTGTATTATCAAAATACATTGATTCTGAACAAATGTTATTAGATACCGAACCTGATATACAAAATCATATCAGTCTCTTTATCAGTAAAGAAAGGATATAATTTTGTATTGTTGGATAACGTTTTGAACATTTCCTATATCAAAAGTTGATCGGTTCAGGTACGTTATCTAAAAGCATTGACGTTCTAAATCAAACTACAGTTCTTAGTATACAGAACACACACAAGAGGAAGAGTTCAGAAATGAACGAATTCTTCTTGAAGTATTGTAGACTATGTCATATCAATGCGACCCGACTAGCTGAAGTTACATATAGATGCATATTTAAATCAGTTTGAATTTACATCTTGTGAAACTTGCCGGTCATGTCACAGAGATAAGATGACCATAGCTCCGTTTATTAGAAACAGAGAAAGAGTTAGTAAATTCTTGGGATAATACATGTTGATGTATGAAGGTCCCCAGTCTACATATGCCAAGATAGGTTCTTTTTACTTCATTACATTCTCTGATAATCTCTCAAGATTCAGACATATGTTCCTGTTGAAACACAAGTCCGAACCTTTTGAGATATTCACGGAATATAAGTTAGAAGTAGATAACCAAAACGGGTATAAGTATTATGTCCTTTGATGTGATCAAGGAGGAGAATACTTGAGCACGGAATTCCTGAATTATTCTAAAGGAGAATGAGATTCTCTCTCAGCATTACTTCTCCGTATACACCACAACACGTCGGTGAATCGGGGCGGAGCAATTACACCCTATGTGATAAGGTGTGCTCTATGATGAGTACTACTGAGTTACCTATTTCCTTTTGGGAGTTGTGCACTTATGAAGTTGCATACCTATTGAACAGGGTTCCGATCAAATCAGTTGCCTACCACTTCATATGAGATATGGAAAGGGAAGAGCCCATTTCTTAAGTTAGTTAAAATTTGGGGTTGTTCGGCCTATGTCTAAAGGCAAAATCCGGACAAGCTCGAGGCAAAGTCAGATCTATGGAAGTTTGTTGGATATCCCAAGCATTGGCAAGGGAATATCTTCTACCAAACCGAGGAGCAAAAATGTTTTGTTTCTCAACATGCCACCTTTGTAAAAAGGGAATTTCTTGAGAAGAAATTTGCCGACATGAGGTAGAACTGGAAGGAGTTCCAGCTATACAAACTACAGCAGATGATTTGGTAGAACCAAAAGGATTCAGTAGATTCCAACGAACCTCAGCCTCTCCGCCGATCTAGTAGGGTTCCTCACCCACGTGAGAGTTACTTCGGTTTCTCTATGACAGTGGGAGCAAGGATTGCATCATGAGATGATGACCCAACTATTTTTGAGCTGGCCATCAGGAGTGGGACTCTGTAAGAATGGCTGGATGCTTAGCGATCTGAGATGGAATTCTTATACACCAACAAAGTATGGACTTTGGTTGCTTTATCTGAAGGGTTAAATCCCCATCAGGAGCAAGTATATCTTGAGAAGATTACTTGGTGTACATGGAAAAGTTGAGACTTTCAAACCTAGACTTGTTAAAGGTTTGCATCATTGACCAGGTATGGATTATGTTGAAACCTTTTCTAAGTAGCTGTGCTTAAGTCCATCCAGATCCTACTTGCCACGGCTACATACCATGACTACGATATCTGGTGGTTGGGTGTCATGACAGCTTTTCTAAATGATGTTTTAGAAGAGAGCGTCTATAAGTACACAGCCAGAGGGCTTCGTAGACAGTGGGAGCAGCGGAAACGTGTACAAGATGTTTTATAGGATAAAGCAGGCATCGCGGAGTTGGAACGTCTGTTTTGATGTGGTAGTCAAAGAGTTTGATTTCATCAAAATGGTAGATGAACCTTGTATATACAAAAAGGTAGTAGGGAGTATGGTAGTGATCCTCGTAGAGTACGTGGATGGCATACTCTTGATGGGGAAAGAGTTTCATATGCTACGCTCGGTCAATCTCCGCCTATCACAAGGATTCTCCATATAGGATCAAAGTGATACCTCCTAAATCCTAAGTTTCGGATCTATGGATAGATCTAACTGGATATTAGGATTCTCACTAGTTGTAGTGAGATGGTATCAATTGATCCTGGGGAGAATCACTGGAAAGGTTCCAGGGTGATAAGGACGACTGAATGTCAGTCACATGCATTGTCTTTATCCTCAGTGGAGGGACGGTATGTTGGAAGAGTTCCAAGCTATATACCGTGACATACTAGACGATTAAAGGCAAGATACATCGTTACCAAAGATGCTACCATAGAGGCAGTCTGGATATTTGTATAAGTTCATGAGATGAACTTCGTTCCTACCATTGTGTGACAATGGAGTTGTGGCTTATGCCTGGGAACGCTCATCCCATCAGTGATCCAGATATAATTCTTAGGCAGTGTCACCTGATCATGGAGATAGTTGATTTCCAGGGGATCGAGGTCAGGAGAGTAGACTCAGAGGACAACACGGCGGATCCACTCACAAAGGCCTATTCCCAGAGAGAGACTATTATGGGATGGTTGAGTATGAGATACTATAACCACTGTTATCAGATGGCCCTAGTGCAAGTGGGAGATTGTTAGTTATATGTATGCCCTAGAGGCCATTACTATACATGTGTTGTATATTGTAGTGGATGCTTGGACATATATAGGGAGGACTTTCTTGCTCGGCATGATAGTATGCTACCTGATTACTCTTTACCTTAACGTGTATACTGATTGTCTCTCTGTTACATGTTGGTAAAGCCCTTAGGATGTGTACTTGACTACCTGGACTGTGATGCGGATCATACTAGTGGGGACATGGTAGTCCATAAGTACATCCTTCAAGGTCCCTAGTCGTGGGTATATCGAGACGGGGCATCGATATACCAGAGTAGACTAGCGTATACCTTCTCGGCCCATACAGATGGGCGATGGATGATCCCATATCCATTGGTGTTTGACATCAGAGATGATATACGGGTGCTCAGTGGAGACTGGGTACACTGGACGGACTCGCCGAGAACTCCCAGATGGTATTATACCTTACGTCAGATGGCAGTTCTCTGATGACACTGGTACAGGGTAGTCTGTAGACCCGAGATCGTCATAGAGTCTTGTGTGATTCCCACTGTGCTTTGATTTCCACCTTACCACGTCCAAGAGGGCGAGCAAAACGGTGGTTTTTGGGTACAGTCCCGAGTCACATGGAGGCAATGAGCGATAGGAGGGGTTTCGTCTCTCCCGGTATTGGGGGTTGATGTTGCGCTGTGCTCGATTGGCCATAACAGGGAAGTCCCTGGCTAGGGCTGGTTCAGAGATTTACTGGTAAGTGTTACCCGTAGTTTCTCGACCCGTTATGCGCCTTATATCGGCACGACTTATCGGTTATTGGGGTCTGACGTTTACCACCCCTAGACTGATATGCGACATAGTAGACGAAGAGACCGGACTGTACGGTAGTGTCACTGTCAGGCTTTTTGCAGGAGTTGGAGCGGGCTTGCTTGCTGATCTTCTGATCGCTCAATACCCGGGTAGCCGTTACGTCCAGTTAGTACCGCTGACGGCTTGTGGGTGCTTGATATGATCATCACCTACTGCCGGCGTATTGACGAGTCTTCAGAGTCCTACATAGAGGTTATACTGGCTCAGGCAAAATGAGATAGGAGCGCATATGTTATATGTGCGGGACCGAGAATAATGCGTGTATGTGATACCGTATTCTATTCTCGCGATGATTGTATCGATTGGTTGTATGCGATATAACCTAGTTATCGAATCAAGGATTGATTTGATAAGTCGATACATTGGATATTAGTCGGTTATATGCGATATGACCGGATCGTTAAATCAAGTGTTGATTTAATGATTTAATGTATAATTATATATTTGATATATTACTTTACATTAACTAGTATTGGTTCACTTAAGATTGATTTTCTCACTTGATGTGTACAAGTTGTATATGTGATATATTTTTGTGCACAAGTTTGTATCATGTTTGATGATACATGCAAACTTGGGTGTGTATGCTTTAAACCATAGTTTAGGTTAATGGTTAAGGTTTTATTTATCTATTTATTTAATTTGGCAAAAATAGAATGGTGGCTTGCTTTGTTTTATTCTTGAAGCTTCATGAAGTTTTGAAAGTCTTAACCATTTTGTTTTTTCCTTAACCTAACCATTACACTTAAACCCTAGTTTATTCTCTACATGAGTATACCTCACCCATGGTTGCATTATGATAACTCTTCACTTGATTTTCTTTAATTGATAATTCATTTCTTTTCTTTCTTCTTCTTCTTCTTGATGAAGAAAAGGAAAAGCTTGCTAGAAAATTATCAAGTGAAGATCCAAGTGAGAAATCAAAATCTAAAGAGTACCCACTTCCTATCTCACCATCCTCTACTAGACTAGCACTTTAGTTTAGGGTGTTTGCTTCACTAATTCTATGGTTAGTGAGGTAGAACTTTGAGTCCGTATTCTCTCGACGTAGATCATCTTCGGCATCGAAGACTTCAAGCGATCCCGTTGCAATTTCTCATGGAGCCGTCCGAGAGTCCGGGAGTTGGATGATCGCAGCGAAGGGACGTCGTCACGGAGCTTTGGAAGTGGAGGACCGGATCTACAAATGTTATAATTCCTTTCCTTTAGAGTAAAGTTGTTTACTTGCTATCTTTTTCGCATAATCTCTAGTTAACGATCTTGCTTAGGGTTGTTAAGCACCTATTTTTTTTTAATCCGGCATGGTCGATGCCTTGTAGAGCCTCATTAGTGTGCCTAGTAACCCTACAGATAATTGGTCAAAATAGAAAATTTAAGAAAATTGTTGACTTCAACCTGAATTGTGGTCCGAGAAGTGCATTGACTGGAACGCCAAATGGCTCTAGATTCGGGGGTTTCCGTTATAACTGAACGCGAAAGAAAGATTGTCTTCTATTGCTACACAACAATAGAGCAGTCGCGCCGCCCACAAAATGTTTGAATGATCGGGTAAAGAGCGAGCTTCTTATATGATAGGATCCGACACATCCAGCAGAGCGGGACAACTATGTGGATTGATGGACTTACCAACCTTGATCGTTACAAAGGACGATGCTACCACATTGAGGCCGTTGTTGGAGAAGAAAATCATATGTTGCTTATGTAGCTTATCCTTTAGATCTTTTTGAAGAAGGTAAGTAAGCGGTTGAGGCCTATAAAGAGTGAAGCAACAAAACTCCACTTCTTGTTGCGGGAAGCGTACCGTACCATGTACGGCTTTTCTATAAGCCTTGTTCAAGCATCCAATAATTGTTTAACAAGTGTTGATTATGAGTTATTAAATGGTAAGAGGAATGAAAATTCACTATTTCAGGTACAATAGTACCTACGGGATACAACGGACCCTTAAGTGGAGTTATACAAAATTGTTGACCAACTCAAAAGGACCATACACTTTACAATTCATTTGAAAAGTAACATCAAAACTAATCGGGCTTTAACACATATCGGGCTTAGACTAAAAAAAGTATAAAGTAGTATTTTGATTTTTTATGTAATTTTTTCACATAATTATGCAAGCACGACATCAGCTTTTAAATGGTCCGGGTCGACTATATGTTCAGGTCCATCCCGCTCCACTCGATAAATCGCCCAAAACCCTTCCCTTATCGAGTCCTCTTCGTTTCCATTAAAAAAAAACCCTAGCTTTCTCCTTCGGATCGCAGCAATGGAGGCCGAAGACGAGATCGAAGGAGGAGAGAGAAACTCAGAGATGATAATGATGAAGGAGAAGAAGAAGCACAAGGGGAAGCACGACAAGCCGAAGCCATGGGACGAGGACCCCAACATCGACCGCTGGAAGATCGACAAGTTCGATCCTTCGTGGAACGAGGGCGGGATGCTCGAAGTCAGCTCCTTCTCCACTCTCTTCCCTCAGTACAGAGGCAAGCAAGCAAAAGCCCCCTTTCTTCTCTCTTTAGAAATTAGGGTTTTGGAGTCGTTTTTGTGGTTCTAGGATTGTAGATTCTCTGATTGATGTTGGATACAGTGCAACTTTGAAATTTACAATCCAAATTCCTTCTTTGCTCTATTCAAAAACCTAGGCTTTAGGGTTATTCATGTTCATGCGATGATGCATTGATCTTAGGATTGTAGTTTCTCTGATTTATGTGAAAAAGGAGAAAAATTGCAAACTTGCATTTCATCTAATAATTTCTAGGGTAATTTGTCAAAACCCCCAAGCACTTTTTTTTGATGTCAAAACCCGTCTGCCTTGAAATGTTAGTCAAAACACCCCTAGAAAAGTTTTTAGTTGTCAAGAAATCCCTTACTTTAGCAGTTGCCTGTTATATCTAGTTTTCTGCGATATCTAAGCAGCTGTCTGTGATATCTAAATTGCTACCTGTGATATCTAAATAGATTGTATGAATTGGTTATATATAGCAGTCTACTATGTAGATACTATAGGAAAAATTTTCAGGTGGTTTTTGACCACTGTTTCGAGACCGGGGGTTTTGACAGCAGAAAAGTGCTTGTTTTTTTTTTTTTTGACAATTTACCCTAATTTCAATAGTTGGGTTTTTGATAAAGGCAAGCCGAAATGTCCCTTTATTATTCAAAAAAACTGCAAATTCCTTCTTTTTTATTAACCTCAAATCGATATTCAAGCGTGTTCTCTTAACAGGGTTTAATAGTGTCATTGAAATTCCTAATAACTGTATTGGCACTTAATATCTCTATCAATCTGGACCTACTCTTGCTGATTGCTTTCTGATTTACGAATCACTTAACCACATGGAAGGCAACCTACCCTTATTCACAATTGGGTATGGAGTTGGTAAAACTGGATTTTACTTTTAAGTGGGTAGAAACTACGCAAACCCTAGCTTGCAAGTTCCTGCCTTCGCTTTAAAACTTAGCTTTGATGGGTTGTTTGGCTTTGGAGTTTTTTAAACTCCAAAATGGGTGCTCTTCACACCCGTTGGAGTTTAGAAAACTTAGGTTGGATTGGAGTTTTCTAAATATGTTAACTTTGGAGTTTAGATAGCCAGAGTTTCCTAAACTATAAAATGGAAACCAAATGAGGCATATTTAGGATTTTGGCATTAAACTTAGATATCCTAATTTAACTCCATACCCAGACATGCCCTAAGTATTCACTTTCTACATTACTATAATTCGTACATCTCATATTATACGTAATTAGCAAAGAAGTGCCCAACAACAGGGAATTAAAATTCAAGTTTCACTAATTCTCAGCAATAATTCTTAGATAACACTTGCTATTACAAGCTTGGTGGCTAGACTAGTCAGCAATAACCTGGTTTAGAACTTACAACAATGATACCGTAATTGTTCAAAGGAAAGATGCTTATAGGGTTAATTGGAGTAAGACAAGAGATTCTTAGGTAGATATAAAAATACTGAGATTATGATGTGCTTTTGAAAAACCATCCAAACTGTTATTGTAGTTTATTGATGTGCTTTATTACATAGAGCTGTGAATATTTAACACAATGCACTATCTAAAAATCATTAATTCTCCTCTATCAAGATTTTACAACTTTGTTTCTACTACAGAAAAATATTTGCAAGAACGTTGGCCGATTGTTAAGCGGGCATTGAAAGACTATGCTATCAACTGTGAGCTCAATTTGGTAAGCTTCAAAAATAATTCTTCAATTTTTTGAATTAAGGTGTTTATAGTGTTAACTGAGATAACTGAAGTTTCCCTTGATTCCCTAGGTTGAAGGATCAATGACCGTTTCAACTACTAGGAAGACTAGAGACCCATATATCATCGTCAAGGCGAGGGATCTCATAAAACTTCTATCCAGGAGCGTCCCTGTGGAGCAGGTATGCTTTGTGCTTCGGACACTATTACTCAGTTCCAAATGTGTGATTTGTTATCTTGAACAGTAAAATTCTTACGGACCAATCATATTGCATGGAGTTCATCTTCTTTCACTTTCTAAGAGTATATAGTAGGTTTTCTGATCACATAGGAAACATGCTTCTGGATTGATGTAGACTACCGAGGAAATTGAAGGTAAAGTTCTATATGATGGCTTTATGGCCACCCATGGCTTTATGCACAGAATGTTCGACAACTTTAATGTAACATATTCCCTGTAGCTAAAATAAGAATATTCATATGGCTTATTGGTAAAACATTAAAAATAGTTATAAATTTGAGTAGAAATGAATGCAAGCAGTAGTAAGGGGCAATTTCAATTGATGAATTAGTGACGACGAATTGGTTTAGATGGTTTAGGTATGTGCTATGCTGACTATTGCTTGTGCCAATCAAGAGAAGTGATATAATTATAGTTGATTGAAATGTGGCAATTAAAAGGATAGTATGATTATTAATAACTTAATAGGATTGTAGTAGGATTCAGGTAGCCGACCCCAAGGAGTTTGGATGAATGCTTCGGTCATGTTGCATACTAGGTTTGAAATCTTGGGATCGGGATTGGAGTCGGACCTTCATTTTTTGGACCAGAATCAGCAATATGGTCTTCGGATTGGAAGTTTTGGATGTTTTTATTGGTTGCCTTGGAAAAACTATAAACAACAGTAAAATTATGAAAAACTACTATAAGTATATAGGAGTATTATATCATATCTTCTTAAATTTATTAATGATATTCTAGATACTCCAATATAGCTATTTTTCCATTACCTTTATTTTTCAACTCAAGACTTTGTAGTATGTATGTGTAAATGCACGTACATGTGCGTGCGCGTGCGTCTCTCTCTCTCTCTCTCGCGTGTGCGTGCGTCTCTGTGTGGGTGGGTCGGTAGGGGGGGTAGACCTAAAATGACGTTAACAAATTAAATTCTTATTTGTTGAGTACTCATAATAAAGTTAAAATAAAATCCCAATTTTCTCATGTATTAAATCATATTTCATTGTTAAGGTCTTGAATCCAAAGTCCAAACCCATTGCCATCTTTTATTGCTAGACTCAGGTTGACTTGGCCTTGAATTGGCCTATCCAAGCTGATACTGACCAAGACTTGGTCGATCCCAGTCAAAGACTCGTCGGTCCTGCATCAAAAGGGGAGTTTTGTATTGTACCCCTTGAAATCTGATTCATTCTAACAGAATTGGATAGGGATCGGCTGAGTTTTCAAACCTCGGTTGTATCGAAATGGTTTCTCTAATAAAGTCACATTTTTACTTGGCTTATTTTCATTTAGAACTTAATATTTTGACAACGTCAACATTCAGTCTTTTTGTATTTCTCTAAACAACCAAATTAATAGTTATTGCTGTTTGAATTTGTTGATGTTGTAGGCAATCAAAATACTGAATGATGAGATGCAGTGTGACATTATAAAGATTGGTAGCCTTATACGTAACAAGGTATTACATCTCCTTCTCTTTAACTTTACGTCCCTTTTAGGTTTAATATATCTTGTTATTCTTCTTTCTGAAATTCTATATTGGGAATACACTTTTCAAGAATGGGAGCATAATATGTGGAGAGAACACAGATATCTTTAATTTTGCTGTCGTTGAAAACTTGGGTTTTACTTGTGTGGACTTCACATCGAAACTCTGCTGCTAGTAAATAAAAAAATCTAGTCGGTTAGCAGCTTATAAAATAATCTGTTATAGAATTTTAGTGCTGCAAAGATCCCTTGTGCTCCCTTGTTTTAATGTTGCATACACCTGTTCAAAAAGTGGTACTATCAGTTTAAGATCGTGAAATACTTGTAGAGTGGAGCATTCTGGTGACATTTAAAATCTTGCTACATGCCAAAGTCAGTTGGCAAAACATTTATTTAAGTTATTTAATATGTATAACTAGTGTCACTTGTCAGACGATTGTGTTGAAGATCTGCAGGCTTCAACAATTACAAATATTCTACTTGGGTTTGCATTGAAAATTCAGTCATGGTCTCTCATAAGCAACTAAAATTTCAATGGAGACATATCTGTTAACTAGAGTTTTTTTAATAAAAAATAATGACAACTATTAGTATGCAAGATGTCAGTCTACCTGTTGTATGTGGTTACAACCATCTTTTGAATTGCTTACATGTTAACTTGTTATTTGCTGCAGGAACGATTTGTTAAGCGAAGACAACATTTATTGGGCTCCAATTCATCTACTCTCAAGGTATGAATTACATACATGAAGAAGTTAAATTGATCACTTATGACTCATCTACTTTGCAGATTCATTTCCTAGCATCTAACCTTTCAGTCTAGCTTACGAAACAACAATGAATCTGCAGGCAATTGAGATATTGACGGAGTGTTATGTTTTAGTTCAGGTACTGCTTCATTTATTTTGTTTTTTTTATACTAAAAGTATGTATTAGCCTTCTTGCTTTTTTTTGGGTGATGACTTTACCCATCTTCCCCTTTATAAATGACCAGGGCAACACTGTTGCTGCCATGGGTTCATTTAAGGGTTTGAAGCAAGTTAGGAGGATTGTAGAAGATTGTATCCTGAATGTGCAGCATCCTGTGTACCACATCAAGGTGGGTTGTTGGCTTAGTAGAAACTAGAAAATTCATAAAGTTTTCTCTCTACATATATATGTGATGGCAACTATGAATCAATATAATATTGTCTTCTGCCCAACACAGACCCTTCTGATGAAGCGAGAGCTTGCGAAAAATCCAGCACTTGCCAATGAGAGCTGGGATAGATTCCTTCCTAAGTTTAAAAAGTATAGTGTTTTCTCATATATTTACATGTCACTTCATAAGTAGTTCACTTCTGCTTCATCCAGCATATCTTTATTCTTTTCTTTTCCTGATAAGTGTAAATTTGATGCACTTATTCAGGAAGAATGTCAAGCAAAGGAAAGTGAAGTCCAAGGAGAAGAAGCCTTATACACCTTTCCCTCCTCCTCAGCAACCTAGCAAGGTGAAACAAACTTCACTGAATTTATTATGTTTTTATGCTCATTCCATGCTTCCAGAATTTTTGTTCAATATGTGGCCCCGTATTGCTTGTTTCATTTGAACTAGAGAATAAGGTGAAGGTTCATGGAAAAAACTTCAGCGTGCTATGTATTTAGTCTGCAATACATGTTCCAGTTCCATTTTTTTAATTACTTATCTAAAATAAAACATGACCTGGGCTTGCCTGGATAATTTGTATTTAAATGCACATGTCCTATTGGACACCTGATGCACTATGTGATACTTAATGCCATCAAATCATGATGAGCACAATGATGTTCAACATTCACACCTGACAGTTTAAAAATTAAAACAGTACATGTGTCTTACGTAACCTAAAAAGGATCTTATAAGATTTAAGTTCTAGGCAACTGGTCTGCAAATTGATCTTTAATTGCATTTGCAAATGCAGTTCTTGCTTGTTATATGTAGATGGTTGTCATCTAGGAGTTTGACTGTTCTTTTTGTGACACTTAATGCCATCAATTCATGATGAGCACTACTGTGATATTTAACGCCATCAAATTATGATGAAGTTATTACTGTGATGCATAATGCCATCAAATCACGATGAGCACAATGTTGTTCCAAAATTGATGCTTGACAGTTGAAAACCGTGCTTGTGTCTTACGCAAGGCAAAAAGGATCTTGTAAGTTCTAAGTTCTAGGCAACTGTTAATTGATCTTTAAATGCGCACTTGTTACGATGCAGTTATTGCCAGTTCATATATGTAGATAATTGCCATCTAGGAGTTTGACTGTTCTATTTGTTTCCATGGTCCCTTACCACATTTATCCTCCTTGAGGCTGGAGAATCTTCTCTCGTGGTTTTGTTTATATGATATGATACCATCTAATTGTCTTAGGTTTGCTTTCTTATTGCTTTTAGTGTGGACATTGATCCTAAGCAAGTGATATGAAATTTTCAGATCGACCTTCAATTGGAAAGTGGTGAGTATTTCTTAAGCGACAAAAAGAAGTCTGCAAAGATGTGGCAAGAAAAGCAGGAGAAACAGGCGGAGAAGACAGCTGAAAACAAGAGGAAACGAGAGGCTGCATTTGTTCCACCAAAGGTTCAGTCTGCAATTATTGACATGTTTTTTTAAATACACATCTTACCCCTAAACTAGCTACTTCTATATTTCACCTCCAAAACTTTGAAATTCTATATTCCATTCTCAAAACTTTTAATATTTAGTTATCGAAATTCTGCCCATGGTTACTTTTAACAGTATGTTCCTTTTATGCCATTAATATCTATTTTAATGACCATATTGACCTCAAGTAGTCATCTTCAACCTCAAGAAGGGCAATGGGTTAGGGTTTTCAATCTCTCTATTTAGGTGTTTTCAATAATGAAAAATCTCAAACAATTAAATCAAAATATAGAAGATGAAGTAGCCTAAGGTAGGAAAACCCTAGGTCAAAAAAATTAGTCGTAAATGCTACAATGGATTTTTATTCTTCAATTTGGATTTAAAAACACGTTAAATTATTAAAACATAAATAAAAGTCAGGTATAAAAAAGACTAAATTATTAAAACATAAATAAAAGTCGCACGTTTTGATGGAAAACACTCCGACGAGTTTGAAGTTTCTTCTATTTAATACACAATTAATATGATAGCTTTGTCCCAATAAAGATTGAGCAATTGAACTAAGGTTCTAGAGCCAAAAAATGCCAAATTAACATCAGTTTTTGTAGTGTCTGAAAAGTTAAAAATGGTTGGGAGAAGAAGAAAAGAAAGAAGTTATGAGCGTTTCTTTTTCTTTGGGAAGAAAAAGCTGGGCTCTGAGATCTGCGCGCCCGTCTCATTTTCATTGAAACACAAAAAGTAGATACAAAATGTAAAAGCAAACATACAGAACACCTACAGGTTACAAACACTCAAGCTGTACTACATCAACTACGGAACAAAGAAGCAAGAAATGTTCAATTTAGAGTGCCATGAAAGAATCAAAGATGTTCCCCCCAGAAATTTGAAATTTGGCAAGCAAAAGCTTAGCATCCAAGACAATGAGTGTTAGAATAATGTTCCCTACTTTATCAAACACCTAGGTTATGTTAACCCAAATATAGCTAGCAACTCGGGAATGAGAACAATTTAGAGATTTTTGGATAACGGGCATGGCCGCCAATTGGCGGCCAAATAGATGGGTTGGGACTTGGGCCTTCTGTTGTGTTCTTTTCTGGGGGGCTTAACTCTTCAGAACCCGAATTGGAGAACTTTGAATTCTGCAGGATTGATTCGTTGACTGCTGACTTTGAGTATATACGTTTTGCATTGTTTTAAGCTTGAAAGTCCGTCAATTGCTCCCTGATTTCTGCACTTATGCAGCACACACGGATCAAATGGCACTTATTTATATACACAAGATTAAGAATGAGTGGTATTTAAAATGCAATAAATCGTGGTGAACAGGGAATTTTGTGGGTAACTATAAAATTTTAAAGTTATGGTGATATATAAGAAAAAACCCTATTGAAATGCTTTCTGATTTAAAAAGAAAATTAAGAAAAATACTTGATTTGGTGATTTATTCTGTATCTTAAACTGGCATGCTTTTTTTTTCTTTTACAGGAACAATCCATTCATGTATCTGATGCTACTAAATCCAGTAATGTCGAGAATGAAGTGTCTACAATTGCTGCATCCTTGAAGGTAAATAGGCCGCCTGTTTACTTTCCTCCTTTAGAAATCACTTATTGCATGTATGTTTGATATAAATCTTCATTTAGACACAAAGTGCAATCATTTTAAGACAGTATCTACATGGTCATTAGTTTTGAACTTGGGCTAATGCAACGTTACTTTAAAACAGCAGTTTTGTTAAGCTTTACTGTTTTTCATACTGGTGTCAATTTTGCTAGCACCTAATTTAGTATGCAATTGCCATAATTAATTTCGAAGGGAAACAGGAAAGAAATTTGACCAATGCTTCAATTAGCGCCTTGTATTATAATGATTGCTCATTTTCTGAACATTGCTCCAGGGAAAATTATATTTATGATAATACTGTGAAGAGTAATGGTGAAATTAGAAGTGCAACTAGGATAGAGTTGGAAATAGTGGGTAGGCTTATAGGTCAAAAGCTGGGCAATTAGCGAGAAGTTATAATTACATTACAGGGGGAGAGAGGACTTTGGGGTATTATGGGCAAAACCACATTAGTAGGCGCACTAAATATGTGGCATTATGTCCATATGAATTTTGTGCAGGAAAAAAAATCTTAATTAGGGTCCCTGTTGTAATCTGGCATGATGTTCATGAGAATATGTGGTGTTGCTGATGGAACTTTGGATAAAGTGACTGTTTTCATGTAACTGAGAATGAAATAATTTGTGTGAGATTAACCTTGATATAAGGGTCAAAATCTGCACAATTAGTATTAAGTATTTACGCTTAACGAAATTGGGTAATCTTTTGTGGTTTTTTTTTTGTTGTCTTTTTTTGTGAAAAAAAGCTTATGCAAATAGAGGACTTAAAATCTAAGTGATATATGCTTCATTTACTAAATGCTTTAAATGCTTTCGATGCAGGCAAAAGCAAAAGAATTCAAGATGCACAAGGCCCGTGAAAATATTGATGCTGAGTCATACATTGCAAATACGGAAAAACCACCCTTGAAGAACCGTAAATCTTCGAAATCTACTTGAAGAGAGTTTTTCTGATGAAAACCTGAAGTTGATGTGGGTGAAAAAATTTCACATTTCCTATATGGTATATCATCTACTACATAAAAAACCTGTTCTTTTATCTTATCCCGGATGCATCCTGTGCTTGTAAAATTAAGGAAAATTTTTGTTGTAGATCTTTAAAAATGGAAGAGATTTGTTGGTAATGAATTATATGCATTTCTGAAGTTTCTTTTCTCTACGTAGGTGTATCCTTGAAATATGCGATGAACTAAATTATATGTATTTGTTGTCTTTTCAATGCTTTCTTGTCTTTCCAGTGTTTAATATGATATTTCTTTGTCAAGAAGAATACGGAGTGCATATACTTGCATTTAGAATAATGGCAGCATGTTACGATTAATAATTTCTTCCTTACATATTTGTTATGATTTTGCTAGGAAACATTAGTATTTTATTATTTTTGCCGCTGGCAGCGGCAGCTGTATTTTGATTCCTGTAGCATTAGTATTTTGCATTTACATGTATAAGTTAGAAGAAAGGATTCAAGAAGTATTTTCTTTAAAAAAGTTATAGTTAAAACAATAGAATTTCTGCTAAGATGTACAAATAATTAAAGATTTAAAACTAATTTACTGTTAGAAATTAGGCTTTTTTCATAGAAACCGCATGTGGTTTGTTTACTCGAGTTTTTCAAAACTGTCTTATAGGTCAAACTTTTCATGAAAACCCCTTAAACATTCAGTCCGTTGTACATAATGTTACGAATATATATGTCTTAGAGGCCATTATTGTATATTATAGTGGATGCGTGGACATATACATAGAGAACTTTCTTGCTCGATATGCTAATATGTTATCTGGTTGATTTTTATCTAAACATGTACACTTGTTTTAGCTTACTGTCTTTTTGATACATGTTGATAAAGCCTTTAGGATATTGGCTTGACTACCAGGACTATGATGCAGATCATACTAATGGGGCTTGTGTAGTCTATAAGCACATCCTTTAACAGTTCCTAGTCGAGAGTATCGATACAGGGTATCGATATTCCAGAGTAGATTAGTGTGTAGGTTTGTTAACCCTATATGGGGCGATGGTCGACCCCATAACCATTGCTGTTTGATTTCAAAGATTGTACACATATGCTCATTAGAGAATGGGTACACCGAACAGGACTCGCCGAGAACTTCTAGATTGTACCATACCTATCGTCAGATAGCAATTTTCTGGTGATACTTGTACATTTTAGTCTATAGACCCGAGATCGTCATAGTGTCTTGTATGGTTCTCACTGTGCTTTGATTTCTTCCTTACCACGGCTCAAAGGAGTCGTGCAAACATGTGGATTTTGGGTACAGTCCCGAGTCACATGGAGACAGTGAGCAATAGGAGGGGTTTTGTCTCTCTCGGTATTTTGAGAGTTGATGTTGCACTATACTCGATTGGTTATAACAGCAAGTCCCTGGCCAGGACTGATGAGATTTACTGATAAATGTTATCAGTAGTTTCTCGAAAGCTTATAGGTCACACATCGGCATGACTTATCGAGTTAGTGGGGTCTGACGATTCCATCCCCAGACTCGATATGCGACATATCAGACGAAAAGACCGGACTGTACAATAAGTGTTGCCTATAGGCTCTACAGAAGTTTGGACAAGTTTGCTTGTTGATCTTCTATTCGTTCAATATCTGGGTAGTCGTTACGTCTAGTTAGTACCGCTGATGGATTGTGGGTATCTGATGTGATCATTATCTACTGCTAGCGTATTGACGAGTCTTTAGAGTCCCACAAAGAGATTTCCTAGCTCAAGCGAAACAAAGTAGGGCACGTATGGAGATATGTGCGGGAGCTTGATTAAATACGAGTATATGATACCATATTCTAATCCAGCATTAAATGACATCAGCCGGTTATATATAATATAACCGGACTATTGAATCAAGTGTTGATTCAATGATTTGATATATATATATATTAAGCACACTTAAGATTTTCTTTTATTGATATATATTAACTAATATTAAACCCCCCCCCACACCACACACACATATATATATAGTATCATGGTTGACGATACATAAAACTAGGATGTATGAGAATCACACATAAGATGAAGATGAGAAGATAATGATAAATATATATATGAATTAATTAAAAGAGAAATGAGTCGTGGTTTGTAGAAGTATTGAGAAGCCACGACTTATCTCTTCTCTTTTGTTTTATTCATTGATATTTATCAATCTCATTCTCATCTCAATGTTATACTCATGGTTCACAAATCATCCAAGTCCATCTCATTCTTCATCTCTTCACTAATTTTCTAGGGTTGAGAAAAGAAAAGGAGAAAGAAATAATTTTAGTGTGCAAAATTCCTACTTCATCAAGCTACACTACTCTAGCTCTTTAGTATATGTTATCTTCACTAATGCCTTGATTAGTGAAGTGTGAGTTTGAGTGAGAGTTGCCTCAAGATGGATCATCTTCGACGACGAAAACTATAAGTAAGCTTGATCCTTTCTTCAAGTGGAGTCAAAAAAGAGTTCTAGGTTCTACAACTTGGAGTTTTAGAAGTGAAGGACTAGACTGCAAAGGTTGTAGACACTCTTCACTTATATTAGAACTTGTTTGCTTTACTATAAAACCTTAATTCTCCAGTTCGATTCTTGTTTAGTATATCTAGACCTCCTATTTTTTAAAATTGTATACTTGATACTCATAGAAATACTGTAGAGGTGCTAAGACATACTTTCATGGTATCATAGCTAAGCCAGAGGCTTAGGAATAGCTTAGACGAAGTTTAAGTGTTCGATCGAAATTTTAAACACGGATTTGGGTAGTTGCTGTCCAATTTTTAAAACTTCATTATTTTCACAGTTAAACATTCTCAGAAAATTATGCAGGTAAAACTAGGAAGGCTCAAGAAATACGAGAACATAATTCCACAACTTAGCCACGGAACCGCCGCCTATACCATGTATTGGCCGCGGTTCCGCTGCCCAAGTATGGAATTATGAGCTCGTTTTTCTTGTTCTGCTTCATTTTGACATTTTTGATTTTCTGGAAATTTTTAATGAGGCTCAAGTGGTTGAGGTTTCTGTGAGTTGGTGTTGTTTGAAACATCAATCGAAATGTTTAACATCGTCTATATTGTTTTGGATACATGATATAATTTTTGGAATCCACATTGATTAGTTTTGCGAGAACTAGTTAACGATTTCTAAATCTCGCATTTTAGTCTCAAATGATAAATTGTCACGGAGTTTGGATTTGGATCGAAACTCTGTCGTAATCTCGTATCGTACACGAATACTCGCCGGGATACTACTAGTAGACAGCCACACCCCATTGCACCGACCAAGTGACTATAGGAGAACCCTATGGCCAAGAGCATCCACTCGGGTGCTCACGGCCACGGTGTTCCGTCCAAGTTCACTTCGTTGATGACCTCGGGGGTTGCGGCCATCTACTAAAGTTTTTGACGAGCATTCGATCTTTTAATCGAGAATCTTGATGAATTGCCCGACTTAATTTTTGAAAAGTGTTTTTAATTCGAGACATAAATGCAAGGTTTATAGGGTTAGGGATGAAATTCGGAATATGTGATAATCCTGGTTTATGATGTCTAAAGATGCAGATTCTAATTATTGTAGTTTTCATTTCTTTTTTGCGACCGTAAGTATAATATGTGAGCGACATTAGGGATATGCATTTTTACTTGCGTTGATGACATGTGATGTTATTGTGTTTCTATCGATATGTTATATTGGATCGTTGCGATTGAATAGCCGGGGGTTTTACGTGAGATGGGAGTTTTTCAATTTACATTCATATAAATATTTGTATGTAATATTTTTTTATTGGGACACTTCCGGATTGAGGTGGTTGTCTCCATTCGATATAAATTATTTACTTTTCCTCATTAGGATAGACCCAAGACGGGGAGCATAAGTACTCGGGTTCTAGAGTCCAGTGGGAGGTTATCTTGAGGAGTCGAGACCGGTCGTCCAACTCTAGAATTGGCAGGGTTGCTTGCCGCTCTCGTAGGGGTCTAGGGATGTGGACTTGGCTATTCATCACGATCGTGGAATCCGTATTTTTCGTTACTGGCTTAATCTAAAACACGGACCTCCTAATATATCCTATATTTCATATATCTGCTGTTTCTGTGATGTGATCATATAACTGCGTGAGACGAATGCTACCTATATATAGATGATATATTAGTAAACACTATATATGTTTTGCATCCGCGCTAGTCCTGATTCTGTCCTGCCGTAAGTTAAGTAATCTTACGGTGAAGACCTGGGTCCCTGTGGCGAATGCGGATGGCATATATGTGTTTTATTTTCGTTTCTTCTGTGATGTTTAGGAAACATAATTGATGGGACGTCATTAATAAAATTAATGAAAAGAAAAGAAACGTAAAAGATTTTGTAGAATCAAAATTTTCAAAAAGGTAGCTTTAGTTCTTTCTTTGCATAGCGGTATTCCATTATGAATATCCAGCACCTTATTCGATGAGGAAATAGCCTAGATCTCTTCACCGGGAATGTCCTCTTTGGCAAAAACTGGCATATGCTACAAGCTATTCGGTTTGTTTCGAAAACTACTCGATTTTTAAAGTGGAGTTTAAACCACCCCTTTTCAAATCACTAGATTCTACAACGATATCAAGTTCATTACGTTAAAGGTTTTCTTCAAAACCAGTTGTAGCCCTCCGTCATTAGGTACTATTTAGTATTCGTGTTGCGTTTGTCGACCTTGTCAAAGCGTAGTGTTCGGTGGCTGATTAGTGCTTTTCTGCTGCATATTGATGCGATTGGTTAGGGTAGTCGTACAGCCTTGTCGACCTTCTCAAGGGTCATGCGTGTGGGTCTAGTTCAGTCACGAACTGACTGGTTGAACTTGACTTGCAGTTTATGATTTGTTGACCTTGTCAAGGTCATATACCGCATGGGGTAAAATCAGATATTGGGAATTTCAAGTGTTGAAATTTGTAATGAGATTGCATACCTTCTATGTGATAGTTGGATCCCAATACCTATTGCGAGTAAGTGTTACTCCTGAGAGAGTTCCACTTTAAAATTAGCCAATCCAGTAGGTGTCTAAGAAAAGTGTAAACGGGGTTATGCCCCTGCGAAAATGAGATTATTTAATTAGTTCTATGCGAAAGCACAGGAAAACTCCCTCGGAGTACCAACACCTGCCTGGCTGATCGATTAGTGAACTTATAGGGTGTAATTAATCCCGACAAATCTTACATTTAAGGTTTGAAGAAAAATTTGATAAAAACAGTGGGAGCCATTTTGATTAGATAAGATAATAACTAGTTTAATCTTACAAGAGCGCATGCTAAAATGTTTTCTTCTCTCTCTCCAGATAGCAACCATGTCACGCCTTAATCAAGATAATAACATGGATGTATTTGACCGAACCCGCTTATTATACTGGGCTGGAGAACGTTGGTTCCGTCCTATCTTATGACAACTGTAATAACTCTGGGCAAGAGAATGCAAGAATTTCCACGCAATCCTAATGAAGAAGGAGCATTATGATGCATTTTCTTTGGGTGCATTAGTTATTTAGAACTGTTTCTCAGTCTGCTCTACGTCCTGGGTATTGGATACCAGATCAGGATCTCATATTTGTAATTTGTTACAAGGATTAAAGAGAAATAGAGAGCTGGGAGAGGGTGATATGTCTCTCAGAGTAGGGAATTGAGTAATTATTGTTGCCGAAACTGTCGGCGAATATCACTTAGTATTGCTAAATGGTAATACATTGATTTTGAACGACTGTTATTTCGTACCGTCGATGATGTGCAATATAATATCTGTTTTTTATTAGATAAAGAAAAATATAACTTTGCATTAGAGCAAAATGTTATGAACATTTTCCTAAATCAAGTGTTGATTGGGTTTAGTATGTTGTGTAATGGTATATACGTTCTAAATCAAAATACAGTTATGAATATACAAACCACACACAAGAGGAAAAGTTAAGAAATGAACGGAGCCTTATTGTGGTATTGTAGATTTGGTCATATCAATATGACCAGACTAGCTAAGTTGCATAAAGATGGATATTTGAATCCGTTCGAATTTACATCTTATGAAACTTGTCAGTCATGTCTTAAAGGAAAGCTGATCAAAACTCCATTTACGGGACACGGAGAAAGAACTACTGAACTCTTAGGACTGATACATAGTGATGTATGCGGTATTATGTCTACACATGCCAGGAATGTTCCTCGTACTTCATTACATTCACCGATGATTTCTCAAGATTCAGACATGCATTCCTGTTGAAACACAAATCTGAAACTTTTGAGAAATTCAAGGAATATAAGAGCGAAGTAGAGAACCAGACGGGTAAAAGTATTAAAATCCTTCGATATGATCGATGGGGTGAATACTTAAGCACGGAATTCTGAGATTATCTAAAAGAGAATGGGATTCTCTGTCAGCTTACTCCTCCGTATACACCACAACACAATGATGTATCGGAGCGGAGGAATCGCACCCTATTAAATATGGAGCGCTCTATGATGAGTGTTGCTGAGTTACCTATTTCCTTTTGAAGTTATGCACTTGAGACAGTTGCATACATATTGAATAGGGTTCTTACCAAATCTGCGCCTGCCACTCCATATGAGATATGGGAGGGGAAGAGACCATGTCTTAATTTTATTAAGATATGGGGTTGTCTGGCTTATGTTAAAAAGCAAAATCCGGATAAACTCGAGGTAAGGTCTGTTCTATGTAAGTTTGTTGGATATCCCAAACATTCACGAGGATATATCTTCTACCTCATCCAGGAACAAAAGGTGTTTGTTGCACAACATGCCACCCTTTTAGAAAAGGAATTTCTTGTAAAAGAAATTAGTGATAATGAGATAGAGCTGGAAGAAGTTCCAGATATACAAACTACAACTGAATATTTGGTAGAATCGGAGGATTCAATAGTCCCAGACGAACCTCAGCCACTCCGCGATCTAGTAGGGTTTCTCACCCATTTGAGAGATACTAAGGTTTTTCATAGACGGTGGGAGCAAGGATTGTATCATGGAAGATGATCCAACTAGTTTCGAGCAGGCCATCACAAGTGGAGACTCTGTGAAATGGCTGGATGCTATGCGATCTGAGATGGAATCCATGTACACCAACAAAGTATGGATTTTGGAAGTTGCTCTTGAAGGGGTAAAACTCATTAGGAGCAAGTGGATATTCAAGAAGAAAATTGGTGTAGATGGAAAGGTTGAGGCCTTCAAAGCTAGACTTGTATCAAAAGGTTTTCGTCAACGGCCAGGTGTCGACTATGATGAGACCTTTTCTCCGGTGACTATGCTTAAGTCCATCAGGATCCTACTTGCCATTGCTGCATACCATGACTATAAAATATGGCAGATGGACGTCAAGACCGCTTTTCTAAATGCTGATTTAGAAGATAGCATGTATATGACACAGTCAGAGGGTTTCGTAGACAGTGGGAGCAACGGAAAGGTATGCAAGCTGCTTAAATCAATCTACGAATTAAAGCAGGTATCGCGGAGCTAGAACATCTGTTTTGATTTGGCAGTCAAAGAGTTTGACTTTATTAAAAATGTGGATGAACCATGTATATATAAAAAGATTGTAGAGAGTAAGGTTTTCTTGCTCATATTGTACGTAGATGACATACTCTTGATAGGAAATGATGTTCCTATGCTGCACTCGATCAAACTCTTCCTATCACAAAAGTTCTCCATGAAAGATCTGGATGATGCCTCCTACATCCTGGGGATAAAGATCTATAGAAATAGATCTAAAAGGATATTGGAATTGTCCCAATCCAGGTACATAGACACCATACTAAAGAGATTTAGTATGGAAGATTCTAAGCGTGGTAATTTACTAACTTGTTCAGGAATCACTCTCTCCAAAGAGATATCTTCCAAGACTGATTTGGAGAGGGCTCGCATGAACGTGATACCCTATGCTTCTGCAGTTGGGTCTATCATGTACGCGATGTTATGCACCAGATCGGATGTAGCTTACGCACTCAGTGTGGTAAGTAGGTATCAATCAGACCCAGGAAAGAAGCATTGGATAACTGTGAAGAATATTCTTAAGTACTTAAGAATGACTAAAGAGATGTTCTTGATATATGGTAATGGAGAACTCCAAGTTGGGTCCTTTACCGATTCGAGCTTCCACGGTGATAAGGATGACGGCATGTCTGTTTCGGGTTTTGTCTTCACTCTCAATGGAGGGGCGGTATGTTGGAAGAGTTTTAAGCAAGATACCGTTGCAGACTCGACGATAGAGGCTGAATACATCGCTGCCAACGATACTGCCAAAGAGGCTGTCTGGATGAAGAAGTTTATTGTTGAACTTGGTGTGGTTCCATCCATTGAGAATCCAATACCTTTGTATTGTGATAACAATGGAGCTGTGGTTTTTGGCCAAGGAACTCCGGTCCCATCAGCGATCCAGATATATTCTGAGGCGGTATCACCTGATCCGGGAGATAGTTGATCACCGGGAGATCGAGGTCAGGAGAGTAGACACAAAGGACAACACGGCGGATCCACTCACGAAGGCCCTTCCCTAGATACGGTTCGAGAGACTTTTTGGAATGTTGGGTATGCGATACTACAACAACTGGCCTTAGTGCAAGTGGGAGATTGTTAGGAATATATATGCCATAGAGACCATTATTGTATATTATAGTGGATGATTGGACATATATATAGAGAACTTTCTTGCTCGACATGATAGTATGCTATCCGGTTGATCTTTATCTTAACATGTACACTTGTTTTAGTTTACTGTCTTTTTGATACATGTTGATAAAGCCTTTAGGATGTTAGCTTGACTACCAGGACTATGATGCAGATCATACTAGTGGGGCTTGTGTAATCCATAAGCACATCCTTTAACAGTTCCTAGTCGAGAGAGTATCGAGACATGGCATCGATATTCCAGAGTAGACTAGTGTGTATGTTTCTTGATCCTGTATGGGGCGATGGTTGATCACATAACCGTTAGTGTTTGACATCAAAGATTGTACACAGATGCTCATTAGAGAATGGGTACACCAAACAGGACTCGCCGAGAACTCCTAGATGATACCATACCTATCGTCAAATAGCAGTTCTCTGGTGACACTTATACAGGTTAGTCTGTAGACCCGAGATCATCATGGTGTTTTGTGTGGTTCCCACTGTGCTTTGATTTTCTCCCTATCACGGCTCAAAGGAGTCATGCAAACATGTGGATTTTGGGTATAGTCCCGAATCACATGGAGGCAGTGAGCGATATGAGGGGTTTGGTCTCTCCCGGTATTTGGAGTTGATGTTGCGCTATACTCGATTGGTTATAACAGCAAGTCCCTGGCCAGGGCTGATGAGATTTACTGATAAGTGTTATCAGTAATTTCTTGAAAGATTATAGGCCACACATCGACATGACTTATCGAGTAAGTGAGGTCTGACGATTCCACCCCCAGACTCGATATGCGACATATCAGACGAAGAGACCGGATTGTACGGTAAGTGTTTCTTATAGGCTTTACGGAAGTTTGGACAAGTTTGCCTGTTGATCTTCTATTCGTTCAATATCTGGGTAGTCGTTACTGTTAGTGAGATATGCCCTAGAGGCCATTATTGTATCATACTGGATTGTATATTACATATTGGAAGCTTGGGATATTCACAATTATAATAACAGTCTTGCTCAAAATGGTTGTATGCTACTTGGTTTGATTCTACCTCAATATGTGCATATGTTTCTTTTAGCATATCGCTTATACATATTAGTAGAGCACTAAGGATTTTTGCTTGACTACCAGCGTTGTGATGGCAGTCACACTAGTGGGGGCTGAGTAGTCTATAAGCACATCCTTATACATGTCCCTAGTCGTAGGATTATCGAGACGGGATATCGATACTCCAGAGTAGACTAGTGTATACGCTTCTCATCCCAGTAGGGAAGATGATCTGTCCCACAGCCATTAGTACGTCATACTGAAGATAGTATACAGGTGCTCATTGGGTTATGAGCTACACTGGACAAACTCGTTGGGAACCGCTGGTTGGTATTATACCTATCGTTAGGTAGCAGTTTCCGGGTGGCATGAGTACAGGTTAGTCCGTTGACATGACATCGCTGTTCGTTTCGAGTGTGTTCCCACTGCACTTAGATTACTACCCTACCACGGCTCAAAAGAGTCATGCAAACAGGTAGTAGTTCTTGAAGCACTTGGAGGCAGTAGCGGTTAGATAGGATTCGTCTCTACCGGTATTGGGGGTTGCTATCGCGCTGTGTTCGGAAATCCATTACACAAAGTCCATGGCTAGGGCAATCGAGATTTACTGGTAGGTACTCCAGTAGTTTCTCAGGGTGTATTGGGTTCTACTCCGCCATAGCTTATTGCGCTGTTAGGGGTCTGACGTTTACCTTCCCCCTATGCCCGATATGTGAGTATTTTAGACAAACAGACCGGACTGTAAGGAGATTGTCACAGATAGGCGTGGTAGGAGTTCGGATGAGTTTGCTCATCGGCCTTCTTATCGATAGATACCTGGGTAGCTGTTACGTGCAGCTAGTACTACTGACGGACTTGTGGTTAAACGCATACCAGCGTACTGTCGAGTCTTTAGAGTCCCACATAGAGGGTTTCCCTGCTTCGGGCAAAACGATGTAGAGGCCGTATAGTTTTACGGCAGGGTTCCGATCACATATGTGTACTGACTACACGGATGATGCTCGGATGGATAATACTAGTAGCTTTTGGTTTAAGTTGGATCCTAATATTATATTATTGGATTGTTATCATCTCATTGTATTCGTGTTTTTCGGAATACGAATACGGGTATATATATACGGTGAGGACATTCTAGTAATTTTACATGACATGCTTATAGAAGGAGACACCTCATTATTTGGATTATCTATTTTGGGAAATAGATTAATAAGGTGGAAATTTGGAGATATACTTGGCATGGGTGAAGCATGGCTCTTTGGATTTGTTTATTTGTTTGGACTCACCATTCAAGCATGGGTGATATTTTCTATTGGAAAATATTGCATGCTTGAATGACTGAAGAGTGATGAGCCATTCTTCACTTGAAAGACCTAAGTTCATTTGCACATTTTGTTTTCTTTTTTCAAGTTTCCTTTCTTTCTTTCTCAAAGACTCTGACCCTCACATGAGTTGTGAAACATAGAGTCTCATGAGATAAAACACTCTATTAGATACTCTACATCACCTAGGCTACTTAACTTAGCAAACTAGATACCCCAGTTACTTCGGTTTAGAGGTTGGAGCTTGAAACACATACTTTCGGGTGGATCTTCTTTGACGCGAAGAGGCCGATATTGCAAGCACGATCCGCATCTTCGAGGAGCTCAAGGAGAGGAGGAGAAGAAGACCCGAAGTACTTGGTTGTAGGAGGTATAACGCGTATAACGCTCTTCATAGTAGTTAAACTTCCGTATAGTTTTAGCTAGTTAAGGTTTCTGTTAAGATCCTGGAGTTTAGTCGGTGTTGCGAGCTTTGTAAAAATCGTTTTTTGTATATTCCTCCTCTCCGCGAACCCGCGGGGTGCGCGATATCGACTTACAGTGGTATCAGAGTCTACTTAACCTTAACTAGGAGTTTAGACGATGTGTAGAATTACGAAACCGAAATAACCCTGTAACATCGAAACTAAAATCCAAGTTTCTGTCGATTTTTGCAGAGGCTCTAAAAATTATTTAAACAATTGTAGAGTACTCTTCTTGTTGTAGATAGAACATCATACAAAAACGAGCCCAAAACTCCATGATTTGGCCGGCCAAATACTCAAAAATACCGGCCTGGCCGGTCCAGGTATGAAGTTAGGAGTTGGTTTTTTTGTGATGTTCTGTACTCTTAGATTTAGGGTTTCAGGTGATGTTTGTTTGTGCCCAGATTGCATATTCTGTTATCTTTGTGTTGGGGCAATTCGATGTGTTTCAAAATCGCAGTTCTAACGCCGCTTATAAGTTTCAGTTTGTATATGTGTTTCTAAACGTCTACTAATTGCTATACGTCGATTAGTGGGGGTTGCACATATTTGTATCTTGTGATGGTTTGTGTATATGGAGTATTGGACCGTCGTGGATGAATAGCCGGGGATGTGAGAAGAGTTTTTTCTTTTCTTTCATTCATGTAATTTGTAAATGTGATGTAATATTATTTTGCGGGGCATATCCGGATTGAGATTGTAGCCACCGTTGTATTATTTCATTTATTGTTTCTTGCACCTAGGATAGACCCAAGGTGGGGTGCACAAACTACCGGGTTATTGAAGTGCCGAGTGGCCTACTCATTTTATTGAGGGATATTGCTTCACTTCAGGAATTTGGCGGATAGTTTGCCGCGCCCGTAGGGGACTAGGGTGGGGTTTGGTTATTCATTACTGTTGGATATAGTGCCCTCAAAGTCAATTATTGGATCGCAGGTATGTGATTGCAATGATTAAGGGAGGACCTATACCGATATGAAAGTCTTGCTCGAGATGATAGTATGCTATCTGGTTTGTCATTATCATCGTATACATGCTTTAGTTCACTATTGCATGTTGATAGAGCCCATAGGATTCTTGCTTGACAGCCAGCAGTATGATGGCGATCATATAAGTGGGAGCTGGGGTCTATAAGCACATCCTTAAAGTGTCCCTAGTCGTGAGAGTTTCGAGACAGGGCATCGATACTCCAGAGTAGACTAGTGTATACAGTCGAGACCCCAACGAGGGGCGGTGGCCGGTCTCACAAGTCATTGGTGTCAGTTGGTTCACCTAAGATATATACAGGTGCTCATTGAGTTATGAGTACACCGGACTGGACTCGCCGGGAACATGCTAAGTTGGTATTATACATATCGTCAGATAGCAGTTCCCAGGTGACATGTGTACAGGTTAGTCTGTCGACCTGAGATCGTCATTTGTCTCGTGTTAGTTCCCACTGTGTTTTGATTTATACCCTACCACGGCTTAAAGGAGTTGTGCAAACAGGTATTTTTTGGGTACAGTCCCGAGCCACGTGGAGGTAGTGAGCAGATCGTCGGGGATTCGTCTCTCCCGGTATTGGGGGTGAGATCGCGCTGTGTTTAGGAGAGCCATTTCACGAAATCCCTGGCCAGGGTAATCGAGATTTACTGGTAGGTATTCTAGTAGTATCTCATGGTGTTCTGGGCTTCTCTCTTTGACACGACTTATACAACTATTGGGGGTCTGACGTTTACCAGCCCCTAGGCCCTATATGCGATACTCATAGACGAACGGACCGGACTGTACGGATATTGTCACTGCCAAGCTCAATAGGATTTCAGGATGAGTTCGCTCGTCAGCTTCCCTTCCAATCAATACATAGGCAACCGTTACGTACAGGTAGTACCTCTGACGTGCTAGTGGTTATACCTAGTGCCTGTGTATTGATGAGTCATTAGAGTCCCCCACAGACAGTTTCCCAAGTTCGGGCGAAACGTTGTAGAGGCCGTATGTTTTTATGGCAGGGTTCGGAAAATGCACGTGCGTTTACGCACGTGTCATATTTCGGGCAGATAATACTGGTAGGCTTTGGTTTAAGCCGGATCCGAGTATTATACTGTGTTGATATAATATCTTTGTCTCAGTTGCATTTGTATTCGGTCGTAATACAAATGCGGGTATGTCTATACTGTTACGGGGTTATCCTGAAATTCTTTTCGGGATCACTTTTGGAAGTTGCCAGTTTCCAGTTTTCTATTACCTGTATTTAACATTCGGTTAAATGCGGATTTATCTTTCCGTCACTAGGGTGAGTCATGAGGGTGAGTCGTGGTTCTAGAAGCTTCTAGATTTGTGACTCATTCATTTGCATTAATGAGTTGATGACTAGGTTTCATGATTCATTCATTTACATTTAATGCTTTAAGTGAGTCATTCTTTCTTTAATAAGTTATGATAAGTATCCTTGATATAGTCACCACTTCTTGTTCCTACACTCACCCCCTTGCTCATCATATAATGGCCGGCCCCCTCTTGTGGAAAAGATGATTGATTCATTTGAAAAGGATGCAAGTTTTGGTTCATGGAAATTAGATAACTAGATTTCTCATTTCACCCGATTCCAAAAAGCAACTTCATTAACCGTTCATCCATAGCTTTGGATGTAACGAGACAAAGTGTTCTACTCATTCTCTAAATCAATCTTGGTCATCTCTTTTAGCAAACTTGATGATCGAGTTGCCTCGGTTCAGAGGCGGGAGCCCGTTTAAAGATCCGTCGACGTGGTGCCACCTGGACGAGAAGAATGGAGATTCAGGAGATCGGAGCAGCCGCAACAAAACGTGGGATGATGGTTGAAGACCGAAGGAGTCGAATCGTTCGGTATAACATTTCTACCCACTTTGTAGTTTGTTAGTTTATCTTTAATGGCAGATCCGGGTTATAGTATGCGATAGCGCCAGTTATAAAAGTTTTTGTTCCGCATTTGGTGTCTGAAAGACTGCCGGGGCGCTACCGTAGACTTACATGGTATCAGAGCCTCGCCATTAAGCTTTACTAACTCGTGCTAACGCGTTTAAAATATCGATCGAACGGATTTTCGCAAAACTACAATTTCATGTTCAAAGTTTCTGTCGATTTTAAATCAGGCCTAAAAATTATTTTGAGCACTTCAGAAAATAGAGCAGGCTTTTTGAAGCAAACTGTACAAATTTGGTCACGTGATCCCACATAACCGCCGCGGATCCGCGGCTGGTTTGTGGGAACAGTGATCCAAATTTATACAGGGGCTTCTACACAGTGAATTGTAGTTTTTGGTACATTTCTTTTGGGCCCAGATTTTATTACTGTACACCAGATGTTTGTGGGGCCCACTTCGGGAAGTTTTGTCGATCGAAATTTAAACGTGTTAGTTTACAGTACTTATATTATATCTCCGACCGTGAATGTCATTCGAGCGGTAAACCGCGTCTAATTGCTATAGTTCTTTTAGACGGATTTGTGAACGTGACATTCGCGTTGATGTTCTGTGTTGTGCTGTGATGTTGCGGATTTGTCGTGGTGGACAGCTCATGTGCAATGCTAGTGCTGTTTGGATTTATTTGTACATTTGATATTGCGGGGTGAGCGTCCGACTTGTGGACTGCCGTCATTGCCTGTTTGTATATTATTCTTTTGGGGCATGACCGGGCAGAGGTCGATGTACCCGTTGTATATATTTATTTCTGTACTAGGTTTACCCCGCGAAGGAGTGCACGGATAGCCGGGTTCTGGAGGGCAACGGGTCCGTATCTCATGGCTTTGAGATGCAGAGGGGCCCCGCTCTAGAATTGGCAGACTATTCGCCGTACTCATAGGGGGTACAGTTTGACCCGAGGAGGGGTGCTCAAGTTACCGGATTCCGTGAAGTGCTGGGTGGTCCATTCACTTTGCTGTAGGGGGCTGCCTCGCTTCAGGTTTTGGCGGGTAACTTGCCGCACCCGTAAGGGTCTAGGTTCCATTGCACAGGCTATCCACACGACCAGGGGAACGTCGGGTTTCAGTAGCGGCTCTGTGAAACCCGGGGATACCAGATTATCTGTATTGTTCTGTGATGCTTATTACTTTTCTGTAATGTTGCATATTATCACGCCTGGAGCGATTATTGTATATTGGTATATATACTATTAGATGTTGTATATGTTTTACACCCGCGCTAGTCCAATCCCCGCTCTGTCGTTAGTTAAGTAACCTAACGGGTGATGACGGGACCCAATGGCGAATGCGGATGGCATATACGTACATTATATTTTCGTTCTTTTCTGGTGTGTTTAATTGATGGGACTGCATTGATTCTTATCAATGCAAGGATAAAACAAACCTATATTTGATGTTGTTGGAACAAATTTTAAAAAGAGTTATTACAAAGACGTTTCCTTTTATTATGCACAGTGGTATTCGGTTATGAATATCCAGCACCTCATTCGACGAGGCAAGGGCCGAGATCCCTTCACCGGGAGTGACCCCTTGGGCAGAAGTTTGCGTCAGGGTAATAACTTCAGTATAGTCGATCACAAGTTGCTTTGCATCGCGGTATTCAGTTAGAATATGCTGCACCTCATTCCACGAGGAAAGAGACGAGATTCCTTCACCGGGAGTGACCTCTTTAGCAAAGGTTTTCGCCACTATATTTTTATAAAAAGCTATCAGGTTCCTTCAACGAGATCAAGTTCATTACGTTAAAGGTTTTTCGCCAAAAACCAGCCGTAACCCTCCGTCATTTCTTATGGATGGTCAGTAGTATTCAAGCTATGTTTGTTGGCCTACGTCAAGGCATAGTGTTTGGTAGCTGCTGGGGTATTCATTTGTTGCATAGATAGATGCATTAGTTTAGGACAGACGTACAGCCTTGTTGGCTTACGTCAAGGGCATGTACGATCGACCTAAATTAATCAGGACAACGATGGGTAGAACTTGACATGTGGCTTATGATTTGTTGGCCTACGTCAAGGTCATAAGAGCATGGGATAAAAATTATATCGGGAGTTTCAAACATACAGGAAACTTGCCAAACTTGAGCATACCTTCTGGAGTGTGATAACGTGAGTGAATACCGTCACGTTATCATGCGATGAGAGTTGGATCCCGATTCCCACTGATGAGTTGGTTTACTCTTCGGGTGATCCCGATTGATTCTTCTTTCAGGTTTGGAGGAGAATTTGACGGTACAGTGGGAGGTTTCCTGATTAGATAAAGTGATAAATATTCTGATCTAGGTTAGAGTGCACGCAGAGTGTTTCTTTTCTCTCTCTCTTTGGCAGCCACCTTTGACCGACCCTAAACTATGACTCGGTGACCAAGTTGACCGAACCTTCTTAAAATACTGGCTTTTGGATTGTCTAAACTTGCATAAGTCATTGCTGCTCCTTCTTTTACCCTTTGTATTTCTCAGAACACTCCGTATTACTACGGACATCCACTTCCATTGGATAGATCTATCGTATGGTTATATACGAACTCGAAGGGACTTCTTCGAGGATGGATCCAGGTTCAGGAGAAATAGAATTGGTTTATTCAGTTGTCTTTTATTATCACCTTCTCTCAGGTTGCGAGGGCTCCTTGGTTTAGGAGGGTACACCTATTACGCTTATTGGATAATCTTATTCCAAACCATAGGCAGGTGCCGAAAGGTAAGGAATGAAGAAAACCAATTAGCCTAAGTAGGGTGTACAGAAGGTAATAACTAAAGACAAAATAAAGAGATTAGAAAGAGGGCAAAGTAAATTGCGACTGCTATCATTCACGACCAAACCGCATACTTCATTGCCACTCCTATTTCACCTTTGCTTTTTTTCCCCAGTTCGGGAGAAATAGAATAAGATATTATTCGATTGTCTTTTATCATCACCTTCTCTCAAGTTGCGAGTACTCCTTGATTTAGGAGGGTACACCTATTATGCATACTAGATAGTCTTCTTCCAAACCATAGACTGGTGCCGAATGGTAGGGAAGGAAGAAAACCACTTAGCCTAACGATGGTGTACAGAAGGAAATGAATAAAGACAAATAAAGGGATTTGGAGAGATGGCAAAGAAATATACGGTTAAAGTCATGAATTGGATTATAGAAGAGGCATTACTAAGAATACCAGGATATCCCTTCGAAACATTTTCATGTTTCGGTTCACTGTGCATTATTAATTGAAAACTAATTTCCCGATTAGATGCTTACTCCAGGGTATGTATTTACCAGGTATGCTTCTCACATCTGTATGGTTTTACAGATGATGAGTGGGAGTAAGCTATTGGGAATTAGGTGACCATCCTCATTATATCGGAATTCTTTATAATTGGTGATATTTGAGGAAATCGCCTGGGTACAGTTTTCAACCTACGACGCACATGTTTTGAGTTATTCAAACTCAGCGGACTTATACAGAGTATTGTATGTTGTCCAGTGTCCATCAGGACAAAAGAGGTTGGTCCTCGTATTCTGTTCTGTTTACTTGTGACTTCTCTAGCTTTTAGACAAGTGTTTCGTAGAAATACAATGTCTAAGTTTTGAGAAGTTGTGGGTATAGGAATAAAGTAGAGAACCAGGTGTCACAAGTATCGGGATTCTTCAAAGAAATCGAAGATGTAGATTCTTGTGAATGGTATTCAATTGATAGTAACGGTTTTGAGAAACTTGTTTCTCTTTCGGGTTACTCATAATTGGATGTATTCCTAAGTTGAGTAATGCTGATTAGCCTCTCTCCATTAAGTTGATATGCACTGGAAACAGCTGCATGTTTTTTTGAATATGGTTCCAATTAAATAAGTGCCAAAGTTTCTATATTGGATATAGAATGGTTCATATCTTAACGATATTAAGGTACGGGGAGTTGTCCGGCTTATGCTTAAAACCAGACTCTGGATAACTCAAGGCACGTTTCTGTATTGGCAGTTTGTGGGTTGACCCAGGCTATGTCGAGGGTTGATTTTCTACCATCTGGAAGATCAATAGTGATATTGTTCTTGACTCGCCACAGTTTTAGTAAAATGGATTTTTTCAGAAAAAGTAGTGGGAGTATGGTAGAACTGGAAGTAATTCCAGAACCGCAAACGATTACGGAAATTTAATAGGACATATATATTCAATTAGGTTTGACATTCCATTAGCCACTCCGCAGATATGGTGGGTAACCTCAGACACCCGAGAGGTACTCCGGTAGCCTTAAGGACGGTGACATGGAGGTTCTTGTTTACCCAGGCTTGACACTACTGTTGTTCCAGACTATGAGACCCAGCAGGAGGTTAAGTATAGCGTCGTTCTAAACTAGCTTTAGAATTGTACGTATATATATTATTCTGCCAGAGGGTTGTCGTAATCAGTGGGAGCAACGGAAGTATAGTGGGCAAGTAGCTTATGTCTATTTATAGGCTTGAGCAAATATAGCGGAGAAAAGATCATCTAGTTTTGATAAGACAGTCATGGGTTTGACTTCATCAGAATAGGGGATGGATCTGTTAAGAAGGTAATAGGGTGTGATGTCCTGGTATTTGGATGACATACACAAAGTAGGAAGAAAAATTCCTATACTACGATCGGTTATACTGTGGTTGTCACACAGTTGTTTCTCCACAAAGGATATGGATATAATATCAGACATTCTGGTTTCTAGATCTATAATTTTAGATGTAGAATTGGGTAGTTTCCCAATTGGGGTACTTTGACAGTATTCTAATAGTATTTTAGAATAGATGACTCTTGGCATGGTGGTGTACCTGCAGGTGATGGAGTCACCCTCTCTAAAGGTGTCTTACAGACTAAAGGGGAGAGGGATGTGCATGATTGGCAGATCACTTGCTTAGGCAATTGAGTCAATCATGAGATGTCAAGTACCACACCAGATGTTGTTTTTGCACTAGATGCGATAAGTTTATATTAATCCAATCCTGAAGAAACATAAGGAAGCAATTTTAGAACATAAGTGCAAGTTCTATGGATTTGATGACGGCAGCCTCCTTCGGGAGACGGTTATCATTCCAGGCTTCAAAGGTGACATGTATGACAGAGTGATTATTAGAGTTATAGTTTTCCCTCTGACAAGGGACAGTATTATGGACAGATGGTCCAAGAGGATACTGTGGGAGGCATGGTGCTGGATACTGATTAAATTCAGTTGACAATACAGTCTAAGAAGTTTGCTGGACTTGGAGTTCATTTATGAACTGGGTCCCATCAGATATCCAGACATATTCTAAGACAGATATTGCTCTTTTCGGGAGATGGCTTTCTCCGCGAACTTGAGACAAAGAGAGACATAGAAAGAAACATCTGGGCGGATCCACTCACTGAGGCTATTTCTCGAACACGATAGTTTTACAAACGAGTTTTGTGAAACTGATTAGTAAAGAAGTTGGATGTTCGGTATCACACGAACTGTGAGTACGCGACATCACAATAATCAGCCTTAAGTGCAAGTGGGAGATTGTTGGATATAGTGCCCTCAAAGTCAATTATTGGATCGCAGGTATGTGATTGCAATGATTAAGGGAGGACCTATACTGATATGAAAGTCTTGCTCGAGATGATAGTATGCAATCTGGTTTGTCATTATCATCGTATACATGCTTTAGTTCACTATTGCATGTTGATAGAGCCCATAGGATTCTTGCTTGACAGCCAGCAGTATGATGGTGATCATATAAGTGAATGCTGGGGTCTATAAGCACATCCTTAAAGTATCCCTAGTCATGGGAGTTTCGAGACAGGGCATCGATACTCCAGAGTAGACTAGTGTATACAGTCGAGACCCCGACGAGGGACGGTGGCCGGTCTCATAAGCCATTGGTGTCAGTTGGTTCACCTAAGATATATACCTGCTCATTGAGTTATGAGTACACCGGACTAGACTCGCCGGGAACATGCTAAGTTGGTATTATACATATCGTCAGATAGCAGTTCCCAGGTGACATGTGTACAGGTTAGTCTGTCGACCTGAGATTGTCATTTGTCTCGTGTGAGTTCCCACTGTGCTTTGATTTATACCCTACCACGGCTCAAAGGAGTCGTGCAAACAAGTATTTTTTGGGTACAGTCCCGAGCCACGTGGAGGCAGTGAGCAGATCGTCGGGGATTCGTCTCTCCCGGTATTGGGGGTGAGATCGCGCTGTGTTTAGGAGAGCCATTTCACGAAATCCCTGGCCAGGGTAATCGAGATTTACTGGTAGGTATTCCAGTAGTATCTCAGGGTGTTCTGGGCTTCTCTCTTTGACACGGCTTATACAGCTATTGGGGGTCTGACGTTTACCAGGCCCTAGGCCCTATATGCGATACTCATAGACGAACGGACCGGACTGTACGGATATTGTCACTGCCAAGCTCAGTAGGGTTTCAGGATGAGTTCGCTCGTCAGCTTCCCTTCCAATCAATACATAGGCAACCGTTACGTACAGATAGTACCTCTGACGTGCTAGTGGTTATACCTAGTGCCTGTGTATTGATGAGTCATTAGAGTCCCCCACAGACAGTTTCCCAAGTTCGGGCGAAACGTTGTAGAAGCCGTATGTTTTTATGGCAGGGTTCGGAAAATGCACGTGCGTTTACGCACGTGTCATATTTCGGGCAGATAATACTGGTGGGCTTTGGTTTAAGCCGAATCCGAGTATTATACTGTGTTGATATAATATCTTTGTCTCAGTTGCATTTGTAGTCGGTCGTAATACAAATGCGGGTATGTCTATACTGTTACGGGGTTATCCTGAAATTCTTTTCGGGATCAATTTTGGAAGTTGCCAGTTTCCAGTTTTCTATCACCCGTATTTAACATTCGGTTAAATACGGTTTTATCTTTCCGTCACTAGGGTGAGTCATGAGGGTGAGTCGTGGTTCTAGAAGCTTCTAGATTTGTGACTCATTCATTTGCATTAATGAGTTGATGACTAGGTTTCATGATTCATTCATTTACATTTAATACTTTAAGTGAGTCATTCTTTCTTTAATGAGTTATGATAAGTATCATTGATATAGTCACCACTTCTTGTTCCTACACTCACCCCCTTGCTCATCATATAATGGCTGGCCCCCTCTTGTGGAAAAGATGATCGATTCATTTGAAAAGGATGCAAGTTTTGGTTCATGGAAATTAGATAACTAGATTTCTCATTTCACCCGATTCCAAATGGCAACTTCATTAACCGTTCATCCATAAGTTTGGATGTAACGAGACAAAGTGTTCTACTCATTCTCTACATCAATCTTGGTCATCTCTTTTAGCAAACTTGATGATCGAGTTGCCTCGGTTCAGAGGCGGGAGCCCGTTTAAAGATCCGTCGATGTGGTGCTACCTGGACGAGAAGAATGGAGATTCAGGAGATCGGAGCAGCCGCAACAAAACGTGGGATGATGGTTGAAGACCGAAGGAGTCGAATCGTTCGGTATAACATTTCTATCTACTTTGTAGTTTGTTAGTTTAGCTTTAATGGCAGATCCGGGTTATAGTATGCGAATGCGCCGGTTATAAAAGTTTTTGTTCCGTATTTGGCGTCTGAAAGACGGCCGGGGCGCTACCGTAGACTTACAATTACGACCGTGGAATTCGTTTTTCGTTTTAGGCTAAAACGAAACATGGAATTCCTAGAATATCCAATATATTCATCTGTGATCTGGAATGACTATTAGAGTGTGAGATGAATGGCTATATATATATATGATATATAATAAACGTTGCTTATGTTTTGCACCCGCGCCAGTCTAGCCCCTGCTCTACCGTTAGTTAAGTAACCTAACGATATATGACTGGGCCCCGTGGCGAATGCGGATGGCATAAGCGTATGTTGTATTTTCGTTTCTTTTCTGCAATGTGTTCAGTCGAAAATATTATACATTTGATATAACATTTTCCTCACTTTTCATAATTATTTAAAGGTGTTTATTATAAATATGAAACATATGAGGGTTTATCTGTAAAATATCTATTGTCATATGTTTATATATTATAATTAACATTATGAAGGAAAATATATGCATATAATATTTATATAATATTTTAGTAATTTAAATATGCATATCATATCAAATATCCCCAATCAATATTCTTAAAATATAATATCATATAAAATGGTTAGGATAATATTTGAAAAATACCAAATATTACTTAATACCATGAATTGAGATATTGTGCACATTTAGCTCAGGTCAGGAGATCGAGATATTCGAGATGTCGGGAATTAAAAATCTGCCGATAAAATTAAATAAAATCGTAGAATCAATACTGAAAGAGACTCAGAGAAGATTTGAAGATTCCAGATATCACGACAATCTACATGTGTCAATATGAGACTACAGAAGAATTTTCATTAACTGATCCCTCCAACCCACCGCGGTTCCGCAGCCAAAACATCCAATTTGCGGTGGATCCGCCGCTTTTATGAAGAGTTAGGGTGTGGGATTTTGTGGGTAGGATTTTCACAACAAACCCTAATACTTGAGATCTAGGGTTTCTGCTTCTAGTGCTAGATAAAGGACTGATGGCTAAAATTAGAAATCATCAACTTTTTACACGAAGCAAATCACCGTCAAAGAACAAGAGATCCACGACAGGTTCACGATTCGAAGTGATAGAGCGATGTGAAATTTCCTCGGAGTATTTACTTCCTACGAGCTAGAGATCGAGAGCAACTTCTTCCTCCTGTAATCTAAACTCATAGAATTTGTATTTGTAAAGTTGATTAATAAAGGTAGATCATTAGTTTAATTATTTAGCATTTATTTTCTGTATTTACATTATGATCTCTATCGTTTCTTCTTCTATCCTGCATGAGTAATTCTCAGCTTGATAGGGTTCGTAGGATTAGGGTAGATCAATGGATGAGAAAATATTTTAACTTCTTTTACGTATTATAAAGTTTATAAATTTTATCAAAAGAATCGTTAATATCCTAATCGGACGCGTTATCAATTTATTGATAGTTTTGACCGCGATTTGAGATTAGATTAACAATTGTTTTGTTAAGGGCTAGACATGAACAGAGATCAATGAAAGGATAAGGGTCAATAGTGTGGAAACTCTAGTTTCTTCCAAGAATCCTAATTTTCATTCATCACTATCGATCTAGTGTTAAATCTATTAAAAGATAAAATGAGTCATCTTTAATTAATCATTCATGATTACTAAATCCTAACGAACCCTACAAGCCCTCTTCTTATATATTCTATATCCGTATTTAAAATAGATCTACATCCGTGTTTAACAAAGATCTAGAATCTACTCTCCTTTTTTCCTTCTTTCTAATCAATTCGTCTAAAGTAAGATTAAAAGATTCGACGTTTCCCTGAGGACGATCCGTACTCATCTCGGCTAGCTACAAGCGACACAGTTATTGATTACGGTTAACTACAAACACTTTTCACAGATCAATCAAATGGCGCCGTTGCCGGGGATACGTGCGTAATATTTTTTTCTTGCTATTCGTGTTGAATTCTTATTCGATCAATATCATAAAAATAAAACAAAACCGCAACCTGCATATTTAACGATTAGTGTGCGATTTTTATAAGGGAATCTGGAGTCATTTGAACAAGGAAATTGAGATTCCGAGATTTTTAAAGAGGACCAGAGAAGCAAATGAGGCACTGCAGAAAATTTTGTCAAGAGAACCCTCATTCACGCGGTGGAACCGTGGCAAAAAGGTCATTTAGGTGGCGGAACCGCGGTGGATTTGGGGAGTTATGCCCTTAAATTTCTCTGGTAACTTGCTCTATACTTTAGAAATCCAATAATTTGATTTTCTGCAAGATTCTTTGCAAATTTCGCCGCTCAAAAATCTTTTTGCATGTTTTGTTTTGCGGGTTGTTTTTGCATATTTTAATACGGATTTTAAGGGGTTAGACCAAAATTCAGATTAGGTGGGGATTTCATCACCCTTCCTAGGCCCCATAAATCACAAAACGGGCATCTGCATAACCCTACTTTAATTAAAAAAATATCTAGACCAAGACTCTAAGGACCGTCGCGGTCAATTAGGACAAAGAAAGGTCATGGGTATTCTATCATTTATCCGCATTTTTTTGTGGTGTCTAGGCAAGTGTGACTAAGACAAGTGATTACTTAATTAGGCCCACTATTTTCGGTGATTCGTATTGCGGATACCATCCACTTACCTAGCACTTACCTGAACACAAGAGTAATAAAGATATGGTAGAGGATTGATCCTGCGGCTTGTCCTTTGGAAGTATAGGAGCGGTCTTATGACTTGACCGAGGTGACCTTAGTTCTAGAGTTGTTTGTGCATTTTTGTGATTTGTTGAGTCAACCCTGAAGCCTTTCTTTCAAAACAAAACAATTCAACTAGAGCTTAAATCTTTTCCCTTCCTCTTTTCTTTTCATCTTCTTATAATGGATAACCCAAATGGACGAACTCTTGCTGAGGTTTGCTATCCAGAAGCAGATATTTCTGGTTTTCGTAATTGCTTTGGTCAAAATCCCGACTCTACCATGTCTTTAAGAGATCAGATAGAGCAAGCGGAAAGAAACAGTTGGACACCTCACTCTAGGTCCTATCAACTGCATCAAAATTCTACATCTTCTTCTGTTGATACACTATTTAAAGCGTGTGAGGGAACTCCTAAACGCATGTCCATCGCTGAGCATATAACGAGGGCTAACGGCCAAAGTTTCAATCCGGTCAAACCATTAGGACAGCAAACACCACCACTTTCTAAGGAAGATATTGCTACTCGTTTTGCGGCGTATATGACATCTATTGCCATTCACCAACCAACCAATCAATATCATTATTCTTTTTATCATAATGATGATCCTACTCCTACCTAATTTTCATAACCATTCGATTCCTATCAATCCTACCCGACTTTTACACCTTCTATGGATATTTCTTCTGATCAGTCATTTGGGAGTTTTACCTATCAACAAGAACTTCAATCTTCTGTTGAAACCCTTTACCGACCCATGTCTAGTCTTGAACGGACAGTGGAAGAATATTGGGTAGCGTCACGCCATCACATAGAGGAATTGAATGCATCCATGGCTGCCCTCATACAACCCAACAAACAAGCAATGTAAACTAGCTCAAAAATTTTCAATGTATGATATAGCCATAGGACAAATTGTGAATTTGGGTAATGAGAGAGAGCGGTACATCCTTCCAAATCAAACATTCCCATCCCAAATTGAAATCCACAACTCCAGTTTCACAGATCTATCGAGTACACCAAATGATTCACTAATTGAAGATAGAATGTTTGATGAGTTGTGCGACTTTATAGCGTTTGATTTACCCATGTGTGAAGGGTCCATTTCAAGTGAAACCACATCCAATCCTTATGATCTCTATGACTCCACTCTAGAACCACAATTGATTGAAAACCATACTTTTGATGAGGTGTCTGAGAATTTTAACCTTCAGTTGATTGAGGATATTGACGTTGGGGATATATTGGATGATGAACCCAAAATTTTGGATGAGTTTGTCCCACCAATTCATCAGGTCCTTTCACTTCCATGTGGACATCATTTCAAACCTTTAACTGTTCTTCCCGAACCCCATATGCGTCTGGAAATTGATGATAAATGCATGACCGAAAAGCAGAACGAAATTCAGCCTTCATTTCTCACATCTGATTCAGCAATACTCGACACCCAAATTTGTTTACCCATTTCATCATCCACTTTCTTTTGTTCTTCTTCTAATCTTCCTTTAATTTTAGCGAGTGTTGATGAATCA
This sequence comes from Agapanthus africanus, assembly GCA_030015575.1. Lineage (NCBI taxonomy): Eukaryota > Viridiplantae > Streptophyta > Magnoliopsida > Asparagales > Amaryllidaceae > Agapanthus > Agapanthus africanus. Next base: position 176,251,850 of record JASDDO010000026.1, on the reverse strand, counting down.
CAATCTGATATTTCGAGTTTTATGATTCTTGACAGACCACTTGATTTTAGACCCTTTTGAGAATGAGGTAGATGTGTTTTTCAAGGCTTCTACCTCCATAATTTTTGCTAAATCAAGTGTGTTGAATTCTGGCGCGTCACTTATTGACATTGAAACGTTCAATCAGACCATCGATGAAAGTTTCGAAAATATTTTCGCCGACGAACTCACATTCCTAAACGACACAGATTTTGTGATTAATCAACCTCCACCCGAAGAAGTTGAAGCACCACCATTTATTCTTATCCCATACAAGAATGTGACTATTCTTCCCATTCCTAATCATTCACATTCTCGTTTCCGTTCATTATCACTGTTTTCGTCTCTATCAACCGAGACGTAAACCATACCACCTTTTATCTCCTCCCCACTTCTTCTTGTCTACATATAACATGATCTTCTACTAACTTAGGTGCTACATTGATAAAAAATTTGAATGGTTGGTGTTGACTTTTGGTCTTTATAAAGCTTTATATTGACCAATAAGTTTAGCCCCCTTTTTATAATTTTAATTGCTTAATACTATTTTACTCAAGTTTGGGGGGGGGGAGAAAATATTTTGGCTCTTGAAAGAAAATAATTTTTTATAAAATTGTGAGCCAAAAATAAGTTTGGGGGAGGATTTCACTGTCACTATTTCTTGTCCCCGTTACTAACTTTTTCTCCCAAGTCTACAGTTTTTCTTTAAGCTTAACAGATGATATCAGTGAGGACACTGCTGCAAACAGGTTTGGAGGAGGTTTGTGCTTATTCACGCATTATTTTTCATTATACTATTTATAAGCACAAAATTTTTTTGATAATGAAAGTTTGAAAGTGAAATATTACATATGAAAGATATGAATAGTTTGAGAAAAGTAAGAAAGTTATATGTTTTCTTAAAGGAAACTAGTAATAAATAGTCATGAGCCGTTATCCTAAGGGTTAGTAAGATAAAGGAAATTACTAATCTGAGGATAAAAATAAGTCTGAAAAATAGTCCCTATTCTTGATGCCAAACATTTGAACGTTGGTACCTTACTATATGCACTTGCACACATCTTGAAACTTGGGATACTAGAGGATACATTGAAATGCTCTTGTCTAAAAGCCTTGGTATGAAGAATAATGAAAATATAAAGAAAAAATGGTGAAGAGAAATGAGCACTGGTTTTGTAATTACCAAGACAGCATAAAAAAATATAGCGATGGTGCTTTATCATCTAGTGCCTTAGACCAACTGGTTTGGGAGCCATTGCTAAGCCTTAGGTGTTGCAAGACGAGAAATTACGCCTTAATAAGACAGCACATTTGGTAATAGGTCGGTTAGTATCTCAAGAAGTATTAACGGTCGCATGAAGAATGTATGAGCAATTCCATCTAAAATATTCACCAACTAAAAAGTACTAAGGAAGATGGTGTAACGACCGTGTTTTCTAATACCTAATAAAATATATTTTATTTAAATTTCTACTACCAAATAATTATTTATGTGTTTCGTTAATAGAAGAATAATTTTTAAAGTAATGTTAATAATTTTCAAAGCATCGAAATATGGTTAAAGGAATTTTCTAAAATATATTTATTGTTTTTATAGGCTTAAAATGTTTTAATAAGATTTTATAACGCCTTAAAATAATCTACATATTTTTATTATCAATTAAAGTAATTAATTCGTAATTAAAAATATTTTAAAGGATAAACTAGATATTATATAATTTTAATAACTAGCCAAAACCATAGAATTTAGTTTTAGCCCAAAATTATTTTTGTACTAAAGATAACAATAAAATATATTTTCTGAAATTTTTCCATAATTTTCCCGTATTTTAAACTATTTTTAATAATTTTTTTAAAGCCAAATTCAAATTTTAAAATAATAAACAGTTATTATTTTTATTAAAAAAAATAATTAAAACAAATTAAATTCCCCTTGATCCTGGACCGTTGGATCATAAGATCCAATGGCCCAGAACCCACCGATGCGCCCACGTAGTGGGGACCACGCGAAACCACGTAATCCCCCTACGCGTGACGCGTGGCGCGTGAGCCTGGCGGCGACGGCGCGATCTAGCCTGTTGGATCTCAATCCAACGGCTGAGATGAGAGGCGGCGGGCGCAATCATGAGCTGATAATTCTGCAATCATTGGCAGAGCGGATTTTGATGGGGTTTTAACTGAATTCTTGGATTTTATGGTTGGTGAAAAAACGCTATAAATAGGCACTTCAAATATTGATTTCTCACACCTCAGAACTCCAAAAATTCTGAAAAAAATACCAGTGCCTTCGTATCGACGACGCCGACGCTACGGCTCAACCCAATTGGGAAGGAAAAATTTGAGCGTGGAGCTATTGAGGATTTTGTACACGCCTACGTTTTCAACCCTTCGGCATCCGACTCAAACAAAAGGTAGGATCCGCCTCTCTCCCCTTTTCCTGTCACCTTCTTCTTTCTCAATAAGCTAGTTCCAACCCCCTATTTAAAATGTTATAATATTCATGCATGCCTATTCTTTGTACCCTCAATAATGATAATGCTAACCCATATTTTAAAACGATGTTTAATTTCCTCTGTACACAAAAATATATTGCACTCTCATACTACCTGGAATCTGATATGCTTAATGTCATAACCCATGAATTATCAATTCACCTCTGACATATCCACACTTACCCATACTATTAAAATGATCTGGAAATGGGTTACTTCCATGAAATACCCTCGTTTAATTAAAATATTATATTTGTTTAAAATATCTATAAGAGATAAGATATGTGAAATAAATATTTTAGATACGACATACGTATATTTTACTTACACTTTTCATCAACTACTATAATATTGTTAAATCCCCTTCAACCTTTTTAAAGAAGAAAATACTAAATTTAAATAACGACTTATGGTTTTTCCAAAACGAACGTATTTTCTAAAACGTTACCCCGAATCTAAAACACTATAATTTCATAAAATTATTAATTTCATTTAAATATCTCGACCTTTATTGAAGGGCCATTTTCAACAAGGACCATAATCCGTATAACGATATCTTTTCAAAAGGAATATTTAGTAGCTTATTAAAAAGATAATTTTAAAATAACACCAATCTAGGACAAAGGAAAGGTTGTAGGTATCGGTCGTTTATCTAAACTAGACTTTGTGGTGCCTAGACTAGACAAGTGGGAAAGGTAATTTTAAAAGGCCCGTCTCACGGTGATTCGTGAGCGGATCTCTCCTTTCCTTACTTGTGCTTACCTGGCCACAATTGGCGGTGAAGAGGCGATTTGAGGATCTCACAACTTGCCCTTTTGAAACAGTTAGGAGCAGTCTAGTTTTTCAAATAAAAACCTCTTGCAACTTGTCCTTATAAAAATCTCTTGTAAAAGATTTTCAAATAAACACCACAACCTTTTATCGAAAGGATATTTTTCCGTAAAACATTATGTTTTTCCAAAATGATAAATACCCAAAATATCAAGGTTTTTCTTAGAAGTAATAAAAGATGATTAAACACTATTATTCTTTTTACTAAGCATTCCCTAAGATGACACGAAGTACTATACGAACTTTAGAAAATAAAACGAGTGGTTATGGAAGGCCATATTAAACGAGATCAATACTTTTAAAAAATAAATTTCCAGTTTATGACAACATGACATATACAAAATATGATACGGTTAGGGTTAGAATGCGCGGACCTAGGTATGAAATACTTAATATGAAGATCCCGATATTCCGGGTGAACACTCCAAAGTGTGGACAACTATACAAATATGAAGATCCCGATATTCCGGGTGAACAGTCCAAAGTGTGGACGACTATACAAATATGAAGATCCCGATATTCCGGGTGAACAGTCAAAAATGTGGACGACTATACAATGTGGAAATTCCATGCCTAGAGTTATACGCACTAACTCTAATTCGTCCGAACCTTTATACTGAACCACGGGGATGGGTAGTTTGATTAGGCAAGGAGATTCAGAACTCGGATTCCCCTACTACTCGATTATGATCCCGGGAAGTGAAACGGTACATTTCACTTCTCCAGTTGTTGTTCCGTGGCCACAACGGAATAATCGCGAGTACCCGGACTCTTGTTTAACAAACTAAAACGTTTACAATTCCTATTGATACTCAAGACTAAACTCACATCATGTGCTATACCTACCTGTTATCTCATCTACCTTTCTTTCTGAGACACGAGTTATTCAGTATCTTGGATGTGGATATTTTACCAGTTTAGACTTGTTGTTTATTATGGAACTGAAGGGTGGTAATACCTGTGCGCTTGAGTGATATTCACGCTAGACAAAACTCCATCGTATTTATGGGACACCTTTTGGGGATGTTCACGCTACCACATTGATTGCCATCCCAGGCACGAGCACTGATTGTTAGGTTATGTGCGTGTCAAGTTTAGTTCTAAATACCGCAATCAAGACGGTTTCGCACGTAGCTAGCCGGTTGAGTACGGGTCGTCCGCAGGGAGATGGGAATCTTTTTCTATGTGTTTTTCGACGAGTTAAGTCCGGTTGTTCAGATTTTGTTTGTAGTTATCTAAGTGTTGAGTTGATATTTAAAGAGAGCATGTTAGGGTTAGGATTAGGTTAGTTTGAGTTAGGAGTCTCCACATCTTTCGTTGCCCTTCTTAAAGTCGTGTTACGGTAATCGGCAACAACGGGGATTAGCACGACTAGGAAGGACTTTGCGAGTATAAGCTAGGCTTTCCAACGCATAAGTCTTCCTTTTGGTGCTTGTCCGTCCGTTCTTGGCTCTTAGCCATAACCTCCGGTTAATCCAACCACAACCGGTCTCACTACGGAATCACCGCTATCATGTAGGATAGGGTGCCGTAAGGAGCGGATTGTGGTTGGGTTAACGGGAGTCGATTTAAGCTGTTGGGCAAGGAAAGAGTGAGAGAGATTTCCTTCTCTCAAACTTCCCTTATCCTACCCTAACAAGAATGAACTACTCACACATCATAATACGGAAAAATAAAACAACACAAAAGAGGAAGATAGAAAGAAGGAGATTAGAAGAATACGACTAACTGTTTGCGACCTCACCTTGGCGAGGATCGAGCGTAAGTATCATTGTCGTATGTAAGGATAAAGAAAAAAAAAGAGAAGAAAGAAATAACAAGGAAATAACAACAACTACTTAACGAATTTAAAGTTACAACAATTATAATAAAAGTAAGACAAGCATGGTAACAAATTGATCTTCTTTATTTATCATACCTCCCTCACAAAGCTCACTACAAGGTTAATGGAGAAGAGATGAGAAGAAGAAGAACAAGTGAACTAAATCCTAGAAAAAGAAAATACAAGAATGGACCCCTTCCTTCACAAACTTCTGGGCTATTTATAGGCCAGAGAATGAAACCCTAGGGCAACCACCAGAACCCAAACAGAATGACCAAACTACCCCCCAAAATTTATCAGCTGCCGCCACTATATGGCCGCGGATCCGCGGCCTGAACCCCACTTTGGCCGCGGATCCGCGGCCTTCTGGTCGAATTGGGCCCCCCAATTTCTTGTGGTTCCCTGGTCTTCAGTGTACCTAATTCTGGTATATTTATTTTCTCACTTTGGCTCCCCGATTTTTCCAGAATTTCTGTTGAAGGAAAGGTGGACTTTTTGTCAAGATTTTGTCATGATTGTCTCGAGCTCCGCGTAGATCTCTTGGATCTTGTGCTACCATTGAGCCTTGTGCCTGAAAACGACATTGATTTAACATTTTGTCTTCCTAAACTGGTATCTGGCAGCATACGGATGAAGAGAGGAGACCGTGTTTTAACTGTGGTTGGTAGGAACCGGATTTTTGTCGTGTTTTCCATGCATTTCACCGTTTGAGAACCGGGAACCTGTATCCTGCAATTGACTAGCAAACACGGCTCAAGAGTATCTACGGATATGCAATGTGATAAAAATTGGGCGGTATGAAAATGCAAAAATCTGATATGAACAAATACCCCCAAACTTATCATTTGCTCGTCCCGAGCAAAGTCCATTTATTCATAAAAATTTCCTAACCTCACTTTCGCAGGGAACGCGATTGCACTGAGCATGTGCAACAAGCCGTTAAACCTCTAGGTGTCCCTAGTAGGAGGAGTGTTGTCTCCTGAGGGTTTTCAGCGGATACTACCCACAAAATCCGGTCAAGTTGATTTTGTAAAATAACTAAGCTTCAAACCCTAAAGTTTTGTTTTTAGAAAATAACAATTCTATAATCCCAAGTCTGGACTATCGAACCTTTATTTTTCACACCTCGCTTCTTATTTAACTACAGATTTTATATGTCTTTACGTGCAGTGCAAATAGTGTCGTTAAGTTCCCGAAAGGTCGAATAAAGTCATCATGTCGCACAATAAAGCCCAGATATCAATTTAAAAAGGATCACATAAGTTTTATAACGAGTTAAGCATTTTTCAAGTTTCGTTTTGCAGTAAGGTTTCAACTTTAGAATTTCTATCTTCCTTAACAGGAAACTAAGTCGTATTTTTCACTCCACCTTTTTCTTGTTTTCATTTCATACACACCACTGTGAACGTGCAATAGTCTTTATCAAAGAGTAAAACCTTCATATCTTCGTTAAAAAATTTTTTTTTAAAAGCCTGTCTTTTATCAAGATTATTCTCGCACAAAGAACCGTTAGGAATTTTAACTCGGAGAGAACACTTGCTTGACTTTGTTTTAAACTGGACTTTCTAGGCTTCTTAGCGAGCTTTGGGCCAATGCACCCAAACCAGTTGGTTTTAGGGCATTAGGTGTAGAAACACCCCAGCGGACTTAATTACTCAAGTTACCTAGGTCCAAAAACAAAAGACAGTTTGGCGTGAAAATCAGACGATTTAATACGAACGGAGATATAACCGGCAGTTCAAATATTTTTTTGGATAAAAGACGTGTCTAGTGGGTTTGGTGTGTAATCATTCCAATCAAGTTTCAGATGGGTTATTTTTCAGACTTAGCTCCAATTATGGCATCAATAACATTCCTTCATATTCGCTTTACTTCATAAACTATTCTTGACATTACTTATTTCAGAACAAACCTATTTGATTCTCAGAAAATCATTTATCTGTTTAAAAGTTTAAACATGAAAGACTTGTCATCTATTTCCCAAAATCTTACGACACGTGTAGTGTGATGTAAAGACTTATATCAGCTATAGTTATCTTCAAAGGAGAGTTATCTTTCAGGTTTTCAAAATCCAAACATAAGATCTAGTTATTCCTATTTTTTTAAACAAAAACCGTCGAATGTTGAATTAGAGTTCTTCCACAAGCTAACTTGACAAAAAAGTTTTTATATTTTTTTAGAAAATTTTCAAATTTTTATGGATTTAAATATGCAGATGCAAAATATACATATGAATACGAAGGTAAGAAATGCGTACCGAGCGTACCCCCAAACTTAAACTGGACAGTGTCCTCACTGTCGTTGCATGAAGAGATCAGTTGGAAGGTTCAAAATTGTCGGTTAGCGATATACAATTTTTATTTGTTTTTGGTTTTAAAGAAAAGAAAAAGAATATACACAAATATAAACAAAATGGTTTGTACATACCCCCAAACTTATTTGGAACAGTGTCCACTGTTCTTGGCTGGATAACCGAAGTTTGGAGGTAGGCAGAGGAAGATCATGCAAGGTAAACCGGCTCCTGTAAGAACAGGAGCTCCTCTGTTGGTTCGGCGCTAAGGTACGGTTTGCATCGGTGTCCATTGACCTTGAAGAGTGAACCGTCCTTTGGATTTTCCAAATCCACAGCGCCCTGCGGATACACATCCCGCACAAAATACGGCCCTTTCCAGCGAGAACGGAGCTTTCCAGGATGGAAATGAAGTCGGGTGTCGTAAAGAAGTACCTGCTGACCAGGTACGAAGGTTTTGCGCAAAAGGTGCTTATCATGAAACACCTTCGTTCGATTCTTAACGACAACCGCGTTATCGTAAGCCTCATCCCTAAGCTCGCTCAGTTCGTTCAGCTGCAGCTTCCGATGGCTGCCCGCATCCTCCAGAGACAGATTCAGCTCCTTTATCGCCCAAAACGCGCGATGCTCGATTTCGACCGGAAGGTGGCAAGCTTTTCCGTACACAAGCCGATAGGGAGACATGCCAAGGTCGGTCTTATAAGCGGTTCTAAATGCCCAAAGGGCATCAGTGAGTTTCAAAGACCAATCCTTACGGTTCTTGGAAACCGTTTTCTCCAGTATCTGCTTGATTTGCCGATTTGAAACTTCGGCCTGCCCGCAGGTTTGGGGGTGGTAGGGCGTAGAAAGCTTATGATTAATGGAGTATTTCCGCATCAAGGCCTCGAAAGTCCTATTGCAGAAATGACTTCCATTGTCGCTAATGATTGCTCGGGGGTGCCCAAACCGTGAGAAAATGTTTTCTTTAAGGAACCTAACGACAACCTTGTTGTCGTTAGTTCGGCTGGGCACAGCCTCGACCCATTTAGAGACGTAATCAACAGCTAGAAGGATGTACAAGTTCCCAAAAGAGCTGGGAAACGGCCCCATGAAGTCTATCCCCCAAACATCGAAAATCTCCACAACCAAGATCGGTTGGAGCGGCATCTCATTCCTCCGGGATATCCGGCCCATGTGTTGGCACCGGGAGCAAGTCTTGCAATAATCGTGAGCGTCTTTGAAAAGTTGTGGCCAGTAGAAACCACATTGCAAGATCTTCTCGGCTGTCTTTCTGGGCCCAAAATGCCCGCCACATGCTTGGTCGTGGCAAAATGACAGCACACTCTTGAATTCCTCATCTGGGACACACCGACGAATAATCTGGTCGGGACAGTACTTGAACAAGTAGGGTTCGTCCCAGTAAAAGTGTTTTACTTGGGATAAGAAGCGAAGTCTGTCCTGACTCGACCATTCGGTCGGTAGCAATCCCGTGGCCAAATAATTCACAATATCTGCGAACCAGGGTTCGCATGATACTGTCAAGAGTTGTTCATCCGGAAACACGTCGTTAATCGGAATTGGAAGCGAGGGCGAAGAAGGAAGTCGTGAGAGATGGTCGGCGACTACGTTTTCACATCCTCTTTTGTCCTTAATGACAAGGTCAAACTCTTGAAGCAAGAGGATCCAACGGATTAACCGAGATTTGGCATCTTTCTTCGCAAAAAGATGGCGCAGAGCTGAGTGGTCAGTGTAGACAATGACTGGAGAGCCGATGAGGTAGGGCCTGAACTTTTCTAAGGCAAATACAACAGCTAAGAATTCCTTCTCAGTTGTTGTATAATTGAGTTGTGCGTCGTTCAGGGTTCGGCTTGCGTAATAGATTACATGCGGCATCTTGTTGATGTGCTGTCCAAGGACAGCACCGATGGCAAAGTCGGATGCATCGCACATAATCTCGAATGGGTGCGTCCAGTCAGGAGAAGAGAGAACGGGAGCAGAAGTGAGTGAGAGTTTCAGTGACTCGAATGCAGTCACACAGCTCGAGTCGAAGGTGAAAGGCGTGTCCTTGGCCAGCAAAAGCGTCAAGGGCCTAGCAATCTTGCTAAAGTCCTTGATAAACCGTCTATAAAAACCGGCATGGCCAAGGAAGGCTCGGATATCTCTGACGCATCGGGGAGGAGGCAGATTGGAAATGACCTCAATCTTTGCTTTGTCAACCTCTATGCCATTTTGCGAGATGATATGTCCTAAGACAATACCTTCACGCACCATGAAGTGGCATTTCTCCCAGTTCAAAGTGAGATTCTTGTCCTTACATCTGGTAAGGACAGCGTCGAGATGCAGCAGACACTCGTCAAAAGAATCGCCAAAGATGGAGAAGTCGTCCATGAAGATCTCCAGAAATTTCTCCACCATGTCTGAGAAAATTCCCATCATACACCGCTGGAAGGTAGCGGGCGCATTGCATAACCCAAAGGGCATGCGACGATATGCAAACGTGCCGAAAGGACAAGTGAAAGTGGTCTTGTCCTGGTCTTTTTCGGCGATGGGAATTTGATTATAGCCAGAGTAGCCATCTAGAAAGCAATAGTACTCATGTCCGGCCAATCGTTCGAGCATCTGGTCAATAAAAGGTAGCGGAAAGTGGTCTTTCCGCGTTGCGGCGTTGAGTTTTCTGTAATCAATGCAAACTCGCCACCCGGTTTGGGTGCGAGTAGGGATTAACTCATTCGCCTCGTTGGTTATGACCGTGATGCCCGACTTCTTGGGGACAACGTGAATGGGGCTAACCCACTGGCTATCAGAGATAGGGTAAATGATACCACTATCTAGACATTTGACGATCTCCTTCTTCACAGCCTCCTTCATGACTGGATTAAGACGTCTTTGTGGATCCCGGGCTGGTTTGGCATCATCCATCAGATGAATGTGATGCTCAACGATGAGGGGACTAATCCCCTTGATGTCCGCCATGGACCAGCCAAAAGCTTGCCTGTTGCCGTGCAAGACCGTGAGAAGGGCTTTCTCTTGCTCGGGAGCTAGAGAAGCCGAGATGATGACAGGGAGGGTCTCGTTCTCACCTAAGTAAGCATACTTAAGGTGAGACGGCAACGGCTTGAGTTCGAGCGTTGGAGGTGAAATGATGGAAGGCAAGACTGGTGCAAAGGTCTCGAACTCAAAGGACTCCAGCAAAGGTTCAAAGCGAGTGTAGGCAACCGAGTCGGATGGTTCAGGTAACTCATCCGAAAAGTCGAAAGATTCAAACTCGGGTTGTGCGCGGCTAAGATCGTTTGTGAACGTGAAACACTCATAGTCGTTATCGGGCGCAGAAACAGCAGCAGGTTCGAAGAGACACGCACTAGTGGCGTCAAGATTATCGTATTCAAACAAAAACTCCTCGAATTCACACTCTTCGGGGGTGATCTCCTGGATCGAGCAAACATCCAATATATGAGCATTAGGTTCGGCGGGCTGATTCCCCAACCTAAAAATGTTGAGTTCAATTGTCATATTTCCGAAAGAGAGGTTCATTGAACCATTGCGACAATTGATCACAGCATTTGAGGTTGCGAGAAATGGGCGACCGAGTATCACCGGAATTTGATTCCGGGGGTTAGCTACAGGCTGTGTATCTAAGACAATGAAGTCGACGGGGAATATGAAGTCCCCGACTTTGATTAACACATCCTCTAGCTCACCCCTAGGATGGGTGATCGATCGGTCGGCCATCTGGAGAGTGCAGTGTGTGGGTTTCAGCTCTCCGACGCCTAATTGCTCGTATACTGAATACGGAAGCAAGTTAACACTGGCACCAAGATCTAATAGTGCGCGGTTGATGTTCTTATCCCCAATAGTAATTGAAATCGTAGGACAGCCAGGGTCCTTCCGTTTTTGTGGTAAAGATTGGGTAAGGGCATCACTCACAGCACTAGCCAAGAAAACTTTCTTGGGTACCTGAGACTTCCTCTTTTTCGTGCACAAGTCCTTTAAGATTTTCGCGTAAGAAGGGACTTGTTGGACAGCATCTAAAAGAGGAATGTTAATGTTAACTTGCTTGAATAACTCCAAAATCTTCTCCATTTGTGGATTTTGTTTGTTAGACCTCAACCGGTTTGGAAATGGAACATTTTGAAAATTTGTTGAGTCTAATGCTGGAGGAGGAGATTTTGGAGTTGGAACGGATCCCAGAATAGGTGTTTTCGTGGAGTGAGAAGCGGGTCCGTTTAGAGAAGAAGAGGAAGGAGAGCCTTGTGAAGAACGGAGAATAGGCTCGGAAGACGAAGAAGAAGAAGCAGGAGAAGAAGAAGAAGAAGAAGCGGCCGGGGTGTCATCGTTGATTTGCTTGCCAATGTTGTTTTGCAGCACCCTCCCTGATCTCAGTGTGGTCACGGCACTCACATTATGGTTTTGTTGTTCAAGAGCAACATGTGCATTATGTGGGTGGCCGGGATTTGGAAGTGGCTGGGACGGGAGCTTCCCCTTCTCTCGCTCGCTCAAGGCCGCGTTCAGCTGTGCAATCTGGGCCTCGATGGTCTTGATGCTCTGCCCGTGTGCGGCGGTGTGTTGCACTAAAGATTGGATCGAAGACTGGATGTTGGCGGTGGATTGAGTCGATTGTTTAACAAACGCATCCAGACTTCGCTCGAGCGAGGAAACCTTATCGTTGTTCGACGGAACAAAGTTGTTTGGTGGAAAGGAATTGTTCGGTGCAAAGTTGTTCGTCTGGTTTTGGTAAGGCTGGGGTTGGAAGGGCTGCTGATACTGAGTTTGTTGTTGCGCTTGTTGCTGCGGTGGAGGGGCCCTTTGGAAATTGTTGCCCTGGAATTGATTCTGATTCTGATTCCAGGCGAAATTGGGGTGGTTCCTCCAACCGGGATTGTAGGTGGAAGAGTATGGATCATTCCTTGGTCTTTGCTGGAATGCATTAACCTGATCCTGTCCTTGCGAGGGTGGATTGTAAGGACACTCTTCAGTCAAGTGGGACGGATCGGAACAACAAGCGCAGATGGTACGAAGGGGGAGAACAGGGGCAGGAGTAGGAGAAGAAAATTTGCTCTCTATTGCTTCAAGCTTTTTTGTGATAGCAGCCATTTCAGCTCTCATCGCAATAGAGACATCAAGCTGGTGAATTCCTACCCTAGACTGACCGGTAGAAGTGGAGGGAGAAGAAGAAGAAGGAGTCGGTCTGGTGCTCTCCCACTGTAGCGTTTGCTCCGCAAGATCGTCAAAGAACTGCCACGCTTCCTCGTCAGATTTGGATAGGAAGTGGCCCTGACAGATGGTTTCCAGCAACTGCTTCGTTGCTGGGTTCAGTCCCTCGTATAAGGTTTGGCAGAGTTGCCATTTCTCTATACCGTGGTGAGGACACTGAACAAGAAGGTCTTTGTATCGGTCAAAGCACTTCCAAAAGGGTTCAGAAGGAAGCTGGGAGAATTGGTTGATCTCATTTCGAATTCTTGCGGTCTTATGATTTGGGTAGAATTTTTTCAGAAACGCTTTAACAAACTCGTCCCAGCTGGTGATTGAGTGGGAAGCGGTGCTATACAGCCATTTTTCTGCGAGATCGCATAAAGTGAACGGAATGACCCGTAGACGTATAGCATCGTCCGACAGCTGGGTTGTTTTCATCATGGCACAGACGTTTTGAAATTTGTTAATGAAGATATAGGCATCTTCAGATTCAAGCCCATGAAAACGTGGAAGCATGTTGATGAAATGGGGCTTAATTTCAAAGTTGTCCCCATTGGCCGGAGGAAGAGAAAGGCAGGTTGGAAGTGCAGAACGGGTAGGGTAGAAACGATCCTGGAGCGCAATTCGCTGCGGCGCTACAACAGGCGGAGGTGGTGGGAGATTGGTCTCCATAGGAGGTGGAGCCAATCCAGGGGTGGTCAACGAGATGTTTGGAATAAATCCCGACATCGCGGAAGAAGAGGTTGGTGAAGGTGAAGGTGAAGGTGAAGATGTATGAACAGAATTCCGGTCAACGTCGGAGTTGGCCGGCAAAGGAAGGGGTGAAAGAGGAGTGGACGGAGTATCGACTTCGGAGTCGATCGCGTAGTCGGTCGCGACTAACGTAACGCGGACTAGACGGGCGCTAGTGTCCCGAGTCCAAGCGGACATACACTAAACGAGTTTAGTATAGTCAAAGCGAAGAAGGTGAGGGTAAGAAAACGTCAATGAAGAAAGGCGATGGGTGTTGGGTGAAAATGGATGTGGCGACAAAAGGGCAAGTTTTTGTAAAAGTTTTTGATTTTTTTCTTTTTTTTTTTTTTTTAGAAAAAGATTTACAGAAGTATGTACGGGAATACGGCTTAAGCAATCACAAACAAGATATGCACAATCACACCTAGATCTAGGGTAACCTAGGTCTACTAGACCTGCTCCTGAACTTGATTGTCGAAGTTAAACAGTGTCGAGAAACAAGCTTAAAAATACACTGATCACGAGGCCAGGTAAGTGCAGAGATAAGGGGAGGTTGTCCAACGCTTTCGTGAAGTTCCTTAATTAAATAACCCTTTCTCTTTCGGCGGTTGCGCCTTTAACACTTTCCTAGACACCCCGTAAACAATATACGGTTAAGCAAGGTTCTAAACAAGGTTTATCTTCTCCTAATGAGCGCGAAGTCCTTAGGGCTGAAGTCTAGTATTTTTTAAATTTACAAATGACAATGCATATGCTTTAGTGATTTCCGGGGTCCTGGGAAGGGTGATGAAATCCCCACCCAATCTGGATTGGTTTCAAGCCCCTTAAGTCCGTATTAAAGAATGCAAAACAGTAACAAATCAACTGCAAACAATTTTTATTTGCGGCGCAAAGAATCCTGCACAAGAACAGTTTATTGGAAGGGGGAGAAGAATTTGCGCAAAGAAGGCTGCAGAAAACACAGTTCAGTGGAGTTCAGAGGAGTGGAGAGAAGAGAGAGACTCACCAGAAAGAAAATGCACCCCTGAAGCCACTAAATGGCCGCGGTTCCGCGGCCAAACAGGTGCTAATGCCGCGGTTCCGCGGCAAGATGGTAGGCTTGGGCTTTGAAATTTTGTGGAGATGTTGGTGTGTGTCTCCTCTGGTTGTCTGGATGTCCTGAATTTGGATTTGCTCACTGAAACAGCTCCAGATTTGTACAGTAGACCGGATGCTTCGTTTTTGTCCGTCGCGGTGTAGCCGCGAAATGTGGGTCTATCTTCCCACGTCTTTGGCACTGTACTTGAACTCCGTATTTCCAACGTCTTTGGCGTCGATCTTGAACTTCGTATTTTCCTGCGCACTTGCACAAAAACTAATCAAGAATAACAAGATGGTTTTTTTACAAAGTATATACTTTTTTTTTGTTTTTCGGTTAGAGTTATAGTTACAAATTAACCCGAAATTTCACAAAGAAACAAACTACCGTCTCCCCGGCAACGGCGCCATTTGATTGTTAGGTTATGTGCGTGTCAAGTTTAGTTCTAAATACCGCAATCAAGACGGTTTCGCACGTAGCTAGCCGGTTGAGTACGGGTCGTCCGCAGGGAGATGGGAATCTTTTTCTATGTGTTTTTCGACGAGTTAAGTCCGGTTGTTCAGATTTTGTTTGTAGTTATCTAAGTGTTGAGTTGATATTTAAAGAGAGCATGTTAGGGTTAGGATTAGGTTAGTTTGAGTTAGGAGTCTCCACATCTTTCGTTGCCCTTCTTAAAGTCGTGTTACGGTAATCGGCAACAACGGGGATTAGCACGACTAGGAAGGACTTTGCGAGTATAAGCTAGGCTTTCCAACGCATAAGTCTTCCTTTTGGTGCTTGTCCGTCCGTTCTTGGCTCTTAGCCATAACCTCCGGTTAATCCAACCACAACCGGTCTCACTACGGAATCACCGCTATCATGTAGGATAGGGTGCCGTAAGGAGCGGATTGTGGTTGGGTTAACGGGAGTCGATTTAAGCTGTTGGGCAAGGAAAGAGTGAGAGAGATTTCCTTCTCTCAAACTTCCCTTATCCTACCCTAACAAGAATGAACTACTCACACATCATAATACGGAAAAATAAAACAACACAAAAGAGGAAGATAGAAAGAAGGAGATTAGAAGAATACGACTAACTGTTTGCGACCTCACCTTGGCGAGGATCGAGCGTAAGTATCATTGTCGTATGTAAGGATAAAGAAAAAAAAAGAGAAGAAAGAAATAACAAGGAAATAACAACAACTACTTAACGAATTTAAAGTTACAACAATTATAATAAAAGTAAGACAAGCATGGTAACAAATTGATCTTCTTTATTTATCATACCTCCCTCACAAAGCTCACTACAAGGTTAATGGAGAAGAGATGAGAAGAAGAAGAACAAGTGAACTAAATCCTAGAAAAAGAAAATACAAGAATGGACCCCTTCCTTCACAAACTTCTGGGCTATTTATAGGCCAGAGAATGAAACCCTAGGGCAACCACCAGAACCCAAACAGAATGACCAAACTACCCCCCAAAATTTATCAGCTGCCGCCACTATATGGCCGCGGATCCGCGGCCTGAACCCCACTTTGGCCGCGGATCCGCGGCCTTCTGGTCGAATTGGGCCCCCCAATTTCTTGTGGTTCCCTGGTCTTCAGTGTACCTAATTCTGGTATATTTATTTTCTCACTTTGGCTCCCCGATTTTTCCAGAATTTCTGTTGAAGGAAAGGTGGACTTTTTGTCAAGATTTTGTCATGATTGTCTCGAGCTCCGCGTAGATCTCTTGGATCTTGTGCTACCATTGAGCCTTGTGCCTGAAAACGACATTGATTTAACATTTTGTCTTCCTAAACTGGTATCTGGCAGCATACGGATGAAGAGAGGAGACCGTGTTTTAACTGTGGTTGGTAGGAACCGGATTTTTGTCGTGTTTTCCATGCATTTCACCGTTTGAGAACCGGGAACCTGTATCCTGCAATTGACTAGCAAACACGGCTCAAGAGTATCTACGGATATGCAATGTGATAAAAATTGGGCGGTATGAAAATGCAAAAATCTGATATGAACAAGCACCAGCTCATACTGCTTCCAGCTAGTCATGGGATACCTCAAGAATACGAGTATATTCAGCCGTCAATTCCATCCATACACACCTTGTTTAACCTGATCTAACTCTTAGACTGAATATCCGTTTGACTTGACTTGAACCTTTACCAAACATATACCTCACACAACCTACTCATATTCACATATCTAATTTGTATATAACCTCATACCTTTATACACATGTACATCATATTCATTATATACACCTGTTCGTTTCTATACCTTTACTTTCTTATGAGGCAATCCTACCCGAGTATAAC
Source organism: Agapanthus africanus (assembly GCA_030015575.1). Classification (NCBI taxonomy): domain Eukaryota; kingdom Viridiplantae; phylum Streptophyta; class Magnoliopsida; order Asparagales; family Amaryllidaceae; genus Agapanthus; species Agapanthus africanus. The sequence goes on along the minus strand of JASDDO010000026.1, from coordinate 176,235,128 downwards.
TTGCTGACGGACCTTCCTTTTCTTACTCTATCTTTGGAATGTCCGTCAGATTAGAATGAGTATTATGGCGAGGATCAAGGTGTGAAGCCAGCTTATGAAGATTATGCAGACTGGACGACGGAAGATTAGCTAGATTTAATTTTTGTTGTTGCCCACATATTTAGGGCTTTTGTTTCTCCTTTGATGTAATTAAACTACTTAGTTTATTTTACTCTTTCTTTTGGGATGTAATAAAGTTTGGTTAATGGAAATAAATGCCTTTCGCTTTTATTATTTTTGTTTTGGTACGCATCCTGCATGTTATATATACGCTTAACGTAACTGTATTGAATAGACCACTTTCAATACAGTTAGGTTGCAGACTTTGCCACGTCATCCATCACCTTCTTTTGGGAAGCGGGGCGTGACATGTTTTTGTGGTGGCCCATGCAGGTCATCTTGTGTACTAAAATGAAACCGTTAACTGACTTATTATATTTTTGAATCTCATCCATCTATACCGATATCATACCTTTCCTTCTGGTTATGGCAAATCTTTCCGACGAGGATGACATGTCCGATATTACTTTTGAAGCTACAACTAGAGATTCAGACGACGAAGTCGTAGACTCTCAGGCGGTTATTTCCGACAGCGACTCGGAAAACGAAGAAGTAGATACTGCAACTCTGGATCCTGTGATGGCCAATGACTCTGAAGACGAAGAAGAAGATCCCGTGGAAGAGGAGCATATAAAGGATGGGCCAGAAAAAGAGGCTCCTGCGGCGGAAGAGAATCCTATGGAATATGATTTGGATGAGAAGACTCCTGCAGAAGAAGAAGACCCAATAGAGGTGGAATCAGAGACCGAGGCTCCTGCCAAGGATGAGTCGAAGGGCGAAGCTTCGAGTGAGAAGGAACTCGAGGCCGAAGAAACTCAGGCAGTTGTCCCCACAAGGACCGTGGGAATGGTCGTACCTTTCTTAGTGTGGAGGCCTATCGCAACTTGTTGAACTCCCATAATCGAGATTAATAAGACTTTTTCCTTTTCTTTGGCCGAATAAAACAATGCATGTCCTTACTTTTCGGTTGTACTCTCCATATTGAAGTCGGATAATAAAATTTTAGTTTCGAGCCAAAAATCTCTCTTGTGTTTCTTGCTCTTCTTATTAGTCTCTCCCTTGCATTAATTGTTGTTCTTCCATTCAAGCTATTATCTTGTCTCATCCCTCAGCCTGTTTGTAACCTAACCTATTCTGATCGTCAATGGCCGGAAGACACCATAACCGCAACAGAAGGGGAAATGGAGTCAATGGATCCGCTTCTCAGCAAGCAGCTATGCTACAAATGATGCAAGGACTACTGAAGCAACAGCAGCAGCAGACAGCTGCCTTTCATCAGGAGCTATGAGAAAGTAGGCAGCAGCAAGCCGAGATTTTAAGTAAGACACTAATCCCAGTTCCTCAAGGTTCGGCGGGAGTGAAGCAGTTCAGATCACTCCACCCCAAGACTTTTTCGGGGAAGGAAACTCCCTTAGAAGCTGAGGAGTGGCTCAAGGGAACAGTCAACGATTTCGGTGCTGCCCAAATTCCGAAGGACGCATGGGTGAACATCGCTAAGCTACAACTTATGGATAATGTCAGGATATGGTGGGAGGCAGAGGAAAGTAGATTGAAGGAGCCCATCGACTGGGAAACGTTCAAACAGCGTTTTGATACCAAGTATTTTCCAGTCATGGCACACTTAAGGAGGGAAAGAGAGTTTATACATTTCTATCGAGGGAGCATATGGGATAAGTCGGTGGACGAGTATGCTTCGGAGTTTGCAAGGTTAAGTCGGTTCGCGCATCATCTGGTGGCAACCCTAGAACCTTATGCTAAGAGATTCAGACAAGGATTGGACCTGAAGACGCAGTCCTCCATATCTTCTGCTACTCTTTCCACTTATGATGAAATCTTAGAGGCGACACGAAACTTTGAAGACCTTCAGAGACGCATGAGGAAGGATGACCGTTTGTCTGGCATTAAGCAACCAGCCAAACAAATTCTTGGAGGATCATCTTCCAGATTCGACGGGAGACAACAACCTAAGAAACCAGCAGGACCAACTATCTTTGGAAAACCAGCCGTTGTATGCAACCATTGTGGTAGGACCGGACACTACACGAGAGACTGTCCCATTTTAAACAAACTTTGCATAGTCTGTGGGTCTTCAGATCATGCTATCGGGGATTGTCCTCAGAGAGAGAGAGAGACAATCAGGCCCCGTCAAACAGCCGGCTAACTATGTGGCACCACGACAGGGAAACCAGCCACCTTCCGCCACTCAACCAACCGGTCAAGGGGCATCACAAAAAGGACCACCCTTGCCATCACAGGAGAGTGTTTTTCAGCAAGCGCAAAGGAATGGACCCAAACGCCAGACCTTCACCATGACAGCTGAGAAGGCTGATACCACGTGGAAAGACAACAGAGGTACTCTTTTCTTTTTCAACCTTTCTTTCAATACCATTCTTATTTATCCTTCGATACAAATTTTAGTTGGACTCACCAAAATTCCTCTAGTTTTCGTAATTTTGACTAGTTGCCTTTATGTTATATCTCTCAAGTTTTCCATCAATTCACAACCTCCCTTCAACTTCCAAACTTTTCTATCTGTAAGCAACTACTGATTTTACATTTTCCGATTCCTTACACCTAAACCCTTCAGAGACCTTCCATGCATCAAGTGATACACCAACTCGCGGGAGCGACACATGCAGCAAAGAGAATTCCTGACAGCGTTACTGATTTCCATGCCTAGTAGTGGCCACTCCTTTGAAAATTTCAAATATGAAATTATTCTAAGGAGGGTAGATCGTAACTATCACAACCATCCTTGCAATTCTTAGCAAACCCAGAAGTTTTAAACATCAACAACGATTTTTCGGATAGGAGACTTGGTGATGTGATGTATCAGTGCGGCGATATAGTCACATATGCGTCAAGACAATTAAAGGTGCATGAGCGAAACTACCCAACGCACCATTTAGAACTTGCCGCAGTTGTTTTCGCACTCAAGATTTGGAGGCATTATTTATTGGGTGAGAGAGTAGATATTTACAACGATCACAAGAGCTTGAAGTATATCTTCACCCAGAAGGAACTCAATATGAGGCAGAGGAGATGGCTGGAATTAATGGCAGATTTTGACGTAAATTTACAATATCATCCGGGAAAGGTGAATATTGTCCCGGACGCTTTGAGTCGCCAATCAATGATTTCGAGTCTGACTACTTATTGGAGGAATCACCAAGATCTTAATGAACTAGAGACCGAGTTGATAATGCCCGGAATGCTTACATCCTTCATGAATTTGCAAATTCACTCAACGTTAGTCGAACGGATCAAGACAGCTTAAATGGAGGACCCGAGGTTGCGAAGGATCAGAGAACAAGTGGACGCAAATCTGCGGACGGACTTCATCATCCACGAAGATGGTTCTTTGAGATATGGATGCAGAGTCTGTGTACCTAAGGGGGAGATGAGAGAGGAATTATTAAAAGAGGCACATAGTTCTCCATACTCTGTTCATCCGGGAGGAACAAAGATGTACAAGGACCTCATGAAAAACTATTGGTGGCATAGGATGAAGCGAGAGATAGCCAAGAGTGTATCCAAATGTCTTGTTTGCCAACAAGTGAAAGCCGAACACCACAGGACGGCGGGTATATTACAGCCGTTACCAATACCCGAATGGAAATAGAAAAACATTACTATGGATATTGTGACCGCTCTCCCTCGCAGCTCTAAGGGAAACGATGCTGTATGGGTGATTGTGGACCACTCACCAAGTCGGTGCATTTCATTCCTTTTTGAGTGGGTCAATCAACCGAAAGCCTTGCAAAAAGGTATATGGAGGAGATTGTCAGATTGCACGGCGTACCGATTTGCATCGTGTCCGACCTAGATACACGTTTCAGATCTCAGTTTTGGCAAAGCCTACAAGAGAGTCTGGGCACGAATCTGAGTTTCAGTACCGCCTACCATCCTCAGACCGATGGCCAATCAGAAAGGGTTATTCAAATTCTCGAAGACATGCTCCGGGCCTGTATGTTGGATTTTAAAGGATCTTGGGAAGATCACCTGCACTTGGTAGAGTTTGCTTACAACAATAGCTACCAGTCTAGTCGGCATGGCGCCTTTCGTTGCTTTGTATGGACGAAAGTGTAGGTCACCGGTAAGTTGGGACGATATTAGGGACCGAGAACTTTTAGGTCCCGAGATGATTGTCGAGACAGTGGAGGTGATAAGAACCATCAGAGAACAATTACGCATAGCACAAGATCGGCAGAAGCATTGGGCGGATACGAAGAGAAGGCCACTAGAGTTCCAACCAGGAGAACACATGTTTCTGAAGATTTCTCCTAACCGGGGAGTGATACGTTTTGGGGAGCGTGGAAAGCTCAGCCCACAACTCATCGACCGTTTAACATCTTGGAAGGAGACGGTGGGTTTGTGTATAGACTAGCTTTGCTATTTTCTATGGAGGGTGTGCATAATACTTTTATATCTCACAGCTAAGAGGGTATGCTGGCAACCCTAGTCATACTTTTAATCATTCCGAGATTATGGAAAGCTTGATATAATCTACAAGCAGCAACCGGTCGGGATACCAGAAGGATGAAACCTTGAGGGACAAGATAATCCAGCTGGCTAGAGTTATGTGGGGAAGGAACTACCAGGAAAGGTATACGTGGAAGCGAGAAGACGGGACGAGAGAGCGAGACCCAAAATATTTAACCGCGATAATCCCTTCTTAGTGATTTCTTTCTTTCCTTGACCTACCTTCTGAAATTTCGAGGACGAAATTATTTTAAGGAGGGTAGATTGTAACAACCGTGTTTTCTAATACCTAATAAAATATATTCTATTTAAATTTCTACTATCAAATAATTATTTATGTGTTTCGTTAATAGAAGAATATTTTTTAAAGTAATGTTAATAATTTTCAAAGTATCAAAATATGGTTAAAGGAATTTTCTAAAATCTATTTATTGTTTTTATAGGCTTAAAATATTTTAGTAAGATTTTATAACGCCTTAAAATAATCTACATATTTTTATTATCAATTAAAGTAATTAATTCGTAATTAAAAATATTTTAAAGGATAAACTAGATATTATATAATTTTAATAACTAGCCAAAACCATAGCATTTAGTTTTAGCCCAAAATTATTTTTATACTAAAGATAACAATAAAATATATTTTCTGAAATTTTTCCATAATTTTCCCGTATTTTAAACTATTTTTAACAATTTTTTTAAAGCCAAATTCAAATTTTAAAATAATAAACAGTTATTATTTTTATTAAAAAAATAATTAAAAAAATTAAATTCCCCTTGATCCTTGACCGTTGGATCATAAGATCCAACAGCCCAGAACTCACCGACGCGCCCACGTGGTGGGGACCACGCGAAACCGCGTGATCACCTCACACGTGACGCGTGGCGCGTGAGCCTGGCGGCGACGGCGCGATCCAGCCTGTTGGATCTCAATCCTATGGCTGAGATGAGAAGCGGCGGGCGCAATCACTAGCTGATGATTCTGCAATCATTGGCAGCGCAGATTTTGATGGGGTTTTAACTGAATTCTTGGATTTTATAGTTGGTGAAAAAACGCTATAAATAGGCGCTTCAAACACTGATTTCTCACACCTCAGAACTCCAAAAGTTTTGGAAAAAAATACCAGTGCCTTCGTATCGACGACGCCGATGCTACGGCTCCACCCAATCGGCGAGGAAAAATCAGAGCGCGGAGCTATTGAGGATTTTGTACACGCCTACGTTTTCAACCCTTCGGCATCCGACTCAAACAAAAGGAAGGATCCGCCTCTCCCCCCTTTTCCTGTCACTTCTTCTTTCTCAATAACCTAGTTCCAACCCCCTATTTAAAATGTTGTTATAATATTCGTGCACGCCTATTCCTTGTATCCTCAATAATGATAATGTTAACCCATATTCTAAAACGATGTTTAATTTCCTCTGTACACAAAAATATATTGCACTCTCATACTACCTGAAATCTGATATGCTTAATGTCATAACCCATGAATTGTCAATTCACCTCTGATATACCCACACTTACCCATACTATCAAAATGATCTCGAAATAGGTTATTTCCACGAAATACCCTCGTTTAATTAAAATATTATATTTGTTTAAAATATCCATAAGAGATAAGATATGTGAAATAAATATTTTAGATACGACATACGTATATTTTACTTACACTTTTCATCAACTACTATAATATTGTTAAACCCCCTTCAACCTTTTTAAAGAAGAAAATACTAAATTTAAATAACGACTTATGGTTTTTCCAAAACGAACGTATTTTCTAAAACGTTACCCCGAATCTAAAACACTATAATTTCATAAAATTATTAATTTCATTTAAATATCTCGACCTTTATTGAAGGGCCATTTTCAACAAGGACCATAATCCGTATAACGATATCTTTTCAAAAGGAATATTTAGTACCTTATTAAAAAGGTAATTTTAAAATAACACCAATCTAGGACAAATGAAAGGTTGTAGGCATCGGTCGTTTATCTAAACCAGACTTTGTGGTGCCCAGGCTAGACAAGTGGGAAAGGTAATTTTAAAAGGCTCATCTCACGGTGATTCGTGAGCGGATCCCTCATTTCCTTGTGCTTACCTGGCCACAATTGGCCGTGAAGAGGCGATTTGAGGATCTCACAACTTGCCCTTTTGAAACAGTTAGGAGCAGTCTAGTTTTTCAAATAAAAACCTCTTGCAATTTGTCCTTATAAAAATCTCTTGTAAAAGATTTTCAAATAAACACCACAACCTTTTATCGAAAGCATATTTTTCCGTAAAACATTATGTTTTTCCAAAATGATAAATACCCCAAATCTCATGGTTTTTCTTAGAAGTAATAAAAGATGATTAAACACTATTATTCTTTTTACTAAGCATTCCCTAAGATGACACGAAGTACTATACGAACTTTAGAAAATAAAACGAGTGGTTGTGGAAGGCCATATTAAATGAGATCAATACTTTTAAAAAATAAATTTCCGGTTTATGACAACATGACATATACAAAACACGATACGGTTAGGATTAGAATGCGCGGATCTAGGTATGGAATACTTAATATGAAGATCCCGATATTCCGGGTGAACACTCTAAAGTGTGGACAACTATACAAATATGAAGATCCCGATATTCCGGGTGAACAGTCCAAAGTGTGGACGACTATACAAATATGAAGATCCCGATATTCCGGGTGAACAGTCCAAAATGTGGACGACTATACAATGTGGAAATTCCATGCCTAGAGGTATACGTACTAACTCTAATTCGTCCGAACCTTTATACTGAACCACGGGGATGGGTAGTTTGATTAGGCAAGGAGATTCGGAACTCGGATTCCCCTACTACTCGATCATGATCCCGGGAAGTGAAACGGTACATTTCACTTCCCCAGTTGTTGTTCCGTGGCCACAACGGAATAATCGCGAGTACCCGGACCCTTGTTTAACAAATTAAAACGTTTACAATACCTATTGATACTCAACACTAAACTCACATCATATGCTATACCTACCTGTTATCTCATTTACCTTTCTTTCTGAGACACGAGTTATTCAGTATCTTGGATGTGGATATTTTACCAGTTTAGACTTGTTGTTTATTATGGAACTGAAGGGTGGTAAAACCTGTGCGCTTGAGTGATATTCACGCTAGACAAAGCTCTATCGTAGTTATGGGACACCTTTTGGGGATGTTCACGCTACCACATTGATTGCTATCCCAGGCACGAGCACCAGCTCATACTGCTTCCAGCTAGTCATGGGATACCTTAAGGATACGAGTATGTTCACCCGTCAATTCCATCCATACACACCTTATTTAACCTGATCTAACTCTTAGACTGAATATCCGTTTGACTTGACTTGAACCTTTACCAAACATATACCTCACACAACCTACTCATATTCACATATCTAATTTGTATATAACCTCATACCTTTATACACATGTACATCATATTCATTATATACACCTGTTCGTTTCTATACCTTTACTTTCTTATGAGGCAATCCTACCCGAGTATAACTCGCTGACGGACCTTCCTTTTCTTACTCTATCTTTGGAATGTCCGTCAGATAAGAATGAGTATTATGGCGAGGATTAAGGTGTGAAGCCAGCTTATGAAGATTATGCAGACTGGACGACGGAAGATTAGCTAGATTTAATTTTTGTTGTTGCCCACATGTTTAGGGCTTTTGTTTCTCCTTTGATGTAATTGAACTACTTAGTTTATTTTACTCTTTCTTTTGGGATGTAATAAAATTTGGTTAATGGAAATAAATGCCTTTCGCTTTTATTATTTTTGTTTTGGTACGCATCCTGCATGTTATATATTCATACGCTTAACGTAACTGTATTGAATAGACCACTTTCAACACAGTTTGGTTGCGGACTTTGCCACGTCATCCATCACCTTCTTTTGGGAAGCGGGGGGTGACAGATGGACAAGAGTATGATAGCTTGAATTGAATTCTCTAAGTGTAGGGATGTCTTTTTCACACATGTAAGGGTATATGATCGATGTTTGGATGAAAGGTAGGGAGGAAGACTAAAGGCAATGTTTTATTGCGGGATGATATGATTTCTAATATCTTTTCATGACCATTAAGATATGGCTCATGGCAGCTGAAAATCTAGTGTAGTTGGAAACTCTTCTTTTCAAGTTATTTCTTTTATAGTTCTTATTTTTGTATGTAACTTTTATCGTCTTTCTTTTACTATGGGATTTTGTGGGTGCAATCCGCTGAAAACCCTAAAGAGACAACACTTCTCCTACTAGGGACACCTAGAGGTTTAAAGGCTTGTTGTACGTGCTCAGTGCAATCGTGTTGCCTACGAAAATGTGCTACTTAGGTTTTTCTTTTTCTTTTTCTCCCTCTCTTGAATAAATAGTTTGCTCGGGACGATCAAAGTTAAGTTTGGGGGTATTTGTTCAGTCGAAAATATTGCACATTTAATATAATATTTTCCTTACTTTTCTTAAATATTTAAAGGTGTTTATTATAAATATGAAACATATGAGGGTTTATTTGCAAAAAATCTATTGTCATATGTTTATATATTATAATTAGCATCATGAAGGAAAATATATGCATATAATATTTATATAATATTTTAGTAATTTAAATATGCATATCATATCAAATATCCCTAATCAATATTCTTAAAATATAATATCATATAAAATGGTTAGGATAATATCTCAAAAATACCAAATATTACTAATTCTATGAGTTGAGATATTGTGCAGATTTAGCTCAGGTCAGGAGATCGAGATATTCGAGATGTCGGGAATCAAAAATCTGCCGATAAAGTTAAATAAAATCGTAGAATCAATACTGGCAGAGACTCAGAGAAGATTTGAAGATTCTAGATATCACAACAATCTCCATGTGTCAATATGAGACTACAGAAGAATTTTTATCAACTGATCTCTCCAACCCACCGCGGTTCCGCGGCCAAAACATCCAATTTGCGGTGGATCCGTCGCCTTTATGAAGAGTTAGGGTGTGGGATTTTGTGGGTAGGATCTTCACAACAAATCCTAATACTTGGGATCTAGTGTTTCTGCTTCCAGTGCTATATAAAGTACCGAGAGCTAAAACTAGAAATCATCAACCTTTTACACGAAGCAAATCACCGTCAAAGAACAAGAGATCCACGATAGGTCCACGATTCAACGTGATAGAGCGACGTGAAATTCGATGAAGCATCCACGTCCTACGAGATAGAGATCGAGAGCAACTTCTTTCTCTTGTAATCTAAACTCATAGGATTTGTACTTGTGAAGTTGATTAATAAAGGTAGATCATTAGTTTAATTATGTAGCATTTATTTTCTGTTTTTACATTTTGATCTCTATCATGCATGAGTAATTCTCCGCTTGATAGGATTCATAGGATTATGGTAGATCAATGGATGAGAAAATATTTTAACTTCTTTTACGTCTTATGAAGTTTATAAAGTTTATCAAAACAATCGTTAACATCCTAATCGGGCGCGCTATCAATTTATTGATAGTCTTGACCGCGATTTGAGATTAGATTAACAATTGTTTTGTTAAGGTCTAGACATGAATAGAGATCAATGACAGGATAAGGGCCAATAGTGTGGAAACTCTAGTTTCTTCCAAGAACCCTAATACACATCATCACTATCGATCTAGTTTTAAATCTATCAAAAGATAAAAGGAGTCATCTTTAAGTAATCATCCATGAATACTAAATCCTAACGAACCCTACAAGCCCTCTTCTTATATATTCTACATCCGTGTTTAATATAGATCTAGAATCTATTCTCCTTTTTTCCTTCTTTCTAATCAACTCGTCTAAAGCAAGATTAAAAGATTCGACGTTTCCTTTAGGACGACCCGTACTCATCTCGGCTAGCTACAAGCGACACTGTTATTGATTGCGGTTAACTACAAACACTTTTCACAGATTAATCATAATGATAGGGTTAATTGATGGGACTGCATTAACATTGATTAATGCAAGAAAAACAAACCAAAGTTAAATCGTTGGAACAATTTCAAAACCACTCGGTTTTTTTGAAAAACAATTTTTAAATGCGGAGCCTAAACCACTCATTTTAAAAGCTATCATGGTTCCTTCGACTATATCAATTTCATTACGTTCACGGTTTTGCCAAAACCAGTCATAACCCTCCGTCATTTCAGATGGGTATTCAGAAGTATTCAAGTTATGTATTTTGACTTTCGTCAAGGCATAGTGATTGGTAGCTACTGAGTATTCATCTGTAGTATATATAGATGCGTTAGTTTGGGACAGTCGTACTACTATTTTGGTCTTCGTCAAGGGTATGTACGGGTGGGTTCAAATTAACCTGGACAATGACTGGTAGAACTTGACTTGCGACTTATGATATGTTGGCCTTCGTCAAGGTCATAAGAGCTTGGGGCAAAAATCCATATCGGGAGTTTTTAAGGAAATTGAAACTTTCTAGTGTTGCATACCATTTGGAGTGTGATGATTTTGGTAGGATTCTTTCAAGGTTGTGATTTAAAGAGATTTTATCGATCAAAAATATATTACCGCAATCAAAAACGGCGTCGCTTGGTAGCTAGCCGGTGAATACGGGTCGGTCCACTGGGATGTTGTAAATCTCCTAAATGTTCTTACGAGCTAATTCCAAGGGGTGTTAGATCTTTTAATTAAATCTAAAAAGTAATTGTGTTATACTAGGATTAGGAAACTTGCTAGGATTAGGTTTTGGTAAAGTTTGGTAAATACAGATCTACACCTCTTTCAATGCCTTAAATTAGATATCATATTAGGGGTTATGGTAATTATTAATAAAGGAGATTAGGATGATTGGGAAGATGTTTCTTCCTCCAGATCCTTCTCCTTCCTTTCTTAATCTTTACCCTAACTTCCATGGAAAACTTACAGATCCGGTCTTTTATACTACGGTATCACCGTTACCTCGTGGGTATAGTGCCGTAGGGAGCGGAATAAGAAAGTATGCATGGAGTCCTAATTGTTCATAAGAAATTGGCAAAGAAAGAGATGAGGGATCTTCATCTCTCAAACCCTTCCTATTCCTAACCCTAACAAGCGAGGAAACTACTCGCTCATTGAGGGATCTACGAAAGACATAACTTTTATTTTGTTTTGATTTAAGAGATGAAAGATCTACTGCAAGTTAATAAAAATTCTAAACTAGATTAAACTAGGGCAAGAAAAGAAATTACCTAGGGCAGAAATTAAAACTAAAACCAAGGCAGAAATTAAACCTACTTACGAATTGATGCTCTCCAACTTCAAAAGAAATCTGAATTTTTATTGATGAAAAGAGGCTTGGAAAAAATACAATGAATTGGGTCTCTATTTATAGGACATAGAAAACCCTAGGTTTACAATTGCCGCACATATGCATTTACAATAATACCCCTAGGAAGACTAGTCAGCGCCGCCTCAAGTTATGGTAAAATTTTCAACTCCTATGTGCGCAACACGGCCGCGGAACCGCGGCCTCAGCCAGGGTTTGGCCACGGTTCCGCGGCCAAAATGTGGGCTCGTTTGCTGAATTTTCTTGTACTGCTTCCTGTCATGTTGGTCTTCCTACTTCTTTAGTACTTTTCTTAAATTGGCTTCTAGGTTTCTTCCAGATTTTCCAGTGAATAATTGTGGTAGACTTTAACCGTGTCTTCGCGATCTTGGACCTTGTGTTGCCTTGTACCGATCTTTTGTGTAGGCTTGATTAAGATCCTTCTATTTGTTGGTCAAAGTTCCTCTTTGTATCGCCTTTTGTTTTTTTCACTGTTTTTGCTCCAAGAACCTGTAACCTGTACTATGTAGCAGACATGGGTCAAAAGTACCTGTTTATTTGTAAAATGCATAAGAATGGGGAATATAATAATGCAAGAATATGATATGAACAAATACCCCCAAACTTATCTTTTGCTCGTCCTCGAGCAAACTTAGCTTTATTCTCGACAAAAACCTAACCTCACTTTCGCAGGGAAACGCGATTGCACTGAGCTCGTGCAACAAGCCGTTAAACTTCTAGGTGTCCCTAGTAGGAGGAGTGTTGTCTCCTGAGGGTTTTCAGCGGATACTACCCACAAAATCCTATCAATTCGGCTTTTCGACTTTTGTTCTCCAATTAGGGTTTTCTAACAAGGAATTCTATTATCGTCGACTTGTAAATTATCCACCCATATTCTTCACACTTCCTCATCATTTAACTTAAGATTATATATGTTCTATAGACTTACTTAGCTTTCGGCATCTCTTAAGTTTTCCTTCTAGGGTTCCATCTCCACTTAGGAATTTTTATCAACTCTATTAAAGATACAAGTTCTATTCTTCATTCCTCTCTCTTATCTAAATCCCAATCACATACCCCTACGTGTGTGTATATATCACCCCTACACTTGGAAATTCAAATCAAGCAATCATACTCTTGTCCGTTGTCCAAAGTACTTATTAATTGGTGAATTTTTAAATGCATTTTGCTTACACATCCTTCATGCGACCGTTAATACTTCTTGAGGTACCAACGACCGATTACAAAATCCGTTTGCATTTTAAAGCGTACTTCCTAGTCTTGTAACACCTAAGGCTTTTTAGCAGTGACTCCTAAACCATTTGGTCTAAGGCACTAGGTGATGAAGCACCCTTGCTAAATATTTTTCTATTTTTTAGCCTTAAGTAATCACAAAAACCAGTGTTCATTTTTTTTTCTTTATTCACACTTGTATTTTTTTCATTTTCTTCGTACTAAGGACTTTAGACAAGAGCATTTCAAGGTCTCCTCTACTATTCCAAGTTTCAAGGTGCGTGTTGGTGCAATTTGTAGGGTATACATTTTCAGAATCTAGACTTAAACTAGGAATTATTTTTCAAACTTATACTCTAATAAAAATATCAATACTTTTCCTTTGTTTTAACTTAGCCCAAGAAGTGAACTCAAAATTTGCCTATTTCTAAATAAACTACAAAGACATATACTTTCTACCGTTAAACTTTAAGAAAGGTTATTTTTAGGGTTTTTAATTCACTAAGTCTAAGATCTAATTGTTTCAAGCTAGTCAACCTTTTTGTCAAACTCAAGTCTAATAAGGCCAAAATTGAATACATTAATTTTTATAATTTTTGCAATTTTCAATTTTTTATGGGTTTTTCTTTTTCTATTTTTTCTTCTTTTTTTTTCAAATTTTTCAAATTTTTATGATTTTTATATAAGGATGCAAATGCAAAAATATACATATGAATGCGAAGGAAGAAAACTTACCGAGCATACCCCCAAACTTAAACTGGACAGTGTCCTCACTGTCATGCTGCACCAAGTGGGTCGATAATGTCGACAATTTCCTGCTTATTAACATATTTACAAATAATACACACCCCCAAACTTATTTGAAATAAAGTTTTGGAAAAATTGATTGGAAATTCGGGGGTGAAAGTGGAGGAGATTTAATCGGTGTAAAGCGGCTCCTGCAAAAACAGGAGCTCCTCTGATGGGTCCGCTGTGAGGAACGGTTTTAATCGATGTCCATTTACTTTGAATAAAGTACCGTCCTCCGGATTTTCAAGATCAACAGCACCATGCGGATAAACGGTGCGAACTATAAATGGCCATTTCCACCTAGAATGGAGCTTGCTGGGGTAATAATGTAACCGAGTGTCATAGAGTAAAACCTGTTGACCAGGTTTAAATGTTTTTCGCAGAAGGTGTTTATCATGGAACACCTTGGTTCGGTTTTTAACAATTACGGAATTATCATACGCCTCATCCCGCAGCTCTTCTAGTTCATTTAATTGCAGCTTTCGATTGCTGCCCGCATCTCCTAATGATAAATTCAACTCTTTGATAGCCCAAAATGCCTTATGCTCTATCTCTACTGGGAGGTGGCAAGCCTTCCCGTAAACAAGCCGGTATGGAGACATACCAAGATCGGTCTTGTATGCAGTACGGAAAGCCCATAGTGCATCGATCAATTTGAGTGACCAATCTTTATGGTTTTTAGAAACCGTTTTCTCCAAGATTTTCTTAATTTGCCGATTCGAGACCTCGGCTTGCCCATATGTTTGGGGATGGTATGGCGTTGACAGCTTGTGGGTTATAGAATATTTGCGCATTAAGGACTCAAAAGTCCTATTGCAAAAGTGAGAACCATTATCACTTATTATCGCTCGAGGGTGCCCAAATCGAGAAAAGATGTGTTCTTTAAGAAATCGAACGACAGCCTTGTTGTCATTCGTTCGGCTAGACACAACCTCGACCCACTTTGATACGTAGTCAACAGCCAAAAGAATATATACATTCCCAAAGGAATTAGGAAATGGTCCCATGAAGTCTATTCCCCAAACATCAAAAACATTCACAACCAAAATTGGTTGGAGCGGCATTTCGTTTCTCCGCGATATCCGGCCCAAGTGTTGGCATCGGAAGCATGTCTTGCAGTATTCATATGCATCCTTAAAGAGTCGTGGCCAATAGAAACAACACTGCAAGATTTTCTCGGCTGTCTTCTTTGGGCCGAAGTGCCCGCCACATGCTTGATCGTGGCAAAAAGACAACACACTCTTAAACTCGTTTTCTGGTACACACCGACGAATGATTTGGTCAGAACAGTATTTAAAAAGATAAGGTTCATCCCAGTAAAAATGCTTTGCTTGGGACAAGAATCGAAGTTTATCCTGTTTCGACCAATCTTTAGGTATCAAGCCGGTGGCTAAGTAGTTTACGATATCAGCGAACCATGGTTCGCAAGAAACGGTTAAGAGTTACTCATCAGGAAAAACATCTTTGATTGGAAGTTCAAGTGTAGGCGAAGAAGGAAGTCGTGAAAGGTGATCGGCCACTACGTTTTCACATCCTCTTTTGTCCCTTATGACAAGGTCAAACTCTTGTAGCAAGAGGATCCAACGTATCAGCCTTGATTTAGCATCCTTCTTCACAAAAAGGTGGCGAAGAGCTGAATGGTCTGTATATACAATAACTGGAGAGCCGATTAAATAAGGCCGGAATTTTTCAAGTGCAAACACAACTGCTAAAAACTCTTTTTCTGTTGTTGTGTAGTTTAGTTGGGCCTCATTTAATGTACGGCTAGCGTAATAAATCACGTGCGGCATCTTATTAATGTGCTGTCCAAGAACGACACCAATGGCAAAATCTGATGCATCGCACATAATTTCGAAGGGATGCGTCCAGTCTGGAGATGAAAGAATGGGCGCAGAAATGAGAGAGTGTTTCAATGACTCGAACGCTTCCATGCAAGTTGAGTCAAAATCAAATGTTGTGTTCTTAGCCAATAAGAGAGTCAAGGGTCTAGCGATCTTGCTAAAATCCTTGATGAACCGTCTATAAAAACCAGCATGGCCAAGGAAAGCTCGGATGTCTTTGACGCATTTAGGAGGAGGAAGATTAGAAATGACCTCAATTTTGGCTTTATCAACCTCTATGCCGTTTTGCGAGATGACATGTCCTAAGACAATACCTTCTCGTACCATAAAGTGGCACTTCTCCCAATTTAAATTTAGGTTCTTATCCCTACAGCGGGTAAGAATAGCGTCAAGGTGTAGCAAACACTCGTCGAAGGAGTCACCAAAAATGGAGAAATCATCCATAAAGATCTCCAAAAACTTTTCAACCATGTCTGAAAAGATCCCCATCATACACCGCTGAAATGTAGCGGGTGCATTGCATAACCCAAAGGGCATGCGACGATAAGCAAAAGTGCCAAAAGGACAAGTAAATGTGGTCTTGTCTTGATCCTCTTTGGCTATGGGGACTTGGTTATAGCCGGAATAGCCATCTAAAAAGCAGTAGAACTCATGCCCAGCCAATCGTTCTAGCATTTGGTCAATGAAAGGTAAAGGAAAGTGGTCTTTCCTTGTCGCGGCATTGAGTTTTTTTATAGTCGATGCAAACTCGCCACCCAGTTTGGGTGCGAGTAGGAATTAACTCATTTGCCTCATTGGTAATGACCGTGATGCCCGATTTCTTTGGCACAACATGAATGGGGCTAACCCATTGGCTATCCGAGATAGGGTAAATGATACCACTATCAATACATTTAATAATCTCCTTCTTGACAGCCTCTTTCATTATGGGGTTGAGGCGTCTTTGTGGATCCCTTACCGGCTTGGCATCATCCATCAAGTGTATATGATGTTCAACTATGAGGGGACTAATCCCCTTGATGTCCGCCATAGATCAGCCAAAAGCTTGCCGATTATTTTGTAAGACCATTAAAAGGGCCTTCTCTTGCTCGAGAGCTAGAGAGGCCGATATGATAACGGGTAAGGTCTCATTCTCACCTAGATAAGCATATTTTAGGTGCGACGGCAAAAGCTTTAGTTCGAGTTTAGGAGGTGAAACAATAGATGGTAACAATGGAGTAACTGTTTCAAACTCGAAGGATTCCATCAAAGGTTCAAATCGAGTGTACGCAACCGAGTCAGATGGTTCAACTAACTCATCCGAAAAAGCAAAAGACTCAAACTCGGGTAGTGAGTCTTCAAAATCGTCTACAAAGGTAAAACACTCATAATCGTTGTCCGCCGTGAAAGCTGTGTTGGATTCTAGGAGGAACGCACTAGTGGCGTCAACACTGCTGTGATCAAACATAAAATTTTCGAACTCACAGTCCTCCTCCGCGATCTAATTGATCAAGCAAACATCAAGTACGCTAGAATTAGGCTCGGCAGGCTGATTTCCCAACTTAAAAATGTTGAGTTCAATTGTCATATTGCCAAAAGATAGATTCATTGAACCTTTACGACAATTGATCACCGCGTTAGAAGTCGCAAGGAATGGTCGATCAAGTATCACTGGAATTTGACTCCGGGGGTTAGCTACAGGTTGTGTATCCATAACAATAAAGTCAACGGGGAAAATGAAATCCCCTACTCTAATTAACACATCCTCCAACTCTCCCCTAGGATGGGTGATGGATCGGTCGGACATTTGGAGAGTACAATGAGTGGGCTTAAGCTCTCCAATGCCTAATTGTTCATACACAGAATAAGGTAGTAAATTGACACTATCACCAAGATCTAATAGTGCTCTATTGATGTTCTTGTCCCCAATTGTTATCGAAATAGTAGGACAACCGGGGTCCTTTTTCTTTTGGGGTAAAGATTGGACAAGAGCATCGCTAACGGTATTAGCCACGAAAACTTTCTTTGGTACTTGTGACTTCCTCTTTTTGGTGCATAAGTCCTTTAAGATTTTTGCATATGAAGAAACTTGTTGGATTGCATCTATGTAGGGTTCCTAGGCACACTAATGAGGTCTCACAAGGCATCAACCATGCCAATTTCAAATTTTTCCGGTGCCAAGAAACCCTAATACGGATCGTTAACTAGAGTTTAGGCGAAACTACAAGCTACTAAACTACTTTAGTCCTAAGTGAACGGAAATACAACCTTTGTAGATCCGGTCCTCCACCTCCAAAGCTCCGTGATGAAGTCCCCTCGCTGCGATCATCGGATCCCGGGCTCTAGCGTCGGCTTCATCGGAGAAATGGGCGGGCTAGGTCATCGACTTCGATGCCGAAGATGATCTACGTCGAGGCAACACAAGATCAAGCTCCAACTTCACCAAGCCATGAAACTTGTGAAGAAAACACCCTATACTACTTGGCAAGTGGTAGAGGATGAAGAAATAGGAAGTGGGTTCACTTTAGAATTGGATTTCTCACTCTTTTTCTCAAGTCACCATTGAAGGTTGCAAGTTTTCTTCTTCTTGAAGAAGAAGAAGAAGAAAAAGAATATGATAAGAATTATTGAATAAATGGAAATAAAGTCATTCTTATCATTTTATCAACCATGGTTAAGTGTAGAGAATAAACCAAGGTTAGGTGAATGGTTAGGTTTAGGAAATAAACAAAATGGTCAAAGCTTCATGAAGTTTCAAGTAAATCCAAAGAAAGCCACCATTTTATTTCATGCCAAATAAATAAATAAATAAATGAATAAATAAAATGAATAAGTGAATAATTCAAAACCCTAACCATTCACTTAACCATGGTTTAAAGTAAACATACACCCAAGCTTGCATGTATCATCAAACATGATACAATCTAGTGCACAAAAATATATCACATATACTACTTGAACACATCAAGTGAGAAAATCCATCTTAAGTGAACAAATACTAGTTAATGTAAAGTAATATATCAAATATATAATTATACATCAAATCATTAAATCAACACTTGATTTAATGATCCGGTCATATCGCATATAACCGACTAATATCAAGTGTATCAATGTATCGAATCAACACTTGATTCGGTAACCCGGCTATATCACATATAACCTGCCGATGATACAAATCGCGAGAATAGAATCCAGTATCACATACTGGTATTATTCTCGGTCCCGCACATATCTCATATGCGCTCCTATTTCGTTTCGCTTGAGCCAGGAAGCCTCTGTGTAGGACTCTAAAGACTCGTCAATATGCCGGCAGCAGGTGATGATCATATCAAACACCCACAAGCCGCAAGCGGTCTGCTAAACGTAATGGCCACCCGGGTATTGAGCGATCAGAAGATCGACGAGCAAGCCCGCTCATACTCCTGTGAATCCAACCAGTAACACTTACCGTACAGTCCGGTCTCGTCGTCTGATATGTCGCATATCTCGCCTAGAGGTGGTAAACGTCAGACCCCAATAGCTCGATAAGTCGTGTCGATATGAGGTCTATAACAGTTCGAGAAACTACTGGTAACACTTACCAGTAAATCTCAGCAACCCTGGCCAGGGATTTCCGGTTATAGCCAATCGAACACAGCGCAACATCAACTCCCTATACCGGGAGAGACGAATCCCCTCCTATCGCTCATTGCCTCCATGTGATTCGGGACTGTACCCAAAAACCACCGTTTTGCACGCCCTCTTGGACGTGGTAAGGTGGAAATCAAAGCACAGTGGGAACCATACAAGACTCTATGACGATCTCGGGTCAACAGACTACTCTGTACCAGTGTCACCAGAGAACTGCCATCTGACGTAAGGTATAATACCATCTGGGAGTTCTCGGCGAGTCCGTCCAGTGTACCCAGTCTCCACTGAGCACCCGTATATCATCTCTGATGTCAAACACCAATGGATATGGGATCATCCATCGCCCATCTGTATAGGTCGAGAAGGTATACGCTAGTCTACACTGGTATATCGATGCCCTGTCTCGATACACCTACGACTAGGGACCTTGAAGGATGTACTTATGGACTACCATGTCCCCACTAGTATGATCCGCATCATAGTCCAGGTAGTCAAGTACACATCCTAAGGGCTTTACCAACATGTAACAGAGAGACAATCAGTGTACACGTTAAGATAAAGAGCAACCAGATAGCATACTATCATGTCGAGCAAGAAAGTCCTCCCTATATATGTCCAAGCATCCACTACAATATACATCCTATGTATAGTAATGGCCTCTAGGGCATACATATAACTAACAATCTCCCACTTGCACTAGGGCCATCTGATAGCAGTGGTTGCAGTATCTCATACTCAACCATCCCATAAAAGTCTCTCTCTGGGAAAAGGCCTTTGTGAGTGGATCCGCCGTGTTGTCCTCTGAGTCTACTCTCCTAACCTCGATCACCCTGGAGATCAACTATCTCCATGATCAGGTGATGCTGCCTCAGAATACGCCTGGGTCACTGATGGGACCGGGGTTCCTTGGCATAAGCTACAACTCCATTGTCTCACAATGGCAGGAACGAAGTTCATCTCATGAACCAATATACACCCAGACAGCCTCTTTGGTAGCATCTTAAGTAGCGATGTATCTAGCCTTTATTGTCTAGTTTGCCACGGTATCTAGCTTGGAACTCTTCCAACATACCGTCCCTTTACTGAGGGTAAAGACAATGCCTGTGACTGACTTTCAGTCGTCCTTATCACCCTGGAACCCTTCCAGTGATTCTCCCCAGGATCGATTGATACCATCTCACTACATCTAGTGAGTATCCTAACATCCAATTACATCTATCTCATAGATGAAAACTCAGGATTTAGGAGGTATCACTTTGATCCTATATGGAGAATCCTTGTGATAAGCGGAGATTGACCGAGCGTAGCATAGGAAACTCCTTCCTTATCAAGAGTATGTCATCCACGTACTCTACGAGGATCGCCACCATACTCCCTACTACCTTTTTGTATATACAAGGTTCATCTACCATTTTGATGAAGTCAAACTCTTTGACTATTACATCAAAACAGATGTTCCAACTCCGTGATACCTGCTTTATCCTATAAAGCATCTTGTACACGTTTCCACTGCTCCCACTGTTTACGAAGCCCTCTGGCTGTGTACTTACAGACGTTCTCTTCTAAAACATCATTTAGAAAAGCAGTCATGACACCCAACCACCAGATATCGTAGTCATGGTATGTAGCCGTGGCAAGTAGGATCTGGATGGACTTAAGCATAGATCCTTAGAAAAGGTTTCAACATAATCCATACCTGGTCAATGATGCAAACCTTTTAACAAGTCTAGCTTTGAAAGTCTCAACTTTTCCATCTACACCAAGTAATCTTCTCAAGATATACTTGCTCCTGATGGGGATTTAACCCTTCAGATTTAGCAACCAAAGTCCATACTTTGTTGGTGTATAAGGATTCCATCTCAGATCGCTAAGCATCCAGCCATTCTTATAGAGTCCCACTCCTGATGGCCTGCTCGAAACTAGTTGGGTCATCATCTTATGATGCAATCCTCGCTTCCACTGTCATAGAGAAACAGAAGTATCTCTTAGGTGGGTGAGAAATCCTACTAGATCGGCGGAGAGGCTGAGGTTCGTTGGTAACTATTGAATCCTTTGGTTTTATCAAATCATCTGCTGTAGTTTGTATAGCTGGAACCTTTCCAGTTCTACATTACAGACCTCGCCTCGAGCTTGTCCGGATTTTGCTTTTAGACATAGGCCGGTCAACCCCAAATCTTAACTAGCTTAAGACATGGGCTCTTCCCATACCATATCTTATATGGAGTGGTAGGCTGTGATCTGATTCGAACCTAATTCAATAGGTATGCAGCTTCTCAAGTGCATAACCCCCAAAAGGAAACAGGTAACTCAGTAGTACTCATCATAGAGCGCACCATATCGAATAGGGTGCAATTGCTCCGTCCCGATATACCATCGTGCTATGGTGTATACGGAGGAGTAATGCTGAGAGAGAATCTCATTCTCCTTTAGAATAGTCCAGGAATTCCGTGCTCAAGTATTCTCCTCCCTGATCGCATCAAAGGACATAATACTTATACCCTCATTTTGGTTCTCTACTTCTAACTTATATTCCGTGAATATCTCAAAAGGTTCGGACTTGTGTTTCAACAGGAACATATGTCTGAATCTTGAGAGATCATCAGAGAATGTAATGAAGTATAAAGAACCGGTCTTGGCATGTGTAGACAGTGGACCTTTATACATCAACATGTATCATCCCAAGAGTTCACTGACTCTTTCTCTGTTTCCATTAAACGGAGCTATGGTCATCTTATCTTTGTGACATGACTGGCAAGTTTCACAAGATATAAATTCAAACTGATTTAAATATGCATCTACATGTAATTTCAGCTAGTCGGGTCGCATTGATATGACCTAGTCTACAATGCCTCAAGAAGGATTCGTTCATTTCTGAACTCTTCCTCTTGTGTGTGTTCTGTATACTAAGAACTGTAGTTTGATTTAGAACATCAATGCTTTTAGATAACGTGCCTGAACCGATCAACTTTTGATATAGGAAATGTTCAAAACATTATCCAACAATACAAAATTTTATCATTTCTTTACAAATAAAGAGACTGATATGATTTTGTATATCAGGTTCGGTATCTAATAACATTCATTCAGAATTAATGTATTGGTAATACAGGGTGACAGTGACCAACAGACTTGGCTGCAACACTTGCCCCGTTTTCTGTCTCATGAAACTTATCACCCATTCTCAGTTCTTTACCTATCTGTAGCCCATGTAACAAATTACATATGCGGGATCCTGATCCGGTATCTCATATCCAGGACGTAAAGAATACTGAGAAACAGTTCTGTATAATGAACACACCCGAAGATGATGCATCAGTATGCACTTTCTTCGTTTGGGCGGCACGGGAATTCTTGTAATCCCCAATATCCTGCTCTGTCTTATAACAATTATAAGTTGGAGCGGGACCAACGTTCCCCAGCTCAATATAACAAGCGGGTTCGGTCAATATTCCGTATTATTATCTTGATTAAGGCGTGATATGGTCGCTACCAGGAGAGAGAGAGAAGAAAACACTCAGCGTGCGCTCTTGCAAGAATAGATTGGTTATTATTTTATCTAATCAGGATGGCTCCCACTGTTTTAATCAAATCTTCCTTCAAACCCTAAAAGGAAAGACTAGCCGGGATTAATTACACACTACAAGTTCGCCAATCTTTCAGCCAGGCCAGTGTCGGTACTTTGAGGGAGGTCCCCCGTGCTTTCGCACGAACCTAATTAATGTAACCTCGTTTTCCCAGAGGCGTAACCTCGTTAACACCTTTCTAGACACTTACTTGATCGGCTAATTGTAATGTGTAAAAGCCTCCCAGGAGTAACTCTTACTCGCAGCGGGTATCGGGATCCAACTATCTCATAGAAGGTATGCAATCTCATTGTAAATTTCAACACTTGAAATTCCCGATAATATTTTGCCCCTAACCTCCTATGACCTTGACAAAGGCCAACAAACCATAGGATGCTAGTCAAGTTCAACCCGTCATTTCTTGATTGAATTAAACCCACCCGCACAACCCTTGACAAAGGCCAACAAGGTCGTACGACTACCCTAACCCAATCTGCATCATATGCATAAGCAGATAAGCACCAGTCAGCTACCGCATACTACGCCTTGACAAAGGCCAACAAACGTAGCACGAATACTAACTACTACTTATCTGAAATGACGGAGGGCTACGACAGGTTTTTCTGAAAACCTATTGCGTAATGAACTTGATATCATTGCAGAATCAAATGATTTTAAAATGGAGTGTTTTTTAGGCTTTTCTAGTTTTGCTAAAGGGGTCACTCCCGATGAAGGGATCGTCGGCCCTTTCCTCGTCGAATGAGGTGCGGGATATATCATATATATCACTGTGCAAAGCAGAAACTATAGAAGCAATCAAAAGACAAACCGAGGGTTGTAGCATCTGCTAGTTATTGCTAAAGGAGTCACACCCGGCGAAGGGATCTCGGTCCTTTCCTTATCGAATAAGGTGCAGGATATATCATATATACCGCTGTGCAAAGCAAGAACTGTAGCTACCTTTTTATTTTTGAAATTCGATTCCACAATATCTTAGGTTTCTTTTATTTCATTAATCTCATTAATGAAGTCCCATCATTTAAGTACCTAAACATCACAGATAAATACGACGTACACTTATGCCATCCGCATTCGCCTCGATGTCCCCTCGTGCACCGTTAGGTTAGGTAACTAACGGCAGAGCAGGGCAGGGCTAGCGCGGGTGTAAAACATAAGTAACGTCTATATAATATATCATATATACTATATACAGTATCTATCACAGAACATCACATGATCACATCACAGATATCGCAGCAGAAGAATCATATGAAACATTGGATATACTAGGACGTCCGTGTTTTCAATACGAGCCAGTATAAAACACGGATTCCACGGTCGCGATGAATACCCAAACCCACACCCCTAGACCCCTACGAGAGCAGCAAGCAACCCTACCAATTCTAAAGTTAGGAGACCTGGACTCGACTCCTCGAGTTGGTTTCCCACTGGACTCCAGAACCCGGTTACTTGTGCCCTCCTCCTTGGGTCTATCCTAGTGCGGAAAAGTAAATAATATACAAAGGGTGACATCTTCCGCAACCTGGAAGTGCCCCAATAAAAGAATATTACATATAAGTTTTTACATGAATGAAAATGAAAAACACTCATCTCACATAAAAAAAACCCCGGCTATTCAAACACGACGATCCAATATAACATATCCAGCAACACATAACATCACATGTCATCAACGTAAGTAAACATGCGTATCCCAATTGTCGTTGACATATAGCAACGAAACCGGCGATATCACATATTACACTTACGGTCGCAGAAAAGAAAGTGTAAAACTACAACAGTTGGAATCCGCAAACTCTTTAGACATCGCATGCCTAATCAAATGAATTACTTAGACATCGCATGCCTAACAATTATAAACCCCGCATTTTAGTCTCATTATCGAAAACTCTTTTCAATACCAAGTCGGGCAATTCAACAAGATTCCCGACATCCTGATCGAATGCTCGTCGCAAACTTCAGTAGACGGCTGCACCCCCGATGCCGCCGACGAAGTGCACCAAGGCGGAACACCGCTGCCGCGAGCACCCGAACGGATGCTTCCTAGGCACACTAATGAGGTCTCACAAGGCATCAACCATGCCAATTTCAAATTTTTCCGGTGCCGAGAAACCCTAATACGGATCGTTAACTAGAGTTTAGGCGAAACTACAAGCTACTAAACTACTTTAGTGCTAAGTGAACGGAAATACAACCTTTGTAGATCCAGTCCTCCACCTCCAAAGCTCCGTGATGAAGTCCCCTCACTGCGATCATCGGATCCTGGGCTCTAGCGTCGGCTTTATCGGAGAAATGGGCGGGCTAGGTCGTCGACTTCGATGCCGAAGATGATCTACGTCGAGGCAACACAAGATCAAGCTCCAACTTCACCAACCCATGAAACTTGTGAAGAAAACACCCTATACTACTTGGCAAGTGGTAGAGGATGAAGAAATAGGAAGTGGGTTCACTTTAGAATTGGATTTCTCACTCTTTTTCTCAAGTCACCATTGAAGGTTGCAAGTTTTCTTCTTCTTGAAGAAGAAGAAGAAGAAGAAGAAGAAGAAAAAGAATATGATAAGAATTATTGAATAAATGGAAATAAAGTCATTCTTATCATTTTATCAACCATGGTTAAGTGTAGAGAATAAACCAAGATTAGGTGAATGGTTAGGTTTAGGAAAGAAACAAAATGGTCAAAACTTCATGAAGTTTCAAGTAAATCCAAAGATAGCCACCATTTTATTTCATGCCAAATAAATAAATAAATAAATGAATAAATAAAATGAATAAGTGAATAATTCAAAACCCTAACCATTCACTTAACCATGGTTTAAAGTAAACATACACCCAAGCTTGCATGTATCATCAAACATGATACAATCTAGTGCACAAAAATATATCACATATACTACTTGTGCACATCAAGTGAGAAAATCGATCTTAAGTGAACAAATACTAGTTAATGTAAAGTAATATATCAAATATATAATTATACATCAAATCATTAAATCAACACTTGATTTAATGATCCGGTCATATCGCATATAACCGACTAATATTAAGTGTATCAATGTATCGAATCAACACTTGATTTGGTAACCCGGCTATATCACATATAACCTGCCGATGATACAAATCGCGAGAATAGAATCCAGTATCACATACTGGTATTGTTCTCGGTCCCGTACATATCTCATATGCGCTCCTATTTCGTTTCGCTTGAGCCAGGAAACCTCTGTGTAGGACTCTAAAGACTCGTCAATACGCCGGCAGCAGGTGATGATCATATCAAACACTCACAAGCCGCAAGCGGTCTGCTAAACGTAACGGCCACCCTGGTATTGAGCGATCATAAGATCGATGAGCAAGCCTGCTCATACTCCTGTGAATCCAACCAGTAACACTTACCGTACAGTCCGGTCTCGTCGTCTGATATGTCGCATATCTCGCCTAGGGGTGGTAAACGTCAGACCCCAATAGCTCGATAAGTCGTGTCGATATGAGGTCTATAACAGTTCGAGAAACTACTGGTAATACTTACCAGTAAATCTCAGCAACCCTGGCCAGGGATTTCCGGTTATAGCCAATCGAACACAGCGCAACATCAACTCCCTATATCGGGAGAGACGAATCCCCTCCTATCGCTCATTGCCTCCATGTGATTCGGGACTGTACCCAAAAACCACCGTTTTGCACGCCCTATTGGACGTGGTAAGGTGGAAATCAAAGCACAGTGGGAACCACACAAGACTCTATGACGATCTCGGGTCAACAGACTACTCTGTACTAGTGTCACCAGAGAACTGCCATCTGACGTAAGGTATAATACCATCTGGGAGTTCTCGGCGAGTCCGTCCAGTGTACCCAGTCTCCACTGAGCACCCGTATATCATCTCTGATGTCAAACACCAATGGATATGGGATCATCCATCGCCCATCTGTATACGTCGAGAAGGTATACTCTAGTCTACACTGGTATATCGATGCCCTGTCTCGATACACCTACGACTAGGGACCTTGAAGGATGTACTTATGGACTACCATGTCCTCACTAGTATGATCCACATCAGTGTACACGTTAAGGTAAAGAGCAACCAGATAGCATACTATCATGTCGAGCAAGAAAGTCCTCCCTATATATGTCCAAGCATCCACTACAATATACATTCTATGTATAGTAATGGCCTCTAGGGCATACATATAACTAACAATCTAAGAGAGGGATGTTTATGCTAACCTGTTTGAACAACTCTACAATCTTCTCCATCTGTGGAGTTGGTTTGTTGGATCTCAACCGGTTTGGAAAAAGAACATTTTGAAAAGTTGTTGAGTCCAATTTTTGCAGATCAGATTGTTGAGTTGGAACGGATCCCCATGTAGATGTGTTCGTGTTGTGAGAAGTGGGTCCGTTCGAGCTAGAAGAAGTAGAGCCTTGTGAAGGATGGAGAATAGGCTCTAACGAAGAAGAAGAAGAAGAAGAAGAAGAAGGTGAAGAAGATGAAGAAGGACCACCGGCAGGGGTGTCATTGTTAATACCCACATTATTTTGCAACACTTTTCCGGATCTTAACGTGGTCACAGCATTTACGTTATGATTTTGCTGTTGATATGCAGCATGTGCGTGACCGGGATTTGGCAGTGGTTGAGATGGAAGCTTTCCTTTTTCTCGCTCGCTCAACGCAGCATTGAGTTGTGCAATTTGTGCCTCAATAGATTTGATGCTTTGATCGTGTGAGGCACTGTTTTGCACCAAAGATTGAATAGAAGTCTCTAACCTAGCTGCCGATTATGTAGATTGCTTTAGGAATACATCTAGACTTCTTTCGAGCGAGCTAACCTTGTCATTCTGAGGTGGAACAAAATTGTTTGGCGGGTAAGAAGTGTTAGGCACAAAATTGTTCACTTGATTAGAGTAAGGTTGCTGTTGGAAAGGTTGTTGAAATTGTGTTTATGGAGGTGCTTGTTGTTGTGGAGGAGGATGCCTTTGAAAATTGTCGTTTCCTTGGAATTGTTGATTTTGGTTCCAGGCGAAATTTGGGTGACTCTTCCAACCCGGATTGTATGTCGAAGAGTATGGATCATTTCTTTGTCGTTGCTGAAAGGCAACATTGACTTGATCATGTCCTTGAGTAGATGAATTATAAGGACACTCTTCTTTGAGATGTGATGGATCCGAACAACAAGCACAAATAGTTCGTGGAGGCACAACGGGGGCAGGAGAAGGCGATGAGATTTTGGTCTCAATCGCTTCTAGCTTTTTCGTAAGAGCGGCCATCTCGGCCTTCATAGCAATCGACATATCTAAGTGATGTATGCCTGCCCTAGACTGACCAATAGAAGAAGATGATGATGTGGTCTTGGTGCTCTCCCACTGAATTGTTTGTTTACTAAGATCCTCAAGAAACTGCCACGCTTCCTCACTAGACTTGGATAGAAAGTGACCTTGACAAATGGTTTCTAGCAACTGCTTCGTTGCCGGGTTCAATCCCTCGTATAATGTTTGGCAAAGTTGCCAATTTTCGATCCTATGGTGAGGGCATTGAACGAGTAGGTCTTTGAATCTTTCAAAACACTTCCAAAATGGTTCGGAAGGAAGCTGGGAAAATTGTATAATCTCATTACGGATTCTAGCAGTTTTGTGATGAGGATAGAACTTTTTAAGAAAGGCTTTCACAAACTCTTCCCAATTCTTAATTGAATGCGACGCGGTGCTGTATAGCCACTTCTCGGCTAAGTCACATAAGGTGAAAGGAATGACCCTTAGCCTTATAGCATCGTCGGATAATTGGGTTGTTTTCATCATGGCGCAAACGTTTTGGAATTTGTTGATAAAGATATATGCATCTTCGGATTCCAAACCGTGAAACTTGGGCAGCATATTGATGAAGTGGGGTTTGATCTCAAAATTGTCCCCATTTGCCGGTGGGAGGGAAAGACAAGTAGGTAGGGCGGTGCGGATTGGGTAGAAAAGATCCTGGAGCGCGACTCGTTGGGGCGCTTCAACAGGGGGGTGATTCGGGTTATTCGCACCTAATGGAGGTGGAATCCGTCCCGTCGGTAAGGTGTTGTTAGGATTGTATCCCGACATACCTTCGGAAGAAGAATTTGAAGATGAAAGTGAAGAAGTGGAAAGGATTTCGACTTTGGAGTCGAAAGGTTCGTCGGTCGGTACCAACGAAACACGGACTAATCGGGCGCTAGTGTCCCTAGTCCAACCGGACATACACTAATGAGGTAGTGTAGTTAAAAAGGTGAAAGACAGAATGTGGAGGTAAGAAAATGTCAATGAGAAGTGGAGTGGTGTAAGTGGGTGCAAAGATTTCTTTAGCGACAAGTTGCAAGTTTTGAAAAGATTTTTCCTTTTTCTTTTTATGTGGAGCTTTTGCAAAAAGATTTTTGAAAAGAGACTTGTGACACAAATGCAATCAACCACAAATGCACAATCAGGCCTAGATCTAGGGTCACCTAGGTCAGCTAGACAGTTCCTAACTGTTCCAAAGGGCTAGAAATAGAACCTCAAACCGCCTCTTCACCGCCAATTGCGGCCAGGTAAGTGCCAGGTGAGTGGGAGGATCCCCACTACAAGTAGTGGTCCTAATTAAGTAACCACTCGCCTTTGACATACTTGCCTAGACACCGCAAAGTCAGGTTAGGATAAACGGCCAATGCCTATAACTAGTCCTCTGTCCTATTGAGCGCGACGTCCTCAGGGCTGAGTCTAGTATTTTTTAATTAAGAATGGTCAATGCAAATGCTTTAAGTGATTTCTGGGGTCCTGGGAAGGGTGATGAAATCCCCACCCAATTCGAATTGGTCAAAAGCCCCTTAAAGTCCGATTAAAATATGCAAAGCAGTAAATCACTTGCAATCAATTTTCTTTTAAGCGCGGCGCAAAGAATCCTGCAGAAAATCAATTATTGGAAGGGGGAAGATTTTTATAGCGCAAAAAATCCTGCAGAAGATTTGACAGAAGATATATGGGGATTTGTAGAGGGGAGAAAGAGGAAACAAACCGACAAAATTTCGCGCGCTGACGACGCAAGAAGGCTGAGGAACCGCGGTTCTGATGGGGTTACGGTCGCGTAAGGGCGGTGAGCTGGAGAGATCGTTCTCTGAAAAAAATTCTGTAGCTCTGCTGTTCCAATCCTCGTCTTTTCTGATGTTCCAATTTCTGTTTCGCCCTCTGGATTATTCCAGATCCGTCGATCCTGCAAAGATTCACACGAGAAACCCTTAAAACAATAAAAGATGATAGAATTTTTATATTTTTTTTTTCAAATTTTTATGATTTTTATATTTTATATTAACCCGAAATTACAAAAAGGAAATTTTACGCCATCCCCGGCAACGACGCCATTTGATTTAAAGAGATTTTATCGATCAAAAATATATTACCGCAATCAAGAACGGCGTCGCTTGGTAGCGGGTTGGTCCACAGGGATGTTGTAAATCTCCTAAATGTTCTTACGAGCTAATTCCAAGGGGTGTTGGATCTTTTAATTAAATCTAAAAACTAAGTTGTGTTATACAAGGATTAGGAAACTTGCTAGGATTAGGTTTAGGTAAAGTTTGGTAAATAAAGATCTACACCTCTTTCAATACCTTAAATTAGATATCATATTAGGGGTTATGGTAATTATTAATAAAGGGGATTAGGATGATTGGGACGATATTTCTTCCTCCAGATCCTTGTCCTTCCTTTCTTAATCTTTACCCTAACTTCCATGGAAAACTTACAGATCCGGTCTTTTATACTATGGTATCACCGTTACCTCATGGGTATAGTGCCGTAGGGAGCGGAATAAGAAAGTATGCATGGAGTCCTAATTGTTCATAAGAGATTGGCAAAGAAAGAGATGAGAGATCTTCATCTCTCAAACCCTTCCCTATTCCTAACCCTAACAAGCGAGGAAACTACTCGCTCATTGAGGGATCTACGAAAGACATAATTTTTATTTTGTTTTGATTTAATAGATGAAAGATCTACTGCAAGTTAATAAAAATTCTAAACTAGATTAAACTAGGGCAAGAAAAGAAATTACCTAGGGCAGAAATTAAAACTAAAACTAGGGCAGAAATTAAACCTACTTACGAATTGATGCTCTCCAACTTCAAAAGAAATCTGAATTTTTATTGATGAAAAGAGGCATGGAAAAAATACAATGAATTGGGTCTCTATTTATAGGACATAGAAAACCCTAGGTTTACAATTGCCGCACGTCTGCATTTACAATAATACCCCTAGGAAGACTAGTCAGCGCCGCCTCGAGTTATGGTAAAATTTTCAACTCCTAGGTGCGCAACACGGCCGCGGAACCGCGGCCTCAGCCAGGGTTTGGCCGCGGTTCAGTGGCCAAAATGTGGGCTCGTTTGCTGAATTTTCTTGTACTTCTTCCTGTTATGTTGGTCTTCCTACTTCTTTAATACTTTTCTCAAATTGGCTTCTAGGTTTCTTCCAGATTTTCCAGTGAATAATTGTGGTAGACTTTAACCGTGTCTTCGCGATCTTGGACCTTGTGTTGCCTTGTACTGATCTTTTGTGTAGGCTTGATTAAGATCCTTCTATTTGTTGGTCAAAGTCCCTCTTTTGTATCGCCTTTTGTCTTTTTCACTGTTTTTGCTCCAAGAACCTGTAACCTGTACTATGTAGCAGACATGGGTCAAAAGTACCTGTTTATTTGTAAAATGCATAAGAATGGGGAATATAATAATGCAAGAATATGATATGAACAGGTTGTCACACGATGATATTTGGATTCCGATCCTATTATAAATATCCACTACTCTTTGGGAGATTTTTCACTAAACAATCAATGCTATATATCAAGTAGGTGCTTAGAACGGTGTTAGCGGGGCTACGCCTCCAGGGAAAAGAGGTTATGTAATTAAGGAATTTTGCGAAAGCGTTGGAAAACCTCCCTCGAAGTACCAACACCAGTCTGGCCGAAAGGTTACGCAAGAATTGTAGGGTGTGATTAATCCAGACTAATTTTTCTTTTATGCTTTGAGGAAGGATTTGAGGAATAGTGTGAGCCATCCTGTTTAGATAAGCTAATAACCAATCTAAATTTGCAAGAGCATCATGCTGAGTGTTTTTTCTCTCTCTCCTGACAGCAGCAACCAAAATGACCGGGCTTAAGTTACTGCTAGATAATAATAAATTGATTGGGCCAAACTATAAAGATTGGCTAAGGAATATCCAGATAGCCATTACCTATGACAAGCTGGGCTAGCTCCTTACTACCAAAGCCCCTGCCGTCCCATGTCCAGATTCCACCGTCGCGGATGTTGAAATCCGTAAGACATGGGAAAAAGACAGTGTGAGAGCCAAGTGCCTTGTGTTAGCCTCAATGAATTATGAACACCAGAGACAGCACGAGAAGATGGACTTAGTTTCCATCTTCCTCCATACCAAGGATTTATATGGAGAACAATCTCGCATCGCAAGATATGAGACCTCGAAGTTATTGCTTCAGGCAAGGTTGGCTGTCAGGCTATATATAGAGGACCACGTCCTTACGATGATTAGCTATATTGAAAAGCTCATGGACTTTGGGACCACGTTGGAGAACGAGTTATATACTGACTTGATTCTACAGTCCCTCCCCTCCACCTATACCCAGTTTATCTTGAATTTCAACATTCAAGGGAAGTAAGTTTCACTTCCAGGACTCCTCAACATATTGAGGAGCGCTAAGGGCACCCTGCAGAAATCCAGGGAGACACCCGCTCTGCTTATTGGGGAATATTTCTCTTCTAGATCCAAAGCGAAAGCCAAGAGAGAGAAGAAGAAAGCCTTCACCAAGCCGATAGATGGGGACCTTGGGACCACGTTGGAGAACGAGTTATATACTGACTTGATTCTACAGTCTCTCCCCTCCACCTACGCCCAGTTTATCTTGAATTTCAACATTCAAGGAAAGGAAGTTTCACTTTCAGGACTCCTCAACATGTTGAGGAGCGCTAAGGGACCCTGCAGAAATTCAGGGAGACGCCCGTTATGCTTATTGGAGAATATTTCTCTTCTAGATCCAAGGCGAAAGCCAAGAGAAAGAAGAAGAAAGCCTCTACCAAGCCGATAGACGGTGTCAGTAGAGTAGAGGGAAAGAGCAGGGCAAAGGTTTCGGGGCTAACAGTAGGGAAGGAGGAATATTTCTATTGTCACGGGAAAGGGCATTGGCAGAAGGACTGCAGGGCTTGGAAATCCAGAAACCAGGATTCGAAGCACGTTATGACTTCGGCTTTGTTCCCCTCCGAAAGACGGCGCACAGGATCGCGATGTCCTGACGCTGAGATTCGGGGCAGATGCTATTTGGTTTTATCCGTCCACCTCTCCGAAGATGCCAAGTTAATTTATGGCACCGTGTATCGGAGGTTTAGACGGATGCGGCCGATATAGCAGACTTCGTCAGATTCCCCCTCGCTTGAGGGGTTTTTGATTGTGGGGACGCTCTTCCCTGCAGGCGCAAGCCCCTGCAGTTAATTACGCTACCGCATCGCGGTAACAACTTTCTCCTTCTCCAGAATTTCACTTCGTGTCGTGTGTGTTTGTTTTGTTTGTGGTTGCCCATGGATTGTATACGGAGACTGAGTAATGTCGTCGCCCGTAGGACGTGGATTAGTCCAAATCCGTATTTACTTAGATTTGGGTTTGGTGTTTTTAGTTTAAGGATGCATTAGTCGCGTTGCGGCTGAGATCAACTTAAACGTTCGTTAAGGATACGATATTCCTGTTTAAGACTAAGATCAACTTAACGTGATAGTCCATTTAATATATAGCCGTCGGGACTCGTCACCTCTCTGACGTCGTTGAAGGATTAGAACGATAAGTGTCAGAGGAGTTCGGAGATGTACCCTTGAACCAAAATCGATTTGGAGTTTTATAATCCATTTGGATGTTTAAGGATACGTTAGCCGTGTTTGGGGTAAGATCAACTTAAACAGGATCGTTTAGATCCGGCAAAAGAGCATTTGGAGGCTTTATTGTTCTAGTTTAGGGACGTGGTGGTCCATTGCCAGTTTAGGGACGTTGTGGTCCATTATTAGTTTAAGGACATCTCGGTCCGATATTAGTTTAAGGACGTTTCGGTCCATGCTCCAGTTTAGGGACGTGATGGTCCATATTCCAGTTTAGGGACGTGGTGGTCCAATATTAGTTTAAAGATGTTTCGGTCCAATATTAGTTTAAGGACGTTTCAGTCCATGCTCCAGTTTAGGGACGTGATGGTCCATATTCCAGTTTAGGGACGTGGTGGTCCAATATTAGTTTAAGGACGTTTCGGTCCAATATTAGTTTAAGGACGTTTCGGTCCATGCTGATGTGTGGTCGTCGGGACCCGTCACCTCTCTGACATCGTTGAAGGATTACAACGATGGGTGTCAGAGGAGTTCGGAGATGTACCCTTGAACCGGATATAAATTAATTTAAGAGAACAGCTGTGCTCAGTCAATTTAATTTGAGGACTTACGGCCAAAATTGGGCTAAGTCCAGTTGAAAATGTTCAACACCCTTATTTATTTTTGGTCTATTAGACCTGTGCTAGGGCTTTGCCCACACTTAAATAATGTATTGCATTACTTCTATTTTTTTTGTTTGGGCTCTGCCCATAAAAGATGCAGAGCATCAATTTATTTTGGGCTCTGCAAGGCATCTGCATAGCATTTTTATTTTGTTTGGGCTTTGCCCATTTATAAATGATACAGAGTATCAATTTAATTAGGCCTGTTTGGTCTTTTAATTGGGCCTGGCCCTTTAGTAAAAGAAATGCATTGCATTTATCAGGCGCTTTGCGCCAATCACTGAGCGCAAGCGCTTGTGGTGAGGACACGTGTCATGCTCTGGTGAGCGCAAGCGCAACGGCGCAGTGCGCTGCGCGGTTGCGCTGCTGACATGTGGTGCACTCTGGTGAGTTGCGCCAATTCCAGAGAGCAAAGCTCTATTTCAAGAGCGCGTAGCACAAGTTGTTCTGTAGCTGACATGTGGCGCTCTCTCAAGAGCGCAACAGCGCAGTTTGGAAGTGCAAAGCACTAAGAATCTTTTAGATTCAAGAACAGGAGTGCAGAGCACTATTTGATTTCTTGATCTAATTTAGATCAAAGAAAAATAAGTTTTTCTTTTTGTTTCAAGAACCAGAGGTTCATAAGAAGTGCAAAGCACTATTTTTTTTTATTTTTGTTGTTTTCTTGTTTTAAAGAACCAGTGGTTCATAAGAAGTGCAAAGCACTATTTATTATATGAAGATCATTGATCTAGTTTTTAGATCAATGATCTATCAGAAGAAATTTCTTCTCCCTTGTGAAGGTTTTTACCTTTTTCTTGAAATTTTTCTCAAAGTTCTCTCTGTTTGAAGCTCTTGACTTTTTTCAAGAAAAATGTTGATGCCCTTGAAATGAGGTCTGGGGTTCTTTTTATAGTGCTCATAAATTAGTTAAATTTGTTACAGAGATCTTTTTCTGAGTGATTTGGGGAATTTTCCCCACCGTTGGATCTTTGATCCAAGGGCTTCTGTTTTACAGAAGAAAACCTTCTTGTTTTAACAAGAACAGAAAGATTTCTCTAAAATCTTAATTCTGGTTGGCGCAAATGCCCCAGCGCGTGACACGTGTCACGCAGCGCACAGCGCAGCGCAACTGCGCTAGCGCATCTGCGCTGACACGTGTCGCGCAGCGCAACTGCGCTAGCGCATCTGCGCTGACACGTGTCGCGCAGCGCAGCGCTTGCGTAACTGCGCTAGCGCATCTGCGCTGACACGTGTCGCGCAGCGCAGTACCTGCGCAACTGAAGCGTTGCTTCCTTTAATAGAGCTTGCTCTGATTGGGAGCGCCTTCTTGGGCGCTGCGCTGACGTATCAGCGCATGACATGTGGCGCGTTGCGCCCGAGATTTGAAGCGTTGTTTCAGAATTTTGAATTTTGAATTTCAACAGAGCTTTGCTCTGATTGGGCGAAACAGGCTTCAGGTGTGTTTATGATTGAAAACTGTCTGTCAATTAACTCTACTTCCTGGGTACTAGATACCGGATCAGGATCTCATATCTTTAATTCATTACAGGATCTGAGAAACCGTAGAGTAATCAAGGCAGATGATATGACTCTAAGGGTTGCTAATAGAATGAGTGTGGACGCTATATCCATAGGGGAATATCACCTAGGATTGACATGTTAGTTATATGTATGCCCTAGAGGCCATTACTGTACATACGATGTATATTGTAGTGGATGCTGGGACGTATATAGGGAGGACTTTCTTGCTCGACATGATAGTATGCTATCTGGTTGTACTTTATCTTAACATGTACTCTAATTGTCTCTAATACATGTTGATAAAGCCCTTAGGATATGTACTCGACTACTGGGACTATGATGAGATCATACTAGTGGGGCCACGGTAGTCGACGAGTACATCTTATAACTGTTCCTAGTCGAGGGTGTATCGAGACAGGGCATCGATGCACCAGAGTAGACTAGCGTATACGCATCTTGACCCATATGATGGGCGATGGATGTTCCCATATCCATCGGTGTTTTACATCAAAGATCGTGTACGGGTGCTCAGTAGAGACTGGGTACACTGGACGAACTCGCCGAGAACTCCCAGATGGTATTATACCTCACGTCAGATGGCAGTTCTCCGGTGACACTGGTACAGAGTAGTCTGTTGACCCGAGATCGTCATAGAGTCTTGTGTGATTCCCACTGTGCTTTGATTTCCACCTTACCACGTCCAAGAGGGCGTGCAAAACGGTGGTTTTTGGGTACAGTCCCGAATCACATGGAGGCAATGAGCGATAGGAGGGGATTCATCTCTCCCGGTATAGGGAGTTGATGTTGTGCTGTGTTCGATTGGCTCTAACCGGAAATCCCTGGCCAGGGTTGCTGAGATTTACTGGTAAGTGTTACCAGTAGTTTCTTGAACTGTTATAGATATCATATCGACACGACTTATCGAGCTACTGGGGTCTGACGTTTATCACCCCTAGGTGAGATATGCGACATATCAGACGACGAGACCGGACTGTACGGGAGTGTTACTGATTGGATTCGCAGGAGTACTAGCGGGCTTGCTTGTTGATCTTCTGATCGCTCAATACCCGGGTGGCCGTTACGTTTAGCACATCGCTTGCGGCTTGTGGGTGTTTGATATGATCATCACCTACTGCCGGCATATTGACGAGTCTTTAGAGTCCTACACAGGGGTTTCCTGGCTCAAACGAAACGGAGTAGGAGCGCATATGAGATATGTGCGGGACCGAGCATAATACCAGTATGTGATACTGTATTCTATTCTCGCGATTTGTATCATCGAACGATTATATGTGATATAGCCGGGTTACCGAATCAAGTGTTGATTCGATATATTGATACACTTCATATTAGTCGGTTATATGCGATATGACCGGATCATTAAATCAAGTATTGATTTAATGATTTAATGCATAATTATATATTTGATATATTACTTTACATTAACTAGTATTTGTTCACTTAAGATTGATTTTCTCACTTGATGTGCACAAGTTGTATATATGATATATGTTTGTGCACTAGTTTGTATCAAGATTGATGATACATGCAAACTTGGGTGTGTGTATGACTTACACCATGTTTAGGTTAATGGTTGGGTTTTATTTTATTTTACTTATTTTTGGCAAAAATAAAATGGTGGCTTTCTTTGTTTTATGCTTGAAGCTTCATGAAGCTTTTTATCATCTTTGAAAAAGTCTAACCATTTTGTTTTGTTCTTTGACCTAACCATCAACCTAAACTCTAGTTTACTCTCTACAATAGTTAACTCACGCATGGTTGCAAGATGATTGACTTCACTTGATTATTCATTTTGATAATAAAATATCATTCATATTCTTTTCTTCTTCATCTTCTTCTTGAAGTGAAGAAAGCTTTCTTGAAAATTTTCAAGTGAAGATTAAGAGTGAGAAATCCAAATCCAAAGTGAACCCACTTTCTATTTTTTCATCCTCTACCACTTGCCATGTTGTATAGAGTGTTCTCTTCACAAAGTTCTTGACCAAGTGAAGGAATAGCTTGAGTTTGAGTCTCTCCGACGTAGATCATCTTCGGCCTTGAAGTCAACGACCTAGCCCGCTCATTTCTCCGATGAAACCATCGCTAGGGTCCGGGATCCCGATGATCGCAGCGAAGGGACGTCAACACGGAGCTTTAGAAGTGAAGGACCAGATCTACAAAGGTTGTAATTCCCTTTCACTTAGTAGCAAAGTAGTTTGCTTGCTTGTAGTTTCGCCTTACCTCTAGTAAACGATCTTGCATAGAGTTGTTAGGCACATAAAAATTTAATTTTGGCATGGTTGATGCCTTGTGGAACCTCTTGAGTGTGCCTAGGAACCCTACAGTGGTATCAGAGCCTAGCTAGAGCTTTAGGCGAAGTGTGGACGAAGTTAGAAACCCGATCGAACCCCGAAACCCTAAACTACACCCTTCTCTGTACATTTTCTGAAACTGTGCATTTTTCCAAATTAAAAATATCCAAAAAATTCAGCAGGGTTTTATAAGAATTACCGTGCAGCACGTGTCCCTGATCCCACCAAGGCGCCGCGGAACCGCGGCCGTACCCTAGGTCGTGCGGCGGTTCCGCGGCCAAGATGTAACCTCTTGCTTCACTGTGTGCACAGTAATGTCCCTATGTGATTCCTGTGTTTTTTGGGTATTTTTAATTTATACTCAAGAGTTGAGTTTTCTGGGTTGTATTGGGGATTCGATGATTCGATCGGATTATTTAACTTTGTTTATTTTGTTTTTCCGGGTAATTTAGAACATGTTAAAAAGTTCGACCGGATATAAATAACCCACTTTTTCCCCTGACGGGAAATTTCCAAGTGTTGGATTTTTCCTTAGTTTAAAAATGTCTAAGTAGTGCAAGTAACGCGATGGACCCTCTAGAAGACAACAAACCTTAACTCGATTATGTGACCGTCTTGAACTGCCTTTTGAATCTTAGGGTTTGGGGCAGTACGGCGTGCCACATGTGAGGCGTTGGCTTGACCCTTCTACGGCTGGACCGTTGGTACTGTGGCATGAAGTGGATGTTTTTAAACTTATTTCAAGTGTTGAACTTTTTGGGAAAACTTGGGTGTTTGATTATTCGATCGGAAAGTTTAACATTGTCTATTTATCTGGAATGTGATACAATAATTGGAATCCACATCTAGTTATGAGATAACTGATTTGAATGTTATGAACATAGCAGTTTAGTCTCAGATGATCGGTTGCCACGGAATTTTGATGTGATCAAAAGTCCGTCGCAATCACGTAGTGTACGCGGATACCCGCCGGGTAAACTTAATAGACAACCATGCCCTATAGCCCCAACCAAGTGACTGTAGGAGAACCCCGTCGCCAAAAATCATCCGTTCGGGTGCTCGCGGCAGCGGTGTTCCGCCTTAGTGCACTTCGTCGACGGCATCAGGGGTGCGGCCGTCTACTAAAGTTTGCGACGAGCATTCGATCTGGATGTCGGGAATCTTGTTGAATTGCCCGACTGGATATTGAAAATTGTTTTCGATAATGAGACTAAAATGCGGAGTTTATAATTGTTAGGCATGCGATATCTAAGAAATTCATTTGGTTAGGCATGCGATGTCTAAAAGGCTTGCGGATTCCAACTGTTGTAGTTTTACACTTTCTTTTCTGCGACCGTAAGTGTAATATGTGTTATCGCCGGTTTCGTTGTTATATGTCAACGACAATTGGGATGCGCATATTTACTTACGTTGATGACATGTGATGTTATGTATTGCTGGATATGTTATATTGGATCGTCGTGTTTGAATAGCCGGGGGTTTTTATATGAGATGAGTGTTTTTCATTTTCATTCATGTAAAAACTTGTATGTAATATTCTTTTATTGGAGCACTTCCGGGATGAGGTTGATGTCACCATTTGTATATTATTTACTTTTCCGCACTAGGATAGACCCAAGGAGGAGAGCACAAGTAACCGGGTTCTGGAGTCCAGTGGGAGACCAACTCGAGGAGTCGAGTTCGGGTCTCCTAACTCTAGAATTGGTAGGGTTGCTTGCCGCTCTCGTAGGGGTCTAGGGGTATGGGTTTGGCATCGCGACCATGGAATCCGTGTTTTATAGAGGCTCAAAATAAAACACGGACGTCCCAGTATATCCAATATTTCATATGATGTTTCTTCTGCTGCGATATCTGTGATGTGATCATTTGATGTTCTGTGAT
This sequence comes from Agapanthus africanus, assembly GCA_030015575.1. Lineage (NCBI taxonomy): Eukaryota > Viridiplantae > Streptophyta > Magnoliopsida > Asparagales > Amaryllidaceae > Agapanthus > Agapanthus africanus. Next base: position 176,195,002 of record JASDDO010000026.1, on the reverse strand, counting down.
AAATACTGTATATAGTATATATGATATATTATATAGACGTTACTTATGTTTTACACCCGCGCTAGCCCTGTCCCGCTCTGCCGTTAGTTACCTAACCTAACGGTGCACGAGGGGACATCGAGGCGAATGCGGATGGCATAAGTGTCCGTCGTATTTATCTGTGATGTTTAGGTGCTTAAATGATGGGACTTCATTAATATGATTAATGAAAGAAAAAGAAACCTAAAAGATGCTGTGGAATCGAATTTTCAAAAAAAAACAGGTAGCTACAGTTCTTGCTTTGCATCGCGGTGTTCCTTGTAGAATATCCTGCACCTTATTCGATAAGGAAAGGGCCGAGATCCTTTCACCGGGAGTGACCCCTTTAGCAATGACTGGCAGATGCTACAACCCTCGGTTTGTCTTTTGATTGCTTATATAGTTCTTGCTTTGCACAGTGATATATATGATATATCCTGCACCTCATTCGACGAGGAAAAGGCCGACGATCCCTTCATCGGGAGTGACCCCTTTAGCAAAACTAGAAAAGCCTAAACAACACTCCATTTTAAAATCATTTGATTCTACAACGATATCAAGTTCATTACGCAATAGGTTTTCAGAAAAACCTGTCGTAGCCCTCCGTCATTTCAAATAAGTCCTACTTAGTATTCGTGCTACGTTTGTTGGCCTGCGTCAAGGCGTAGTGTGCGGTAGCTAACTAGTATTTATCTGTTTATGCATATGATGCAGATTGGATTAGGGAAGTCGTGCGACTTTTTTGGCCTGCGTCAAGGGTCGTGCGGGTGGGTTTAATTCAATCAAGAAATGACGGGTTGAACTTGACTAGCGGACTATGGTTTGTTGGCCTGCGTCAAGATCATAGGACGCTAGGGGTAAAATATTATTGGGAATTTCAAGTGTTGAAATTTGCAATGAGATTGTATACCTTCTATGAGATAGTTGAATCCCGATACCCGCTGCGAGTAAGAATTACTCCTGGGAGAGTTTTACACATTACAATTAGCCGATCAAGTAGGTGTCTAGAAAGGTGTTAACGAGGTTACGCCTCTGGGAAAATGAGATTTACTTTAATTAGGTCCGTGCGAAAGCACGGGGAACCTCCCTCAAAGTACCGACACTGGCCTGGCTGAAAGATTGACGAAATTGTAGCGTGTAATTAATCCCGGCTAGTCTTTCCTTTTAGGGTTTGAAGGAAGATTTGATAAAAACAGTGGGAGACATCCTGATTAGATAAAATAATAACCAATCTGATCTTGCAAGAGCACACGCTGAGTGTTTTCTTCTCTCTCTCTCCAGGTAGCGACCATATCACGCCTTAATCAAGATAATAATACGGATATATTGACCGAACCCGCTTGTTATACTGAGCCGGGGAACGTTGGTCCCGCTCCAACTTATAATTGTTATAAGACAGAGCAGGAAATTGGGGAATACCAGATTTCTCGTGCCGCCCAAACGAAGAAAGTGCATGCTGATGCATCATCTTCGGGTGTGTTCATTACAGAGAACTGTTTCTCAGTATCCTTTATGTCCTGGGTATGTGATACCGGATCAGGATCCCGCATATGTAATTTGTTACATGGGCTACAGATAGGTAGAGAACTGAGAACGGGTGATAAGTTTCATGAGACAGAAAACGGTGCAAGTGTTGCAGCCAAGTCTGTTGGTCACTGTCACCCTGTATTACCAGAATACATTGATTCTGAACAAATGTTATTAGATACCGAACCTGATATACAACATCATATCAGTCTCTTTATTAGTAAAGAAAAGATATAATTTTGTATTGATGGATAATGTTTTGAACATTTCCTATATCAAGAGTTGATCGGTTCAGGCACGTTATCTAAAAGTATTGACGTTCTAAATCAAACTACAGTTCTTAGTATACAGAACACACACAAGAGGAAGAGTTCAGAAATGAACGAATCCTTCTTGAGGCATTATAGACTAGGTCATATCAATGCGACACGACTAGCTGAAGTTACATTTAGATGCATATTTAAATTCGTTTGAATTTACAACTTATGAAACTTGCCGGTCATGTCACAAAGATAAAATGACCACAGCTCTGTTTATTGGAAATAGAGAAAGAGTTGGTGAACTTTTGGGATTAATACATGCTGATGTATGAAGGTCCCCTGTCTACATATGCCAAGACTGGTTCTTTTTACTTCATTGCATTCTCTGATGATCTCTCAAGATTCAGACATATGTTCCTGTTGAAACACAAGTCCGAACCTTTTGAGATATTCACAGAATATAAGTTAGAAGTGGAGAACCAAAATACGGGTATAAGTATTATGTCCTTTGATGTGATCAAGGAGGAGAATACTTAATCATGGAATTCCTGGACTATTCTAAAGGAGAATGAGATTCTCTCTCAGCATTACTCCTCTGTATACACCATAGTACGATGGTATATCGGGGCGGAGCACTAGCACCCTATTGTAAGTCCGCGGTGGCGCCCCGGCCGTCGATCCGACGCCGGAAACGCGGAAACAAAAACTTTGCAAACTAGCAAACCGGCACCACCGCACACTTTTCACCCGGATCGGACCATTAACCTAGCTACTAGCAAACTAAAAGATGAGTAGAGAAGTATACCAAGCGATCCGTGTCCTACGGTCTTCGTCTCCACTCCGATCTCCCGCGGAATCTCCATCCATCACGTCCTCGTCGGAAAGGGCACCACGTAGCCGAATACTTTTACGGGCTCCTACCTCTTGACCGAGGCAACTCGGGCGCGAAGTTGGCTAGCCGACGCGTCCAAGGTTTGTTGTAGGCAAGTGTAGAATTTGTTTCTTTTGGGGTAGTGAAGTTGCCATGGATGGAGAAGAGAATGAAATTTGGAGAGAGCTTGTGAACTTTGATACAAAAATGAGAATGAGAATAATTTTCCATACACCAAATGAAAACCCCATTCCTCAAAAGTGGCCGGCCCTTCTCCTAATGAAATGGTGGAGAGAAAAGCAAGAAAGGAGCTAAGTGTAGGATAGCTCAAGGAGGTAACCACATCAAAAGGTTATGATAACAAAATCAAATCAACTTCATCTCATTTCTAATCACAATAAAGCAAGCCATGATCATAGAAAAGAATGGTATCAAAAGATACTTTCATAATTTATGCAAATGCAAGAAACCCCTCCATAAAAAGTTATTTGCAAACTTGCAAATAACCCCCTCCATCGGAAAGTCCGGCCGCGAAGGAACAAAAGAAAACTGGCCGGAACGGAATGCAAACTGGCAACTTCAGAAAACTGATCCCGTAATAAATTAGAGGAAAACCCCGCTACTGCAAATACATGCCCGCATTTGTATTCCCACTGAACACAAATGCAAAGAGACAAAATCTACACTGTCAAATACTAGGATCCGGCTTAAACCAAAGCCGGCTAGTAAAATCCGTCCGATCACGATCCGTGCAATACCGCACGTACCTGATCGAACGTTGTCATATCTCCATACGGCCTCTACAGCGTTTTGCCCGAAACTTGAGTAACTGTGTGTGTGGTGGACTCTAAAGGCTCGTCAATACTATGGCTGTGGATTTAACCACTAGCACGTCAGAGGTATCAGCCAATACATAACGGGCCACCAGCTATTGACCAAAAGGGACGTCGATGAGCGAACTCATCCTGACACCCTACTGAGCCTGTCAGTGATAATATCCGTACAGTCCGGTCCGTTCGTCTATGAGTATCGCATGGCGGGCCTAGGGGGTTGGTAAAAGTCAAACCCCCAATAGCGGTACAAGTCGTGTCGGAGTGTAGCCCAGAACACCCTGAGATACTACTGGAATACCTACCAGCAAATCTCCTGCCTTGGCCAAGGACTTTTCATGTTCTGGCTCTCCTAGACACAGCGCGACCTCACCCCCAATACCGGGAGAGACGAACCCCTGCAGATCCGCTCACTGCCTCCATGTGGCTCGGGACTGTACCCAACTAAAACCTGTTTGCACGACTCCTTTGAGCCGTGGTAGGGTAGTAATCAAAGCACAGTGGGAACTCACACGAGACAAATGACGATCTCAGGTCGATGAACTAACCTGTACACATGTCACCAGGGAACTGCTATCTGACATCAGGTATAATCCCAACTAGCAGGTTCCCGGCGAGTCCAGTCCGGTGTACTCATAACCCAATGAGCACCTGTATACATCTTAGGTGAACCAACTGACACCAGTGGCTTGTGAGACCGGCCACCGCCCCTCGTCGGGGTCTCGACTGTATACACTAGTCTACTCTGGAGAATCGATGCCCTGTCTCGAAACTCCCACGACTAGAGACCTTTTAAGGATGTGCTTATAGACTCCAGCTCTCACGTATATGATCGCCCTCATACTGCTGGTTGTCAAGCAAGAATCCTAGGGGCTCTATCAACGTGTAATAGCGACTCGTAAGGTCACCTAAAACAGTACACGATGATAAAGATAAACCAGATAGCATACTATCATCTCGAGTAAGACTGTCCTACCGGCATAGGTCCTCCTCAATCATTGCAATCACGTGCCTGTGATCCAATAATTGACTCTGAGGGCACTATACCCAACAATCTTCCACTTGCACTCAAGGCTAATTATTGCGATGTCGCATACTCACAGCCCGTGTGATACCGAACACCCAACTCCCCTACTAGTCAGTCTCACAAAGCTCGTTTGCGAAACTATTGCGTTCGAGGAATAGCCTCAGTTAGTGGATCCGCTATGGTGTTTCTTTCTATGTCTCTCTATATCTCAAGTTCGCGGAGAAAGCCATCTTCCGAAATGAGCAATACCTGTCTTAGAATGTCTAGATGTCTGATGGGACCTAGCTCATAAATGAACTCCAAATCCAAACTTCTTAGACTGTATCGTCAACTGAACTTAATCAGTATCCTGCGCCATCCTTCCCTCAGTATCCTCCTGGACCACCTGTCCAAAATACTGCCCCTCGTCAGAGGGAAAACTAAAACTCTAACGGCCACTCTGCCGTCTAGGTCACCTTGGAAGCCTGGAATGATAACCGTCTCCTAAAAGTGGCTGTCGTTATCAAATCCCTAGGACATCAACTTATGTTCTAAAACTGCTTCCGACTGTTTCTCCAGGATTGGATCAACATCAACTTATTGCATCTACTGCAAGAACAACATCCGGTGTGATACTTGACATCTCATGATTGACTCAATTGCCTAAGCAAGTGATCTGCCAATCATGCACATCCCTCTCCCCTTTAGTCTGTAAGACACCTTTAGAGAGGGCGACTCCATCACCTGCAGGTACACCACCATGCCAGGAGTCGTCCATTCTAAATACTCATAGAATGCTGTCAAAGTACCCAGATTGGGAAACTACCTAAATCTAGATCTAAAACCATAGATCTAGTAACCAGAATGTCTGATATAATATCCAAGTTCTATGTGGAGAAACCACTGTGTGACGACCAAAGTATAACCGATCGTAGTATAGGAATATCACTTCCTACTCTGTGTATGTCATCAAATACCAGGACATCACACCCTACTACCTTCTCAACAGATCCATCCCCTATTCTGATGAAGTCAAACCTATGACTGTCACATCAGAAATAGATGATCTATCTCCGCTATATCTGCTTTAGTCTAATAGACATAAGCCTGATATCCACCAATGCTTCCGCTGCTCCCACTGACCACGACAACCCTCTGGCAGAGTCATATGGATGTGCACTTCTAAAGCTAGTTTAGAACGACGCTATACTCATCTTCCTGCCGAGTCTCACAGTCTGGAACAACAGCAATGGCAAGTTTGGGTAAACAAGAACCTCCCTACCACCGTCCTTGAGCATACCGAAGTACCTCTCGAGCGCCTGAGGTTACCCACCATATCTGTGGAGTGGCCAATGGAATGTCAAACCAGATTGAATCTTTAGGTTCTTATCAAATCTTCAGTAATCGTTTGCGGTTCTGGAATCACTTCCAGTTCTACCATACTCCCACTACTGTTTTCTGAAAAAAAAAATCCATTTTTAATTAAAACTGTGGCGAGTCAAGAACAATATCACTATTGATCTTCCAGATGGTAGAAAGTCAACCCTCGTCATAGCCCGGGTCAACCCACAAACAGCCATTACATAAACGTGCCTTGAGTTATCCGGAGTCTGGTTTTAAGCATAAGCCGGACAACTCCCCGTACCTTAACAATGTCAAGATATGAACTGTTCTATATCCAATACAGGAACAGAGGCACTGATTTAACTGAACCAGATTCAAATCATGCAGCTGTCTCCAGTGCATGTCAACTAAATGGAAAGAGGCCGATCAGCGTTACTCAACTTAGGAATGCTTCCAATTATGAGTAACCTGAAAGAGAAGCAAGTTCTCATTACTATCAACTGAATACCATACACAAGTATCTACATCTTCGATCACCTTGAAGAATCCCGATACTTGTAACACCTGGTTCTCTACTTTATTCATATACATATAACTTCTCAAAACTTGGACCCTGTGTTTCTACGAAACACCTGTCTAAGAACTAGAGAAGTCATAAGTAAACAGAATATAGTACGAGTACCTACCCCTCTTTCCTAATGGACACTGGACAACATACAATACTCTGTATAAGTCTCTTGAGTCAAATGACCCATTCACTGTGTGTCATAAGTTGAAAACTGTACTTATGGTCAAGAAGAATTACACCGTTGTTCAATGCTCCTTACCTAACCATCCACTGATATAGGTAAATGTCATAGACATAATTTCAAAAAGGTATATCTCACTCTATAAAAATAGACGTACAGATATATCAATTTGAAATTGGTGCACAACAACGGATATTCAAAACCAAATATTTGCCCTCCGGCAAACAACCCAGGCGATTTCCTCAAATATCACCAATTACAACGAATCCCGATATAATGATGATGATCACCTAATTCCCAATAACTTACTCCCACTCATCATCTGTAAAACCATACAGATGTGAGAATCATACCTGGTAAATACATACCCTGGAGCAAGTGTCTAATTGGGAAATCAGTTTTCCTTTAACAGTACACAGTGAAACTGAAACATTAAAATATTTCGATGGGGTATCCTGGTATTCCTAGTAATGCCTCTTCCATTATCCAGATTCACAACTGTAACCGTATAATTCTTTGCCACTTCTCCAAATCCCTTTTTATGTCTTTAGTCATTACCTTCTGTACACCCCTTTAGGCCAAATGGTTTTCTTCCTTCCCTACCGTTCGGCACCAGCCTATGGTTTGGAAGAAGACTATCCAATAAGCATAATGGGTGTACTGTTCTAATCCTAGGAGCACTCGCAATGCGAGAGAAGGTGAAGATAAAAGACAACCGAATAAAACTTATTCCTATTTCCCCTGAACCAGGATCCATCCCCGAACTGGAACAAGTTCCTTTCGAGTTCGTATATAACCATACGATGGATTATCCAATAAACCTGGGATCTTCGTAGTGATACGGAGTGTCCTGGAGAAATACAAAGGTGATTTAGGATTGGCGAAGAAATACTTGGTTTGGTTGTGAATAGCAGTCGCAATTTACTTTGCCCTCTTACTAATCCCTTTCTTTGTCTTAACTTAATACCTTCTGTACACCGTTTAGGCTAATTGGTTTTCTTCATTCCCTACCGTTCGGCACCAGCCTAAGGTTTGGAAGAAGACTATCCAATTTGCGTAATAGGTGTACTATCTCCTAAACCAAGGAGTACTCGCAATGAGAGAAGGTGAAAGGAAAAGACAACTGAATAGTCCTATTCGTTTTCTCCAGAACCGGAAACCATCCTCGAATTCCATCGAGTTCGTATATAACCATACGATGGTTTTGTCCAATGGAAGTGGACGTTCGCAGTAATACGGGGTGTCCTGGAGAAAAAGGGTAAAAGTAGGAGTGGCAATGAGGTTTGCAACTCTGACAATCCAAAAGCCTGTGTTAAGAAGGTATGGTCAACTTGGTCACTGAGTCATAGTCTAGGGTCGGGTCAATGGTCACTGCCAAAGAGAGAGAGAAAAGAAACACTCAGCGTGCACTCTAACCTAGATCAGAATGGTTATCACTTTATCTAATCTGGAAACCTCCCACTGTAACGTCAAATTCTTTCCCAAACCTGAAAGAAGAATTAGCCGGGATCACCCGAGGAGTAAACCAACTCATCAGTGGGAATCGGGATCCAACTATCATCGCATGATAACGTGATAGAATCCGCTCACGCTATCACACTCCAGAAAGTATGCGCATATCTGGCAAGTTTCAGTTCTTTTGAAACTCCCGATATGGAATTGTTCCCCATGCTCTTATGACCTTGGCGTGAGGTCAAAATATCATAAGTCACATGTCAAGTTCTACCCATCATTATCCAGGTTAATTTGAACCCACCCGTACATACCCTTGACGAAGGCCAAAATAGTAGTACGACTGTCCCAAACCAACGCATCTATTTATGCTGCAGATAAATATCCGGCAGCTACCAATCACTATGCCTTGGCGTGAGGTCAAAATACATAGCTTGAATACTACCGAATATTTAACTGAAATGATGGAGGGCTACGAATGGTTTCTAGCGAAAACTTTTAACGTAATGAACTTGATATCGTTGAAGGAACCGGATAGCTTTTAAAAATATAGTGACGAAAACCTTTGCTAAAGAGGTCACTCCTGGTGAAGGGATCTCGGCTCTTTCCACGTAGAATGAGGTGCAGGATATTCCAACTGAATACCACGATGCAAAGCAAAAGTAATCGGCTATAGTGAAGTTATTGCCCTGACGCAAACTTTTGTCCAAGGGGTCACTCCCGGTGAAGGGATCTCGGCCCTTGCCTCGTCGACTGAGGAGCAGGATATTCCAACTGAATACCACGATGCAAAACAAAAGAGAACGCCCTCGCAATAACAGCTTTTTGAAAAATGTTCCAACAACATCAAATAGGTTTGTTTATCTTGCATTGATCCGAATCAACGCAGTCCCATCAATTGATCACACCAAAAAGAACGAAAATAATGATGTACGTATATGCCATCCGCATTCGCCACTGGGTCCCGTCATCACCCGTTAGGTTACTTAACTAACGACAGAGCGGAGACTGGACTAGCGCGGATGCAAAACATATACAACATCTACTAGTATATATATAATATATAATTTTCGCTCAAGGCGTGATAAAATGCAACATCACAGAAATGTACAGCATCACAGAACAATACAGATATCTGGGATTCCCGGGTTTCATAGAGCCACTACTGAAACCCGACGTTCCCCTGGTCGTGTGGATAGCCTGTGCAATGAAATCCTAGACCCCTACGGGCGCGGCAAGTTACCCGCCAAAACATGAAGCGAGGCAGCCCCCTTCAGTGACATTCACGGTCGCAGATATAATATAAACACTGTGAACTAGCATGTTTAAAATATCCGATCGAACAAATTTATCAAAGTGGGCCCCAAGCAGTACTGTAGCACTCACAGAAAATCTGGGCCCAAAAAGAATATCCCAAAACCCCTATTTTTAACTCATAAGCTATCTGCAAAATTTTGATCAAGTGATCAATCAAAAGCGCGGCGGAACCGCGGCCCAAGCATGGGTTTGGCCGCGGTTCCGCGGCGGTATGGAGAGATCGCGCGACCAAATTTTCACAGATTGCTTCTATATCTATGCACAGTATTCTGAGACAACCTGAAAAATTTTTGGAGCCAAAAAAATTTCGACAAAGAACACATGTGCATTGGAAAATACGGTTTTTGGGGATTTTCTGTTCGATCGAGTTCTAAACATACTAGAGCAAGCTAGGCATGGTTAATGGCGTGGCTCTGATACCAATGTAAGTCCGCGGTGGCGCCCCGGCCGTCGATCCGACGCCGGAAACGCGGAAACAAAAACTTTGCAAACTAGCAAACCGGCACCACCGCACACTTTTCACCCGGATCGGGCCATTAACCTAGCTACTAGCAAACTAAAAGATGAGTAGAGAAGTATACCAAGCGATCCGTGTCCTTCGGTCTTCGTCTCCACTTCGATCTCCCGCGGAATCTCCATCCGTCACGTCCTCGTCGGAAAGGGCACCACGTAGCCGAATACTTTTACGGGCTCCCACCTCTTGCCGAGGCAACTCGGGCGCGAAGTTGGCTAGCCGACGCGTCCAAGGTTTGCTGTAGGCAAGTGTAGAATTTGTCTCTTTTGGGGTAGTGAAGTTGCCATGGATGGAGAAGAGAATGAAATTTGGAGAGAGCTTGTGAACTTTGATACAAAAATGAGAATGAGAATAATTTTCCATACACCAAATGAAAACCCCATTCCTCAAAAGTGGCCGGCCCCTCTCCTAATGAAATGGTGGAGAGAAAAGCAAGAAAGGAGCTAAGTGTAGGATAGCTCAAGGAGGTAACCACATCAAAAGGTTATGATAACAAAATCAAATCAACTTCATCTCATTTCTAATCACAATAAAGCAAGCCATGATCATAGAAAAGAATGGTATCAAAAGATGCTTTCATAATCTATGCAAATGCAAGAAACCTTTCCACAAAAAGTTATTTGCAAACTTGCAAATAACCCCCTCCATCGGAAAGTCCGGCCGCGAAGGAACAAAAGAAAACTGGCCGGAACGGAATGCAAACTGGCAACTTCAGAAAACTGATCCCGTAATAAATTAGAGGAAAACCCCGCTACTGCAAATACATGCCCGCATTTGTATTCCCACTGAACACAAATGCAAAGAGACAAAATCTACACTGTCAAATACTAGGATCCGGCTTAAACCAAAGCCGGCTAGTAAAATCCGTCCGATCACGATCCGTGCAATACCGCACGTACCTGATCGAACGTTGCCATATCTCCATACGGCCTCTACAGCGTTTCGTCCGAAACTTGAGTAACTGTGTGTGTGGTGGACTCTAAAGGCTCGTCAATACTATGGCTGTGGATTTAACCACTAGCACGTCAGAGGTATCAGCCAATACATAACGGGCCACCAGCTATTGACCAAAAGGGACGTCGATGAGCGAACTCATCCTGACACCCTACTGAGCCTGTCAGTGACAATATCCGTACAGTCCGGTCCATTCGTCTATGAGTATCGCATGGCGGGCCTAAGGGGTTGGTAAAAGTCAAACCCCCAATAGCGGTACAAGTCGTGTCGGAGTGTAGCCCAGAACACCCTGAGATACTACTGGAATACCTACCAGCAAATCTCCTGCCTTGGCCAAGGAATTTTCATGTTCTGGCTCTCCTAGACACAGCGCGACCTCACCCCCAATACCGGGAGAGACGAACCCCTGCAGATCCACTCACTGCCTCCATGTGGCTCGGGACTGTACCCAACTAAAACCTGTTTGCACGACTCCTTTGAGCCATGGTAGGGTAGTAATCAAAGCACAGTGGGAACTCACACGAGACAAATGACGATCTCAGGTCGATGAACTAACCTGTACACATGTCACCAGGGAACTGCTATCTGACATCAGGTATAATCCCAACTAGCAGGTTCTCGGCGAGTCCTGTCCGGTGTACTCATAACCCAATGAGCACCTGTATACATCTTAGGTGAACCAACTGACACCAGTGGCTTGTGAGACCGGCCACCGCCCCTCGTCGGGTTCTCGACTGTATACACTAGTCTACTCTGGAGAATCGATGCCCTGTCTCGAAACTCCCACGACTAGAGACCTTTTAAGGATGTACTTATAGACTCCAGCTCTCACGTATATGATCGCCCTCATACTGCTGGTTGTCAAGCAAGAATCCTAGGGGCTCTATCAACGTGTAATAGCGACTCGTAAGGTCACCTAAAGCAGTACACGATGATAAAGATAAACCAGATAGCATACTATCATCTCGAGTAAGACTGTCCTACCGGCATAGGTCCTCCTCAATCATTGCAATCACGTGCCTGTGATCCAATAATTGACTCTGAGGGCACTATACCCAACACCTATATGATATGGTGTGCTTTATGATGAGTACTACTGAGTTTCCTATTTTTTTTGGGAGTTATGCACTTGAGAAGTTGCATACCTATTGAATAGGGTTCAAATCAAATCAGTTGCCTACCACTTCATATATGATATGGAATGGGAAGAGCCCATATCTTAAGTATGTTAAGATTTGGGGTTGTCCGGCCTATGTCTAAAAGCAAAATCCGGACAAGCTCGAGGCAAGGTCTGTTATGTAGAACTGGAAAGGTTCCAGCTATACAAACTACAGCAGATGATTTGATAGAACCAAAGGATTCAATAGTTACCAACGAACCTCAGCCTCTCCGCCGGTCTAGTAGGGTTCCTCACCCACCCGAGAGATACTTCGGTTTCTCTATGACAGTGGGAGTGAGGATTGCATCATGAGATGATGACCCAACCAGTTTTGAGCTGGCCATCAGGAGTGGGACTCTGTAAGAATGGCTGGATGCTTAGTGATCTGAGATGGAATCCTTATACACCAACAAAGTATGGACTTTGGTTGCTTTATCTGAAGAGTTAAATCCCCATCAGAAGCAAGTATATCTTGAGAAGATTACTTGGTGTACATGGAAAAGTTGAAACTTTCAAACCAAGACTTGTTAAAGGTTTGCATCATTGACCAGGTATGGATTATGATGAAACCTTTTCTAAGGAGCTATGCTTAAGTCCATCCAGATCCTGCTTGCCACGGCTACATACCATGACTACGATATCTGGTGGTTGGGTGTCATGACTGCTTTTCTAAATGATGTTTTGGAAGAGAGCGTCTATAAGTACACAGCCAGAGGGCTTCGTAGACAGTGGGAGCAGCGGAAACGTGTGCAAGATGTTTTATGTGATAAAACAGGCATCGCGGAGTTGGAACATCTGTTTTGATGTGGTAGTCAAAGAGTTTGACTTCATCAAAATGGTAGATGAACCTTGTATATACAAAAAGGTAGTAGGGAGTATGGTGGTGATCCTCGTAGAATACGTGGATGACATACACTTGATAGGGAAGGAGTTTCCTATGCTACGCTCGGTCAATCTCCGCTTATCACAAAGATTCTCCATATAGGATCAAAGTGATACCTCCTAAATCCTGGGTTTTGGATCTATGAGATAGATCTAATTGGATGTTAGGATTCTCACTAGTTGTAGTAAGATGGTATCAATCGATCCAGAGGAGAATCACTGGAAAAGTTCCAGAGTGATAAGGACAACTGAATGTCAGTCGTAAGCATTGTCTTTACCCTCAATACAGGGACGGTATGTTGGAAGTGTTCCAAGCTAGATACCGTGACATACTAGACGATTAAAGGCAAGATACATCGTTACCAAGGATGCTACCAAAGAGGCAGTCTGGATATATATAAGTTCATGAGATGAACTTCGTTCCTGCCATTGTATGACAATGGAGTTGTGGCTTTAGCCAAGGAACTACCGTCCCATCAGAAATCCAGATATAATTCTTATACAGTATCACCTGATCATAGAGATGGTTGATCTCCAGGCAGATCGAGGTTAGGAGAGTAGACACAGAGGACAACAGCGCGGATCCACTCACAAAGGCCTTTTCCTCAGTAGAGACTTTTATGGGATGGTTGAGTATGAGATACTTCAATCACAGCTAATTGTTGGGTATGTGATATCACAACAGATGGCCCTAGTGCAAGTGGGAGATTGTTAATTATATGTATGCCCTAGAGACCATTACTGTACATACGATGTATATTGTAGTGGATGATGGGACGTATATAGGGAGGACTTTCTTGCTCGACATGATAGTATGCTATCTGGTTGTACTTTATCTTAACATGTACTCTGATTGTCTCTAATACATGTTGATAAAGCCCTTAGGATATGTATTCAACTACTGGGACTATGATGAGATCATACTGGTGGGGCCACGGTAGTCGACGAGTACATCCTATAACTGTTCCTAGTCGAGGGTGTGTCGACACAGGGCATCGATGCACCAGAGTAGACTAGCGTATACGCATCTTGACCCATATGATGGGCGATGGATGATCCCATATCCATCGGTGTTTGACATCAAGGATGGTGTACGGGTGCTCAGTAGAGACTGGGTACACTGGATGGACTCGCCGAGAACTCCCAGATGGTATTATACCACACGTCAGATGGCAGCTCTCCGGTGACACTGGTACAGAGTAGACTGTTGACCCGACATCGTCATAGAGTCTTGTGTGATTCCCACTGTGCTTTGATTTCCACCTTACCACGTCCAAGAGGGCGTGCAAAACGGTGGTTTTTGGGTACAGTCCCGAATCACATGGAGGCAATGAGCGATAGGAGGGGATTCGTCTCTCCCGGTATAGGGAGTTGATGTTGTGCCGTGTTCGATTGGCTATAACCGGAAATCCCTGGCAAGGGTTGCTGAGATTTACTGGTAAGTGTTACCAGTAGTTTCTCGAACGGTTATAGACCTCATATCGACACGACTTATCGAGCTACTGGGGTCTGACGTTTACCACCCCTAGGTGAGATATGCGACATATCAGACGACGAGACCGGACTGTACGGGAGTGTTACTGATTGGATTCGCAGGAGTACTAGCGGGCTTGCTTGTCGATCTTCTGATCGCTCAATACCTGGGTGGCCGTTACATTTAGCACACCGCTTGCGGCTTGTGGGTGTTTGATATGATCATCACCTACTGTCGGCGTATTGACGAGTCTTTAGAGTCCTACACAGGGGTTTCCTGGCTCAAGCGAAACGGAGTAGGAGCGCATATGAGATATGTGCGGGACCGAGAATAATACCAGTATGTGATACTGTATTCTATTCTCACGATTTGTATCATCGGACGGTTATATGTGATATAGCCGGGTTATCGAATCAAGTGTTGATTCGATATATTGATATACTTCATATTAGTCGGTTATATGCGATATGACCGGATCATTAAATCAAGTATTGATTAAATGATTTAATGTATAATTATATATTTGATATATTACTTTATATTAACTAGTATTTGTTCACTTAAGATTGATTTTCTCACTTGATGTGCACAAGTTGTATATATGATATATGTTTGTGCACTAGTTTGTATCATGATTGATGATACATGCAAACTTGGGTGTGTGTATGACTTACACCATGTTTAGGTTAATGGTTGGGTTTTATTTTCTTTTATTTATTTTTGGCAAAAATAAAATGGTGGCTTTTTTTGTTTTATGCTTGAAGCTTCATGAAGCTTTTTAGCATCTTTGAAAAAGTCTAACCATTTTGTTTTGTTCTTTGACCTAACCATCAACCTAAACTCTAGTTTACTCTCTACAATAGTTAACTCACCCATGGTTGCAAGATGATAGACTTCACTTGATTATTCATTTTGATAATAAAATATCATTCATATTCTTTTCTTCTTCATCTTCTTCTTGAAGTGAAGAAAGCTTTCTTGAAAATTTTCAAGTGAAGATTAAGAGTGAGAAATCCAAATCTAAAGTGAACCCACTTCCTATTTCTTTATCCTCTACCACTTGCCATGTTGTATAGGGTGTTCTCTTCACAAAGTTCTTGACCAAGTGAAGGAATAGCTTGAGTTTGGGTCTCCCCGACGTAGATCATCTTCGGCCTCGAAGTCAACGACCTAACCCGCTCATTTCTCCGATGAAACCATCGCTAGGGTCCGGGATCCCGATGATCGCAGCGAAGGGACGTCAACACGGAGCTTTAGAAGTGAAGGACCGGATCTACAAAGGTTGTAATTCCCTTTCACTTAGTAGCAAAGTAGTTTGCTTGCTTGTAGTTTCGCCTTACCTCTAGTAAACGATCTTGCATAGAGTTGTTAGGCACATAAAAATTTGATTTTGGCATGATTGATGCCTTGTGGAACCTCTTGAGTGTGCCTAGGAACCTTACATGACAAGTGGGCAGATTTTGATTTTGTGTAACTGTTTGTGTGTATCTAGTCTGGCTTGTAATATCATCTTTATATCTTTACTTTCTAAAGAAGGTTATGATTTTATATTTGTAAGCTATGTGGTCCACATCCACCTTAACCAAAATTTGATTGGGTCAGGTACACTAGATAACGGTATATACGTATTAAATCAAGCTCAGATTTTTAACGTCCAGAACACACTTAAAAGAAAGTCTCCAGAATTAAATCAGGCTTTCTTATGGCATTGTAGACTGGGTCACATCAATGAAACACGGTTGACGAAGTTACATAAAGAGAGATATTTGGATTCGTTCGAATTTCAGTCATATGCAACTTGTCAATCATGTCTCAAAGGAAAGATGACAAAAACTCCGTTCACTGGACACGGAGAAAGAACCACTGAGCTCTTGGGACCCATACACAGCGACGTGTGTGATCCAATATCTACACATGCAAGAAGTGGTTATTCCTATTTCATTACTTTTACGGATGATTTCTCAAGGTATGGACATGTATTCCTGATGAACATAAATCCGAGGCCTTTGAGAAATTCCGGGAATACAAGAATGAAGTGGAAAAATGAACCGACAAAAGTATCAAGACACTTAGATCTGATCGAACTGGTGAATACTTAAGTGCCGAGTTTCTGGGTTGCTTAAAAGAGAATGGAATTCTCTCTCAGCTTACTCCTCCATACACACCTCAACACAACGGTGTATTGGAAATGCGGAATAGAACCTTATTGGATATGGTACGTTCTATGATGAGTAACACTGAGTTACCGCGATCCTTCTGGGATTATGCACTAGAATCAGCTGCATATCTTTTGAACAAGGTTCTTACTAAGTCAGTGCCTACCACACCATATCAGATGTGGAGTGGGAAAAAACCCTATCTTCAGTATCTGAAGATATGGGGATGTCCAACTTTTGTAAAAAAAGCAGCATGCGGATAAACTCGAGGCACGCTCAGTACATTGTAAGTTTGTGGGATATCCAAAGAACTCTTTTCTATTACGGGGAGGAACAAAAGGTCTTTGTTTCTCGGCATGCACAATTTTTGGAAACTCAATTTCTTGGAAAAAAAATAAGTGGGAGCGCAATATAACTGGAAGAAATTCCAGAACCACAAGCTATTACTGAAAGCATGGTGGAACCAGAAGTTTCGAAAGAACCGGACATCCCCACACCACTCCGCAGGACTAGTAGGCAGTCTTATCCACCCGAGAGATACTACGATTTCTCATAGACGGAGATAGAGAGAATTGCATTATCGACGATGATGAGCCAACTAGCTTTCAGCAAGCCATTCAGAGCAGAGACTCGGTAAAATGGCTGGACGGAATGCGGACCGAAATGGAGTCCATGTACACCAACAAAGTATGGACTTTGGACATTACTCCAGAAGGGGTAAAACCCGTAGGCTGCAAATGGATCTTCAGAAAGAAAATTGGTGTAGATGGACAGGTTGAAACCTATAAGGCTAGACTTGTTGCAAAATGTTTTCGTCAAAGACTTGGTTTGGACTATGATGAAAGCTTTTCTCCTGTGGTTATGCTCAAATCCATTCGGATCCTTCTTGCCATTGCTGCATTCCACAATTATGAAATTTGGCAGATGGACGTAAAGACCGCTTTTCTGAATGGAAATTTGGAAGAGTGTATTTATATGGATCAGCCGAAGGGTTTCATAGAGAGTGGGAGCAACGGAAGAGTGTGCAAGTTGCTTAAATCTATTTATGGATTAAAGCAAGCATCACAGAGTTGGAACATCTATTTTGATGAGACGGTCAAGGAATTCGACTTTATCAAAAATCCAGATGAACCATGCATTTATAGTAAAATTGTAGCGGGAATTGTGGTATTCCTCGTCTTGTACGTGGATGACATTTTCCTGATAGGAAATGAAATTCCTATGCTACAATCAGTCAAAAGATTCTTGTCACAAAAGTTCTTCATGAAAAACCTGGGTGATGCCTCCTACATTCTGAGGATCCAGATCTATCGTGATAGATCTAAATAGATGTTGAGACTTTCACAGTCAAGGTACATCGACACCATACTGAAAAGATTTAGTATAGAAAATTCAAAGTGCGGTAATCTACCGGCTTGTCATGGAACCGCCCTCTCCAAAGAGATGTCTCTCAAGACTGATTTGGAAAGGGATCACATGAGTATTATACCCTACGCTTCTGCGGTAGGATTTATAATGTATGCGATGTTGTGTACCAGGCCAGATATAGCTTACGCACTGAGCGTTGTAAGAAGGTATCAGTCAAACCCATGGGAGAAGCACTGGACAGCAGTGAAGAACATTCTTAAGTACCTGAGAAGGACTAAGGAGATACTCTTGGTGTACGGCAGAGAAGACCTCAAGGTTGAGACCTTCGCCAACTCCAGCTTCCAGAGTGACAAGGATGACTCCGGGTCCATGTCGGGTTATATCTTTACCCTCAATGGAGGGGCAGTCTGTTGGAAGAGCTCCAAGCAGGACAACGTTGCTGACTCGACGATGGAAGTGGAGTATATCGCCGCATGTGACGCCGCGAAAGAAGCAGTCTGGATCAGGAAGTTCGTGACAGAGCTTCAGGTGGTTCCATCCATTGTTGATCTAATACCGCTATATTATGACAGCAACGGCGCTATACCTTTAGCGAAGGAACCAAGGTCCCATCAGAAGTTCAGACACATCTTGAGACGGTTCTACCTGATTAGGGTGATTGAGATGCGGAGAGTAGAGACAGAGAACAACACTACAGATCCACTCACAAAGGCCATCCCTTAGACACAGTTCGAGAGGCTAATCGAGATGATAGGTCTCCGATATGCCAATACATGGCCTCAGTGCAAGTGGGAGATTGTTAGTGAGATATGCCCTAGAGACCATTATTGTATCATACTGGATTATATATTACATATTGGAAGCTTGGGATATTCACAGTTATAATAACAGTCATGCTCAAAATGGTAGTATACTACTTGGTTTGATTCTACCTCAATATGTGCATATGTTTCTTTTAGCATATCGCTTATACATATTGGTAGAGCCCTTAGGATCTTTACTTGACTACCAGCATTGTGATGGAAATCACACTAGTGGAGGATGGATAGTCTATAAGAACATCCTTATAAAGGTCCCTAGTCGTAGGATTATCTAGACGGGGCATCGATACTCTAAAGTAGACTAGTGTATACGCTTCTCATCCTAGCAGGGGAGATGTTCCGTCCCACAACCATTAGTACGTCGTACTGGAGATAGTATACATGTGCTCATTGGGTTATGAGTTACATTAGACGGACTCGTTGGGAACCGCTGACTGGTATTATACCTATCGTCAGGTAGCAGTTCCCGGATGGTATGAGTACATGTTAGTCCGTTGACTTGACATCACTATTCGTCTCGAGTGTGTTCCCACCGCATTAGATTACTACCCTACCACGGCTTAAAGGAGTCGTGCAAACAGTAGTAGTTGGGTGCAGTCCCGAAGCACTTTGAGGCAGTAGCAATTAGATATGATTCATCTCTCCCGGTATTGGGGATTGCTATCGCGCTGTGTTCGGAAAGCCATTATACAAAGTCCCTGACCAGGGCAATCGATATTTACTGGTAGTTACTCCAATAGTTTCTCAGGGTGTATTGGGCTCTACTCCGGCATGACTTATTGCGCTATTAGGGGTCTGACGTTTAACTTTCCCTTAGGCCCGATATGCGAGTATCTTAGACGAACAGACCGGACTGTACGGAGATTGCCACAGATAAGCTCAGTAAGAGCTCGGATGAGTTTTCTCATCGGCCTTCCTATCGACATATACATGGATAGCCGTTACATGTAGCTAGTACCGCTGACGGACTTGTGGTTAAACCCATTGCCAGCATACTGTCGAGTCTTTAGAGTCCCACACAGAGGGTTTCCCTGCTTCGGGCGAAACAATGTAGATGCTGTATGGTTTTACGGCAGGGTTCCGATCACATACGTGTACTGGCTACACGGATGATGTTCGGTTGGATAATACTAGCGGGCTTTGGTTTAAGCCGGATCCTAGTATTATATTATTGGATTGTTATCATCTCATTGTATTCGTATTTTTCGGAATACAAATACAGATATGTATATACGGTGAGGCCATTCTTGTAATTTTACTTGACATACTTCTAGAAGGATTTGTTTATTTGTTTGGACTCACTATTCAAGTATGGGTGATATTTTCTATTGGAAAATATTGCATGCTTGAATGAGTGAAGAGAGAGGAGCCATTCTTCACTTGAAAGACCTAGTTCATTTGCATATTTTGTTTTCTATCTCCAAGTTTCATCTCCTTCTTTCTCAAAGACTCTAACCCTCACATGAGTTGTGAAATATAGAGTCTTATGAGATAAAACACTCTATTAGATACTCTACATCACCTAAGCTATTTAGCTTAGCAAACTAGGTACCCTAGTTACCTCGGTTTAGAAGTTGGAGCTTAAAGCACATACTCTCGGGTGGATCGTCTTTGACGCGAGGAGGCCGACGTTGCAAGCTCGATCCGCATCTTCGAGGAGCTCAAGGAGAGGAGGGGAAGAAGACCCGAAGGACTTGGTTCTAGGAGGTATAGCACTCTTCATAGTAGTTAAACCTCCGTATAGTTTTAGCTAGTTAAGGTTTCTGTTAAGATCTCGGAATTTAGTCGGTGTTGCGAGTTTTGTAAAAACCGTTTTTTATATATTCCGTTTCCCCGCGAACCCACGAGGTGCGCGGCATTGACTTACAGTTACATCGAGCTAGTACCGCTGACGGCTTATGGGTATTGATCATTACCTACTGTTGGCGTATTGACGAGTCTTTAGAGTCCTACATAGAGGTTTCCTTGCTCAAGCGAAACGAAGTAGGGCATGTATGGAGATATGTGCGGGAGCTTGATTAAATACGAATATATGATACCGTATTCTAATCCAGCGTTAAATGATATCATCCGGTTATATATGATATAACCGGATTATTGAATCAAGTGTTGATTCAATGATTATATATATATATATATATAATATTAACTAGGTTATATATGATATAACCGGATTATTGAATCAAGTGTTAATTTATATTTGATATTAGCTAGGTTATATATGATATAACCGGATTATTGAATCAAGTGTTGATTTAATAATTATATATATATATATATACATATATATTAACTAATATTGTATATTAGTCGGTTGTATGTGATATAACCGGATTATTGAATCAAGTGTTGATTTAATAATTTGATATACATATATATATATATATATATATATATATATTTGATATTAGCCAAGTTATATATGATCTAACCGGATTATTGAATCAAGTGTTGATTTAATAATTTGATATATATATATATATATATATATATATATATATAAACTAATATTAAGCTCACTTAAGATTTTTTTCTCTTGTGTGTGTGTGTGTATGTGTGTATTGTATCATGGTTGATGATATATAGAACTAGGATCTATGAGAATCACACATAAGGTGAAGATGAGAAGATAATGACACACACACACACACACACACACACACATATTAATGAAAACAGAAACGAGTCATGGATTGTTAGTGTATATGCCCTAGGGGCCATTATTGTATCATACTAGTTTGTATATTACTTAATGGAAGCTTGGGATATTCACAGTTGTATTGACAGTCTTGCTAAAAATGGTAGTATGCTACTTGGTTTGTGTCTACTTTAATATGTGCATATGTTTCTTGTAACGTATCGCTTAAACATATTAGTAGAGCCCCTAGGATCTTTGCTTGATTACCAGCGTTGTGATGGCAGTCACACTAGTGGGGGCTTGGTAGTCTATAAGTAACATCCTATACAGGTCCCTAGTCGTAGGATTATCGAGACAGGGTATCGATACTCCGGAGTAGACTAGTGTATACGCTTCTCATCCCGGTTGGGGAGATGGTCTGTCCCACAGCCATCAGTACGTCGTACTGGAGATAGTATACAGGTGCTCGTTGGGTTACGGGTACACCGGACAGGACTCGCAGGGAACTGTTGGTGGGTATTATACCCGTCGTCAGTTAACAGTTCCCAGGTGACATGAGTACAGCATAGTCCGCAGACTTGACACTGCTACATCGCCTCGAGTGTGTCCCACTGTTCTTAGATTGCTACCCTACCACGGCTCAAAGGAGTCGTGAAAACAGGTAGCAGTTGGGTGCAGTCCCGAGCACTTGGAGGCAGTGGCGGTTAGACAGGATTCGTCTCTCCCGGTATTGGGGGTTGATATCGCGCTGTGTCAGAGAGCCATTACGCAAAGTCCCTGGCCAGGGCAAGCGAGATTTACTGGTAGGTTCCAGTAGTTTCTCAAGGTGTAATGGGCTACACTCCGACACGACTTATACCGCTATTAGGGGACTGACGCTTGCGGCCTTCTTATCAGGCTGATATGCGATAGTCTTAGACGAACAGACCGGACTGTACGGAGATTGTCACATCAGGCTCAGTAGGAGATCAGATGGGTTTTCTCATCGGCCTTCTTATCGCCATCTACCTGGGGACCGTTACGTACAGCTAGTGCCGCTTGCGGTCTGTAGTTAAACCTACCGCCAACGTAGTGTCGAGTCTTTAGAGTCCCACACAGAGAGTTTCCCTGCTTCGGGCGAAACGATATAGAGGTCGTATGGTTTTACGACAGGGTTCGGACGCATACGTGTTTTTACGCACGTACGATGTTCGGACAGTTTTTACTAGTCGGCTTTGATTTAAGCCAGATTCTAGTATCGGATTATTGGATTTATACAGTCTAAAGTTTTTCCGTGTTTTCACGGATAGGAGGGGCGTTCTCGTAATTTGTCGGGAAGCTTCTAGAAGGATGATGATTTGGAGGGTAAGGTGGCATTTGCATTTATTGGATTAATGAGTCATGAGGGTGAATCATCCATGGAGTTAATGATTCATTTATGATTCATATGACTCATGTGATGAATCACTTAGTGTATTAATGAAACATGATAATAAATCATTATTTGTTATTCATTTAATAATTTATAATGTTTCATATATACACAAATGATATCATTCATCCAAAAGGATTCTCATTCTCACCTTCTCTCTCCTCAAGTTCTCTCTCTTCAAACCCTAATCCTAACCTCTCATGTGTTGAGATCAAGGGTTAGCTAGACTAATACATCCATAATCCAACTCTATATCACCAAGGTTGCTTAGATTAGCACTTTGAGTAACCTAGTTACCTCAAGTTAGAGGTCAAGCTTGGAGTAGGAGCTCTCGGGTGAATCGTCTTTGACTCGAGGAGGCCGTTGAGGTGCCGACGTTCCAAAGATCCTACGAAGAGTGGAGGATAGCGATAAAGACCCGAAGGACAAGTAACGTGAGGTATAACTTCAAATCAGAGTAGTTAAACCTTTCGTAGTTTGCTAGTAACGGTTTAGATACGATTTTTGCGCTCAAGTCCGTGTTACGAAGCTTTGATAATTATTTTTCATATATTCCGCCTCCCCGCATGTTCGTGGGGTGCGTGACATGGGCTTACAGTGGTATCAGAGCCAACTAAACCATTACTAGCTTGTTAGCAACTAATCAGAAGTTCGATCGACGGAAAACGCGAAAACGAAACCCCGAACCCCCTAACAGTTTCTGTTAATTTTAAACTTGTCGAAAAAA
Organism: Agapanthus africanus; assembly: GCA_030015575.1. Taxonomy (NCBI): domain Eukaryota; kingdom Viridiplantae; phylum Streptophyta; class Magnoliopsida; order Asparagales; family Amaryllidaceae; genus Agapanthus; species Agapanthus africanus. The sequence goes on along the minus strand of JASDDO010000026.1, from coordinate 176,171,524 downwards.
ATATTTGATATGCCTTAAAATTCACAGCATGGAATTGTTGGAGATAGTGCCCTCAGAGTCAGTTATTGGATCACAGGCACGTGATTGCAATGATTGAGAGATGACCTATGCCGATAGGACAGTCTTACTCAAGATGATAGTATGCTATCTGGTTTATCTTTATCACCTTGTACTGCTTTAGGTGACCTTACAAGTCACTATTGCGCGTTGATAGAGCCCCTAGGATTCTTGCTTGACTGCCAGCAGTATGAGGGCGATCATATACGTGGGAGCTGGGGTCTATAAGCACATCCTTAAAAGGTCCCTAGTCGTGGGAGTTTCGAGACAGGGCATCGATTCTCCAGAGTATTCTAGTGTATACAGTCGAGACCCCGACGAGGGGCAGTGGCCGGTCTCACAAGCCACTGGTGTTAGTTGGTTCACCTAAGATGTATACATGTGCTCATTGGGTTATGAGTACACCGGACAGGACTCGCCGGGAACCTGCTAGTTGGTCTTATACCAGACGTCAAATAGAAGTTCCCTGGTGACATGTGTATATGTTAGTTCATCGACCTGAGATCGTCATTCCCACTGTACTTTGATTACTACCCTACCACGCTCAAAGGAGACATGCAAACAGGTTTTAGTTAGGTACAGTCCCGAGCCACATGGAGGCAGTGAGCGGATCTTCAGGGGTTCGTCTCTCCCGGTATTGGGGGTGAGGTCGCGCTGTGTCTAGGAGAGCCATTACACGAAGTCCTTGGCCAAGGCAGGAGATTTACTGGTAGGTATTCCAGCAATATCTCAGGGTGTTCTGGGCTACACTCCTACACGACTTGTACCACTTTTGGGGGTCTGACTTTACCAACCCCCTAGGCCCGCCATGCGATGCTCATAGACGAACGGACCGGACTGTACGGATTTTTTCACTGACAGGCTCAGTAGGGTGTCAGGATGAGTTCGCTCATCGACGTCCCTTTTGGTCAATACCTGGTAGCCCGTTACGTATGGCTAATACCTCTGACGTGCTAGTGGTTAAATCCACAACCAAAATATTGACGAGTCTTTAGAGTCCCCCACAGACCGTTTTCTCAAGTTTCGGGCGAAACGCTGTAGAGACCGTATAGAGATATGGCAGGGTTCGAGCAGATACGTGCGGTATTGCACGGATCATGATCGGACGGATAATACTAGCGGGTTTTGGTTTAAGCCGGATCCTAGTATTGTACAGTGTAGATTTTGTCTCTTTGCATTTGTATTCAGTGGGAATACAAATGCGGTCATATATATGCAGTCGCGGGGTTTTCCTGTAATTTATTATGGGATCATTTTTCTGAAGTTTCCAGTTTGCATTCTGTTCCGGCCCGTTTTCCTTTGTTCCTTCACGGCCGGATTTTTCTGATGGAGGGGCTAATTTGCATATTTGCAAATTAGCAATTGTGGAGGGTTTATTTGGATATGGAAAGATTATGATAGCATCTTTTCTTTTCATGCATCATTTCATAGCTTTATGAGATTGGATTAGTTTTGATGGTGGTGTGACCTTTTTACCTCATTATCTTCTCATGGCTTATGGTCACCCTTTGCTTTTCCTACACTCACCCCCTTTGTTTTTTCCTCCACCATTTTTCAATAAGGGGTCGGCCACATTATGAGTAGATGAGGGCAATTCATTTGGAGGAAAAATCATTCATCTCATTTGCTTGCTTGCAAAATTCGTAACACCTCTCCAAAGTTCATTTTTCCTTCTCCATCAAGTTGCAACTTCAATCCCCAAGAGACAAACTATTCTACACTTCATCTACAGCATCCTTGGGCACGTCGACTCGCCAACTTCATGCCCGAGTTGCCTCGGTCCAGAGGTGGGAGCCCGTAAAAGAACCCGGCGATGTGGTGCCTGTTCCGACGAGGAGATGAAGACCGGAGATTCCGTGAGGAGATCGGAGTGGAGGCTGAAGACCGAAGGACACGGATCGCTCGGTATATATCTCTACCCCTTCTCTAGTTAGCTAGGATTAGATTAATTGCCCGATCCAGGATTTTTGTGCGCGGTGGTGCCGGTTCTAGTTTATAGAAAAGTTTCATATTCCGCATTTTGGCCTCGTTCAGACAGCCGGGGCGCCGCCGTGCACTTACACTGGTATCAGAGCCACGCCATTAACCTAGTCTAGCTTGCTCTAGCATGTTTAAAACTTCGATCGAACAAATATCCCAAAACCGCGATTTCAAAGCATCAGTTTTCTGTCGAATTATTTTTGGCTCGAAATTTTTTTCAGTATGTTGCAGAAGTACATGCAGGAAGTTTTAAGACTTCTGTGAAAAATTGGTCATGTGACACTGTAGATCGGCCACGGAACCGCGGCCAAACCCCTGTTCTGGCCGCGGTTCCGCCGCAGTAATAGGTGATCACCATACCAATTTTCTACAGAGCTCTTTGGACTTGGAAATGGGGGTTTTGGTATGTTCTGTTTGGGCCCATATTTTCTTTGAGTGCTACAGTAGTGCTTGGGGCCCACTTCGGTAAATTTGATCGATCAAAAATTTTAAACATGTTAGTTCACAGTATTTACATTTTATCTGCGACCGTGAATGTCATTTGATCGGTAAATCCTGTCTAACTGCTATAGCCCTTTTAGACGGATTTGCGAACGTGACATTCACGTTGATGTTCTGTGTTGTGCTGTGATGTTGCGGATTGGTCGTGGGGATAGCCTGGATGCAATGGTATTACAGTTTTCTTTTATATGTACATTTGATATTGCGGGGCGAGCGTCCGACATGTAGACTGCCGTCACTGCCTGTTTGTATATTATTCTTTTGGGGCATGACCGGGCTGAGGTCGATGTACCCGTTGTATGTATATTTTACTTTCTGTACTAGGATTACCCCGCGGAGGGGTGCACGGATAGCCGGGTTCTAGAGGGCAACGGGCCCGCATCTCATGGCGTTGAGACGGAGGGGGCTTCACTCTAGAATTGGCGGGCTATTCGCCGCACTCATAGGGGGTACAGGTTGACCCAAGGAGGGGTGCCCAAGTTACCGGATTCCGTAAAGTGCTAGGTGGTCCATTCACGTTGCTGAAAGGGGCTGCCTCGCTTCAGGTTTTGGCGGGTAACTTGCCGCGCCCGTAGGGGTCTAGGATTTCATTGCACAGGCTATCCACACGACCAGGGGAACGTCGGGTTTCAGTAGCGGCTCTGTGAAACCCGGGGATCCCAGATATCTGTATTGTTCTGTGATGCTTATTACATTTCTGTGATGTTGCATTTTATCACGCCTTGAGCGAATATTATATATTGATATATATATACTAGTAGATGTTGTATATGTTTTGCATCCGCGCTAGTCCAGTCCCCGCTCTGTCGTTAGTTAAGTAACCTAACGGGTGATGACGGGACCCAGTGGCGAATGCGGATGGCATATACGTACATCATTATTTTCGTTCTTTATTGGTGTGATCAATTGATGGGACTGCATTGATTCGGATCAATGCAAGCTAAACAAACCTATTCTGATGTTGTTGGAACAACTTTTCAAAAAGCTGTTATTGCAAGGACGTTCACTTTTGTTTTGCACAGTGGTATTCGGTTATGAATATCCAGCACCTCAGTCGACGAGGCAAGGGCTGAGATCCCTTCACCAGGAGTGACCTCTTGGACAGAAGTTTGCGTCAGGGCAATAACTTCACTATAGCCGATTATTTTTGCTTTCCATCGTGGTATTCAGTTGGAATATCCTACACCTCATTCTACGGGGAAAGAGCCGAGATCCCTTCACCGGGAGTGACCTCTTTAGCAAAGGTTTTCGTTACTATATTTTTATAAAAGCTATCCGGTTCCTTCAACGATATCAAGTTCATTACGTTAAAGGTTTTTCTCCAGAAACCATTCGTAGCCCTCCGTCATTTCAGACGGGTAGCACGTAGTATTCATGCTATGTTTGTTGGCCTTCATCAAGGCATAGTGTATGGTAGCTGCTTGTTACCTTTCTGCTGCATAGATAGATGCGTTGGTTTGGGACAGTCGTATAGCCTTGTTGGCCAAAGTCAAGGGCTTGTACGGGTGGGTTCAAATTAACCTGGATAATGATGGGTAGAACTTGACACGTGACTTATGATTTGTTGGCCTTCGTCAAGGTCATAAGAGCACGGGGTAAAAAGCACATCGGGAGTTTCTAAAGAAACTGAAACTTGCCAGATATGCGCATACCTTCTGGAGTGTGATAACGTGAGCGAATTCCGTCACGTTATCATGCGATGATGTTGGATCCCGATTCCCACTGATGAGTTGGTTTACTCCTCGGGTGATCCCGACTAATTCTTCTTTCAGGTTTGGAGGAGAATTTGACGTTACTGTGGGAGGTTTCCTGATTAGATAAATTGGTAACCATTCTGATCTAGGTTAGAGTGCACGCTGAGTGTTTCTTTTCTCTCTCTCTTTGGCAGCGACCATTGACCCCACCTTAGACTATGACTCAGTGACCAAGTTGATCGAACCTTCTTATAAGACTGGCTTTTGGATTGTCAGAGTCACATATCTCATTGACACTCCTACTTTTACCCTTTTCTCCAGAACACCCCGTATTACTACGAACGTCCACTTCCATTGGATAAAACCATCGTATGGTTATATACGAACTCGAAGGAATTAATTCGAGGATGGTTTCTGGTTCTGGAGAAAACGAATAGGACTATTTAGTTGTCTTTTCCTTTTACCTTCTCTCAGGTTGCGAGTGCCCCTTAGATTAGGGGATAATACACCTATTACGCAAATTGGATAGTCTTCTTCCAAACCATAGGCAGGTGCCGACAGGTAGGGAATGAAGAAAACCAATTAGCCTAACGATGGTGTACAGAAGGTATTATGTAAAGACAAATAAAGGGATTAGAAGGAGGGCAAAGTAAATTGCGACTGCTATTCACGACCAAACCAAGTACTTCATTACCACTCCCACTTCACCTTTGTATTTCTCCAGGACACTCCGTATCACTACGAAGATCCACAGTTTATTTGGATACTCCATCGTATGGTTATATACGAACTCGAGAGGAACTTGTTCCAGTTCGGGGATGGATTCTGGTTCAGGAGAAATAGGAATAAGGTTTATTCGGATGTCTTTTATCTTCACCTTCTCTCGCATTGCGAGTAAGATTAGGACAGTACACCCATTATGCTTATTGGATAGTCTTCTTCCAAACCATAGGCTGGTGCCGAACGGTAGGGAAGGAAGAAAACCATTTGGCCTAAAGGGGTGTACAGAAGGTAATGACTAAAGACATATAAAGGGATTTGGAAAGATGGCAAAGAAATATATGGTTACAGTTTTGAATCTGGATAATGGAAGAGGCATTACTAGAAATACCTGGATACCCCTACGAAACATTTTAATGTTTCAGTTTCACTGTGTACTGTTAAAAGAAAACCGATTTCCCAATTAGACACTTGCTCCAGGGTATGTATTTACCAGGCATGATTCTCACATCTGTATGGTTTTACAGATGATGAGTGGGAGTAAGTTATTGGGAATTAGGTGATTGTCCTCATTATATCGGGATTCGTTGTAATTGGTGATATTTGAGGAAATCACCTGGGTTGTTTGCCGGACGGCAAATATTTGGTTTTGAATATCCGCTGTTATGCACCAATTTCAAATTGATATATATGTACGTCTATTTTCATAGAGTGAGATACACCTTTTTGAAATTATGTCGGTGACATTTACCTATATCAGTTGATGGTTAGGTAAGGAGTATTAAACAGCGGTGTAATTCTTCTTAACCATAAGTACAGTTTTCAACCTACGACACACAGGGTTTGAGTTATTAAACTCAGGGGACTTATACAGAGTATTGTATATTGTCCAGTGTCTATTAGGACAGAGGGGTTGGTCCTCATACTATATTCTGTTTACTTATGACTTCTCTAGTTCTTAGACAAGTGTTTCGTAGAAACACAAGGTCTGAGTTTTGAGAAATTATAGGTATATGAATAAAGTAGAGAACCGGGTGTTGCAAGTATCGAGATTCTTCAAGGTGATCGAAGATGTAGATACTTGTGTATGTTATTCAGTTAATAGTAATGATTAAGAGAACTTGCTTCTCTTTCAGGTTACTCATAATTGGAAGCACTCCTAAATTGAATAACGCTGATCGGCCTCCTTACATTTAGTTGACATGCACTGGAGACAGCTGCATGATTTGAATCTGGTTCAATTAAATTAGTGCCTCTGTTTCTATATTGGATATAGAACAGTTTATATCTTAACGATGTTAAGGTACGGGGAGTTGTCCGGCTTATGCTTAAAACCAGACTCCGGATAACTTAAGGCACGTTTCTGTAATGGCTGTTTGTGGGTTGACCCAGGCTATGACGAGGGTTGATTTTCTACCATCTGGAAGATCAATAGTGATATTTTTCTAGACTCGCCACAGTTTTAAGTAAAATGGATTTTTTCAGAAAACAGAAGTGGGAGTATGGTAGAACTGGAAGTGATTCCAGAACCACAAACGATTACGGAAAATTTGATAAGAACCTAAAGATTCAATCTGGATTGACATTCCATTGGCCACTCCGCAGATATGGTGGGTAACCTCAGGCACTCAAGAGGTACTTCGGTATGCTCAAAGACGGTGACAGGGAGGTTCTTGTTTACCCAGACTTGCCATTGTTGTTGTTCCAGACTGCGAGACCCGGCAGAAGGATAAGTATAGCGTCGTTCTAAACTGGCTTTAGAAGCGTACGCGTATATTATTCTGCCAGAGGGTTGTCGTAGTCAGTGGGAGCAGCGGAAGCATTGGTGGACAGGTGGCTTGTGTCTATTTATAGACTAAAGCAGATATAGCGAAGATAGATCATCTAGTTCTGATGTGACAGTCATAGGTTTGATTTCATCAGAATAGGAGATGGATCTGTTAAGAAGGTGGTGATGTCCTGGTATTTGGATGACATACACAGAGTAGGAAGTGAAATTCCTATACTACGATCGGTTATACTTTGGTTGTCACACAGTGGTTTCTTCACATAAGGCTTGGGTATTATATCAGACATTCTGGTTACTAGATTTATGGTTTTAGATCTAGATTTGGGAAGTGTCCCAATCTGGGTACTTAGACAGCATTCTAAAGATATTTTAGAATGGACGACTCCTGGCACGGTAGTGTACCTGCAGGTGATGGAGTCACCCTTTCTAAAGGTGTCTTACAGACTAAAGGGGAGAGGGGTGTGCATGATTGGCAGATCACTTGCTTAGGCAATTGAGTCAATCATGAGATGTCAAGTACCACACCAGATGTTTTTGCAGTAGATGCAATAAGTTAATATTTATCCAATCCTGGAGAAACATTCGGAAGCAGTTTTAGAGCATATGTGGATGTTCTAGGGATATGATAACGGCATCCTCCTTCGGGAGACTGTTATCATTTCAGGCTTCCAAGGTGACATGGATGACAGAGTGACTGTCAGAGTTATAGTTTTCCCTTTGACGAGGGGCAGTATTTGGACAGGTGATCCAAGCAGATACTGAGGGAGGCATGGCGCAGGATACTGATTAAGTTCAGCTGACAATACAGTCTAAGAAGTTTGGATTTGGAGTTCATTTATGAGCTAGGTCCCATCAGACATCCAGACACATTCTAAGACAGGTATTGCTCATTTCGGGAGATGGGTTTCTCCGCGAACATGAGATTTAGAGAGACAAAGAAAGAAACATCAAAGCGGATCCACTCACTGAGGCTATTCCTCGAACGTAATAGTTTCGCAAACGGGTTTTGTGAGAACTGACTAGTAGAGGAGTTGGGTATTCGGTATCACACGGGCTGTGAGTATGCGACATCGCAATAATTAGCCTTGAGTGCAAGTGGGAGATTGTTGGAGATAGTGCCCTCAGAGTCAATTATTGGATCACAGGCACGTGATTGCAATGATTGAGAGAGGACCTATGCTGATAGGACAGTCTTACTCAAGATGATAGTATGCTATCTGGTTTATCTTTATCACCGTGTACTGCTTTAGGTGACCTTACAAGTCACTATTGCGCGTTGATAGAGCCCCTAGGATTCTTTCTTGACTGCCAGCAGTATGAGGGAGATCATATACGTGGGAGCTGGGGTCTATAAGCACATCCTTAAAAGGTCCCTAGTCGTGGGAGTTTCAAGACATGGCATCGATTCTCCAGAGTAGACTAGTGTATACAGTCGAGACCCCGACGAGGGGCGGTGGCCGGTCTCACAAGCCACTGGTGTTAGTTGGTTCACCTAAGATGTATACAGGTGCTCATTGGGTTATGAGTACACCGGACAGGACTCGCCGGGAACCTGCTAGTTGGTCTTATACCAAATGTCAGATAGCAGTTCCCTGGTGACATGTGTACAGGTTAGTTCATCGACCTGAGATCGTCATTTGTCTCGTGTGAGTTCCCACTGTACTTTGATTACTACCCTACCACGCTCAAAGGAGACGTGCAAACAAGTTTTACTTGGGTACAGTCCCGAGCCACATGGAGGCGGTGAGCGGATCTTCAGGGGTTCGTCTCTCCCGGTATTGGGGGCGAGGTCGCGCTGTGTCTAGGAGAGCCATTACACGAAGTCCTTGGCCAAGGCAGGAGATTTACTGGTAGGTATTCCAGTAATATCTCAGGGTGTTCTGGGCTACACTCCGACACGACTTGTACCGCTTTTGGGGGGTCTGACTTTACCAACCCCCTAGGCCCGCCATGTGATGCTCATAGACGAACGGACCGGACTGTATGGATATTGTCACTGACAGGCTCAGTAGGGTGTCAGGATGAGTTCGCTCATCGACGTCCCTTTTGGTCAATACCTGATAGCCCGTTACGTATGGCTAATACCTCTGACGTGCTAGTGGTTAAATCCACAACCAAAGTATTGACGTGTCTTTAGAGTCCCCCACAGACCGTTTTCTCAAGTTTCGGGTGAAACGCTGTAGAGGCCGTATGGAGATATGGCAGGGTTCGAGCAGATACGTGCGGTATTGCATGGATCATGATCGGACGGATAATACTAGCGGGCTTTGGTTTAAGCCGGATCCTAGTATTGTACAGTGTAGATTTTGTCTCTTTGCATTTGTATTCAGTGGGAATACAAATGCGGGCATGTATATGCAGTCGCGGGGTTTTCCTGTAATTTATTACGGGATCAGTTTTCTGAAGTTGCCAGTTTGCATTCTGTTCCGGCCAGTTTTCCTTTGTTCCTTCACGGCCGGATTTTTCTGATGGAGGGGCTAATTTGTATATTTGCTAATTAGCAATTGTGGAGGGTTTATTTAGATATGGAAAGATTATGATAGCATCTTTTCTTTTCATGCATCATTTCATAGCTTTATGAGATTGGATTAGTTTTGATGGTGGTGTGACCTTTTTACCTCATTATCTTCTCATGGCTTTTGGTCACCCTTTGCTTTTCCTACACTCACCCCCTTTGTTTTTTCCTCCACCATTTTTCAATAAGGGGCCGACCACATTATGAGTAGATGAGGGCAATTCATTTGGAGGAAAGATCATTCATCTTATTTGCTTGCTTGCAAAATTCCTAACACCTCTCCAAAGTTCATTTTTCCTTCTCCATCAAGTTGCAACTTCAATCCCCAAGAGACAAACTATTCTACACTTCATCTACAGCATTCTTGGGCGCGTCGACTCGCCAATTTCGTGCCCGAGTTGCCTCGGTCCAGAGGTGGGAGCCCGTAAAAGAACCCGGCGATGTGGTGCCCGTTCCGACGAGGAGATGAAGACTGGAGATTCCGCGAGGAGATCGGAGTGGAGGCTGAAGACTGAAGGACACGGATCGCTCGGTATATCTCTCTACCCCTTCTCTAGTTAGCTAGGATTAGATTAATGGCCCGATCCAGGATTTTTGTGCGCGGTGGTGCCGGTTCTAGTTTATAGAAAAGTTTCATATTCCGCATTTTGGCCTTGTTCAGACGGCCGGGGCGTCGCCGTGCACTTACAGGAATTATATGAATACTGGGAAAATACGAGAACACAACACGACAAGACAGCCGCGGATCCGCGGCCAAATGGTGCTTTTGGCCGTGAATCCGCCGCGGAGTCAACTCGGCGTTGACTCAGATTTGCTCTGTTATTCATGTTTTATGGTGTTTTGTTTTCCAGTATGTTCTGTTTCTGCCCAGGTTACTTCTGTGCTGGCTTGCATTTGGGGTAGACACGGAAAAAGGTTGTCGATCGATATTCTAAGTTATTTGCTAATCGGGTCTTTATCTGTAATGTTTAATGTGTTCGTAAATCTCCCCTAACTGCTAGTATGTCGGTTGGTAGGGGGTTGCACATTTCTGTAATGTTTACTGTTTGTGTATATGAACTTGATTGGATCGTTGTGATGATTAGCCGGGGTTTGAGATGGGTTTTATATTCATTCATTCGATATAAATTGTAATATGATGTAATATTCTTTTACGGGGCACATCCAGGTTGCGGTTGTAGCCACCGTTGTATTATTTCATTTACTGTTTTTTGCTCCTAGGATAGACCTAAGGTGGGGTACACAAACTATCGGGTACGTTGAAGTGTTTAGTGGCCTACTCACGTTGTTGAAGGAGACCGCTTCACTTCGGGTACTTGGCGGATAGTTTGTCGTACCCGTAGGGGTCTAGGGTGGGGTAATGGCTATTCATCACAACTGTGTAATCCGTCTTTTGTTGCAGGCTCAAAGCAAACGCGGATTGCTTGTATATCCAATAATGTTCATCAGTGATCTGGAATGCCTATTATTGCGTCTGACGAATGTATAATATCTATATATGATAGCTATTTAGACGTCACTTATGTTTTACACCCGTGCTAGCCCAACCCCCGCTCTGTCGTTAGTTAAGTAACCTAACGGGTGATGACGGGACCCAGTGGCGAATGCGGATGGCATGAGAGGACGTTGTATTTTCGTTGTTTTCTGCAATGATAGGTTAATTGATGGGACGCATTATTTTAATGTAAAGAAAATAAACCAAAGTTGAATCGTTGAAACAAATTTAAAAGAAACCACTCGGTTATTTTAAAAGAGCAGAATTTTTTAATTGCGGAGCTTTAACCACTCCTTTTAAAAATCTATTAGGTTCCTTCGATTATATCAAGTTCACTACGTTCACGGTTTCGCCAAAACCAGTCGTAGCCCTCCGTCATTTCTTATGAATGGTCAGTAGTATTCAAGCTATGTTTGTTTGGCCCTTAGTCAAGACATAGTGATTGGTAGCTGCTGGGGTATTCATTTGTTGCATAGATAGATGAGTTGGTTTGGGACAGTCGTATTACTTTGTTTGGCCCTTAGTCAAGAGTATATACGGGTGGGTTCAAATTAACAAGATAATGATGGGTAGAACTTGACATGTGACTTATGATTTGTTGGCCCTTAGTCAAGGTCATAAGAACATGGGGCAAAAATCCACATCGGAAGTTTTTAAAGAAACTGAAACTTGCTAGTGTTGCATACCATTTGGAGTTTGATGAATGTTGGTAGGATTCCTTCAACATTATCATACGATGATATTTGGATCCCGATCCTACTGTGAGTATATGCTACTTATCAAGAGATTCGTCACTTAACGATCAATGCTATAAACTAAGTAGGTGTCGAGAAAGGTGTCAGCGGGGCTACGCCCCCAGAGAAAAGAGGTTATTTAATTAAGGAACTTCGCGAAAGCGTTGGAAAACCTCCCTCGAAGTACCGACACTAGCCTGGCTGAACGGTTAAGCAAGTATTGTACAGTGAGAATAGTCCTGGCTAATTCTTCTTTTATGGTTTGAGGAAGGATTCGAGAAACAGTGGGAGCCATCCAGTTTAGATAAATTAAAAACCAATCTAAACTTGCAAGAGCATCATGCTAAAGTGTTTTCTTCTCTCTCTCTCATTGCAGCGACCCTGTGACCATGACTAGGTTACATCTAGATAAAAAGTTGACTGAATCTAGCTTATATGACTGGCAAAGGTCTGTCCAGATGTCCATTGCCTATGACAAGCTGGACCACCCTATTACTACTCAAGATCCCACCGTCCCAGGTCCAGTTTCCACCGTCGTGGATATGGATATCCGTCAGACAAGGGAAAAGGATAAAGCGAAAGCCAAGTGCCTCGTGTTGGCTTCAGATGATGGTGTATACCAGAAGCAGCACGAGAAGATGGACTCAGTTTCCATCTTTCTCCATAACAAAGATTTATATGGAGAGCAATCTCATATCGCAAGATATGAGACCTCGAACGAATTAATTCAAGCGAAGTTGGCTGTCGGGTCATCTGTAGGGGACGACGTCCTTACAATGACTAGCTATATTGATGAGCTCAATGTTAGTTATATGTATGCCCTAGAGGCCATTACTATATATAGGATGTATATTGTAGTGGATGCTTGGACATATATAGGGATGACTTTCTTGCTCGATATGATAGTATGCTATCTGGTTACTCTTTTACCTTAACGTGTACACTGATTGTCTCTCCGTTACATGTTGGTAAAGCCCTTAGGATGTGTACTTGACTACCTGGACTATGATGCGGATCATACTAGTGGGGACATGGTAGTCCATAAGTACATCCTTCAAAGTCCCTAGTCGTGGGTGTATCGAGACAGGGCATCGATATACCAGAGTAGACTAGCGTATACCTTCTCGACCCATACAGATAGGCAATGGATGATCCCATATCCATTGGTGTTTGACATCAGAGATGATATACAGGTGCTCAGTGGAGACTGGGTACACTGGAGGGACTCGCCGAGAACTCCCAGATGGTATTATACCTTACGTCAGATGGCAGTTCTCTGGTGACACTGGTACATGTTAGTCTGTAGACCCGAGATCGTCATAGAGTCTTGTGTGATTCCCACTGTGCTTTGATTTCCATCATACCACGTCCAAGAGGGCGTGCAAAAAGATGGCTTTTGGGTACAGTCCCGAATCACATGGAGGCAATGAGCGATAGGAGGGGTTTCGTCTCTCCCGGTATAGGGAGTATATATTGCGCAGTGTTCGATTGGCTATAACAGGAAGTCCTTGGCCAAGGCTGCTTTAGGGATTTACTGGTAAGTGTTACCAGTAGTTTATCGACCCGTTATGAGCCTCATATCGACATGACTTATCGAGTTATTGGGGTCTGACGTTTACCACCCCTAGACGAGATATGCGACATATTAAACGAACAGACCGGACTGTACGGTAGTGTTACTGGTTGGATTCACAGGAGTGTGAGCGGGCTTGCTCATTGATCTTCTGATCGCTCAATATCCAGGTGGCCGTTACGTTTAGCAGACCGCTTGCGGCTTGTGGGTGTTTGATATGATCATCACCTGCTGCCGGCGTATTGACGAGTCTTTAGAGTCCTACACAGGGGTTTCCTGGCTCAAGCGAAACGAAATAGGAGCGCATATGAGATATGTGCGGGACCGAGAATAATTCCAGTATGTGATACTGTATTCTATTCTCGCGATTTGTATCATCGTTCGGTTATATGAGATATAGCCGGGTTACCGAATCAAGTGTTGATTCGATACATTGATACACTTGATATTAGTCGGTTATATGCGATATGACCGGATCGTTAAATCAAGTGTTGATTTAATGATTTAATATATAATTATATATTTGATATATTACTTTACATTAACTAGTATTGGTTCTCTTAAGATTGATTTTCTCACTTGAATGTGCACATTGTTTATATGTGATATATGCAAGTGTACATGTTTGTATCATGCTTGATGATGCAAACAAGTTGTGTGTATGAGACTTGAACCATATCAAGGTTAGATTAGGGTTTACTATTTTCCTAAACAAATAACAAAAGAGTGTGACTTTGGTCAAAGTTATCAAGCTTCATGAAGCAGATAAACGTTGACAAAGTCAACTCTCTTTGTCATCTGTTCAAGATATTAGCTAACCCAACCCTTAACCTTATGCTATGGTTAATTCTCTACATGAGTTAAGCATAAGGGCTTAACTCAACCATGGTGCCATGATTAAAAGGATAAGTGTTCATATTATTCTTTTAATGGAAATGATTCTTTCTTCTTCTTCATCTTCATCAAGCTCACAAAAGCTTGAGAGCTCCAATGGTGCCATGGTAAAAAGAGTGAGAAATCCAATTCTAAAGTGAACCCACTTCCAATTTCTTCATCCTCTACTACTTGCCATGTAGTATAGGGTGTTCTCTTCACAAAGTTTTTGACCAAGTGAAGGAAAAGCTTGAGTTTGAGTCTCCCCGATGTAGATCATCTTCGGCCTCGAAGTCAATGACCTAGCCCGATCATTTCTCCGACGAAACCATTTCTAGAGTCCGGGATCCGATGATCGCAGTGGAGGGACGTCAACACGGAGCTAAAGAAGTGGTGGACTAGATCTACAAAGGTTGTAATCCTTTTCACTTATTAGCAAAGTTGTTTGATAGCTTTACTTTTCGCCTAATCTCCAGTTAACGATCTAGTTTAGGGTTTCTCGGCACCGGAAAATTTTTGTTTGGTATGGTTGATGCCTTGTGGAACCTCTTGAGTGTGCCTAGGAACCCTACAGTGGTATCAGAGCTTAACTAGAGCATTAGGCGATGTGTTAACGAAGTTAAAACCCCGATCGAACCCGAATACCGCAAAATACACCCCTCTCTGTACATTTTTCAAAACTGTGCATTTTTCCTAATTAAAAATATGCAGAAAAATCAGCAGGAGTTTTTAGGAGTTACTGTGAAATTCGAGTGGCTAAATCGACTAAAGCGCGGCGGAACCGCGGCACAAGCTTGGCTTGTGCGGCGGAACCGCGGCACAAGCTTGGCTTGTGCGGCGGTTCCGCGGCCATATTGTCACATTACGTTTTGAAATTTGCACAGTAATTCCTATATTTTAGTGCTGTATTTTCTGGGAATTTTTAAATTCTACTCAAGAGTTGAGTTTTCTAGGTTGTATTGGGGACTCGGTGTTTCGATCGGGATGTTTAACTTCGTCTATAGGTTTTTCCGGATTATTTTAGAATATGTTAAAAAGGTTCGACCGGATATAAATACCCACTTTTTCCCCTGTCGGGAAATTTCCAATTGTTGGATCTTTCCGTGGTTTAATAACGTTCTAAGTAGTGCAAGTAACGTGATGGACCCTCTAGAAGACAACAAACCTTAACTCGATTATGTGACCGTCTTGAACTGCCCTTTGAACCTTCGGGTTTGGGGCAGTACGGCGTGCCACATGTGAGGCGTTGGCTTGACCCTTCTACAGCTGGACCGTTGGTACTGTGGCATGAAGTGAATGTTTTTAAACTTATTTCAAGTGTTGAGCTGTTTCGGGAAAATTTGGGTGTTTGATTGTTCGATCGGAAAGTTTAACATTTTCTGTTTATCTGGAATGTGATACAATATTTGGAAAATTTGGGTGTTTGATTGTTCGATTGAAAAGTGTTTTCGATATAGAGACTAAAATGCGAGGTTTATAATTGTTAGGCATGTGATGTCTAAGAAATTCATTTGGTCAGGCATGCGATGTCTGAGGAGATTGCGGATTCCAACTGTTGTAGTTTTACACTTTCTTTTCTGTGACCGTAAGTGTAATATGTGATATCGCCGGTTTCATTGCTATATGTCAACGACAATTGGGATGCGCATATTTACTTACGTTGATGACATGTGATGTTATGTGTTGCTGGATATGTTATATTGGATCGTCGCGTTTTGAATAGCCGGGGGTTTTATGTGAGATGAGAGTTTTTATTTTCATTCATGTAAAAACTTGTATGTAATATTCTTTTATTGGGGCACTTCCAGGTTGCGGAAGATGTCACCTTTTGTATATTATTTACTTTTCCGCACTAGGATAGACCCAAGGAGGAGAGCACAAGTAACCGGGTTCTGGAGTCCAGTGGGAGACCAACTCGAGGAGTCGAGTCCGGGTCTCCTAACTCCAGAATTGGTAGGGTTGCTTGACGCTCTCGTAGGGGTCTAGGGGTATGGGTTTGGCTATTCATCGCGACCGTGGAATCCGTGTTTTATACAGGCTCGTATTGAAAACACGGACGTCCTAGTATATCCAATATTTCATATGATTCTTCTGCTGCGATATCTGTGATATGATCATTTGATGTTCTGTGATAAATACTGTATATAGTATATATGATATATTATATAGATGTTACTTATGTTTTGCACTCGCGCTAGCCCTGCCCCGCTCTGTCGTTAGTTACCTAACCTAACGGTGCACGAGGGGACATCGAGGCGAATGCGGATGGCATAAGTGTACGTCGTATTTATCTGTGATGTTTAGGTGATTTAATTAATGGGACATTCATTAATGAGATTAATGAAAGAAAATAAACCTAAAAGATGTTGTGGAATCGAATTTCAAAATAAAACAAGTAGTTACAGTTCTTGCTTTGCATCGCGGTGTTCCTTGTAGAACATCCTGCACCTTATTCGATAAGGAAAGGACCGAGATCCCTTCGCCGGGAGTGACTCCTTTAGCAATAACTGGCAGATGCTACAACCCTCGGTTTGTCTTTTGATTGCTTCTATAGTTTCTGCTTTGCATAGCGGTATATATGATATATCCTGCACCTTATTCGATGAGGAAAGGGCCGACGATCCCTTCACCGGGAGTGACCCCTTTTGCAAAACTAGAAAAGCCTAAAAACACTCCATTTAAAAACCATTTGGTTCCGCAACGAGATCAAGTTCAAAGCGTTAAAGGTTTTCTTAAAAACCATTCGCAACCCTCCATCATTTTAGGAAGTAGAGTACTTAGTATTCGTGCTGCGTTTGTCGACCATAGCCGAGGCGTAGTGTACGGTAGCTAAGTGATGTCTTCCTGCACCGCATATGATGCGATTAGTTAGGACAGTCATGTGGCTTTGTTGACCTTAGCCAAGGGTCATGTGGGTGGGTCTAATTAATCACGAAATGACGGGTAGAACTTGACTAGTGCTTATGATTTGTTGACCTTAACCAAGGTCATAAGTGCTAGGGGTAAAAACCACTATCGGGAGTTTCAAGTGTTGAAATTTGCAATGAGATTGTATACCTTCTATGAGATAGTTGGATCCCGATACCCACTGCGAGTAATTGTTACTCCTGGGAGAGTTTTACACATTACAATTAGCCGATCTAGTAGTGTCTAGAAAGGTGACAATGGGGTTACGCCTCTGGGAAAACGAGGTTTACATTAATTAGGTTCGTGCGAAAGCACGGGGGACCTCCCTCAAAGTACCGACACTTGCCTGGCTGAAAGATTGGAGAACTTGTAGCGTGTAATTAATCCCGGCTAGTCTTTCCTTTTAGGGTTTGAAGGAAGATTTGATAAAAACAGTGGGAGCCATCCTGATTAGATAAAATAATAACCAATCTGATCTTGCAAGAGCGCACGCAGAGTGTTTTCTTCTCTCTCTCTTCTGGTAGCAACCATATCACGCCTTAATCAAGATAATAAAACGGATATATTGACCGAACCCGCTTGTTATACTGAGCTGGGGATCGTTGGTCCCGCTCCAACTTATAATTGTTATAAGACAGAGCAGGAATTAGGGGAATACCAGATTTCCCGTGCCGCCCAAACGAAGAAAGTGCATGTTGATGCATCATCTTCGGGTGTGTTCGTTACACAGAACTGTTTCTCAGTATCCTTTACGTCCTGGGTATGTGATACCAGATCAGGATCCCACATATGTAATTTGTTACATGAGCTACAGAAAGGTAGAGAACTGAGAACGGGTGATAAGTTTCATGAGGCAGAAAACGGTGCAAGTGTTGCAGCCAAGTCTGTTGGTCACTGTCACCCTGTATTACCAGAATACATTGATTCTGAACAAATGTTAATAGATACCGAACCTGATATACAAAATCATATCAATTTCTTTATTTGTAAAGAAGGATATAATTTTGTATTGTTGGATAATGTTTTGAACATTTCCTATATCAAAGGTTGATCGGTTCAGGCACGTTATCTAAAAGCATTGACGTTCTAAATCAAATTACAGTTCTTAGCATACAGAACACACACAAGAGGAAGAGTTCAGAAATGAACGAATCCTTCTTGAGGTATTGTAGACTAGGTCATATCAATGCGACCCGACTGGCTGAAATTACATTTAGATGCATATTTAAATTAGTTTGAATTTACATCTTGTGAAACTTGCCAGTCATGTCACAGAGATAAGATGACCATAGCTCTGTTTATTGGAAACAGAGAAAGAGTTAGTGAACTCTTGGGATTGATACATGCTGATGTATGAAGGTCCCCTGTCTACACATACCAAGACCGGTTCTTTGTACTTCATTACATTCTCTGATAATATCTCAAGATTCAGACATATGTTCCTGTTGAAACACAAGTCCGAACCTTTTGAGATATTCACAGAATATAAGTTAGAACTAGAGAACCAAAATATGGGTAAAAGTATTATGTCCTTTGATGTGATCAAGGAGGAGAATACTTGAGCACGGAATTCCTGGATTATTCTAAATGAGAATGAGATTCTCTCTCAGCATTACTCCTCCGTATACACCATAGTACGATGGTATATCGGGGCGGAGCAATAACACCCTATGTGATATGGTGTGCTCTATGATGAGTACTACTGAGTTTCCTATTTCCTTTTAGGGAGTTATGCACTTATGAAGTTGCATACCTATTGAATAGGGTTCCGATCAAATCAGATGCCTACCATTTCATATGAGATATTGAAAGGGAAGAGCCCATCTCTTAAGTCAGTTAAGATTTGGGGTTGTCTGGCCTATGTCTAAAAGCAAAATCCGGACAAGCTCGAGGCAAAGTCAGATCTGTAGAAGTTTGTTGGATATCCCAAGCATACGCAAGGGAATATCTTCTATCTAACCGAGGAACAAAAATGTTTTGTTACTCAGCATGCCACCTTTGTGAAAGGGAATTTCTTGTGAAGAAATTATTGGTCATGAGGTAGAACTGGAAATGTTCCAGCTATACAAACTACAGCTGATGATTTGGTAGAACCAAAAGATTCAATAGAAACCAACGAACCTCAGCCTCTCCGCCGATCTAGTAGGGTTCCTCACCCACCTGAGAGATACTTCAGTTTCTCTATGACAGTGGGAGCGAGGATTGCATCATGAGATGATGACCCAACTAGTTTCAAGCTGGCCATCAGGAGTGAGACTCTGTAAGAATGGCTGGATGCTTAGCAATCTGAGATGGAATCCTTATACACCAACAAAGTATGGACTTTGGTTGCTTTATCTGAAGGGTTAAATCCCCATCAGGAGCAAGTATATCTTGAGAAGAT
Source organism: Agapanthus africanus (assembly GCA_030015575.1). NCBI lineage: Eukaryota > Viridiplantae > Streptophyta > Magnoliopsida > Asparagales > Amaryllidaceae > Agapanthus > Agapanthus africanus. The sequence goes on along the minus strand of JASDDO010000026.1, from coordinate 176,152,303 downwards.
TACTTGGTGTACATGGAAAAGTTGAGACTTTCAAAGCTAGAATCGTTAAAGGTTTGCATCATAGACTAGTTGTAGCTAATGATGAAACCTTTTCTGGGGCATATGCTTAAGTCCATCCAGATCCTACTTGCCACGGCTGCATACCACGATTACGATATCTGGCGGTTGGGTGTCATGACTGCTTTTTCTAAATAATGATTTAGAAGACAGAGTCTATAAGTACACAGTCAGAGGGCTTCGTAGACAGTGGGAGCAGCGGAAACGTGTGCAAGATGTTTTATGTGATAAAGCAGGCATCGCGGAGTAGGAACATCTGTTTTGATGTGGTAGTCAAAGAGTTTGACATCATCAAAATGGTAGATGAACCTTGTATATACAAAAAGGTAGTAGGGAGTATGGTGGTGATCCTCGTAGAGTACGTAGATGACATACTCTTGATAGGGAAGGAGTTTCCTATGCTACGCTCGATCAATCTCCGCTTATCGCAAGGATTCTCCATATAGGATCAAAATGATACCTACTAAATCCGGGGTTTTGGATCTATGAGATAGATCTAAATGGATGTTAGGATACTCACTAGTTGTAGTGAGATGGTATCAATCGATCCTGGGGAGAATCACTGGAAAGGTTCCAGGGTGATAAGGACGACTGAATGTCAGTCGCAGGCATTGTCTTTACCCTCAGTGAAGGGACGGTATGTTGGAAGAGTTCCAAGCTAGATACCGTGACATACTTGACGATTAAAGGCGAGATACATCGTTACCAAAGATACTACCAAAGAAGAAGTCTGGGTGTATATTAGTTCATGAGATGAACTTTGTTCCTACCATTGTGTGACAATGGAGTTGTGGCTTATGCCAAGGAACGCCCGTCCCATTAGTGATCAAGACATATTCTTAGGCAGTATCACCTGATCGTGGAGATGGTTGATCTCCAGGGGATCGAGGTTAGGAGAGTAGACTCAAAGGACAACACGGCGGATCCACTCACAAAGGCCTTTTCCCAGAGAGAGACTATTATGGAATGGTTGTGTATGAGATACTACAACCACTGCTATCAGATAGCCCTAGTGCAAGTGGGAGATTGTTAGTTATATGTATGCCCTAGAGGCCATTACTATACATAGGATGTATATTGTAGTGGATGCTTGGACATATATAGGGATGACTTTCTTGCTCGATATGATAGTATGCTATCTGGTTACTCTTTTACCTTAACGTGTACACTGATTGTCTCTCCGTTACATGTTGGTAAAGCCCTTAGGATGTGTACTTGACTACCTGGACTATGATGCGGATCATACTAGTGGGGACATGGTAGTCCATAAGTACATCCTTCAAAGTCTCTAGTCGTGGGTGTATCGAGACAGGGCATCGATATACCAGAGTAGACTAGCGTATACCTTCTCGACCCATACAGATGGGCGATGGATGATCCCATATCCATTGGTGTTTGACATCAGAGATGATATACGGGTGCTCAGTGGAGACTGGGTACACTGGACGGACTCGCCGAGAACTCCCAGATGGTATTATTCCTTACGTCAGATGGCAGTTCTCTGGTGACACTGGTACAGGTTAGTCTGTAAACCCGAGATCGTCATAGAGTCTTGTGTGATTCCCACTGTGCTTTGATTTCCATCATACCACGTCCAAGAAGGCGTGCAAAAAGGTGGCTTTTGGGTACAGTCCCGAATCACATGGAGGCAATGAGCGATAGGAGGGGTTTCGTCTCTCCCGGTATAGGGAGTTGATGTTGCGCAGTGTTCGATTGGCTATAACAGGAAGTCCTTGGCCAAGGCTCCTTTAGGGATTTACTGGTAAGTGTTACCAGTAGTTTCTCGACCCGTTATGAGCCTCATATCGACATGAATTATCGAGTTATTGGGGTCTGACGCTTACCACCCCTAGACGAGATATGCGACATATCAAACGAACAGACCGGACTGTACGGTAGTGTTACTGGTTGGATTCACAGGAGTGTGAGCGGGCTTGCTCATTGATCTTCTGATCGCTCAATACCCGGGTGGCCGTTACGTTTAGCAGACCGCTTGCGTCTTGTAGGTGTTTGATATGATCATCACCTGCTGCCGGCGTATTGACGAGTCTTTAAAGTCCTACACAGGGGTTTCCTGGCTCAAGCGAAACGAAATAAGAGCGCATATGAGATATGTGCGGGACCGAGAATAATACCAGTATGTGATACTGTATTCTATTCTCGCGATTTGTATCATCGATCGGTTATATGAGATATAGCCGGGTTACCGAATCAAGTGTTGATTCGATACATTGATACATTTGATATTAGTCGGTTATATGCGATATGACCGGATCGTTAAATCAAGTGTTGATTTAATGATTTAATGTATAATTATATATTTGATATATTACTTTACATTAACTAGTATTGGTTCACTTAAGATTGATTTTCTCACTTGAATGTGCACATTGTTTATATGTGATATATGCAAGTGTACATATTTGTATCATGCTTGATGATGCAAACAAGTTGTGTGTATGAGACTTGAACCATATCAAGGTTAGATTAGGGTTTACTATTTTTCTAAACAAATAACAAAAGAGTGTGACTTTGGTCAAAGTTATCAAGCTTCATGAAGCTTGATAAACATTGTCAAAGTCAAGTCTCTTTGTCATTTGTTCAAGATATTAGCTAACCCAACTCTTAACCTTATGCTATGGTTAATTCTCTACATGAGTTAAGCATGAGGGCTTAACTCAACCATGGTGCCATGATTAAAAGGATAAGTGTTCATATTATTCTTTTAATTGAAATGATTCTTTCTTCTTCTTCATCTTCATCAAGCTCACAAAAGCTTGAGAGCTCCAATGGTGCCATGGTAAAAAGAGTGAGAAATCCAATTCTAAAGTGAACCCACTTCTTATTTATTCATCCTCTACTACTTTCCACGTAGTATAGGGTGTTCTCTTCACAAGGTTTTTGACCAAGTGAAGGAAAAGCTTGAGTTTGAGTCTCCCCGACGTAGATCATCTTCGGCCTCGAAGTCAATGACCTAGCCCGATCATTTCTCCGACGAAACCATTTCTAGAGTCCGGGATCCGATGATCACAGCGGAGGGACGTCAACACGGAGCTAAAGAAGTGGTGGACCAGATCTACAAAGGTTGTAATCCCTTTCACTTATTAGCAAAGTTGTTTGCTAGCCTTACTTTTCGCCTAATCTCTAGTTAACGATCTAGTTTAAGGTTTCTCGGCACCGGAAAATTTTTGTTTGGCATGGTTGATGCCTTGTGGAACCTCTTGAGTGTGCCTAGGAACCCTACACTCAAGGACCTGGAGACCACGTTGGGAAACAGGTCATATGTTGACTTATTTCCACAGTCCCTACCCTCTACTTACACCCTGAAAGAAACCAGGGAGACACAAGCTCTGCTTAATGGGGGACCTTCTTCTTCTACATCCAGGACGAAAGCAAAGGGTGAAAAGAAGAAGACCTCTACAAAGCCGATATACGGTGTCAGGAAAGTAGGAGGAAAGGGAAGAGCAAAAGTTTTGGGACTTGGTGTAGGTAAGGAAGGATGTTCCTATTGTTATGGGAACGGGCATTGGCAGAAGGATTGCAGGGCTTTGGAAGCCAGTAGCCAGGATACGAAGTATGTTGTGGCTTCGGCCTCAAGTGTGTTTGTAATTGAGAACTGTTTGTCAATTAACTCTACTTCCTGGGTACTAGATACCGGAGCAGGATCTCATATCTGTAATTCATTACATGCTTTGAGAAACCGTAGAGTTATAAGGGTAGGTGATTTGTCTCTCAGAGTTGCAAACGGAATGAGCGTGGACGCTGAATCCGTGGGAGAATATCGCCTAAGTTTGACAAGTGGGCAGATATTGATTCTACGTAACTGTTTGTATGTACCTAGTTTGACTTGTAATATCATATCAGTGTCCTCACTTTCGAAAGAGGGATATGATTTTACATTCGTAAGCGATGTAGTTCACATCCACCTAAATCAAGTTCTGATTGGGTCTGGTACATTAGATGACGGTATATACGTATTGAGTCAAGCTCAGGTTTTCAATGTCCAGAACACACTTAAAAGAAAGTCTCCAGAAATAAATCAGGTTTTCTTTTGGCATTGTAGACTAGGTCACATCAATGAAACACGGTTGACGAAGTTACATAGAGAAGGATGTTTGAATCCGTTCGAATATCAATCTTATGCTACTTGTGAATCTTGTCTCATGGGAAAGATGACAAAGACTCCGTTTACTGGACACGGAGTAAGAGCGAGCGAGCTCTTGGGACTCGTACACAGTGACGTGTGAGGTCCAATGTCTACACATGCGCGAGGTGGTTATTCCTACTTCATTACTTTTACGGATGATTTCTCTAGGTATGGACATATCTTCTTGATGAAGCATAAATCCGAGGCCTTTGAGAAATTCCGGGAATACAAGAGTGAAGTGGAAAACCAAACAAGCAAAAGTATCAAGACACTGAGATCTGATCGAGGTGGTGAATACTTAAGTGCCGAGTTCCTGGGTTACTTAAAAGAGAATGGAATTCTCTCTCAGCTTACTCCTCCATACACACCACAACACAACGGTGTATCGGAAAGGAGGAATCGAACCCTATTGGATATGGTCCGTTCCATGATGAGTAAGGCTGAGTTACCGCGATCTTTCTGGGGTTATGCACTAGAATCAGCTGCATATCTTTTGAACCAGGTTCCAACCAAGACTGTGCCTACCACACCATATCAGATGTGGAGTGGGAAGAAACCCTGTCTTAAACATTTTAGGACATGGGGATGTCCAGCTTTTGTAAAAAAGCAGCATGCGGACAAGCTCGAGGCATGCTCAGTACAGTGTAAGTTTATGGGATATCCAAATAACTCCAAGGGATATTATTTCTATTACGCAGAGGAACAAAAGGTTTTTGTTTCTCGTCATGCCCACTTCTTAGAAACTGAATTTTTAGAAAATCAGAAGAGTGGGAGCGCGGTAAAACTGGAAGAAATTCCAGAACCACAAGCTATTACTGAAAGTTTGGTAGAACCAGAAGTTTCAGAAGAAAGGGACGTACCAGCACCTATCCGCAGAAGTAGTAGGCAGTCTCATCCGTCCGAGAGATACTACGGTTTTCTCATAGACGGGGATCGAGAAGACTGCATCATTGATAATGATGACCCTACTAGCTTCCAGCAAGCCATTCAGCGCGGCGACTCGGTAAAATGGCTGGATGCAATGCGGACCGAAATGGAGTCCATGTACACTAACAAATTATGGACTTTGGACATTGCTCCAGATGGGGTAAAACCCGTAGGATGCAAGTGGATCTTTAGAAAGAAGATTGGTGTAGATGGACAGGTTGAAACCTATAAGGCTAGACTTGTTGCAAAGGGATTTCCTCAAAGACCTGGTTTGGACTATGATGAAACCTTTTCTCCAGTGGCTATGCTCAAATCCATTCGGGTCCTTCTTACCATTGCTGCCTTCCACGATTATGATATCTGGCAGATGGACGTAAAGACGGCCTTTCTAAATGGAAATTTGGAAGAGTGCGTCTATATGGATCAGCCAGAGGGATTCATTCAGAGTGGGAGCAGCGGTAAAGTGTGCAAGTTGCTTAAGTCCATTTATGGACTAAAACAGGTATCGCGGAGTTGGAACATCTGTTTTGATGATACTGTCAAAGAATTCGACTTTATCAAGAATCCAGATGAACCATGCATATACAGTAAGATGGTAGGGAGAGTTGTAGTATTCCTCGTCTTGTACGTGGATGACATTCTCCTAATAGGAAATGATATTCCTATGCTACAGTCAGTCAAAAGATTCTTGTCACAGAAGTTCTCCATGAAGGACCTGGGTGATGCCATCTACATTCTGGGGATCCAGATCTATCGTGATAGATCAAAGAGGATGTTGGAACTCTCGCAGTCCAGGTACATAGACACCATATTGAAAAGATTCAGTATGGAAGATTCTAAGCGCGGTAACCTACCGGCTTGTCACGGAATCACCCTCTCCAAAGAGATGTCTCCCAAGACTGATTTGGAAAGGGATCACATGTCGATTATACCCTACGCTTCTGCGGTAGGCTCTATAATGTATGCGATGTTATGTACCAGACCAGATGTAGCATACGCATTGAGCATTGTAAGCCGGTATCAGGCAAACCCAGGGGAGAAGCACTGGATAGCAGTAAAGAACATTCTCAAGTACCTGAGGAGGACTAAGGAGATGTTCTTGGTGTATGGCGAAAAAGACCTCCAGATCGAGACCTTTGCTGGTTCCAGCTTCCAGAGTGACAAGGATGACTCCAAGTCCATGTTGGGTTATGTCTTTACCCTCAATGGAGGGACGGTCTGTTGGAAGAGTTCCAAGCAGGAGACCGTTGCTGACTCAACAATGGAAGCGGAGTACATAGCAGCTTGCGATGCCGCAAAAGAAGCTGTCTGGATGAAGAATTTCCTCACAGAACTTCAGGTGGTGTCACGCCCCGCTTCCCAGAGTACGCTAAAATGGGCACGTGACATAGCCAACCATGCTACCTGTGGGTAGGAAGTATCCATCCACAGTCACATTACGGCTGTAGAGATATCAAGAACAAAAATAAAACTATCTAAAACATGTCCATAATCCAAGATAATTTGAGTCAAGAATAATAAAATGCGGAAGCGAAAGATCTAATACAAATAACTGGAATGTATGTCCCATAATGCGGGCTCACATCAGGAATAAAAATGCAGGAAAGAAAAACTAACTACTGCTGACACTCACAGCTCAGCCTGTCGGCTGAAGTACTCCTGCTCGGACTGCGACAGTGGTACAGAATCTGGGCCATGCAAAACCCAGACGTCAGCGCATCAAGTCATCAAGTAATAATCATAATAAACAGGGTAACAGGCAATGCGAATATAAACATGAATAAAGCAAGGGTAACAATAATATGAATCCGGGCAGTGCAGGGTAGTGTGCAGTGGGTAAACTAAACTGTTCTTTTAGGTTTTCTGTCCTAAAGTCTTCGAAACCAAATTGATGAATCATCGATGTAACTCAATAGTATCCCGTGCATGCCCGGGACCACGGTCTACAGACTCTCGGGCTGAAACCGAGACGTGCCGCTAGGCACTAACAGGAAAGGAGTACAGACCAACGATGTCAGCAGCATCGTCACGAGGCGGGCCTAGCCTCTAAAACTGATCAGAACAAGTAGTGAACTGTTGAGTTACAAGTCAGGTTTCACCTTTGATTTCCCCATACCCCCAAGCTATATGTGTATGTCAAGTCAGGTATCCCGTAATCAAGAAACTAATGCCAACACAAGATCAGGTAAACAGGTTTGTCTGGATAGACAACAGGAACGGTCCATGAGGACTACATGTCAGGTTTGTTGGCATTAGACACAAGATCAGGTAACGGGTCAGGTCATGGTACATCAAGTCAAGTCAAGCAGTATACGGTACCATGTCGGGTCTATCAATATGTATGTACCAAGTCAGGTCAAGATGTAAACAATATCATAGGTGTGCTCATACTCAGTTACATAATCAAGCATGGTTAACAACATGATCTAAGCAATGAATTAAGCAATAGGCAGATTCACTATTAGCAGTACAGTTATCAGTTGTGTTTTCAGAGATGATTTCAACAACATAAGAATACAGTATGACCATTTTGGCCGTTAAATCATGTTAAACAGTTTAAGAATTTCATGGATGCAATGTTATATGTATATATAGGTTCCACGGATGAAATCACAGTTTATGCAGGTTAAATGTACACGAGTGTCCGAATGAAGTAAAACGATAGATAAGGTGCCGTAGGCTACATCATCAGTGAAAGTGTAATTAAAATATGTAAATATGATTATTAGGTTCAATTGCAAACCGTAGGTTCCAAGTTTGAAGGATAAAATGATATATACAATATTGAACACGAAAATGGGAAATGATCGTATTAAAGTTAAAGCTACAGGTTTAGGGTGTCATTAATGTGTATGTAAATATTATTTAGCATGTAGCAAGGGGTACTTGCCTCGACGGGTCGCGAATCGGGAAAACGGAACGTAAAACGTCGGGGGGGAAAACCCGCGACGGGCGCACGGTTTACGGAATGAACCCAAACGACGAACAGTGGAACCACACAGATCAGAGTACCTCGCTGGATTGTCGGGACACGTCGCCGGTATGGCCGGATTCTGGCGAACCCCAAAACAGCGAATCTATAATTTTCAAAAATTCAAGAAACGACACAGGAAGAATTTAGAAGAGAGAAGAGAAGGAGGATGGAGAAAAGGGGGCTCATGCGGATCTGTGGAGGGATGGTGATCGCCGATCATGTCGACGGAGCTCCAGCGGTCGGCCTACGACGACAGCGAGAAAATTTCCAGATCAAGAAACCAGAACAGAGAAGGAAGAAGAAGAAAGCAGAAGGTGAGGGGATGTGAAGCTCACCGAGGGGGTGCTTGCGAGGCCGGGGGCGGATCGAGATCGCCGGCGGCGATCCCACGAGGTGTAAGCGGTGTGCAGACGGTGTGCAGGTGCTCGGGAATGAGGGGAGAGGAGGAAGGAGGTGCAGTGGATCGGTCGAGGGCGAGGATACGACGAGTCCGGTGGTGATGGCGTCGGCGTTGGGGCTGCGGCGGCGAGGGGCACGGTGGCTAGGGTTTACGTGGGGTTGGGTTCTCGTTCTGTGAAGGGAAAAGAAAAGAGAAGAAGATAGAATATATAGGGGGGAGAGAGAGAGAGACGGGGGAGAGATATAGAGAGAGACGGGGGAGAGAGAGATACGAGGAGTGGGGCCCACGGGATTAAAGAGAGATATGATTGGCTGGGATTGAATATTGTGGGGGTTAGAAAAATAATTAAAGATTTAGAAAGAAAGGAAAAATATTATACGGTTAAATAAATTATATATGATGGTTTTAAAAAAATATATAGAAATTGGGATTTTAGCGCAAACTAAAATATTTTCAAATTGCGTCCGGGTCGGGTCCAAAAATTTGAAATTGAAATAAGAAAATTTTAGGCGGGATCCAAAATTTAAAATGAAGTGTTTTACAATCAAAAAGCATACCCCCAAAACGGACATACGTACGTGCGCGTAGCCGTCCAAACTCGCCCGTTTCACTGAACGGGACGAGAACACGATGCACGAACGCTACAACGGGGCTAGGGGTATCAAGCAGGCCAAGACGAATATGTTTTTAATTTTATTTTAGATGCCTTAAATTGTTATATGCAGAAATGAATTGACGGGGTAAAATTACAATAAGTAACAATCAAGCAAGATAAATGAAGTAAGTGCCACACTACGTTCAAACGGTAACTGAAATTAGTAGCATTGGGCTCGGGTGTTACATTATACCCAACTACAAAAAGAATTCCGTCCTCGAAATTCCAAGAATACAATGATAGACAACAAATAACTATAAGAAGAGATGAGGAAACTTCTGCCGGATTTCATCTTCTCGTCCTCAAGTGGACTCTCCATGCGAGCGATTTCCCCAAGAAACAAGCACAAGAGGGATCACCTTGTTCTTAAGAACCTTTTCCCTTCGATCCACGATTTCAATCAGTCGCTCCTCAAAAGTCAAGTCTTCTCATACTGTTAGCTCCGAATGATCCAATACGTGCGTTTCATCTCGAACATACCTACGGAGTTACGATACGTGAAACACATCGTGCACGTTCGCCAAGGACTGCGGTAACGCCAAACGATACGCTACCTCACCAACACGCTCCAGGATCTCAAAGGGTCCAACGAATAGAGGACTGAGCTTTCCTCGACTTCCAAAACGAATCACCCCTCTAGTCGGTGATATCTTCAAGAATACCAAATCACCCACGGCGAACTCTAGAGGTCTTCTCGACATATCTGCCCAACTCTTCCGTCTGTCTTGTGCTGCCTTCATATGATTTCTGATAGTGTTAACCTTCTCAACTGTCTGCACAACCAAATCTGGTCCCAATAATCTTCGTTCACCGACATCATCCCAACAAACAGGTGAACGACATTTACGACCATATAAAGCTTCAAATGGAGCCATCTGGATAGTTTCCTGAAAACTGTTGTTGTAAGAAAACTCCACCAAATGTAGATGATCCTCCCATGAACCCTTGAAGTCCAATATGCATGTTCTCAACATATCTTCAAGAGTTTGGATTGTTCTCTCCGACTGACCATCAGTTTGAGGATGATAAGCTGTGCTAAACTTCAATCGAGTCCCCAAACTTTCCTGTAGACTCCGCCAAAAGTGTGATAAGAACCGAGTGTCCCGATCGGACACGATGCTCACCGGTACTCTATGCAATCTTATAATCTCATGCATGTACCGCTCCGCCAAAGTTTCTGTTGATTGACCAACCCGAAAAGGAATAAAGTGAGCTGCCTTGGTCAATCGATCAACAATCACCCATACTGCATTGTTGCCTTTTGGACTCCGCGGTAAAGCCGTCACGAAATCCATGGTTATATGTTCCCACTTCCACTGAGGAATCGGAAGTGGTTGCAATAAACCAGCAACCCTTTGATATTCAGCCTTAACTTGCTGACACACCAAGCACTTTGCCACAAAGCGAGCAATCTCCCGTTTCATACCTTCCCACCAGAAATGCTGTCGAATATCTCGGTACATCTTTGTGCCTCCTGGGTGTACAGAATAAGCTGAACTGTGTGCTTCTTTCATAAGCTCTTCACGAATATCTCCCTTTGGCACACACAAACGGTTACCATATCTCAACGAACCATCTTCGTAGATCAATAAATCCGTTCGTAGTCCGGCTTCAACCTGTTCTCGAAACTTTTGCAGTCTAGGATCCTGTGATTGTGCTGCTTTAATATTCTCGATCAACGATGAATGTAGTTGCAGCTGCATCAACTGTCCCGTAGAACGCGGTAGCATAACCTCCAAGTCAAATCTTCGAAAATCTTCAACAAGCTCCTTCTGCGTAGTTAACACCTGAATTGCTGGTAACCGACTAAGCGCATCCGGCATGACATTAACCTTCCCCGGATGGTACTTAAGATCAAGATCGTAGTCAGCCATCAGCTCCAACCATCTACGTTGCCTCATATTAAGCTCCTTCTGAGTGAACACATACTTCAAGCTCTTATGATCAGTAAAAATTTCGACTCTTTCTCCCAAAAGGTAGTGTCTCCAAATCTTTAAGGAGAAAATCACAGCCGCAAGCTCCAAGTCATGCGTTGGGTAATTCTTCTCATGGGTCTTTAACTGTCTCGATGTGTACGCTACAACCTTCCCATGCTGCATCAAAACACATCCCAGTCCTTTCCCAGATGCGTCGCTGTGAATCACCAATCCTCCGGAATTGTCTGGCACGGTCAGAATAGGGGCGGTTATCAACTTCTGTTTCAACGTCTCAAAAGCTAACGCACACTTATCCGTCCATACAAAAGGTACCTCCTTGCGCGTAAGCTTGGTCAACGGCTCTGCCAGATGAGCAAAGTTCTCCACAAATCTTCTGTAGTATCCGGCCAATCCAAGGAAACTTCTTATCTCAGCAACATTCTTTGGAATTGGCCAATCAAGAACTGCTGCAATCTTTTCGGGATCGACGGCAATTCCATCGCCAGACACAACATGCCCCAAAAACTTTACTTCCTCCAGCCAAAACTCGCACTTACTCATCTTCGTATATAACTTCTCTTGTCTCAACGTTTGCAGTGCGATCTTCAAATGCTCAGCATGCTCTTCAAAACTCTTTGAGTAAACCAGAATATCGTCAATGAACACCACAATAAACTGATCCAAGAATGGTGAAAAGATTCGGTTCATCAAGTCCATGAATACTGCAGGTGCATTCGTTACTCCGAAGGGCATCACTAAGTATTCGTAATGTCCATACCGAGTTCGGAACGCTGTCTTGCAAATATCTTCTGCTTTCACTCGGACCTGATGATATCCGGATCGCAAATCCAGCTTCGAGAATACCTTCGCGCCACTAAGCTGCTCAAAAAGTTCGCCAATACGAGGGATCGGGTACTTGTTCTTAATAGTCACCCGGTTTAATTCTCGATAGTCGATGCACATCCTTCTTGTGCCATCCTTCTTCTTTACTAGAAGAACTGGAGCTCCCCAAGGCGAGTTACTGCTTCGAATCCAACCCTTCTCAAGCAATTCAACAACCTGTTTCTTGACTTCTTCCAACTCTACTGGTGCCATTGGATAATATGCTTTGGATACTGGCGCTGCACCAGGAATAAGATCAATTGCGAACTCCACGTCTCGCTTCGGCGGTAATCTCGATATATCTTCAAATACGTCCATAAAATCGCGAACAACAGCCGGCTCTTCACTTTTATCAACCTCCATTGATGCAAGAATATTGTTTGTCGGACTAGCCCTAAACTCGACTGGCCCGACAGAACTGCTTCCTCCAGTGAAGCTAAACTCGGGATGTCCGGGAATCTGGAAAATTACTTTCCTTACCCTACAATCAATGTGAGCGTGGAAAGTGCCAAGAAAATCCATTCCTAAGACGACCTCGTAGCTGCCCGTATCAATCACCAAGAAATTCGCAAAAAGCTCCCGTCCGCACACAACAACTGTACAATCTTTACATTCCCTACTAGCTATGATTTTCCCATTCCCAGTGTGTATGTCCCAGAAACTAGACAGGGTCGTGTAGTCAATCGAGTGTGTAGTTAAAAACTTGGATGACATAAAACAATGGAATGCACCAAAATCAAATAACGTTAATGCGGGAAAACCATGAACGAGTAGAGTACCTGAAACAACTTCTCCTGACGCCTTAGCTTCTTCAGCTGTCAAGGTAAAAGCTCGAGCCTGATTAGGTCCTTGAGTCAGTTGTTTCTGTGCCTGGAACGGTCTCTGCGGAGGCTTCTGAAAATCATCCCTTGTACGAAGCTTCGACGGACATGAGTCAATAGTGTGATCTGCCGCTCCACAAACTAAACAGAGTCCTTGCATCCTGCGACACTCCCTTTGCAAATGTCCGGGTAAGTGGCAATAGCTGCAGACCACGTGCTTCTTCTGATCAACGACAGCAGGCTTCTTCATCGGTGCTACGCCTCGACGGTCCACTGGAATACCTCTGCGACCATGAGCTCGGTTTGGTACAAATGCTGGCTTCCTTACCGCAACTGCTGTCTGCTGCAAACTCCCCTTCATCCCAGATAAACTCTGCTACTCTCGGGCTGCCGCAAGTACTTGTGAGAAAGTGGTCAAACCCAGGGAGACAATCTGCCTCTGGATGTCCACGTCCAAGCTGCGCATGAACCTCCGTGCCCTGTCTGCATCGTTGGCAACTAAAAGTCCAGCGAATCTGCTGAGTCTTGTCCATTCTGCTGCATGCACATCCACTGGTGTTCCATTCTGCTTTAGCCCGATGAATTTCTCTTCCATTTCCTCCCGTGCAGTCTGCGGGAAGAACTTCTCTAAGAAACTCTTTGAAAAATCCGCCAACTTGATCAGCTTGGTCAAGCGGGTCTCCTCCACAAGCCACCATTCTCGGGCGTAGTCCACTAACTGAATACGCACCACATCAACTCTTTTATCATCTAGAATCTGGGCCGCAATAAGTAAATTCTCCGTATCAACCAGCCACTGTTCCGCTGACAACGGCTCCTCCAAACCAGTAAATGTAGACGGACCCAAACGCCTGAAATCTGCTACGGTCCCTACTCGATCAACTGGTTTAGCTCCAACATTGTTCACAGACTGCTGAACGCTCTGTAAACCTTCCTGAAATGATTCAGCTTGCTGTTGGATCAGCTCGGTCTGTCTCTTTTGATTCTCCAGCATTCCCCTTATCACTCCAAGCATGGCGGCTTCGTCCACACGCCTTTGGTACGTCTTCAAGTTCTTATCTGCCATATTCCTGAAATCAAAACACCCAACATTAGTATGATAACAGATTCAAATATAGATCAAGGCTAGAACTCCAAGTTACTTAAATAGAGTACCGCATTGTAACTATGCCGCGGTATCATAGCCACAATTACATAACTCCACCCAAGTCGCCTAAGTCCTAGAGATAACAAGGAATCAGGTTTCGAGTCGATATGCAAAGGAAGTTTGCACATCGTAAAATATATAATCAGGAAGAATGTGATTCAAGAATGGTAAAACGGCAAGGTGGCAGGACATGTTTCCTAATCACGGGTATTCTGATTCGTGTATTGGGTATAATACCCAACTACAAAAGAATCAACCCGACTAACCTATGGTTCTGATACCAAAAGAACCATGTCACGCCCCGCTTCCCAGAGTACGCTAAAATGGGTACGTGACATAGCCAACCATGCTACCTGTGGGCAGGAAGTATCCATCCACAGTCACATTACGGCTGTAGAGATATCAAGAACAAAAATAAAACTATCTAAAACATGTCCATAATCCAAGATAATCTGAGTCAAGAATAATAAAATGCGGAAGCGAAAGATCCAATACAAATAACTGGAATGTATGTCCTATAATGCGAGCTCACATCAGGAATAAAAATACAGGAAAGAAAAACTAACTACTGCTGACACTCACAGCTCAGCCTGTCGGCTGAAGTACTCCTGCTCGGACTGCGACAGTGGTACAGAATCTGGGCCATGCAAAACCCAGACGTCAGCGCGTCAAGTCATCAAGTAATAATCATAATAAACAGGGTAACAGGCAATGCGAATATAAACATGAATAAAGCAAGGGTAACAATAATATGAATCCGGGCAGTGCAAGGTAGTGTGCAGTGGGTAAACTAAACTGTTCTTTCAGGTTTTCTGTCCTAAAGTCTTTGAAACCAAATTGATGAATCATCGATGTAACTCAATAGTATCCCGTGCATGCCCGGGACCACGGTCTACAGACTCTCGGGCTGAAACCGAGACGTGCCGCTAGGCACTAACAGGAAAGGAGTACAGACCAACGATGTCAGCAGCATCGTCACGAGGCGGGCCTAGGCTCTAAAAACTGATCAGAACAAGTAGTGAACTGTTGAGTTACAAGTCAGGTTTCACCTTTGATTTCCCCATACCCCCAAGCTATATGTGTATGTCAAGTCAGGTATCCCGTAATCAAGAAACTAATGCCAACACAAGATCAGGTAAACAGGTTTGTCTGGATAGACAACAGGAACGGTCCATGAGAACTACATGTCAGGTTTGTTGGCATTAGACACAAGATCAGGTAACGGGTCAGGTCATGGTACATCAGGTCAAGTCAAGCAGTATACGGTACCATGTCGGGTCAATCAATATATATGTACCAAGTCAGGTCAAGATGTAAACAATATCATGGGTGTGCTCATACTCAGTTACATAATCAAGCATGGTTAACAACATGATCTAAGCAATGAATTAAGCAATAGGAAGATTCACTATTAGCAGTACAGTTATCAGTTGTGTTTTCAGAGATGATTTCAACAACATAAGAATACAGTATGACCATTTTGGCTGTTAAATTATGTTAAACAGTTTAAGAATTTCATGGATGCAATGTTATATGTATATATATGTTCCATGGATGAAATCTCAGTTTATGCAGGTTAAATGTACACGAGTGTCCGAATGAAGTAAAACGATAGATAAGGTGCCGTAGGCTACATCATCAGTGAAAGTGTAATTAAAATATGTAAATGTGATTATTAGGTTCAATTGCAAACCGTAGGTTCCAAGTTTGAAGGATAAAATGATATATACAATATTGAACACGTAAATGGGAAATGATCGTATTAAAGTTAAAGCTACAGGTTTAGGGTGTCATTAATGTGTATGCAAATATTATTTAGCATGTAGCAAGGGGTACTTGTCTCGACGGGTCGCGAATCGGGAAAACGGAACGTAAAACGTCGGCGGGGAAAACTCGCGACGGGCGCACGATTCACGGAATGAACCCAAACGACGAACAGTGGAACCACACAGATCAGAGTACCTCGCTGGATCGTCGGGACACATCGCCGGTACGGCCGGATTCCGGTGAACCCCAAAACAGCGAATCTACAATTTTCAAAAATTCAAGAAACGACATAGGAAGAATTTAGAAGAGAGAAGAGAAGGAGGATGGAGAAAAGGGGGCTCACGCGGATCTGTGGAGGGATGGTGATCGCTGATCACGTCGACGGAGCTCCGGCGGTTGGCCTACGACGACAGCGAGAAAATTTCCAGATCAAGAAACCAGAACAGAGAAGGAAGAAGAAGAAAGGAGAAGGTGAGGGGATGTGAAGCTCACCGAGGGGGTGTTTGCGAGGCCGGGGGCGGATCGAGATCGCCGGCGGCGATCCCACGAGATGTAGGCGATGTGCAGGCGGTGTGCAGGTGCTCGGGAATGAAGGGAGAGGAGGAAGGAGGTGCAGTGGATCGGTCGAGGGCGAGGATACGACGAGTCCGGTGGTGATAGCGTCGGCGTTGGGGCTGCGGCGGCGAGGGACACGGCGGCTAAGGTTTACGTGGGGTTGGGTTCTCGTTCTGTGAAGGGAAAAGAAAAGAGAGGAAGATAGAATATATAGGGGGGAGAGAGAGAGACGGGGGAGAGAGAGAGAGATATATAGAGTGCGACGGGGAGAGAGAGAGATACGAGGAGTGGGGCCCACAGGATTAAAGAGAGATATGATTGGCTGGGATTGAATATTGTGGGGGTTAGAAAAATAATTAAAGATTTAGAAAGAAAGGAAAATTATTATACGGTTAAATAAATTATATATGATGGTTTTAAAAAAATATATAGAAATTGGGATTTTGGCGCAAACTAAAATATTTCCAAATTGCGCCCGGGTCGGGTCCAAAAATTTGAAATTGAAATAAGAAAATTTTAGGCGGGATCCAAAATTTAAAATGAAGTGTTTTACAATCAAAAAGCATACCCCCAAAACGGACATACGTACGTGCGCGTAGCCGTCCAAACTCGCCCGTTTCACTGAACGGGACGAGAACACGATGCACGGACGCTACAACGGGGCTAGGGGTGTCAAGCAAACCAAGACGAATATTTTTTAATTTTATTTTAGATGCCTTAAATTGTTATATGTAGAAATGAATTGACGGGGTAAAATTACAATAAGTAACAATCAAGCAAGATAAATGAAATAAGTGCCACACTACATTCAAACGGTAACAGAAATTAGTAGCATTGGGCTCGGGTGTTACAGGTGGTTCCTACCAGTGTTGGTCCAATACCTCTGTATTGCAACAACAACGGCGCTACAGCTTTAGCGAAGGAACCCAGGTCCCATCAGAAGTCCAGACACATCTTAAGGCGGTATCACCTGATCAGGGAGATCGTTGATCACCGGAAGATCGAGGTAAAGAGAGTAAATATAGAGAAAAACACTGCTGATCCATTCACAAAGGCCATTCCTCAGACGCAGTTCGAGAGGCTATTCGAGATGATTGGTCTGCGATATGCCAGTACATGGCCCTAGTGGAAGTGGGAGATTTTTAGTGTATATGCCCTAGGGGCCATTATTGTATCATACTAGTTTGTATATTACTTAATGGAAGCTTGGGATATTCACAGTTGTATTGACAGTCTTGCCAAAAATGGTAGTATGCTTCTTGGTTTGTGTCTACTTTAATATGTGCATATGTTTCTTGTAACGTATCGCTTAGACATATTAGTAGAGCCCCTAGAATCTTTGCTTGATTACCAGCGTTGTGATGGCAGTCACACTAGTGGGGGCTGGGTAGTCTATAAGCAACATCCTATACAGGTCCCTAGTCGTAGGATTATCGAGACAGGGCATCGATACTCCGGAGTAGACCAGTGTATACGCTTCTCATCCCAGTTGGGGAGATGGTCTGTCCCACAGCCATCAGTACGTCGTACTGTAGATAGTATACAGGTGCTCGTTGGGTTACGGGTACACCGGACAGGACTCGCAGGGAACTGTTGGTGGGTATTATACCCGTCGTCAGTTAACAGTTCCCAGGTGACATGAGTACAGCATAGTCCGCAGACTTGACACTGCTACTTCGCCTCGAGTGTGTCCCACTGTTCTTAGATTGCTACCCTACCACGGCTCAAAGGAGTCGTGCAAACAGGTAGCAGTTGGGTGCAGTCCCGAGCACTTGGAGGCAGTGGCGGTTAGACAACATTCGTCTCTCCCGGTATTGGGGGTTGTTATCGCGCTGTGTCAGAGATCCATTACGCAAAGTCCCTGGCCAGGGCAAGGGAGATTTACTGGTAGGTTCCAGTAATTTCTCAAGGTGTAATGGGCTACACCCCGATATGACTTATACCGCTATTATGGGACTGACGCTTGCCGCCCCCCTAGGCCCGATATGCGATAGTCTTAGACGAACAGACCGGACTGTACGAAGATTGTCACATCAGACTCAGTAGGAGTTCGGATGGGTTTCCTCATCGGCCTTCTTATCGACATCTACCTGGGGACCGTTACGTACAGCTAGTGCCGCTTGCGGTCTGTGGTTAAACTCACTGCCAGCGTAGTGTCGAGTTTTTAGAGTCCCACACAGAGAGTTTCCCTGCTTCGGGCGAAACGATATAGAGGTCGTATGGTTTTACGATAGGGTTCGGACGCATACGTGTTTTTACGCACGTACGATGTTCGGACAGTTTTTACTAGTCGGCTTTGGTTTAAGCCTGATTCTAGTATCGGATTATTGGATATATACAGTCTAAAGTTTTTCCGTGTTTTCACGGATAGGAGGGGCGTTCTCGTAATTTGTCGGGAAGCTTCTAGAAGGATGATGACTTGGAGGGTAAGGTGGCATTTGCATTTATTGGATTAATGAGTCATGAGGGTGAATCATCCATGGAGTTAATGATTCATTTATGATTCATATGACTCATGTGATGAATCACTTAGTGTATTAATGAAATATGATGATAAATCATTATTTGTTATTCATTTAATAATTTATAATGTTTCATATATACACAAATGATATCATTCATCCAAAAGGATTCTCATTCTCACCTTCTCTCTCCTCAAGCTCTCTCTCTTCAAACCCTAACCCTAACCTCTCATGTGTTGAGATCAAGGGTTAGCTAGACTAATACATCCATAATCCAACTCTATATCACCTAGGTTGCTTAGATTAGCACTTTGAGTAACCTAGTTACCTCAAGTTAGAGGTCAAGCTTGGAGTAGGAGCTCTCGGGTGGATCGTCTTTGACTCGAGGAGGCCGTTGAGGTGCCGACGTTCCAAAGAGCCTACGAGGAGTGGAGGACAGCGATAAAGACTCGAAGGGCAAGTAACGTGAGGTATAACTTCGAATCAGAGTAGTTAAACCTTTCATAGTTTGCTAGTAACGGTTTAGATACGATTCATGCGCTCAAGTCCGTGTTACGAAGTTTTGATAATTGTTTTTCATATATTCCGCCTCCCCGCATGTTCGTGGGGTGCGTGACATGGACTTACAGGTTTGTAGAAGTATTAAGAAGCCATGACTCACCTCTTATCTTTTGTTTTATTCATTGATATTTATCAATCTCATTCTCATCTCAATCTTATCCTCATGGTTCACAAATCATCCAAGTTCATCTCCTTCTTCATCTCTTCACTAATTTTCTAGGGTTGAGATAAGAAAAAGAGAAAGAAATAATTTTAGTGAGCAAAATTTTTACTTCATCAACCTACACTGATCTAGCTTTTTAGTATAGGTTGTTATCTTCATTAATACCTTGATTAATGAAGTGTGGGCTTGAGTGAGAGTTGTCTCAAAGTGGATCATTTTCGACGACGAAGACAATAAGTAAGCTCGATCCTTTCTTCAAGTAGAGTCAAAGAAGAGTTATAGGAACTACAACTTAGAGTTTGAGAAGTGAAGAACTAGACTATAAATGTTTTAGACACTCTTCATTTAGATTAGAACTTGTTTGCTTTACTATAAAACCTTAATTCTCTAGTTCAATTCTTGTTTAGTATATTTAGACCTCTTACTTTTTAAAATTGCACACTTGATACTCATAGAAATATTGTAGAGGTGCTAAGACATACTTTTACATAACCCTATGTGGTTTGATTTATAAAAATTGTTGGGATTAACGGTCATGTGCTCTCGTATTTGACCGATTCTTGTAGTTCAATCCTAAATTATCCACCCCAATATATCCATCATAATCTCATTATATCAGCTCTTTTTTCTTTAAATTTCGATTCAATTTCAAATTAAGGCCTCATCTCCGAATCCTCAAACCTACAGTCATGTTCTCCAAAATATGGCAAATTGCCCGCTAAACTGCATTAAGAGTATGGTTTACCTGAAATGAATCAAGAGGATCCATATTTTTATTAAAATAAAGGTTTTTTTTTTGTTAGCCCCCCCTCATACTTCAATATTTTTCTCTGTCCCCTCCTATAGTTAGTATTTACCTGTAGCCCCCTATAGTTATAACTTACTTCTGCGGCCCTCTACTTTACTTTTGAAAATTATTCCTCTTTCCCAGCAGCTGTCGTCCCCTCCGCCGCCTTCTTCCTCCTCTTCTTCAACCCATCGCCTCCTTGTTCCTCTTCCTTCTCAATGCCACCGCCACCACCATTATCACCACCATCATATTCCTCCTTCTTCTCTTCTACCCATCGCCTCTTTCTTCTTCCTCTTCCTTCTCAACACCACCGCCACCATCACAACTACCTTCTTCTTCATTTTCTTCTTTAACCCACAACCGCCGTCGCCGCCATCCTTCTTCCTCTAAGAATGACGGCGGCGGCGGTCATGGGTTGAAGTGATGGTGATGGTGTTGATGATGGTGACGGTGGCATTGAAGAGGAGGAGGAAGAAGTTGGTATTGAGGGATTGAAGAAGAAGAGAAGAAGGGGGAGGAGGAAGATGGTGGTGATGACGGTGACGGTGTTGAAGAGGTGGAGAAAGAAGGTGGCGATGGTGGAGACGGTGGCGACGGCGGAGGAGGAATAATTTTCAAAAGTGAAGTAGTGGGCTGCATGAGTAAGTTATAAGTATAAGGGGGGATACAGGTAAATACTAACTATAGAGGGGACAGAGAAAAATATTGTAGTATGAGGGAGGCTAACAGAAAAAAACCCTAAAATAAATGGCTAGTTTAGTCGATTTTTATAATAAATGACCGCATGAGGTTTCTATTTAACGAACTAAAAGTTTATGGGGTATTCGTGATGAGTTTAAACTACAGTGTGGTTTTGGAAAACTTGAGTAAAACATAGGATGATTTATGTGAAATAAGCGTAGAAATTTGGAGGAAAAGATTACTCCTTATGAGTTTATTTCGGGTCACATGTTAGTCTAAAAATGAATTTTATTTGAGACTCCTCCATTTTAGGCACAAATAATAGAGATGTTTGCCAGCAAAATTTAATTAGCAGACATTATCCATTAGCATTCTGCATTTTCACTGTGTGCGTGTATATGTTAACATTTCTCTTCTTTTTTTATGAATACTATATCTTTAGTAATCAAATCGGCGACCACTCACCACAAAGAGAAAAGTTACACAAAATGAGCATGCATGATGGGTATGTAAATATCAACTTCAGATAGAGGATTTGAAAAGATTTCTAAACTTTTTTTTTTAGATACTTCTTTTAAAATTTGATAAAATCCAAACAATTATCTATGTTTTCCTTTTCTTAATATTTCTTCCTCAAAATTATGAATTGTTGCTGTGGACATTCTTACAAAACCATCTTATTTTTCTATTAATTCATATTTAGAAACCAACAAATTCTCTTAAAATTACAAGAAATTACCATATACCGGATGTCTTGTGGTAGTTTATTGCAATTATTGCTGACAAGGCATCTTATTTGTGCTAGTTTTCATAGTTTTCAAAAGTTTTGCGGTCGTTTCATATGGTTTTTGGAAGTTTTGATGTAGCTTCTTATGTATTTAACAAGCATTCGATGGTTCTTCTAATTAGACCAAAATATTTGATGGTTTTTTTTGGAACTAAACCTCAGATTAAATTTCGTTTGTCACGTGTGTCATATTGGTTTTTCCGGATATATACGGCAGCAGAGAGCATGAAAAGGAGAATTCCAGCAGTGTCTTGGATTTCCGGTTCAATCAAGCCGGGCCCAGCCGGTGAAGGCACCAGGATAGATGCTACTGGATAACTGTGTGCCCACCACGATCAACATCTCAGCAACCCCCACAAACTCACTCACTCACTCTTGTTGCCATAAATTAATTGATATATACTAGATTCAAGAAACAAATTAATGCTCATAATTAATTCTCTCCTTTGTGAAGGAAGGAAGCAAAGAAAATGGAAGAATTAAATGGGGTGATGAGCAACGCTGTGGAGATTTATCTTGGACAATTTTTCCAAAAATTGTCCATGCATGTTTTTCTTAAAAATCAACCCTTTCGGGAATCGAACTTGCGAGCTCTCACTCACGAGAGTAAATTGGTGCATGTTGGGATCATTCATTCATTCTGATTTATTTTTGGTGACTGATTCATGGTTGAAAGCTATGCTGCTCGCGGGTTGAGGACTTGCGTCCAAGGGGTTCTTCTGGTAAATTATTACTTAGCTTTTTAGTTATCCTTTTTACCTCTTTTGTTCCTATGCTTAAATATATGCATGGTGGTGGGTGTTATGATAACAGATGTGAAATTACTATCGACAAGTACATAACTAGCACAGTGCTGTAGATTAATGATGGGAAACTTTCTGTTGGAAGTATAAATAATTAAAATTTCTACTCTAACTATAGTTTTATATTTTGAAAACTATTAAGTAAAATTGAGTTCTAAATTAGGTGGTACATAATGACTATTCAATTGTGTGTAGGCCATGTTCGGGATACGGAGTTCATTAAGAAAACCAGAGTTTATTTTTAACTAGAGGAGGTAGTGGTGTGATTCAAACTCTAGTTTGCAAGGCCTTGGCTTAAAAGTGGCTAAATTGCATGAAAGGCTCATAATTTTTTCCAGATAGCAAAAAGTACCATAACTTTCTAAACTAATAACTCTCCACTTTCTTTTCTCAACTTTAATTTATTTCCAAAAAAAATCCTTCACTTAAATATATAATTAAAATATTTAAATGAGATAAGAAAGGGATAAAAAAATTATTTTTTAATTAAATATCTAAATAAAGGACGTTTTGAAAATAAATTAAAGTTGAGAGGGGCATAGTGTAAGTTTTAAAAAACTAGGGGTATTACTTGCTATTGAAGCAAAAGTTGGGGAGTATTCCTACGATTATGAGGTGTTTGATTTTGGAGTCATCTAAACTCAAAAGTTTTGTTTTAGAAAATTTTGCTTTGACCGAAACTCCGGTTATCTCAATTTTGGAGTTTAGATAACCGGAGTTTTCTAAAATACAGAATGAAACCCAAACATAGCATAGTTGGTATTTTGGAGCTAATTTTAGATAGACTTTATGAAACTCTTGTTATCTAAACTTCACTCCATCCCCAAACATGTCCATATATATTCTTTTACCTTCTTTGTATGAAAACAAACATCCTCAAGAAATTTAGTCACTAGATGACCACCAATTTTACCACCCACACCCACTCAGATACACACTCATAATTATGATGTGATTTTGGAACCATTGGTTTTCGAATATGATTATGTTGAATATTACAAGTCATCTGTAATCCTACGGATAAAAAAACATCGAATCAATGTGGATAGGATATAACGAGGTTTTCCATATATCTAATTAACTATTTTATTTATTTATTTATTTTTAATTTTTGGTATCTTCTTCTTAATAGGAACGCGCAAGAAGATTTACTGAGTTAGGTTACCGATGGCTCGCGAATTCGCTGTGCCAAGAAACATGAAACTGCTCGCGGTCCCCGTCACGCCCCGCTTCCCAAAATACGGAATACGAGGGGTGACTAGACCAGCCATACTCCTACAGTCAGGAAATAAATCCGCCGTAGTCACACTTCGGCTTCTAGCATTATATGGTAGTCAATAAACAGTACTAGAGTAAAGGAAAATCACAGTTCACAACTTTATTACATTACAATAAAATAGTTCGAAATACATTTATTTTGCAGAATAAAAACTAACCAACGAAATATAAAGTGCTGGAAGCAAAAGAAAAGACGCTGATGATGCGGTCTAGACCTCCGCGATCTCGAATGGCTGGTCCTGCTCCTAAGCTGGTCCACTTCATCCTCTGAGCATGTACACTCAGGTCGTCAGAGCGACACATATAGCAATAATTATATAATGGGTGTGCAATGTTATTAAACATGAGAAATGCAACAGAATGCAGAACATAAGTATAATAAACATCAACTGAATATGAATAGTGCAATATAGGTATCATGTCAGTAAGCTAGGCAATGTGTATGTCACTACTTATTGGTCACTAAGTCAATGAAATCAAATGGTGGAAAAGATACTCGTGTTTAACAAGGGTTTCGTGCATGCCCAAGACTACGCTCCGCTGTGTCCGAGACATAACCCAGTCTGCCGTGCCGCTAGGCCCACGACCCAATGTGTGTGTGTGTATCACTAATAGCGAATGATCATCCTCTAAATAATTGTAACTCGCTAAATACGAGTTCAATTCCACCTTGATTTTCCCATTCCCCAGGTTATAGTATGAATTTAGGTATTCGATGGGTTGTGAACAAATACGTATCACTTTCACTTTCAATCATGTTTCAGCTTCTCAATATCACTTTCGTATTTACCACAACCCAATCACTAACACTTATATTGACAATGCACAGCAGTCGCTAGGTCTCAATGCAACAATCACTATGCAGAAGGTATACAACAAACATATAATAGGTAGAATTGCACAGAACATGTATTCACTAAATTACAATACCCAACCCATATAACTTGCAAAATTTACCATAATTCACACGTATAGAATCGACCAAAATAATATAAAAGGCGTATGAAGTAAACTTGATTATATAAGAAATAAAATTAATCTCATATCAATCGGAATCCAGATTATGGACTTATCATCATTTTAAAGTAGCGATCGATTACTGGAATTCCAGTTTCAGAACTGGAAGTCCAACTTCGCGTGCGTTTTACCAGTGATTATGTTCAGATTCAGGTATTGCCCCAGTTGAATAAAATCTAGTTCTATCTGTTAGGTTTCCAAGGCATCAAAAGGATTATCAATAGCCTTCCTATACTAGAAGTTATGTCCTGTTTAATGTGACGGTATAAGAAACGTTACTGCAGAAACTGCAGAACACAGCGACACCCTAATATACAAATTAAATATCAAACGATTGTGAAACTACACGGGACCAGATTCATGTGTTAGCTAACTAAATTATTTACGCAACCATAAGGGGATCCGTGCATTTTCAGTTTAAAGTAGGGATGTACAGGTATTCAAAGTCAGGTATCCACGCAAAGTGCTGCCCCGGACTGCAGTTCAGTGCCGCATTCGCAGCCAAATATCGTTACAGTAATCTATAAATGTCGAGAAATAAACTATGGATGTTTTTAGATTATCTAGTTGACTTTGATATGATCCATAGAACGTTACGTTCCAAACTGTATGAATTTACAATAATTTTAACAAGGTAGTATGCGCGGTAAAGTTCAGATTTTGTATCGTCTTTAGAGGACGACTTTACATGGTTATGAACACGATATTTTGCATCCAAATTACTACACGATATTCGCAAACAGTAAAGGAATCTAACTATCACAAGTTCCGCCATAACAAGATATGTTTTGGTTTATAGTTCGCATCGAACACCAGGCCAGTGTTTGGTAATCGGTCGAAAACATATATTTACACTACTATATAACAAAATAATCTAACATTATTATCTAGCCCATGTATTAAAATAGCATGAATAACAAGAGACGGGTTTTCTCTTGCCTTTGGCGAAAGTGGCATGACCGAGACGGCGACATGACACGGGCACGATCAGGGCACGATACACGTGCGACTCGGCTGGTTCAGGGGAGGACTTGGGGGCTCGGCATTGGCGTGGAGGTGGGCATGGGGCAGTGGGTTCACAGTGGCTCGGGTGAGGCGTTCGGGGTGCTGCGGTTGCAGGGAGCTTGAGGCTCATCAGCGAGGTGGAGCTGGTGGTGGCTGCGGCGATGGATGCAGGGGCTCGGTGTTGGAGATGCTCAGAGCTTGTATCTTGGAGATGGTGAGCTCTAGCGATGGTGGATGCAAAGGATGAGGGCTCGGTGTCGTGAAGGAGAGGAGGTGATGGGGATGGCCGGAAGAGGAAGCTCGTTAGTGAGGTGGTGATGAGCTTGAGTTGAAGGAGGAGCTGGGGAGGTTGTCAATGATGAGGAGTGAGGACGAGGGGAGTGGGAGAGAGTGTGTGGGAGGTTTGGGGAGATGGGGTCGCCGGTGATGAGGGTCAGCGGCGAGGTGGCAATGGGCTCGGGCTTGGGTGCAGTGGATCGCTAAAATCGTCGGAGTTGATGGAGGCAGCTAGCTCGAGAGAGCTGGGGAAATAAGTTAGAGGGGGAGAGAGCGAGATGGAAAAGAAAGGGAAGAGCTCGGTCGAGACGTGGGTGAGGCGAGGACGTAGGGGGAGCGGGTCTCGCGGCGATGGACGCGAGAAGAGGGGAGCCGTTGGAGGGAGAAAATTCGGTCGTCGTAGCCGGTGGGGGGAGCGAGCGGGGCGCAGGTCTCATGGAGATGGACGCGGTCGTCGCGGGCGCGAGAAGAGGGAGGAGAAATGTGGAAGAAGAAAGGGCGGGAAAAGAGATCAAGGAAGAAAAAGACGTGGTGATGGAGGTCCTTTTCGGATCTCCGCCAGATGTTGTCTTCCGTCGATCTCCCGGTGGATTTTGGAGGTGATCTTCTGTTGCGTGTGGGTCTCAATGGATTTGAGGAGATTGGTGATTTGAGGAGTTTAGCGCCGAGTACCTGCAAAGAAGTCCCGGGGTGGTTTGGTACCATCGAGAACCCTCCGACGATCAAGTTAGTACTAGATCCAAGCAGAGTAACGGCTAAGTGGAATAAAAAATGGCTTACTTGACCCCTCTATGATGGGGGTTTATATAGCGGCAGCACACAGCGGCAGGCGCGAGAATCTCGCCGGTAGTTACGCTCCCGACGTCACGCCCGCGTAAAGAGCGGATCACCCATTAATGGGGATCGTGATGGCGTAGAACGTGGGACGTTGCTGGCGGGGAATCTGCGCGTGGCGAGATCCACGAAGCGGCGGTTACGCTTGTGAGCGGTGGAGTTGGTCGGAGGGCCGAGAAAGACGTCTTCGGCCGGGAGCTCGGGGACGAGCGAGGAGGCCGAGGAGTCTTGGTCTCGTGGCAGCTCGGGGTGAGCTATGGGCCGAGGAGGCCAATTTGCAGGAGGGCTCTGAGGAGGGCCAGCTTGTGCTTTCAGGTCGGGTGCAGGGTTGGCCTGGCCGGCCCCTGTGGGTCCTTCCTTCTGAGTTCTGGGACATGTTATCTGCCACGTGTCCTGATCTTGGAGATTCGCCCATATTGAGCATCATCATTAGCCTCTCACTCTTGTTCTGACCAGCCAGCAGGTTGGGTCAGGAGTGGACTGCCGGGTCTCTCGAGGTGAGCTCCTTCTTAAGGTTTCGTCGGGACGTGTCCCCGGACTGTCCGTTGTCTTTTCCGCTAGCGAATCAGGGCGAGATCTCTGCATTTAAGGAAGATGCGCTGGTTCGTGCATTCTGCCACTGAAGCGACGGTCCACGCGTCAAGCGTCGGTTGGCCGACGCGACGTATGCAGGCCTGCAGCGTCTGATGGGATGTGGCCCAGTGTGGGAACGACACGTGGAGAAATCGGAACCGTTGGACTTGAGGAGACGTTTTGGCGGGAGATGAAGGGCACCGTTGGATGAGCTTGCTTGCAACAATAAACAGGGGTGAGGCCTATCCTTGGGCCCTTACTCCTTCACATTTCCCTCTTCTAAGTCCTGGTTGTTCGGCGCTCGTCTTCCTTCTCTCGCTTTCGTTTCTCGAGAATTTTGTCACGCCCCGCTTCCTAAAGTACACTAAAGTGGGCACGTGACATAGCCAACCATGCTACCTGTGGATAAGAAAAATCCTTCCACAGTCACATTACGGCTGTGGAGATATCAAGAACAGGAAAGTAAACTAACTACCTAGTACATGTCCATAAGCCAGAGTAAAAGATTCAAGAGATAACAATATGCGGAAGCCAAAAGATACAATAAATGAAACACCTGGAGTGAAACTACGTACCGACAGGAACCTCACCGCTCGTCTAACAGCGGCAAAACTCCTAATCAGTCTGCAGCAAGGTAGAAGAATCTGGGCCATGCAAAACCCAGACGTCAGCGCGTCAAGTCATCAAGTAATAACATAATAAACAGGCAATGCGAATATAAACATGAATAAAGCAAGGGTAACAATAATATAAATCAGAGCAGTGCAGGGTAGTGTGCAGTGGGTAAACTAAACTGTTATATCAGGTTCTCTGTTCTAAAGTCTTTGAAACCAAATTGATGAATCATCGATGTAACTCAATAGTATCCCGTACATACCCGGGACCACGGCCACAATATTCTCGGCTGCAGCCGAGACATGCCGCTAGGCACAAAACAGAAATGTGTACACTCAATAGTATCCCGTACATACCCGGGACCACGGCCACAATATTCTCGGCCGAAACCGAGACATGCCGCTAGGCACAAAACAAGAATGTATACACCCAGAACAGGTAGTAAACTGTCGAGTTACAAGTCAGGTTTCACCTTTGATTTCCCCATACCCCCAAATTATGTGTGTATGTCAAGTCAGGTATACGAAATCAAGAAACTAATGCCAACAGGATCAGGTAAATAGGTTTGTCTGGATAGACAACAGGAACGGTCCATAAGGACCAGGTCAGGTTTGTTGGCATTAGACACAGGATCAGGTAACGGGTCAGGTCATGGTACATCAGGTCAAGTCAAGCAATGTACGGTACCATATCGAGTCGATCAATATGCATGTAGCAAGTCAGGTCAAGAAGCAAGCGATATCATAGGTGTACTCACAATCAGCTATATAATCAAGCATGGGCATTAATAACATGAGATAAGCAATGAAGTAAGCAATAGGCAGATTCACTAAATTAGCAGTACAGTTGTCAGTTGTGTCACAGAGATGATTTCAATGTTATGCGAATGCAGGATGACAATTATGGCCTTTTAATCATGTTAACAAGTTTAAGCACTTTAGAGGTGCAATGATTTATATAAAGATTCGATACAGCTATTACAAGTTAAAATGCATACGAGTGTCCGAATGGAACAAAACTATA
This sequence comes from Agapanthus africanus, assembly GCA_030015575.1. NCBI lineage: Eukaryota > Viridiplantae > Streptophyta > Magnoliopsida > Asparagales > Amaryllidaceae > Agapanthus > Agapanthus africanus. The sequence continues at coordinate 176,123,187 of JASDDO010000026.1, read as the reverse complement.
GAGATAAATGCCATACGCTATGTCAATATTAAAAATGTGATTAAACAGGTAAATGTGGTTATTAGGTTCAATTGCAAACTGTAGGTTCCAAGTTTAAAGATAAAATGATATATAACAATATTGTACATGAAAAAGTGGGAAATTATAATACCAACGTTAAATTGCGGGTTTTAGGGTGTCATTAATTATAAGTAAATATTGTTTAGCATGTAGCAAGGGTTACTTGCCTCGATGGGTCGCGAATCGGGAAAACGGAACGTTAACCGTCGGCGGGGAAAACTCGCGACGGGCGCACGGTTCACGGAATGAACCCAAACGATGAACAAAGGAACCACACGGGTCGGGGTACCTCGCTGGAATGTCGCGAAGCGTCACCGGCACGACGGAATTCCGGCAACAAAAGAATAGTTAAAAAATGAGAAACAAGACATGAAACAAGAAGAGAAAGAATGATGAAGAGAAGTACGAGAGAGGGATTACCGTAGAGGTTTCCTGTGAGTGCAGAGAGGGGAAGTGAAGGGGTCGACGCCGGCGAACGGAGCTCCGGCGATGGGATCTTGCTGTTAGGGTTCGGTGGAGTTATACTAGGGTTCGGTTGAGTGCAGGGATGTTGCTAGGTGGAGGAGGAAGGACTGAGGAGCTAGGGAGAGAAAGGAGATGGTGATGATGGTGGTGTAAGGTTAGGGTCGTCGGAGGTGAAGGAACGGCGACGGAAGAGGGTTCCAGCATTCTTGGTGTGTGTAGGTGAGGGCTCGGGAAGGTGGTGAGGTTGATGGTGGTGGTGGTTTGTGGTGTTGTGGATTGGAGAGGGAGGTGAGGAAGTGACGAGGTCGGGTGGTGATCGGCGGTGAAGTTTCCGGGGTCGCGTCGGGCTGTGTAGGGATGGCGTCGTGGGTTCTCGGGGATAGAAAAGGAAGAGGAGGAAGTGGCGAGGAGAGGGGGCTCGGTTGAGGGCGAGTAGACGGCGAGGCCGGCGAGGGTGGTGCCAGCGTTGGGGCTGGGCGGCGAGGGAGACGGTGGTCGGGTTACGTGGGGTTGGGTTTGGTTACGTGGAAAAGAAAATATAGGATGAGGAAGATAGAGATAGTGGAGAGAAAGAAGGATGGGGAGAGAGAGAGAGACGGGGGAGAGAGAGAGAGAGAGAGAGATTTAGGGGGGAGAGAGAGAGACGGAAGAGGGAGAGGAGAGAGAAGTTGGGGCCCACGGTAAAAGGAGAAAGCTGATTGGTTTGAAAGGAAAAAATTGTGAAAGATTTTAGAATTAAAAGAATATTGTAAGGTTAAGAAATATTGGAGGCAGTTAAAAATAAATATACGATGGTTTTAAAAATATTAAAATTTGGGGTTTTGGTGCAAAGTAAAACATTTCCAAATCGCGCCCGGGTCGGGTCCAAAAATTTGAAATTGAAATAATAGAATTTTAAGCAGGATCCAAAATTTAAAATAAAGTGTTTTATGATCGAAAAGAATACCCCCAAAACGGACACACGTACGTGCACGTAGCCGTCCAAACTCGCCCGTTTCACTGAACGGGACGGGGACACGATGCACGGACACAACAACGGGGTTAGGGGTGTCAAGCAGGCCAAGATGAATATTTTATTTTTATTTTAGATGCCAAAAATTGTTATATGCAAAATTGAATTTACCGGGTAAAATTTACAGTAAGTAACAATCAAGCAAGATAAATGAAATGAGTGCCATACTACGTTCAAACGGTAACTGAAATTAGTAGCATTGGGCTCGGGTGTTACATTATACCCAACTACAAAAAGAATTTCGTCCTCGAAATTCCAAGAACACAAAGATAGAAAGCTACAAGTGGACTCTCCATGCGAGTGATTACCCCAAGAAACAAGCACAAGAGGGATCACCCTGTTCTTAAGAACCTTTTCCCTTCGATCCACGATTTCAATCGGTCGCTCCTCAAAAGTCAAGTCTTCTCGTACAGTTAGCTCCGAATGACCCAATACGTGCGTTTCATCTCGAACATACTTACGGAGTTGAGATACATGAGACACATCGTGCATATTCGCCAAGGACTGCGGTAACGCCTGTTCAGACCATAATATTGCATTTATCATTCCCCTATTCTTATCCTTTTTATAAATAAACAGGTACTCTTGACGCACGTTTGCTGCATATTACATGATACAGGTTTCTGGAGCAAATACAGTGAAAAAGACACAAAACAACAGAAAAAGGGATTTTTGACCGACAAGCAGACCGATACTAGTCACGCCCAGTTCACATAGGTGCAAGGCAACGAATGTCAAGGTGAAACGGTTAAAAAACCAAGACAAGTCTTCACTGAAGATCTGGAGAAGACCCAAAAGCCCAACAGAGAAAGTACATATAAAAATCCAGAGCCCAAGAACCATTGAAGAAACCCCAGAAGTCTGAAAGCCCAAGTCCATAGTTTGGCCGCGGATCCGCGGCCAAACCCAGCCTGGCGCCGCGGATCCGCGGCCATCAAGCGCCCGTGTCGGTGGAAAATCTCTGAGTTGTTGCGTCGGTGCAGATGTTAGGATTTAACGTGGGCAAATCTGTAATTTTGCATGTGCGAGAGTCTGTAGCCCTAGGTTTCCTATTTTTTCCTATAAATTGTAATCTTAGATCTAAAAATTGTATGCCTCTTTTCAATAAATAAAATTCAGAAATTCTGGAAGTGACATTCAGATCTGTTCTTTATCGCTTGGAGGGAGCCATCACCATTAGTAAGTGTTTTTCTTTTATTCTTTTAATGTTATTTCATCCCCTAATGAGCGAGTAGTCTCCTCGCTTGTTAGGGTTAGCCTTAGGGAAAGGGTTGAGAGATGAGATCTCTCACCCCTTTCAATGCCATATTAAACTAACCCATTAAGAACTCCATGCATGCGCGCACAACCGCTCCCTGCGGCACCCTACCCCTCGAGGTAACGGTAAACCGCAGTATAAAGGGCCGGTTGCGCGCGTTTTCCATGGGGGTTAGGGTAATTAACTATAAAGGAAGGATACGAATCTAGAGGAAGAAAACATCTTCCCAAAAGAGTCGTATCCACTTTATCGATAATTACTATAACACCTAATGGATCTAAAATACGGCATTGAAAGCGGTGAGGAAACATCAATCTCCAAAACTTCCTCTAAGCCTAACCCTAGCAAGAATTTAAATTAGATTAATTAAGTTTTAGATCTAGATTTTTATAAAACCAAAACGACAAATAGAATCAACTCGTTAAGACACACTAAAGGAATTTACCCGTCTCTGTGGATCGACCCGCACTCACCGGCTAGCTGCGAAGCGACGCCGTTTCTTGATTGCGGTAATTATATTTTTGATCGTAAAACCCATAACAATCAAATGGCGCCGTTGCCGGGGACGGCGTAATATTTCTTTTTGTGAATTTTCGGGTTGATATAAAATTTAAAAATTATAAAAATCTGAAAATATAAAAAAAAATATATATATATATCAAATTTGATATGTTTGAAGGGTGTATATTTTTGGATCTTGCAGGAACAGCGAAGAATCACGGATCTGGAATTTTACAGAGGGCAAATAAAAATTTGGAGCATAGAAACAGAGAGCAATTGTAATTACAGAACAGTAAAAAAATTTCCAGAGCGCGATCCTACCAGAACGCCGCGCTTCCGCCGCATTAGGGGCCTACCGCCGCGCATCCGCGCTCTCTGTGCCACGTAAGCGCACGAATTTTTTCTGGTTTGATTTCTCACTCTCTCCTCTGCAATCTCCCATATATCTCTCTGTAAAAAGTTTTCTGCAGGATTTCTTTGCGTAAAAATCTTCTTCCCCCTTCTAAATAACAGATTTCTGCAGGTTTCTTTGCGCCGCGCTAAAAAATTCTGATTGCAAGTGAATTTTTATTTGTTTTGCATAATTTAACCGGATTCTAAGGGGCTAATTGACCAAACTCAGAATGGGTGGGGATTTCATCACCCTTCCCAGGACCCCAGAAAACACCTAAGCATTTTGCATCGACCACCTTTAATTAAAAAAGATTAGACTCAGACCTAAGGACAGCGAGCTCAATAGGAAAAGGCCTAGGGTTGGCATCGGCCGTTTATCCTAACCGACATTGCGGTGTCTAGGCTAGTGGTTATTAATTAGGCCCAATGTAGTGGTGGTTCCTTCCCACTTACCTGGCCGTATTTGTCCGTTAAGAGGCGGTTTGAGGTCTATTTCTAGCCCTAGTTAGGAGCTGTCTAGTAGACCTAGGCAACCCTAGATCTAGGTCTGATTGTGCATGTGTGGTTGATACTTTTGTGTCACGAGTCCGTTTTCAAAAACCTCTTTGCAAAACTCTCACATAAAAAATAATAAAAATCTTTTCAAAAACTTGCAACTTGCCGCTAAAGAAAACTTGCAAACCACTTCCACCACTTCTTCTCACTAACGTTATCTTACCCCCACATTCTGTTTTTCTTTTTTTTTTTCTGACTGCACTACCCTTTAGTGTATGTCATTTTGGACTAGGGATACTAACGCCCGATTAGTCCGTGTTTCGTTGGTACCGACCAACGAACCCTTCGGCGAACCCTTCGTCGAAATTCCCTCCATTTCCTTACCTCCACCTTTAAATTCTTCTTTCGAAGGTATGTCGGGATTCAACCCCAACGATACCTTACCGACGGGAATGATTCCACCTCCGCCAGGTACGAATAACCCGAATCTTCCGCCTGTTGTAGCGCCCGCACGAGTCGCGCTCCAGGATCTCTTCTACCCCGTCCGCACTTCTTTACCCACATGTCTTTCACCCCCACCGGCAAATGGGGATAATTTTGAAATAAAACCACACTTCATCAATATGCTACCTAAGTTTCATGGTTTGGAATCCGAAGATGCATATATTTTCATTAATAAATTCCAAAACGTTTGCGCCATGATGAAGACAACCCAATTAAGTGATGACGCGATAAGGCTAAGGGTCATTCCTTTCACCTTATGTGACCTAGCCGAGAAGTGGCTATACAGCACCGCATCACATTCCATTAGAAATTGGGACGAGTTTGTGAGAGCTTTTCTGAAAAAGTTCTATCCTCATCACAAAACTGCTAGAATCCGAAACGAGATTATACAATTTTCACAGCTTCCTTCCGAACCATTTTGGAAGTGCTTCGAGAGATTTAAAGACCTACTTATTCAATGCCCTCATCATGGGATAGAAAATTGGCAACTTTGCCAAACATTATATGAGGGATTGAACGCAGCAACGAAGCAGTTGCTAGAAACAATATGTCAAGGTCATTTTCTTTCCAAGTCTAGTGACGAAGCTTGGCAGTTTCTTGAGGACCTAAGTGAGCAAACAATCCAGTGGGAGAGTACCAAGACCACATCATCTTCTTCTAGTGGTCAATCTAGGGCAGGCATACATCAAATAGATATGTCGATAGCTATGAAGGCCGAGATGGCCTCACTTATGAAAAAGCTAGAAGCCATTGAGACCAAAATCTCATCGTCTTCTCCTGCCCCTACTCTACCCACACGAACTGTTTGTGCTTGTTGTTCGAACCCGTCGCACCTAACCGAAGAGTGTCCTTATAATGCACCCATTCAAGGACAGGATCAAGTCAATGCTGCATTTCAGCAACGACAAAGAAATGATCCGTACTCTTCGACATACAATCAGGGGTGGAGGAGTCACCCAAATCAACAGTTCCAAGGGAATAACAATTTTCAAAGAGCTCCTCCACAACAACAACAAGCACCCTTACAAACTCAAAACCAGCAACCTTTCCAACAACAACCTTATACAAATCAAACGAACAATTTGGTTCAACCTAATGATGATAAGGTTAGCTCGCTCGAGAAAAGTCTTGAAGCATTTCTCAAGCAAACTACAGAATCCGCAGCAAGATTTGAAAGTTATGTGCAATCTTTAATGAATAACAATGCCTCACACGATCAAAGTATTAAATCTATTGAGGCACAAATTGCACAATTAACTGCTGCGTTGAGCGAAAGAGAAAAGGGAAAGCTTCCATCTCAACCATTGCCCAATCCCGGTCACGCACAAAACGCATATCACAATCACAATGTAAATGCGGTGACCACGTTGAGATCCGGAAGAGAGTTGCAAAATAATGTGGAAACTAGTGATGACATCCCCGCCGGTGGTTCTTCTTCTTCTTCCCCTTCTTCATTTTCTTCACTTCCTTCTTCACCTTTTTCTTTAGAGCCTATTCTCCACCCTTCACACGGCTCTACTTCTTCTGACTCGAACGGACCCATTTCTCACAACACGAACACATCCACACTGGGATCCGTTCCTATTCCACATTCTACTCCACAGAGTTTTGACTCAACAAATTTTCAGAATGTTCCATTCCCAAACAGGTTGAGTCCTAATAAACCAAATACACAAGTGGAGAAGATTGTGGAGATATTTAAGCAGGTTAGCATAAATATACCTCTCTTGGATGCCATCCAACAAGTCCCTTCATATGCGAAAATCTTAAAGGGCTTATGCACCTCGAAGAGAAAGGCATCTCAAGTACCCAAGAAAGTGCTAGTGGCTAGTGCAGTGAGCAATGCAATTAACCACCATCAAACCTTACCCCAAAAACGAAAGGACCCCGGCTGTCCTACGATTTCAATTACAATTGGGGATAAGAAAATTAATCAAGCACTTTTAGATCTTGGGTCTAGTGTTAACCTGATTCCTTACTCCGTGTACGAACAATTAGGGGTTGGAGAGTTGAAACCCACTCGTTGCACTCTCCAAATGGCTGATCGATCAATCACCTATCCAAGGGGTCAGCTAGAGGATGTGTTGATTAAAGTCGGGGAATTCATATTCCCCGTTGATTTTATCGTTATGGATACACAACCTGTTGCTAACCCAATAAACCAAATTCCGGTGATTCTTGGTCGACCATTTTTGGCCACTTCCAATGCCGTAATAAATTGTCGCAATGGCTCCATGACCCTATCCTTCGGAAAGAGGTCTAGTGAGTTCAATATTTATAAGATGGGAAGTCTACCCCCCGTACCAAAAAGCAGTACACGAGAAGTTTGCTCTATTCACGAAATCACGCAGGAGGACTGCGAGCTTGAAAGATTTCTATTTGATGAAAATAGTTTTGACGCCACTAGTGCGTCCCTCCTTGAGCCTACTACCGTTGACACAACCGATGTTGATTATGAATGTTTCACTTTTTTGGATGACGACGACTCACAGCCCGAATATGAGTCGTTTGAATTTTTGGATGAGTCAGTCGAACCATCCGAATCGGTTGTTTGCAGTGATTTCGAACCTGTGTTAGAGTCCTTTGAGTTCGAGGTAGATTCCGCAATGATTCTTTCGCCTCCGAAACTCGAACTAATGTCCTTGCCGTCTCACCTTAGATATGCTTACATAGGTGAGAATGAGACCTTTCCCATTATCATATCGGCCTCTCTAGCCCTCGAGCAAGAGAATGCCCTCTTAACGGTCTTACAAGATAGGCGGCAAGTTTTCGGTAGGACTATGGCGGACATCGAGGAGATCAGTTCCCTCATAATTGAATATCATACACAATTGATGGATGATGCCATGTCAATAAAGGACACACGGGAACATCTTGGGGGTATTGTGGTGAGCCAACTTCCTCCCTTAGAAGTTGAAATACCCCCATTTCTTTTAATAAGATACGAGAATGCCAACACTCCACTGATTGCTGATCATTTACATTCTCGTTTCTATGCATCACCATCACCTGTATATTTACCTCCACACCTCCCATACCACTACTTCTATCTTCCCCAATTCTTTGCGGACCCCCACAACTTATTTTTACACCACCCAATATTCTTTACTGATAAATTTTTCAACTGGTTGGTGTTGACTTTTGGCCGATGCAAGGTTTGGCAGTATTGTCTAACATAGTTTAATTGAAGTTTGGGGGAGGGTCTTTTTGTATATATTTTTGTTTTTCTTAACAATAAAAAAAAATATAAATAAATAAACAGGGGAGTATCGGTATTTTGACCATCTTGGTTTAGCATGACAGTGAGGACACTGTCAAGTTCAAGTTTGGGGTATGCTCGGTACGTCTTCTTCCTTCGCATTCATTTGTACATATTTTTGCATTTGCATACTTATTTGAAAACCCATAAAAATTTGAAAAATTTCAAAAAAATTATAAAAATAAATGTATTCGATTTTGGCTAATTGACTTTAGTTTGACAAATAGGTCAACTAGCTAGGAACAACTAGATCTTAGACTTAGTAAGTTGAAAACCCTAAAAATAACCTTCCTTAAAGTTTAACGGTAGAAAGTATATGCCTTGTAGTTTATTTAGAAATAGGCAAATTTTGGGTTCACTTCTTGGGCTAAGTCGAAACAAGGGAAGAGTATTGATGTTCTAATTAAAGTATAAGTTTGAAAAATAGTTCCTAGCTTAAGTCTAGATTCTGAAAATGTATACCCTACAATTTGCACAATCACGCACCTTGAAACTTGGAATAGTAGAAGAGACCTTGAAATGCTCTTGTTTAAAGTCTTTAGTATAATGAAAATAAAAAAAAAGGGGTGAATAAAAAAAAAGAAAAAAAAATGGACACTGGTTTTTGTGATTACTTAAGGCTGCAAAAATAGAAAAATATTTAGCGAGGGTGCTTCATCACCTAGTGCCTTAGACCAACTGGTTTGGGAGTCACTGCTAAAGCCTTGGGTGTTGCAAGGACTAGGAAGTACGCTTTAAAGTGCAAACGCATTTTGTAATCGGTCGTTGGTACCTCAAGAAGTATTAACGGTCGCATGAAGGATGTGTAAGCAAATTTCATTCACCAACTAATTAGTACTTTGGACAATGGACTAGGGCATGATTGCTTGAATTGAATTTCCAAGTGTAGGGGTGATCTATACACACACGTAGGGGTATGTGATTGGAATTTAGATAAGAGAGAGGAATGAAAGATAAAATTTGTATCTTTAATGGAGTTGATAGAAAATTCCTAAGTTTAGATGAAACCCTAGAAGGAAAACTTAAGAGATGCCGAAAGCTAAGTAGGTCTACATAACATATATAATCTTAAGTTAAATAATGAGGAAGCGTGAAGAATATGGGTGGATAATTTACAAGTATAAGATAATAGAATTCCTTGTTAGAAAACCTAATTGGAGAACAAAAGTCAATGGGCTGAGTTGATAGGATTTTGTGGGTGTAATCCGCTGAAAACCCTCAGGAGACAACACTCCTCCTACTAGGGACACCTAGAGGTTTAACGGCTTGTTGCACGTGCTCAGTGCAATCGCGTTTCCCTGCGAAAGTGCGGTTAGGATTTTAGAGAATAAAATAATAAGTTTGCTCGAGGACGAGCAAAAGGTAAGTTTGGGGGTATTTGTTCAGACCATAATATTGCATTTATCATTCCCCTATTCTTATCCTTTTTATAAATAAACAGGTACTCTTGACGCACGTTTGCTGCATATTACAGGATACAGGTTTCTGGAGCAAATATAGTGAAAAAGACACAAAACAACAGAAAAAGGGACTTTTGACCGACAAGCAGACCGATACTAGTCACGCCCAGTTCACATAGGTGCAAGGCAACGAATGTCAAGGTGAAACGGTTAAAAAACCCAAGACAAGTCTTCACTGAAGATCTGGAGAAGACCCAAAAGCCCAACAGAGAAAGTGCATATAAAAATCCAGAGCCCAAGAACTATTGAAGAAACCCCAGAAGTCTGAAAGCCCAAGTCCATAGTTTGGCCGCGGATCCGCGGCCAAACCCAGCCTGGCGCCGCGGATCCGCGGCCATCAAGCGCCCGTGTCGGTGGAAAATCTCTGGGTTGTTGCGTCGGTGCAGATGTTAGGATTTAACGTGGGCAAATCTGTAATTTTGCATGTGCGAGAGTCTGTAGCCCTAGGTTTCCTATTTTTTCCTATAAATTGTAATCTTAGATCTAAAAATTGTATGCCTCTTTTCAATAAATAAAATTCAGAAATTCTGGAAGTGACATTTAGATCTGTTCTTTATCGCTTGGAGGGAGCCATCACCATTAGTAAGTGTTTTTCTTTTATTCTTTTAATGTTATTTCATCCCCTAATGAGCGAGTAGTCTCCTCGCTTGTTAGGGTCAGCCTTAGGGAAAGGGTTGAGAGATGAGATCTCTCATCCCTTTCAATGCCATATTAAACTAACCCATTAAGAACTCCATGCATGCGCGCACAACCGCTCCCTGCGGCACCCTACCCCTCGAGGTAACGGTGAACCGCAGTATAAAGGGCCGGTTGCGCGCGTTTTCCATGGGGGTTAGGGTAATTAACTATAAAGGAAGGATACGAATCTAGAGGAAGAAAACATCTTCCCAAAAGAGTCGTATCCACTTTATCGATAATTACTATAACACCTAATGGATCTAAAATACGGCATTGAAAGCGGTGAGGAAACATCAATCTCCAAAACTTCCTCTAAGCCTAACCCTAGCAAGAATTTAAATTAGATTAATTAAGTTTTAGATCTAGATTTTTATAAAACCAAAACGACAAATAGAATCAACTCGTTAAGATACACTAAAGGAATTTACCCGTCTCTGTGGATCGACCCGCACTCACCGGCTAGCTGCGAAGCGACGCCGTTTCTTGATTGCGGTAATTATATTTTTTATCGTAAAACCCATAACAATCAAATGATTGAAAGGGGTGAGAGATCTCATCTCTCAACCCTTTCCCTAAGGCTAACCCTAACAAGCGAGGAGACTACTCGCTCATTAGGGGATGAAATAACATTAAAAGAATAAAAGAAAAACACTTACTAATGGTGATGGCTCCCTCCAAGCGATAAAGAACAGATCTGAATGTCACTTCCAGAATTTCTGAATTTTATTTATTGAAAAGAGGCATACAATTTTTAGATCTAAGATTACAATTTATAGGAAAAAATAGGAAACCTAGGGCTACAGACTCTCGCACATGCAAAATTATAGATTTGCCCACGTTAAATCCTAACATCTGCACCGACGCAACAACCCAGAGATTTTCCACCGACACGGGCGCTTGATGGCCGCGGATCCGCGGCGCCAGGCTGGGTTTGGCCGCGGATCCGCGGCCAAACTATGGACTTGGGCTTTCAGACTTCTGAGGTTTCTTCAATGGTTCTTGGGCTCTGGATTTTTATATGTACTTTCTCTGTTGGGCTTTTGGGTCTTCTCCAGATCTTCAGTGAAGACTTGTCTTGGGTTTTTTAACCGTTTCACCTTGACATTCGTTGCCTTGCACCTATGTGAACTGGGCGTGACTAGTATCGGTCTGCTTGTCGGTCAAAAGTCCCTTTTTCTGTTGTTTTGTGTCTTTTTCACTGTATTTGCTCCAGAAACCTGTTTCCTGTAATATGCAGCAAACGTGCGTCAAGAGTACCTGTTTATTTATAAAAAGGATAAGAATAGGGGAATGATAAATGCAATATTATGGTCTGAACAACGCCAAACGATACGCTATCTCATCAACACGCTCCAAGATCTCAAAGGGTCCAACGAATCGAGGACTAAGCTTTCCTCGACTTCCAAAACGAATCACCCCTCTAGTCGGTGATATCTTCAAGAACACCAAATCACCCACGGCGAACTCTAGAGGTCTTCTTGACGTGTCTGCCCAACTCTTCTGTCGGTCTTGTGCTGCCTTCATATGATTTCTGATAGTGTTAACTTTCTCAACTGTCTGCACAACCAAATCTGGTCCCAATAATCTTCGTTCACCGACATTATCCCAACAAACAGGTGAACGGCATTTACGACCATACAAAGCTTCAAATGGAGCCATCTGGATAGTTGCCTGAAAACTGTTGTTGTAAGAAACTCCACCAAATGCAGATGATCCTCCCAAGAACCCTTGAAATCCAATATGCATGCTCTCAACATATCCTCAAGAGTTTGGATTATTCTCTCCGACTGACCATCAGTTTGAGGATGATAAGCTGTGCTAAACTTCATGTAGGGTTCCTAGGCACACTAATGAGGTTCCACAAGGCATCAACCATGCCAAATTCTAATTTTTCATGTGCCAAAGAAACCCTATACTAGATCGTTACTAGAGTATAATCCGAAACTACAACTAGTTAACAACTTAACTGCTAAGTGAATGGAAATACAACCTTTGTAGATCCAGTCCTCCACTTCCTAAGCTCCATGTTGATGTCCCTTCGCTGCGATAACCACGATCCCGGACCCTAGCGATGGTTTCGTCGGAGAAATGATCGGGCTAGATCACTGACTTCGATGCCGAAGATGATCTACGTCGAGGCAACTTAAACTCAAGCTCCACCTTCACTAAGTCATGAAACTTGTGAAGAAAACACCCAATACAACATGGCAAGTGGTAGAGGACGAAGAAATAGGAAGTGGGTTCACTTTGGATTTGGATTTCTTACTTGATTTCATCACTTAAGAATTTTCAAGAATGGTTTTCTTTTTCTCCATGAAGAAGAAGAAGAAGAGAATGAAAAATCAATTATTTTCCAAATAATAATTCAAGTGAATACTTATCATAATACAACCATGGGTGAAGTTTACTCATGTAGAGAATAAACTAGGGTTTAGTTAAAGGGTTAGGGTTAAGGACAAAACAAAAATGGTAGACTTTTTAAGGATGCTAGAAAAGCTTCATGAAGCTTCAAGCATAACAACAAAGAAAGCCACCATTTCTATTTTTGCCAAAAATAAATGAATAAATAAATAAGTCAAAAGAAACCCTAACCATTTACTAAACATGGTTTAAGTTAAACATACACCCAAGTTTGCATGTATCATCAAACACGATACAATCAAGTGCACAAAAATATATCACATATACAATGTGCACATCAAGTGAGAAAATCATCTTAAGTGAACCAATACTAGTTAATGTAAAGTAATATATTAAATATATAATTATACATTAAATCATTAAATCAACACTTGATTTAACGATCCGGTCATATCGCATATGACCGACTAATATCCAATGTATCGACTTATCGAATCAATCCTCGATTCGATAACTAGGTTATATCGCATACAACCAATCGATACATTTATCGCGAGAATAGAATACGGTATCACATACACGCATTATTCTCGGTCCCGCACATATCTCATATGCGCTCCTATTTCGTTTCGCTTGAGCCAGGAAACCTCTGTGTAGGACTTTAAAGACTCGTCAATACGCCGGCAGTAGGTGATGATCATATCAAACACCCACAAGCCGCAAGCGGTCTGCCAAACGTAACGGCCACCCGGGTATTGAGCGATCAGAAGATCGACGAGCAAGCCCGCTCACACTCATGTGAATCCAACCAGTAACACTTAGCGTACAGTCCGGTTTGATCGTCTGATATGTCGCATATCTCGCCTAGGGGTGGTAAACGTCAGACCCCAATAGCTCGATAAGTCGTGTCGATATGAGGTCTATAACAGTTCGAGAAACTACTGGTAACACTTACCAGTAAATCTCAGCAACCCTGGCCAGGGATTTCCAGTTATAGCCAATCGAACACAGCGCAACATCAACTCCCTATACCGGGAGAGACGAATCCCCTCCTATCGCTCATTGCCTCCATGTGATTCGGGACTGTACCCAAAAACCACCGTTTTGCACGCCCTCTTGGACGTGGTAAGGTGGAAATCAAAGCACAGTGGGATCACACAAGACTCTATGACGATCTCGGGTCTACAGACTACTCTGTACCAGTGTCACCAGAGAACTGCCATCTGACGTAAGGTATAATACCATCTGGGAGTTCTCGGTGAGTCCGTCCAGTGCACCCAGTCTCCACTGAGCACCCGTATATCATCTCTGATGTCAAACACCAATGGATATGGGATCATCCATCGCCCATCTGTATGGGTCGAGAAGGTATACGCTAGTCTACTCTGGTATATCGATGCCCCGTCTCGATACACCCATGACTAGGGACCTTGAAAGATGTACTTATGGACTACCATGTCCCCACTAGTATGATCCGCATCATAGTCCAGGTAGTCAAGTACACATCCTAAGGGTTTTACCAACATGTAACAGAGAGGCAATCAGTGTACACGTTAAGGTAAAGAGCAACCAGATAGCATACTATCATGTCGAGCAAGAAAGTCCTCCCTATATATGTCCAAGCATCCACTACAATATACATCCTATGTATAGTAATGGCCTCTAGGGCATACATATAACTAACAATCTCCCACTTGCACTAGAGCCATCTGATAGCAGTGATTGTAGTATCTCATACTCAACCATCCCATAAAAGTCTCTCTCTGGGAATAGGCCTTTGTGAGTGGATCTGCCGTGTTGTCCTCTGAGTCTACTCTCCCAACCTCGATCACCCTGGAGATCAACCATCTCCATGATCAGGTGACACTGCCTTAGAATATGTCTGGATTACTGATGGGACGGACGTTCCTTGGCATAAGCCACAACTCCATTGTCTCACAATGGTACGAACGAAGTTCATCTCATGAACCAATATACACCCAGACTTCCTCTTTGGTAGCATCTTTGGTAGCGATGTATCCAGCCTTTATCGTCTAGTATGCCACGGTATCTAGCTTGGAACTCTTCCAACATACCGTCCCTTTACTGAGGGTAACGACAATGCCTGTGACTGACATTCAGTCGTCCTTATCACCCTGGAACATTTCCAGTGATTCTCCTCAGGAACGATTGATACCATCTCACTACAATTAGTGAGAATCCTAACATCCAATTACTTCTATCTCATAGATCAAAACTCAGGATTTAGGAGGTATCACTTTGATCCTATATGGAGAATCCTTGTGATAAGCGGTGATTGACCGAGCGTAGCATAGGAAACTCCTTCTCCATCAAGAGTATGTCATCCATGTACTCTACGAGGATCACCACCATACTCCCTACTACCTTTTTGTATATACAAGGTTCATCTACCATTTTGATGATGTCAAACTCTTTGACTAACACATCAAAACAGATGTTCCAACTCCGCGATGCCTGCTTTATCTTATAAAGCATCTTGTACACGTTTCCGCTGCTCCCACTGTCTACGAAGCCCTCTGACTGTGTACTTATAGACTCTCTCTTCTAAAATATCATTTTAGAAAAGCAGTCATGATACTCAACTGCCAGATATCGTAGTCATGGTATGTAGCCGTGGCAAGTAGGATCTGGATGGACTTAAGCATAGCTACTTAGAAAAGGTTTCATCATAATCCATACCTGGTCAATGATGCAAACTTTTAACAAGTCTAGCTTTGAAAGTCTCAACTTTTCCTTGTACACCAAGTAATCTCCTCAAGATATACTTGCTCCTGATGGGGATTTAACCCTTCAAATAAAGCAACCAAAGTCCATATTTTGTTGGTGTATATGGATCCCATCTCAGATCGCTAAGCATCCAGCCATTCTTACAGAGTCCCACTCCTGATGGCCAGCTCGAAACTAGTTGGGTCATCATCTCATGATGCAATCCTCGCTCCCACTGTCATAGAGAAACCGTAGTAACTCTCAGGTGGGTGAGGAACCCTACTAGATCGGCGGAGAGGCTGAGGTTCGTTGGAAACAATTGAATCCTTTGGTTCTACCAAATCATCAGCTTCAGTTTGTATAGCTGGAACCTTTCCAGTTCTACAGAACAGACCTTGTCTCGAGCTTGTCCGGATTTTGCTTTTAGACATAGCCCGGACAACCCTAAATCTTAACCAACTTAAGATATGGGCTCTTCCCTTATCATATCAAATATGAAGTGGTAGGCAACTGATTTGATTTAAACCCGATTCAATAGGTATGCAGCTTCTCAAGTGCATAACTCCCAAAAGGAAATAGGTAACTCAGTAGTACTCATCATAGAGCACACCTTATCACATAGGGTGCTATTGCTCCGCCCCAATATACCATCGTGCTATGGTGTATATGGAGGAGTAATGCTGAGAGAGAATCTCATTCTCCTTTAGAAAAGTCCAAGAATTCCGTGCTGAAGTATTCTCCTCCTTGATCACATCAAAGGACATAATACTTATACCCGTTTTGGTTCTCTACTTCTAACTTATATTCTGTGAATATCTCAAAAGTTTCGGACTTGTGTTTCAACAGGAACATATGTCTGAATCTAAAGAGATCATCAGAGAATGTAATGAAGTATAAAGAACCGTTCCTGGTATGTGTAGACAGGGGACCTTTATACATCAACATGTATCATCCCAAGAGATCACTAACTCTTTCTCTGTTTCCATTAAACAGAGCTATGGTCATCTTATCTCTGTGACATGACCAGCAAGTTTCACAAGATGTAAATTCAAACTGATTTAAATATGCATCTTAAATGTAACTTAAGCTAGTCGGGTCGCATTGATATGACCTGGTCTACAATACCTCAAGAGAGATCCGTTCATTTCTGAACTCTTCCTCTTGTGTGTGTTCTGTATACTAAGAACTGTAGTTTGATTTAGAACATCAATGCTTTTAGATAACATGCCTGAACCGATCAACTTTTGATATTGGAAATGTTCAAAACATTATCCAACAATACAAAATTTTATCATTTTTTTACTAATAAAGAGACTGATATGATTTTGTATATCAGGTTCGGTATCTAATAACATTCGTTCAGAATCAATGTATTTGGGATACAGGGTGACAGTGACCAACAGACTTGGCTGCAACACTTGCACCGTTTTCTGTCTCATGAAACTTATCACCCGTTCTCAGTTCTCTACCTTTCTGTAGCCCTATGTAACAGATTACATATCTGGGATCCTGATCCAGTATCAAATACTCAGGACGTAAAGGATACAGAGAAACAGTTCTTTGTAATGAACACACCCGAAGGAGATGTATCATATGCACTTTCTTCGTTTGGGCGGCATAGGAATTCTGGTATTCCCATATTTCCTGCTCTGTCTTATAACAATTATAAGTTGGAGCGGGACCAACGTTCCCCAGCTCTTTATAACAAGCGGGTTCGGTCAAAACATCCGTATTATTATCTTGATTAAGGAGTGACATGATCGCTACCAGGAGAGAGAGAAGAAAACACTCATCGTATGCTCTTGCAAGATCAGATTGGTTATTATTTTATCTAATCAGGATGGCTCCCACTGTTTTAATTAAATCTTCCTTCAAACCCTAAAAGGAAAGACTAGCCAGGATTAATTACACACTACCAGTTCGCCAATCTTTCAGCCAGGCCAGTGTCGGTACTTTGAGGGAGGTCCCCCGTGCTTTCGCACGAACCTAATTAATGTAAACCTCGTTTTCCCAGAGGCGTAACCTCGTTAACACCTTTTTAGATACCTACTTGATCGGCTAATTGTAATGTGTAAAACTCTCCCAGGAGTAACTCTTACTCGCAGTGGGTATCGGGATCCAACTATCTCATAGAAGGTATGCAATCTCATTGCAAATTTCAACACTTGAAATTCCCGATAATATTTTGCCCCAAACGATCTATGACCTTGACAAGGTCAACAAACCATAGACCGTAAGTCAAGTTCAACCCGTCATTTCTTGATTGAATCAAACCCACCCGCACGACCCTTGACAAGGTCAACAAGGCCGTACGACTACCCTAACCCAATCTGCATCATATGCATAAGCAGATAAATACTGGTTAGTTACCGCACACTGCGCCTTGATAAGGTCAACAAACGCAGCACGAATACTAAGCAGGACTTATCTGAAATGACGGAGGGCTACAGCAGGTTTTTCTGAAAACCTATTGCGTAATGAACTTGATATCGTTGTAGGATCGAATGATTTTAAAATGGAGTGTTTTTTAGGCTTTTCTAGTTTTGCTAAAGGGGTCACTCCCGGTGAAGGGATCGTCGGCCCTTTCCTCGTCGAATGAGGTGCGGGATATATCATATATATCGCTGTGCAAAGCAGAAACTATAGAAGCAATCAAAAGACAAACCGAGGGTTGTAGCATCTGCCAGTTATTGCTGAAGGGGTCACTCCCGGTAAAGGGATCGTCGGCCCTTTCCTCATCGAATAAGGTGCAGGATATATCGTATATACCGCTGTGCAAAGCAAGAACTGTAGCTACCTGTTTTATTTTTGAAATTCGATTCCACAACATCTTAGGTTTCTTTTTCTTTCATTAATCATATTAATGAAGTCCCATCATTCAAGTTACCTAAACATCACAGATAAATACGATGTACACTTATGCCATCCGCATTCGCCTCGATGTCCCCTCGTGCACCGTTAGGTTAGGTAACTAACGGTTGAGCGGGGCAGGGCTAGCGCGGGTGTAAAACATAAGTAACTTCTATATAATATATCGTATATACTATATACTGTATCTATCACAGAACATCACATGATCACATCACAGATAACGCAGCAGAAAATATCATATGAAATATTGGATATATTAGGACGTCTTTGTTTTTAATACGAGCCAGTATAAAACACGGATTCCACGGTCGTGATGAATAGCCAAACCCATACCCCTAGACCCCTACGAGAGCGGCAAGCAACCCTACCAATTCTAGGGTTAGGAGACCCGGACTCGACTCCTCGAGTTGGTCTCCCACTGGACCCTAGAACCCGGTTACTTGTGCTCCCCTCCTTGGGTCTATCCTAGTGCGGAAAAGTAAATAATATACAAACGGTGACATCTTCCGCAACCTGGAAGTTCCCCAATAAAAGAATATTACATACAAGTTTTTACATGAATGAAAATGAAAAACACTCATCTTACATAAAAAAACCTCGGCTATTCAAACACGACGATCCAATATAACATATCCAGCAACACATAACATCACATGTCATCAACGTAAGTAAATATGCGCATCCCAATTATCGTTGACATATAGCAACGAAACCGGCGATATCACATATTACACTTACGGTCACAGAAAAGAAAGTGTAAAACTACAACAGTTGGAATCCGCAAACCTTTAGACATCGCATGCCTAATCAAATGAATTCCTTAGACATCGCATGCCTAACAATTATAAACCCCACATTTTAGTCTCATTATCGAAAACACTTTTCAATATCAAGTCGGGCAATTCAACAAGATTCCCGACATCTTGATCGAATGCTCGTCGCAAACTTTAGTAGGCGGCCACACCCCCGATACCGTCGACGAAGTGCACTAAGGCGGAATACCGCTGCCGCGAGCACCCGAACGGATGCTTTCGGCAACGGGGTTCTCCTACAGTCACTTGGTCGGGGCTATGGGGCGTGGCTGTCTATTAAGTTTACCGGCGAATATCCGCGTACGCTACGTGATTGCGACGGACTTTTGATCACATCAAAATTCCGTAGCAACCGATCAAGTGAGACTAAAGTGCTGTGTTTATAACATTCATATCAGTTATCTCATAACTACTTGTGGATTCCAAGTATTGTATCCCATTCCAGATAAATAGAAAATGTCAAACTTTCCGATCGAACAACCAGACACCCAAGTTTTCCCGATACAGCTCAACACATGAAATAGGTTTTAAAACATCCAGTTCATGCCTCAGAACCAACGGTCCAGCCGTAGAAGGGTCAAGCCCATGCCTCACATGTGGCACGCCGTACTGCCCCAAACCCGAAAGTTCAAAGGGCAGTTCAAGACGGTCACATAATCGAGTTAAGATTTGTTGTCTTCTAGAGGGTCCATCGCGTTACTTGCACTACTTAGAACGTCTTTAAACCACGGAAATATCCAACACTTGGAAATTTCCCGACAGGGGAAAAATTGGGTATTTATATCCGGTCGAACTTTTTAACATATTCTAAAATTACCCGGAAAAACACACATACAAAATTAGACAATCCGATCGAATGTACGAACTCCCAATACAACCCAGAAAACTCAACTCTTGAGTGCAAATTAAAAATTCCCAGAAAACACAGGAAATTCAGATTAATATTACTGTGCAAAAATTGTTGAAAGAAGCGACCGTACGGCCGCGGAACCGCCGCACTAGCCATGCTATTGCCGCGGTTCCGCGGCGCTTTGATCGATTTAGGCGCTCGTTTTGCACAGTAACTCCTAGAAAACCCTGCTGATTTTTCTGCATATTTTTAATTTGGAAAAAACCCAGTTTTGAAAAAATGTACAGAGAAGGGTTTCGGATTAGGGTTTCGGGTTCGATCGGACTTCTAATATCGTCTACGCATCGCCTAAGACTCTAGCTAGGCTCTGATACCAATGTAGGGTTCCTAGGCACACTAATGAGGTTCCACAAGGCATCAACTATGCCAAATTCTAATTTTTCATGTGCCAAAGAAACCCTATACTAGATCGTTACTAGAGTATAAGGCGAAACTACAGCTAGTTAACAACTTAACTGCTAAGTGAATGGAAATACAACCTTTGTAGATCCGGTCCTCCACTTCCTAAGCTCCGTGTTGACGTCCCTTCGCTGCGATCACCACAATCCCGGACCCTAGCGATGGTTTCGTCAGAGAAATGATCGGGCTAGGTCGTTGACTTCGATGCCGAAGATGATCTACGTCGAAGCAACTCAAACTCAAGCTCCACCTTCACTAAGTCATGAAACTTGTGAAGAAAACACCCAATACAACATGGCAAGTGGTAGAAGATGAAGAAATAGGAAGTGGGTTCACTTTGGATTTGGATTTCTCACTTGATTTCATCACTTAAGAATTTTCAAGAATGGTTTTCTTTTTCTCCATGAAGAAGAAGAAGAAGAGAATGAAAAATCAATTATTTTCCAAATAATAATTCAAGTGAATACTTATCATAATGCAACCATGGGTGAAGTTTACTCATGTAGAGAATAAACTAGGGTTTAGTTAAAGGGTTAGGGTTAAGGACAAAACAAAAATGGTAGACTTTTCAAGGATGCTAGAAAAGCTTCATGAAGCTTCAAGCATAACAACAAAGAAAGCCACCATTTCTATTTTTGCCAAAAATAAATGAATAAATAAATAAGTCAAAAGAAACCCTAACCATTTACTAAACATGGTTTAAGTCAAACATACACCCAAGTTTGCATGTATCATCAAACACGATACAATCAAGTGCACAAAAATATATCACATATACAATGTGCACATCAAGTGAGAAAGTCATCTTAAGTGAACCAATACTAGTTAATGTAAAGTAATATATCAAATATATAATTATACATTAAATCATTAAATCAACACTTGATTTAACGATCCGGTCATATCGCATATGACCGACTAATATCCAATGTATCGACTTATCGAATCAATCCTCGATTCGATAACTAGGTTATATCGCATACAACCAATCGATACATTTATCGCGAGAATAGAATACGGTATCACATACACGCATTATTCTCGGTCCCGCACATATCTCATATGCGCTCCTATTTCGTTTCGCTTGAGCCAGGAAACCTCTGTGTAGGACTCTAAAGACTCGTCAATACGCCGGCAGTAGGTGATGATCATATCAAACACCCACAAGCCGCAAGCGGTCTGCCAAACGTAACGGCAACCCGGGTATTGAGCGATCAGAAGATCGACGAGCAAGCCCGCTCACACTCCTGTGAATCTAACCAGTAACACTTAGCGTACAGTCCGGTCTGATCGTCTGATATGTCGCATATCTCGCCTAGGGGTGGTAAACGTCAGACCCCAATAGCTCGATAAGTCGTGTCGATATGAGGTCTATAACAGTTCGAGAAACTACTGGTAACACTTACCAGTAAATCTCAGCAACCCTGGCCAGGGATTTCCAGTTATAGCCAATCGAACACAGCGCAACATCAACTCCCTATACCGGGAGAGACGAATCCCCTCCTATCGCTCATTGCCTCCATGTGATTCGGGACTGTACCCAAAAATCACCGTTTTGCACGCCCTCTTGGACGTGGTAAGGTGGAAATCAAAGCACAGTGGGAATCACACAAGACTCTATGACGATCTCGGGTCTACAGACTACTCTGTACCAGTGTCACCAGAGAACTGCCATCTGACGTAAGGTATAATACCATCTGGGAGTTCTCGGCGAGTCTGTCCAGTATACCCAGTCTCCACTGAGCACCCGTATATCATCTCTGATGTCAAACACCAATGGATATGGGATCATCCATCGCCCATCTGTATGGGTCGAGAAGGTATACGCTAGTCTACTCTGGTATATCGATGCCCCGTCTCGATACACCCACGACTAGGGACCTTGAAGGTTGTACTTATGGACTACCATGTCCCCACTAGTATGATCCACATCATAGTCCAGGTAGTCAAGTACACATCCTAAGGGCTTTACCAACATGTAACAGAGAGACAATCAGTGTACACGTTAAGGTAAAGAGCAACCAGATAGCATACTATCATGTCGAGCAAGAAAGTCCTCCCTATATATGTCCAAGCATCCACTACAATATACATCCTATGTATAGTAATGGCCTCTAGGGCATACATATAACTAACACTTCACTCGAGTCCCCAAACTTTCTTGTAAACTCCGCCAAAATGTGATAAGAACCGAGTGTCCCGATCGGACAGGATGCTCACCGGTACTCCTTGCAATCTTACAATCTCTTGCATGTACCGCTCTGCCAAAGTCTCTGTTGATTGACTAACCCGGAAAGGAAAGAAGTGAGCTGCCTTGGTCACCCAATCAACAATCACCCATACAGCATTGTTGCCTTTTAGACTCCACGGTAAAGCCGTCACGAAATCAATGGTTATATGTTCCCACTTCCACTGAGGAATCGGAAGTGGTTGCAATAAACCAGCAACCCTTTGATGTTCAGCCTTAACTTGCTGACACACCAAGCACTTTTCCACAAAGCGAGCAATCTCCCGTTTCATGCCTTCCCACCAGAAATGCTGTCGAATATCTCGGTACATCTTGGTGCCTCCTAGATGTACAGAATAAGATGAACTGTGTGCCTCCTTCATAAGCTCTTCATGAATAGCTCCCTTTGGCACACACAAACGGCTACCATACCTCAACGAACCATCTTCATGGATCAATAAATCTGTTCGTAGTCCGGCTTCAACCTGTTCTCGAAACTTTTGCAGTCTAGGGTCCTGCGATTGTGCTGCTTTAATATTCTCGATCAACGATGACTGTACTTGCAGCTGCATCAACTGTCCCGTATAATGCGGTAGCACAACCTCCAAGTCAAACCTTCGAAAATCTGCAACGATCTCCTTCTGTGTAGTTAACACCTGAATTGCTGGTAACCGACTAAGTGCATCCGGCACGACGTTAACCTTCCCTGGGTGGTACTTAAGATCAAGATCGTAGTCAGCCATTCGCTCCAACCATCTACGCTGCCTCGTATTAAGCTCCTTCTGTGTGAACACATACTTCGAGCTCTTATGATCAGTAAAAACTTCGACCCTTTCGCCCAAAAGGTAGTGTCTCCAAACCTTCAAAGCGAAAATCACAGCAACAAGTTCCAAGTCATGAGTTGGGTAATTCTTCTCATGGGTCTTCAACTGTCTCGATGCGTATGCTACAACCTTCCCATGCTGCATCAAAACACATCCCAATCCTTTCCCAGATGCGTCGCTGTGAATCACCAATCCTTCGGAATTTTCTGGCACGGTCAGAATAGGGGCGGTTATCAACTTCTGCTTCAACGTCTCAAAAGCTAACGCACATTTGTCCGTCCATACAAAAGATACCTCCTTGCGCGTAAGCTTGGTCAACGGCTCTGCCAGACGAGCAAAGTTCTCCACAAATCTCCTGTAATACCCGGCGAGTCCAAGGAAACTTCTTATCTCCGCAACATTCCTTGGAATCGGCCAGTCTCGAACTGCTGCAATCTTTTCTGGATCGACGGCAATTCCATCGCCAGACACAACATGCCCCAAAAACTTTACTTCCTCCAGCCAAAACTCGCACTTGCTCATCTTCGAATATAACTTCTCCTGTCTCAACGTTTGCAGTGCGATCTTCAAATGCTCAGTATGCTCTTCAAAACTCTTCGAGTAAACCAGAATATCGTCAATGAAAACCATGATAAACTGGTCCAAGAACGGTGAAAAGATTCGGTTCATCAAGTCCATTAGTACTGCCGGCGTATTCGTTACTCCGAAGGGCATCACTAAGTACTCGTAATGTCCATACCGAGTTCGGAACGCCGTCTTGCAAATATCTTCTGCTTTCACTCGGACCTGATGATATCCGGATCGCAAATCCAGCTTCAAGAATACCCCCGCGCCACTAAGCTGCTCGAAAAGTTCGCTAATGCGAGGGATTGGGTACTTGTTCTTAATAGTCACCTGGTTTGATTCTCGATAGTCGATGCACATCCTTCTTGTGCCATCTTTCTTCTTTACTAGAAGAACTGGACCTCCCCAAGGCGAGTTACTGCTCCGAATCCAACCTTTTTCAAGCAATTCAGCAACCTGTTTCTTGATTTCTTCCAACTCTACTGGTGCCATTGGATAATACGCTTTGGATACTGGCGCTGCACCAGGAATAAGATCAATTGCGAACTCCACGTCTCGCTTCGGCGGTAAACCCGATATATCTTCAAACACGTTCATAAAATCGCGAACAACAGCCGGTTCTTCACTTTCATCACTTCCATTGATGCAAGAATATTGTTTGTCGGCCTAGCCCTAAACTCGACTGGCCCGACAGAACTGCTTCCTTACCGCAACTGCTGTCTGCTGCAAACTCTTCTTTATCCAGATAAACTCTGCCGCTCTCGGGCTGCCGCAAGTACTTGTGAGAAAGTGGTCAAACCCAGGGAGACAATCTGCCTCTGGATGTCCACGTCCAAGCTGCGCATGAACCTCCGTGCCCTGTCTGCATCGTTGGCAACTAAAGGTCCAGCGAAACTACTGAGTCTCGTCCATTCTGCTGCATGCACATCTACGGTTGCTCCATTCCGCTTTAGCCCAATGAATTTCTCTTCCATTTCCTCCCGTGCATTCCGCGGGAATAACTTCTCCAGGAAACTCTTTGAAAAATCCGCCCACTTGATCGTCTTGGGCAAGCGGTTCTCTTCCACAAGTCACCATTCTCGGGCGTAGTTCACTAACTGAATGCGTACCATATCAACTCTTTTCTCATCTGGAATCTGTGCCGCAACAAGCAAATTCTCTGTGTTAACTAGCCACTGCTCCGCTGGCAACGGCTCCTCCAAACTAGTAAATATAGACGGACCCAAACGTCTGAAATCTGCTACGGTCCCTACTCGGTCAACTGGTTTAGCTCCAACATTGTTCACAGACTGCTGAACGATCTGCAAACCTTCCTGAAACGATTCCGCTTGCTGCTGGATCAGTTCGGTCTGTTTCTTTTGATTCTCCAGCATTCCCCTTATTACTCCAAGCATGGCGGCTTCGTCCACACGACTTTGGTACGTCCTCAAATTCTTACCGGCCATAACAAACACCCAACATTTGCATGATGATAGATTGAAAATATAGATCAAGGCTAGAACTCCAAGATAACTATGCCGCGGTATCATAGCCACAATTACATAACTCCACCCAAGTCGCATAAGTCCTAGAGATAACAAGGAATCAGGTTTCGAGTCGATATGCAAAGGAAGTTTGCACATCATAAAAGATATAATCAGGAAGAATGTGATTCAAGAATGGTAAAACGGTCAAGGTGGCAGGACATGTTTCCTAAACACGGGTATTCTGATTCGTGTATTAGGTACAATACCCAACTACAAAAGAATCAACCCGACTATCCTATGGCTCTGATACCAAAAGAACCATGTCACGCCCCGCTTCCCAAAGTACACTAAAGTGGGCACGTGACATAGCCAACCATGCTACCTGTGGATAGGAAAAATTCTTCCACATTCACATTACGGCTGTGGAGATATCAAGAACAGGAAAGTAAACTAACTACCTAGTACATGTCCATAAGCCAGAGTAAAAGATTCAAGAGATAACAATATGCGGAAGCCAAAAGATACAATAAATGAAACACCTGGAGTGAAACTACGTACCGACAGGAACCTCACCGCTCGTCTAACAACGGCAAAACTCCTAATCAGTCTGCAGCAAGGTAGAAGAATCTGGGCCATGCAAAACCCAGACGTCAGCGCGTCAAGTCATCAAGTAATAACATAATAAACAGGCAATGCGAATATAAACATGAATAAAGCAAGGGTAACAATAATATAAATCAGAGCAGTGCAGGGTAGTGTGCAGTGGGTAAACTAAACTGTTCTATCAGGTTCTCTGTTCTAAAGTCTTTGAAACCAAATTGATGAATCATCGATGTAACTCAATAGTATCCCGTACATACCCGGGACCACGGCGACAATATTCTCGGCTGCAGCCGAGACATGACGCTAGGCACAAAACAGGAATGTGTACATTCAATAGTATCCCGTACATACCCGAGACCACGGCCACAATATTCTCAGCCGAAACCGAGACATGCCGCTAGGCACAAAACAAGAATGTGTACACCCAGAACAGGTAGTGAACTGTCGAGTTACAAGTCAGGTTTCACCTTTGATTTCCCCATACCCCTAAGTTATGTGTGTATGTCAAGTCAGGTATTCCGAAATCAAGAAACTAATGCCAACAGGATCAGGTAAACAGGTTTGTCTAGATAGACAACAGGAATTGTCCATGAGGACCAGGTCAGGTTTGTTGGCATTAGACACAGAATTAGGTAACGGGTCAGGTCATGGTACATCAGGTCAAGTCAAGCAGTGTACGATACCATATCGGGTCGATCAATATGCATGTAGCAAGTCAGGTCAAGAAGCAAGCGATATCATAGGTGTACTCACAATCAGCTATATAATCAAGCATGGGCATTAACAACATGAGATAAGCAATGAAGTAAGCAATAGGCAGATTCACTAAATTAGCAGTACAGTTGTCAGTTGTGTCACAGAGATGATTTCAATGTTATGCGAATGCAGGATGACAATTATGGCCTTTTAATCATGTTGACAAGTTTAAGCACTTTAGAGGTGCAATGATTTATATAAAGATTCGATACAGCTATTACAGGTTAAAATGCGTACGAGTGTCCGAATGGAACAAAACTATAGAGATAAATGCCATACGCTATGTCAATATTAAAAATGTGATTAAACAGGTAAATGTGGTTATTAGGTTCAATTGCAAACTGTAGGTTCCAAGTTTAAAGATAAAATGATATATAACGATATTGTACATGAAAAAGTGGGAAATTATAATACCAACGTTAAATTGCGGGTTTTAGGGTGTCATTAATTATAAGTAAATATTGTTTAGCATGTAGCAAGGGTTACTTGCCTCGATGGGTCGCGAATCGGGAAAACGGAACGTTAACCGTCGGCGGGGAAAACTCGCGACGGGCGCACGGTTCACGGAATGAACCCAAATGACGAACAAAGGAACCACACGGGTCGGGGTACCTCGCTGGAACGTCGCGAAGCGTCACCGGCACGACGGAATTCCGGCAACAAAAGAACAGTTAAAAAATGAGAAACAAGACATGAAACAAGAAGAGAAAGAATGATGAAGAGAAGTACGAGAGAGGGATTACCGTAGAGGTTTCCTGTGAGTGCAGAGAGGGGATGTGAAGGGGTCGACGCCGGCGAACGAAGCTCCGGCGATGGGATCTTGCTGTTAGGGTTCGGTGGAGTTATACTAGGGTTGGGTTGAGTGTAGGGATGTTGCTAGGTGGTAGGAGGAAGGACTGAGGAGCTAGGAAGAGAAAGGAGATGGTGATGATGGTGGTGTAAGGTTAGGGTCGTCGGAGGTGAAGGAACGGCGACGGGAGAGGGTTCCGGCATTCTTGGTGTGTGCAGGTGTGGGCTCGGGAAGGTGGTGAGGTTTATGGTGGTGGTGGTTTTTGGTGTTGGGGATTGGAGAGGGAGGTGAGGAAGTGACGAGGTCGGGTGGTGATCTGCGGTGAAGTTTCCGGGGTCGCGTCGGGCTGTGTAGGGATGGCGTCGTGGGTTCTCGAGGATAGAAAGGGAAGAGGAGGAAGTGGCGAGGAGAGGGGGCTCGGTTGAGGGCGAGGAGATG
This sequence comes from Agapanthus africanus, assembly GCA_030015575.1. Classification (NCBI taxonomy): domain Eukaryota; kingdom Viridiplantae; phylum Streptophyta; class Magnoliopsida; order Asparagales; family Amaryllidaceae; genus Agapanthus; species Agapanthus africanus. The sequence continues at coordinate 176,095,354 of JASDDO010000026.1, read as the reverse complement.
GCGAGGCCGGCGAGGGTGGTGCCAGCGTTGGGGCTGCGGCGGCGAGGGAGACGGTGGTCGGGTTACGTGGGGTTGGGTTTGGTTACGTGGAAAAGAAAATATAGGATGAGGAAGATAGAGATAGAGGAGAGAGAGAAGGATGGGGAGAGAGAGAGACGGGGGAGAGAGAGAGAGAGAGAGAGAGAGATTTAGGGGGGAGAGAGAGAGACGGAAGAGAGAGAGGAGAGAGAAGTTGGGGCCCACGGTAAAAGGAGAAAGCGATTGGTTTGAAAGGAAAAAATTGTGAAAGATTTTAGAATTAAAAGAATATTGTAAGGTTAAGAAATATTGGAGGCAGTTAAAAATAAATATACGATGGTTTTAAAAATATTAAAATTTGGGGTTTTGGCGCAAAGTAAAATATTTCCAAATCGCGCCCGGATCGGGTCCAAAAATTTGAAATTGAAATAATAGAATTTTAAGCGGGATCCAAAATTTAAAATGAAGTATTTTATGATCGAAAAGCATACCCCCAAAACGGACACACGTACGTGCACGTAGCCTTCCAAACTCGCTCGTTTCACTGAACGGAACGAGGACACGATGCACGGACGCAACAACGGGGTTAAGGGTGTCAAGCAGGCCAAGATAAATATTTTAATTTTATTTTAGATGCCAAAAATTGTTATATGCAGAAATGAATTTACCGGGTAAAATTTACAGTAAGTAACAATCAAGCAAGATAAATGAAATGAGTGCCACACTACGTTCAAACAGTAACTGAAATTAGTAGCATTGGGCTCGGGTGTTACAAATTCCCTTTCCCAACGTTAGATGTCTTCCTTTGTAGAGTCAGAAGATGTTGTAGGAGTAGGTTCTAGGGACCCTTTAGTTGTGTCTGAGTCCTCCCGGGGAGCAGGGGTCGGATCCTCTCCCCGGGATCGTGCGGCGGGTGCAGCCCCTAGGGAGGAGGCAGCAGATGCGGCCCCCAGCACCTCGTGTTGGGTGAGGCATGAGGACGAGCTCGCCAATGCTCGGGCTCGCTTCCACATCCCCTCGCGTTACACGCTCCGACTGGCCAAGGAGGGGAAGAGGGCGGACCAAGTACGGGGCAGGGAGATTGCCCTGTATTTGGAAGCTTTTTGGGGCGGAATGCGCCTTCCCTTCTCTTCCGAGGTCATCGCAGCGCTGAATTTTTTCGGTTTGGCTCCTGGCCAGTTAGTGCCGAACTCGTGGAGGATCCTCGGGTTCCTGATCCGCCTGAAGTTGCAGGCGGTTCCTTTCAGCCTCCCCCTCATCGATTCTTCTCTTGTCTTCAAAAATCACCCCGGTAGTCGAGCGGGCGACCCGAGGTGGATCTATCTCTCCTTTAGAAAGCGGCTGGGGGGCGCCGCCGGGACAGGGGTCGTGGCCATGCCCTCTTCCATTCATGATTGGAAGAAGAAAATTTTTCTTCGTTACCCCTCCTGCGGGCGAGGACTGGCCCGTGCCTACAAAGTGGTCGAGAGAGAAATGCTTGCCGAGGAACCAGTCCAATGACCCCGCCGCGGTGAGAGTGGCGTCGTGGGAGCCCATCCCCCGACCCGACGTGCTGCTGTCTGAGAGGGTCCTGAGTTGGGCCGGGCTCAGCCCCGTTGAGTTCGTCGGTGAGTTAGGCTGGCTTTTTGGCTTGTGTATTGCTCGTATCGCTGACTTTTTGGTATTTGTTTTGTGCAGGACCCATGGACTTCGACTCGCTTAAATCCTCTATGGCCAGTCGAGGAAGGTTACAAAGGCTGGGGGCACCAGCTCATCTCGCGCGAAGCCTGCCCCGGCTCCTCCCTCTCCGGTGATTGTGCCCCACGAGCGTTCGGGGGCGGATCCCGCCCTGGGTCCCAGCAGAGTGTTGGGCCAGAAGCGGGCCCTGGTTCTGGACGACCCGGTCTCGGAGGAGGAGATCGGCTCTCCCCCGAAACCGCTTAAAAGGAGCTCCCAGAGATCTTCCCGGGGCCGGTCCTCGCCCATCATGGTGGAGGATGGGGGCCTCCGGTTCGCGGTGCCATCCGGGCTATCCGTTGCGGATAGCCTTCTGCACGAGATAGAAGCATCGGCCGGGGGTAGAGTCCCTTGGAGGACCTTCAGGGCTCAGCTGGCGTCCATTGCTCAGGAGTCCGTGCAGGTAAGTATTTGGTTTACTGTAGGATTCGGTGTCTCCCTTATTTTTCTTATCTCTTTCGAATCTCCCAGGTTCTCCAGCACGTTGCCTTCGTCTTGCGTATGGAAGCTGCGGTGGTAGCCCTGGCACTGAAGGCTGCGGGCCAGCTCGCCTCGCTGGAAGAGAGATCCAAGCGGGAGCTGGGGGCGGTGATGGCGAAGGTTGCCGCCTTGGAAGGCGAGGTGGAGACCGGGAAACGGGAGGTAGCCCGGTACCGCGAGGCCTCCGTGACTGCCGAGGCCAAGCTCGGGGATGCCCAGGTGCTTGCCGGCAACCTGAAGAAGACGGTGAAGACCCTCCGGAAGGAGCTGGGGGCAGCAGCCGAGGATGCCAAGGCGGCCGACCTGAAGGCGGCAAAATTGGCCGACCTCTCGGCGGCGAAGGCGGTGGAGGTCTACAAGAAGTCGAAGGACTTCTATGATGACCTGGCCGTGGCTACGACCCGCATCTGGCATGATGCTCTCGACGCCGTTAAGGCCCGGATGCCAGAGTTTGCTGACGGAGATCTCCGGGCTGAATTCCCCCTCACGGACGCTGATGAGCAGGGGGAAGAGGTTCCTGACGAGGAGACCGCCGAGGACCCTGTGCCACGTGGTGGTCGTCGAGGACCCCGAGGTCGCACCTGGCCCCGAGGTCTAAAGCCCCCGTCTTCCTCTTTTATTTCTTTGTTTTTGGAATTTTGTAAGCCTCCGGGCATTTTGTAAGGCCGGGGAGCCCAAAAATACCCTTTGTACCGCCTTTGTCTTTGGTGGTAATAAAATTTTTCTTCGGTTTCATCGAATCGCACTTTATCATCTGTTTGTGAAGAATGCTCGTAAAATATCTCTGCTTGCACCGTTACGTTTTCATGTCAGGTTGGCCATCTGTCTAGCGATTGTCCGTCGAGTTGATTTCGATCACTTGCCAAGCGATGCCGAGGAGGCATCTCCGTGGCCCTGAAGTCGAGGGGGGATCGCTTAGACTTCGATAGACTTATTGCCCCTTTTTGGGGCCTCGGGTCCTCTGCGTTGGTAGGGCTGTAAGGAGGCCACTAAGGATGACCGGACAGAGAAGCTACACGGTCACCTCCTGGCGAGGGCTTTGATCTCTGGGGTCGCGGGCAGGCAACTACCATCCTGGGATGACAGAGTGGGGCAGCCGTTCGGATGCCTCTTACGAGGGCTTCAACCCTTGGCGTCATGGGTAGGGAGCTACCAGCTGGAGATAACCGAGCAGGGTAGCCGCTCGGTTGCCTCCTGCGAGGGCTTTGATCCTTAGTGTTGGAGGGGCTGTAAGAAGCCCACTAAGGATGACCGGGCAGTGAAGCTGCGCAGTTACCTCTTGGCGAGGGCTTGGATCTCTGGCGTCGTGGGTAGGCAACTACCAGCCTGGGATGAAGGAGCGGGGTAGCCGCTCGGGTGCCTCTTGCGAGGGCCTCAATCCTTGGCGTCATGGGTAGGGAGCTACCAGCCAGAGATGACCGAGCAGGGTAGCTACTCGGTTGCCTTTTGCGAGGGATTTTGATCCTTCAGGACGGGGATCGAGCAGGGTTACTGCCCAGTGCCTCTTGGCGAGGACTTTGATCCCTGTCGGTTGTGGTAGGAAGCTACCAGCCGGGGATAGCCGAGCAAGGACTCGACTGCCTCTAGGAGGACTTTGGTCCTTAGCGCAGGAGGGGCTATAAGAAGCCTACCAAAGACCCTTGGCCGGGCAGGGTTTCTGCCCGGTGCCTCTTGGCGAGAGATTTTGTCCTAAAGGATAGCCGAGCGAGGGATCCTCGGGCTCGACTGCCTCTGGGAGGGCTTTATGATCCCTATCGGTCGTGGTAAGAAGCTACCAGCCGGGGATAGCCGAGCAGGGTAGCTGCTGAGCTCCCTCTAAGGAGGGCTTTGACCCTTAGTGTTTGGAGGGGTTGTAAGAAGCCCATTAAGGATGACCGGGCAGTGAAGCCACGCGGATGCCTCTTGTGAGGGCTTCGACCCTTGGCGTCATGGGCAGGGAGCTACGGGCTGGAGATGGTCGAGCAGGGTAGCTGCTCGAATAATTCTTCATGAGGCTTCGCTCGACCATCCCATGGCAGGTATGGGGGACAGGAACGGTCGCAGCGATCGTGCGCGCAGCATGTGCATTGAATGTCGGGGAAGGCGAAGCGCTAGGGTAGCGTCGTTTCGATTCCGCCAGAGAGGGCTCGATGGTCGCCGTGTGGCCGCGACTTATTGGGCGGAAGCGGGCGACTGTTGAGCTCCGTTGGGGCGCAGTGGGCTATATAAGGCAGAAGGGGCTCTGGTCCTTCCTTCCTTCGTATACAGATCGTTGAGAATACAGGACTTCCCCTTCACCATCCCCGAGATCATTAACTTTGAAGATGTGTACCTCTATGACCAGAACTACACCGAGGATACGGTGCAGTTGGTCTATGGTAGCATCGAAGACCACTTCGGCCGGCTGCTCCCCCGGTACTCTTCCCTGCTGCAGCTGCTGATGTACTCCATCTGGAGAGCGTCGCCGGGGCTTTGCAACCCCTTATCCGAGCAGCTTTTTAACGAGGCCGTGGGCAAGCTGCGGTCTCTGAGGCGCTTCGGCCTGATTTCTGCAGGCCGGCTGGTTCGCTCAGAGGCACTCGTCGATGAGTGCTACGAACTGAGGCTCGGGGTCGACACGCGCGGTGGGAATCGAGGGCAGAGGCTGGATCTTGCGAGGCCTCGGTTGGCGGAGATTTTCACCGAGTACCATGAGCAGTGCTCTCTGCACCCCCTTCCCCCGCTGTTGTAATTTTCTTTTCCTTGTTGTATGTATGGTTGAGGAGCCCATAATACCTTTTGAATAAACAAGATTTTTCTCTCTTTTCCGCAATGTTCCATTGATCTTTATTAAATTAACAACAGACCCTACGAAGAGTTTACACTGCCTCAAAAGAAAAGTACATGCTAGTAGATGACCTTATTGGCTCGGCCCGAGCTCCCTGGAAGATTGTTGACCTCCGTGCTCGGCACTAGGTACGGGGTTCCCTGAGTTCCGTGCTGGTCATCCGCCGAAACGAGCATGATCTGAATAATGGTCAGCTCAGCGGGAGGGTGACGCTGCTCCTGCTCGCGGTCGGCCTGCCGTTTGTCCCTCAAGTATGCGGCAAGGTGTCCCGATGGATGAGCTCTTCGATGTAGTCCCTGAGTTGCTTACAATCCTCCGTGGCGTGGCCCAGTGTCCGGTGGAAAGCGCAGTAAGGGCCCCGGGTTCGCTTCGCGGCCTGACGCGGGATCGGAGGGAACTTGAAAACCCCCTCATTCTGGGCCTCCTCCAGCAATACTGCGAGGGAGACGTTGAGTGGGGTATACTCCTGGAACTTCGGATGATAGGGTTGCTGACGCTCCGGCCTTTCTTCCCGGGCTCTTTTCTTCTGGTCGGGCCGGTCTGCCTTAGGGAGGTTCGCGTTCACCTCAGACTCCAGTTGAACCTCGCGCTCGGTCCATGCCTTTACTTCGGCCATGGTCTTAGGCTGCGCCAATGCAAAGGAGCGCAACCACTCTTTGTGCCCAAGACCAGATCTGAACGCTGTGATGACGGTCTCGTCCCGGTGCTCGGGGACCCGAGGAGGGCATTGTAGAAGCAGGAGATGTAAGCCTTGAACGTCTCTTTGTCTCCGCTCTTAATCGTGAAGAGGTGGTCGACCGTGCGCTTCTGCCGGCGGTTCCGACGAAGTGGCCGAGGAACTGAGTAGCCAGCTCGTCGAAGGTCAAGATTGAGCGGGGCTCGAGCCCTTGGAACCAGTCCCGACTTGCGCGGATGAGGGTGGCCGGAAAGGCCCTGCACTAGGCAGCGTCAGAGTGGTCCTGGAAGCTCATCCCCGCGGTAAAAGCATCCAAATGGTCCTTCGGGTCGGTTTTCCCGTCGAACAAAGAGATCTTCGGGTCTTGTTGCGCGAGGAGACGTGGACGACGAGCAGTTCCTCGGTGAACGACCTAGTGAGAGAGTCGGCGGCGTACTTAGCCCCGTCGCCCGAAAGGCGACCTTCCCGGCGCATGTCTTCGATCTTCCTCTCGAGGGTGTCGAGTCAGCCTTGGTATCCCGAGGAATCGGCGCCTTGGGATCCCTGGCCTCTGCTGCAGGTGACCTGCGTCTGGGAGCGGCTCTGGTTCCTCTCGATGAGGTTCCTCATATCCCCGGGCGAGGTAGTTCTCGAGCCGCCGAGATGATCCCCTCCCGTGCGACCTCGTCGAGGGAGGGGGTGTCGATCATACCTGTGGACAGACGAGGTGACCGACATCTCTTCAGGGGGGTGAGGGTCGCGCGGAGACTCGAAGCAAGGCACTCTGGCGGCGGATCTCGGGGTGGAGCCTTGGAGCGCCCAATGGGCCTCAGGGAGTATCGGCCCATGAGATCTGTGGCCGGGGATCCCAGCCTGTCAGTGGTCAGCCGTGCCGACGAGGGCGGAGCCTTCTGGAGGCGGAGGAGCGGCGACCTAGGACCTAGGTCCGGCCGTTTGGACGCGGACGAGCGCCTCCACGAGAGACTGTAGCCTATTTATTTGGTTGACGAGGGCATTGATGATGGTTGCTGGAGGGGGCTCGTCCGAGCCTCCGGTGAGGGAAAGGCAGCGGCTGGCACCTGGGTCCTCAGGGTGATCACTTGCCATATGTATGGAGATCGGAAGGCCAACTTGTGTTTTGTGGAGTCTTTCCCACAGACGGCGCCAACTGATAGAGGTCCTTTAATGGTCTCCGCCAGATGTTGTCTTCCGTCGATCTCCCGGTGGATTTTGGAGGTGATCTCCTGTTGCGTGTGGGTCTCAATGGGTTTGAGGAGATTGGTGGTTTGAGGAGTTTAGCGCCGAGTACCTGCAAAGAAGTCCCGGGATGGTTTGGTATCACCGAGGACCCTCCGACGATCAAGTTAGTACTAGATTCGAGCAGAGTAACGGCTAAGTGGAATAAAAAATGGCTTACTTGACCCCTCTGTGATGGGGGTTTATATAGCGGCGGCAGCACGCAGCAGCAGGCGCGAGAATCTCGCCGGTAGTTACGCTCCCGACGTCACGCCCGCGTAAAGAGCAGATCGCCCATTGATGAGGATCGTGATGGCGTGGAATGTGGGACGTTACTGGCGGGGAATCTGCGCGTGGCGAGATCCACGGAGCGGCGGTTACGTTTGTGAGCGGTAGAGTTGGTCGGAGGGCCGAGGAAGACGGCTTCGGCCGGGAGCTCGGGGACGAGCGAGGAAGCCGAGGAGTCTTGGTCTCGTGGCAGCTCGGGGTGAGCTATGGGCCGAGGAGGCCAATTTGCAGGAGGGCCAGCTTGTGCTTTCAGGTCGGTTGAGGGTTGGCCTGACCGGCCCCTGTGGGTCCTTCCTTCTGAGTTCTGGGACACGTCATCTGCCACGTGTCCTGATCTTGGAGATTCGCCCATATTGAGCATCATCACGTGGGAAGCGGGTGTGGGTGTCGGATCGGGTCGGGTGAGTCGGGTCGGGTCGGGATAGGTTTAGGATTTGTTTTGAGTTTAGGTTTAGGTAATAATTTAATAAATAAAATAATAAAAATATATTTTTAAAATGTGAAAAAAATCTAGGAAAAATACGGAAAATAAATATACGGAAACTGGGGATTTACGGTCCCATTATGCCAGCTTCATGACAACAGCCAGGTTTGATGCTGAAGTAAATTTTTAAAAACAGAACGATTTTACTTGCTAATTGTTTGCTGGACTAAGTTTTGACTCTGCATGTTGCAGACATATGGTGCAATTATATCTGGAATCCCACTGCTTCTATCAAAGTATTTGTTCAACATCATTCAAGATTGATGAAAAAGTGCTTTCATCGCTTGATGGAGTGTAATTTTCTTTGATACTTAAAGAGCGAGAAATGGAATGTGAAGTAGATTTTGCATTACAACAAAACTGGGAGCGGAGTAGTGACTAGTGAGTTAAAAATTTTGAGAAATCTGCAAAGCATATAGATCATCAGTATGGTAGTGGAGTTATTGCAGACTCGCGGTTGTAAATAGTTGAGATGTGATGCCATTGTTACATATGATTTGTGCGAGGTTTGTATGAATCCAGCTATACGTATGTATTGGAAATATGTGATATTGTAGTTGATACATGAAGAAGCAGCGAGGAAATTTTCTAAACATCAAGTCTTATATATGATGTGATGTATGCTCCATAATTAAAATTGAAAAGAGAAACCAGTTGTAGATGACAAAACACTTGACACCACACATGCTTTTCTTCACTTCTACCTTATACAAGTCATTCAATATCTAAATACCAAGTCTTCAAGGGAATGAAATTCATCCCTTGTTTACGCCGATGTCTCCTCGGTCTCCTCTTAAAGACCTGTCACTTTGTAATTAGAGGTGCGACTGCAAGAGAATCAAGAGCTATAAAATCGACTCGAATTATTTGTATCCTTAAGAGTGATTTGGCGATGAGCCCACGTTCTTCTATGTTATCACTGGCATACTCCTTTGAGAACAATGAAACGAGTGAAATGCCATTTGAACTGTCGGATTACCTTATGTTTTCCGATACAGAGATTCAAGAACCGTGCACGTCGCTGAATTCTACACTCGGGAAAGAAAACGATGATCAAAAGGGCAAGGGCAGCAATGGTTCTTGTAGCAAGAAAGTGTTCCAGTCCAGGCTTTTGATCTCTATACAAAATTTTATAATTCGTAGCTTTGTTTTATATATGTTGCTTCGTTTTGTGATGCAGGGTGAAGAGTTCTTCAAAGGGAAGTGGTGGTAAGATTGCATTCAAAACCAAAACAGAGGTTGAGGTTTTGGATGACGGATACAAGTGGAGAAAGTATGGGAAGAAGATGATGAAGAACAGCCCAAACCCAAGGTAAACCCTATAGGATCGATGCTCCAGATCAATAATATGCTGAAGAGTTCGAAATTAATTGATGGTAATCTAGAGAAGTCATTTATATACATAGATGCATGTGTGCCCGCAGGGTAGAGAGAGAGAATAATAGAGAAAAGAGACCATAAGAGGGAACTTCCTCTTATGGCGTCCATAAAAGTCAATTCTCTATCATTTTATTCCACGATAGGCACGTATCTTCTTCATCATTATCATCCAAAATGTGGATACATTAAATTTCATGCAATTCTACCACTTCACCATTGATTTAGTGCATGCAAAATTAATGGTTTACCGATATTAGAACTTTTTACATTGCTAAATCAATGATGAAAAGTTGTTAGAATCATATAAAATTTGTTGTATCAACATATTAAACGATGAAAATCAAGATGGACAGTGTTGATCGTCAAAAAAAATGACGGACGGCACATTTTTTCTATGCCATAGGAGGGTTTTTCCTCATAGGGTCTTTATCCTCCGTTATCCTCATTAAGAGACGAACAGTGTCCTTGTAGATGCACCCAATAGTGGAGCATATATGGCATGTATTTTGGACTTTGCATGGTGTTTTTGCATTTAAGTGCAAGACTCAATAAAAAGATGAAAGAACTTAAGTACAAAAGTATCATGCAAAGTCTAATGTATGGATGACACATATGCTTGTATGATGCACCCGGACACTCTACAGTCCGTTTACTCATATACACACATAAATATATGTATACAATATACATACATATCTACATATATTTGAGAATATTGGAGGACAAAGGCCCTGAGAGAGAATCTCTCATGTGGTCATAAGTCAACCCTCTGCATATTTTTGACAATGGACATCCTTGATTTTCATTTTCCTCATCTAATATGCAGACACTCCAAATTTCATGTGATTCTAATACCTTTTCATTATTAATTTAATTGGTGCAATATTCCAATAATAGAATTATTTACATGGTAATCAACAATGAAAAGGTGTAAAAATCAGATGAAATAATTTGGTATATTTACATCTCAGACAATAAAAATGAAGATGGACGGTACGATCGCTGAAAAAAAATGTTGGAGGATTGTCTATTCACCACAGCCATAGGAGGACTTCTCTCCAAGGCTCCATTCCCCCTCCCTCCCCACTCTCTCTCTCTGCACGGGCATATATACGTATATTCGTATATGTATTTATGCGCACGCGTGCACACACGTAAGTGAGAGACTACAGTCGATAGATTTGGAAATCCTAACTATGTTTTAACCATTATATTTGTTTTGGAATGCGTGCTACATAAATAGATACAAATACACACACATACATATACATATGCACACGTGTCTGTGTGTGCGCATGCATGTATCACTTTAAAGAAATGTGAAATAACAATCCTATAGTTCATACATAGGTTTACAATCTTGGTACTGGTATCACATCAAATGGTCATTTTGGGATAGGAATTGGCCATCTCGGCTATATTGTCCGCTACTATCCGAGTACTGGATTTTTTTTCCTTATTACTTGGCTAGAAGTATTTTTACAAGTCAGTAAATTTTTAACAGAAATGTTAACATTAATTAAAAGCAATTTGACGTATTGTTCATTAATTTATGATGCCTAGAGTAGTCTTATAAGTATATATAGAGGTTTTACCATGGTAAAACTTAATAGGATAGTTATGATGCATGCCTATGATGTATGGGAAGAAGATGGTGAAGAATAGCCCAAAGCCACAGTAAAATCTATTCGATAATTCACATACAGATGTAGAATAATTTTCTAAATTAAGAGGGTAAGGGGGTACGCAACAATGACGCCAATATGGCAACAATCCATTAGACGATACGTATTATTTAAAGTAATATGGCATTTCTCTAATATTAATATTTCTGTTACTCGCGTTACTTTATTCAAGTTACGATGAGTTATGACCTGTTTAGCTACATTGTTGGATGCAAGCTTTAGGCCCCTGTTCTTCTATTTCTCAAATTGAGGCCTATAAAAGTTTATTGCTCACTGTATGAATATTTTTAGTTAGAAAACAAAATTGAAGTTCATGGTAACGAAATGTGTTTGTTCAAAGCCTTGAACAATCCACAAAGATAAATTTCTGGTACAAGACAAATTCAAGTATATGAAAGTAACTGATATTATTTCCCTTATATACCAATTAAGCTACTTCAAATAAGTATGCTTCTTGCCAGTGACGACACAATAATCATTCTACTTATAATTACATGCTCGCCGTTATTATATCACTTCACGAATATTTTATATATCTTTTATATATCTAGCACGTTGTAGCTAAAATGAGATCAATAAACAATAAATGGGTAACAGGAATTACTATCGATGCTCAAGTGAAGGATGCCGTGTGAAGAAGACAGTAGAAAGAGAACGAGAAGACTCGAGCTATGTGATGACAACTTATGAGGGTGTCCACAACCATCTCGTCCCCTCTTCAACAAAACCACGAACAAGCTGGGGCGGATCTTTATAGGGGCGAGATTAGGCATTGGCTCCACCTGATTTTGTAGTTCGAGCCTGTATAATGCTATCAAATAAAATATAAAGAATAATCAAAGCAAGAAGTCTAGTTGGTCTTGTGGTTAGAGTCTAGACTTTTCAAGTTGAGATTTCGATATCGAAACGTGCGGTAGGAAATGTGCCCCCCCTCCCCCCCCTCCATTAGTGAAACTCGTGTGTAACTTAAAACCTCTTTTAGAAGTAATATTTTTGATTGTCTATTTATGATTTCAAATTTTATTTAATGTATATAAATATTACATTTGTTCATGTTTTCTAATAAAATTCTTTATACAAAATCTTTTCAAAATAATTGATTGTAGTCAAATCTTAAGAAGACAATATTTAGAATCAATTTGGTTATACATCCCTGAGTCTATAAATAAATTTATAATATCTTCTAACTTCATTTATTTTGAATTTAAAGTCAAGTATAAAATAGTAATTTGATTAAACTCAATAAATGTTTCCTCTAGAAAATCTCAATAAATTTATTTACATATATTAATTGGATTAGAATGCTAGAATTTTGTTTCATAGATAATATACTTGTACTGCTTGATAAAAACGGTCACAAAAGCGATGTTGCAGGTTTACCAAAATTACTTTTAGGCCGAAGAAATGGTTCGAATAGCCACTAAAATGTAATTTTACTATAATGCAAAATTGCTTTAGAATATGTTTAGAGTAATGGTATGCAAGACTATGCTTTCTAAGTATCTATTTCTTAAAGTTCTTTTTGAGACACTGTAAATTTTCGCCCCACTTGGTGAAAAGTTCAGGATCCGCCACTGCGAACAAGCACCCGAATCAAACTCAACCATGTAAAAGAACATCTCTTACCGGCTAAATTTTCTTCGATAGTCATAATTTAAGTATATACATTTTGTTAAATTTTAAGGTTGGTGATTGCATCAGTGATACCGCAGCATACAATACTCCCTCATCCATTAAAACACACGATCAATAAAAAAAAATTACTTACAGTTCAGTCAATTTATCGATATTTACTCTGCTTTTGAAGATCACATAAGATTTTTCTTTTCATTTTCCATTCTATTGAGCCGTATAATTCTCTCTTGATCTTCAAATGATTAAGCAGGCAAGCCTACGCTGCATTATACTTTGTCTCGGCCTTTGCTCTAATGAGAAAATACATGCCATACACCATTGAAGTATTGATTCTTGGAGCATGTCAACCCTTCAGTTATGTTTCATAGATTCCATGTACCATCTACTTCAGTAAAGATAGATATCGGCATGATCATTTAGACAACTCAACAACCCACTACAATCAGCAAAAATAATATGCAGAGAGAGAGGCGCCGGAATTTTAAGCTAAGGGTCAAGAAAGTGAAAGTTCAAGTCAGTATATAATGGAGTGAATTTTTATTTTTTTTAAATAAGTAACTGAGGTTCCACGTGAGTGTGAAAATAAGAGAGAAAAGGTTAAAATGCGTCACCTAAAACATGCAACTACATACCTTGAGAAATTTATTGAAAAGTTGCAGCTGCAAAAAGGGCAGATGGTTTATAGGAGATAGCGTACCTTAACACCATATTGCATGATATTTTTGCCTGATATATGGAAGTAAAGGATGCAAAATGAAATCAGAAACGAAAGTGCATAAGAACATAAATTGGAAGGCCGTAGGAACTTTTCGGGTATATCTGCAGGTTTCATATATATGGATGGAGAGATAGACATACCAGAGCTTTACCTGTGTTTATACAAGAATACCGAATTAACAGCTATATCACCTCATATAAAATAACCCTAAGGTATATGCACAAAAATAACAAAATAAACTACTGTATACAAATCGTCGCCCAACACACATGCAGTACCCACTCTTGAATGTTGTACATGAGACACCTCTACCCCAAACTTTTGGGGTCGGAAACACGAACTCTTATAGGTCAACTTGACAGTAGAATGTTATTAGCATCAATCTGAGACAGAACAACACAAGGTGCGTAATAAAAGAGAATTTAACAGTTATCACACAATCGCAAACCATAACTATCCCCAGGACATTTTACACATTAATTTCAAGAGTCACTTTGTTCAATAGGCATGTGCCCCCCATTGGTTGAAGGTTCAACTTCAGACATTGGCTTTATCTCCAGCTTCTTCTTCTCCTTCTGAACAGCTTGCCTTGGCATCACCTCAAGAAGAAAACTGCCACCGTTCCATACTGTTGCAGAGACCTTGAGTACTTGAAATATCACATGCAGCTTGTAGGAAAGAAATATCGGGACTGTGAGGGCTAGGGTTGCTACAGTGAAGGCGCCTTGCAACAAAATATACATTATGGGTCGGTTCTGATCGCCAAGCAGCCCACTCAGTCGCCACCAGATGTTGTTCGCCTTTTGTGCCTTCTTTGAGAGTTCCCTGAAAGATCAAGATATGGTAGAAGTCGAGATTTACAATTTATCTTTAGTAACAACAGATTATTCATTTGCAATGACTTGAGATATTATCGCTTTAAAGTACAAAGCAAATGAATAGAAATCAAATAAACAAATAATGTTTCTATTAGAGTGCCTGGAAATCTCCCCAATGATTTTCTTAGGCCGAGTACCAACACTGCTGATTGTCCAGAAGTATAAACATTAGAAGGAAAAAAAAAGTACTTTTAAAGGGACGAGTTATTAAGAAGATTACTACATAAGCTTGTTTTACATTATTATCCCACAAGCCCAAAAGCTTAGGCCCTGTTTGGGAATGGAGTCAAGTTTTCTAAACCGTAGTTTCATAAAGTTAGCATACCCAAATTCCAAAATCCTAACTTTGCCTTGTTTGACAACCATTTTGGAGTTGAGATAACTGCAGTTATCTCAACATTTGAGTTATCTTAACTCCAATCTGATCAAAGTTTTGTAAACTCCAATTTTGGAGTTTGGAGCTTGCGAACTACAGTTTGCATCTTTCTACCCCCACTTAAAAATAAACCCCAGTTATCCCAACTCCATATCCAAACATGGCCTTAAGTTTTTGGGTAAAGTGGTTCTTGATAGGGTATCAAAATATATCAAGATTCAAGAATCCTGGGTTCAACACTCAAGCTCGTCACTGTCAATTTAAAGATATATTTATTTACCCTCATCTATTATTTCTTTATAAATGGATATTTCCACTGGATGCCTTTCCACATAGCCCAAAATTCCCTAGGGGTGAGTGTTAATGTTAGCATGATATACATTGTTATTCCACAGCCCAAGATCTTAAGCTTTGGGCTTTTGGGTAAAGTGGTTTCGACAGATTTTAATCCTAATTATACTTTAGCAATTTTGGATTCCCGGACTATTTTAGAATCTCTCCATCAAAGCATCTAATTAATTTATCGAAATCTACGGGATGATATAAAATAACTAATAACATTTTCTTTTCTCTCCTGGCATTTCAACCTCCAATGAACACTAAAACCACACCAACACTCTCCCGTCTTTCATCTCCTCCCTTCAGGAACCTAAAATCTCCAATTTGTATTAAATAGGAAGAATAAACTCAAGTTAATTTGTTTTTGTTCATTACTCCCTTGACATTAGCATTCACAGTCATTATATTTAGGTTTAGGTCACTTGGAGATTCTGTGGGTTTATATGGTTGTCAGAGACTGAAACATAGAAGAAAGAAATGAAATTGAGAGTAGGGATTAGGCTTTTGCCTATAAGGTTGAAGATGAAGGAAATGATTACAAAGGGTGGAAATCATTATGAGGGTGTTAACAATTTAACTCAATTCGTTTGGGTGATCTGATGTAAATAGGTAGTTTCAGTGTTGAATTAGAAATTAGCTAAGTTTAAGAGGAAAATGTAAATTCCGTTAAAGAATCAATACATCTAACCTTTGCAACAAGAGAGAAGTTCGAGCAAAACTCAAGTAACGACATTGCGAAGTTTGTAGATTTAGCAGAACCTAGTCCTAAACTCATAAAAACTATGTATAAAAAGGGTTATTGAAGAGGGACCTGTAGGAAGTCATGACTTCAGGATCCCTCAACAGCCTCTGTCTGCGTAGTACATCAACAATTAGGAAATACAGAAGCTGCCACAACGTGTAAGCAACCAAAGGAACAACAAAAAGCCATGTCCATAGATATGACTTGTCCTCAACATACGGCCATGATACTCTTGCTGCTCTCCCCTCTGGGTGCATGGCAGCAAATGTTTCTGGGTCCCACCACCTTATTGTGAAGTAAACTATACCTGAATACAAATGATATTTCACGAGCCAATGCCACAAAGCATTCAGTAAGGAAAGATTTCATGCATAGTCATTGTATTCCCCATGCAGAAATTATGGAAATTATAGAGTGCATGCATCAAGACAATGAACAAGGATCAAGAGAAACTTTGATTCGTTATTGGCGGTTCTCACATATATGGAGGGAAGTAGGGAACTAATGATGGTAAAAACAAATATAATTTAGTAGACTGTATAGATAGCAATAAAGATATATAAAATACGTATGGATATAGAAACAGATGGTATCGTAAGATCTTAGCAAACATTTTGGTGCCATTTGTAAACATATACCAATGTTTGGGTATAAGAACACATAGATAACCGGATATATAAGGCGCCAACATTGTGGGAGTAATTGTGACACTATAGAAAAGTGAAGTACAAGGGCGTTCTTGGATATAAAAGGTATCTTCAAGTATAACATAGACCCGGAGATGTAGCCCAGGTCATTGTCTTCCCTTATAACATTACCAGGCCTTGGAATATGAATGTTCGTGTATGCATAAGAGTCTGAGACTCATCAGATATGCCATTATGGTGTTACTGTTACACTAAATGGGAGGGATGAACATGAGATTGAGGGTCAAAAATGAAATCCTAAGTGAGACCTGATGCAGCTCTTGAACAAATGATAACTAAAACAGATGCATAGAGTAACCACAAGTTGAGAATGATTTGATAGTCAACATCAAAGAAATGCATAGACATAGCGATTAAGGGGATTACTTTATAATTAGATGTGATAGCCATATAAATTGTGTGACCTAGATTTAAATATCACCACCAGACCACTAAAATCAAAAAGCAAAGGCCCTCAAATACTCCTACTGCACTGAGTAGGATTTCATAACCAATCCATTGAGGGTTGACACTACATTTGCGGCTGGCCATGAAAATCAATAAATTCCTTATGGTTGTGCCTTCTTGATTTTGAGTCGTGTCTCATATCTATGCAAATGAAACTTCTGCCAAAGGAAAATTCAAGCTATGCAAATGAAATGAGTTACAGCATTTATTCACTTGCTATTGCTCTCAGATATTGGAAGAATCCAGAAAGGAAGTATAAAAGAAGGTACCTAATGTGTTTCTAAGTAATTGTACGCTAAAGTTTTTTTTAAAAAAAATATGTTATTTTGCTATCTGCTTAATGAAGAGGATGATCAACTCACCGGGTAAGAGATGTATTAGGACACTAACAATTTTGTCAACAGAACTGAAAACCAGGCTACAACGCCAAACAATTAAAGCCCAAGCCAATGGACCCTACAAAAGTTTAGATGGAACAATCAAATAATGCTTGCATAAGAAAATTAGAACTCGAAATATACCCATCCAGTGCTTACTTCCGCAAATGAAAAGCAGACCATGAAAAGCTTTTCATTCTTTGGGTAGCAGAGGAGCATAACCAGGAAGATAGTATTAGCATAGTAACAGAAATCCTGCACAATTCCCGTTATCAACATTCAAGACAAGTGATTGCAGATACTAAAGCGGTAACACAATGCCCTTCATGTAAATATCAGATATTCGCAACACAAAAAACCAAACGAGTAATAGCGTAATATCTAATATTGTATTGCAGCACAGGGGCATGGATAATACCAACAGATACAACCGGATATCCAATGATGATTGTTAATGTTAGCACCATCACTCAAGCATTGATACGACTTTTCGGGGGAAAAAAGAGAGAAGAACATGTAGACTAAAACATGGCATAAGCATCATGGGTTTATTGAAGTACAAAATATAAAGATATATCATATATGCTCTATTTTTCTCTTATCTAAAGAACCAAACAGCAGCTAAAGTTCTCTTGAATAATAATTTGAAGCAGGATATCGACAATTCAAGGTGACAAGCTCCCCTAACGGCATCCGGTAAAAATTTTCCGCCTGATGCTCAGGAAAAAAAATATTCATGCAAAGTCAAGGTGGAGGTGAGGAAGCAAGGAGGCAGCACACATCCATATACACTTAAACTCAAGAAGAAAAAAGAAAGCACAGCAGAACAATAAAAAGGAGGAAGGGGGAGGGGGAAGGAAAATAAAGCATAATGTCCACTGATAAAGTGACTCGGATCCTACAATGTTTATGTTAACTAACTAATTGCTCCTTAGCATGACAAGAGGAACAAACTCAGCAAACTTCCACATTTTAAAATAGGGACCTTTTATTTTGGCCATCAAATTCTTTGATTTTTTCAAAAAAACCACCAAATACTTGTTATTTCTACTTTTAACTTATTTAAAAAGGACACTTCCGTTAACTTTCCATCCAATATTAACCGTTAGGAGCTTGAAAAGACGAAAATGCTCCGGAATGCCTCAGCAATCTTCTTCCTTTTGCTCAGGGAGATCGAGACGGCGAATTAGGGGATCTGATAGGGAGGGGGTTGCGCGGGAGGGAGGTGGTCGCCGGAGGTGAGTTCGAAGGGGTTGAGGAGGAGGAGAGGGAGATCCAAATAGGCGGAGGGTTACGATTTGGATATGGGGGAGTAGGAGAAGGGGGTGAGGAGCCAAAGAGGGGGATCCAAAGAGGCGGAGGACAAGAGGGAAAAGCAGGAGAGGACGTGGAGCTTGTTGGGTCTTAAGATTTCAGGATTGAGGATCGGGGAGGAAGGAGAGGTGAGATGGAAGGGGTATTTTCATCTTTTAATGTCCTAATATCATAAAATTAACATGATCTGGTTGGAAAGTTGACAGACGTGTCATTTTTTGATAATTTCGAAGAATTTGGTGTTGTTTTTAAAAATTCAAAGAATTTGGTGTGTTTTTTGAAAATATGAAAGAAATTGGCGGGCAAAATTTTTATAAAAAAAACCTTTAAAATATGTCAAATGGTCAAAGTAGTATTATGGTTGTGAACCCTACACAAGAGAAGACCTTGGAAAGCTTATATTAGCATGCAAAGCCATATACAGATGGCTGAGATGTAGATGGGTGCGCTTCATCTGCATGAATGGAAGGGTTCTATCAATTATGGTCATTAGATTTGCGGAATTAGTTAAAGCATGTCGGCATGTACTAACTACAAAGGTTAAATAGATACATTTAAAGACCTTCCGAGTACCGAGTTTTTTAGATGTGACCCCTCGGGAAACACACCGGCGGCCACTCACTTTGGAGAGAAAATAATACTGCATGAGCTATACCTGATTGGTAGGTACTAGGTAGTTAATCCAAAAGAGAGTAGTTTTTATGGGGATAAGCTTTACTAGTTAGGTGTGCAAAGAACAGGCAAAGCTTTATTGTTGATCCGGATAAACATTGTAGATATGTATTTCACACCAAAGCTTTTTGGGGTTTAATTAACGTCTAGTTGTCAACTGCTGCACATAATGAATGCCATTTCCATATCCATTCTCTTGTGTTGTTGAAACAAATGGAATGTGAATAATACAAAACGATAATGAGAAACAATGGTGAAAACAGTGATGATAGCAGATGCAAACAGATATACCCAGGTGCTTGAATATGAATGGAGTCAGAAAATGCACATAGCTCTCTATATAATGCAAACAGAAGAATACATCCTCAAGTAAAATAAACATACAAAGATTATAACGAGTGTGAGGTTCATAAAAGAAAATTAGAAATTAGTCTTACATTTTCCAAATAGAAAGCCACATTACTGACATAAAACATGACAAAAGGACAAAAAAACAGATGACGGTATCAACAGTATTTCTGCTAATCTGGACTATTGGAGATACATGAATATTTCATTTATCCCTTGCAATTTTTTTATCAGGCGTATAGCATATAACATAACCCCATCGTTCATAGGGACATGGGCACTTGTCACCATCAAGTAAATTTGTTAGCACGTATACCCTTGCTAAGGTATTCATGTTAAGTATATGTCTTGATAAGCATCCTACGCCCAACCCACTATAGATAATGAGAGTTATAAGAAATTTACCCTTTTCAAGAAGAAAATGACTTGCTTGTTCATTGCTTTTCTTCCTTATAGAGCATAATAGTGGAAGAGCAATAAGGGGTTGTTTGTTTGCGAGGAATTGCCAAAATTGATGGGAATTGGGAGGACAAGACACTATTCATCAAAACAAAAAAACATGGAATCAACATTCCTTTGATTGTTTGCATGGAATAGGAATTGCAAGTTTTGGGAATTGACATCATCAAAATGGGAATTGACATCACCTTTTTGACAATTCCAAATCCAAGGTTTTTTGGATGGAATTGCCCCATTCCCAAAGACACATAGGGTTGGAGGAGTTATTTTATTTGGGAAAAGTTATGGTTACCTACTTTGTAACACCTTAGGATTTGTATTTGTTTTAATTTGAGTTGTGTTTGGTGTTGACTTGTGAGAGAGAGGGAGTGGGCATCATGGCTTAGCCCATGCTTGGCTTTAATGAAGAGAGAGAGAGGAGGGTTGACATTTGGACCTTGAGTGTTTCCTCTCATTTCCTTGCATTTCTCTCAAACACCCACACACTCACACACACACACACACTTACCTCAGCTCCAGAAACCCTACAGCAGCAGCTGCAGCAAACACCAGTTTCAGCACCAGAGCAGCAGCAGCAGCTGCATCAGCACTCCATGCAGCCCCAGCTCACCCCCAGCAGCCCCAGCTCCATGTAGCAGCAGCCCCCTATGCAGTAGCAGCCCCAGCAGCACCAGCTTCAGCTCCACAACCCCAATAACAGCAACATCAACAGCAATAAGCAGCAGCATCAGCAGTAGCAGTGGCAGCAGCTTCTATTCAGAGGCAGTGCCTGTAGCAGCCCCCTCCTCTTCTCTTCTCCTGAACCAGCGTAGTAGGGATCAAGTGAGGTATAATTTCTGAGCTCCCCTTGCTTGTGTGCTAGACTTGTGAGTTGGTTTAGCTTATTTAGTGTGCTTAGTAGTTGATTATCACTAGACTTGGTGTTTTAGCGATATTTGTGGTAATTAGTGAGATCTTTGCTTAAGTTAGGTTAATTTTAGTTAGACTAGGTTAGTTAGGAGCTTTTGAGGCCAGGTGAACCTAGTTTAACCCCAATTACACTAAAATACCACCATTTTCCCTAATTGATGCAATTTATCGTATTTGTGCAAAATTTGAGTTTTCTGGAACTGCTATTGACCCGGTGAGTTCAGAATGAAATTGAGGATACTGCAGTATAGTGGTGATGTGATGATACCCTATATTTAACCCGACCCCCTAACTGCTACAGTAGGCCGCCAATTATTTCGTTCTGGCCGCCAATTGCGGCCAGATGGGTAGGGTTTGGGTTAGGGTTTGGTCCTGTAGGTGTCTGCTAGTGTGTAGGGTTCTATGATATATATATTTTTGTAAATCTAGTTCTGTAGTAAAATCTGGGACCAAATACCTATTTTTGCCGTTTTTCTAAACCTTCGCGACACGCGTGATACGTGAGTAGGTTTGGGGTTTCTGTGTATCGCGACGCGTCGGGATAGTTTCAGGTGCGTGATCACACGTTTTAGCGTATCGCGCACACGCGCGATTGGTTTGCGACACGGGTTTCTAGTTGGACTGTAGTGTCGCGTTTCTGTGAAATTGAGCTTATGTGTGATATGTGTTATGTGATTCTAGGTTCGCAGGCCAGTGAGACGGACGCTGCGAAGAAGGGCAAGCAAGTTGTTGGATACACATAGCGCGAGACACGGTGAGTAGATTTCACATCTACGGGGATATCGCCCACATGGCGTTATGCGTCAGGGCTCATAGGACCTTATTACTATATGTTGCATTTACCCCATAGACTGTCATCGCATGTTGCATTCCCTGCTACATATAAATATATATATATATATATATATATATATATATATATTGCTTAGAACTGATAGAACACCGCACTATTACTAACGGTTTATGTTACACGGGCACTATTTTGCATGCTACACACACACCGTTAGTAATTGCCATGCCACACTCACTGTAGAGCTGCCAGGATTATGTGGTTATAGTTCATCTTACATGTGATTGATTATGATTTCCTAGAAATTGGGAGCCGCATGACATCTTTAAAAACGGAAACTATTTTAAAAGCGGTTTTTCCCTTATACACCTACCATGGATTTATTACATTATACCTCGCATTGGATTTATTTATTAGCGATGGATTTTCATGTGATTTCTGGTTTTGAGGACCGTGGAATTATTTAAGAAAAGATGCACTATTTTGAAAAACCCGGTACCTCGTGATATGATATTTTGGTGCGTCCACCACGCGTTTTCTCGGTGCTGAGACGTGTGCTTGAAACCCGATTCGAGGAGTGGATGTTCCGTTTGCGGGTTCGTGGTGGGCCCGGTATGGTTCCCCTCGGTGAGATGATCGATGGGTTTTGCCGATTGAGCCTGGAGGCGGGCGTACCTACCGGTGATTGGTTGGACCTGGCAGTTGTCCGGAGGATACTGGCCAGAGTCGAGAGATGGATGCGGGATGATCCGTACTGCCGGGGCCGAGGGCTGATACCGCAGATGGACCCCGCGGGCCGATCCGGACTGACGGAGCCCGATATACGAGGATTTGCATGTCGATGCTGGACACGAGTATTTTATGATATTTTGGGTGCCGATGTTGGGCACTCGTGATTTCTCAGAGATATACAGGATTTGAGGGCCGATGGGTGTGCCGGCGCCTGAGTGTATTTGGGATTTGGGTGCAGCCTGAGGCACCGCCTATTGTTTTCCATGTTGACATATTCCATATAGATGTTATGTATCCCATGCTCAGTATTGATTTCTATATACCTCATCCTGTAGCACTTACCTGATAGAGCACTTGCATTACTATTGCATCCACTGTTTGGCATGCATTGATATCATCTGCTGGCATTAGTAGAGCCACGCTATATGTGCATGCTCGCGATCACCTTTATATGTTATCTCTATTCACGAGTTGGCAACTCACCCCCGTTGTGCCACAGTATTTGCAGGTTGCCCTTGGAAGTAGTCGCGGCTGGCTGTTACCGCATCTTTTGGCACAGATACCATTGCTGAAGCGAGTTAGCCTTTTTCTGTTAGGTGGGTTTTGTATGGTATCTGTTATCTTTCAGTTGTATATTGATGTATCTAGTATTCTTCATCTACCTTTCTGTATTGACTTAGAGACAGTTGTGAGAGCGATGTGTATGATTTTGGTACTCTGGTGTCGAGCTCGCATGTGAGCCGACTTTATGTTATGCAGTCTTACCTTTGCTATATTGTCCTTGCTTTACTGTGTATTCTTCGCTACGGCGTCGTATATCATATTGGGATGCTTTATTTATTTCACTTGTTATTTCTGCTACACCTTGCTTTTACCCGACTTACGGGACAAATGTTTAAAAAGGAAATGTTACCAAAATTATAAAAGTTATAACTCTTGAACTTAAAAGGATTTCTACTAAATTAATAAGATGTTTTTCGGACACGCATGACTGTTTTTACGAAAATGTTTTAAATCACTATATTTATTGGTTTTGATTTCTGGGTCCGGCTTACTTAGCCGCGTTACGCCTGTAGACGTTGCGTGGTTAAGTGCCGGTCACGAGTCGAAATTCTCGGGTCGTGACATACTTTCTCTCTCCTCTTTATCCAATTCCCAAAACCCAATTCCCACTTTTCTTTGTTCAACCAAACAAAGGAAAAGATTGAATAGAGCAAAAACCATTCCAATTCTTTACAAACTAACAAGGAAATTATTTGGGAAATTTTTTTGTTTGTAAGAGCTCAATTCCCATTCTTGTTTTTTGATTCCAGCAAACCAACAAACCCTAACAAGAAACAAGGTGACAAAAAATTTGGCTTCTGCCCACTGTGGCATGTTGTGCCTTCCTCAACAACTATTGAGAGAGAGAGAGAGGGAGGGAGGGAGGGAGGGGGAGAGGGAGGGAGAGAGTATTAAGTGTGAGTGTGTGTGTGTGTGTGTGTGTGTGTGTGAGAGAGAGAGAGAGAGAGAGAGAGTATTAAGTGATGAATATAGAGTTTACACCCAAATAGTAGGGGGGGGGGGGGGGGATTGTGACAAGGAGACAACAAGTTCGAGAAAGGTTGAAGGAAACTAGTGCAGATTAAGTTAACCTGCCTATATTCTTACATGATGATGATGATGATGATAAACAGAGATTATTTAACTGTTCAAACACCATCGCTATTCGAAACATAACTTACTAGCATGACCCAATTAAAAAAATCATAACTTACCAAGAGGTAATAATGCCATTTCTTGTACCGATAGTATATCCACCGAAGGGGAACAAATGTAACATAGAACAAACAATACACATATGGAACATCTTGAGGGCCTATAATCAAACAAAACACAAATTATCACACTCACCCAATCAAAACTAGCAAAAACATCAAATTGGCACCAAATCAGTAAACTTACGAGCTCCCAAGATATAGCAAAATGCACCAAATCCAAGCACCCCCAACAAATGGGTCACCTAATTTCCCCACCAAAAAAAACCAATGAAGTTCACGCATTTACTTAGCAAAAGCAATCAAAATTAAACATTAGAAATATTAAAGGACCTTGTTGATGAATCTCTCGTGCTCTTCCGCTTGCTTTGCGATCTTCACAGCTTGTTTCGACAAGATCTCCTTCGTTTGAACTGCTTGCTTCGACAAAATCTCCTTCGTCTGAATAACTTTCTAAACAACAAAAATTGCGAGATAATTCTTCAATAAATGAATAAAAATTACAGCTTTTTTAGGGTTCCTGATTTACAATACCCTGGATCGATCGGCGATCCTCTGCTTGACCCTTTGAAATGGCTCCCTCTCATCGATGTCCGCTTCCTCTTCAGACATCTTCGCTATTTCTAGAGAGAGAAACAATCGAGAGAGAGAAACTCAGAGGAGACAGATAATGATTACAAGAAAAGCTTCGAACGAAGGCGAACTTAATTTTTTAATTATGTGTTATTGGGAGAGCTTTCGTGTACAAGTTATAGAGAGAACGAGGTTGTTGGTTTTGCATACTGAACTCTGTCAAACTCATAATTGCACTTTTACACATTGTGAAGTTAAGACGTTTGCATATAGCCCCGCTCTTCATTTTCTTTTTCTTTTTTTATCAAAACTTTATTAAAACATTAAAAGAAAGTAAATTTCTAAATAACACGGTTGTAGAGTTTGTATGATAGATTCCATAGACTTGTTTTACTACAGATAAGTACCATCATTGTTACACCCCGTTTGCATGCTTGCTTGGAGTGCATGAAGTATATGGCATTAATCTAAAAAATGCCGAAATTAGTACATGGTATTTTAGTGAAATTTAACCTTAAAAATATTAGTGATACGTCCAGATTCAGGTCATTTTAGATGCACACAAAGATTTTATGAGGTTTGAGAATCAAGGACTCGAACTAAAAGCTAAGACCTATATTATTGATTCCATGTTAAAACTGTTATATAAAGATTTCATTAGACTTGACATAATGCATTGATATGTATATGATTTGAGTAGAGAAAGTTGGATGTTTAATCATGAAACCTATTATCCATTATGAATAATTTAGTAAATTCATTCTTCATTGCCACTCCATTCATATTCTTAATGATGTCAAGTATCATAAAAATTATGCAGTTCTTAGAACAATTAGTATATATTGTTTTTAATTGGAGGGGGAAAGGGCATTAAGAAGAAATGCCTACAGACAAGAACACCTTTTATGAGGTTCATGTTATAGCTCGTAGGGTTTTTAACTAAATGGTTCCTCTATACCTGGCTAATGACTATTAAAAACCCAATACTTGATAATAACTATTTACTTCCCAAAACTTTGAATAGTTGGGTCCCACAAGTTGCTAAAAAGATTGTCTTTCTTATATTCCGTTAGACATCTAACGGAGGGATATCGGGAGACTAGGGTTTTAAAGACTCCAAACCACTCTCCTATATCTAAAATCTCTAAATTCGGCTCCAAGTCAAAATTATGTTTTTCATTGATTGAGGCCGAATTTAGGGATTTTAAATATAGAAGAATGGTTTGGAGGCTTTAAGACCTAGTCCCAACATCCCTCCGTTAAATGTCCAACGGAAGGAAGTAAAGATAATTTTTTCACAACTGAGAGGGCCTTTTTAGTAATTATTCAAAGTCTCGGGGAGTAAATAGTAATTGTCAAGTGTTGGATTTTTTAAGTAAATAGCCACGTATTGAGAGGCCATTTAGTAAAAAACCCCTAAACCGTAGCTATTCTATTAGAATATTCTATGTATTAGGTAGCTATTCTATTAGAATATTCTATGAGAATAGGCTGTTGTTACAATATATGATGTTTTAGGGTGCTTATAGCTAAATTCCATACAAGCGCATTAAACTGCAAATCTTGGAGCCAGAGGGGTTAAGTGCGAGGTCTAGAAGTTTTGGCCATTAATGGGCCACTCCCATCTCCCCAGAATCATTTAGCCATACCGGTTTGGCAGGGATAACTTAAATTATTATTGTGTGGGGCCTACACGGATATACCATCAAAATGCTGGCTTCTGCCATTAGCTACTAACACCTACATAGTGTATAAGATATGAATAATACTTTTCCTACTGATGCGGTGGAAACCATGTAGGCTATATAGATTCTCATTGGATACAAAATGAGATATAGAATATAAATACCTAGGTAATGGACCCTTGTTTCCTACTAACATTTCACTAAGATGCTAACAGGGACAACGGTTGATTGATGGAACGAAGTGCTCAAACGATCAGAGATTTCTTATATTAGACCCCTGATAGGATGCTAGTAGGAGACAAGGGCTATAGTAGACCTGGCAAATGAGGCGAGTCAACGCCGACTCGTCTCGCCTCGCAACGACGCGAATTTCATTCGCCTCGTTGCTGACGTGGGCGAGTCGGCAAGTCGACTCGCTTCATGAAGCCGAGTTGGGCGAAGAGGGCTGGTTTCCCAAAACCTCGATGTTGCCTCGCTCAAGTTCGTCTCGCCTATGTCATCCCTCGCCTTGCCTCGCCGACTTGCGAGTTGACTCGTCTAGACTCGCTCCAGTTCGCCTCGCCTCGAGTTTCCAATCCAACGGTTGGCAATGGTAGGATTCCAAACGAATCGCCTCAACTCGTCTCGAAACCCACAGTCAAAATTCACATCGTCTAGAAATCCAAATCCAACGGTCGGATTCGTTGGATTTTGTGACGATTCGCCTCGCCTCATAACTTATGAAGTTCCTAGCGCCCTAGCCGTTAACCCGCGGCCTTTGCGGAATGAAAAACTTTAATTTTAAAACTTGGTGCTAGATATTTAAATCCTTGATCATATCCAAACACTAAATTAATTAATTAAAAGGATTTTTAACTACTCGGTTTGTGGCAACAACCTTTGTAGTCGTGTCCTTCATCTTTGAGTCTTCTTCTTGAGCTCTTCGAAACTCTGGGATCGAGCCTGTAGACCGATCTTTCTAGATTCTAGATGATCCATCCGAAATAACCCTAGCTAAGCACTAGTCTCACTTTAAAAATCCTAGTGAAGCAACCAACACATGAAATTTGCTAGGGATCAAGTGTTAGAGATGTAGTGTGTGTTCTAGTATTTTTCCTATTTCAATATTATTTGTTTAAAAAACTCATGAGAGTATAAGAAAAATCAAGAAGAAGGGGGAGCTCTTGAAAGAAGAGAGAAAGGAAATGAGAGAATAAGAAAACTTGGTGAGAGAAAAATAGCTTACATGGGTTCGATAAAACATTTTTACAATAAAAAATGCAAGCCATTATAGACAAATGAATTAATAATTCATATATCTATACCATTGCCCATTCCACTCACCATTCTCATTGCCGCCTCACCCCTCCACCTCATTCTTTAATTTTCAATTAAATGGAAAATCCAATTATGAGGTGTTCACCTTCTAAAAGTATTTTTGTATGCATACAAAATTAGTCCCCGTAAATACATGCACATATTCATACACAAATACGAATACCCAAGAGGTAGGATAAATATAATGAACATAATACTAGAATATATATATATATATATATATATATATATATATATATATATATATATATATATATATATATATATATATATATATATATATGAAATCAAAATATGATTTAATAATTCGGTTTAATCTTAAACCGGCTGGTATTACCAACTGTCCGATTAAAGTCCATATAACTAGTACACTTATTTAATCGGAACCCTGTTACGTCTATTTCCGCCAAAAATAGTGGGTAAGAACTTAAGTTCTTTTTTTGGCGTTGGCACAAGAGCGCCAGAACTTTCTAGGCATTACCCACGTGCAAAGCCCGTAGGCATGTGCCAATGCATCCACAGACGCGTGTGCCAAAACTTTGAAGCCCTTACTTCAGTATAGCTTAAACTATAGTTGGGAAAATATCTCCCTATCTTTCTCAAACAGAAAGAATATATCTTGCTAACAAGAAATCGTATGAATATTTTTCTAAAAAAACAAGAAAAATATCAACTTTGTTAATAAAGACCCTTGGATCAAAGATTCAATGGTGCTTAAACACTTGGACTTGATCTTAAGATCAATTTAGGAAATTTTAAGGAGAGATTTTCTTTACTTGCCCAACAATTCTCGTACCCTATATAAAGAGTCCTTGAGATTAATCTCAAATCAGACAGACCCCCCATAAATTTCAGATCAATTTAAAAGCTTAAACTTTTCTCTGCCATCTTCCTCCTTCAACAGTCGAAGTATGGGAGATCAATCTCCATTAAAAAGAAGCTTAAGCCTCATCTATAAGAAGATTAACCTTCACAAGAACTTAAGTTCTTCTCTCGGATCTTAAGATTCTTAAATCAAATTCATCCTTACTGAAAACTTAAGTTTTTTACGGAAGGCGTTTTTGATCTTAAGATCTAGGGTTTGGGAAAAGACTTAGGAAAACCTTTTATCAAAACAATAGCGTGAACGTCAAGATCTAAAAGATGGACATGAAAATGATGAATAAACCAAAATTTCATGCTTTGGGCAAAATGAGAAATCCCAGATCATCAAATATTGATTTTGACAACCGTTAATGGTGAAATGTCCATTAACAGAAATTTAAGTTCATGAAACTTAAGTTTCAAAGTATAAAGATTAATCTATGGAAAAACCCTAAGTTGGGCATGCGTCGATAGGGGATACGCCAAAAGGCGTGCGCCAATATGACCATCCGGCCCCATAGACCCATGCGCCAGACCCATGAAATGCGCCATAAACCCATGCGCCAATAGGACATGCACTACGTAACAAGTGTAAGTGCACGGCGGCGCCCCGGCCGTCACTCCGAGGCCAAAATGCGGAGACGATACTTTTACGGAACTTGTAAACCGGCACCACCGCGCACTTTTAAACCCGGATCAGGCCATTAATATAATCCTAGCTAACTAGAGAAGGGGTAGAGAGATATACCGAGCGATCCATGTCCTTCGGTCTTCTCATCGTCATCCCGATCTCCCCGCGGAATCTCCGGTCTTGATCTCCTCGTCGGAAGGGCACCACATCGCCTGGTTCTTTTACGGGCTCCCACCTCTGGACCGAGGCAACTCGAGCATGAATTGGCGAGTCGACGTGCCCAAGGATGCTGTAGGCAAAGTGTAGAATGGTTTGTCTCTATTGGGGTGAAGTTGCCATTGAAGGAGGTGAAGGTGGAAAAATGAACTTTTGGAGAGAGACGAGGAATTTAGTAGCAACAAAAATGAGAGCAACAAATTTCCCACACCAAAAAATGAGTTCTCCCCCCTTTCACAAATGTGGCCGGCCATGCTAGAAGAAAGAGAGAGGAGGGAGTGTATGAATTAAGCAAAGGAATGATGAGTGATGATGATGAAATATGTCACACCAAAAAGTCCAACTCTTAAACCCATCACTCAACCCATCATTGCAAGCAATGATGAACAAAAAGAAGTCAATGGAAGCTTCAACCATCATGAACCAACTAGTTACAAAAACCACCCTCCACTTTGCTAATTTGCACATTTGCAAATAAGCCCTCCTCCTCCAATTTTCAGCCAAGGAAAGAAACAAAGGAAAATGGCCGAAACGGAATGCAAACTGGCAACTTCAAAAAACTGATCCCGTAATAAATTACAGGAAAACCCCGCTACTGTATATACATACCAGCATTTGTATTCCGACCGAATACAAATGCAATGAGACAAAATCTACACTGTACAATACTAGGATCCGGCTTAAACCAAAGCCCGCTAGTATTATCTGTTCGATCATGATCCGTGCAATACCGCATGTATATGATTGAACCCTGCCATATCTCCATACGGCCTCTACAGCGTTTCGCCCGAAACTT
Source organism: Agapanthus africanus (assembly GCA_030015575.1). Lineage (NCBI taxonomy): Eukaryota > Viridiplantae > Streptophyta > Magnoliopsida > Asparagales > Amaryllidaceae > Agapanthus > Agapanthus africanus. The sequence goes on along the minus strand of JASDDO010000026.1, from coordinate 176,065,324 downwards.
GAGAAACGGTCTGTGGGGGACTCTAAAGACTTGTCAACACTTTGGCTGTGGATTTAACCACAAGCACGTCAGAGGTATTAGCCATATGTAACGGGCTACTAGGTATTGACCAAAAGAGACGTCGATGAGCAAACTCATTCTGACACCCTACCGAGCCTGTCAGTGATAATATCCGTACAGTCCGGTCCGTTCGTCTATGAGCATCGCATGGCGGGCCTAGGGGGTTGGTAAAAGTCAGACCCCCAAAAGCGGTACAAGTCGTGTCGGAGTGTAGCCCAGAACACCCTGAGATATTACTGGAATACCTACCAGTAAATCTCCTGCCTTGGCCAAGGACTTCGTGTAATGGCTCTCCTAGACACAGCGCGACCTCACCCCCAATACCGGGAGAGACGAACTCCTGCAGATCCGCTCACTGCCTCCATGTGGTTCGGGACTGTACCCAACTAAAACCTGTTTGCACGTCTCCTTTGAACGTGGTAGGGTAGTAATCAAAGTACAGTGGGAACTCACACGAGATAAATGACGATCTCAGGTCGATGAACTAACCTGTACACATATCACCAGGGAACTGCTATCTGACGTCAGGTATAATACCAACTAGCATATTCCCGGTGGGTCCTGTCCGGTGTACTCATAACCCAATGAGCACCTGTATACATCTTAGGTGATCCAACTGACACTAGTGGCTTGTGAGACCGGCCACCGCCCCTCGTCGGGGTCTCGACTGTATACACTAGTCTACTCTGGAGTATCGATGCCCTGTCTCGAAACTCCCACGACTATGGACCTTTTAAGGATGTGCTTATAGACCCCAGCTCCTACGTATATGATCGCCATCATACTGCTAGCAGTCAAGCAAGAATCCTAAGGGCTCTATCAACGTGCAATAGTGACCTGTAAGGTCACCTAAAGCAGTATACGATAATAAAGATAAACCAGACAGCATACTATCATCTTGAGTAAGACTGTCCTACCGGTATAGGTCCTTCCTCAATCATTGCAATCACATGCCTGTGATCCAATAATTGACTATGAGGGCACTATCTCCAACAACAAGCGCCAATTCTCTGTGCGCCAATATATGTGCATCAATATGCATGCGCCACGTGGGCATGCGCTAGACGTGCATGCGCCAGACTATGATATACAGACCAATTTTAGCCCCAAATTGGCTAAGTGTTTTGATCTTAAGATCATATGCACCCATATATGCTCATTTAAGTTGATCTTAGTCTCAAATATGACTAACGATCTTTAAACAAAACTAAGTTGATTTTAGTCTCAAATACAACTAACGATCCTTAAACAAAACTAAGTTGATCTTAGTCTCAAATACAACTAACAATCTTTAGTCAAAACTTCTAAATTGATCTTAGTCTCAAACAAAACTATCGATGCTTAGATAAAACGGATATCCTCTGAGCTGATGGATCTCATCAATATGAGAAATGCGATCTAAGTTCATCCCTAAATCTAATATATACAAATTTGGAGTAATCCGCGCCCTATGGGTGACGACATAAATTAGTTTACGTATACAATTCAAGGGCAACCCAAAATAAACAAAAATTAAAACATGACACACGAAACAAAACTTGGAGATGCAAAAAGTTGTTATCATTTGATAATGTAATTAACTATAGGGACTTGCCTCTGCAGGAAAAAGTGTCCCCACAATCAATAAACCCCTTATCCACGAGGGATAAACTGAAAGTCAGTTACATCGGACGAATCCATCCAAAGCTCCGATATACGGTTCCACAAATCAACTTGGTATTTTTGGAAAGGTGGATGGATATGTTCCAAATAGCATCTGCCCCCGTATTAAGTCTGGACGCGCTCCCCGCACCTCTGTCCGATTTTTGGCGGTAAACAAATTCTGGCACACCCGGTGGGACATTTTTCTCTTTCCACTCCACATTTCATATGTCATGTTTTCGTGAACAAAATCGCGGTATACTATATTTATGGTTGCTCTTGGATTTTGAGGAAGACTGTAGCTGGTTCTTTCTCCCCTATGCAGACTTCAATGGCACTCTACAATAACTCCAAGGCTACCATACCTCAACTAATCTTCTCTGGACAGACTATGGCCCTACTGATCGGCATTCCAACAACCCAGCTCATGCAAGAATGGAACGGGCTCTAATTCGGGCAAATGCCTCCACTCCTCCCTACTATTAGTGCCATAGTGCTAAAGGAGGAGGCTTCAAAGAAGTCGGTCATTGATAGGCTGGCAACAATCTCCGTAGGACCTTCTAAGAAGCCAGCAAAATCAAAAATTTCAGTCTCCAACGAGCAGAATTCAAGCTCCGTGGGCCAGTCAAAAAAGCTCAAGACACTAAAGAACTCAGCCTTCAAAAGGATGACCTTCGCCACTCTGGCCGCTTCAACCATTCCGGTCGCTCCAAAGAAATCAGTCATCAAGAGACTGACGCCTACAGCTTTTGCTGCTCCAAAATCTCCAAAAAACGCTTCACCCCCAAGACAGCTTGGCACCAAATGTTCTTGTGCTGCCGAAGACGTCAGTTTTCAAGCGAATGACACCTGTGGAAGCTCCAAAACCACACAGGGGGCATGTATATGAAGCTCACAAAACTAAAGAAGCTCCTATTTCAAGATGCACTCGATGTCGTTACCAGCGTCGGCAAAGATAAGCTGGGGGCATCTCCCCATCAGGGCTAACTCCACCAATTCATAATATAGATGCAGCTGTCTCGACCAAAAATAGTTTTGCGCCGTTCAGAAAGGTTAGGCAGAATTCGCTTACTGCCGTCCTAAAGAAGACCCCACCACCTGTAGGGGCATCAAGTGAGCAAAAGCCAATGCTGAAGCTAAAACTTTTCTCGACGATATATAAAGTCTGGAAAGAAGTTCATGGCTCTATTATCGACAGCGGCCCATCTCCAAAATCTGAGAAGCTCTGGAATTCGCTAAAAGGCGAAGACTCGGTTTCTAAGTCCAAAGTGGCCCTTCCTAAACAACAAAGGCTACAAAAATCCCCATCGTCTAAGGCAAATCCCAAAAGGCGAAATGACAAAAGCTCCTTACAGAAAGCAGAAGTAGTCCATACCGTGCGGATGATACACACAACGGAAATGAAAACAACGCTTCCACCAGTCATCGACTCCAAACTCGATCCTTAACTCAAGCTCAAAGGCAATAACAGCTGCAAGAAATAGCAGCTCAAGCAGCAGCACTCGTCAGCCCACAGTCTAAGACGTGTCCGGAAGATGAACAAGAAGATCTTAAGAGACAAGGGTCTGAAGTTGACTCTTTGGAACGTGCTCTTGACAAGAAAAGCAAAGAAGTGGCGGACATGGCCGCCAACGTGAACAAAATAGCCCTACTCATGCAGAAGATGTGTGGGATAATGGCTCGGTTGTCAGAAACGTCGGCCGAAGAACCGCCAACGATCTCTGATAATGAGAAAGAAGGTGCCACAAGTTCTCTACAGACCCTTCAACCTCAAAAGATGAAACGATCTTGAAGGCTCAGCTCACCGAGTATATAGCCCAACATGTCAAACTCCCCACTGTCAGTGAAGCAAGCACCAAGTTGGTCAAGACTGGTTGTCCATATCCAATATGGTACGACCAGAAGCAATACCCTCCGGGTTATCCAATCCCGAAATTCAATGCCTTCAAAGGAAAGGGGAATCTGTTAGGCTACGGCAGCGCTCTGGCCGTCAATCCGAGGCCAAATGCGGAACAAAAACTTTTGAAACTTAGCGCTACCATAACCAGTCACCCGGATTGAACCATTAACCGTTAACTAGCGATCTGTAAAATGAGTTCAGAGATTATACCGATCGATCCGTGTCCTTCGGTCTTCAATCTCTTTCCTAGCTCCTCGCTGCTGTCCCGAACAAGTCCGCTCTCCGGTCTCGCTCGTCAAAGTAGCACCACGTCGAGGATTCTTTATACGGGCTCCCACCTCAAACCAAAGCTACTCGGATATGAAGTTTGCTAGCCGACATGTCCAAGATGAAGTAGAGAAGGTGTGTGATTACTTTGTCTCAATCACCCTAAAATTCTCAACACATGAGAAGGATAGGATAAGGGTGAAGAAGATGCTCATGGATGGTAGCAAGTGTGAGCTCTCAAAACTTAGCATGCAAAAGAAAAGGCAACACATGAGAAAATCATGAGATGAAGTGGCTTCCTCCTCTTTTGGGTATTGTGTTTTATTTGTGATTAGCTTCCAAAAGAAAAATTTAGCCATCACAAATATCTCATAAAAAACTATAAACAATAAAGCATGGTCCATACTTTATCATTTAATGCATCATGCCAAGCCCATGCTTACACTTTCTACCTCATCATTAATATTAAACATTTACAAAAACAAAACCCTAAATGTTTAATACTTTAAAAGAAAATGGCATCTTCAAAATAATCTTGTAACGGATTACAAGAATACCCCTAGACTGTATATACATACATGCATCCGTATTCCGACTGAACACGAATACAACGAGACGAAAGTAATCCAACCGATCTAATACTAAGATCCGGCTTAAACCAAAGCCCACCAGTATGATCCGTCTGATCATGGTCCATGAACGAGTGCACGTATATGATCGAACCCTACCATAAAACCATACAGTCTCTACAACGTTTCGCCCAAACTTAGGAAAATTTCTGTGGGGGACTCTAAAGACTCGTCAATACGCCGGCAGTGGGTTTAACCACAAGCGCGTCAGTGGTACTAGCTGTACGTAACCGCTGCCTATGTATTGAGCGAAAGAGAGTCCGACGAGTGAACTCATCCTGGAACCCTACTGAGCCTATCTGTGACAATCTCCGTACAGTCCGGTCTGTTCGTCTATGAGTATCGCATATCCGGTTTAGGGGATGGTAAACGTCAGATCTCCAATAGCGGTATAAGTCGTGTCGGAGTGTAGCCCATAACACCTTGAGAAACTACTGGAATACCTACCAGTAAATCTCACTTGCCTTGGCCAAGGATTTTGTGTAATGGCTCTCCAGACACAGCGCGATATCAACCCTCAATACCGGGAGAGACGAATCCTGTCTAACCGCTACTGCCTCCAAGTGCTTCGGGACTGCACCCAACTACTACCTGTTTGCACGACTCCTTTGAGCCATGGTAGGGTAGCAATCAAAGAACAATGGGAACACACTTGAGGCAATGTGGCAGTGTCAAGTCAACGGACTAAGCTGTATTCATGTCATCTGGGAACTGCTCCTGACGATAGATATAGTACCAATCAACAGTGCCCCTGCGAGTTCGTCCGGTGTACTCATAACCCAATGAGCACATGTATACTATCTTAGGTGAACCAACTGACACCAATGGCTTGTGAGACTTGCCACCGCCCCTCGTTGGGGTCTCGATCCGTATACACTAGTCTACTATCGGAGTATCGATGCCCAGTCTCGAAACTCCCACGACTAGGGACACTTTAAGGATGTGCTTATAGACTACCTAACTCTCACGTATATGATCGCCATCATACTGTTGTTAGTCAAGCAAGAATCCTAAGGGCTCTATTAATATGTAATAGCGATCTGTAATGTCACCTAAAGCAAGTACACGATGATAAAGACAACCAGATAGCATACTATCATCTTGAGTAAGACTGTTCTACCGGTATAGGTCCTCCCTCAATCATTGCAATCACGTGCCTGTGATCCAATAATTGACTTGAGGGCACTATAACCAACAATCTCCCACTTGCACTTAAGGCTAATTATTGCGATGTCGCATACTCACGGCCCGTGTGATACCGAACACCCAACTCCTCTACTAATCAGTTTTACAAAGCTCGTTTGTGAAACTATTGCTTTTGAGAAATAGCCTCAGTGAGTGGATCCGCCTTGATGTTTCTTTCTATGTCTCTCTTTATCTCAAGTTCGCTGAGAAAGCCATCTCCCGAAATGAGCAATACCTGTCTTAGAATATATCTGGATATCTGATGGGACCTATTTCACAAATGAACTCCAAATCCAGTAAACTTCTTAGACTGTATCGTCAACTGAATTTAATCAGTATCCAGTGCCACACCTCTCTCAGTATCCGCTTGGACCACCTGTCCAAAACATTTCCCCTCGTCAGAGGGAAAACTATAACTCTGACAGTCACTCTGTCATCCAGGTCACATTGGAAGCCTGGAATGATAATCGTCTTTCGAAGGAGGCTGTCGTTATCATATCTCTAGAACATCCACTTATGTTCTAAAACTGCTTCCGAATGTTTCTCCAGGATTGGATTAATATCTTAACTTATTACAACTAGTGCAAAAACAACATCTGGTATGGTAATTGACATCTCATGATTGACTCAATTGCCTAAGCAAGTGATATGCCAATCATGCACATCCCTCTCCCCTTTAGTCTGTAAGACACCTTCAGAGAGGGTGACTCCATCACCTACAGGTATACTACCGTGCCAGGAGTCATCCATTCTAAAATACCTTTAGAATACTGTCTAAGTACCCAGATTGGGACACTTCCCAAATCTAGATCTAAACCATAGATCTAGTAACCAGAATGCCTGATATTATATCAATATCCTATGTGGAGAAACCACTGTGTGACAACCACAATATAACCGATTGTAGGATAGGAATTTTACTTCCTATAAAGTGTATGTCATCCAAATAACAGGACATACCACCATACTACCTTCTTAACAGATCCATCTCCTATTCTGATGAAGTTAAAGCCTATGACTATCACATTAAAAATAGATGATGTATCTCCGCTATATTTGCTTTAGTCTATAAATATACATAAGCTACTTGTCCACTATGCTTCCGCTGCTCCCACTGACTATAACAACTCTCTGGCAGAGTCATATACATGTGCACTTCTAAAGCTAGTTTAGAACGACGCTATACTCACCCTCCTGCCGGGTCTCATAGTCTAGAACAACAATAATGGCAAGTCTGGGTAAACAAGAACCTTCCTGTCACCGTCTTTGAGGATACCGGAGTACCTCTCGGGCGCCTGAGGTTACCCACCATATCTGCGGAGTGGCTAATGGAATGTCAATCCTGATTGAATCTTTAGGTTCTTATTAAATTTTCAGTAATCGTTTGCGGTTCTGGAATCACTTCCAGTTCTACCATACTCCCACTACTGTTTTCTGAAAAAGTCTATTTTACTAAAACTGTGGCGAGTCAAGAACAATATCACTATTGATCTTCCAGATGGTAGAAAGTTAACCCTCGTCATAGCCTGGGTTAACCCACAAACTGCCATTATAGAAACGTGCCTTGAGCTATCCAGAGTCTGGTTTTAAGCATAAGCTGGATGTAAGTCGATGTACTTCACCCCAGTACTTGTGGGGAGGCGGAATTTTCAAAAACGATCAAGTTTAAAGAACGAACATCGACTAACCGCTTAAATAGAAGCTAAACTATAAATAACCGTACACAAAGGGTTTCTTAACTATTGTGTTTAGGGATTATACCAAATGAAACTAGTCCTTCGTCTTTACGATCTCCTTGTTCTCCTCGGCCTTCTCTAGGTTGTAGACGATCCACCCGAGAGCAAAACTCCAAGCTACACCTCTAACTTGAGGCAACTAATCTACTTTGATTGCTAATCAAAGAAGAAAGGATGATATAGAGTGAAGGTAATGGATGTTTAAGTCTAACTAATCCTTTGATCTCAACACATGAGGATTAAAGATTAGTCTCTTGAAGATGAGAGCTTGAGGAGAGAGAATGTGAGATAAGATAATGAGATGAGAGAGAGTGTATCATAATATATTATGAAGCATTCTTATTTTTAGAATAATGAATAATAGAAATGAATAAGCATGCTTCATAAATGCAAAATGGTGATTCATTAAGCATGTGTCATTATCATTTATGGTGCAATAATGATAATGATGAATCACTCTCATGACTCACAATCTTATCCAAAGTAACCTCCTTAGTCACATCTTCTAGAAGCTTCTCGCACAATTACAAGAACGCCCCTCCGATCCGCAAAAATACGGAAAAACTTTAGACTGTAAAAATCCAATAACCGGATACCAGTAACTGGCTTAAACCAAAGCCGACTGGAAAAAACTGTCCGAAAGTCGTACGTGCGTAAACGCACGTATGCGTCCGAACCCTTTGTCGCAAAACCATGCGACCTCTATATCGTTTCGCCTGGAGTAGGAAACTCTCTGTGTGGGACTCTAGAGACTCGACTACTACGCTGGCAGTGGGTTTAACCACAGACCGCAAGCGGCACTAGCTGTACGTAACGGTCCCCAGGTAGTTGTCGATAAGAAGGCCGATGAGGAAACCCATCCGAACTCCTACTGAGTCTGATGTGACAATCTCCATACAGTCCGGTCCGTTCGTCCAAGACTATCGCATATCGGGCCTAGGGGGCGGCAAGCGTCAGTCCCCTAATAGCGGTATAAGTCGTGTCGGAGTGAAGCCCATTACACCCTGAGAAACTACTGGAACCTACCAGTAAATCTCGCTTGCCCTGGCCAGGGACTTTGCGTAATGGCTCTCTGACACAGCACGATATCTACTTCCAATACCGGGAGGGACGAATCCTGTCTAACCGCCACTGCCTCCAAGTGCTCGGGACTGCACCCAACTGCTACCTGTTTGCACGACTCCTTTGAGCCGTGGTAGGGTAGCAATCTAAGAACAGTGGGACACACTCGAGGCGAAGTAGCAGTGTCAAGTCTGCGGACTACGCTGTACTCATGTCACCTGGGAACTGTTCACTGACGACTAGTATCAAACCAACCAACAGTTCCCTGTGAGTCCTGTCCGGTGTACCCGTAACCTAACGAGCACCTGTATACTATCTCCAGTACGACGTACTGACGGCTGTGGGACAGACCATCTCCCCAACTGGGATGAGAAGCGTACACACCAGTCTACTCCGGAGTATCGATGCTCTGTCTCGGTAATCCAACGACCAGGGACCTGAATAAGGATGTGCTTGTAGACTACCCAGCCCCCACTAGTGTGACTGCCATCACAACGCTAGTAGACAAGCAAGATCCTAAGAGCTCTATCAATACGTACACTCACATATTAAGATAGAAAAACCAAGTAGCATACTACCATGTTTAGCAAGACTGTTATATACATGTGAATATCCCAAGCTTCCATTAAGTAATATACAAGCTAGTATGATACAGTAATGGTCTTCTAGGGCATAAACACTAACAATCTCCCACTTGCACTAGGGCCATGTACTGGCATATCGCAGACCGATGATCTCGAGTAGCCTCTCGAACTGAATCTGAGGTAGGGCCTTCGTGAATGGATCAGCAATATTCTCTTCAGTAGCAACTCTCCGAACCTCGATCTCCCGACGATCAATGATCTCCCTGATCAGGTGATACCGCCTCAAGATGTGTCTGGACTTCTGATGGGACCTTGGTTCCTTCGCTAAAGCTATAGCTCCGTTGTTGTCGCAATACAGAGGTATTGGATCAACTATGGTAGGAACAACCTGAAGTTCTGTTAGGAACTTCTTCATCCAGATTGTTTCTTTTGCGGCATCGCAAGCAGCTATATACTCCGCTTCCATCGTCGAGTCAGCAACGGTGTCCTGCTTGGAGCTCTTCCAGCACACCGCCCCTCCATTGAGGGTAAAGACATAACCCGACATGGACTTGGAATCGTCCTTATCACTCTGGAAGCCGGAATCAGCAAAGGCCTCCAACCTGAGGTCTTTTCCGCCGTAAACTAAGAACATCTCCTTAGTCCTCCTCAGGTACTTGAGAATGTTCTTTACTGCTATCCGGTGTTTCTCCCCTGGGTCTGACTGATACCGGCTTACCACGCTCAGTGCGTAAGCTACATCTGGTCTGGTACACAACATCGCATACATTATAGAGCCTACCGCAGAAGCGTAGGGTATAATAGACATGCGTTCCCTTTCCAAATCAGTCTTGGGAGACATCTCTTTGGAGAGGGTGATTCCGTGACAAGCCGGTAGATTACCGCGCTTAGAATCTTCCATACTGAATCTTTTCAGTATAGTGTCGATATACCTGGACTGCGAAAGTCCCAACATCCTCTTGGATCTATCACGATAGATCCGGATCCCCAGAATGTACGAGGCATCACCCAGGTCTTTCATGGAGAACCTGTGTGACAAGAATCCTTTGACAGATTGTAGCATAGGAATGTCATTTCCTATCAATAGAATGTCATCCACGTACAAGACGAGGAATACGACACTTCTGGCTACAGCTTTACTATATATGCACGGTTCATCTGGATTTTTGATAAAGTCATATTCTTTGACTGTCTCATCAAAACAGATGTTCCAACTCCGCGATGCCTGCTTTAGTCCATAAATGGACTTAAGCAGCTTGCATACTTTCCCGCTGCTCCCACTCTGATTGAAACCCTCTGGCTGATCCATATAGACGCTCTCTTCTAAATTTCCATTCAGAAAAGCCGTCTTTACGTCCATCTGCCAGATTTCATAATCATGGAAGGCAGCAATAGCAAGAAGGACCCGAATGGATTTGAGCATAGCCACTGGAGAAAAAGTTTCGTCATAGTCCAAACCAGGTCTTTGACGAAAACCCTTTGCAACAAGTCTAGCCTTATAGGTTTCCACCTGTCCATCTACACCAATCTTTTTCTTGAAGATCCATTTGCATCCTATGGGTTTTACCCCATCTGGAGCAAAGTCCAAAGTCCATACTTTGTTGGTGTACATGGACTCCATTTCGGTCCGCATTGCATCTAGCCATCGTACCGAGTCGCCGCTCTGGATGGCCTGCTGGAAGTCAGTAGGTTCATCATCATCTATGATGCAATCCTCTCTATCCCCATCTATGAGAAAACCGTAGTCTCTCAGGTGGATGAGACGGCCTACTACTCCTGCGGAGGGGTGCGGGAATGTTCTGTTCTTCTTGAACTTCTGGTTCTACCAAACTTTCAGTAGCAGTTTGTGGTTCTGGAATTTCTTCCAGTTCTACTACGCTCCCACTCTTCTGATTTTCCAAAAATTCAGTTTCTAAGAAGCGGGCATGACGAGAAACAAAAACCTTTTGTTCCTCTGCGTAATAGAAGCAATATCCTGTAGAGTTCTTCGGATATCCCACAAACTTACACTCTACTGAGCATGCCTCGAGCTTGTCCGGATGCTGCTTTTTTACAAAAGCTGGACATCCCCATGTCTTCAGGTACTGAAGATAGGGTTTCTTCCCACTCCACATCTGATATGGTGTGGTAGGCACAGTTTTGGTTGGAACTCTGTTCAAAAGATGTATCGCTGATTCTAGCGCATATCCCCAGAAAGATCGCGGTAACTCAGTATTACTCATCATGGATCGTACCATATCCAATAGGGTTCGATTCCGTCTCTCCGATACACCGTTATGCTGTGGAGTGTATGGAGGAGTAAGCTGAGAGAGAATTCCTTTCTCTTTTAGGTAACCTAGGAACTCGGCACTTAAGTATTCTCCACCTCGATCAGATCTCAGTGTCTTAATACTTTTGCCTGTTTGGTTTTCCGCTTCACTCTTGTATTCCTTGAATTTCTCAAAGGCTTCGGATTTATGCTTCATCAAGAAGACATGTCCAAACCTAGAGAAATCATCTGTAAAAGTAATGAAGTAGGAATAACCACCTCTCGCATGTGTAGACATTGGACCGCATACATCACTGTGTATGAGTCCTAAGAGCTCGCTCGCTCTTACTCCTTGTCCAGTAAATGGAGTCTTTGTCATCTTTCCTTTGAGACAAGATTGACAAGTGTCATAAGATTGATATTCGAACGAGTCTAAATATCCTTCTCTATGCAACTTAGTCAACCTTCTCTTATTGATGTGACCCAGTCTACAATGCCATAAGAAAGTTTTATTTAAATCTGGAGACTTTCTTTTTAGTGTGTTCTGGACATTGAAAATTTGGAGTTGGTTTAAAACATATATGCCGTTATTTAGAGTACCGGACCCAATCAAACCATGATTAAGGTGGATGTTAACAACATCTCTTACAAACGTGAAATCATAACCTTTATTTGATAACAAGGAAACTGATATGATATTACACGTTAAGCTTGGTACAAAATAACAGTTATGTAAAACCAAAATGTGTCCACTTGTCAATCCTAGGTGATAATCCCCGACGGACGCAGCTCCCACGCTAGCTCCGTTAGCAACCCTGAGGATCATATCACCTTCCTTCAGCACTCTACGGTTTCTCAGTGCCTGCAATGAATTGCAAATATGAGATCCTGATCCGGTATCCAATACCCAGGAAGTAGAGTTGATTGACAGACAATTCTCAATTACAAACACACCTGAAGTCGAAGCCACAGCTTGCTTCGGTTCCTGGTTCTTGGCGATCCACGCCTTGCAATCTTTCTTCCAGTGCCCTTTCCTGTGACAATGGAAGCACTCATCCTGGCCAACTACCGGTGCTGCAAGCTTTTTCTTTCCCTTCTTTCCCACCTTACTAACACCTCCTCTAGGTTTGGGTGCGGCCTTCTTCTTCCTTCCTTTGGCCCTAGCCTTGGACCCGGAAGAAGATGCACCGCCAACAAACATAGCGGGTGTTTCCCTTGCCTTCTGCAAGGTGCCCTCTGCACTCCTTAACATGTTCAGGAGTTCCGCAAGTTCAACTTCTTTTCCTTGAAGATTGAAGTTGAGGATAAACTGGGCATAGGTGGGAGGAAGGGACTGGAGAATAAGGTCTGTATACAGCTCATTATCCAAAGTCGTCCCAAGGTCTGCGAGCTCTTCAATATAGCCGATCATCTGTAGGACATGTTCACCTACCGATGACCCGACAGCCAACCTCGCTCGAAATAATTTCTTAGAGGTCTCGTATCTTGCTATACGAGATTGCTCTCCATAAAGTTCCTTTGTATGGAGAAATATGCCATCTAGGGACATATCCTCGTGCCTCCTCTGATGTTCATTGTTCATTGAGGCAAGCACGATGCACTTGGCTCTCGCGCAATCTAAATCCCAGGTTTTGCGGATTTCCTTATCCGCATTGCTGGATTTGGGACCAGGGACAGCAGGTGCCGTAGCGGTGAGGACGTACCCCAGTTTGTCATAGGTCAAAGCCATTTTGACATTCCGCAGCCAATCTTTATAGTTTGGCCCTGTCAGTATATTTTTCTCTAAAAGTAACTTAAGTCCAGTCATTTTCAGGGTCGCTGCAATTAGGAGAGAGAGAAGAAAACACTTTAGCATGATGCTCTTGCAAGTTTAGAGTGGTTTTTAGTTTATCTAAACTGGATGGCTCCCACTGTTTCTCGAATCCTTCCTCAAACCATAAAAGAAGAATTAGCCAGGACTATTCTCACCGTACAATACTTGCTTAACCATTCAGCCAGGCCAGTGTCGATACTTCGAGGGAGGTTTTCCAACGCTTTCGCGAAGTTCCTTAATTAAATAACCTCTTTTCTCTGGGGGCGTAACCCCGCTGACACCTTTCTGGACACCTACTAGGTTTATAGCATTGATCGTTAAGTGACGAATATCCTGATAAGTAGCATATACTCACAGTAGGATCGGGATCCAAATATCATCGTATGATAATGTTGAAGGAATCCTACCAACATTCATCAAACTCCAAATGGTATGCATCTCTTTGCAAATTTCAGTTTCTTTAGAAATTCCCGATATAAGTTTTTGCCCCATGCTCTTATGACCTTGACGTATGCCAACAAATCATGTCACATGTCAAGTTCTGCCCATCATTATCTTGTTAATTTGAACCCACCCGTATATACCCTTGACGTATGCCAACAAGGTAATGCGACTGTCCCAAACCAACACATCTATCTATGCAACAAATGAATACCCCAGCAGCTACCAAACACTATGCCTTGACGTATGCCAACAAGCATAGCTTGAATACTACTGACCATCCATAAGAAATGACGGAGGGCTACGACTGGTTTTGGCGAAACCGTGAACGTAGTGAACTTGATATAACCGAAGGAACCTGATAGCTTTTAAAAGGAGTGGTTAAAGCTCCGCATTTAAAAATATCTGTTTTCAAAATAACCGAGTGGTTTCTTTTAAATTGTTCCAACGATTTAAACTTGGTTTATTTTCTTTGCATTATAGATAATGCGTCCCATCATTAACCTATCATTGCAGAAAACAACGAAAATATGACGTCCTCTTATGCCATCCGCATTCGCCACGGGGTCCCGTCATCACTCGTTAGTTACTTAACTAACGACAGAGCGGGGGCAGGGCTAGCACGGGTGTAAAACATAAGTGACGTCTAAATAGCTACAATATATATAGATATTTTACATTCGTCTGACGCAATGATATTCATTCCAGAACACAGATAAACAATATTGGATTTGCAAGCAATCTGTATTTCTTTTGAGCCTGCAAGAAAAGACAGATTACACAGTTGTGATGAATAGCCGATACCCCACCCTCGACCCCTACGGGTACGGCAAACTACCCGCCCGGCAGTTTGTGTACCCCACCTTGGGTCAGTCCTAGGAGCAAAAACAGTAAAATGAAATAATATAACGGTGGCTACAACCGCAACCTGGAAGTGCCCCGCAAAAATAATATTACAACAAATTACATTTACAACAAATGAATTAAACAATAACCCATTGCAAACCCCGGCTATACACCACAACAGTCCAATACAGTTTATATGCACAAACAGATATAACCATTTCAGAAATGTGCAACCCCCTGCCAACCGACATACTAGCAGTTAGGGGAGGTTTACGAACACATTAAACAATCACAGATATAATCCAACATGCAAATACTGTACAATTTCGATCGATTAAACAACATTAATATTGCTCCAAAAACTGCTCTGTTAAACTGAAACCTGAGCAAATATTAAATATTCCAGAAAACCCCAAATACCAGAGAGGACCCACACAAGAAATACGAGTCCATGACTCGGCAACTCAGCCACGGAACCGCGGCGGATCGGTGGGATCCGCCGCGCTTCCGCGGCTCTTTAGCCGATTCATGGGCTCGAATTTCTTGGGTGTTCTTCTGGACTCTTTACAAGCTCTCTGCACTGACCTGAAAAATTTTAGGACATCATTTTAACTTCGACAGAAACTTGACAGATTTAGGGTTTTTCGGCTTCGTTTTTCCGTTCGAAATTCGTATAAATTTGCAATTAAGTTATTTATTGTTTAGCGAGGCTCTGATACCACTGTAAGTCGATGTACTTCACCCCAGTACTCGTGGGGATGCGGAATTTTCAAAAACGATCATGTTTAAAGAACGAACATCGACTAACCGCTTAAATCGAAGCTAAACTATAAATAACCGTACACAAAGGGTTTCTTAACTATTGTGTTTAGGGATTATACCAAATGAAACTAGTCCTTCGTCTTTACGATCTCCTTGTTCTCCTCGGCCTTCTCTAGGTAGTAGACGATCCACCCGAGAGCAAAACTCCAAGCTACACCTCTAACTTGAGGCAACTAATCTACTTTGATTGCTAATCAAAGAAGAAAGGATGATATAGAGTGAAGGTAATGGATGTTTAAGTCTAACTAATACTTTGATCTCAACACATGAGGACTAAGGATTAGTCTCTTGAAGATGAGAGCTTGAGGAGAGAGAATGTGAGATAAGATAATGAGATGAGAGAGAGTGTATCATAATATATTATGAAGCATTCTTATTTTTAGAATAATGAATAATAGAAATGAATAAGCATGCTTCATAAATGCAAAATGGTGATTCATTAAGCATGTGTCATTATCATTTATGGTGCAATAATGATAATGATGAATCACTCTCATGACTCACAATCTTATCCAAAGTAACCTCCTTAGTCACATCTTCTAGAAGCTTCTCGCACAATTACGAGAACGCCCCTCCGATCCGCAAAAATACGGAAAAACTTTAGACTGTAAAAATCCAATAACCGGATACCAGTAACTGGCTTAAACCAAAGCCGACTGGAAAAAACTGTCCGAAAGTCGTACGTGCGTAAACGCACGTATGCGTCCGAACCCTTTGTCGCAAAACCATGCGACCTCTATATCGTTTCGCCTGGAGTAGGAAACTCTCTGTGTGGGACTCTAGAGACTCGACTACTACGCTGGCAGTGGGTTTAACCACAGACCGCAAGCGGCACTAGCTGTACGTAACGGTCCCCAGGTAGTTGTCGATAAGAAGGCCGATGAGGAAACCCATCCGAACTCCTACTGAGTCTGATGTGACAATATCCATACAGTCCGGTCCGTTCGTCCAAGACTATCGCATATCGGGCTTAGGGGGGCGGCAAGCGTCAGTCCCCTAATAGCGGTATAAGTCGTGTCGGAGTGAAGCCCATTACACCCTGAGAAACTACTGGAACCTACCAGTAAATCTCGCTTGCCCTGGCCAGGGACTTTGCGTAATGGCTCTCTGACACAGCACGATATCTACTCCCAATACCGGGAGGGACGAATCCTGTCTAACCGCCACTGCCTCCAAGTGCTCGGGACTGCACCCAACTGCTACCTGTTTGCATGACTCCTTTGAGCCGTGGTAGGGTAGCAATCTAAGAACAGTGGGACACACTCGAGGCGAAGTAGCAGTGTCAAGTCTGCGGACTACGCTGTACTCATGTCACCTGGGAACTGTTCACTGACGACTGGTATCAAACCAACCAACAGTTCCCTGTGAGTCCTGTCCGGTGTACCCGTAACCTAACGAGCACCTGTATAATATCTCCAGTACGACGTACTGACGGCTGTGGGACAGACCATCTCCCCAACTGGGATGAGAAGCGTACACACCAGTCTACTCCGGAGTATCGATGCTCTGTCTCGATAATCCAACGACCACGGACCTGAATAAGGATGTGCTTGTAGACTACCCAGCCCCCACTAGTGTGACTGCCATCACAACGCTGGTAGACAAGCAAGATCCTAAGAGCTCTATCAATACGTACACTCACATATTAAGATAGAAAAACCAAGTAGCATACTACCATGTTTAGCAAGACTGTTATATACATGTGAATATCCCAAGCTTCCATTAAGTAATATACAAGCTAGTATGATACAGTAATGGTCTTCTAGGGCATAAACACTAACACTGGACAACTCTCCGTACCTTAACATCGTTAAGATATGAACCGTTCTATATACAATATAGAAACAGGGCACTGATTTAATTGGAACCAGATTCAAATCATGCAGCTGTCTTCAGTGCATGTCAACTAAATGGAAGAAGACCAATCAGCGTTACTCAACTTAGGAGTGTTTCCCCCAATCAGAGCAAAGCTCTATTTTGAATTTCAAAATTCAAAAAATTGAAGCAACACTTCAGATCCTGTGTGCTGTGCGCCACGTGTCAAAAGCAGACATGCCAGCGCCAGGAGCGCTGCGCCCTAGGCAGCGCACCCCAAATCAGAGCAAAGCTCTATTTTGAATTTCAAAATTAAAAAATTGAAGCAACGCTTCAGATCCTGTGCGCTGTGCGCCACGTGTCAAAAAACAGACATGCCAGCGCCAGGAGCGCTGCGCCTTAGGCAGCGCACCCCCATGTTGGATATATGTATGCCCTAGAGGCCATTATGTGATAGTGGATGTATCTATACATGTATATATATTCAGTTTGCATTCTTGCTCGACATGATAGTATGCTATCTGGTTATTCTTTATCTGACATGTTGATTTGATCATGCTTTTATTCATTCATACATGCTGATAAAGCCCCAAGGATATCTGCTTGACTACTCTGATTATGATAGAGATCATACTAGTGGGACATTTGTAGTCTATAAGCATATCCTGAAATGTCCCTAGTCGAAGGTGTATCGAGACGGGGCATCGATATACCAGAGTAGACTAGCGTATATGATACTAGACCCATGTGATGGGCGATGGATGTTCCCACATTCATCGATGTTTGACATCAAGATCATATACGGGTGCTCAGTGCTGACTGGGTACACTGGACGGACTCACCGAGAACTCCTATATGGAATTATATCTATCGTCGGATAGCAGTTCTCAGGTGACACTGGTACAGGTTAGTCTGTAGACCCGAGATCGTCATGGAGTCTTGTGTGTTCTCCCACTGTACTTTGATTGCCACCCTACCACGGCTCTACTGAGTCGTGCAAACAGGTGGCCGTTGGGTACCGTACCGAGACACACGAAGGCAATGAGCGATAGGAGGGGTTCCGTCTCTCCCGGTATTGGGAGTTGATGCTGTGCTGTGCTCGACTGGTTATAACAGCAAGTCCCTGGCCAGGGCTGCTGAGATTTGCTGATAAGTGTTATCAGTAGTTTCTCGATCTGTTATAGACCATTCACCGACACGACTTATTGAGTTATTGGGGTCGACGTGACCATCCCTAGGCTCGATATGCAGCATATCTGACGAAGAGACCGGACTATACGGTAGTGTTGCCGGATGGCTCGACGGGAGTTGTAGCAGGTTCGCTTGTTGTCTTCTGATCGCTCAATACCCGGGTGGCCGTTACGTTTAGCTGACCGCTTGCGGCTTGAGGGTACCTGATATGATCATCACCCTCTGACGGCGTATTGACGAGTCTTAGAGTCCCACAAAGGAGTTACCCAGTCCAGGCGAAACGTTGTGGTGCGCATATGCGATATGCGCATGCACCCGATTGAAATGTGCGTATATGATACCGAACATTGATCGGGTGAACTGCTTTTGGTGGGGTCGTATGAGATATGACCGGATTGATAAATCAAGTGTTGATTTATCATTTAACCATTAGTTTTCTCACTTAAAACCTTTTCTTTGATAGATGTGTGCATGCATGTGTGCTTTTCTTTCTTTCTTTCATGCTAGTTTCATGCACATGTGAATGTGCATACATGCACACATACATACACTCATCCATCATGGTTGTTAGCATATGGAAATGGTGGCAATATAAGACTCACACCATGGATAAAACAATGGATAATTATTTAATTTTGGTTTTAAAGTAAAATGAAAAAGAAAAGGATAATCATTCTGGCTTTTACATTCTTCCTTTGACCTAACCATGCTCAACTACCACTAACCTAAGGTTATCCTTCTCTTTATCATTCCAAACTAAAGTTAAATAATGTCTCCATCACTTTAACCATGGTTCATAGCATGAAGGAATAAAATATATATTGATATATTTCATTTTCTTCACTAGAGTTATTTTTTTACCTCTTGTCAAAAAATTGCCACCATCTTCTTCCTCTTGCTCTTTTGCTCTCTAGTTTTTTCTAGTGAGCAAATACCACTTAAAGATAGGTTTTTGAAGTGAGAAACCTAACCACAAGATCATTCTACACAAGCTTAGCCGTTTTGTTTAGAGTGTTCTCTTCGTTTTGACGAAGTTGCGAGCTTGGACGGAGATCTCCGTGGTGGATCGTCGTGGACACAAGGGGACTTCAAGAGGACCTTTGTTCAACACCCTAGAGACCAAGGAGTCCAGCGAAAGGGAGCTACAAAGGTTGTAGTCTTGAAACCCTAGATTAGTTCGCTTTTTATTTCGTAACCCTAATTTTCTAGGATCGATCCCTTTGCATGTTAGTTTAGCACCATAAAAATTAAAACTTTGGGTCATGTGATGCTTCAAAACTCTTCATAGGGTGCTATACTAACCTTTCATTGGTATCAGAGCCGACCTAGAACATTAAGCGACGTCTTTACGAAGTGAAAACCCCGATCGGACAAAAATACGGTATTTTTGGGTGCTCTCTGGAAATTTTCTAAAATTTGATAATTTGCAGAATTAAAAATATGTAAAAAATACAGCAGGAAAAAATAAGGATTACGGTACAAAAATTTTCAAGTGAACAGTGATTATCGCCGCGGTTCCGCGGCCTAAGCTTGCTTAGGCCGCGGTTCCGCGGCTGTATAAATGAATTGATGAATTTTGTTTGTACGGTAATTCATGAATCTGCTTGTATAAATTTTTAGATATTTTTAATGTGTATTTGGTTTTGAAAAATTCTGGAGATGGTGTTGGACTCGTCAATTCGATCGGGACTTTCATTTTGTAGCTTTTCCGGGTAAATTAGAAAGTATTGAAGTGTTTGAACGAGTATCATTTAATCACTATTCACGGGGTTTAAATACTTTGGAGATACGTGCAAGTCTTTTTGCGGTGGTCCCTCTAGAAGACAACAAACCTTAACTCGATTATGTGACCGTCTCGAACTGCCCTTTGAACCTTAGGGTTTGGGGCAGTACGGCGTGCCACATGTGAGGCGTTGGCTTGACCCTTCTACGGCTGGACCGCTACTACTGTGTCACACTCCGGATTTTTGAACCCTGCTCAAGTGTTGAGCTTTAGTGAATCTTGAGTGCTTGATCGTTTGTTCGAAAACTTTAATACTGTCTGTTTGTCTGGAATGTGATACAATATGTGGAATTCATATAGTTTAGGCATGAAATACGAAATATGTGATATTTCGCATTTATGATGTCTAAAGAGAATCTGGATTCCAAATATTGTAGTTTTACACTTTCTTTTGTGTGACCGTAAGTGTAGTATGTACAATATCGCCGGTTTCGTTGCTATACATCAACGACAATCGGGGTACGCATACTTACTTAAGTTGATGATATGTGATATTATGTGTTGCTGAGATATGATGTGCAGGATTGTCGCGATCGAATAGCCGGGGGGTTTTTGTGAGATGAGAGTTTTATATTTTCATTCATGTAAATTCAAATGTAATGTAATATTCTTTTATTTGGGGCACTTCCAGGTTGCGGTTGTGTCACCAGTGTTGTATATTATTTACTTTTCCGCATTAGGATGGACCCAAGGAGGGGAGCACAGGTGACCGGGTTCTGGGGTTCAGTGGGAGGCCATCTTGAGGAGTCGAGACCGGGTCTCCTAAACTCCAGGATTGGTAGGGTCACTTGCCGCTCTCGTAGGGGTCCAGGGTGTGGGCTTGGCTATTCATCGCGACTGTGGAATCCGTATTTTCTATTCTGGCTAAATACTAAATACGGACGTCCTAGGATATCCCACGTTATATCTATGTTTCTGCTGCCTGTGTTCTGTGATATCTGAGACGAATGACATATTATATATATGATATATAGTAGACGTTGATTATGTTTTACACCCGCGCTAGTCCCGTCCCGATATGCCGTTAGTTAAGTAACCTAACGGTGCATAACGGAATATTGCGGCGAATGCGGATGGCATAAGCGTACGTGTTATTTTCGTTTCTTTTCTGTGATTGGCTTAAGGACTTAAATGATGGGATTACATTAATGTGATTAATGTAAAGAAAATAAACCTAAAAAGATGTTGTAGAATCGGATTTAAAAACTACTCGGCTATTTGTGAAAAAGCTACATTTCAAAACTGCGGAGCTTAAGCCACTCCTTTTGAAAACTGTTTGATTCTACAACGATATCAAGTTCAAAGCGTTAAAGATTTTCTTAAAAATCATTCGCAAAGCTCCGTCATTTTAGGAAGTAGAGTACTTAGTATTCGTGCTACGTTTGTTGACTTTAGTTAAGGCGTAGTGTACGGTAGCTAAGTGATGTCTTCCTACACTGCATATGATGCAGATTAATTAAGACATTCATGCGACTTTGTTGACCATAGTTAAGGGTCATATGGGTGGGTCTAATTGATCAAGAAATGACGGGTAGAACTTGACTGGTACTTATGATTTGTTGACTATAGTTAAGGTCATAAGTACTAGGGGTAAAAATTACATCGGGAATTTCAAGTGTTGAAATTTGCAATGAGATTGCATACCTTCCATGTGATGGTTGGATCCCGATCCCACTGTGGGCAATAGTTGCTCCTAGGAGAGTTTTACAGTTTACAATTAGCTAACTCATTAGGTGACTAGAAAGGTGTTAACGGGGCTCCGCCTTTGGGAAAACGAGGTTTACTCTAATTAGGTCCGTGCGAAAGCACGGGGAACCTCCCTCAAAGTACCGACACTGGCCTGGCTGAACGGTTAGCGAAGTTGTAGACTGTAATTAATCCTGGCTAGTTTTTCTTTTTAAGGTTTGAAAGAAAAACTTGATAAAAAGCAGTGGGAAACATCGATTAGACAAGATAATAAACCAATCTAATCTATGCAAGAGCTTTCGCTGAGTGTATTCTTTTCTCTCTCTTAATGGCAGATACCAATGACTGGACTTAACCTTCTACTAGATAAAAACAAACTGAATGGGACCAACTATAAAGACTGGCTAAGGAATCTGAAGATCGCCTTGACTTATGATAAAGTATCATATGTCCTCACGGCTTCAGCCCCGCCCGTCCCAGGTCCAAAATCCTCAGTTGCGGACATTGAAGTCCGCAAGACATGGGACGCTGACTGTGCCACGGCCACATGCCTCGCGCTTGCATCGATGGATAACACACATCAAAATCAGCACGAGGACATGGACATTCACGGGATACTGCTCCATACAAAGGAGTTGTATGGGGAGCAATCCCGCGTATTACGATACGAAGCATCAAAGAAACTGTTTCAGATGCGAATGGCCCCTGGCACACCAGTAGGAGACCATGTGTTGAAGATGATAGCTCTTATAGAAGAACTTGAGGACCTTGGATGGACAATGGACAATGAACAATATATAGATATTATTCTGCAGTCCCTCCCCTCCACCTTTGCTCAGTTCATAGTGAACTTCAACATGCATAGCATGGAGAAGGACCTCCCTGAACTCCTTAATATGTTAAGGAGTGCAGAGAGCACTATGAAGTCAGCAAAGACTCCCGTTATGACCATTGGGCAGTCTTCTTCTTCTCGCCCAAAAGCTAAGGCCAAGGGAAAGAAAAAGAAGAAACCCACTAATCCTAAGGGCGGAGTCAAAAAGGTGAAGGGAAAGGGAAAGTCCACGGCTGGAGACCCGGGGAAAGGCGAGTGTTTTCATTGCCACAAGACAGGACATTGGAAGCGCAATTGCATGGAGTACCTAAGTCTCAAGAAGAAGCATGGTGATGCTTCTGCTTCAGGTGCGTTTGTGACTGAAAACTGTTTTTCTATAAACTCTGCTTCCTGGGTATTGGATACCGGTTCAGGTTCTCACATTTGCAATTCTATGCAGGGGCTGAGAAATAGCAAGGTTTTGAAGACAGGTGACCATACTCTCTGCGTTGGAAATGGTTCCAATGTACATACAGTCGCAGTGGGAGAGTATCACTTGGGGTTGCCATCTGGATGTATTTTGATTTTGAATCCATGTTATTTTGTACCAAGTATGCTATGTAATATAATATCCGTTTCTTTGTTGGACAATGAAGGATATAATTTTGTGTTGCAGAACAATGTTATGAACATTCACCTAAATCAAATGTTTGTTGGGTATGGTACGCTTAATAACGGAATATATGTCCTAAATCAACACACAGTTTTCAGTATACAACACACTAATAAAAGAAAACTTTCAAAATTAAATGAAGCTTTTCTTTGGCATTGTAGACTTGGTCATATTAACGAAACAAGACTAAACAGGTTACACAAAGATGGATATTTAAACTCTTTTGAATATAAATCTTATGCGACTTGCCAGTCTTGTATCAAGGGTAAAATGACCAAAACTCCGTTTACCGGACACGGAGAAAGAGCTACTCAGCTCCTTGGCCTCATACATAGTGATGTATGTGGGCCAATGTCTACACAGGCTAGAGGCGGTTTTTCATACTTCATTATATTCACCGACGATTTCTCAAGATTCGGTCATGTATTTTTATTAAAGCACAAGTCCGACGCTTTCGAGAAATTCGTTGAATATAAACAAGAAGTAGAAAAACAAACCGGCTTGAGTATTAAGATGCTTCGATCAGATCGAGGTGGAGAGTATCTCAGTACAGAATTTGCAAACTTCCTAAAAGAGAATGAGATTCTCTCTCAGCTCACTCCTCCTTACACACCACAGCACAACGGTGTGTCAGAACGACGGAATAGGACCCTATTAGATATGGTCCGGTCCATGATGAGTGACGCTGAGTTACCAGTCTCGTTTTGGGGGCATGCATTGGAGACTGCAGCGTTTCTGCTAAACAGGGTTCCGACCAAAGCCGTGTCTACCACGCCATATGAGATATGGAATGGGAAGATACCATCTCTTAAGAGAATTAAGATTTGGGGTTGCCCGGCCTATGTTAAAAAACAGAATCCGGACAAACTCGAGACACGGTCAGTCATGTGTAACTTTGTGGGATATCCAAAGAATTCTTATGGATATCTGTTCTACCACAAAGAGGAACAAAAAGTGTTTGTTTCTCAGTATGCCACATTCTTGGAAAAAGAGTTTTTCACAGATAAAGATGATGGCAAGGTGGTAGATCTAGAAGAGATTCTGGAGACACAAACTACAAATGACGATTTGGTTGAACCGGCTGTTGCAACAGAAACTGAAGAACCTCGGCCACTCCGTAGGTCTGGTAGGACT
The DNA here is from genome assembly GCA_030015575.1 of Agapanthus africanus. Lineage (NCBI taxonomy): Eukaryota > Viridiplantae > Streptophyta > Magnoliopsida > Asparagales > Amaryllidaceae > Agapanthus > Agapanthus africanus. The sequence continues at coordinate 176,040,997 of JASDDO010000026.1, read as the reverse complement.
TCTCGCCCACCGGAGAGGTACTACGGTTTCCTCATTGATGGTAATGGAGAAGATTGCATCATGGATGATGATGATCCTACCAGTTTTCAGCAGGCTATCACGAGTGGTGACTCTGTGAAGTGGCTGGATGCCATGAGATCCGAAATGGAGTCTATGTACACCAACAAAGTATGGACTTTGGACGTTGTACCCCCTGGGGTAAAACCTGTAGGGTGCAAATGGATCTTTAAAAGAAAGATTGGTGTGGATGGGCAGGTAGAGACCTATAAGGCAAGACTTGTGGCGAAAGGTTTTCGTCAAAGACCAGGTTTGGACTATGACGAAACTTTTTCGCCCGTAGCCATGCTTAAATCCATTCGGATCCTACTTGCTATTGCTGCTCACTACGACTATGAAATCTGGCAGATGGACGTTAAAACAGCATTTCTAAATGGAAATTTAGAAGAATGCGTTTATATGGATCAGCCAGAGGGCTTCATTGACAGTGGGAGCAGCGAGAAAGCATGTAGATTGCTTAAATCCATATATGGGTTGAAGCAGGCATCTCGGAGTTGGAACATCTGTTTCGATGATGTTATCAAAGAGTTTGATTTCATCAAAAATCCAGATGAACCTTGTGTTTATAAGAAGGCTGTAGGAAGAGCTGTCACATTCCTCGTATTGTACGTGGATGACATTCTTCTGATAGGAAATGATATTCCTATGCTACAGTCGGTCAAATCATTCTTATCACTAAGGTTCTCCATGAAGGACCTGGGTGATGCCACATACATCCTGGGCATAAGGATCTATAGGGATAGATCCAAAAAGTTATTGGGATTGTCCCAAACCAGGTACATCAACACCATCCTAAAGAGGTTTAGTATGGAAGACTCCAAGCGGGGTGCCTTACCCGCTTGCCATGGAGTCACTCTCTCCAAGGATTCTTGTCCAAAGACCGATGAAGAGAGAGCTCGCATGAGCATTATACCTTATGCTTCGGCAGTAGGGTCTATAATGTATGCGATGTTATGTACATGCCCAGATATAGCTTATGCACTTAGTGTTGTAAGCAGGTATCAATCCAACCCAGGGGAGAACCACTGGACAGCTGTGAAGAACATTCTTAAGTACTTACGAAGGACTAAAGAATTGTTCTTAGTGTATGGTAATACAGATCTCCAAATGGAGGCCTTTACCGATTCGAGCTTCCAGAGCGATAAGGATGACAGCAAATCTATCTCAGGGTTTGTATTTACCCTCAATGGAGGGGCGGTAAGTTGGAAGAGTTCCAAACAGGATACCGTTGCAGACTCTACGATGGAAGCTGAGTACATTGCTGCAAATGATGCCGCCAAGGAAGCCGTCTGGATGAAGAAGTTCGTCTCGGAGCTAGGAGTAGTTCCAACCATTATTGATCCAATACCTTTATATTATGACAATAATGGGGCGATGGCGTTAGCCAAGGAGCCCAGATCCCATCAGCGGTCCAGACACATCCTGAGGCGCTTTCATTTGATCCGGGAGATTGTAGATCGCCGCGAGATCGAGATTAAGAGAGTTGACACAAAGAACAACGCCGCGGATCCACTCACTAAGGCCCTCCCTCAGCCACAGCATGAGCGACTTTTTGAGATGTTGGGTATGAGATACGTCAATAACTGGCCTTAGTGCAAGTGGGAGATAGTTGGATATATGTATGCCCTAGAGGCCATTATGTGATAGTGGATGTATCTATACATGTATATATATTCAGTTTGCATTCTTGCTCGACATGATAGTATGCTATCTGGTTATTCTTTATCTGACATGTTGATTTGATCATATTTTTATTCATTCATACATGCTGATAAAGCCCCAAGGATATCTGCTTGACTACTCTGATTATGATAGAGATCATACTAGTGGGACATTTGTAGTCTATAAGCATATCCTGAAATGTCCCTAGTCGGAGGTGTATCGAGACGGGGCATCGATATACCAGAGTAGACTAGCGTATATGATATTAGACCCATGTGATGGGCGATGGATGTTCCCACATTCATCGATGTTTGACATCAAGATCATATACGGGTGCTCAGTGCTGACTGGGTACACTGGACGGACTCACCGAGAACTCCTATATGGAATTATATCTATCGTCGGATAGCAGTTCTCAGGTGACACTGGTACAGGTTAGTCTGTAGACCCGAGATCGTCATGGAGTCTTGTGTGTTCTCCCACTGTACTTTGATTGCCGCCCTACCACGGCTCTACTGAGTCGTGCAAACAGGTGGCCGTTGGGTACAGTCCCGAGACACACGAAGGCAATGAGTGATAGGAGGGGTTTCGTCTCTCCCGGTATTGGGAGTTGATGCTGTGCTGTGCTCGACTGGTTATAACAGCAAGTCCCTGGCCAAGGCTGCTGAGATTTGCTGATAAGTGTTATCAGTAGTTTCTCGATCTGTTATAGACCATTCACCGACACGACTTATTGAGTTATTGGGGTCGATGTGACCATCCCTAGGCTCGATATGCAGCATATCTGATGAAGAGACCGGACTATACGGTAGTGTTGCCGGATGGCTCGACGGGAGTTGTAGCAGGTTCGCTTGTTGTCTTCTGATCGCTCAATACCCGGATGGCCGTTACGTTTAGCTGACCGCTTGCGGCTTGAGGGTACCTGATATGATCATCACCCTCTGCCGGCGTATTGACGAGTCTTAGAGTCCCACAAAGGAGTTACCCAGTCCAGGCGAAACGTTGTGGTGCGCATATGCGATATGCGCATGCACCCGATTGAAATGTGCGTATATGATACCGAACATTGATCGGGTGAACTGCTTTTGGTGGGGTCGTATGAGATATGACCGGATTGATAAATCAAGTGTTGATTTATCATTTAACCATTAGTTTTCTCACTTAAAACCTTTTCTTTGATAGATGTGTGCATGCATGTGTGCTTTTCTTTCTTTCTTTCATGCTAGTTTCATGCACATGTGAATGTGCATACATGCACACATACATACACTCATCCATCATGGTTGTTAGCATATGGAAATGGTGGTAATATAAGACTCACACCATGGATAAAACAATGGATAATTATTTAATTTTGGTTTTAAAGTAAAATGAAAAGAAAAGGATAATCATTCTTGCTTCTACATTCTTCCTTTAACCTAACCATGCTCAACTACCACTAATCTAAGGTTATCCTTCTCTTTATCATTCCAAACTAAAGTTAAATAATGTCTCCATCACTTTAACCATGGTTCATAGCATGAAGGAATAAAATATATATTGATATATTTCATTTTCTTCACTAGAGTTATTTTTTTACCTCTTGTCAAAAAATTGCCACCATCTTCTTCCTCTTGCTCTTTTGCTCTCTAGTTTTTTCTAGTGAGCAAATACCACTTAAAGATAAGTTTTTGAAGTGAGAAACCTAACCACAAGATCATTCTACACAAGCTTAGCCATTTTGTTTAGAGTGTTCTCTTCGTTTTGACGAAGTTGCGAGCTTGGACGGAGATCTCCGTGGTGGATCGTCGTGGACACAAGGGGACTTCAAGAGGACCTTCGTTCAACACCCTAGAGACCAAGGAGTCCAGCGAAAGGGAGCTACAAAGGTTGTAGTCTCGAAACCCTAGATTAGTTCGCTTTTTATTTCGTAACCCTAATTTTCTAGGATCGATCCCTTTGCATGTTAGTTTAGCACCATAAAAATTAAAACTTTGGGTCATGTGATGCTTCAAAACTCTTCATAGGGTGCTATACTAACCTTTCACCCCAATCATAGCAAAGCTCTGTTTCAAAATGCAAAATTTAAAAGTTGAAGCAGCGCTTCAGATCCAGCGCTCTGCGCTGCGCGCCACGTATCAAACACGGGTGCGCTAGTGCAGTTGCGCTGCGCCCTGCGCTGCACGCCACGTGTCAAACACGGGTGCGCTAGCGCAGTTGCACTGCGCCCTGTGCTGCGTGTCACGTGTCGAACGTAGGTGCGCTAGCGCAAGGTGCGTCTGCGCTGGAATTAAAAATTCCCCCACCGTCAGATCAAAAGATCTACTAATAATAAATTATTAATTAATTAGAGCTAAAGTTTTGTTATGGAAAGATTTTTCAATATTATTAAAACAAGAAGATTATCTTCTGTAAAGCAGAAGCCTTAGAATCAAAGATCCAACGGTGGGAAATATTCCCAAATCAATCAGAGAAAGATCTATTAAAACTGATTTAACAAATCAATTGGCCCTATATAAAGGACCTTAGACTTCAAATCTAAAACATTTAGAGAATACAGAAGAAGAGAGAGAGAAACCCTCTGCAAAAAAGAGCGAGCTCTTAAGAAAAGAAGATTTTTCTTCATCTTCAAGGTAAAGAACCATGTTCTTGAAAAACAGAGATGAAATCATCTCATTAAAAAGGAAGAACCCTCTTCTAAAAATATCATAGATCTGAAAAAAAGACCAAGGTCTTTGATAAAAAGAAAAAGATCAAAAGATCTAATCATAAAAAAATAATAAAAGAAGTATTTTACTTCATTCACAGATCATTGATCTATAAAGGCAGAGCCCTTTTATAAAAACAAGAACTTTTGTTCTTGGATCTTGAGGCAAAGCCTCCTTTAAGAAGAACATAAACTTGTTCTTTGATCTTAAATTTGATCAGATGCGCTTTGCGCTACTGCTTGCACTCATGAACCGCGCCTTTGCGCTCCTTATATCGGCGCTCAGCGCCAAAACATGCCATGTGTCAACCATAGACACCACTTGCGCCTTGCGCTTCTGAAACAGCGCACTGCGCTCATGGGCTAGCGCTCAGCGCCAAGCGCGCCACGTGTCACTCGCTGGCGCGCCAACAGACTAGCGCAAAGCGCTCATAAATTAAAAGCGACATGCGCTAATGAACTAGCGCTTAGCGCTAAGCGCGACACGTGTTCTCTTCGTGTGCGCTACCTGACAGAAGCGCAATGCACTCTTTAACTGGCGCAAAGCGCCTGGCGCGCCACATGGCGCATTGTCAGAACACATTTTGTTTAGATGAAGTCAAAAGATGTCAGAACTCAATGCTTAGCATTATTAAAAGGGCTGAGCCCAAATAAAGGCTTAACAGCCAAAACAACAAAAAATGTTAAACATTTATTGGACTTAGTCCAAGATTGGCCATAAGTCCTCAACCCATATTAATTGACCCATCTGCTTATAAATATTTTAACAGATCTTAGTCCTAAATTGGACTACAGATCTTTCAACCAACTCACACCAGTTTGAGGGTACATCTCTTTACTCCTCTGATATTTATCGTTGTAATCCTTCAACGTTTTCAGAGTGGTGACGGGTCCCGGCGACCACACATTTCTATGGACTGTGGGGTCCTTAAACTCATGGACTATGATGTCCTTAAGCTCGACCATGATGTCTTTAAATTAACATCGGACTGTGGAGTCCTTAAACCCACGGACTATGATGTCCTTAACCTCGACCGTGATGTCCTTAGACTAAATATCGGATTGTGGGGTCCTTAAATCCACGGACTATGATGTCCTTAACCTCGACCGTGATGTCTTTAAACTAATATCGGACTGTGGAGTCCTTAAATCCACGGACTATGATGTCCTTAATCTCTACCGTGATGTCTTCAAACTAAACATCGGACTGTGGAGTCCTTAAATCCACGGACTATGATATCCTTAATCTCGACCGTGATGTCTTTAAACTAACATCGGACTGTGGAGTCCTTAAATCCACGGACTATGATGTCCTTAACCTCGACCGTGATGTCTTTAAACTAAACATTGGACTGTAGGGTCCTTAAACCCACGGACTATGATGTCCTTAACCTTGACCGTGATGTCTTTAAATTAACATTAGACTGAGATGTCCCTGAACTAACGATGGACCGTAATGTCCCTAAACTAATTATCGACCGCAATGTCACTAAATTAAACAATAGAGTCCAATTGCTCTCTCTTGTCGGATCTAAACGATCCCGTTAAGTTGATCTTAGTCTAAAATTAGACTAACATATCCTTAACAAACGTTTAAGTTGATCTTAGTCTCAAATGAGGCTAACGTATCCTTAAACCCAAACCCCCAAACCCAAATCTAAAAAACATGCAGATTTGGACTAGTCCACGCCCTACGGGCGACAACATAAATTAGTCTCTGTATACAATCCATGGGCAACCAAACACAAAACAAACACCCACGACACGAAGTGACTATATGGAGAAGGAGAAAGTTGTTACCGCGATGCGGTAGCGTAATTAACTGTAGGGGCTTACGCCTGCAGGGAAGAGCGTCCCCACAATCAAAACCCCCTCAAACGAGGGGGAATCTGACGAAATCTGCTACATCGGCCGCATCCATTTAAACCTTCGATACATGGTGCCATAAATCAACTTTTCATCTTCGGAGAGGTGGAAGGATAGCACCAATTAGCATCTGCCCCGAATTTCAGGCAAGACCTCCGCCGCGTCTTTCGGAGGGGAACAGATTCTGGCACGCCCGGTGGGACCTTTTCCTCTTTCCACTCCACACTTCGTGCGTCGTGTTTGCAAACTAATCGCGGTTTGCTAATGGTTGCCCTTGGGTTCGAGTTACTAAGATTTGGTTTCTTGCTTGGCGCAGAAAGCAAAACAACAATGGCATTTACTTGCGTAAAGTGCTCCAACTGCAGATGCAACTCGCGCTCCGCCTCGTCTGCAGGCATATGTTACGGGCCTCAAGCAGTCTCTTTGTTCACGATGCCGGTGGACCACGTCACGCAGGTCACCACGGGATTATTTTTCGGGACCATGCTCTTGCCGATGAGCTTCAGCACCTCTGTACCAGAAGCTCCCAAGAAGTCGGTCTTTAATCGGCTTGATACTACCACGGCCCCTCTCAACGGGTCGTCCAGCTCCAGCACCCCGGTCTTCACGAGATTGGGTCAAAGTTCATGTGGGCCCGTGATAAAGCCTGGAATTCCAGAGAAGGTTGTTCCGAAGAAGATAGTCATCCCTGCTCCTGAAGTCATCAAGGTGGCTTCTCCTACCTAAAGGTCAGTTTTTACAAGACTGGCTATTCCGGCTCCCACTAACACATTTTGTTCTGATGAAGACAAAAGATGTCAGAACTCAATGCTTAGCATTATTAAAAGGGCCGAGCCCAAATAAAGGCTTAACAGCCAAAACAACAAAAAATGTAAAACATTTATTGGACTTAGCCCAAGATTGGCCATAAGTCCTCAACCCATATTAATTGACCCATCTGCTCATAAATATTTTAACAGATCTTAGTCCCAAATTGGACTACAGATCTTTCAACCAACTCACACCGGTTTGAGGGTACATCTCTTTACTCTTCTGATATTTATCGTTGTAATCCTTCAACGTTTTCAGAGAGGTGACGGGTCCCGGCGACCACACATTTCTATGGACTGTGGGGTCCTTAAACTCATGGACTATGATGTCCTTAAGCTCGACCATGATGTTTTTAAACTAACATCAGACTGTGGAGTCCTTAAACCCACGGACTATGATGTCCTTAACCTCGACCGTGATGTCTTTAGACTAAACATCGGATTGTGGGGTCTTTAAATCCACGGACTATGATGTCCTTAACCTCGACCGTGATGTCTTTAAACTAATATCGGACTGTGCAGTCCTTAAATCCACGGACTATGATGTCCTTAACCTCGACCGTGATGTCTTTAAACTAAACATCGGACTGTGGAGTCCTTAAATCCACGGACTATGATATCCTTAACCTCAACCGTGATGTCTTTAAACTAACATCGGACTGTGGAGTCCTTAAATCCATGGACTATGATATCCTTAACCTCGACCGTGATGTCTTTAAACTAAACATTGGACTGTAGGGTCCTTAAACCCACGGACTATGATGTCCTTAACCTTGACCATGATATCTTTAAACTAACATTGGACTGAAATGTCCCTAAACTAACGATGGACCGTAATGTCCCTAAACTAATTATCGACCGCAATGTTACTAAATTAAACAATAGAGTCCAATTGCTCTCTCTTGTCGGATCTAAACGATCCCGTTAAGTTGATCTTAGTCTAAAATTAGACTAACGTATCCTTAACAAACGTTTAAGTTGATCTTAGTCTCAAATGAGGCTAACGTATCCTTAAACCCAAACCCCCAAACCCAAATCTAAGAAAGATGCAGATTTGGACTAGTCTACGCCCTACGGGCGAAAACATAAATTAGTCTCTGTATACAATCCACGGGCAACCAAACACAAAACAAACACCCACGACACGAAGTGACTATATGGAGAAGGAGAAAGTTGTTATCGCGATGCGGTAGCGTAATTAACTGCAGGGGCTTGTGCCTGCAGGGAAAAGCGTCCCCACAATCAAAACCCCCTCAAACGAGGGGGAATCTGACGAAGTCTGCTACATCGGCCGCATCCATTTAAACCTTCGATACATGGTGCCATAAATCAACTTGGTATCTTCGGAGAGGTGGAAGGATAGCACCAATTAGCATCTGCCCTGAATTTCAGGCAAGACGTCCGCCGCATCTTTCGGAGGGGAACAGATTCTGGCACGCCCGGTGGGACCTTTTCCTCTTTCCACTCCACACTTCGTGCGTCGTGTTCGCAAACTAATCACGGTTTGCTAATGGTTGCCCTTAGGTTCGAGTTACTAAGATTTGGTTTTTTGCTTGGCGCAGAAAGCAAAACAACAATGGCATTTATTTGCGTAAAGTGCTCCAACTGCAGATGCAACTCACGCTTCGCCTCGTCTGCAGGCATATCTTACGGGCCTCAAGCAGCCTCTTTGTTCATGATGCCGGTGGACCACGTCACCCAGGCCACCACGGGATTGTTTTTCGGGACCATGCTCTTGTCAATGAGCTTCAGCACCCCTGTACCAGAAGCTCCCAAGAAGTCGGTCTTTAATCGGCTTGATACTACCACGGCCCCTCTCAACGGGTCGTCCAGCTCCAGCTCCTCGGTCTTCACGAGATTGGGTCAAAGTTCATGTGGGCCCGTGATAAAGCCTGCAATTCCAGAGAAGGTTGTTCCAAAGAAGATAGCCATCCCTGCTCCTGAAGTCGTCAAGGTGGCTTCTCCTACCAAAGGGTCAGTTTTTACAAGACTGGCTGTTCCGGCTCCCACTACAGTTCCTGTCCCTGCTCAGAAGTCTGTTTTTGATCGGTTGGATACCGCTTCTCAATGAACATCAGTATTCAACAGGCTGACGCCAGCAATAACCTCTCACCTGGAAAGGGGGCAAGACAAAGCCATTCCTATTGCTGAACCAACACCAATGGCTCGACACGCTTGACGCGCCACTGGAGCCGAGTAAAGAAGGCCGGGGGCAACTCCCCCTCTAGGCCAACTCCACCAGCCCTAACGGTGGAAATCAATGCTGCTGTTCCAACTGGGAACATGTTTGAGCTGCTGAACAAGGTGCGCAGAAACTCTCCAACCGCCGTACTGAAAAGATCTCCCCTCCGGTCGAGAATGTTACAGAAATAAAGCTGGACCAGTCTCCTCAATGGCTGTCCTCCAAAGTTTACAAAGTTTGGCGACGGGTCCAGGAGTCGGTGATCGATCAGGACTATCTCCGCCGACAGAAGAAGCTGAAGGTTCAGAAGGAAAAGAACCGTCCTGTCAAAACACAACGGACGACAACCACCTGGGTGCCCGCCGCAACGGCCCCCTCAACGTCAACCACTCAGAAAAGAAGGAGGCCAGAGAAAGCCCCTATAACTACGGTAGACCGCAAAGACGCCGAGACTAAACGCCCCAAGTCTGGGGGCATAACGGTCCATACTATTTATATGGCATCCGGGAAAGAGGATAGCCGTGCTTCTAAGGGCCACCGACCACTCACCCGATCCATCACAAGTGCTCAGGAACAACAGCAGCAGAAGCTTCAGGAGATGCTATCTGCGATGGCCACACTCACCGGGCTAAAAGAAAGCCCGGAGGCATCATCAGAACAGCGTCACGAACAAGAAACTAATGCTGACTTCCTTCGCAGAGTCCTCGAAAAGAAGGACAAAGAAGCCCCAGAGCAAGCGGCTAACATAAAGCGAATGGCACTTCTATTCTAAGATATGGTGGGCATGATGATCCAGCCGGATCCCCCAGCCGAAGATCCTCCAGTAATAATTGAAGATGACAGAGGAAAAACATCGAATCCTCTACCGGTTCTGTCAATAGCCAAGGAGGAGACAATCTCTAAAGCTACCCTGGATGACTATATTGATCAGTAAATAAGAGTTCACCAGGCAAATGAAGCAGCCTGCCAATTTGTCAAAACTGGGCGACCGTATCCACGCTGGTATGATCAGATAAAGTACCAGCCGGGATACACGATCCCCAAATTCCACGTATACAAGGGGACATGCAATCCCCACCAGCACGTCGCCCAGTTCAGAGCTCTGTGCGGCAACACCGGGGGCGATGATAAGCTTTTTCTTCGTTAATTCGTCACCAGCTTGTCGGAAACGGCGTTTGAGTGGTACTCCGAACTTCCAAATGACTCCGTCAAAACTTTCACGGAGATGGAGTTGTTATTCACCCAGTGATTCGCGAGCGCAAGTGAACGCACCCCGATAACAGCATTGATCAATGCAAGGGTAAAGTCGGGCGAAACTTAGGTTCAATACGCAATCCGATGGCAAAATCTGTGGTCAAAGTGCGAACAGCGCATCGAAGAGGCACCGTCAGTGGGTATGTTCGTAGGCACCTTAGACCCTCATGCAACTATTTCACTGTTCATGATGTTCTTCAAACTGACCACATTCCAGGCTTTAATCGACAAGCTAGCCCAGATGGATCAGATGGGTCATAGACCGTCTCCTCCGAAATCGGAACCGCGGAACGAAAAGGGTAAAGGGAAGGCGACCTTCGTTGCGAACACCCAACAGCAGCCCAGTGCTCCAAAACTAACGGATCAATTGGAAGAGAGACGGCGCTATTACAATGAGAAAATGAAGCACCTTTGCTCATTCCTGCGGGATAAAATGAAGATGCTGTTCGAGCTGGCGATGCACAACAGGCTTATCAATTTGCCGAATCCAAGGCGACCATCGCAACTCAGCGAAGTGAATAATCCCAATTATTGCCCTTACCACCAAACGGTAAGCCATCCAATCGAAGATTGCTTTGTTTTTAAGGGATGGATCGAAGATCATTACCAACAGGGCAAGTTTGCGTTGTCTGAGAAGTGGAAAGTAAACCCACCACAACCGCACACTCCTAAGAAGACGGACACACCGGGGGCAACGTGCTCTTTTGTTGAAGAAGCTCCATGGGAGGTCGCTCTTTCAGCGAAAACTAAAAGAATGCTGAATGATCTCCAGACATGTCCGACGATCAGGTGGAAGAACCCGTTAGAACCACAGATCATTGAAGAGATGCTGAAGCCGCGTCCAACTCTAAAAATTAGTGGTGGTATCCAAAGCACTCACACCCAGCCATCAAAATCTTCAAAGAAGAAGAAGAAATCAAAGAAGCCCGTGAAGCCTGGAGACAAGCACATGGACCTACAAAAACAGATTGACGCGCTGGAAGAGTATAACCAGAAGGCGCGGACTCCGGTCACACTTCAAGAGTTTCTCAGCCATGTCCTTGAGGACGGAAATAACGGAGAAGACTCATCGGATGAATCCGAAGATTACATGGCAAGCTGCCATGTGATCTCTCATTCATCGCTAGACAACGAAGAGGCTCCTTGCACAAAGAAACTGGGGGCAGGTCCTGAGCTAGAACTCCTGTGGCCATCAAATGAAATAATTGATGCATTCCTGAATGAAGCGCTACTTAAAAGCAAAGCTGCCCGGGAGCGTGAAATGGCCATATTTGAAAAAGCCAAGCGCCGGCGACTGGATGAAAGGGTTGCAACACTCCCGCCAAATCAAAGCACATCCACCGCGAATAAAAACAAGTTTAAGACGAGAAAAAGGTTTGCTAAAGCCATATCAATGGGAATGAAGCTACCACCCTCTTAAGGAAACATTCTCGGTAAAGTAGAGATGCATCCTAGCTACTGCCTATATCATCGAAAGATTGCACACCCCATCGAAGTGTGCAACGCTTTTAAAAGATGGTGGCAGGGATATGTTGCTCATCGGCAACATTTCAAGCGGACGAAACGCAAGACTCGTCGGGAGCAAGGAAATACGATCGAGGAGCATAAAAGAACCATCGGCAGCTGTCGTATGGTCAACGCTGGGGGATCGCAAGTTCTCACCTTCGGGAGCGACTCCGACAAAGAAATGGCTCTTAGCCCTCTCTTCAAAGAGTCCACTTTGGGAAAAGAGGAAGAACCGAAGGCCTGTGAAAACATTCAGCCGCGCAATCGCACGCTGCCCGAAAAGAATCTTGGGCCCTCGAACAGTGGGTCAAATAGAAAAGATAAGGGAAAAGAAAAGATCCCTGAGGCTATCGTCCTTGATGACCAAGCCGTCAAAGAGCTGACAGTCAAGGACCCTCCAAAGAAAAGTAAGGTGGACTACAATGTTCTGGCACACTTGAAGAAGTTACCCTCGCAGCTCAGCATTCTCGACGCCCTTTTACTATCAAAAGAAGCAAGAGATTAATTGATCAAGGCGCTATAAGAGCCAGAGCGATTCCAAGCTTCCCTCGCCGAAAAGAAGATGAAGGACGAGCTGGAGGAAGTGCACATAGCAGACATCACCTTCGGCGATGAAGACCTCCTCCTTGGGACGTGCGAGCACAACCGTCCCCTCTATGTCTCAGGGTACTGCCACGATATAAAGATAGGCAAAATCCTGGTCGACAATGGGTCCTCCGTCAATCTCCTCAACGTGCAAGTGTTGAAGGAAATCTTCATGAGCGTCCAGCACCTCGCTCGTGATAAAATCACCATCTCCGGTTTTGACTCCCAGTCATCACGGACTCTCGGATCTGTAATACTGACGCTGCGCTTCGGATTACTCGTCACGGATATTAAATTTCACGTCATTGACGCCAAGACATGCTATAACGCTTTGCTCGGCCGGCCTTGGTTACACGAGTACAACATTATCCCTTCTACACAACATCGGTATATGAAATACTTTAAGAATGGTCTCGAGTATACCGTAACGAGAGAGTTGAACCCATTCTCCGTGAACGAAGTCCGCAAGTATGAAAATACAAAATACTTCTTGCCAGATTTTGAGGACACGGAGAGATGTCTGGAGAACAAAGCTATCACCACCATTGTAACATCTTGAGAATCGTTTCGGTGAAATTTCGGAAAATCGGTAAAATAAGGGGTTTTCCGTTAAAAGTCAAAATATAAATATCTTTTAATATAAAATTAAATATACATATTCTAGATATGTAATTGCTAGTATTTGGTGTTTATTGAGCCACTGGTAAAATTTCTAATTTTCTGAAAAATTTCCGAAATTAATTATTTTAATATTATTTTAAGCTGTCACTAATACATTTAATTAGGGAAAATTACAAATTGGAATGGATTAATACAAATTCCGTGAACCATGACAACCAAGAATCTAGTTTGTAACATATTTCTTCTTCAAAAATTTTCCTCATGGATCTAGATGTTGTCAGAGTGCTAGAATAAAAGAAAAGAAAATAAATATGTTATGATGTAAATTGCAATAGTGAGACTTGAAGGGTTTTATTGTCATGGAAATTCTACACACTCTCAAACACCCATTTTCCTCCCTCCTTGGCCGAATTGGCCTGCTGCCATTTTCCCCCCATTTGGCCCACTACATTTCCTCACAAAACAAAAGAGAAAGGGAAAGTTAAAAAGAAATAAAATGAAAAGACTAAAGGTTGAGGTATGGGGCTTTTTGACTTGAGTAAAATTTTCAACACAACACTACAAACCCACACTTTCCCCCTCTCTCTCCTGGTGGCCGAAACCTGCAATTCCAGCAGCTCCTTTTTGTTCTTCTTCATTTCTTTGCAAACCCCAAAATGTTTTCATCCAAAAAAAAAATCCCAATCAAAAACCACACAAACTCCAAATCCAACTCTTACCCATTTTTATTTGGTTACTCTAGTATGGATCTAGAAGCATGGAAGCCATTTTGGAGGCCAAGATTTTCATGCTAGATCTCTAATGTTGTGAGGTATAAGATCTTAATCTTATGGTTAATTGTTGATTTATTGCTTAAGCTAAATTAATTAGGAGTTTATTATGGTTTTGATGTTAAAGATTTAACTTTCAAGAAAGGGATTTGAATGCAAGTTAGGGTTTTGAGTAATGAAATTGTGGTTGTGTGATATAGTTAACATGTAGTGGGCATGCTAAATCAAATCTAGTTGCTAGTTTGCATTTTTGTTAATTTAAATTTGTGATAATTAGATAAATTGCAAACTAGGTTTTAAAAATATATATATTTTGGTGAGATAAAAATCTAATTAGGGTATTCATGGTATTATTAACATTTTAATATTTTAGATCATGCAAATCCAAGCTAAATTGTTGTTTATGCATTTTTGCTAAAACGGTTGAAATTTGGGTAAAATTTCAAACTAGTTTTTTTTGAACGTATATAGTTTGGTGAAATTAAATTGTGGAAATGGTTTGTATGGCTTATTTAAGTTATTTAGTAAATATTATGGCCATTAGTTTTGTTTAAACATTAAGATTTGTATTAAAACGGTTAACGACCGCTAACTAGATTTTTGGGAAATAAAACGATTTGTTTTCTTTTATGGTTTTGGTGAATTAAAAACTATTTCTAATATATATTTAGTGAGTTTTGAAACCACGATTGGTGCGTTTGAGTTTTTCGCGATCACTCGGCATTTGTACTCCGATGTCGAGGGTTTTGGGTTGATTTGTGAAAGCAAACCATAGGTTTTGACCTATGTGGGATTCGTGTGTCGTTTTGGTCATGAGTCGGATTTTAATGCGATACGGTGCGTTATGATATGTAGGTACCCCATGTGGACTTCGAGATGACAATCAAGCGCGTGGCGACGTCGGCACCGGCGAGCGAGGACCAGGTGAGTAGATTTATATCTACGGGGAGAAGTCGGGTGGATGGCGTATAGCACCCCCGCAGTTCGTGGTGATGTATACGAATACGTATACACAAATATATATTGATTATATATTGTTGAGTTTGTTGATGATAAAGATAGATTTTAGGTGTGATTGGATAGGTTTAGTGTTGCGAAACCCTAGAGTAGTGGTTGCACCACACACCCATACTTGCATACATTCTTCTTTCATTTGTGCTTATACAGGAATATGTATTTATGTGTTCACATGGGTATGGGACTATGTGTTCACATACTGGATTTGAGGATAGTATTTGGGATTTGAGGTGAGTCGATGAGATTGATTTGAGACTGTGAGATCGGTGATATAGCAGGATTCGTATTTGAGATACGTCATGATGTCATAGCGGATCTTTGGACGACGATACCATGTGAATAGTGATAATAATGAAATGATCGACATGTGATCGTGTTATGAGATATGATATGTTAGGATGTTTATGATAGGCCGCATTGGGCGATGTATTCTTCTTTATGATGATATGTGTGGATGATATCGGTTTGTACGAGACTGTCGATCAGTGGTCAGATCATGATTATATTGATGATATTAGTATCGTACTAGACGTAGATCAGTACCCGGATTATGATCTTGGATAAAGAGGATACCGGATGAATAATGTGATGAATGTGATATTGACCCGTACCCAGATTTGTGATGCCGTACGACGGATTTACGTACGAGCTATATATTGATGTTTGATCCGCACTCTTGACTTGGGAATATTTGATTATAGATATGGTATCGGATGCGATATTATCGAGGCGGGATCACCGACTATATATATATATATGTATGTATGTATCGACTCAGATGTTAGGCGGTTTCCTTACCTTTAGTTTAGCTTGTTAGCTTGGCCGTATAGTTTAGTGTAGTTGTTAGACTAGATTTATATTAAATATAGATTTGTTATCATTGTGTCTAGTATTTAGCTCCCGCTCATTATTGCTGTTCGCTCCGCATCGCATACTTATATTGTGATTTCATATTGCTTTGTTGATATCATGCTGTTAGGACACCAGCACCATTACCGATGATGCGTATGTTCCACGTACACTTGCTTGCCGGCTCACACACATCTTCATCGGTAATTGCCATGTCACGAACACTTTAGAAAATACTATTTCATTGACATAGTTTGTTAGCTAATAGTTTAGACATGATATTAGTGTACTTGCCTTACATGCTAGTTTAGACATTGTAGTTATTACTTGCTGCTTCATGCATGTTATTATTCACTGTTATGCCATATTCATGGATTTTATGCCTATATTCACTGTTTACATGCTATTGATGATTTGGATTCGGATTTCATGAGATTTCCTGGATTTGGGGGAAAACCACAAAAAACATTTACAAACTTCTTTTCTCTCTCTTTTTTAAATGAAAAGTGCGGTTTTCCCATAATGTATGAGTTGTCCACCATGAGTTTGTTGATGGATTTCGGAGCTCGATTCGAGGAGTTGGATTAACCGTTTCGGGTACATGGTGGACCCGGTAAGGTATCCCGGGGCAAGAAGCTCGTGGTGATGACGATGAGCCTGGCAGGGGAAGACTACCTACCAGTGATTTTACCCGACGCGTCGGATATCCGGAGGATACCGTCGTGGTCTTGAGATTGATGGTAGGGTCCGGTCTGGACTGACGGCACCCTAGATAGTAAGATTGAGACATTGAGATTTTGAGACATCGAGGTACTGAGATTGATGATCCAGGCCAGTCCGGATAGCCGGAGCCTGAGATATTGAGATATTGGGATTTATGTTTTGTATCGATGCTAAACACTGTTTATGCTGATTTCATTTATGATACCTCGTTCTTAAAAAGATAAAGAAATCTCACTAATTTATGAAAGCAGTTTTCGTCAGTACATGCATTCTGTTTCATGCATTCATACATCATCCATATGATAATTGCTACCTGAGGTACTGACATGGGCACATGTGATTACACTTGGGATAGATTTTTACCCTAGCCATTGTTATAGGCTGCTGGTTATATATTCGAGGATATATTATGATCATATGACCTAGGATTGCGTTGTTCATGCGATTTCTGTTCGTAGATGTCTTTCTACTTACGAGTTGGCAACTCACCCCCGTTGTGCCCCAGTTTCTTGCAGGTTTTTCCGTACAGGTTTCATTACGGCTTGCTGGCACTATTTCCATCTCGGGTGATTTGCTAGTAGGTGGGTTTATTTGTATCGTACCCATCATTATACCTTGTATATTATTATTCTGTTGTATCTAGAAGTTCCATCAACCAAACATGTATTTATTTCAGAGATAGAGACCAGTGATATTTATTCTTTTGACCTTAGAGTCGCGCGTTGTATTTCTATGGATTTCTTGATGTTTTGAGTTTCCTTTTGAGTTTTGATCCTCGCCCTTGGCGTTGTATATTATATTGCTTGTGTGGTTGTGATCGTCGATTGACGAAGAGCTAGCTCCCGCTTGGGGATGTCTTTTTATTGATTTCGTATACTATTCATGTTGTATCCCGTTTGGGGCCCAGTATTTACAAAGAAGACTCTGCTGAAATTTTCAGAAAATACTTGATGTTTTTTTTAAATCGCATAATTCGGCTTATGCTATTAAAACTACTTGCTTTAGTTGGTTTTCCTTCACTCTACTGCTTTCTGGGTTTTCGGCTAACTTAGATTACGTACGCCTCGAGACGTTTCGTAGTCTAAGTGCCGGTCATGTTCCATACTTTCGGGGCGTAACAACCATTCCGGTCTTCGGGAGTGATACTGAGGAAGAGGAAGCGGTAGTTTATTCAGGTCCACCCCAGTACAACAAGCCGGGACCGTCCGCTCCTATATTAATCTTCGGCAGCGACTCAGAAGATGAGGTTAATGCTATATTCTCCGCTCGGCCACCAATACAAGCATTTGCTGGTGATAATCAGAGTTTGCAAGTTACCATGATTCCGCGGGAGCACTACAAAGATCTTGACGCACTTGAAGCTTATAGCGTGCAAGAGCTACAAACATTTTACGTCCCTCCCAGGCGAAAAGGAGAACGGGAAATCCTGTTCTACCGATCTACGGAAACAAGAGTGGAGAAAGAAGTTTGGCATGGCGTCGATTCTACGCTCGACAGGCTCCAGCCCATTCGTCTGCCTAGATATTACACAGAAGGCTTGAAAAGGCTATTGAAGCGCCAAGGCGTACCTCTTAAGCAAACCACGCGACAAGCACGATTTTATAACAGGATTTGGAACGTTCCCAGAACTCAGTGCAAGTTGCCCAGTGGGAGAATGGAAACGATCGGGCTTGGATATGTTCGGTCCAAGAAACGGGAGCTACTCCGTGACTGTTACGTCGTACATGACTTTGATGAAGAAGGGGATGCTCAGTGGGAGAATGCTAACCCTGAACCAGAAAGAGCCCCCGACGTGAAAATGCCCAGTCCGTCATTCGAAGAACAAATGGACAAGCTTATAAGGGAAGCAGGTCAAAAGGTTCGAGACGACCATAATCGTGAAATGGCCATCTACGAGAAAGCCAGGACGCGACGCCTTCTTCAACAGGCTGCGAAAGATGAAAATGCTCTTCCCTGTCAACCCGTTGTGCAAAAGGCCCGATGCAGAGGCAGAAACAAACCAAAGAATGGGAAAGGCGTTCGACAGCGACAAAGCGGGTCTAAGAAGCCACGCGATCAGGAGCCAAGAAATCCAGATTCATTTCTTATAAAGAAGATGAGTCGAGCATACTCTTTTCCTTAGAGCAAAACACGGAAGATACTTGATCTCGCCATAAGACATCAAATGATTATCCTCCCGGAATCCAATCACCCCGAGCAAACAGGCGAAGTCTCTCACCCGGACTATTGCTCCTATTATAGGGCAATAGGACATCCTATTGAAGACTGCTTCACCTTCAAGAACTGGGTTGAAGACCAATATCAGCTCGGCAAGTTCGCTCTATCCAGCAGCTGGAGGGTAACCCCACCGCAGAAGCATGAACCCAAATCCATGAGGGTAGAACCAGATCCACATCGGTCTTAGAAGCGAGCTCGTACCTGTCACGTGATAATGTTGTCAGAAGAAGAACCCGAGAATATGGATGAACTCCCCTGGTGCTTCGAAGACAATGATGACAAGGTGATTTCAGAATTTCCACCGGCGCCGAAAGAGCTGGAAGACAGAATACACACCACTGTAGATAACCTCAAGAAAATTGATTTGGGGATGGAAAATGACCCGCGACCGACATTCGTTAGTGAGCTTCTATCTAAAGAAAGGGTGGACGTGCTAAAAGACGTGCTTATGCAGCATAGAGATTGCTTCGCATGGAACTATTCCGAAATGCCAGGATTAGATCCAGAGATTGCTGTCCATAAATTGGCCATATCCCCGGACGTCAGGCCAATCAAATAAGCACCAAGGAGAATGCGGCTTGAACTTGAGATGAGTATCAACGCTGAGGTCAAGAAGCTAATCGACTCTGGCTTCATCCAAGAGGTTCAGTATCCTGACTGGATCGCCAACATCGTCCCGGTGATGAAGAAAAATGGGACAGTGTGCATATGCGTGGACTTTCGGGATCTCAATAAAGCCTGCCCAAAAGACGACTTCCCAGTACCAGTCACTGAGCTAATGATAGATAACTCGTCCACTCACGAAGTTTTCTCCTTCATGGACGGCTCATCAGGATATAATCAGATAAAGATGCATCCTGAGGACCAGAAGCACACCGCTTTCCGGACCCCTTTGGGTGTATTTTGCTACAAGGTGATGCCTTTCAGTCTAAAGAACGCCGGTGCCACCTATCAGAGGGCCATGACGAAGATCTTCGATGACCTTATACATGAAATCGTCGAATGCTATATCGACGACCTCGTGGTGAAGAGCAAATCATACGAGGAACATCTCGAGCATCTGAAGATCGTATTTCAATGCCTTCAGCAATACAACTTGAAGATGAACCTTCTCAAATGTGCATTTGGAGTTTCCTCGGGCAAATTCCTAGGATTCGTCGTCCGACACCAAGGCATTGAGATAGATCCGTCAAAGATGAAAGCAATTATGGAGATGCCCCCGCCAAGGACTCTCAAGCAATTGCGGTCTCTCCAAGGGAAGCTCACGTATATCTGGCGATTCATAGCCAATCTCTCAGGAAAGTGCCGTCCTTACAGCCACCTGATGAAGAAGGGAACCCCGTTCGTCTGGGATCATAAATGCTAAGGTGCACTGGACGAAATCAAGAAGTACCTGCAGAATCCGCCAGTACTGGCCGCTCCGGTTAAGGGAAAGCATCTCATTCTTTATACAACAGCCCTCGAAGATTCCTTAGGCTCATTATGGGCACAAGAGAACGATCAAGGGAAAGAGAGAGCCCTCTACTATTTGAGTCGAGTTCTACTGGGGGAAGAAAGCAATTACTCTCCCATTGAAAAACACTGCCTGGCATTGATCTTCGCAATAACGAAGCTCAGACACTATGCGTTGGAGCATGAAGTCCGTCTCATATCGAAGGTGGATCCTCTCAAGTATTTGATGTCAAAAGCCATATTGACGGGACAACTCGCTAAATGGGCCCTGCTCTTGATGGAGTTCTCAATAACTTATCAGCCTCTTAAGGCAGTGAAAGGCCAAGCCATCGCCGACTTCCTCGCTGAGCATCCAATACCTGCCGATTCTCCTTTGAATTGCGAACTGCCAGATGAGCATGCGTTTGACACGATCGACGATAATGCCACCCGATGGGAACTTTATTTTGATGGAGCGTCTTCCATGAAGAAGCGCAAGCAAAGCACCCCTATCATCAAATCAGGGGTAGGCCTCATCTTCGTAACTCTACAAGGAGGGATAATGCACTTTGCTTTCTCCTTAACAGAGCCGAGGACAAACAATGAAGCCAAGTATGAAGCTTTGATAGCACGCCTCGAGATCACCATCAACATGGGAATTGAAAACCTCCTCATATATGGAGACTCCCAACTGGTCGTTAGCCAAGTAAATGGCGACTACCAAACGTGCAAACCAGAACTGGTAAAGTACGGCGAGAGGGTACAACAACCGCTGACCCAAATATCTTCCTACACCTTGGAAAGCATACCGCGTGTAGAAAATAGCAAAGCGGATGCATTAGCCAAGCTCGCTAAAGAACTGGCCGACGAGAACCTCGACGATGTAAGAATCACGGTACAAAGCCGTCGGGTTCTTGCACCGGCAGAAATATCTCCGGAGTCGTCCGAGGAAAAGAGAGCGACCGAGAAAATGACTCTACAAGTGAAAGACCAAGAAAAGGTTGAAGATTGGAGAGAAGTCTTTATAGACTACTTCAAATCCCGCCGAACACCGGAAGATGCGTCCTCAAAACATCAGCTCATGAAGCGAGCCCTATCTTTTGCCTTCGTCAATGATACTCTGCACAAGAGGTCATTTGATTCTCTGTAGTTAAGATGCCCGGGACCTGAAGAGGCAAAGAGAGTCGTCCAAGAAACTCACGATGGACTCTGCGGTTCTCACCAAGCCGGGCTGAAGATGAAGTTGAAGATCAAACGGATGGGTTATTATTGGTCCACGATGATCTAGGACTGCCTTGAGTATGCGAAGCAATGCCACTCATGCCTGATCCATGGGGACTTTATCCATCAGCACCCAAATCCACTACACCCGACGGTGGCTAGTTGGCCGTTTGAAATGTGGGGGACTGACATAATCGGCCCCATCGAACTAGCATCGTCCAAAGGACTGTAAGTTGATGTACAACACCCCACGACTTGCGGGGAGGCGGAAATATGAAAAACGATCTTGTTCTTTGCTTAAACATCGACTAACCGCATGAATTGAAGCTAAACGATAACTAACAACAAACATAGAAGTTAACAACTACTATGTAAAGGGATTATACCTAAAGAACCGTGTCCTTCGTCTTTACGAACTCCACCTCCTCCTCGGCCTTCTCGAAGTAGTAGACGATCCACCCGAGAGCTTTACTCCAAGCTTAGCCTCTAAACTTGAGGCAACTAACTTTCTTTAAGTGCTAATCAAAGAAGCTAGGTGATATAGAGTGAGGGTTATGGTTTAATTAGACTAACTAATCCTTGTACTCAACACATGAGAGGGGAGGATTAGGGTTTGAAGAGGGAGAGCTTGAGGAGAGAGAAGATGAACATAATAATGAGAAGAGAAAATGAGTTATCATAATATATATCAAGCATTTTGTAATATCAAGAAAAGAAAAGAAAATGATTTACAACCATGCTTGATAAATATCTTGTGGTGATTCATCTCCATGAGTCATTAAGCAATTATGAAGCATTAATGACATGGATGAATCATCCATATGACTCACTAATCTCATTCAATGTATATGCCACCTAAACCTCCTTAGTCATCATCTTCTAGAAGCTTCTCGCGCAATTACGAGAACGCCCCTCCTTTCCGCAAAAATACGGAAAAACTTTAGACTGTATAAATCCAATAACCGGATACCAGTAACTGGCTTAAACCAAAGCCGACTGGTAAAAACTGTCCGAAAGTCGTACGTGCGTCAACACACGTATGCGTCCGAACCCTTGTCGTAAAACCAAACGACCTCTATATCGTTTCGCCTGGAGTAGGGAAACTCTCTGTGTGGGACTCTAGAGACTCGACTACCGCTGGCAATGGGTTTAACCACAGACCGCAAGCGGCACTAGCTATACGTAACGGTCCCCAGGTAGATGTCGATAAGAAGGTCGATGAGGAAACCCATCCGAACTCCTACTGAGTCTGATGTGACAATCTCGTACAGTCCGGTCCGTTCGTCTAAGACTATCGCATATCGGGCCTAGGGGGCGGCAAGCGTCAGACCCCTAATAGCGGTATAAGTCGTGTCGGAGCGAAGCCCATTACACCCTGAGAAACTACTGGAACCTACCAGCAAATCTCGCTTGCCCTGGCCAGGGACTTTGCGTAATGGCTCTCTGACACAGCGCAATATCAACCCCCAATACCGGGAGAGACGAATCCTGTCTAACCGCCACTGCCTCCAAGTGCTCGGGACTGCACCCAACTGCTACCTGTTTGCACGACTCCTTTGAGCCGTGGTAGGGTAGCAATCTAAGAACAGTAGGACACACTCGAGGCGAAGTAGCAGTGTCAAGTCTGCGGACTATGCTGTACTCATGTCACCTGGGAACTGTTCACTGACGACTGGTATAAAACCATCCAACAGTTCCCTGTGAGTCCTGTCCGGTGTACCCGTAACCCAACGAGCACCTGCATACTATCTCCAGTACGACGTACTGACGGCTGTGGGACAGACCATCTCCCCAACTGGGATGAGAAGCGAACACACTAGTCTACTCCGGAGTATCGATGCCCTGTCTCGATAATCCTATGACTAGGGACCTGAATAAGGATGTGCTTGTAGACTACCCAGCCCCCACTAGTGTGACTGCCATCACAACGCCGGTAGTCAAGCAAGATCCTAAGCGCTCTATCAATACGTATACTCACATATTAAGATAGAAAAACCAAGTAGCATACTACCATGTTTAGCAAGACTGTTATATACATGTGAATATCCCAAGCTTCCATTAAGTAATATACAAACTAGTATGATACAATAATGGCCCCTAGGGTATATACACTAACAATCTCCCACCTGCACTAGGGCCATGTACTGGCATATCGAAGATCGATGATCTCGAGTAGCCTCTCGAACTGAATCTGAGGTAGGGCCTTCGTGAATGGATCAGCAATGTTCTCTTTAGAAGCAACTCTCCGTACCTCGATCTCCTGACGATCAATGATCTCCCTGATCAGGTAATACCGCCTTAAGATGTGTCTGGACTTCTGATGGGACCTTGGTTCCTTTGCTAAAGCTATAACTCCGTTGTTGTCGCAATACAGAGGTATTGGATCAACTATGGTAGGAACCACCTGAAGTTCTGTTAGGAACTTCTTCATCCAGACTGCTTCTTTTGCGGCATTGCAAGCAGCTATATACTCCGCTTCCATCGTCGAGTCAGCAACGGTTTCCTGCTTGGAGCTCTTCCAGCACACCGCCCTTCCATTGAGGGTAAAGACATAACCCGACATGGACTTGGAATCGTCCTTATCACTCTGGAAGCCGGAATCAGCAAAGGCCTCCAACCTGAGGTCTTTTCCGCCGTAAACCAAGAACATCTCCTTAGTCCTTCTCAGGTACTTGAGAATGTTCTTTACTGCTATCCAGTGTTTCTCCCCTGGGTCTGACTGATACCGGCTTACCACGCTTAGTGCGTAAGCTACATCTGGTCTGGTGCACAACATCGCATACATTATAGAGCCTACCGCAGAAGCGTAGGGTATAATAGACATGCGTTCCCTTTCCAAATCAGTCTTGGGAGACATCTCTTTGGAGAGGGTGATTCCGTGACAAGCCGGTAGATTACCGCGCTTAGAATCTTCCATACTGAATCTTTTCAGTATAGTGTCGATATACCTGGACTGCGAAAGTCCCAACATCCTCTTGGATCTATCACGATAGATCCGGATCCCCAGAATGTAAGAGGTATCACCCAGGTCTTTCATGGAGAACCTGTGTGACAAGAATCCTTTGACAGATTGTAGCATAGGAATGTCATTTCCTATCAATAGAATGTCATCCACGTACAAGACGAGGAATACGACACTTCTGGCTACAACTTTACTATATATGCACGGTTCATCTGGATTTTTGATAAAGTCATATTTTTTGACTGTTTCATCAAAACAGATGTTCCAACTCCGCGATGCCTGCTTTAGTCCATAAATGGACTTAAGCAGCTTGCATACTTTCCCGCTGCTCCTACTCTGATTTAAACCTTCTGGCTGATCCATATAGACGCACTCTTCTAAATTTTCATTCAGAAAAGCCGTCTTTACTTCCATCTGCCAGATTTCATAATCATGGAAGGCAGCAATAGCAAGAAGGACCCGAATGGATTTGAGCATAGCCACTGGAGAAAAGTTTCGTTATAGTCCAAACCAGGTCTTTGACGAAAACCCTTTTCAACAAGTCTAGCCTTATAGGTTTCCACCTGTCCATCTACACCAATCTTTTTCTTGAAGATCCATTTGCATCCTATGGGTTTTACCCCATCTGGAGCAAAGTCTAAAGTCCATACTTTGTTGGTGTACATGGACTCCATTTCGGTCCGCATTGCATCTAGCCATCGTACCGAGTCGCCGCTCTGGATGGCCTGCTGGAAGTCAGTAGGTTCATCATCATCTATGATGCAATCCTCTCTATCCCCATCTATGAGAAAACCGTAGTATCTCTCAGGCGGATGAGACGGCCTACTACTCCTGCGGAGGGGTGTGGGAATGCCCTGTTCTTCTTGAACTACCGGTTCTACCAAACTTTCAGTATTAGTTTGTGGTTCTGGAATTTCTTCCAGTTCTATTTCGCTCCCACTTGATTCCTTTTCTAAAAACTGATGTTCTAGAAAATGGGCATTACGAGAAACAAATACCTTTTGTTCCTCTGCGTAATAGAATAGATATCCCCTGGAGTTCTTTGGATATCCCACAAACTTACACTTTACTGATCGTGTCTCGAGCTTGTCCGCATGCTGCTTTTTAACAAAAGCTGGACATCCCCAAATCTTTATATACTGTAGATGGGGTTTCTTCCCGCTCCACATCTGATATGGAGTGGTAGGCACAGTCTTGGTAGGAACCATGTTCAAAAGATATGCCGCTGATTCTAGCGCATAACCCCAGAACGATCGCGGTAACTCAGCATTACTTATCATAGATCGTACCATATCCAATAGGGTTCGATTCCGTCTCTCCAATACACCGTTATGCTGTGGAGTGTATGGAGGAGTAAGCTGAGAGAGAATTCCTTTCTCTTTTAGGTAACCTAGGAACTCGGCACTCAAGTATTCACCACCTCGATCAGATCTAAGTGTCTTGATACTTTTGCCGGTTTGGTTTTCTACTTCATTCTTATACTCTTAGAATTTCTCAAAAGCCTCAGATTTATGTTTCATCAGATAAATGAATCCGTATCTTGAGTAATCATCCATGAAAGTAATGAAATAGGAAAAACCACCTCTTGCATGTGTAGACATTGGACCGCATACATCGCTGTGTATGAGTCCTAAGAGCTCGCTCGCTCTTACTCCATGTCCAGTAAATGGAGTCTTTGTCATCTTTCCTTTGAGACAAGATTGACAAGTGTCATAAGTTTGATATTCGAACGAGTCCAAATATCCTTCTCTATGTAACTTAGTCAACCTTCTCTCATTGATGTGACCTAGTCTACAATGCCATAAGAAAGCTTTATTTAAATCTGGAGACTTTCTTTTAAGTGTGTTCTGGACATTGAAAATTTGGAGTTGGTTTAAAACATATATACCGTTATTTAGTATACCGGACCCAATCAAATCATGATTAAGGTGGATTTTAACAACATCTCTTACAAACGTGAAATCATAACCTTTATTTGATAACAAGGAAACTGATATGATATTACACGTTAAGCTTGGTACAAAAAAACAGTTATGTAAAACCAAAATGTGTCCACTCGTCAATCCTAGGTGATAATCCCCGACGGACGCAGCTCCTACGCTAGCTCCGTTAGCAACCTTTAGGGTCATATCACCTTCCTTCAGCACTCTACGGTTTCTCAGTGCCTACAATGAATTGCAAATATGAGATCCTGATCCGGTATCCAATACCCAGGAAATAGAGTTGATCGACAGACAATTCTCAATTACAAACACACCTGAAGTCGAAGCCACAGTTTGCTTCGGTTCCTGGTTCTTGGCGTTCCACGCCTTGCAATCTTTTTTCCAGTGCCCTTTCCTGTGACAATGGAAGCACTCATCCTGGCCAACTACCGGTACCGCAAACTTTTTCTTTCCCTTCCCTCCCACCTTACTAACACCTCCTCTAGGTTTGGTGGCGGCCTTCTTCTTCCTTCCTTTGGCCCTAGCCTTGGACCCGGAAGAAGATGCACCGCTAACAAACATAGCGGGTGTTTCCCTTGTCTTCTGCAAGGTGCCCTCTACACTCCTTAACATGTTCAGGAGTTCTGAAAGTTCAACTTCTTTTCTTTGAATGTTGAAGTTCAGGATAAACTGGGCGTAGGTGTGAGGAAGGGACTGGAGAATAAGGTCTGTATAGAGCTCATTATCCAAAGTCGTCCCAAGGTCTGCGAGCTCTTCAATATAGCCGGTCATCTTTAGGACATGTTCTCCTACCGATGACCCGACAGCCAACCTCGCTCGAAACAAGTTCTTAGACGTCTCGTATCTTGCTATGCGAGATTGCTCTCCATAAAGTTCCTTTGTATGGAGAAATATGCCATCTAGGTCCATATCCTCGTGCCTCCTCTGATGTTCATTGTTCATCGAGGCAAGCACGATGCACTTGGCTTTCGCGCAATCTAAATCCCAGGTTTTGCGGATTTCCTTATCCGCATTGCTGGATTTGGGACCAGGGACAGCAGGTGCCGTAGCGGTGAGGACGTACCCCAATTTGTCATAGGTCAAAGCCATTTTGACATTCCGCAGCCAATCTTTATAGTTTGGCCCTGTCAGTATATTTTTCTCTAAAAGTAACTTAAGTCCAGTCATTTTCAGGGTCGCTGCAATTAGGAGAGAGAGAAGAAAACTCTTTAGCATGATGCTCTTGCAAGTTTAGAGTGGTTTTTAGTTTATCTAAACTGGATGGCTCCCACTGTTTCTCGAATCCTTCCTCAAACCATAAAAGAAGAATTAGCCAGGACTATTCTCACTGTACAATTCTTGCTTAACCGTTCAGCCAGGCTAGTGTCGATACTTCGAGGGAGGTTTTCCAACGCTTTCACGAAGTTCCTTAATTAAATAACCTCTTTTCTCTGGGGGCGTAACCCCGCTGACACTTTTCTTGACACCTACTTGGTTTATAGCATTGATCGTTAAGTGACGAATATCCTGATAAGTAGCATATACTCACAGTAGGATCGGGATCCAAATATCATTGTATGATAATGTTGAAGGAATCCTACCAACATTCATCAAACTCCAAATGGTATACAACTCTTTGCAAATTTCAGTTTCTTTAGAAATTCCCAATATATATTTTTCTGCCCCATGCTCTTATGACCTTGGCGTTAGGTCAAAATGTCATAAGTCACATGTCAAGTTCTACCCATCATTATCTTGTCAATTTGAATCCATCCGTATATATCCTTGACGTTCGGCCAAAATGATAATACGACTGTCCCAAACTAACTCATCTATCTATGCAACAAATGAATACCCAGTAGCTACCAAACACTATGCCTTGGCGTTAGGTCAAAATACATAGCTTGAATACTACTGAATACCCAGATGAAATGGCGGAGGGCTACGAATGGTTTTGGCGAAACTGTGAACGTAGTGAACTTGATATAACCGAAGGAACCTGACAGCTTTTAAAAGGAGTGGTTAAAGCTCCGCATTTAAAAATATCTATTTTTAAAATTAACTGAGTGGTTTCTTTTAAATTGTTCCAACGATTAAACTTTTTGGTTTATTTTCTTTGCATTATAAATAATGCGTCCCATCATTAACCTATCATTGCAGAAAACAACGAAAATACAACGTCCTCTTATGCCATCCGCATTCGCCACGGGGTCCCGTCATCACCCGTTAGGTTACTTAACTAATGACAGAGCGGGGGCTGGGCTAGCGCCGGTGTAAAACATAAGTGACGTCTAAATAGCTATCATATATAGATATTGTACATTCGTCAGACGCAATAATAGGCATTCCAGATCACAGATGAACTTTATTGGATTTGCAAGCAATCCGTGTTTGTTTTGAGCCTGCAACAAAAGACGGATTACACAGTTGTGATGAATAGCCATTACCCCACCCAAGACCCCAACGGGTACGGCAAACTACCCGCCCGGCAGTTTGTGCACCCCACCTTGGGTCTGTCCTAGGAGCAAAAACAGTAAAATGAAATAATACAACGGTGGCTACAACCGCAACCTGGATGTGCCCCGCAAAATAATATTACAACAAATTACATTTACATCAAATGAATTAAATAATAACCCATCACATAACCCCGGCTATACATCACAACAGTCCAACACAGTTCATATCCACAAACAGTAAAAACCATTACAGAAATGTGCAATCCCCTGCCAACCGACATACTAGCAGTTAGGGGAGGTTTATGAACACATTATGCAAACACAGATATAATCCAACAAGAAAATACTGTATAATTTCGATCGATTAAACATTTTTAATTTTGCTCCAATACTTCTCTATAAATCTGAAACCTGAGCAAAAATAAAAACTTCCAGAAAATACCAAATATCACAGAGAAGCAACACAGGAAAATTGGGTTCCTGAATCGCCAACTCGGCGGCGGAATCGCGGCTGATCGGTGGGATGCGCCGCGGTTCTGCGGCGCTTTAGGCGATTCAGGGGCCCAATTTTCTTGGGTGTTCTTCTACTGTCTTTTCAAGCTTTCTGAACATCCCTGAAAAATTTTTGGACTTCATTTAAAAATCGACAGAAACTTGTGATTTCGGGCTTTTCCGGTTTCGTTTTTTCCGTTCGAAATTCATACAAATTTGCAAGTAAGTTATTTATTGTTTAGCGAGGCTCTGATACCACTGTAAATCGATGTACAACACCCCACGACTTGCGGGGAGGCGGAAATATGAAAAACGATCTTGTTCTTTGCTTAAACATCGACTAACCACATGAATCGAAGCTAAACGATAACTAACAACAAACATAGAAGTTAACAACTACTATGTAAAGGGATTATACCTAAAGAACCGTGTCCTTCGTCTTTATGAACTCCACCTCCTCCTCGGCCTTCTCGAAGTAGTAGACGATCCACCCGAGAGCTTTACTCCAAGCTTAGCCTCTAAACTTGAGGCAACTAACTTTCTTTAAGTGCTAATCAAAGAAGCTAGGTGATATAGAGTGAGGGTTATGGTTTAATTAGTCTAACTAATCCTTGTACTCAACACATGAGAGGGGAGGATTAGGGTTTGAAGAGGGAGAGCTTGAGGAGAGAGAAGATGAACATAATAATGAGAAGAGAAAATGAGTTATCATAATATATATCAAGCATTTTGTAATATCAAGAAAAAAAAAGAAAATGATTTACAACCATGCTTGATAAATATCTTGTGGTGATTCATCTCCATGAGTCATTAAGCAATTATGAAGCATTAATGACATGGATGAATCATCCATATGACTCACTAATCTCATTCAATGTATATGCCACCTAAACCTCCTTAGTCACCATCTTCTAGAAGCTTCTCGCGCAATTACGAGAACGCCCCTCCTTTCCGCAAAAATACGGAAAAACTTTAGACTGTATAAATCCAATAACCGGATACCAGTAACTGGCTTAAACCAAAACCGACTGGTAAAAACTGTCCGAAAGTCGTACGTGCATCAACACACGTATGCGTCCGAACCCTTGTCGTAAAACCATACGACCTCTTTATCGTTTCGCCTGGAGTAGGGAAACTCTCTGTGTGGGACTCTAGAGACTCGACTACTATGCTGGCAGTGGGTTTAACCACAGACCGCAAGCGGCACTAGCTGTACGTAACGGTCCCCAGGTAGATGTCGATAAGAAGGCCGATGAGGAAACCCATCCGAACTCCTACTGAGTCTGATGTGACAATCTTCGTACAGTCCGGTCCGTTCGTCTAAGACTATCGCATATCGGGCCTAGGGGGGCGGCAAGCGTCAGTCCCCTAGTAGCGGTATAAGTCGTGTCGGAGCGAAGCCCATTACATCCTGAGAAACTACTGGAACCTACCAGCAAATCTCGCTTGCCCTGGCCAGGGACTTTGCGTAATGGCTCTCTGACACAGCGCGATATCAACCCCCAATACCGGGAGAGACGAATCCTGTCTAACCGCCACTGCCTCCAAGTGCTCGGGATGCACCCAACTGCTACCTGTTTGCACGACTCCTTTGAGCCGTGGTAGGGTAGCAATCTAAGAACAGTGGGACACACTCGAGGCGAAGTAGCAGTGTCAAGTTTGCGGACTATGCTGTACTCATGTCACCTGGGAACTGTTCACTGACGACTGGTATAAACCATCCAACAGTTCCCTGTGAGTCCTGTCCGGTGTACCCGTAACCCAACGAGCACCTGCATACTATCTCCAGTACGACGTACTGACGGCTGTGGGACAGACCATCTCCCCAACTGGGATGAGAAGCGTACACACTAGTCTACTCCGGAGTATCGATGCCCTATCTCGATAATCCTACGACTAGGGACCTGAATAAGGATGTGCTTGTAGACTACCCAGCCCCCACTAGTGTGACTGCCATCACAACGCCGGTGGTCAAGCAAGATCCTAAGAGCTCTATCAATACGTATACTCACATATTAAGATAGAAAAATCAAGTAGCATACTACCATGTTTAGCAAGACTGTTATATACATGTGAATATCCCAAGCTTCCATTAAGTAATATACAAACTAGTATGATACAATAATGGCCCTAGGGCATATACACTAACAAGGACATCGGTTCATTTTGGCGACAACTGATTACTTCTCCAAATGGGCAGAAGCAGTACCGCTGAGGGAAGTGAAAACAAAGAACATTCTCCATTTCTTCAAGACACACGTCATTTATCGGTTTGAAACTCCAAAACAGATCATCTCCGATAACGGGCCAGCCTACAGAAGCCACAAGATCAGCCGCTTCGCACAACAACATAACATAGACTGGAGATACTCTTCGGTCTATAATCCTCGAGCTAACGGTCTAGCTGAAGCTTTCAACGAGACCTTGACGAAGATCGTGAAAAAGACGGTGTCACGAAATAAGAAGGACTGGCACGAGGGACTGCAAGAAGCTCTCTGGGCATATCGAACTACGTTCAAGATGGCCACGAACACAACGCCGTATGCGTTGGTATTCGGTACAGAAGCGGTACTCCCCCTCGAGATAGAGTTACCCTCTCTATGAGTGGCAGTTCATTACGAGCTGGCAGACGAAGAGAATGCTCACCTTCGGCATGAGGAGCTCGATGCCCTTGACGAAACCCGGCTCATAGCGCAACAAAATCTGGAGGCTTATAAAGCAAATATGACGCGCTTATACGAAAGATTGAATAGACCGAGGGCATTCCACCAAGCCGAACTCGTGCTAGTGGTCAAAAGACTTATGATCCCCAATCGCGCCAAGCGGGGGAAATTCGACCGGAACTATGAAGGCCCGTATATCATAGACAAGGTCTACGAAGGTGGGGCTTATCTACTCATGGACATGCATGGTGAAAGACCTTTCAGGCTAATAAACGGTCGCTTCCTGAAGAAGTACTACGCTTGACGAGTCACGGCCTAGGTCAATGATAGATGACGACGACTATGTCCGCTCGCTATCTTCCTAAGCTTAAACTCTGTAAGTAGTAACCGGCTTTCTTTACTATGGACCGAAACGTCCTTAAACTAACGGCGGACCGAAACGTCCTTAAACTAACAACGGACCACTTTGTCCTAAAAATAGCTGTTGACCAAGATGTCGATAAACTACGGTGGATTGCAGCATCCCAAAGCTGATACAAAAATTAAAAAAAGAGAAAGAAAAAAGGTATGTCTATAAGCAAAATGGGCACGGATGAAAACCCGAAAGGGCTCCGTGAGTAAAAACAACAGGGCTACCGGCGAGTTTTGTGAAAACCCGAAAGGGCGCAACCTCGTTAGAATAAAAAAAAGAAAAAACGGTATGTTCATAAGAAAAATGGGCACGGATGAAAACCCGAAAGGGCTCCATGAGTAAAACTAGCAGGGCTACCGGCGAGTGTTTGTGAAAACCCGAAAGGGCGCAATCTAGTTAAAAGACACTTGCAAGGTCCTCTCGATTTTGTAAGGAGAAACCACCTACGTGAGATCCTTACGACTCACAAAGGAGCAACACACTTAGGAATCCTCACGATTCCTAAGGAGAAATTACACTTGCGAGATCCTCACGACTTGTAAGGAGAACCTTCTTATGAGACCCTCACGGCTCATAAGATTTGAAAGTCTTAAGCTACAGGGATCTGAACCTATTCTTAAGCACCCCCACAACCTTTAAGACAACCCTACAAGCGGCTCAATGCTGGCCCTTGTATACAATCCACGGGCACGAATAAACATATCCCTAACAAAGTCCCATCCGTGACTAGGGATATGTCTACGCGGTGAACGCCCCTTATAAGCCCTCTCGACTTATAAGGAGAAAGCACTCTTGTAAGATCCTTACGACTTATAAGAGATCATGCACTTAGGAATCCTCACGATTCCTATGGAGAAAATGCACCTCCGAGATCTTCACGACTTGTAGGGAGAAATACCCTTTATGAGACCTTTACGGCTCATGAAGTTAAAAGCCTTAGTCGACAGGATCCTAACCTTGTTTGCTAAGCCACCTTTGTTCGACATCGACAGAAGCAAATGATGATTCGCTCCTGGCAATATCCCAGTTGTAGCGGTGCTGATGCCGAAATCGGTGTCTAATCCCAAGCTTGCAGCGAATAGCCAGCAAGCCACACATGCATACGAAATAGCCGAAATGATGGGGCAACTTGCAAACAAAATCAGCAAGTAAAAATGTATGCATGCAAAATAGCCAAAATGATTGGGCAACTCGCAATAAAAAATAGTAAGTAAAAATAAAAAAAATAGCCGAAATGATTGGGTACCGCGAAGAATAGCCGAAATGATTGGGCAATCGCGACCTTCGCGATATAAAAGCTGAAATGATAGAGCATCGCGGAAAGAAATAAAAAAAATGAATGAAATTTATTCCCTACAGATGATATCATGTCAATCCCTGTATGCAATCCAGGGACGCAAACAAAGAGGGAATCACACCCTTCCTCCCCAAGCTTCATCAGAAGTAGAGGCCAAATCTCAATGGTTTATAGACAGCCTAGAGATCATCTCAACATTCGTCTTATTACAACGGATACAACACCAAGCAAAGCGGAACAACGGCAACTCCCAGTTCCATGATTAGGCGGTGTACAGATGACCGAGAGTCAAACTCTGACTCCGTGAATGCGGATAAAGTCAACCCTTCCTGGTTACGCGGAACGCGGATAATGTCAACTCTGACCCCGTGTGAAGCATCCAGAGCGGAGTCTAGTCCTCGCCGAACATGGCAGTGAACCCGTGGGAAGCATCTAGAGCAAAATTCTTAGCTACGTGGAACGCGGATTATGTCACTCCTGACCCCGTGGAAAACGTCCAGAGCGGATCCTGGTCCTCGCAGAGCACGGCAGTGAACCCGTGTGAAGCATCCAGAGCGGAGCCTAGTCCTCGCCGAATACGGCAATGAACCCGTAGGAAGCATCTAGAGCAAAATTCCTGGCTACGTGGAACGCGGATTATGTCACTCCTGACCCCATGGAAAACGTCCAGAGCGGATCCTGGTCCTCGCAGAGCACGGCAGTGAACCCATGTGAAGCATCCAGAGCGGAGCTTAGTCCTCGTCGAACACGGCAGTGAACCCATGGGAAGCATCTAGAGCAAAATTCCTGGCTACGTGGAATGCGGATTATGTTACTTCTGACCCCGTGGAAAATGTCCAGAGTGGATCCTGGTCCTCCCAGAGCACGGAAGTGAACCGTGTGAAGCATCCAGAGCGGAGCCTAGTCCTTACCGAACACGGCAGTGAACCCGTGGGAAGCATCTAGAGCAAAATTCCTGGCTACGTGGAATGTGGATTATGTCACTCCTGACCCCATGGAAAATGTCCAGAGCGGATCCTGGTCCTCGCAGAGCACGGCAGTGAACCCGTGTGAAGCATCCAGAGCGCAGCTTAGTCCTCGCCGAACACGGCAGTGAACCCGTGGGAAGCATCTAGAGCAAAATTCCTGGCTATGTGGAACGCAGATTATGTCACTCCTGACCCCGTGGAAAACGTCCAGAGCGGATCCTGGTCCTCCCAGAGCACGGAAGTGAACCCGTGTGAAGCATCCAGAGCGGAGCCTGGTCCTCGCCGAACACGGCAGTGAACCCGTGGGAAGCATCCATAGAAAATTCCTGGCTACGTGGAATGCGGATTATGTCACTCCTGATCCTGTGGAAAACGTCCAGAGTGGATCCTGGTCCTCGCAGAGCACGACAGTGAACCCGTGTGAAGCATCCAGAGTGGAGCCTAGTCCTCGCCAAACACGGCAGTGAACCCGTGGGAAGCATCTAGAGCAAAATTCCTGGCTACGTGGAACGCAGATTATGTCACTTCTGACCCCGTGGAAAATGTCCAGAGCAGATCCTGGTCCTCGCAGAGCACGGCAGCGAACCCGTGTGAAGCATCTAGAGCGGAGCCTAGTCCTTGCCGAACACGGCAGTGAACCCATGGGAAGCATCTAGAGAAAAATTGTTGGTTACATGGAATGCGGATTATGTCACTCCTGACCCCGTGGAAAACGTTCAGAGCGGATCCTGGTCCTCGCCGAACACGGCAGTGAACTCTTGGGAAGCATCCAGAGCAAAAATTGGACTGTGAGGTCCTTAAACTCATGGACTATGATGTCCTTAACCTCGACCGTGATGTCTTAAAGCTAATATTGGACCGTGAGGTCCTTAAACTCATGGACTATGATGTCCTTAATCTCGACCGCAATGTCTTTAAACTAACATTGGACTGTGAGGTCCTTAAACTCATGGACTATGATGTACTTACCCTCGACCGTAATGTCTTAAAACTAACAACGGACTATGGAGTCCTTAAATCCACGGACTATGATGTCCTTAACCTCGACCGCTATGTCTTTAAACTATGGTATCCTGGAAAATGTCCAGAGCAGAGCCTGGTCCTCGCTAAACACGGCAGTGAACCCGTGGGAAGCATCCAGAGCAACCCCTGACTCCGTGAAATGCGGATAAGGACAACTTCACCCATCACTTGCAGGTCCTCACGACTCGTAAGGGAGTAAATTCTCTTGTGAGATCCTTACGACTTTCAAGAGAAAATACACTTAGGAATCCTCACGATTCTTAAGGAGAAATTACACCTACGGGATCCTCTCGACCGGTAGGGAGGAAATTCTTTATGAGACCCTCACGGCTCATAAAGTTGAAAAGCCTTAGGTGACAGATCTTAACCCTGTTTTCTAAGCCATCACTGCCCTACAAAGAGCCCAAGACTGACACCTATATGCTATCTACAGACCGCGCTTGCTAAAATCACATGGCAACAACACAGTAAGGAGAAGAAAGCAACAATATAACAAAAAATGTGTCTTTATTCATGAACTCAATTGAATACAAGATACATCATATAAAAGAATAAAAAAATGGATACATATTCTTCAAAGATTATAAGTGTTCAACCTATGTAAAAGCAGCTATTGGGAGGGAGGTGCCTTTAATAGACCGGCTAGCTGCTCGCGCACTTTTCTCAACTCTTCCTTACGATCAGCCGCCGCGGCCAGCTCTGCTTCAACTTGGGCCCGTTGCTGCAAACAGGATAACATTTTTTGATCAACTTCCTGCTGGGCAGCCTACTGACTCTGCGTGACTTGCTCGTTAAGATCAAGCTTCTTCCTCAACACCAGCCCGTCTGAGATACATCGTTGAAGGTTTTCAAAATGGTGTTCAGCTGGGCAGCATTAGCTGCAACCTCAGCGCCCAGTTGGGCAGATTCAGCAGTAGTCGCCTCATGTTCATTTCGCTTAAGGCTTGCCTCTCGTTTGAAATGGCGAAGGAACGAAACACTTTGCTCAACCTATGTGGCCCGTTGGGAGTTCAAAGCCTGGGTCTCGGGGGCAGGACGCATAAGTTCAAGCTGATGCAGACAGACCTCGATCTTCCTGCAGTGATTAACCCAAGACTCGACGACGCCTTCATTATGGAAATTTACAAGCGTCGCCAGCATCGAATTGACCTCGGCAGCGAAATCTGCGGCAGATGTAAGAGCTTCTGCGTCAAGCTCTTCGACGTATTCGCTCAGCATGCGCAGACTCGTCACAGCACACTTTGAAGATGGACGTCTGGAGAAGGAGCCTGCCGGCATCATAATGCGAGATTCGAAAGAGGCCAGAGTTGAAGCGACCGCTGCAAAACAAATCACAATCAGATGAAGGATCAAGAAATATAAGAGATTTATGAACAATGGGATTTACTATACCAGCTGCAGCAGGTGGCAAAGCCGGGAGGACCAGTGGCGCAACTGATCTCTCATCTCCTCCTTCAATCTATAGCACTGCAATCAAGGCAAAGAAGAATCAGAAATAATTTCATTATTGGTAAAGGAAAGAGCATTAATTGAAAGCTGTATTCACCAGCGCCATTGGATGAAGCAATCTCCGACGGGAAGGAGAAGTGGGGATGCAGCACCTGGTATAGGTGGTCAAAAAGGACTCCTGCAAAAACACGATAACGCAACGTCAGTACATGAATTATGCAGCCGAGAGATAAGACTAATGGGTCACAAATCCATACCTTCCAGCATCTACGACGGTATGAGAGAAGGTAGAGAGGTGGTCACTGTTAGGGCGGTAACTGACGGCACTGTCTCGAGTAGCTCGACATCAGCACTAGCCGCACCTGCATTAGAAACAAGATAAACCTTGTTAGGAAAGATTACAGAATAAAAAGAAGGGTGGTAACCTAAAATCTACCTGAAGAGTCGTCAGCCAAAGCCGTGACAAGGGCATCACTTGATTCAACAACGGCGTCTCCTTCCTCCATCGGGGTGGCCTCACCTCCCGTCGCCTCGTCCCCTGACTCCACGGGAGCCGTCGTCATGCTTGCGATGCCAGGAGACGATAAAGAACCGTAGGCAGGAAGAGCGATGATCGGAGCGGTGCCCGACTCTTGAGAAAGAGTGGCCACATCGGACCCAGCAATTGCACCCGTTTCGCTCGCCACCACCTCGGGCTCAGTAATTGCAGCCGTCTCATCCACCGCTGCTTCAGGCTCGGCCGTGGTAGCCGTCTCGTCGACCACTACCATGAGCCCGGCAATTGCGACCACATCGCCTGCCACCGCCCCGGGTTCGGGAATATCAGCTACCTCCTCCACCGCTCTCTTAGGCTCAGCGGTCACCGCCACTTCTTCGGGAAGACTCGGCTCTGCAAAGACAAGATATATGAGAACTGATAGTTTAAAACTTTGACAATGGAGCCTCAAGGCACATTACCTGGAGATGATTTACCGTTTGCTTCCCGAGCAGCACGTGTCGCCCGTCTGTGAGCCGTAGACAAGGCAACCGGAAACTCCTCCGAAGGAGTAGCAGCAGGGGTAACGGCGCTCGAACCTGCTCCCGCACCTAAAGCAGCACTACGCTCCCTTGCTGCGCGCTCAGGCGCTTCCTTTCCTCCCGAGCCGTCAAAACAGACCTTTTAGAAGCCTCCTTCAACAGGACGTCGTCGTCCGCATTCAGGGTTACCTCTGGCGCCGTCAAGGCTTCCGTCATCGGTTTTTAAGTAAGGCCTCTTGCGGCAGTGCCGAAGAGGCTGGGACTTCGGTAGCTGGCCCGGGAGAATTTCTGCATCAGCTTGCGGGATAGGCATTGTGGTCCCTGCGATAAGACAAAGAAAGGGTCAGATTACTTATAAGAAACGGAAGAAGAAACATGGCGAACCAAAATGTATCAAGGCCTAAGGATGCTCGAAGCCGTTCCTCTTCTTCAAAAGTCTTGAGAGAAGCAACGAGAGCTTCTTCGGTAGAAATGCCTATTAAAGAAGGAAAAGCGTTAGTCAAAAAACAATGATAGAGGTATGATGCAATGGCGAAAAATTCAACTAATGATTACCTAATCGCGCGAGGTTAGCCAACCCCTCTTCGCGTCTTGCCAATCGCTCGGAAGCTGCGATGGCAGCCGCCAGATCAGTATCATCTAGCGGCATGAATAAGCTCACATTTTTCCCGTACTCGCTCAAGCCCTCACTATAAGGAACATGAGGCTCCTGACCAAGTACAACATCGGCGGAGAAGAGCGACTTCTTTTTCTTCTTCTGTGAGCGAGCTCCGGTCGCAGCCAGCACCAGCTTGCGTTTTGTGGGCACTTTGGGACGGCGAGTCCCGATATCCGAGCCCACGCCAGATTCGGGTGAAGCTACGGTTACCGTCTCGGCGGGAGCACGGGGCGTCGATGGCACGCCCACAGGATCACGGGGCAATCCATGTGTCGGACTTAGCACATGTGGAGGCTCAACTGCAGCATCTCCTCTTAGCGGAGGAGGGATAGCGATCCGTCGCTTCAAAGGGACATTGCGATTGCTGGCAGGGGGCGCACTCTTGCGATCGAGCAGCAGTTGCCTCTCTTCTCCGATGACAGCGCCCATCGCATATTGATACCATGCCCTGTGTACGTTAAGGGCCATCGGAATGCAACTCGGCTCGCTAATGAAGAAGTGGGAGCTCGTATTTAACCGCATAAAGTGATGCAGTGCACTCCGTATTCCCTCTCTGGTGGCAGCAGGTTCTTCCAAAAACGCCTCCAGTGGAACCCCCTGGTTATAACTCAGCTGCTGGGCAAAATTATAGGGATTATATCTCATAAAAAGCGCCGCATCATTTTTCCTGAATACAAGAAAGCCCGGTCTAATGGAGTATAGGTGTAGAATCTCCCGGGCTTTCAACACGGAGACCCCGTCCTTAAAAGAGTCGCGCAATGCCAGCACCGTCTTGGAAGTTTCCTGGCCGATTGTCAGGACTTTGTCCGTGAAAGACATACTGGCCCCGACCGTGCGCGGATGAAGAAGTAAGCCCCTAGCCTCCCGCTGAGACGGATTCATGATAGAAGCGTCGATCAGCCGCATAATTCTCGGGAATCTGCACTTCTCGAAAAACGGGGGTCTTTTATGAATACCAAATACCCCGAGCACGTGCATTTCCATCCACGAAGTAAAATAGTGCATAGGGAAGTTGGCGGCATGCACCCCCGGTTCAATTGTATCCGCCGCCATGCTAAGACCATGGTACAGGTGGGCTAGCCCGGCAATCCCGATGGCCACTTGTATTCCGGCCACCATTCGATGTGCTGGGTAGAAGACGGACGACCTCATATAGCGAGGGTGCATGAGGAGCGCGAACCAACATAACCATAGCCCGAGAAACCCGAGAAAGAAAGTCTCCTCATCAATGCCCGGATCGGCAATTTCTGACAGAGGGATGATCGCGGCATCGGGAAGATAAAAGCCCTTTTGATCATCTTCCAATAATGGTCGACGGTCCAAGCCAAAGCCGAAGGGATCGTCGAGCTTGGCAAATTTTTTGCCTCGTTGCGATAGAATTTCCGGGCGAAGAAACCGGGTAATGAAGTCTGCAAAACTAATCCCCCGGCCTCCGGATTCCAAGAAGAGACTCTCGTACATATTCAGCACCTTTATCAGACTCAGAAACTGGTGCTGAATAGCGTTCTCCGGCATTAGGCCTATTACCACCGGCTTGGTGGAAAAAACGTCTTCATCCGGAGGAAGCAGCTCCTCATAGTGCTCCCCCCTAACCGGAAGACCGGAAATCTCAGTAAATTCTTCTAAGGAGATGGAGACTTCTCTGTCCAGTAGAAGAAAGGTATGGGTTGGGATGTTCCATTGCTCCATGAACACCTTAATCCACCATGTCGGAGGAGCAGAATATTGGAACAACGACGCGTAAACCGCAGGATATAGGCCGAGCTTCAGCAAGTGTGTTTTCTTCGCCGACAAAATGTACCTGGCCCACTGCAAATACCCGGCCGAATGTCGGGGAGTCAACCCGATGTTGTAAGGTTGTCCCCAAGGGCGCGACTCGCCCTGGCATATGCACCGCCCCAAAGTATCCAAACCCGCCAGCAGCTGCATAGGTATGGCGGCAATCGAAGGTTGAAGAAGACCCTCCGAAGTCCAATTGACAACATCCACGATATAGTTCACCGGGGGTGCATCTGCATACGAAATCGATGAGATCGGATCCGACGGCGTCGCACAAGAGAAACTACGACGACCTTTGATTATCTGGTCGTACCACCTACCCCACAAGTGAAGGTTTTTGTGTTCCGGATCATAGTCTCTGATATGCGCGATAACCTCCCGGTCCACAGGTGCCTCAGGGAATCCTCCCTCTGAACGGAAAAACGGGAAAGAAAGATCAGAAGACATGTCGCCCGCAAGAAAGAACAGAATTCGATTGTCAGTACTATAATTTAATTTCAAAATTCTGACACTCGGCACTTTAAAATCTGTACCACACTGCAGTGCAGTGGAAAGGGGACCCAAGGGGGACCCACAAAATCCAGATGACAATGCATCAATTAATAAAACAGCCTCACCATTGGATGAAATTGTCAATTAATGAGGAAATCCTCAAAGAATATTCTCATTGAATGAGAAATCTCTCGGGAGAAGGAGAAAATCTCCCTTCGAGAGCAAAGCTCTGTAACAGAGTGACACTTGTCAAACTCTGGTCATGAAGGAATATAATTCCTTAAAGAGCCTGGCTCTGTAATGATGATGGAAAATCTATCAAAGAATAATTAAAATTAATTCTTGAGAATTAAAATTCTGGGATCTTAAAGATCCATGAAAAAACTCTTAAGAGTTCTTCATCAAAAGATCAAAAGATCTACATATTATCAAAAGAGCAGAGCTCTGATTCATGGGCTAAGGAAACCCCAAGAAAAGATATGTTTAGATCTTTGGGTTCATGAGAGCAAGGCTCTGTTTATGAAACCCTAGAAGGGTTTTCTTTAGATTAAAGATCTATGAAGAGCAAGGCTTTGTTAATGGGTAAAAACCCTAATTTATTAAAATTAATTTAATTTTACCTAAGTTTGGAAAGAGTTCTAACTCTTGAAAGTTCTAGAACGGAAGAGCAAGGCTCTGAATAAAAATTCTTATGAAGTAATCATCTGAGGACCAAAGGTCCTATTTATAGGCACTGAACCGCCTCCTCAACTTCTGAGTTGATCCAAAGGCTCAGATGT
Source organism: Agapanthus africanus (assembly GCA_030015575.1). Taxonomy (NCBI): domain Eukaryota; kingdom Viridiplantae; phylum Streptophyta; class Magnoliopsida; order Asparagales; family Amaryllidaceae; genus Agapanthus; species Agapanthus africanus. Next base: position 175,999,169 of record JASDDO010000026.1, on the reverse strand, counting down.
TGCCACCGCTGCACTCACGTGTGCGCCACGTGAGCGCAACGGTGGGGGGCATTTGTTTCCCCCAATCAGAGCAAAACTCTGTTTTGAATTTCAAAATTCAAAAAATTGAAGCAACGCTTCAGATCCTGTGCGCTGTGGGCCACGTGTCAAAAGCAGACATGCCAGCGCCAGGAGCGCACCCCAAATCAGAGCAAAGCTCTGTTTTGAATTTCAAAATTCAAAAATTGAAGCAACGCTTCAGATCCTGTGCGCTGTGCGCTGCGCGCTACGTGTCAAAAAACAGACACGCCAGCGCCAGGAGTGCTGCGCCTTAGGCAGCGCACCCCTAATCAGAGCAATGCTCTGTTTCAAAATGAAAAATTTAAAAGTTGAAGCAGCGCTTCAGATCCAGCGCTCTGCGCTGTGCGCCACGTGTCAAACATGGGTGTGCTAGCGCAGTTGCGCTGCGCTCTGCGCTGCGTACCACGTGTCTAACACGGGTACGCTAGCGCAGTTGCGCTGTGCCAACATGGGTGCGCTAGCGCTCTGCGCTGCGCGCCACGTGTCGAACGTAGGTGCGCTAGCGTAAGGTGCGCCAGCGCTGGAATTAAAAATTCCCCCACCGTCAGATCAAAAGATCTACTAATAATAAATTATTAATTAGTTAGAGCTAAAGTTCTGTTATGGAAAGATTTTTCAATCTTATTAATACAAGAAGATTATCTTCTGTAAAGCAGAAGCCTTAGGATCAAAGATCCAACGGTGGGAAATATTCCCAAATCAATCAGAGAAAGATCTCTTAAAACTGATTTAACAAATCAATTGGCCCTATATAAAGGAGCCTAGACTTCAAGTCTAAAACATATAGAGAATACAGAAGAAGAGAGAGAAAAACCGTCTGCAAAAAAGAGTGAGCTCTTATGAAAAGAAGATTTTTCTTCATCTTCAAGGTAAAGAACCATGTTCTTGAAAAACAGAGATGAAATTATCTCATTAAAAAGGAAGAACCCTCTTCTAAAAAGATCATAGATCTGAAAAAAGACCAAGGTCTTTGATAAAAAGAAAAGATCAAAAAATCTAATCATAAAAAAATAATAAAAGAAGTATTTTACTTCATTCACATATCTTTGATCTATAAAGGCAGAGCCCTTTTATAAAAACAAGAACTTTTGTTCTTGGATCTTAAGGCAAAGCCTCCTTTAAGAAGAACATAAACCTGTTCTTTGATCTTAAATTTGATCAGATGCGCTTTGCATTACTGAAAAGTACCTTGCACTCATGAACTGCGCCTTTGAGCTCCTTGGATCGGCGCTCAGCGCCAAAACATGCCACGTGTCAACCATAGACACCACTTGCGCCTTGCGCTTCTGAAACAGTGCACTGCGCTCATGGGCTGGCGCTCAGCGCCAAGCAAGCCACGTGTCACTTGCTGGCGCGCCAACAGACTAGCGCAAAGCGCTCATAAATTAAAAGTTCAATGCACTAATGAACTAGCGCTTAGCGCGACAAGTGTCCTCTTCGATGCGCTACCCGGCAGAAGCGCAATGCGCTCTTTAACTGGCGCAAAGCGCCTGACGCGCCACGTGGCGCATTGTCAGAACACATTTTGTTCTGATGAAGACAAAAGATATCAGAACTCAATGCTTAGCATTATTAAAAGGGCCGAGCCCAAATAAAGGCTTAACAGCCAAAACAACAAAAAATGTTAAACATTTATTGGACTTAGCCCAAGATTGGCCATAAGTCCTCAACCCATATTAATTGAGCCCATCTGCTCGTAAATATTTTAACAGATCTTAGTCCCAAATTGGACTACAGATCTTTCAACCAACTCACACCGGTTCGAGGGTACATCTCTTTACTCCTCTGATATTTATCGTTGTAATCCTTCAACGTTTTCAGAGAGGTGACGGGTCCCGGCGACCACACATTTCTATGGACTGTGGGGTCCTTAAACTCATGGACTATGATGTCCTTAACCTCGACCGTGATGTCTTTAAACTAACATCGGACTGTGGAGTCCTTAAACCCAAGGACTATGATGTCCTTAACCTCGACCGTGATTTCTTTAAACAAAACATTGGACTGTGGGGTCCTTAAATCCACGGACTATGATGTCCATAACCTCGACCGTAATGTCTTTAAACTAATATCGGACTGTGGAGTCCTTAAATCCACGGACTATGATGTCCTTAATCTCGACCGTGATGTCTTTAAACTAAACATCAGACCGTGGAGTCCTTAAATCCGCGGACTATGATGTCCTTAACCTCGACCGTGATGTCTTTAAACTAACATCGGACTGTGGAGTCCTTAAATTCACGGACTTAAACTAACATCGGACTGTGGAGTCCTTAAATCCACGGACTATGATGTCCTTAACCTCGACCGTGATGTCTTTAAACTAAACATTGGACTGTGGGGTCCTTAAACCCACGGACTATGATGTCCTTAACCTCGACCTTGATGTCTTTAAACTAACATTGGACTGAGATGTCCCTAAACTAACGATGGACCGTAATGTCCCTAAACTAATTATCGACCGCAATGTCACTAAATAAAACAATAGAGTCCAATTGCTCTCTCTTGTCAGATCTAAACGATCCCGTTAAGTTGATCTTAGTCTAAAATTAGACTAACGTATCCTTAACAAACGTTTAAGTTGATCTTAGTCTTAAATGAGGCTAACGTATCCTTAAACTTAAACCCTCAAACCCAAATCTAAGAAGGATACAGATTTGGACTAGTCCACGCCCTACGGGCGACAACATAAATTAGTCTCCGTATACAATCCACGGGCAACCAAACACAAAACAAACACCCATGACACGAAGTTACTATATGGAGAAGGAGAAATTTGTTACCGCGATGCGGTAGCGTAATTAACTGCAGGGGCTTACGCCTGCAGGGAAGAACGTCCCCACAATCAAAAACCCCTCAAACGAGGGGGAATCTAACGAAGTATGCTACATCGGCCGCATCCGTTTAAACCTTCGATACATGGTGCCATAAATCAACTTGGCATCTTCGGAAAGGTGGATGGGTAGCACCAATTAGTATCTGCCCCGAATTTCAGGCAAGACGTCCGTCGCGTCCCCGCTGCGTCTCTCAGAGGGGAACAAGGAGTGCATCCAGATATGAGTAACCTGAAAGAGAAGCAAGTTCTCAATACCATTACTATCAACTGAATACCGTACATAAGTATCTACATCTTTGATCACCTTGAAGAATCCCGATACTTGCAACACATGGTTCTCTACTTTATTCTTGTACCTATAACTTCTTAAGACTTGTACCTTGTGTTTCTACGAAACACTTGTCTAAAACTGGAGAAGTTACAAGTAAACAGAATATAGTACGAGGACCAACCCCTCTGTCCTAATGGACACTAGACAACATACAGTACTTTGTATAAGTCCCCTGAGTTGAATAACTCAAACTCTGTGCGTCGTAGGTTGAAAACTGTACTATGGTTATGAAGAATTACACTGCTGTTGAATGTTCCTTACCTAACCATCAACCGATATTGGTAAATGTTATCGACATAATTTCAAAAATTTATATCTCACTTTATAAAATAAATGTACAGATATATCAGTTTGAAATTGGTGCATAACAATGGATATTCAAAACCAAATATTTGCCGTCCGGCAAACAACCCATACGATTTCCTCAAATATCACCAATTACAACGAATTCCGATATAATGAGGATGATCAGCTAATTCCCAATAACTTACTCCCACTCATCATCTGTAAAACCATAAAGATGTGAGAATCATACCTGGTAAATACATACCCTGGAGCAAGGGCTAATTAGGAAATCAGTTTTCAATTAACAACGCATAGTGAAACTGAAACATGAAAATGTTTCTAAGGGGTATTCTGGTATTCCTAGTAATGCCTCTTCCATTATCCAGATTCATCACTGTAACCATATATTTCCTTGCCATCTCTCTAAATCCCTTTATTTTTCTTTAGTCGTTACCTTTTGTATACCTTCGTTAGGCTTAAATGGTTTTCTTCCTTTCTTACCGTTCGACACCAGCCTATGGTTTGGAAGAAGACTATCCAATAAGCGTAATAGGTGTACTCTCCTAATCCTAGGAGCCCTCGCAACCTGAGAGAAGGTAAAGATAAAAGACAACTGAATAAACCTTATTCTATTTCTCCTGAACCAGAATCTATCCACGAACTGGAACAAGTTCCTTCGAGTTTGTATATAACCATACGATGGATTATCCAAATAACAGTGGATCTTCATAGTGATACGGGGTGTTCTGGAGAAATACAAAGGTGAATTAGGAGTGGTGATGAAATACTTGGTTTGGTCGTGAATAGCAGTCGCAATTTATTTTGCCCTCTTTCTAATCCCTTTATTTGTCTTTACTTATTACCTTATGTACACCACACTTTGGCTAATTCATTTTCTTCATTCCCTACCTTTTGGCACCTGCCTATGGTTTGGAAGAAGACTATCCAATAAGCGTAATAGGTGCACTGTCTCCTAATCCTAGGAGTCCTCACAACCTGAGAGAAGGTAAAAGGAAAAAAAAACTGAATAGTCCTATTCAATCTCTCTAGGACCAGAATCTATCATCGAATCTGGAACAAGTTCCTTCGAGTTCGTATATAACCATACGATCGATTTATCCAATGGAAGTGGATGTTCGTAGTGATATGGGGTGTTCTAGAGAAATACAAAGCGTAAAAGAAGGAGTGACAATGATATATGCAACTCAGACAATCCAAAATCCAGTGTTTTAAGAAAGTTCGGTTAACTTGGTCACTGAGTTATAGTGTAGGGTCGGGCCATGGTCCCTGCCAAAGAGAGAGAGCAAAGAAACACTCTGCGTGCACTCTAACTTAGATCAGAATGGTTAATCACTTTATCTAATCAGGATGTCTCCCACTGTATCCTCAAATTCTCCTCCAAACCTGAAAGAAGAATTAGTCGGGATCACTCGAGGAGTAAACCAACTCATCAGTGGGAATCGGGATCCAACTATCATCGCATGATAACCTGATGGAATCCACTCAGGTCATCACACTCTAGAAGGTATGCGCATGCCTGGAAAGTTTCTGTTTCTTTAGAAACTCCCGATATGTGTTTTTACCCCTAAGACCCAAGTGACCTTGACACAGTTAACAAATAAAAGAGTCCTAGTTAAGCTCAACCCGTCATTATCCTGGATTGCATTAAACCTAACCGTACGAGCCCTTGACACAGTCAATAAGGTCGCACGACTGTCCTAACCAATCGCATTAATATGCCACAAACAAGCACTACTTAGCTACCGCACACTACGCCTTGACACAGTCAACAAACGCAGCATGAATACTAAGCAATACTTGTAACAAATGACAGAGGGCTATGGTTGGTTTTTGGCGAAAAACCTTTAACGTAATGAACTTGATATCGTTGAAGGAACCGCATAGCTTTTTATAAATATATAGTAGCGAAAACCTTTGCTAAAGAGGTCACTCCCGGTGAAGGGATTTCGGCTCTTTCCCCGTAGAATGAGGTGCAGGATATTCCAACTGAATACCGCGATGCAAAGAAAAAAGTAATTGACTATAATGAAGTTATTACCCTGACGCAAACCTCTGTCCAAGGGGTCACTCCCGATGAAGGGATCTCGGCCCTTGCCCCGTCGAATGAGGTGCTGGATATTCATAACTGAATACTACTGTGCAAAACAAAAGAGAACGTCCTTGCAATAACAGCTTTTTGAAAAATTGTTCCAACAACATCAGTACAGGTCTGTTTTTCTTGCATTGATCTGAATCAACGCAGTCCTATCAATTGATCACGCCAGAAAAGAACGAAAATATGATGTACGTATATGCCATCTGCATTCGCCACTGGGTCCCGTCATCACCCGTTAGGTTACTTAACTAACGACAGAGCAGGGACTGGACTAGCTGTCACGCTGCGCTTCCCAAAAGAAGGAGAAGGAAGACGTGGCAAGGTCCGCAACCTAACTGTATTGAAGGTGGTCTATTCAATACAGTTACGTTAAGCGTATAAATATTTAATATGCAGGATGTGTACCAAAACAAAAATAATAAAAGCGAAAGGCATTTTATTTCCATTAACCAAACTTTATTACATCCCAAAAGAAATAGTAAAATAAACTGAGTAGTTTAATTACATCAAAGGAGAAACAAAAGCCCTAAACATGTGAGCAACAACAAAAATTAAAACTATCTAATCTTCCATCGTCCAGTCTGCAAGATCTTCATAAGCTACCTTCACACCTTGATCTTCGCTATAATACTCATTCTTATCTGACGGACATTCCAAAGATAGAGAAGGAAAAGGAAATTCCGTCAGCGAGTTATACTCGGGTAGGATTGCCTCATAAGATAGTAAAGGTATAGAAACGAACAGGCGTATATAAGAGTATGATGTATGCAACGTAAAGTAGGGGTGTAAAGGATTGAAATGCATAAATTTAAGATGTTTTGAGTAGAGGTATATATGAGCATGTGTATGCTGTAAGTTATATGTAGATGAAGGTAATAATATGTATTAGTTTGTTAAATAAGGGTCCGGATACTCGTGATTATTCCGTTGTGGCCACGGAACAACAACTGGAGAAGTGAAATGTGCCGTTTCACTTCTCGGGATCATGATCGAGTAGTAGGGGAATCCGAGTTCCGAATTATCCTTGCCTAATCAAACTACCCATCTCCGTGGTTCAGTATAAAGGTTCGGACGAATTAGAGTTAGTGCGTATACTTCTAGACATGGAATTTCCATATTGTATAGTCGCCCATATATTGGACTGGTCACCCGGAATATCGGGATCTTCATATTTATAGTCGCCCATATATTGGACTGGTTACCCGGAATATCGGGATCTTCATATTTATAGTCGCCCATATATTGGACTGGTCACCCAGAATATCGGGATCTTCATATTTATATAGTCGTCCACACTTTGGACTGTTCACCCTGCCTGCAGGGATCTTCATAAAGTATTCCATACCTAGGTCCGCGCATTCTAACCCTAACCGTATCATGTTTTGTATATGTCATGTTGTCATAAACTGGGAAATTAAAAAGTATTGATCTCATTTAATATGGCCTTCCACAACCACTCGTTTTATTTTCTAGAGTTCGTAAAGTACTTCGTGTCATCTTAGGGAAAACTTAGTTAAAAAGAAATAATACTGTTTAATTATCTTTTATTACTTCTAAGAAAAACCATGATATTTGGGATATTTATTATTTTGGAAAAACATAATATTTTACAGAAAATATCCTTTCGATAAAAGGTTGTGGTGTTTATTTGAAAATATTTTGCAAGAGGATTTTATTTGAAAATCTAGACGGCTCCTAATATTCCAAAGGACAAGTTATGAGGTCCTCAAATCGCCTCTTCACCGCCAATTGCGGCCAGGTAAGTGCCGGGTGAGTGGGAAGCTCTCCACTACAAGTAGTGGCCCTAATTAAGTAACCACTCGCCTTAGACACACTTGCCTAGACACCACAAACTTTGGTTTAGATAAACGATCGATGCCTACAACCTTTCCTTTGTCCTAGATTGGTGTTATTTTAAAATTACCTTTTAATAAGATACTAAAAATTCCTTTTGAAAAGATATCGTTATTTAAATTTTAATATTTTCTTCCTTAAAAAGTTGAGGGTTTTTTAAAAATATTTGTAAGTAAAATATACGTATACTGTATCTAAAATATTTATTTCACATATCTTTATTTCTTATAGATATTTTAAACAAATATAATATTTAAATTAAACGAGGGTATCTTATGGAAGTAACCTATTTCGAGATCATTTTTATAGTATGGGTATGACATAGGGGAAATGACAATTCATGGGTTATGACAAATTCCAGGTATTATGGGTGCGTAATATAATTCTATGTACAGAGGAAATTTAAACACCGTTTTAAAAATATGGGTTAACATTATTATGATTAAGGGTATAAGGAAAAAGGGTATGCACAAATATTATAACACCATTTTAAATGGGGTTGATGGTTATAAGTTGGAACTAGGTTATTGAGATAGAAGAAGGTGACAGGAAAAGGAGAGAGAGGCGGATCCTACCTTTTGTTTGAGTCGGATGCCGAAGGGTTGGAAACGTAGTGTCGTACTAAATCCTTAATAGCTCCGCGTCCTAATTTTTCCTCTGCGATTGGATGGAGCCGTAGCGTCGGCGTCGTCGATACGAAGGAACCGGTATTTTTTTCAGAATTTTTGGAGTTCGGTGGTGTGAGAAATTTATGTTTAAAGGTGTCTATTTATAGGGTTCAAATGGTAACAAAAAAATATCCAAAAACGTTAAAAAAATCCTAAAAATCTACGCCGGCCACGATTGCTGATGATTGCGTCCGCTGCCTCAATTCCTGGCCGTTGGATCTGCATCCAAAGGCGCAGATCACGCCGCCGCCACGCCACGTGTCGTGCGTTGATTCACCCGCAGCTATGTGTGGGGATCACGCGCTTTCGCGTGGTCCCCACCTCGCGGGCGCCGCCAGGGTTTCTAAGCCATTGGATCTTGGATCCAACGGTCCAGGTTAAAAGGTTTTAAAAAATTTAAAATAAAAATAAATAAAACAGCAGATTATTTAAAATATTGATTTGGTTTTGAAAAATTTGTTAAAAATAGTTAAAAATGCAGGAAAATTATGGAAAAATTCCAGAAAATATATTTTATTATTATCTTTAATATAAAAATAGTTTTGGGCTAAAACTAAGTAATATAACCGTTCCTATGATTTTAGCTAGTTACTAAAATTATAGAATATCTAGTTTATCCTTTAAAATATTTTTTATTAAGAATTAACTACTTTTATTGATAATAAAAATATATAGATTATTTTAAGGTATTATAAAATCTTTCTAAAACATTTTAAGCCTATAAAAATAATAAATAGATTTTAGAAATTTCATTTAATCATATTTACTGCTTTGAAAATTATTAACACTACTTTAAAAATTATTATTATATAAAAGAAACACGTAAATAATTATTTGATAGTATAAATAAAATATATTTTATTTGGTATTAGAAAATATGGTCGTTACACTAGCGCGGGTGTAAAACATATACAACATCTACTAGTATATATATCAATCTATAATAATCACTCCAGGCGTGATAAATGCAATATCACAGAAAAGTAATAAGCATTATAGAAAAATACAGATAATCTGGGAGCCCCGGGTTTCTTTTGAGCTACAAGTGAAACCCGACGTTCCCCTGATCGTGTGGATAGCCTGTATAATGAAAATCTAGACCCCTACGAGCACGGCAAGTTACCCGTCAAAACTAGAAGCGAGGCAGCCCCCTTCAGCAAAGTGAATAGACCACCCAGCACTTCCCGGAATCCGGTAACTTGAGCACCCCACCGTGGGTCAACCTGTACCCCCTACGAGTGTGGCGAATAGCTCACCAATTCTAGAGTGAAGCCCTCTCCGTCTCAAAGCCATGAGATGCGGGCCCGTTGCCCTCTAGAACCCGGCTATCCGTGCACTCCACCGCGGGGTAATCCTAGTACAGAAAAGAAAATATGTACAACGGGTACATCGACCTCAACCCGGTCGTGCCCCAAAAGAATAATATACAAACAGGTAGTGACGACAGTCCATATGTCGGACGCTCGCCCCGCGATATTAAATGTACAAATAAATCCAAACCGCACTACCATTGAACGCAACCTATCCACCACGACAAATCCGCAACATCACAGCACAACACAGAACATCAACGTGAATGTCACGTTCGCAAACCCGTCTAAAAGGACTATAGCAATTAGACAAGATTTACCGCTCGAATGACATTCACGGTCGCAGATAGAAATGTGTGTACTGCTAACTTTAAACAATATTAGAAAATATCAACTTCGAAATAACCCCCGAATAGCCCCAAACAACCTGATAAAACCATATCAAAACTGGGCTAAACAAACAATACTGCACCAACATTATAGAGACTAGACTACCATGAAAATTTCAAGTCCAAACACTCTGATGTGGCCAGTTTTGAGCATGCTCTCGCCGGGTGAAATCCGGTAGATGGGGCTCAAATTTTTAAGGTGTTCTAGTGGTCTCTAAAATAGCCTTCTGCAATTGTTTAAAATTTTTTTGAAGACCAAATGAAATTCGACAGAAACTAGAATGCTAAGTGCAGTGAATCGGGTTTGTTTCGATTTCGATAGTTTAACATTGTCTAAACAAGCTAGCTAAGGGTTAATGGGTTGGCTCTGATATCATATTGGACTACGGCAGCGACCCGGCCATCAATCTGAGGCCAAATGCGGAACAAAAACTTTTGAAACTTGGCGCTACCATAACCAGTCACCCGGATCGAACCATTAACCGTTAACTAGCGATCTGAAAAATGAGTTCGGAGATTATACCGATCAATCCGTGTCCTTCGGTCTTCAATCTCTTTCCTAGCTCCTCGCCGCTGTCCCGAACAAGTCCGCTCTCCGGTGTCGTTCGTCAAAGTGGCACCACTTCGAGGATTCTTTATACGGGTTTCCGCTTCAAACCGAAACAACTCGGACATAAAGTTTTCTAGCCGACATGTCCAAGATGAAGTAGAGAAGGTATGTGATTATTTTGTCTCAATCACCCTAAGATTCTCAACACATGAGAGGGATAGGGTGGAGGTGAAGAAGATGCCCATGAATGGTAGCAAGTGTGAGCTCTTAAAACATAGCATGCAAAAGAAAAGGCAACACATGAGAAAATCATGAGATGAAGTGTCTTCCTCCTCTTTTGGGTGTTGTGTTTTATTTGTGATTAGCTTCCAAAAGAAAAATCTAGCCATCACAAATATCTCACAAAAAACTATAAACAATAAAGCATGGTCCATGCTTTATCATTTAATGCATCATGCCAAGCCCATGCTTACACTTTCGACCTCATCATTAATATTAAAAATTTACAAAAACAAAACCCTAAATGTTTAATACTTTAAAAGAAAATGGCATCTTCAAAATAATCTTGTAACGGATTACAAGAATACTCTTCGACTGTATATACATACCTGCATCCGTATTCCGACTGAACACGAATACAACGAGACGAAAGTAATCCAACCGATCTAATACTAGGATTCAGCTTAAACCAAAGCCTACTACTATGATCCGTCCGATCATGATCCGTGCATGAGTGCACGTATATGATCGAACCCTGCCATAAAACTATACGGCCTCTACAACGTTTCTCCCGAACATGGGAAACTTTCTGTGGGGGACTCTAAAGACTCGTCAATACGCTGGCAGTGGGTTTAACCACAAGCATGTCAGCGGTACTAGCTGTCCGTAACGGCTGCCCATGTATTGAGCGAAAGGGAGTCTGACGAGCGAACTTATCCTGGAACCCTACCGAGTCTATCTGTGACAATCTCCATTCAGTCCGGTCTGTTTGTCTATGAGTATCACATATCGGGCCTAGGGGATGGTAAACGCCAGACCTCCAATAGCGGTATAAGTCTTGTCGGAGTGTAGCCTAGAACACCTTGAGAAACTACTTGAATACCTACTAGTAAATCTCACTTTCCTTGGCCAAGGACTTTGTGTAATGGCTCTCCAGACACAGCGCGATATCAACCCCCAATACCGGGAGAGACGAATCCTGTCTAACCGCTACTGCCTCCAAGTGCTTCATGACTGCACCCAACTACAACCTGGTTGCACGACTCCTTTGAGCCGTGGTAGGGTAGCAATCAAAGAACAATGGGAACACACTTGAGGCAATGTAGCAGTGTCAAGTCAACGGACTGGCTGTACTCATGTCACCTGGGAACTGCTCCTGACGATAGGTATAGTACCAATCAACAGTGCCTCAGCGTGTCCGTCCGGTGTACTCATAACCCAATGAGCACCTGTATACTATCTTAAGTGAACCAACTGACACTAATGGCTTGTGAGACCAGCCACCGCCCCTCGTCGGGGTCTCGATCCATATGCACTAGTCTACTATCAGAGTATCGATGCCCAGTCTCGAAACTCCCACGACTAGGGAACTTTAAGGATGTGCTTATAGACTACCCAACTCTCACGTATATGATCGCCATCATACTGCTGGTAGTCAAGCAAGAATTCTAAGGGCTCTATCAACGTGTAATAGTGATCTGTAATGTCACCTAAAGCAAGTACACGATGATAAAGATAAACCAGATAGCATACTATCATCTTGAGTAAGACTGTACTACCGGTATAGGTCCTCCCTCAATCATTGCAATCACGTGCCTGTGATCCAATAATTGACTTGAGGGCATTATGGCTAACAGAATCCTAACTAGCATATTGCACAGTTTAAATAAATGTGCGGTAATGCCGGAGGCGATGATAAGCTACTTCTCTGGCAGTTTGTCAGCAACTTGGCGGATATCTCCTTCGAATGGTACTCGGAGCTCCCAAATGACTCCGTAGAGACCTTTGATGATATAGAGCTGCTCTTCACGCAGAGGTTTGTTAGTGCGAGCAAGCGCACCACCATCTCTGCTTTGATCAATGAAGAGAGGATATCAAACGAAACACTGGTGCAGTATACCATTCGGTGGAGAAATCTCGTCTTAAAATGCGAGCAGCCGATTGCTGAAGCTCCAACTATTGGGATGTGTTTACCACTGAAAATAGGGAAGAACTGGGATTGAACGTTTTGCCTGAATTTAGGGACATATGCTATTTAAACATATCCATCCACCTCTCCAAAGAAACCAAGTTGATTTATGACACCGTATATCGGAAGTTTGGATAGATGTGACCGTTGTAGCAGACTTTATCAGATTCCCCCTCATTTGTGAGGTTTTTTTTATTGCGGTGACGCTTTTCCCTGCAGGCGCTAGCCCCTACAGTTAATTACGTTATCACGTTGCGATAACCACTTTCTCCTTCTCTAGTAGTTCACTTCGTGCCGTGTGTTATTTTGTTTGTTTTGATTGCCCGTGGATTGTATACAGTGACTAGTTTATGTCGTCATCCGTAGGGCGCGGATTAGTCCAAATCCGTATATTTTAGATTTAGGTTTGAACTTAAGTTGTATGTTCATTTAGTTCAAAGAATATCTTATTTTATTTAAGGACCGTTAATCTAGTTTGAGATTAAGATCATTTTAAATATATGAGCATTTGGGCTCAATTTATTTTTACTAAGAATACATTAGTCTTATTTGAGACTAAGATCAACCTAGCAATATTTTAGGAATCATCAAATTTTTGTTGAGATCTAACAACAGAGCGTTTGGCCTCAACTGCAAGAAATTTCAAAGACTTAGCCAATTTGGGCTTGGTCTACTCAATCTTGGGCTTTCCCCCTTTATTCAAAAGTGCTAAGCACTTATTTTTTGCTCTGGCGCTCACTTGTGTACCACGTGAGAAGCTCATACATGGGCGCTACCTATCAGTGCTAAACACTTAGTCATTTTGACTAAATTTTTAGTGCTCAGCACTTTTATACGGCGCTCACGTATGTTTCGCGTAGGGCGCTGAGCGTTCTGTTTTGTTGGGCGCTCACGTGGGAAGCATATGAGACGCTGAGTTGTATTTTTGGACGCTCACATGGGAAGCATGTGAGGCACCGAGTTTATATTTTTGGCACTCACATGTATTTCATGTGAGACGTTGAGTTTATATTTTGGGCGCTTCACGTAAGAAGCACGTGAGGCGCTGAGCCTTTTGTTTTGGGTGCTTCACGTGGGAAGCACGTGAGGCGCTGAGCCTTTTGTTTTCAGAGATTGAATTTCTATTAATAGCATTTTGGCCATTAATGATCACCAAGATCTCTGTTTTGAGGATCTGAGATCGGTTTTATTAGATAACTAAGTTCTTCTGTTCTTTTTGTAAGAACTAAGTTCTTTATGTAAGATTAAACCCTGTTTGCAAAGGAATTAAATTCCTAGAACATACGTTCTCTTCTCTCCTTTTCTTTTAATCTAGTTCTTTCTCCTAGATTTTGAGTTTGAAGAACAGAATCTCCCCGATGAGAATTAAATTCTCAACTTGTGTGGAGATTTGCTTTGCAAATCTCAGATCAGAAGAAAAACTAAGTTCTTTTTATGAAGGGTCAAACCCTTATTTTCTTTATACTAGGCAGAACATATACATTTTATTTCTGATTTTTTCTTTACCTAGGGCTTGGAAGAACGAGGATCTTCTTCTTTGATAAGAGAATTAAATTTTCAGTTTTGTGGGAAACTTATAGGGTTCTTCCCTCTGTGAGACTTGAAGTCTCAGATCTTTTATATATGAGAGGCAAATTGTTAGTTATTTTGAGAAAAACTCTCATTTGAGAGATGCCAATTGATTTAATTGGCCTCAAAGATTATTTGGAGGATTTGATCCACTGTTGGATTTTTTATCCAGTAATTTTTGTTTCATAGAATATATATATATATATATATATATATATATATATATTCTTGTTTTTAACAAAATTAGGGAAATATTTTCCCATAAATAGAATTTAATTCTATCAAATGGTGATTTTTAATCATTATTGGATTTTTTTTAATCCAAGGGTTCAGAATTTATCTTTCTCATTTAGAAAGATTAGGGAAATATTTTCCCATATTAGAATTTGATTCTATTATTGGATTTTTGATCCAACCGAGAATATCTTTCTTATTTAGAAAGATTGGGAAGATATTTTCCTCTAATAGAATTTAATTCTATCTTTTGATAATTTTTTACTCACCACTAGATCCAATGGCTCTGTTTAACAGAGAATATTCCTAAATTTTAGGGAAATAATTTCCATGTAGAATTTAATTGCTCTTAATTTGGACATTGGTGCTCACGTGGTATGCACGTGGGCACTGCTCCAGAATTTAATTCTTTTATAAATAGTCATTCTCGTGCTTTGCACGCTGGCGCTCATGTGTGTTCCACGTGAGATGCCACTGTAGGGTTTAATTCTATAAGAGGCCTGCGTTGGCGTCCACGTGGGGAGCACGTGAGGCGCTGCCTTATTGTGTTTAAACAGAGCTTAGCTCTTATTATTGTGTTTAATTAATAACGAAACAAATGCCCCCCCACCGTTGGATCACTTAGGGGAGTTGAACCTATCTCCCCCATGTCTTATAAATGAGGCCTTTGACCCTTAAGATGATTGCTGTCTTTTCATCTTCTTCCCTAAGCATTCCTTTTCTTTTGAGAATTTAATTCTCATTTCCAGAGTTTAGATCTCTGTCCTCAAGAACTCATTTGAACAGAGTAGTCTCTGCCAAATTTAACGGTGATGACTATAAACAGAGCATAGCTATTAACCCTGGACATATATCTATCTATCTATCTATCTATCTATATATATATATATATATATATAATTGGATTTTAAATCCATTATCATATTTGACAGAGCTTAGCTCTTTTCCTGAATCGATCTCTTGGAGATCTTTAAAATAACCTTTTTTATGTAGATCGTGGAACTTGATGTCCATATCCGAGATTTGAGTCAATGGACATTCTTAAGGATCTTTGATTCTCCTCTTAGGGTTTTACCCTATTGTTAATCTTGACGTTAGAGATTTCCTGGAATTTGATTCCATCAATCATCCCATGGGTTTTCTAACATGGGGATTTTTGGGATTTAATCCCATCATTGTTGTGTGTGTTTTTTTTGTAGAGCTTAACTCTGGTTTGATTCTTTTGCAACTTTGGGAATTTTATACCCTTTACTGTTCTTGGATATTTTCCTTTTCTAGGATTTTTAGGGTTTTAATACCCTTTTCATAGATTTGAATCTATTGTTGTTTAAAAGAACCCGCTTTTCAGGAAATATTGGGAGTTTTAACTCCACTGTTCATTTAATGAGAATTCTTTTTGATTCCCATAGTGGGCACATGTCTCATCATTGATAAGCTGCCACTTTGATTTTGTGGAGTCTACTAGCTTTGCAGTTAGTAATTCTAGCAAATGAACTTACATCCTTTTGCTGATGGTTCTTTTGTCCTTTTTCAGATACAATGGCTGGTCATTTATACGATATCGAGGAAATTGTTTCCTACGAAGAAATTCGCATACATGGTCGCTTTCAAGGCCAGGAGTACACTGATACCCAATGTGATGAGGTGATGCGTCGCTTTAATGATCACAACGGTCGATTGCTTTCCCGCCGTTCTGCCATTTTGAAGATTAACGTTGGATTGATCTAGGAAGCGCTTCCTGAGCTTGATGAGGCTATGCCGCTCGAGGCACTTGATGATGCTGAAGACAAGATGCATTCAGTATATCTGATAGGCCTGATCTCGAAGAAGTGGAGAGATGATCTCGTCGTTGTTTTGCATCGCATCTTCCAACAGAAAGCGATAATATCCGCGTACCAGAGGATGGAAGACATCAGCGGGGATCCCGAAGCTTGTATTCGGGAGAGGACGCATAAGAAGATGATCAATGAAGTTAGGAATGCTTTACTCAAACTTGCCTTTAAGTTTGAGAATCCATGTCCGGAATTTAGCATCTTGCCGTTGTAGACCTTTGATGATGTTTGTTTCCCTTTTTTGATCTTCTTCACTACCGATGTATAATTTTCTTTGAAGCATGAATGGCAAGACTTTTTTACGCCAACGCTCACGTGCGCTTTACGTGAGGCGCTTCTAAATAAAAAAACTAGCGCCAACGCTCACGTGTGCTTCACTTGAGGCGCTTAAGATTTAATCCTATAAAAAAAATAGCGCCGGCGCTCACATGTGCTACACGTGAGGTGCTGCTATAGAATTTAATCCTATAAAAAACTAGCGCCGGTGCTCACGTGTGCTTCATGTGAGGCACTGCTATAGGATTTAATCCTATAAAAAAACTAGCGCCATGTCTCACGTGTGCTTCACATGAGGCACTGCCTTATTATACACGGGAATCGTTTCACCTTCTTGCTCTGCTTTTCCTGAGTCAACCCTTTCTTTTTGTCAGAGCTTGGAAATAGTTCCACCATACACAACATTTTCGGCGCCTAGACTTAAATGCTTATCTTTATAATCTAAAAACATGTTCATCTTCTTTCTTGCTTTCTTAGAGAACCATTTTAACAGAGAAGAGTCATGGCTTGCAAACGTCCACATATTCATCGGTAACCATGAGAGGTGCCTATCAAGGAAATTGTTTCTTGTTTTGCTGCACGCTTGGTGAATCCCGCTCTTACAGATTACCAATGCGACACGGTGATGCACGAGCTCCTGACTAGTAGAGGATCTTCTCTCCCCATCGGCTCTATTTGGCTCCGGATGATCTTCCTATCCGTGCTTGATGACATTTCCCCTCATCCAGCGGAGATGACTCCGACGATGCTCGACGCAGCGGAGGACAAGATCGAGTGCTTTCATGAGGCACGTTTGATTATCAAGCCTCTAAGAGATCACTCCGTTCAGTTGCTAAGCCTGATACGGGCTCAACGGGCTATCAGGGCTGCTTTCGCCGATAAACACGTCACTGATCGATGGGGAGCGACTCCTCACGAAGACCGTCGTTTCGATATGGTGGAGCAAGCAGAGAGGGAGTTAGAGAACTTTGTTTATTGTTTTGTTAACCCCTGTATCTCTGATCCCATATTTGGTGATCTCTTCCTTATTAAATAAGATGTTTATTTAAATGCATTTAACTTTTTATTTGTTGACCGCTGAATGTTTCATCCCCAACATATGTTCTTCCTCTGATTGTATCCTTTAAACATATATGCATCTTGCATGTGTGCACGTGCACTTCACCCTTAGAAATTTTTGCTAAGTGCAATCACCACTGATATGTGTTGGTTATAGTGCCCTCAAATTCAATTATTGGATCACAGGTACGTGATTGCAATGATTGAGGAGGACCTATACCGGTAGCACAATCTTACTCAAGATGATAGTATGCTATCTGGTGTGCCTTTATCAGTCTTGTACAGGTTCAGGTGACTGATCACTATTACACATTGATAGAGCCCTTAGGATCTTGCTTGACTACCAACAGTATGATGGCGATCATATACGTGAGAGTTGGGTAGTCTTTAAGCACATCATTAAAAGTGGTCCTTAGTCGTGGGAGTTTCGAGATAGGGCATCGATATCCGGAGTAGACTAGTGTATACAGTCGAGATCCCGATGAGGGGCGGTGGCCGGTCTCACAAGCCACTGGTGTCAGTTGGATCACCTAAGATGTATACATATGCTCATTGGGTTATGAGTACACTGGACAGGACTCGCTGGGAACCTGCTAGTTGGTATTATACCTAGCATCAGATAGCAGTTCCCTGGTGACATGTGTACAGATTAGTTCATCGACCTGAGGTCGTCATTTGTCTCGTGTGAATTCCCACTGTGCTTTGATTTCTACCCTACCACGGCTCAAAGGAGTCGTGCAAACAGGTATTTTTTGGATACAGTCCCGAGCCACATGGAGGCAAGTGAGCGGGTCGGCAGGGGATTCGTCTCTCCCGGTATTGGGGGTGAGATCGCGCTGTGTCTAGGAAAGCCATTACACCAAGTCCTTGGCCAAGGCAGGTGAGAATTACTGGTAAGTATTCCAGTAGTTTCTCAGGGTGTTCAGGGCTTGTCTCCGACACGATTTATACCGCTATTGAGGGTCTGACGTTACCAGCCCCCTAGGCCCGATATGCGATACTCATAGACGAACGGACCGGACTGTATGTATATTGTCACTGTTAGGCTCAGTAGGGTTCCAGGATGAGTTCGCTCATCGGCTTCCCTTGAGGTCGGTACATGGGCAGCCGTTACGCACTGCTAGTGCCGCCGACGTGCTTGTGGTTAAACCCACTGTCAGGGTACCGATGAGTCATTTGAGTCCCCCACAGATAGTTTCCCAAGTTCGGGCGAAACGTTATAGAGGCCGTATGGTTTTATGGCAGGGTTCGGAAAATGCACGTGAATTTATGCACGTGTCATATTTCGGACAGATAATACTGGTGGGCTTTGGTTTAAGCCGGATCCATGTATTATATTGTGTAGATATAATATCTTTGTCTCAGTTGCATTTGTATTCGATCGTAATACAAATGCGGGTATGTTTATACTGTTACGGGGTTATCCTGAAATTCGTTTCGGGATCGCTTTTCGAAGTTGCCAGTTTTCTATCACCCGTCTTAAACATTCGGTTTAATGCGGAATTATCTTTTCTTCACTTGGGTGAGTCATGAGGGTGAGTCATGAGGAAGCTTCTTGATTTGGTGACTAGGTTGATGAGGTGTTTAGTGACTCACTGTTTGCATTAAATGGTTAGTGAGGTGTTATATAACTCATTCTTTCCTTTAATGTTGTGATAAGTTATGATAAGCTATGATAAGCTTCACTTATGGTCACCCTTCCTCCTACACTCACCACCCCACTCTATTTCAACCCTATTTGTGGCCGAGCCCCATTGTAGAAATGAGATGATTCATTTGCTAAATTTCCAAGCTCATTTCTCATCACTTGATTAATGGCAACTGTTCATCCATGGTTTTGGATGAAACGAGACACAGTATTCTATTCATTCTCTCCATCAATCTTGGACATGTCAGCTAGCAAACTTCATGTCCGAGTTGCCTCGGTTCAGAGGCGGGAGCCCGTATAAAGATCCGTTGAAGTGGTGCCACCTGGACGAGGAGACCGGAAATCGAGCGAGATCGCAGATGCTGCAAAGGAGCGTAGGATGATGGCTAAAGAACGAAGGACTCGGATCGTTCGGTATAGCCTTTCTACCCACTTTGTAGTTTGTTAGTTTAGCGTTAATGGCAAGATCCGGGTTATAGTATGCGATAGCGCCAGTTATAAAAGTTTTTGTTCCGCGTTTGGTGTCAGATTGACTGCTGGGGCGCTACCGTAGACTTACAATATGCACGTGTCATGCACCAACCTTCCATACGTGTATATAAATCGGCATGCTTTCAATGCTATTTCCCATCCAAGTACGCATATATTTGTAAGTGAGCACTCAAACAGGTGTGAACAAATGCTCCCCCACTATCTTACTCATGGAGGTATATACGTGAGTGAAGTATTGTAGAGTAATGCATAGCATATAGCTGGTTTCGGGATGGCGTACCGTACCCAACTTTTAGAATTTCGATCTGAGAAGATAGCGAGTGGACACAAGCGTCGTCATTTATCATTGACTCAAATCTTAATTCTTAAGAAATGTAGTTCTAAGCCCTGAGACCCATGAGTTGCACATTTTTGTTTCTTGATATCTTGATCTAGCGCGAAGTAGTTTATGCACTCATTTCGGAGTCTCTAGTTTATTCACTCATTTCGGAGTTTCTAGTTTATTCACTCATTTCGGAGTGTTTTTAGTTTACATCCTTTAGATTTACAGGCAAACATGCCCTAACGTTGGATGTAGATAACTCCCATTCTTTTATGACAGGGGTCCGTTAGTTTGTGGTACTAGGTTTAAGTCCATCATACCATCGCGTTGCCTGATATATTCTTCGATATGCAGTTCCTTAGGCTGCTGTTCAAGTAGCCCTACGACTGTCGTGTCTCTGATTCCTTCTGAGGCTGGACAACATGTCTTCAAATAATCTTCTCACGTTGGAGTATTTATATTACTGTCAGAAGAACAAGCGTTAGGTATTTGCCGTGGCGCTTTTTACTTGAGGTTAGGCTTAATTTGAAGCCCCGATGAGTCATAACCGCACCCTTCTGGGGTGGGATGATCTCCAACGGTCTTTAGGCTTTGTATGTATTGCCGTCAAGACCCGAAATTAGGAATATGCCGTCACTTCATTTTTGCTTTGATGATGTCGCTCCCATTCTTTGCTGAAGTAGGGTAGACATCCGTATGACCTCTATGCTATATGTATTGCCATCGAGGTCTGGAGTTAAGGATATGCCATCACTCTTGTTTTATTTGACCCTTGGGTCTTGGTTAACGCGTCTGCATCCTGCTGGCATGAGAAGCACGTCGATATGATCTCTAGGCTGTAGATGTTGCCATCAAGATCTAGAGATAGGATTTTTCCATTGCTCCACTTTTATTTTGGCTCTTTGGAGCTTTGTTGATGTCGCATCTGCACCCTGCTGGAATGAGAAGGAACATGAATATGATCTCTAGGTTGTAGATGTTGCCATTAAAATCTAGAGCTAGGATTTTGCCATTTCTCCATTTTTATTTTGACCATTGGGTCGTTTGTTGATGCCGCGTCTGCACCTAGAAGGAATATCGAGCTGGAGCTGGGATTTTGCCATTCCTCCTTTTTGATTTGGCTCTATTCCCGCCAAAAAAATTCTGCGCAAAAGAGCCCAAGATATCAAACAGCAACAATACACTTAAGAAAATGCAAACTAGTATTTTCCGAGCTATATTTTGCCAAACTCCTGAATGAGAATCAATTAAATTATGATGGCATCAAAAGTGTCTCGAAAAATCCTTCGATTTGATATATTACGGGCCTCATAACTCTTCCGGAATCAAAAGTTATGAGCAAATGTGCTATGCACGTATAGTCTAAGTAATGCTCTACCACATGGGGGATACTTTTTTAGTCCCACATCGAGAAAATAGAAATCCCTTCTCTACCACTCCCATATAAATAAGAGGAGATACTTCTTAGAAAAAAACAGGATTCAATCCTCAAAGCAGCTTAGTTCTCTATAGGAGCTTAGTTCTCCAAGTTAGGGCCTTAGCTGCCTCCTATAACGCGCAAGCGCCATGTGCGCCACGTGCAACGCATGTGCGCCCGCCACATGCATACCATGTGCAACGCACGTGCGTCCGCCGTACGAGAATTCAATTCTCAAAGAAGCTTAGTTCTCCAAGTTAGGGCTCTAGCTGTCCCTCATAATGCGTATATGTGCAAGCGCCACATGTGCTACATGCAACGCACGTATGCCCGCCACGTGCGCACCACATGCAATGAATGTGCGTCCGTCACATGCGCACCACGTGCGAGGATTCAATCATCAAAGGAGCTTAGTTCTCTATAGGAGCTTAGTTCTCCAAATTAGGGCCTTAGCTGCCCCCATAATGCACATATGCGTAAGCGCCACGTGCGCTACGTGCAACGCACGTGCGCCCGCCGTGCGAGAATTCAATCCTCAAAGGAGCTTAGTTCTCCAAGTTAGGGCCTTAGCTGCTCCCCCATAATGCGCATATGCGCCACGTGCAACGTATGTGCGTCTGCCACATGCGCACTATGTGCAATGCATGCGCGCCCGCCGTGCGAGGATTCAATCCTCAAAGGAGCTTAGTTCTCCAAGTTAGGGCCTTAACCGCCCTCCATAATTCGCATATGCGCAAGCGCCATGTGCGCTACGTGCAACGCACGTGCGTCCGCCACGTGCGCACCACGTGCGAGGATTCAATTCTCAAAGGAGCTTAGTTCTCCATAAGAGTTTAGTTGTCCAAGTTAGGGCCTTAGATGCCTTCCATGATGCATATATGCGCAAGTGCAACATGTGTGATGCACGTGTGCCCGCCAAGTACGCAACACGTCGACACACGTGTGCCTGCCAAGTTCCCAACACGTGGGATGCACATGCGTCCAACACGTGCGACGCACGTGCGTCCAACACGTGCGAAGCACGTGCGTCGAACGCAAAGAAGCCTTTTTCAGCAGCTAGGAGTTTAAGCTCTAATCTGTTCTTCCCCCTAATGAGTGAGACATGGTTCAAAGGGTATTTCCTTCCACATCTTCGGTACATGGCGCTGTAATCTCTTAGCGCCGTCGGAAAGGTGGTGGGTCCCAACGACCAATGATCTCTCTTTCCAAATATAGAGTAGGAGACCACCCCATAAGCTTCTGTAAAAATAAATATACAGAAGGCTCCCAAAAGCTCCTACAAAACAAAAGAGAATTTAATTCTCAAACAGATCTTCTTTCCCAAAACCCTAGGTAAAAAAAACATCGAGATCAAAACATCTCCTTTACCTATCCTATATAAGGGTTTAACCCTTCTCAAAGAACTTAGTTCTTTATATGGATCTGAGATCCGCAAGACAAATCTCTCACTAGTTGAGAATTTAATTCTCATCGGGAAGATCTTGTTCTTGAGAATCAAAGATTCAGGAAAGAACAAATTTGAAAAGAAAGAAGATGGAGTTTCTTCAAATCAAGAACTTAGTTCTTTAACGAACCCGATCCCAGATCTTCAAAAATAGTGATCATGGCGATCTTTAATGGTCAAAACACCATTAAAAAAGGTTTAACCTTTCGGAGAAGATGGAGTTCATAATACTTCAAGAACTTAGTTCTTTCAAATCAAGAACTTAGTTCTTTAAAGAATTCAATCCAAGATCTTCATTTTTAATGGTCAAAATACCATTAAAAGAGGTTTAACCCCTCGGAGAAGATGGAGTTCATAATACTCCAGGAACGTAGTTCCTTCAAATCAAGAACTTAGTTCTTTAAAGAACCCGATTCAATATTCTCAAAATAATGATCTTGGTGATCGTTAATAGTTAAAATACCATTAACAAAGATTAAAGTTCTCTAGAAACATCAGCAGAGATTAAATCTCTAAAAGAACTAAGCACCTCACGTAAAAAGCACGTGAGCGCTCAAGGCCAAGTTGTATAGCGCCTCACATGAAACACACGTGAGCGCCGGGAAAAGTTAGTGCTTAGTACTATTGGAGCGCCTCACACAAAATACACATGAGTGCCATAAAAGTTAGAGCTTAGCACTATTATAGTGCCTCACGTGATATACACGTGAGAGGCATAGACAACTGAGTGCTTAGCACAGCTGGGTGTTACAGAAACCTAATCTTAGCCCAAATTGGCTAAGTATATATTTATGATATCCAAATTGATAACCAAACTGATCTCAGTCTCAAATATGACTAATGAACTCTCATCGATGAAATCCAAAATGATATTCATCCCATATCTCCTAAGCTAATCTTAGTCTCAAATATGACTAATGATTCTTCGATGATCCACCATGACTATTTTCCTCAAATACGGGATTCGGTTTAAGGGTACATCTCTTCATATCTCTGATATATGTCGTTGTAATTCCTCAACGTCTCAGAGAGGTGGCGTGTCCCGACGACTAACAACTTCTCTTAATGAACATCTAAATTGACATGCATGCTGTTTACCGCCGAAAACGGGGACGAACTGCGTAGGTCATCTTGCCTGAATTTGGGGGTAGATGCTATTTGGATTTATCCGTCCACCTCTTCGAAGATACCAAGTTGATTTATGGAACCATATATCGGAGGATTGGACAGATGCGGCCATTGTAGTAGACTTTGTCAGATTCCCCCTCGTTTGCAAGGGGTTTTTGATTGTGGGGACGATCTTCCCTGCAAGCGCAAGATCCTGCAGTTAATTACGTTACCGCATCACGGTAACCACTTTCTCCTGCTCTAGAAGTTCACTTCATGTCGTGTGCGTTTGTTTTATTTTTTTTGGTTGCCCATGGATTGGATACGAAGACTAATTTATGTAGTCGCCCGTAGGGCGTGGATTAGTCCAAATCCGTATATCTTTAGATTTGAGTTTGGTTTGATTGAAGGATCGTTGATCTGTTTTGAGATCAAGACCGACTTAATGTATACGAGCAGTTGGGGGGCTCGGTTGGTTTTTTGGATGTCATGAGTCATGTTTGGGAAACGGTGACTCCATGGGCTCAGTTGATCTGAATTAGGGACCTAACCAACTTAGGCTTGGCCCATTGAATTTTCCTTTTATTTAAAAGAAGTGCTAAGCACTGGTGTGGGCTCAGTCCCCTTTTCTTAAAAAAAGTGTTGAGCACTTATGTTAGTTTTAACGCTCACACTTTACTCTTTCTTTTCTTTTGTCTCTACATGTGGAGTGCTGAGCACTCTTTATAGCGCCCACGTGCAAAGCACACGAGGCACTAGGCACCAGGTGCTGAATGATAAGTGTCAAGCACTCTTATGTTCTGTGGCGCCCACGCGAGGGTCACGTGGGAAGCTGGGCGCTGAGCGCCAGCCACTGAGTACTAAGCACTTTTTATTTTATGGTGCCTATATGAGGGGCACGTGGGGCGCTGAGCGCCAGCCACAAAGTGCTAAGCACTCTTTATTTTATAGCGCCTACGTGAGGGGCACGTAGGATGCTGGGCGCTGAGCGCCGCCCACTGAGTGCTAAGCACTCTTGAGTTCTCTCTCTCTTTTTTTTTTTGAATGATCCACAGGATCTTTATTTTCTTTTATTTACTTAAAATTTCCAAGAAGAGAGTTCTTCTTTCTCGAGAATTTAATTCTCTGTTCTTTCGAAGCTTTCTCGTCTTTTTTTTAAAGCTTATGGGGGGGGGGGTTCCTCTTCTTTAGACTTGAAGTCTTGGGTCCCTTTATCTAGTAGAGGAAGGCTTGTTGATTAATTGAAGAAATCTCTCATTAAGAGATCCTAATTGATTTGGGGATTTTACCCACCGTTGGATCAAACGATCCACGGACTTCTGTTTTATAGAAAATATTTTTCTTATTTTTAACAAGATCATTGGATTTTTAATCCAACAATACTCTGTTTTACAGAGAGTAATTTTTCTTGTTTAGAAAGATTTGAGGAATATTTCCTCAACAGAATTTAATTCTGCATTCTGATGATTTATTATCTCCGTTGGATCTTTGATCCAACGGCTCTGTTTAACAGAGAGTAGAATTTAATTCTACCATGCGCCGGCGCACACGTGCTATGCACGTACGGCGCCAATAAGAGTTTTTAACTCTGGCGCTGGCACCCTCGTGGCAAACACGTGAGGTGCTGCCTCCTGAGTTTTGAACAGAGCTTTGCTCTTTTAAGAGTTTTTAAATCAGGCGCTGGCGCCCTCGTGGCGAACACGTGAGGCGCTTCCTCCTGAGTTTTGAACAGAGCTTTGCTCTTTTAAGAGTTTTTAAATCTGGCGCTGGCGCCTTCATGGCGAACACGTGAGGCGCTACCTCCTGAGTTTTGAACAGAGCTTTGCTCTTTTAAGAGTTTGTAACTCTGGTGCTGGCGCCCTCGTGGCGAACACGTGAGGCGCTGCCTCCTGAGTTTTGAACAGAGGTTTGCTCTTTTAAGAATTTTTTACTGTGGCGCTGGTGCCCTCGTGGAAAACACGTAAGGCGCTGCCTCCTTAGTTTTGAACAGAGCTTTGCTCTTTTAAAAGTTTTTTTTAACTCTGGCGCTAGCACCCTCGTGGGAAATACGTGAGGCGCTGCCTCCTAAGTTTTGAACAGAGCTTTGCTCTTTTAAGAGTTTTTAACTCTGGCGCTAGCGCCCTCGTGGCAACTACGTAAGGTCCTGCTTCTTGAGTTTTTAATAGAGCCTTGCTCTTTTATTGGGGAAACAAATGCCCCTCCACTGCTGCCCTAAGTGCAGCGGTGGCATCTTTTCCACCGCTGGATCTTCTCGGAAGTTAAACCTCTTCGTGTGCCTATAAGTAGGGCTTTTGGCCCTTGAGATGACTGCTGTTCATTTTCCCTTCTTCTTCTTTCTGAGAATTCAATTCTCTTTCCAGAGCTTAGATCTCTGCCTAAGGAAACTCTTTTAGAGTCAGAATTTTGTCCAAAAATTTGGTAAGGATTATGATCGAACCCATTAACAGAGCTTTGCTCTTCTTAGATCGTAGATCCTAAAAATGTATTTTAGGGTTTCTTAACCCGTTAATTAGAGCTTTGCTCATCTTTCATGAAGAACTCTTAGAGCTTCTAGGATTTTTCTTTCAGATCTTAGAAATCTTGGGGTTTTACCCTGTTAAAAATCTTTGCTTTTGAGGGATCTGGTAGATTACCCCATTGTTTTTTAGAGCACGGCTCTAAGATATTCTTGGTGAATTTTATTCCCTTCTTAATTTTCTTACAGATATGAAATCTGTTTGCAGAGCACAGCTCTCGAGGGAGTTTAACTCCTTAGTCCAATGATATTTCTCATTTAGGATTCTATTCTTAATGAGTGACTGCCCTATCAATGATGGGGTGTCACCTTAAATTTATAGGCCCCTCTTTGTCCCACTGCAACGCAGTACAAAAAATTTTAAGTCTCAAAGAACGTTAAAGTTCCGATTCCTGAATCATAACGCCGATAACTGAACCTTCTCCTTTTGTGCAGGTGCAATGGCCTTCTACTCTTCCTTCCTTTTCATACGTTCAGAGAGCGCCTTTGCCGACGTGCCCGTGGGTTGAGAAGTCTTCACACTTATTAAAGATCATGACCTGGAGCAGAAGTCTCTTCACTTTGGGGGTTGTGATATAATCAGATCATTCGGGGTCGGCGCAGTTTTTCTTGTGTAGCGCCCTCAGAGCCAATTTCAGCGATTCATTACGCCGATTCGCCTCAAGTGAATTATGTCGTAGAAGAGGTCAACTGGACTTCGGAGGGCCGCCTTCAGCCCTCTATGGTATCAAAACCCGTACAGCCACCGATGGCTTTGGATATTTTGGGGCGGCGCATATGCCAAGGCGAGTCGCACCCTTGGAGGCAAGTCTATATGATAGGGTTGACTCCTCGCCAATCAGCCGACTATTTGCAGTGGGCCCAGTATATTTTGTCGGCCAAGAAGTCGCTACTGCTGAAGCTTGGGTTATATCCTGCCATATATGCATCTCTTTTCCAATATCCTGCGCCTCATGTATGGTGGGTTAAGGCTTTTCTGGAATAGTGGAACATCCCACACATTTCTTCTATCGGACCAAGAGGTCTCAATTTCCTTGAAGGAGTTTGCGGAAATCTCCGGCTTACCCATCAGAGGAGAACATTACGAGGAAATACTTCCCCCTGACGGGTACATCTTTACTACCAAATTAGTTATGATAGGCCTTACTCCGGAAAATGCTGTTCAACACCGGTTCCCAAGCCTAATTAAGGTGTTGAACATTTATGAGAGTTTGTTCTTAGAGTCTGGAGGGCACGGAGTTGGCTTTGTAGATTTCATCGTCTGATTTCTTCACCCAAACGTCTTGTCAAAATAAGCCGCGAAGTTCGCTAAGCTTGATGAACCGTTCGGTTTCGGTTTGGATAACTTGCCGACGACAGAGGCGAATTTGAATAATTTCTTTATTCCGGACGTTCTGGTCATCCCTTTCGTAGAGCTCGCTGCTCCAGATGTCGACGAAGAGACGTTCTTTCTGGGGTTCATCGGCTTATGGTTGAATTGGTTTGTGCTTCTGACGCATCCTCGCTATATGAGGCCGTCTGTCTTTTATCCAGCCCACCGCATGATTGCAGGGACGCGTGTGGCCATTGGGATCACAGGGCTGGCTCTTCTATATCATGGCCTGAGCTTAGCGGCAGACACTACTCAGCCGAGGGTAAATCCCGTACATCTTCCATTACTACTTCACCGTTGGAGATAGTGCCCTCAGAGTCAATTATTGGATCACAGGCACGTGATTGCAATGATTGAGGGAGGACCTATCCCGGATCGGACAGTCTTACTCGAGATGATAGTATGCTATCTGGTTTATCTTTATCATCGTGTACTGCTTTAGGTGACCTGACATGTCGCTATTACACGTTGATAGAGCCCCTAGGATTCTTGCTTGACGACCAGCAGTATGATGGCGATCATATACGTGGGAGCTGGGGTCTATAAGCACATCCTTAAAAGGTCCCTAGTCGTGGGAGTTTCGAGACTGGGTATCGATACTCCATTAGTAGACTAGTGTATACAGTCGAGACCCCGACGAGGGGCGGTGGCCGGTCTCACAAGCCACTGGTGTCAGTTGGTTCACCTAAGATGTATACAGGTGCTCATTGGGTTATGAGTACACCGGACAGGACTCGCCGGGAACCTGCTAGTTGGTCTTATACCAGATGTCAGATAGCAGTTCCCTGGTGACATGTGTACAGGTTAGTTCATCGACCTGAGATCGTCATTTGTCTCGTGTGAGTTCCCACTGTACTTTGATTACTACCCTACCACGGCTCAAAGGAGTCGTGCAAACAGGTTTTAGTTGGGTACAGTCCCGAGTCACATGGAGGCAGTGAGCGGATCTGCAGGGGTTCGTCTCTCCCGGTATTGGGGGTGAGGTCGCGCTGTGTCTAGGAGAGCCATTACGCAAAGCCCTCGGCCGAGGCAGGAGATTTACTGGTAGGTATTCCAGTAGTATCTCAGGGCGTTCTGGGCTACGCTCCGACACGACTTGTACCGCTTTTGGGGGTCTGACTTTCACCAACCCCCTAGGCCCGCCATGCGATACTCATAGACGAACGGACCAGACTGTACGGATATTGTCACTGACAGGCTCAGTAGGGTGTCAGGATGAGTTCGCTCATCGACGTCCCTTTTGGTCAATAGCTGGTGGCCCGTCACGTATTGGCTAATACCTCTGACGTGCTAGTGGTTAAATCCACAGCCATAATATTGACGAGTCTTTAGAGTCCACCACACTTACAGTTACTCAAGCTTTCGGGCGAAACGCTGTAGAGGCCGTATGGAGATATGGCAGGGTCCGATCAGATACGTGCGGTATTGCACGGATCAGGATCGGACAGTCTTGTACTAGTGGCCGTATAGTTATATGGCAGGGTTCGATCAGATACGTGCAGTATTGCACGCATCAGGATCGAACGGATTTTACTAGCCGGCTTTGGCTTAAGCCGGTCCTAGTCTAGTACAGTGTAGATATTGTCTCATTGCATTTGTATCCGGTCGGAATACAGATGCGGGTGTGTATGCACAGTATCGGGGTTTTCCTGTAATTTATTACGGGACCAGTTTTCTGGAGTTGCCAGTTTGCATTCCGTTCCGGCCGGTTTTCCTTTGTTCTTTCCCGGCCGGACTTTTCCGATGGAGGGGGTAATTTGCAGTTTTGCAAATTACATTTGGTGGAGGTTTTATTTGTAAGATGTTTTATTATGAAAGCATATTTTGATACTTTTCTTATCACTTGCTTTTTGGTGATTTGAGGTGATTAGAGTTGATTTGGTGTTGATGTGAGATTGTTATGATGATGTTTAGGATATAGTCACCACTTGCTTTACCCTACACTCACCTCCCTTCATGCTTCATATTACCTCCTCCACCATTCTCATTTTGGATGATAATTTTTTTCATTAGAAAAGAGAGAAGAAGAAAAAGAAAGAGAGAAGAAGAAGAAGAGAGCTTCATCTTGAGAGTTTCATTCATGATCTCTTTTTCTTGCTAGAAAAATGCAAGCACCATTTTTCTATTCTTGATTCCTCCATCACCATGGCAACAAACCCCAAATGAGACAAGCATCTTCTACACTACATTCTACAGTATATCTTGAGCATGTCGAGTTGCCGGCTTCATGCTCGAGTTGCCTCGGTATTGAGGCGGGAGCCCGTAAAAGACGCAGGCGATGTGGTGCCCTTTCCGGCGAGGAGGCGACGATGTGGAGGCAAGACTTTCCGCGGGAGATCGGGACGATGACGAGAAGACCGGAGGACTCGGATCACTCGGTATACTTCTCACCCTATCTCTTGTTAGCTAGCGTAGGTTAATGGTTAACGATCCGGGTTTTCTTTGTCCGCGGTAGCGCCGGTTTCCGAGTAAGGAAAAATTTTGATTCCGCATTTTGGCCTCGAGTACGAGGCCGGGGCGCTGCCATGGCGCAACATGGTATCAGAGCCACGCCATTAACCTTACCTAGCTTCGTTTGATGTGTTTGCGTTTCCGATCGACCAAAATTTCCAAAAACCGTATTTTTCTAGCACAATCAGTTTCTGTCGAAATTTTTTGGAGTCTAAAAATTTTTCAGGTGGTCTCAGAATGATGTGCAGAGAGTCGTAAGAACACTAGAAAAAGTTGGTCAGACGATTCCTCCGTACGACCGCGGAAGCGCGGCCATAACCCCCTTTTGGCCGCGCTTCCGCCGCAGAAATGTGGGATCGTGTGTTTATTTTTTTGCAGTGGGCTTATGGGCTTTAATTAGGGGTTTTGGAATATTAAAATTGGGCCCAGGTTTTCTGTGAGTTCTACAGTTTTGATTGGGGGCCCACTTGTTAATTTTTTGGTCAATCGGAAAATTTTAAACACATCTTTTCACAGTTTTACATTATATCTGCGACCGTGAATGTCACTTGATCGGTAAATCCCGTCTAACTGCTATAGCCCGGTTAGACGGATTTGCGAACGTGACTTTCACGTTGATGTTCTATGTTTATGCTGTGTTGTTGCGGATCGGTCGTGGGGGATAGCCTGGATGCAATGCTAGTACAGTTTTGTTGTATTATGTACATTTGATATTGCGGGGCGAGCGTCCGACATGTGGACTTCCGTCACTGCCTGTTTGTATTATTCTTTTGGGGCACGACCTGGTTGCGGTCGATGTACCCGGTGTATGTATATTTTACTTTTTGTACTAGGGTTGCCCCGCGGTGGGGTGCACGGATAGCCGGGTTCTGGAGGGCAACGGGCCCGCATCTCAGGGAATTGAGACGGAGGGGGCTTCAGTCCAGGATTGGCGGGCTATTCGCCGCACTCGTAGGGGGTACTGGTTGACCCAGGAGGGGTGCCCAAGTTACCGGATTCCGTGAAGTGCTGGGTGGTCCATTCACGGTACTGAAAGGGGCTGCCTCGCTTCAGGTTTTGGCGGGTGACTTGCCGTGCCCGTAGGGGTCTAGGATTTCCATTGCACAGGCTATCCACACGACCAGGGGAACGTCGGGTTTCAGCAGCGGCTCTGTGAAACCCGGGGCTTCCAGATATCTGTATTGTTCTGTGATGCTGTACATTTCTGTGATGTTGCATTTTATTCACGCCTTGAGCGAAATACTATATATTGGTATATATATTAGTAGATGTTGTATATGTTTTTCATCCGCGCTAGTCCAGTCCCCGCTCTGCCGTTAGTTAGCTAACCTAACGGGTGATGACGGGACCCAGTGGCGAATGCGGATGGCATATACGTACGTCAGTATATTTTCGTTCTTTATGGTGTGATTAATTGATGGGACTGCGTTGATTCGGATCAATGCAAGATAAACAAACCTTTTCTGATGTTGTTGGAACACTTTTCAAAAAGCTGTTATTGCAAGGACGTTCACTTTTGTTTTGCATCGTGGTATTCATTTGGAATATCCTGCTCCTCAGTCGACGAGGCAAGGGCCGAGATCCCTTCACCGGGAGTGACCCCTTGGACAGAAGTTTGCATCAGGGCAATAGCTTCACTATAGCCGATTACTTTTGCTTTGCATCGTGGTATTCAGTTGGAATATCCTGCACCTCATTCTACGGGGAAAGAGCCGAGATCCCTTCACCGGGAGTGACCTCTTTAGTAAAGGTTTTCGTCACTATATTTTTATAAAAGTTATCCAGTTCCTTCAACGATATCAAGTTCATTACGTTAAAGGTTTTCGCCAGAAACCATTCGTAGCCCTCCGTCATTTCGGATTAGTATTGCATAGTATTCGCGCTACGTTTGTCGTTGCTATTCGCCGAGGCGTACTGTGCGGTAGCTCTGTAATGCTTTCTGTCGCATGGATATGTGGATTGGTTAGGACAGTCGTGCGACTTTGTTGATTATTCGTCAAGGGTCGTGCGGGTGGGTTTAACGCAATCAAGATAATGACGGATTGAACTTGACTAGGACCTTTTGATTTGTTGATTATTCGTCAAGGTCACTTGGGTCCTAGGGGTAAAAATCACATCAGGAGTTTCAAAAGAACTGAAACTTGCCAGGCATGCGCATACCTTCTGGAGTGTGGTGACTTGAGTGGATTCCGTCAAGTTATCATGCGATGATAGTTGGATCCCGATTTCCACTGATGAGTTGGTTTACTCCTCGGGTGATCCCGACTAATTCTTCTTTCAGGTTTGGAGGAGAATTTGAGGTACAGTGGGAGGCTTCCAGATTAGATAAAGTGATAACCATTCTGATCTAGGTTAGAGTGCACGCTGAGTGTTCTTTTCTCTCTCTCTGGCAGCGACCATTGACCCAACCCTGGACTATGACTCAGTGACCAAGTTGACCGAACTTTCTTAACACAGGCTTTTGGATTGTCAGAGTTGCAGACCTCATTGCCACTCCTACTTTTACCCTTTTCTCCAGGACACCCTGTATTACTGCGAACGTCCACTTCCATTGGACAAAACCATCGTATGGTTATATACGAACTCGAAGGACTTCGAGGATGGTTTCTGGTTCTGGAGAAAACGGATAGGACTATTCAGTTGTCTTTTCTTTTCACCTTCTCTCAGGTTGCGAGTACTCCTTGGTTTAGGAGATAGTACACCTATTACGCAAATTGGATAGTCTTCTTCCAAACCTTAGGCTGGTGCCGACCGGTAGGGAATGAAGAAAACCAGTTAGCCTAAACGGTGTACAGAAGGTATTAAGATTAAGACAAAGCAAGGGATTAGTAAGAGGGCAAAGTAAATTGCGACTGATATTCACGACCAAACCAAGTATTTCTTCGCCAATCCTAAATCACCTTTGTATTTCTCCAGGACACTCCGTATCACTACGAAGATTCACAGTTTATTGGATACTCCATCGTATGGTTATATACGAACTCGAAAGGAACTTGTTCCAGTTCGGGGATGGATTCTGGTTCAGGAGAAATAGGAATAAAGTACATTCAGGTGTCTTTTATCTTCACCTTCTCTCGCATTGCGAGTGCTCCTAGGATTAGGACAGTACACCCTTTATGCTTTTTGGATATTCTTCTTCCAAACCATAGGCTGGGGCCGAACGGTAGGGAAGGAAGAAAACCATTTGGCTTAAAGGGGTGTACAGAAGGTAATGACTAAAGACATATAAAGGGATTTGGAGAGGTGGCAAAGAATTATACGGTTACAGTTGTGAATCTGGATAATGGAAGAGGCATTACTAGGAATACCAGGATACCCCCACCGAAACATTTCAATGTTTCAGTTTCACCGTGTACTGTTAATGAAAAACTGATTTCCCGATTAGACACTTACTCCAGGGTATGTATTTACCAGGTATGATTCTCACATCTGTATGGTTTTACAGATGATGAGTGGGAGTAAGTTATTGGGAATTGGGTGATCATCCTCATTATATCGGGATTCGTTGTAATCGGTGATATTTGAGGAGATCACCTGGGCTGTTTGCCGGTCGGCAAATATTTGGTTATGAATATCCGCTGTTGTGCACCAATTTCAAATTGATATATCTGTACGTCTATTTTCATAGAGTGAGATATACCTTTTGATATTATGTCGATGACATTTACCTATATCAGTGGATGGTTAGGTAAGGAGCATTGAACAGTGGTGTAATTCTTCTTAACCATAAGTACAGTTTTCAACCTACGACGCACAGTGAATGAGTTGTTAGACTCAGCGGACTTATACAGAGTATTGTATGTTGTCCAGTGTCCATTAGGACAGAGGGGTTGGTCCTCATACTATATTCTGTTTACTTTTAACTTCTCTGGTTCTTAGACATGTGTTTCGTGGAAACACAGGGTCTAAGTTTTGAGGAGTTATAGGTATTTGAATAGAGTAGAGAACCAGGTATAGCAAGTATCGGGATTCTTCAAAGTGATCGAAGATGTAGATACTTGTGTATGGTATTCAGTTGATAGTAATGATAAAGAGAAATTGCTTCTCTTTCAGGTTACTCATAATTGGAAGCATTCCTAAGTTGAGTAACGCTGATCGGCCTCCTTCCATTTAGTTGACATGCACTGGAGACAGCTGCATGATTTGAATCTGGTTCAATTAAATCAGTGCCTCTGGTTCTATATTGGATATAGAACAGTTCATATCTTAACGATGTTAAGGTACGGGGAGTTGTCCGGCTTATGCTTAATACCAGACTCCGGATAACTCAAGGCACGTTTCTGTAATGGCTGTTTGTGGGTTGACTCAGGCTATGACGAGGGTTGATTTTCTACCATAAGTAAGATCAATAGTGATATTGTTCTTGACTCGCCACAGTTTTAATAAAAATGGATTTTTTCAAAAACAGTAGTGGGAGTATGGTAGAACTGGAAGTGATTCCAGAACCGCAAACGATTACTGAAGATTTGATAAGGAACCTAAAGATTCAATCTGATTTGACATTCCATTGGCCACTCCGCAGATACGGTGGGTAACTTCAGGCACCCGAGAGGTACTTCGGTAGCCTCAAGGACGGTGATAGGGAAGTTCTTGTTTACCCACACTTGCCATTGCTGTTGTTCCAGGCTGCGAGACCCGGTGGGAGGATGAGTATAGCGTCGTTCTAAACTAGCTTTAGAAGTGCACGTCTATATGACTCTGCCAGAGGGTTGTCGTAGTCAGTGGGAGCAGCGGAAGCATTGGTGGACATCAGGCTTATGTCTATTTATAGACTAAAGCAGATATAGCGGAGTTGGATCATCTGTTTCTGATGTGACAGTCATAGGTTTGACGTCATCAGAATAGGGGATGGATCTGTTGAGAAGGTAGTAGGAAGTGATATTCCTATACTACGATCGGTTATACTTTGGTCGTCACACAGTGTTTTCTCCACATGGGACTTGGACATTATATCAGACATACTGGTTACTAGATCTATGGTTTTAGATCTAAATTTGGGTGGTTTCCCAATCAGGGTATTTTGGCAGCATTCTATGAGCATTTAGAATGGACGACTCCTGACACGGTAGTACACCTGCAGGTAATGGAGTCACCCTCTCTAAAGGTATCTTACAGACTAAAGGGGAGAGGGATACGCATGATTGACAGATCACTTGCTTAGGCAATTGAGTCAATCATAAGATGTCAAGTACCATACCAGATGTTGTTCTTGCAGTAGGTGCAATAAGTTGATATTAATCCAATCCTGGAGAAACAGTCGGAAGCAGTTTTAGAACATAAGTGAATGTTCTAGGGATATGATAACGGCTGCCTCCTTTGGGAGACGGTTATCACTCCAGGCTTCCAAGGTGACATGGACGACAAGGAGGTTGTCAGAGTTATAGTTTTTTCCTTCTGACGAGGGGCAGTATTTTGGACAGGTGCTCCAAGGCAATACTGAGGGAGGCATGGCGCAGGATACTGATTAACTTCAGTTGATGATAAAGTCTAAGAAGTTTGGATTTGGAGTTCATTTATGAGCTAGGTCCCATCAGACATCCAGACATATTCTAAGACAGGTATTGCTCATTTCGGGAGATGGCTTTCTCCGCGAACATGAGATATAGAGAGACATAGAAAGAAACATCCCTGCGGATCCACTCACTGAGGCTATTCCTCGAACGCAATAGTTTCGCAAACGAACTTTGTGAGACTGACTAGTAGAGGAGTTGGGTGTTCGGTATCACACGGGCTGTGAGTACGCGACATCGCAATAATTAGCCTTGAGTGCAAGTAGGAGATTGTTGGAGATAGTGCCCTCAGAGTCAATTATTGGATCACAGGCACGTGATTGCAATGATTGAGGGAGGACCTATCCCGGATCGGACAGTCTTACTCGAGATGATAGTATGCTATCTGGTTTATCTTTATCATCGTGTACTGCTTTAGGTGACCTGACATGTCGCTATTACACGTTGATAGAGCCCCTAGGATTCTTGCTTGACGACCAGCAGTATGAAGGCGATCATATACGTGGAAGC